>JARFIZ010000068.1:0-1442973 GCA_036325965.1 Sinopyrophorus schimmeli
ACGAATTTTCAAAGTCAAATGTTCGAAAAATTATAATACAAGTCCGGAGTATCAATGTTACAAATAAAAACAATACAGAAAAAAAAGAGTTGAAACACTAATCAATTTTAAAAATCGGTGAGACTTTAAGAATTAAAAAAAAACAATCGGCCGTTTCTAGAATTTAATGAAGCGATCAAAGGATATTCAAATTAATCACCAACTATAGTAATTAACAAGCCTTTAATTTAACAAAGGCTATCCATGGAGGAAAAAAATAAGACCTTCGTACTTACATCATTTGAAAATGTGCATCCCTTTGATGGGTTGGCTATATCCAAAATTTTACTTTTAAAGAGGGTTGAAGGTGGTGGGGCGTAATGCATGGTACCTTCGCGTTTAAATTGCTGTCTGTAAAATAAAAAAAATAATTATTAGCTGAAATCTTTTACGAAATGTGTGAATTTAAAAAGAAATCGTTAGAATGACTATTTACCTTAAATAAAGGGTTGTAATGAAAATTAGATGCACTAATTTATAATAATAATTAAGACACAACCGTACGACTTCGTTGTATATTGCAAAATGATTCAGAAATCGAAAGTTTTATGTAAGTGCTGCTATAAGTCATATCCGTAGACCCCCAAAGCCAAGCTGCCCGATATCAAAAGCGATAAAGCTACCTAAACGAGCCGCGATTATTTTAAATAAAATTATCGATTTAATTAGTTCAAAGGAAAAACATAATACAGGGTATTGCATTTAATTAGTTCAAAGGAAAAACATAATACAGGGTATTGCAAAATATTTGTTCTTACTTTATTGTAATTTATTAAACCCTTAATTTTTAGTTTATAATCGACAAGGGGTTAACCTTTCCGTGTACGAGGTGGGGTATAACTAATGTGACCAATTTTTTTATTGTTAAAACGGGATGCTTGGTAATCGTGCTTAAAACCAAGTGTGCACATTCGAGCTCAAAGTGGCACATTTCCGATCTCGGAATGAAGGGGCGCCCGCGTCGCGCTTTATTTGCTTCCCTCGCTCGGAAATGTGCCACTTTTCGCTCGAATGCGCACATCTTCGTATTTATTACATTTATCTAATTTATCCTTCTCTCTTTCAAACCAATAATTTTAATTTAGTTTAGTAAATATCGATATTATATTGGAAAAATGTATTTACCATAGCAAATGAGTGAAAGGGAGCGAAAAGATACGAAAACCTTGTTCTTAATCTACAAAATTGCGAGAAAAATGCATTTTGATTTTCCAGTAAATGGCAACACAGCAATGTCTCTACATTTATGTTTTTAAAAGAGAGTGAGGTCATTTAGTACGTGTTCCATTGCTAATTGACATATTTGTTATACGATTCCTATGCATTTTTCGTATTTTTGTAAAAACAAATTCTACGTTCGGCTTTAATGGCATCGTTATAACAAATTTGAATAAAAATAATAAGGTATTTACCTATTACAAATTCTGTTTGGTTTAAGGTCGTTTACAAGCGGGTTAAGTTCCAGTACTTATTCGTTCGACACCCCGTCTATTATTTTTTTTTGGTTTTTTACATTACTCTATTGTTTTTGTAATTTAGTAAATTTATATTAGTCTATTGAAACAGAAGAAAAACTAATATTCAGAAATCTTGCAAACAGGTTAATAAAAGTGGGGGGACCCATCTATCGCTAACAATTATGATGTTTCGGTGGTATTTGCAGAGAAACGGATGATATGTTTATAGTGCCCATTCAACAAAGAAATCGTGCAGAATTGCATAGGCTTATTAGAACATATGTTGAGCCTCTTACTTTCATACACTCTGATTCTTGGGGTGGATACAATGGTATCGAGGAAGAATTTGATCCCATCACCGAATTCTGATGCGGAATGGGGAATCATTTCGTAATTAATCATTCGAGAAGGTATGGAAATAGTGTGTACTACAAAGAGGAAAGACAGTGGCGAAAACTGAAAAAAAGTATTAAATCTTGTCGGAGTTGTATAAGAAGTAGAGAAAACAACGCGGCTAATTTATATATCGCGGATTTTTTATATCGCAAGATGTTTCTTAAAAATTTTAATCGCTCTCCAGGTAATATGTTGCAACATGTCTTCACAGACATCAAAAGAGTATATCCTGGAGTTAATATAGAAAATAACAATGCATCATTAATAACTTAGAATAATTATTTTATTTCTCCAATTTACTTTTCGCATCTTTACTCGTTCGGCACTTTCAAATTTCCAGCTGATTTCAAAGCGCCATCTAACCTACGTCAGCCCAACTATTTGACTAAGATGGCCAATTTTAGCTCGGAAACAACGAAATTAAAACTGTTATATCTTTTGATTTGAATGGTTTGGACACTTGATATTATCTAATTTACTAACCTGAATACAAAATTAACGCCCTACATACATTTCCATAGGATTCAAGGGCGGCCTCACGATGTGAACTCTAACCTGGTTAACTTATATATACACTGTAAACAAGTATAATACAAATATTTACTTTTAAAAGACTTTAATAAATTATAAACTTAACGAAATAATATACAACCATAATAAAGAGTAGCGAAATAAGTTTAAAAACCATTAAAATACTTAATAAGAGAGTGTCTTAAATTATTCTCATAGTTCTCCATCACCTCTTGTGTATTTCTTGTTCTTGCTGTATTATTTTTTAAATCTGTGCGATGGACAATAACAAGCTTCTTTCTGGGCATCCAAATATGACTTACCGCCCAATGTTAAGGTAGCAGTGAAGAGTAATTTTGCAGCTCCTTTACATGCTGAGTAAATAAAGAAATTTAGTATTTTTAGTATATGTATTACGCCATTTTAAGTATGAAAATACCTTTGACCATAGTTTCACCCATTATGTCTTTGTAGGTGTCGCAGTATTTATACAGGTACCGTTTAAATTCAATATCACAGACATCTTTATTGTTATTACAAGTACCGTAGCATATATCATGAGCATCGCAGCATTTTGTCATGGCACCCACTGGAAGATATTTGCTATCTATTTTTAATCCTAATCATCCACAACCATTGGGTTTAGGCTCATAATTTTTGTTTGGTTTACTTGTTGCACCTGTAAAACAAATCAATTAAGCTATCTTTTAACATATATAAAAAAGTTAATGATTTGAGAACTATGACTTAACCTCACATACGTTATACCTTTGTCGGGGCACTTAAAAATGCAATCTTCTTCCACTGCTGCATTAAATACATCATGTAGGTTTCTAAAATTCTTAGCAACTGATATTACGTTATTAAAGACGTCCCCAAAAACATTTTCGGCAGCCAAGACTGCATCTCGTAGGTTTTCTATTAAACCCGAACCAAATCCTGAATAGGCATACCCCAGAAATGTTAAGGCATATATAATAACTTTGCCGTAAGGAATTTCCATTTTTCACTCTGTTTGTTACATAAATATTTAGTTATCATGCACTGAGACTTGTGTGTATTTTTCAACAGCTCATGTTTGACATCACTCTTGTTGTATGAGGTGGCTTTCTCCAATTTGTCCTTCTATAAAACGCATTCAGTGTTTTTTATACTTAACATATATTATTACATCTATTTCTAATTATACTTATCAATTGCAAGTGTTTACCAAAGTGTTGCATGCCGAAGTGTTTGAATGAGGATGCTGAAGCACATTTGGTAAGTTAATTTTATAATTTATCAAGTCCAATATTAAGAGGAAATTAATTGAGATCTAGTGATTATTTATTCTAATTTATAATTGCTTCAATACCTAAAAGTACGATTCAAAATTAGAATTCTATTTGAATAACACAAATATAGTTCGTACTGTTTTCCATAAATGGCACATGAATGCACTTTTTAAAATTAAATAAGATTTACATTCTGTTCTAAACTTTCTATTATTAAGTTTTCCTAAAAAGTGTATATTAATAATAAATCAGTTTTGGTTGTTCGTAAAGTCTTTCTTTGATTTTCATTAATGCTTTAGATGAAAATAAGTTGGATTGCGTAAAATCCTTATGGTCATTTTGCACTTGTCGAGGCACTTTGTGCATCAGAATACAGGGCTAAACTAAAACAGCAGATTATTTTTTAAACAATTTAGGTTTCTGAATATTTCCAATTTAAAAAATCCAAGATTTTACGTACCTTATCATGTGTAGCTTATGTGGAGTGTAAGATAATAAAATAAAACAAGTAATCAATCATAATTAACATATCCTTATAAATAGATGTTTCACAAAGATTTTATTATCAGCAGGCGTAGCACTTTGTATTACTGTTGTAGTACTTCTAGTTTTCTTATTGAGAGCTGCTCCACATGGACAACTGACAATTGTAAACCTTAAAAATAACACACTAAATATTTAATGATTAAATAGCAATTTGTACTAACCTTTTTAATGTAATAAAGACTGTTTTTCAATGGTCGCTGAAGTATAATACTACAAACCGATGTCAAATTATGTAGTTATAACTGGATGTCTTATGTATGGTTGCAAAAACCTGCCTCTTCATTAAGGGTACCATCTAATTAGAGTTCTAAGTAATAAAAGTATTCGAGCTGCCGGCTTAGATGTAATGATACCGGAACCATTGCCTGTAGATAACTTTTATTTAAATTAGACAATTGTGTGATATTACCATTACATTCTTAAATTATTCTCATAGTTCTCCATCACCTCTTGTGTATTTCTTGTTCTTGCTGTATTCTTTTTTAAATCTGTACGATGGACAATAACAAGCTTCTTTCTGGGCATCCAAATACGACTTACAGTCCAATGTTAACGTACCAGTAAAGAGTAATTTCGCAGCTCCTTTACATGCTGAGTAAATAAAGAAATTTAGTCTTTTGAGTATACGTATTATACCATCTAAAATATAAAATACCTTTGACCATAGTAATAAAAGTATTCGAGCTGCCAGCTTAGATGTAATGATACCGGAACCATTGCCTGTAGATAGCCTTTATTTAAATTAGACAATTGTGTGATATTACCATACATTGGAAGTGCAGCTATTCCAACTCGAAGCGCAATGGGTATCACAACAGCCGAGTATATCATTTGTGGTTTAACTGATAAACAGTTTTGATCTGATGTATTCATTGCTATAAAGTTTAATATATAAGTTCTAGTATTTTAAGAATATCAACACGCACCATAGTTGAAGAACTGGAAGTTTTTTTCAGTTTTAAGATTTCACAGTTTGTTTCCTTCGGTAACGATAGATTGCATATGCTGTTAGCAGGAAGTACATTGAAGCTTAATCATATGTTCACAACGATTCTTATAATGCTTTGTAGCACTTTTTTAATGTACTGGAGGAGAAAGATGAATACTAAATTCCTTAAAATTGGCTTAAAAAATGATCATTTTTATTTAGTGACTTTCTGTTTTAGGTTATATTATTTGTAATAAATACCTATAAACATTGAATTTCTTGTTTAATGCTGAATATAACATTTTATTATGTTAAAGATTACAGCCGTCCTATTTTAAAGTCTAAATTAATAATTAAATACTATTTCGATTGAAGAAGTTGAGGTTATGTTTGTGGAATTTTTGCTTTTTAGAGGGAAAATCATTATTTATCAAGATAAACTTATTGTTATTTATTATACAATAGTAGCACTTATTGCTAATAATTACAATTTATGGTTATAAACAAATTACAATAACTTATTTGAAATTAATTGAATTGGGTTTGAGTAAAAATTCAGTTATTTTTGTATTTTCTTAATCAGAATTGTTAGTAATAGATTGTTATTAACAATTAGTATCTTATATGTTGCTAAAGTAATTGTTATAGTGATTGGAATAGCTTAATACATAATTTTTTTGTTATTTATACAAATATTTCATTAATTTTGTAGTTTTATAACTAGAAAAGTAGTTTAATCATTTAATTTAAGTGTATTAAATATTAACATGTATAAATAATAACATATTTAAAGTAAAATTAGGCTATTTCTTAATATTAAATTCATAAAATGCCCCAAATATCACCCGAATGACTCAACGGACTTAGCCGAACGATGGTTAATATATACGTTTGTCGCTGCCGAACGCATTTAGTAGTGGTCGCGGGCTCATTAGTGAAACTACGGTCCGCAGCTTTGCGAAGTATTTATCAAATTTCAATCTGAAAATATGTGCATTTATATTTTAAAATACTGTGAAAACGATGGAGGCAATTGGTTTTTTGTGAAATCGTGTTTTATGGAAGAAAATCGAAAATGAAAATTTTTGTCAACGTCATCCTGAAATGGCTTCGAGGTGAAGTTGGCTGCGACCTTTTTGTGTTGGCAATAACTGGAAAAGTTTGACATCTGGAAGTAACTAACTTAGTAAGTCACCAATTTCACTATTGTTTTGTTTATAAAATTTATGTTTGGTTAATTGAAATATTTATCTTCACTAATAAAACTATTAAACTTAAATATTTCAATCTCTAATTGATTTTGTAATTTATGCTGATCGAACGATTGATTATTGTGCAATTAGTCAAAGTGCTTGTTAATGCAATGCAGCTACCAAGTGGTTTATTTGGAATATGGTTATGATATAAACTCATTTACTTTGTAGTTACATTTTATCAGTGAGATTTTTAAAGAAGTTGATTAATACTTCTTTATTTTGTTTAGGGTTTGCTCTTGAACTAATACGGTAGCTTGATTAAGGTGTTTAAGTTGCTTAATAATATTTATTGTCTAGATCGCAAGCTTTGTTTTGCTTTTTAGGTTTGTAATATCAGAAATAAATATTTGTATATTGTTTTAGGACTCGTACTTGGACTTTTCCATGGATGCGATTAATACTTTGGATTCTAATTCAAGGAATACATTATCTATTGATTTGAAATTATTTCCATTGACATTATTAATAAAATGGCATCAAGAATATTATGTATTGTGAGGTAATTTAGCAACGATTGTATTTAGTACTCGCACTTATAATATTATGTTTTAGGTATATCGGAAGACCTATTCGAAATTAAATCTCTATGTGGAGTTCGAATCATTCCTTTATTATTAGAAGTGCACTTTGATTCTTAGTTTTGCTGTCAGATTTGATCTTCTGAGCCTCTGATGTGGATTTACAGCAGCAGAATATACTAACACACTGCAAACTGATGTTTTTAGGTAACGTTTAAATTTTATATAACCATATTGTCACGTATCGCATTTGAAGACCGTTCTTTTATAAATTTTAGTCTTGTTGTCTATGTTTTTAGTATTCAACAAACAACAACCAACACACCATTGCTGAAAATCACATCGAACATAATAGTCTCAATAGATTTTCAACAGTTTTGGTTACTCATTCTTAATTTTTGATATTAAAGATCTTTTATTATTAAAATTAATATTGCAGTTTAACAATAATTAGAAATATGTATCCTTTGTTATCCTGTGGAGTATCCTAAAATCTAATTTTTTATTGTTTACAGGTTATTTTGAAATGATATAATTAACTAATTATATTTGAGCAGAGTTTTTATTTGAAAAATTGATTCGAATTTTAAACAATTCAATGGTTTTAAGAGAATATCTTTATCCGAACAATGACAAGAAAATCCTTTTAAAGCTTCATTTGGCAGCGAAGGTTGTCTCATTTTTATTTTGGCCCTCTAATATGGTTGCTGGATGGTGCAAAGCTTTCATTTGTACATCCTTCGCTCGCCTTAGAGATAGCTAGCTATTTCAGAGCTAAACTAATTATGATTTAGGGTTATAGCACCATAACATGGAACTTTAAATACATGGAATTCTATTGCACATGAGCATAGCCCTGGATATGCAATGGGCTGCAAAGTAGGTTTGATTTTTTTTCTTAAATAAATGTATGTGTTTTTGTATTATTTTTATTTCAGGACTTGTACGATCTCTGGAGACTGATTTTCTTAATTGGGTACCACAATGCGAATAGACCAAGTTCTATTTTGCAATTTATGTGTTCTTTTTAGCATTATTAATTGAAGATTCTACTTCTTACTTATTTACTATTTTACATGTATTCTAGCTACTGTTGCTGTCCGAGGATTTATATTCAGAATGCAATTTAATGACAAATTAATAACTTTTATTTCAGGTTGAGGTGGATTGTATGCTAACAAAGTTTTTTGTTGGGCATCCAGTCAAAATCTCAGTTCTGAAAGAAGTTGGCCACTTCTTCCAGATAATTGGGCCTTTTTTTTCAGCACGATAGGGCCCGGTGCTCTTACGTTTCTCGTGGAAATCGTCGCGAAAAGCTGGACTGTCTAAAAGCTTCGTCGTTAGTGAGTGCGCGAATCGAATTTTTCTCGTAGTCTTTTAACCGAGTGAGCACCCTCCCAGTAAAAGTAGTGGTCCCTTTAATTCAGTTTATCGCGCGTAGTTTTTCAAAAAGACTTTAGTTGGTGATGAAGCTGCTGGTGGAGTTGCTGTAAGTGCGGGTTCAATCGGGAGTGCCAGATGGTCGAGAAGGATGTCGAGGATCGCACCAAGGACGTCTTCAACCCCTCTTTGGTCAAGTCATCTTTAAATAGGACATCAGGTAGGTCCGTCCAGCGTTGGGACGTTGGAAGAGGATGAAGACGCTTTCCGGTAAGTGTTTTTTCTTTACCATTGCAGATGGCGTTTCTGGTATTCAGGAGCCTCTAAAACTTTTAGCTCGCGATTTGTTTACCTTCCAGAAATTAAACGGGATTCGGGACAAACGGGAGTGAATTGTGGCGCCGATAGCGTTAAATCATCCTAATTGCGCCTTTTTGGAAGATGGGTTGTTCACATTCAACCAAAAAATAAAATCATTTTGCGAACTTACACAGAACAATTAAAATAAGCTTTTGGTAGTAATATTTTTAAAGGTTTCTTGCAAAAAACTACTCGAATCAATTTTTAAAAACTACATTTAAAATACTTTTTGGAAGATGGTTGTGGCAAGTGGCATTTTTAAATGTTTATTTCAATCTTTGTTTCTACGATTGTTCAAAATCATTTACTTTTTGTAAATGCCATTTAGTCAACCCTTAAAAATTGAAACACACTTAGGGTTGCAGTTTTGAGGCTCCTGTCGGTTTTTCATATTTTTAATTTGTCCTTCTTCAGATTTTATAATGTTCAAACTTTTTATTTTGAATGTTAATTAAACAATATTCCAAATTGTTTTATTCATTTTTAAACTTAATCAATTTATTGTAATCTTTTAAAACCAATAATTTTGGTTCTGTGGTTTGTGCTTTTTCAGATTTGTTTTATAATTTCTTAAATTAGGGGTTATTTGAAAATTCAATTCAAATTTTTATTTCTTTCAAAGATATTCTAGTCTTATGTTCAGTTTTGAATTGTTGCTAAAAATCGTTTTAGATTCTTCTTGGCCTTCTAGTTTTGTTGTGTTAAGGCTACCCAACTCGATAAAATTTAGAATGGTTTTAAAAAAATCTCATTCATTTTTTTTTCACTTAACTTATTTTCAATTTAGTTGTGTATCTTTTATGTGAACGTTTAAAAAAAATTGTTCAATTTTAACATTAGTTTTAAAAAACTGTAAATTGGCACAAATTCGTTACAAAAAAATTGGGATAAAATCACATCACAACGCAGAACCAAATTGTAAACTGGGAAATTGCATTATTACTACAATAAATAAAACATAACAGATATTGGAGGTAAATATTTTGCCTTGTTATTTGCAAAACTAAAGAACGAAGTGAGATTAAGTAATAATTTTATTCATTTATTATGTCAAATTTAATTGTGAAGAGCAATGAAGAAACTTAAATCAATTACAAGATGGAAGAACAGTATTATAATTAAATATAATGCAATTTTTCTGTTTAATTACCAATTTAAAAACACACTATGCTACAAAAATTACTTATAATGTAATAACAATTCATTGTTATTGACGTTATTTATTTTATATTGTTATTGGCAATTTTACTGAATTAATATTCAAATTTTTGCACATTATTCTGATAGCGAAATTAATTTTATTAAAGTTTATTTTCATTTAAAATCAAAATTAAAGAACATTATAGACAACCTCAATTAAATGACGTAAACCAGAAACACCACTGCAATTTTTTTTTACTTTTGGAAATGAGCAAAGTGGACGTGTGTGCAAAGGAAATTTCCCGAGCTACATTTTCACGATGCTCCTTTTCCTTTTTTTTTTATTGTCTCAATAAGCTGCAAAAACAGCGTTAATCGCTTAAGTTTTTGCAAATGGAAGTTGCTCAAGTTTCGAGTTTTTGGTGATGTTGTCTTTCGTAAGGACCCCTTGCCCCCTCGCCATTTTTTATTGTATTTTTTGTAACTCTGAAAACTCGAGAGGAGAGCAACAAGTCCATTTATTGAGTTCAATCCATTTTTGTGTGCGACGCAGTTGGACAGGCCACTTTCTTTTCGTCATTAAATTGTTCGTTAATTTTAATAGTTAATGACTTTTTAAATTCAATTTTGAGAGTGGTCATCCCTCTGTTGTTGCACAAATGTGATATTTGTGTATGCTTTGTATATCTGTGTACCGCCCCAATGTCACGCTAGCTGGGCATTGGGGCACCTTTCTTTATCCGCGTTTTTAATGCTGCAATCCTGAACGAGACCATCTGTTTCGTTGTTATCACACATTGAACTTTGATTCGAGTTTAGGGTTGCAGAAGAGGGTGGCTTAGCATTTATCCCCAATTTTCAGGTTTATTTAAATTTAAGACTAGGAGGAGAAAAGGGTTGAACCCGTAGAATTGATTTAAAAAATATGCGTTTTCTAATACCGGAGAGGGTATTAGATCGATTCCTCTTGCGTTTTTTTGCGATTTTTTGCGTCTTGCGCCCAATGTTTTTATTATGTAACTAATCCGTTCTCTTTCAGACTTTTTAATTACTTTTTGAAATACAATACAATACACTAATGAATATTAATCATTTTTTTCAGGTCTTTTTCAGGGCGTTAAAAAAATATGCGGATTATGATTTGCGCGTTTTGGTTTTCTAACACTCCGGGGGTGTTAGATCGTTTTTTTTGTCGTTTGATAAAACATTAGCTTTTCGTTAGGCAGGGCTTTAATACCAATCTATTCTTTTACAGGTTCTTAATTAATTTCTTGAAATACAATAAAATACTTTAATTTCGGTACTTTTTCAGACTTTATATCTCTTGTATTAAATAAAATATAAAGGTGGTTCTCAATATAAACCAAAAATCACCACCAAATTAAAGAAAAGAGCATAAAATGCTATTATATAGTTATATCAGTTCATACTTTTATAATTTCAAAATGAAGTGTAGAAATGTTCAAAAAATTAAATAATTTGTTAAATATAATTGTCAAGTACATATAAATAATGATCTGATACAAAATGTCAAGTACTGACCAAATCCTACTCTCAATGCAAATGAATATTTGTTAACGTCCTACTTTAATAGGATGGGATCAGGAACTCATGGCAGCCACCAGTTTGTGGGGAGTTCTCGGCTGGCGTGTTGTGGCCTAAACCGATTTAGTGACACTTCATCCAGCTGGGAGTTGCTAAACATTTCAAATTCCATACAAAATCACTCATTTCATAAATTAATCTTGTTTCATTTTTTAGCTGCTTTATCCAAATCTAAAAAAAAAACAATCATTAATTTTTCTGGAGATTACTTTTACAGGTATTGTTAAAACAGTAGTCCAATTAATTGCCGATAGAATTTGAAGCAGATTGTTTCACAAAAACTATTGGAATATTTACAATAGATACAAGTTGAAGTTTTTGAAGTTATAAAATATCCAAAATAGCACGAACTTGATGTTCCAAGTTTTGAAACAATCATACTAAGAGATTATTCAAGAAGACTATAACAAAACTAGACGAATGAAATAAACCAAAGAGAATATACTTGTGAAATGCTGAATAATATTAAAGGGCAGTCTTGCATTGAAATGGATATAATAAGCAGATGATGAAACATCATCTGCTTATTATATCTATTTCAAACTAGGCAAGTGTCATGGCCGATTTTGTAACTAAAACAGCAAAAGGAAAACACTTATATTTTATTCCTTGTTGCGTTTTCACCATTAATATTGTTAAATATACTACATATGAATAACAAACTAACGAAATACTTACCTTTTAAGGCAGCCCTTTTTTCGTAAGTCTGACCGGCGAAACGTAAATTTTTCGAAAATTAAAAATTGCAATTTTAGGACCACTTTTTAGCACAATTTTGAACTTTAAAAAAATTGTAGCGCCGTTATTTGTGGACGGATCTTTAAAAACTATTCAGATTCCGATTTGGCAGGCTTTTTTGCTTCAGATAGGCTTAAGAAACCATAGGCGTGCTATTTCAAAGCTTTGAAAAAAACGTCTTTCTTTTTGAAAAAGTATGGGTTTAGCCCATGTTTTTTTGGCAAAAAATGAAAAAAATAGAATTGCTTTATATTGCAAGGGGATGTTCCTATGTACCCCTAGTAACTATAGCCGTTGTCATTTCTTGGCGCTCTCGCTCTATAATAAAAATTTTCGATAAAACCAAATAAATAAAAAAAAATACCCTTTGTTTCACAAAAAAAATTGTAGCGCCCTTATTTTTAATGCAACCATTACAAGCAAGACGGATTCTGAATTCTGGGACTTTTCTACATAAGATACATGTAAAATAAGTATAGGGCGCAACGTAAATTTTTCGAAAATTAAAAATTGAAATTTTAGGTCAGTTTTTTTGCAGAACTTTAAACTTTAAAAAAATTGTAGCGCCGTTATTTGTGAACGGATCTTTAAAAACTATTCAGATTCGGATTTGGCAGCCTTTTTGGCTTTGGATAGGCCTAAGAAACCATAAGCGTGCTATTTCGAAACTTTGAGAAAAACGTTTTTCTTTTTGAAAAAACATGGATCTGCCGTTTATCGGAGCGTGACATTCACTAAAAAAACAACACGGTCCAATGTGAAGTCTAAGAGAAAAACGCGTTCAAAACTTTCAAAATGTAAGTTTTACCTTCTTCGCTGGTGTCTTGCGCTTATCGTTATCAGTTCGTTACTGTAATCACTTTATCTAAGACCCGAAACGATCACGTTAAGCGGCATCTACTGTATTTGTTTTACTTATTTGTTAAAGACGCATTTTTATGTTGTACTTACCTATTAATTGTTAATAAGTGTTTAATGAGTTAACGAGTGTTTAATCAAATAGAATATCATTGATATTAAGTAAATAGTACTTCATAGATTTTTTTTAAACTATTGTAAAACAAGTAACATAATAAAAATAACATTAATTTCTCAAAATTTTTTAATATCACGCCTACGCATCCTTAAACCTATCCGAAGCCAAAAAGTCCGAGAAGTCCAAATCAGTAAAGTTGTTAATGATCGATTCACAAATAACAAAGATGGAAATTAATTTTCCCTGAATTAATTGTTTCATAAGGTTGATTTAAAAAAGCTTGAAAAAAGTTACAACACGAGATATTCATCTAAATCGTTCTGCCCGAGGCCTATATTACGTTTGATCCGGCATTGCTCATTACTATGCGTACATAAAAAAGAATTTCCGTTAGTTAAAATTTTCCAGAAGGTGCCAAATTATATATTTTTTTTAAATTGATTTAATTGAGCAGTAAAAAACGCAAAAACTTTTTAATTACCATCCTTTTCATGTTGACTGCTTTCGGCTGATTGGGCACCGCACCTCGAGCCAAATCCAATCTTAACGAATTGTGTTTATTAACGATAACGTCGGCTTCTTGTTGACTTACACCCGATCCTAAATCGTTAGACCTCAAATAAAATAAAACAATAACAAAAATTGTTATACGTTACTTAAAATCGAAGCTTTCGGGAACATCTTGCACCAAGCAAGTTGAAGACATATCGCAAGAAGAAGAAGAAGAAGTGCAACACCTCGTACGGTCTTCATTTTCTCTTTTCTTTCTGTTTTTCGAATTGGTTTTTGCCGTATTTATAATGACTGATAAATTGCACGGAGGAAAATTTAATCTAATCTATGAAGAAAAAATTGCGCGATAAGCTTTGTAATGTTAAAGACGTTAAAAAACTGTTAAAAAATTTAATGATTGTCCTGCACTTATAATTAAAATATAGTAACAGATATTTGCATAACAGGAAATTATTTAATTATCTTTACGTGCATTGCAACTAAAAATTCTTCTTCTTTCTTCTTCTTCTTCTTTAAAGTAGGACTAAGTCCTGTGTATTTTCTGTTATTTTATTTTATTGCTGGTTTGTCTCTTGAGATGCTGACGTCCAGCTGTCCCTCCATCTCTTTGGATGTCTGCCCAGTGGTCTTCGGGTGTTAGGTGTTTGTGTTTTTGCCCATTTGGCCAATCGGTCTTCAGGCATTCTTTCCACATGGTCTCGCCAAGATCTTCTTCGTGCCCTAGTCCATCTTACCACATCTGGAACTCCTAGTTCCTCCCTTATTTGTGTGCTTCTTATCCTGTCTCTGAGTGTGACTCCTTTGATACATCTCAAGATCTTCATTTCAGTTGTTCTCGTTATCCTTTTAGTGGCCGATGTATCTGCTCTGGTTTCGGCGGCATACGTTAGGACCGGTCTCACGCATGTCTTATAGATTCGTATTTTACCTTCATTGCTCATGGCTTTGTTAGTCCAGATGATCTCTCTGAGGCACCCGCCGATTTTCGCTGCTTTATTGGCTTGAGTCTGGACTTCTTCTTTGATATGCCGATCGCTTGATGTGATTACTCCCAGGTAGTTGGATCTTGACACCTGTTGTATTATATTGTCATCTACTGCTAGTTTGCACCGGATAGGGTCCCTCGAGACGACCATTGATTGGGATTTTTCGCAGGAAATACGCATGTTGAATTTTTCTGCGTTTATCTTAAATGCGTATAGGAGTCGCTGTAAGTCATCTTCATTCTCTGCTGTAAGCACTGCATCGTCTGCGTAACATAGTATAATAGTATAATAGGATTTTGAAAAATAATTAACGTCTAAATATGTACGAAAATTTTTACCGTTAATGAGATAGCCGAGCAAAATGGCTTCGGCTATGGACACTACGGGCCCATAGATACATCCCCTTAAAATATAAAGAAAATATATTTTATTCAAGTTTTCCAAAAAAAGCAAAGGGGTTAATCCATGTTTTTTCTCGATTTTGATCGATTTCGGGGGTTTTGAGTTAGCACCGGTTTCCTATAGGATAAGGTCCAATACGTTCAGAAATAAAAAGATTTTGAGAAATAATTAAAAATAAAAAAGTTAGCGCCATTTAAGTTTTTGATTTTGAAAAATAATTGACGTCCAATAATGTCGAAAGTTTTTACAGTAAAAGGCGTAGCAGAGCAAAATGGTACCGGCTATGCACACTACGGGTCCATAGGTACCTAAAATATAAGGAAAATAATTTTTTCAATTGTTCCAAAAAAAAGCAAAGGGGTTAACCCATATTTTTTCTCGATTTTGGCCGATTTTGGGGGTTATAAATTAGCATTGGTTTTCGACAAAATAAGGTCCAATACGTTCGGAAATAAAAGAATTTCGGGAAATAATTAATTATTATAGTTATTAGTGACATAGTTTCTCTAAATCCGGTGCTTGCATTTATAAATGACCCTGATGCAAATGACCTTCATATCTCAAGTAAAATTATTATAGCAGTTATGTAACTTAATCAGGTCTTAATTGAACAAATTATTATGGATTTAGAACATTATAATTAATGTTTAACAATAATTAAGTTAGTCTATAATTAATGAACTGCATAAGTTCCGTTGCCTATTTTGTAATTTTTTTTTTAAAGTACTTTTGCTATTTCATATGGAACCACGATCAATTATAAGTTATTGGATGCATTTTATTTAATTTGGGGGTTAAGACACCTTTAAAAATTCAGATTTCAAAAACCCAATTCTAAAATTTTCAATTTAACTTTTTTCAAATTCAAATCCTTTATAGAAATTCTTTTTTAAAACAAAAATGAAATGAGTATTAAAAAAATCAATATTATAAGTTAATTTTCCCTAAAAAAATCGAAAAAAATAATAGCATTAAGCTAGCAAGAAAGTAATTACGCTTTTGACAAATCGATGGCGTTACAATTTTTTTTGAATCACTTTGGGCAACGTTAAAATTTTTTCCGTTTTTCTTTTAACTTACTTTAGAAATGCCTATATTACTTGCTATTTAGTTTACATTTGCCATATCCAGAGAAATTGCGGAGAGGTTAAACATATCACATGCCACAATAAAAAATCATTTGAAATGTCTTGGGCGTGTTAAGAAGCCCGATATTTGGGTTTCACATAAATTGCAAGGTACGTGTGACATGCAACTCAAACACAACAAAATTGATCCTTTTTTACAACAGATCATCACTGATGATGAAAAATGGGTTGCTTAAAATAAATTAATTAAAATTGATCATCGTCCAAGCGTAGTGAATCAACACAAACTACACCAAAGGCTGAATAGCATCAGAAAAAGATAGTCATGAGCAAAATTGGTCTTGGTCTTGCATTTTTGCAAGACCAAGACGAAGACCAAGACTGTCTTTATGCTAGCAAGACCAGGACCGAGTATGCAAGACCAAGACCAAATACGCAAAACTAAACCAAAAATTATTACTTCCGGTGGATTTATGAGTTAAATTATTCGAAGCAACTTTAATATATTCTTTTCTTAGAACAAAACATTTTTTGTAGTAGAAATTTTCAATTTGATTTACTATATGTTAACACTAAATATAAAGAAACTTTACTACTGTTTGACAACAGGAATTTACAAGAATGTCCTCGGAGTAGTAAAAAACCTTGGTTCCTATGTCTGGATAACACATGGTTGAAATATAGAGACAAACTAATTTTTTTTCAATATTTTCACTCCTTTCAAGTACATTGGACAATTTTTTGCCCAATTTTTTGACTAAGACCGTTACCAAGACTATTACAGTCTGCGTCTTGGTCTTGCTTTGCTCATCACTAAAAAAAGATCATACTTTCAGTTTGGTGGGAATATAAAGGTGCTTACACCAAACCAAACGATTAATTTGCATGTTTGTTGTCAACAGGTCAAGAGGTAGAAGATCACGGGTAGACCTAAAAAAAGATGGAAAGATGTGCTGGATTAAAACAAGCTGTTAAGCTTACAAAGAAGAAGAAGATTGTCAACAACTGATGAAATTGAAAGAGACGATCAAAGATAAACGGCCATTATGTTCGACCATGACAACGCTCGACCTCACACATCTTGACTAACTCGTCAATAATTATTAGGGCTTGGTTGGGCACTGATGTCACGTCCACCATATTGCCCTGATTTTACACCATTTATTTATTTACAGGCGAAAGCAATGACAAACAACAGGAAAGAATGGAATAAATTTGTTCATAATTAGCCAACACCAAACTGGTAAAGGGCTTTTGATTATATATATATATATATTGTAACGGATTTTACAATTCAAATCCACTATCCAACGAGAGCAAAAGCGGTTCGTACTCGGGTTGTGAATAATAACACACAATTGGCCACTTAATTTACAATTACAATTTATTAACACAAATAATCAACAAATTCTTCTTTACCAATAACTTAAACACTAGCACTTAATAATTATTTATTTACTAACTAACTAACTTACGGTTCTAATACACTAACTAATTTATTTACACTCGTATATTTATTTAAACGATTGACACTCGTATGTTGTTTACATTTATACCGATAGCGATAGCGCTCACCTTGTAAATTCACCGAGCGGAGTTAAGAACATTGACATTCACGTACAACTGTTGACTTAGACTGCCGTGTAGGAGTACCGCGGAGTTTATATATGTGTCGTGGTATCTATCGAAATGGCTTCTAGAGTATTCGAGATAAATCTCCTCTACAGAGATATGGCGAATTCAAGGTAACTCAGATAGAAACCTCTAGTAAGTCGTGGCTTAAGAGATATTGAGATATATCCGCTTACTCAATATCTCATGGTCGCATGAGTATCTCGCGCTTGATTAATGTACGTCTATCACGGCTCTACACTCGATTACCGTGCCCGTTACACTGCCCCCTTCTTAGACCCATTTCGTCCCGAAATGTAAACCTCAGGTTGTGTCGATATCGGCAACTTTGTCCTCGGCTATAATGCGAAGTTCGATGGAAGCGGCAACCAACGGCTTCCCCTGTTGTCCCTCGAAAGCTGTGACAGTATACCAGAATCTCCACGTAGGTGCTCCCAACAAAAACCTCCAACATATTCCAAAAAGTCTTCTTGCCATCTGACTGCGGGTGTAATGCAGTAGTCCGTGTTTTTCTAATGGACAGCGATTTACACAGGATTTGAAAATTTCTCCCTTCGTCGGAGTGTAGTTCCATGGGTACGCCAAATTGAAATAACCATTCCTTCACCAGCACGTCAGCAACACTCATGACTGCTTGATTCGGTACAGCCCATTTGCTGAAGTAGTCCATTACTACAACCGTGTACTTACTTTCCAAGTCGGTCTGGGGAAAAGGGTTATCTACATCCATTGCAATCCCACCGACGTTGTACTGCCGTATTGGAACACCGGGTTCTCTGTCAAGACCATTCACCGCTGCACACTCAGCACATTTGTGGCACCATTCCTTAACATCTTTTACACCGTATCCAATAGAAACGTTCTCTTACTTTCTCCAGCGTCTTTGCTGCTCCCAGATGCTCTCCGAAGTTCCACCGTGAACTTCCCCAGGACTTCAAAATCCTCCCATTTGGAATTAAGACCTGCCGTCTCCTTTCCTGACCATCTGAGCCCTTAAAGACACGCTTCAGCACGTTTCCATCCAGAATTAAAGAATTCCATTGTGCCCATAACGATTGCACGTCCGGGGAACACTTGGAAACCTTTTCCCAGTCAGGTTTCTGCCCATCCTTCTTCCATCGGATCATCAATCCCAAGGCGGGGTCATTTTCTTGATCTCGATCTGACATTCTTTCCTCCATTTCTTCGGAATGCTCCATGAGATCCTCCTTTAATCCTTTTGAACTATTCTGGATATCCTTTATCTTTTCTGTTAAGTGTTCCTTCATTTCTAACATGTCGTTTGATTTGGTCCCAAAATTTTCACTAATATCCTCCATTTTTTTCCACTTTCTCAAAATTTTCCATTATCCTGCTCTCTAAACTTCTGGAGTGCTCCATTAACTCTTCCTTTATTTTTTTGTAGTGTTCTATCAATTCTTCTTTTTATTTCCTTCACTTTTTCTATTACCGTAAGAATGTCATTAGGACACTCAAATCTGTACTCTTCTACGTTGTGCCCTTCTTCCATTAGTGCTAGTCCTAGGCGTTCCACTAGATCGGCCTTGCGTCCAGAAATATCCAGCTCTCTCTCCTCCAGCTCTTCTTTAAGCTCGCACACTTTAAGGTCTTTTAATAATTTTCCGTAAACCATTTTCTTTTATTTTCACTTTTAATTTAACACACAAATATTTCGTTAATTTATTTATTTAACACTCGCGAATATTCACAACCCCACACCTGACACCAATTGTAACGGATTTTACAATTCAAATCCACTATCCAACGAGAGCAAAAGCGGTTCGTACTCGGGTTGTGAATAATAACACACAGTTGGCCACTTAATTTACAATTACAATTTATTAACACAAATAATAAACAAATTCTTCTTTACCAATAACTTAAACACTAGCACTTAATAATTATTTATTTACTAACTAACTAACTTACGGTTCTAATACACTAACTAATTTATTTACACTCGTATATTTATTTAAACGATTGACACTCGTATGTTGTTTACATTTATACCGATAGCGATAGCGCTCACCTTGTAAATTCACCGAGCGGAGTTAAGAACATTGACATTCACGTACAACTGTTGACTTAGACTGCCGTGTAGGAGTACCGCGGAGTTTATATATGTGTCGTGGTATCTATCGAAATGGCTTCTAGAGTATTCGAGATAAATCTCCTCTACAGAGATATGGCGAATTCAAGGTAACTCAGATAGAAACCTCTAGTAAGTCGTGGCTTAAGAGATATTGAGATATATCCGCTTACTCAATATCTCATGGTCGCATGAGTATCTCGCGCTTGATTAATGTACGTCTATCACGGCTCTACACTCGATTACCGTGCCCGTTACAATATATTTATTTACAAAACGTTCTACCAACGTGGAATCATGAAAAAATGCCAAAAGGTTATTGAACAAAATTGTAACCGCCAAACAAATATATTAATCAAATAAAAAGCTAGTAAGCTTTCTGGAAAAGGTAATTTAGACACAAACAGTCAACTTGATATTTACATAATTGTAAAATAAACTAATTCTAATACTTTTGTTGATAGTGTACAATTTTTTAATGAAGAAGAAAGACTTTAGTGGTGCTGAAACTCAGGGCAAAACGCTTCTGCAACTTTTCAATAATTTAATAATAAAAAAAAAGGAAAGATTTATGGATACTTAAAGTATACACGTTGATCGGTTTGGCCTTCCCGTAAACCCTCCACTGTCTATAACAGTTATCAAATAATGTTCTTCCTACATCGATTTTTTATTGCTTTTATTGCTTATTGTAAATTTAATTAAACAGACACATTAAAACCTTACTGAATTCTAAATAAAATTCTTTTAATTGCTCATCAGTCGTCATTGTACGTTTGTTATACAATAAAACGTTTATCAATATTTTTTGTAACAAATCAAGGTGATTTGGGTATTTACAACAAAAACAAATCACAAATTATAATTATCCTTAAAACAAACAGGTATAATAAAATTAATATTTGGTAATACCATGACTTAACAATAGATAGAAAGAGAAGAAAAATCTGACGTAACATAAAAATAAAAAAATTCCATCAAACATTTGAAAAATGTTCAAAAAACTCCAAAAACCAATGCGATTAGATCAGACTAAATAGCACATAGCACAACGGCACCACGAACATGGACGTTTTCAGGTCCAAGCCGGTCGCATAGCTGAACATGTACCAAACGAAGAACAATATGGCGGCCTGCACCAATAGATGAAGAGTCCACAAGCTGTGAACAAAGAAATACATGCAATTACTCGTTCGAAACGAAATCAAACGCGCGTTTTGTGCAGTGGCGTAGCTAGGAGGGTTTTTTTGGGGGAGGGGTCAAACGGCCACCGCAAGCTTTCAATTTCGGAATTTTGGAAAATTATCGATTTTATAGGGTGGGTTTTGCTCCCCTCGCCCCCATGCTACGCCACTGGTCTCATGGCACTTACACGTTGTGCTTCCTGCGGGCCGCCGGAAGAGTGGTGAGCTCTTCGTTGGCCAAATATTTTCTTCCGCCCATCATCAGGTCGAAAATGTACGCGTCCCATTTCAATTTCGATATTTGCAGATTGAAAACGTTTCGGTCGTTCAGCGACAGCCATCTGTGCAGATTTTCGGTGTTGACCGCCGGGAAGGTCCATTCGGTGAAAACGAAGCGTTTGATGATCGTCAGCGAGGAGTCGATTTTTTGATGCAATTTGACCAAGCTAAAATGTTGAAAGTTAGGCAAGTGCTAATAGAAAAATTTGTGGGTAACTGACCGCGGCTTTTCGCCGCCAATGGTGAGCATCGTGTCGAAGATGAACGCGGGCACGTAGTGGAAGAGAAGCGCGGAGAACCTGTACCGGTCGAAGGTGGAGAGGAACTTGATGTACGGGTACCAGATCGCATTTTTGAGCGGATATTTTTGGATGAAGTCGTTGGCGATGCCGTCGACGAAGATCCATCTGAAGGGGTTGCGGATGCTCGACGTGCACTGATAGATTTCGACTTCGGTCGTTTTCGTGGATCCTTTAATCAAAATAACATGAAATGTAGGGTTATGTTGCGTAAAGTGTGTTTAAAAGCACTAAATCGACGATTTCGTTTTTTGTGAAACCACAATGTTTAATTTTTAATTAAAACACTTTTTTAGAAAATAAATGTGTTATTGTGAATCGTGCTTAAAGCCGAGTGTGCGCATTCGAGCGAAAAGTGGCACATTTCCGATCTCGGGAAAATGTGCCACTTTTCGTTCGAATGCGCACATCTTCGTACTTATTAGATTTGTCTATTTTATCCTTAATTTTTTCAAATCAAAAAATTCAATTTAGTTTGGTAAATATCAATTTTATGTTGGAAAAATATATTTACTATAGCAATAAGTGGAAGAGAGTAAAAAGATACGAAAATCATGTGAATGAGAGCGAGAGGAAACGATTAAAATTGTTCAACTGGTTTGTTGTCTAACTTATTGGCCGAAATTATTGTGAATCGTGCTTAAAACGAGTGTGCCATTCGAGCTCAAAGTGGCACATTCCGATCTCGGAATGAAGCGCGCCGCCCGCGTCGCGCTTCATTTGCCTCCCTCGCTCGGAAATGTGCCACTTTTCGCTCGAATGCGCACATCTTCGTACTTATTAGATTTGTCTATTTTATCCTTAATTTTTTCAAATCAAAAAATTCAATTTAGTTTGGTAAATATTAATTTTATGTTAAAAAAATATATTTACCATAGCAATGAGTGGAAGGAAGTAAAAAGATATGAAAATCGTGTGAATGAGAGCGAGAGGAAACGATTAAAATTGTTCAACTGGTTTGTTGTCTAACTTATTGGCCGAAATTATTGTGAATCGTGCTTAAAACCGAGTGTGCACATTCGAGCTCAAAGTGGCACATTCCGATCTCGGGAAAATGAAGCGCGCCGCTCCGCGTCGCGCTTCATTTGCCTCCCTCGCTCGGAAATGTGCCACTTTTCGCTCGAATGCGCACATCTTTGTATTTATTAGATATGTCTACTTTATCCTTCGCTCTTTTAAATCAAAAAATTAAATATGCTTTAGAAAATATTGATTTTATGTTCGAAAAAAAATTTTACCATAGCAATGAGTGGAAGAGAGCGAAAAGATACCACAATCTCGTCAGTGCGAGTGAGAGGAAACGATTAAAATTATTCAACTGCGTTTTCGTCTAATTTATTGCCCTAAATCAGGGATGAGCAACACGCGGCCCGTTAAACATGATTATGCGGCCCGCCAAGCATTTCTAAAATTGATTTCATTTTTTTAAATTTTATATTTTTTTATTCTAATGTTTATTATAAATAAAGTTTTGTAAATTAATAACAAGTGTTACTTTATGTGCGGCCCGCCAAAAAATTTTAAAATTTAAATTGCCCCGTTGATTAAAAAGGTTGCTCACCCCTGGTTTACATAATAAAACGGCGTTGATAAATACGAGCGCGGAAACGTCGTTAACAAACAATTAGAAAACTTAGAAACGGCCGTTCTGGCATTTTTCGAAAATATGTAAATCCTATTTAAAAAATATTAGCTATCCGGAATTTTT
Organism: Sinopyrophorus schimmeli; assembly: GCA_036325965.1. NCBI lineage: Eukaryota > Metazoa > Arthropoda > Insecta > Coleoptera > Elateridae > Sinopyrophorus > Sinopyrophorus schimmeli. The sequence goes on from JARFIZ010000068.1 coordinate 23,304, forward strand.
GTAATTTAATAATCGTTAATAAACGATTTGCGAAGCATGAAATCGGCCGTTTCGGCAAATTTTGAAAATAATTTATTTTATAGCATGGCATAGGGAATTAAATTCGAATTCTACTTAAACATAGAGGGCTTTGCCATAGGCCGCTGCGCTTTTGTTCCCCGCGGCCGCCATTCGAGTGCGTGATTAATGTCATGTGTGAGGTGTTGGTGCCAAATTGTGATACAACGTTTGAAAATTTAAATAAAATAAAATTACCGAGACGTTCTAAAATATGTGTTAAAAGTGCCATTAAATAGTGCCACTTCGATTGATAATAAAAGGTTAGTGGTAACTTTGATATTTAATATGGAAATTGTAAATGATTGTTTGTGGCTGTTTTACATGGGATATCATAGGCCGCCTTCGATGGATGTCGTGTACGAATTATGTATATGCTTTTTTCTTATTATTTCGTCTATTTAGCTTCCATCGACCATTGCGGAATAAAATGCTATGATTTAGGGTAGAATTTACGCCATATCCAAGATGGCCAAGTGTTTTATTTGTGCTATTTGTTAGTATGTGAATTTTCAAACGGCCCAACGTTGTCTGTACGGCGGCGACGCCATGACACCCGCCACCTTCCCCAATTAGAAAATTCAAATTCGCAAATTTTCGTTGCCAAAATTGTTGCTAATCGTGCTTACAATCGAGTGTGCAGATTTATTCGATTTGTGTAGTTTATATTTTGCTATTTCAAATAAAAAATTTAAATGTAGTTTAGTAAATACCGATTTTATGTTTGAAAACGTTTTTTTACCACAGCAATGAGTGGAAGAGAGCGAAAAGATACAAAAATCTCGTGAGTGCGAGTGAGAGGAAACGACAAAAATTATTTATAAACTTTTCGTCACCAAAATTATTGTAAATCACGCTTAAAACCGAGTGTGCACATTCGAGCTCAAAGTGGCACATTTCCGATCTCGGGAAAATGAAGCGCGCCTCTCCGCGTTGCGCTTCATTTGCCTCCCTCGCTCGGAAATGTGCCACTTTTCGCTCGAATGTGCCCATCTTTGTAATTATTGGATTTGCTTATGTTAATTATCTCTCTTCCAAATTAATTTTAGTTCAGCTATAGTGGATTTTTTGCTTTTAAAGAAAAAGATTAATATACAGGGTGATTTATAAGATTAAGAACATTTTGAATTTGGCGCCATACAAATTTATTTTTATGTTGGTAGTAAATCGAGTTATAATTACAACTTAAGTTATTTAACAATAATTGTTTTATTATTTATGTTAAATAGCATTTTATTATTGTATTTTTTTTTGTTGTTATTTTTTGTGGTGCTCCAACATCAAGCCACACCGCATTAATTGGTACAAACCAAAAAAAAAAAAATTAAACCATGCGAATCGATTTAATAAATTTACTATATCTCTTGTGTGTTTAATTTGGATGATTAAAGAGCGTTAAGTTCAATTCGCCCCCGAAAAGACAAGGTTGCAGAAAAAATTGTGGTTATAATAAATTTTAAAAATAAGTTTTTTTCTTATTTGTTTTTGGTTTGTTTGTTTTTATTGCGATTTGCTTTTTTTTAGCGGGGGGGGGTCTTACGTTTGGTCCGGAAGTTTAGTATCGCGCATAAGTTGCACCCCTTCGTGACTTTGGACCCCAAGGTTATAAAGAATAATTTAATTTTAATATAACAACCATTTTAATGAAATAATTATTGCACTGAATAAAAACATTATTTACATAAATAAACTGCTTTATATGTTGTTGTTTTTGGTACAAGCATATCAAAATAATAAATTAAAACTTATTAGATTAAATCATATATATTTAGGGGGAAAGTGGCATGAAACAGCCAAGTTTTGAAACAGCCATTATCAATTACGCGGTAGTTTTCATACGAATCGTTTATGTATTATTATTGTAAGATAGCAACACTAGCCAGATATCCCCCACAAAAATTTGACCGTTCACCGTCAATAAACGGCGCCGATACGACGTATTGAAGATTTTGTCGTCAAAAAGTAAGGTTTTGAGTTCAGTTTATTTGTTTTCTAACGCCTATACGTACAAAACTAATAATAATATGATTACACTATAATTTTATAGATATATTAGGCCTTCTAATAACGTATATATTTTGTAGACTAATATTTGATTTCATAGTAATTTTCGAGATTTTGTTTCTTGAGAGAATATGTTTTGAAATAGCCGGACTGCAGTGTAATGAAAAAGCCACCTTTTAATTCCATAAAATGCAATAATAATTGTAGTAACAGCAATCAAGAGTGGTACCGATGCAAAATTGTAATGGTTGGGCATATAAATCCTGTGGCATAAAAGGAAATTGCATTATTTTGCTAAAAACGTTTTTAAGTTTTTGCAATGATTGATCTCAAACGTCAAATTTTTGACAGTTTCTTAGATTTATGGTAAATATTTTATCCAGAATTTGCGTTATTTAAAACGTTTTATAATATATAAGATCTAAAATTATAGCTTAAGATTATTATTAAATAATATCTTCGTTAATGTGCAGTTTTAATCTTGTAATAAGAACATGGCTTTTTTTTGAAAATTGGGTTGCTTTTTCAATACCTATAGGTTATGAAAAAGCCAAATTTTATTTTTTTATAAATGATTAGAAGTCGAAATATCGTTAATTTTAAAAATGTTTTATGACATTAGTACATAAATGCATGAACAATACAATTATATGAAAAAATTGATTTATTTATGTCCTTTATATTATTTATCATTTTTAAAACTGGTGTTTTATGCCACTTTTTAACCATCTGATATAACCGACCATTAAATATTTGAAATTCAAAACAATGTATATGAAACAAATTACATTTGAATTTAATGGACTGCTAATTTTTAAAATTTTATAATTAGGTTATAATTGTTATTTTTAATGCACAATTTGGGGGCAAATAGAGAATGGCAATTCATAAGTGCTTCTAATAAAAATTTTCAAAATTTTTTAAAATTTCTGTATTATCAAAGTGTTACTTTTTTCCTTTGCAAAATTTTGCCGATTGTTATTTTTTTTTAATAATTATCATTTTAATTACATAATTTGTTTTAATATCGACACAATTATTTTATTAAAATTGTTGTTTGTTTTATTTCCATACAATGTGCGTTTTTCAATGGCACTTTTTACTTCTTGCCTAATACAAACATTGTCCGAATAAGTTTGATGGGAAAGCAGCGGGTCGTTTATTTGTCTTTGCTTATATCAAAATTAAGCATACATATCGCAAAAATGTTTAACTGTTTGATTTATATGTTCCGTGGTCAGCGAGTGCGTAAAAAATGTAAAGTAATTCCAGTTTATGCACGATCCTAGATTACTTTAAATTAATTAAGTAATTTTCCATTTTAAAGTCAGTTTTTCTGCCTTGTAAAAAAATTCCATATTATGAAAGTTGGTATAAGTGTTTCAGTTCAATGTTTTTCACAAAATTAGGAAAAAAATCAATGTTCAAATTTGTAGTTTTATAAAACTTAAAATTATATTATCTAGGTCCCAACGTGATCACATTAAGCGGCCTCTACTGTACATGCGTTTATTCTCATCGTCAAAAAGTGTCATAGAATAAAATGATTTAAAATTGTGTGACCTAATTTTTTTTGCGTGCAAACATTAGGGTCATTTTTTTTAGTTTCATTGCCATTTACATTAGTAATACAATAATTAAAAAATTAATTTTTATAGTCTAAAATAACTAAACGATTTTAACAGGAACGTGCATTTATGTAAGTGGTAATTAGGCACATTAATTTGTCAAAATTTATGATCCGCAACTAATCGGTTACATATGTTATCCATTTCAATACAGGTAATCCTCGTTTAATGCGTAATTTAGATTTCAAACATATTTTATACTTTAAATTACCTATTCTTGTATACATACAGTCAAACCTCGATAAACCGAATTTTTGATAACTTGATTTATTTTTAGTTTCCATTCAACTTCGACTTATCGAGGTTTGACTGTATATATATATAGGTATAGGTTTCTTAAAAACGGCTCTAACAATTTGGTTAAAATTTTGTATTTATATAATGGTTTACTCTTTAAGTTTGTCTATACAGGTGCCATCGCTAAAGTAATGCGTTTTACACACAAAAATAATTGAAACCGCAAGTAATCTACAAAAATTAATTTATTGCGCATAAGCAAAACTTTGCGTTTATGCAAGTATTGCATAATTTACGGCTCATTAAAAATATATGGTACGTTAATTATTTAAATAAGCGCAGAGTAACCTGGGGAAATTTTCCACAGGACGCAATTAACAGTATTTACAATTTCTTAGCCCGACGAATTAGATAAACCATAAAAGTGTAATGTCCTGCAATAAATTACTAAATTTTTGGAGAAGACGTGAAGATTTTTATCAATTATTAAATATGCATTACGCGCTCTTCTAGGAAACAAGGCCAAAGCTCTTCAAACTTTGTAGAAGTATCGCTTTTTTTGCGCAGCAGTGTGGATTAAATTAAATTTGATATTTTATGTTTAATATCCAAGTCGATTTTAATTGTTATCGCATTTTTATTATTTTAATTTTCAAAATAGTGGTCGTTCACGAATACTTGGGTCTTTTGAGACCGAGTACGACTTAAGAATTATAGCTTTTGTTTATTATAAATCTCAAAATTGTCATTCTAACTATTAATTAATCTGTCAGATGTCATATTTGCAATATTAAAATAAATATGAAAACTCTGAGTTTCAATGTATATAATATGTATGAAAAATCTAGAGTGGCACGTAATAAAACACGATTTCAGGCAAGCCCGAGGGTTGCCTGACGGAGCGAAACGAAGACTGGCTCCCCCCTAGTCTGAAATTGCGTTTCATCTCGCACAGAAATCAAGCATTTTGTTAAGCAACTGGCGCCCATTTATTTCAACAATATTGGCGCCAAAATCAAAAAAATTACGTTTGGTTATTTGAATAATAATTTAAAAAAAAACGAACCTGCATGGAATCCGGCCGCAATAAGCGTATTGACCACGATGTCGACGGGAATATAGTCATAAATGGAAGCTGGACTCATGGGCAGTCTTCGCACGACGCCAAAACCGGCGCCCATCAGAAATCCGGGGGGCCCATTCTTGCTGATGGTCCATCCTGGGGTGGGCTCCTTCCACGAACCAAGAACTAATAGATTAACAATTAATATTTACGTTGTACTTTGCTCTTAAATAATTAATTAAAACAAATGTAATAATTTAGGAAATCGTCACCAAAATTGATACAAAATATTACCAAATAAAAAACTCACATTTGTTCCAAATTAAATATTAATATTACGTTGTGAATAGCAAAATTAAATTATTTAAATAAAAAATAATATTTTAATAAGTTTTGTTTGGTAGCCATAAAAAGTTTTGTGTATTTTCAAGTTCGGAAATAGTTAGTTTCTTCTTTTAGACAATGTAAGATCCTTTAAAATTTACATAATTTATTTGTGTATAGATAATCGATTATGTTATTACGTAAACAGTAGATATTCAACGAAATACGTCGCTTATATTTCCTATTATGTTATTATCCAGTTTTTTAATTTACATATAATTACGACGCCTTAAAATTGTCGTTTTTGTGTGTTTATAATCGATTTTAAATTTAATACTAAATGATTTTGTCGAAAAATAAATTTTAACGGCTCCCAATTTTCTCTTGCGAGAAGTAAACGTTTAACGACGTATTTATAAATTAAAAAAATCAAAAAGAAATTTTACGAGACGCACTTTTCAAACGTACAACTGAAATTCTAAAAATCGTGAAATTTATTACAATGGAAAAAGGGCACAAACAAAATATACAGCATTTTAGAAAACTTACCGAAAATTGAATAAGTAGTTCAAAAATATATTTAAAGTAGTTCATTTGTACAAATCGGGGCTAAAAGTATAGGCCTACACAGTGAGTACAAAAAGTTTAAGGTATTCAATAGCCGGAGTAGTTTTTTTTGTCCGAGACTGTACTAGAACTTAACCCGCTTATAAATGATCGGAAATCATATTGAATTATGGCATTGTAAACTTTAAATTAAAAATGTGTATTAAATACCTTATTATTTAAAATAATTCGAAAATTTTTGTTCAAATTTGTTATACCCTAACGATGCGATTGAAGCCAATTATAATTTTTTTTATAAAATCATGCCAATTAGCAACAAAGCGGGTATTAAATAACTTCATTCTCTTTTAAGAGCACATGGAGACACTGCTGTGTTGCCATTTACAAAAAAATTAATATGCATTTTCCTCGGAATTCTATAGATTTAGGACATATTGTATATCAACTTTTATTGTTTGGATTGGTGTCAAGTATCGCCCGATGAAGTTCCAGTACCTATTGATCTGACACCCTGTATACATCTCTAACCTATTGCGCGCTTCAGAATCGGAGAAAAATTTTGATTTTTTTTATTAAATAAATGACACTTTGCAGCATATTTCCAATTAGTAAGAAAAATAATTTTACGGCTGAACTACATTAAAAACAAAAATAATAAATTGATCTTTTCGAAATTAAAAAAAATTGAAAAATTTGGTTATTTGTTCATTTTTTGGTTTAGTTTTATTGAATTGTTTGATTTGAAAAAAAGTACAATAATATATAGGGTGAGTTAGTAAGATTGTGAACATTTTGAATTTGGCGCTACAATTTTTAACTTTTACAAAACACGTTTAGAAAATAAACTAATTATTGTGAATCGTGCTTAAAACCGAGTGTGCACATTCGAGCTCAAAGTGGCACATTCCGATCTCGGGAAAATGAAGCGCGCCGCTCCGCGTCGCGCTTCATTTGCCTCCCTCGCTCGGAAATGTGCCACTTTTCGCTCGAATGCGCACATCCTCGTATTTATTTAATTTGTTTACTTAAATTTTTGAATTTAGTTTAATTTTTGAATTTAGTTCAGTAAATATCGATTATATTTTCGAAAAACCTATTTTTACCATAGCAATGAGTGGGAGCGAGCGAAAAGATACAACAAACTCATAAGTACGAGTGAGAGGGAATGATAAAAATTATTTATTCATTTTTCGTCACCAAAATTAATGCAAATCATGTTTAAAACCGAGTGTGCACATTCGAGCTCAAGTGGCACATTCCGATCTCGGAATGAAGCGCGCCGCCCGCGTCGCGCTTCATTTGCCTCCCTCGCTCGGAAATGTGCCACTTTTCGCTCGAATGCGCACATCCTCGTGTTTATTATATTAGTATAATTTACCGTGCGCTCTTTCAAATCAAAAATTTTAATTTAATTTAGTAAATATCGATTTTATATTGGAAAAGCGTATTTACCATAGCAATGAGTGGAAGGGAGCGGGAAGATACGATAATCTTGTCAATGCAAGTGAGAAGGAACGATTAAAATTATTCAATAAATTTTTCGTCTAATGTATTGGTCTAAATTATTGCGAATCATTAAGAAATTGCTGTGAAATTAATTTGTATTTCAATAAAGAGGTAAGAATGGAATTCCTGTTAGGTATTCTTAATATTCGGTATCGTAATTGACACGTGTCATTGAAATTTGGTACTCAATGAGTTTTTGTATTTTTATTAATGAAAGTCTACCTGGTGTCCCAAATTGAGTAGGCTAACATAGGTATCTTTCTTATTAGTGAACATAGAATTTTGATTAAATAGGCAATGTTTTGCAGTTTTAAGTGCGATTTAGATTTCGTTAAAAAAAATAAAATTCTGAATAGTTCAGAAGTAATCGTAAAAAAACTAAAAATCGATATTTTCTATAATGTCAAATAACTTTGTAATTATAAAATTTAGAAAAAACAATTTAATATAAAAGTTACTAGGTTTCATAAAATACATGTATTATGCTGTTTTATTGTTCTTTGATAATTTATGGCTACTTGATTTAAAACAGAAAAATTTAATATCGTTAATAATTTTTTATTAAAATATGGGTTGTGATACATGGTTGAAAAGAGAAACAAAAATGCTATTTAACTATGTAAAATCCAATATGGCGTCTATTTAGAATAAGAAAGTTGGTATCAATATTTTGGAAGCCGCCATTTAGAATTTAATTTTGACACAATTTCTATCTGTATTTTATGAGACCTAGTAACTTTTGTATTAAACTTTTTTATGTAAATTTTATAATTACAAAATTATTTGACATTATAGAAAATAACGATTTTCAGTTTTTTGACGATTACTTCCAACTATTCGGAATTTTAAAATTTTCTTAACCGAATCTGAATCGGCACCTAAAACAGCAAAACATTGCTCATTTAACCAAAGTTTGGGACACCCTGTATTCTAATGCATAAATAAATGTTTTACTTAAACCCATTCATTATTGGATATTAAAATATATTTCTTATCATTTAACTGTCATAAAGTGCAATTTTGTAGATTTTATTTCATTTAATTTTCGGGGTATGGCAAACCCCACCTAGTATGGCATGTAACATTTAGTTACCTACTATGCAGAAATTTAAACGGTTTTTAAGTAAAAAAAAAACCATAACATTCTAAATCGGTAATATTTACAAAAGCTTCAATTACACGAAATTAAAAAAAAATTCCTTCCATTTAACTCAAAAACTGGATTTAAACGCCTTCACAGTTTAAAGACATAAATAACTCGATCGATTAAGGCAACAATTACGTTGCTTTTAAATGTAAACAAGTCGTACTTACTCATGCTAGGTCTTACGATAGCGCAAGGAAATCGTTTTTCCATCTTCTTCACCTCCCATTCGGCCAGCTGCTTCGTAAACGTGTAAGAATTGGGATGATCCTTGAACAAAATCTTCGTGGCCTCAACTATTTCTTCTTCGCTCTTCTCGTTCACCAACGCAATTATTTCTTGCGACTCGGCGTTCGGAGGATATATAACCTAAAAATCACTATATAAAGGACCGACTCTTATTGGGCCAGCTTCGAAACAAACCTCTTCGGCCTCCAATTTGAAACGAATTCGCATAGGCACTGCTGACGTGCACGAAGACGTCCAAATTGGCGCATTGCTTGGCGAACTCCAGCACGTTCAAAGTGCCCACCAAATTGCCGTCGACGGTGAACTTAAAATTCTTCGTGAAGTCCAAAACGGCGGCCGAATGAAAAATAACGTTGACTTTCTCGCGAAGGAGAAGCAAATTGGCCTCCGACAGCCCCAAGTCCTCTTTCTGGATGTCGCCCTCCACGACTTTAACGCGCGAGAAGATCTACAAAAAATTACAATTAACAATTTTGTTATTAAAGAAGCGACCTGGGTTTAAACCCATGCTAAAACCGTCGTATAACTTTATATCTCTCTCTCTTTCAAGGCAGGGGCTAAACAACAAGGGCAAAACTTCCCCAGGAAATTTTTCACAATAACATTTTTTGTGTCTTTGAAATACACTACGGCACGGGACAAAAGGCACAAGCGGGGAAATAGCCTACGCCCGGATAATGGTACGGAACGTTAAAAAGAAGAAAAGGTTTTACAAGACGATTGAATTCATCATAGGAACAAGTACTTTGAATACGTTTTGTCAGCACAGCATAATTTTTTTTTAAGATTTAAATTATATTTTTTTGACGCTTTTGTTTTTATTTAAGTTTTGATTAACGTAAAATGTTAAATTTAATACACAGTTAATATTTATTTAATAATCGTTTAAAACACGTTCGATGTAATTTCTTTCCAACCTTACCCAAATTATGAACATTTTAACTATCTTTTTCAATACATTTTCGTTTAGTTTTATCAGATGTCCACCCGTACAAAGTGGTAACAAAAAAGAAGAGAAGTGCTCAAACTGATAAATAATAGAACACGATATTTTAAATCAGAAACATTTGTTTTCAAAATAAAAATAATTTATGAGCAATACGTTCTATGCGTGGTAAATTAATATGAATTGTTTTATCGTTTGAGTCCGTCGGATATGTTTCTAATTAGACAATTTAATGTTGTCACAAGTCAAAAAAACTGCGGTTCTCAAAACATGGTCTAATTTTTGAATTTGCTGTAACTTTTTCAAATAAATAAATTAAATAATATTACCAAATATAAACTCTTCTAAAAATCACCCCACCACCCATTTCCGGCTCTAACAACTATTTGAAAACACCCTGTAGTATCTCATTTCAACTATACCAATCATTTTTAGTTTATTAATTTGTTTACTATTTTTTTGTATGGAAATGGCTCTCGTTGCAATAAATTTTGCCCTAATATTTATTTGAGACGCCACTGCCCACCTCAGTCTAACTACCGCCAACATAGAAATAAATTACTACGGAATCAAATTCAAAATACTTTAAATGATCACCCTTCATATTAAACTTTATTTTTCAAATACAAAAGTTTGATAAAGTTGCACTAAAATAAATTTTTTGATTTTGCAAGAGAGAATATCGACATTGGCAAATCTATCGAATGCGAGAAAATTTTAAAAGATTTTGTACAACTCGTACGTTGAATTCTTTTTTGTACTAGATTTTGATTAATTTTGCAAAATTTTGCAAATTGTCCGAAACGAAAAAAAATGATCGGTCACATCAAATGCCTTATTATTAACGATTATTTTTAGTAGGTACTTTATTACCAAATTAAAAATATTATATACTAACTAATTAAATATGTACATACACTGACTAGCGTTTCAAACTGAACGACCGACTTAATCGACAAAATATATTATTTATTATGTATTCCGAAAAGAATTATGAACAAATTTTTAATAAAAAAGAATGATTTTATAGTGTGCAAATACTAATAATTTTAAATAAAAATGCGTTTAAAACTGCGCGTTGTCATCTTTACTAATTAAAATCGTTTTTTTCCAAAAAAAACTTTTAATAAGGTAAATGACCCAATAATGGAAAAATAAAGGGCGACTGATCATTATATTTTACTAATATTAAAATAGTTCATAAAAAAATAATTTGTCTTATCATTTACCTATTAGAGAAAAATTAAATAAATTAAATTTTTTAAAATTTAATATACAGATACACTTTTTTTCTTCTAAAACGTACGAAAAAACAAATATCGGAATATCGTTGCCCCAATACCCGAAAAATGGGTCATTCTTTAATTGAATCGGTCACTTTTTAATCTAAAGATGGCGTTTACCTTAAAATTAACGTTTTATGTTCAAAAATTACAAACTCGGGCGCCAAATTTAAAGTGTCCATTCTTAAAAATTCGCCCCGTATATTGTTTTTTTTTAAAAAAAATACAATAAATCTGAACCAAAACTAATATTTTGATTTGAAAAAAAAAAGATTAACAATGGGTAGCCCATCGAATGCGAGGATGTGCACACTCGGTTTTAACATGATTTGCATTAATTTTGGTGACGAAAAATAAATAAATAATTTTTATCATTCCCTCTCACTCGTACTTACGAGTTTATTGTATCTTTTCGCTCGCTCCCACTCATTGCTATGGTAAAAATACGTTTTTGAAAATATAATCAATATTTACTCAACTAAATTCAAAAATTTAAGTAAACAAATTGAATAAATACGAGGATGTGCGCATTCGAGCGATAAGTGGCACATTTCCGAGAGAGGGAAGCAAATGAAGCGCGACGCGGAGCGGCGCGCTTCATTTTCCCGAGATCGGAATGTGCCACTTTGAGCTCGAATGTGCACACTCGGTTTTAAACATGATTTGCATTAATTTTGGTGACGAAAAATGAATAAATAATTTTTATCATTCCCTCTCACTCGTACTTATGAGTTTGTTGTATCTTTTCGCTCGCTCCCACTCATTGCTATGGTAAAAATACGTTTTTCGAAAATATAATCAATATTTACTGAACTAAATTCAAAAATTGAGCTCGAACGTGCACACTGAGTTTTAAGCATGGTTCACAATAATTAATTCACTCCCTTAGAGGGCTAACTTCAACTATCGAAAATCAGTTAGCTGTGCGCGCGCAACCACCGCCGCCTTGCTAAATTTTCACTTTCGACGCGCCAAAATACAAAAATTCGCACTCACCGTCTTCGGATGGACTTTCAGCAGCTCCTCGAACACGGACCCGTTCCTGAAGTCGTCCGCCCGCTGCTCGGGCGTCTTGTTCCTCTTGCCGCGCAGCACCAAATAGATGTCGCCGCCTTCCGGCACGTCGCGCAAAAACTTCTCGACGAGGCACGAGCCGACGAAGCCGTTTCCGCCCGTGATCAGGACGTTCTTGCCCGCGTACCAGGAGTTCACGCTTTGCGAAGCCATTTCGGGAAAAAGACGCGTGAAAGAATAAAGCGCTCGTAAACGCTTCGCCGCATTTTATACGGACGCGGTACAAGGCCGTCCCCCGACTCGAAAAAAATTCAACACAAAAAAAGCTCACTTAGATTTGATAATATGTAAATGGAAGCGACGAGACGCAAGAAAAATTGTGTGCACCAGCGATCGGTTCAATGCTGAAAATTCGACTGTCGATTTTTTGGCGAAAAGTTTGTTTATCGCAGTCAGTCGAGCGACTAAGATTTTTTCTCAGCTTTGTTATCGTGCGAACACTTGGTTTTTTTATTTTAATTTGCTTTGTATTGCTTCTTTACTATTTTGTCAATTTTTTGTCGAAAAGACGTTTTTTTTAAGTACAAATCTATTATTTTTGTATTACGCCGCCGGTGTCAATGCTTTTTTAATTGTGTTGTTTTTTTTTACTGTTTTTTTTTTCCTAATTTTGTCGATAATGTGAATATAATGGCTCGTACGTTTTTTTTTACGAACAAGAGCAATTAATTTGCCAAAAGTGGCGGGAAAATAGCGGGCTCCATGGGGTGCCTTTTTAAAAATCGAAGAGGTGGGCGAAGCCGCCTGTTAAGGGCTCGTTCGAAAACGGCCGACCACGAGAATTAGCTTAATCTGTTTTTTATTACTTTGGAAATTTGGAGTAATTTTTCGGAAGTCGTAATAGGGTCGATTTCCCGAAAAAAACCGCTCCTAATGTGGCAACTCCGAAAAAGACTAATTGCTACGATAGAAAAAAAGTCGTTACGTAACGCGTCGCGCGTATTTTAGCTATCTTTTACTTTTTTTTAAATCATAAATGCAGCACACTTTTATTTTCGATTTAATTTGTTTTAGTATTGTTTAGTGTTTTTTTATTATTATTTTTTTAATTAGTCGTTTCTATGTCGTGCAATCGCGTTGTTAATTACGTACAAAGTAGAAGTAACGATTAAAATCGGAAGAACAATAATAATAAATAATGCATTACGAAAGAATATGTATATTTGGAAAAATTGGGAGAAATTGGGCGGCCTTGGTCCAAAATGCGCGGCTTCCCACAATTCAAGTACTATTGGAAAGTTTTCAACTGTAAATACAAAACTGGAATTTTGTCGATCGAGCTTCTTCTTCTTCTTCTTCTTCAAAAGTGTCAGAGCTTTTAATTAATTGAAGTGATAGAATTCTTTTCGGCTGTTTATGGTCATATAAAATCGGTTTAAAAAAAATGGGGAACGAGCTCAAAATCGATAATTTTTTGTTTGTGTATATGTTTTACTATGTTTACTTTTAGCATACCGATTTTTTTCTTTGCTTTTTAATTGCCGGCGGGGACCGGGAGGTCCTCGATTAATTTTACACGATTACACATTATAAAACATTAATTTTAATCGATTAATAAAATGTTAATAATACTTTATACATGATTAGGGGAACCTGTTGTACCTTGGTCCTTTTGTACCTAGGGTAACTTTATTTTTTTAAATATTTGCGGGCTTTGTATAGTGGCTTGTATAGTATGAAAGTAAATAAATTATTGTGAATTGTGCATAAAACCGAGTGTGCGCATTCGAGCTCAAAGTGGCACATTCCGATCTCGGGAAAATGAAGCGCGCCGCTCCGCGTCGCGCTTCATTTGCCTCCCTCGCTCGGAAATGTGCCACTTTTCGCTCGAATGCGCACATCTTCGTATTTATTAGATATGTCTAATTTATCTTTCGTTCTTTCAAATCAAAAAGTTAAATTTAGTTTAGTAAATATCGATTTTATATTTGAAAATCGTTTTTACTATTGCAATGAGTGGAAGGGAGCGAAAACATACGACAATCTCGTCAGTGCGAGTGAGAGGGAACGATTAAAATTATTCAACTTTGTTTTAGTTCAATTTATTGCCCTAAATGATTGTAAATCGTGCTTAAAACCGAGTGTGCACATTCGAGCTCAAAGTGGCACATTCCGCTCTCGGGAAAATGAAGCGCGCCGCTCCGCGTCGCGCTTCATTTGCTCCCTCGCTCGGAAATGTGCCACTTTTCGCTCGAATGCGCACATCCGTGTATTAATTAACATTTGGAACAATAAATATCTTTCTTTCAACCAAAAAGATTAATTTTACATAGATTTTTGGATTTGAAAAAAGTATAGGAAAACCTGTTGTATTTTGGTCTTTTGTACCTAGGGCAACTTTATTTTATTTAATATTTGCGGGCTTTCGTGACCCTTAATTTTCGATATTTCAAATGCCACATTGACAAACATTAATGTAAAGTTAGCAGCAGCTGGCCAATGTACTTTGTTAATGTATGAGATCAATTGAAATTTTTAATCGAAAAAAAGTAAGTCTTTTATATTCTTTCTACTTAAATATCTTATTGATTTTTTTTACCTAATAACAAATGACTCATCGTAATAGAAAGATTATTTATTAATGTTTGCACAGTTAGTGGTCTGATTTTGGCACAGCCTAATCTTTAATTTTATTTTCGAGTTTACACATCAAGGGTCGGTGTGATGTACCTCGGTTACTGTCAATAAGTTGTACCTTGGTCCTAAGATAAACTTGCAATAAATAAAAATTTAGATATACCTTTGTTATAAATTCTTATTTTGTTTTTATTTTGCTTCAAATAATATGCCTCGCAAGTCTAACGAAAAATTTAAATTTTTGATAAGTTAACCATTAAGTATGTGAAATTTTAGTATACGAGACAAATTTTGTTAATTTTTGAAACAATTTTAGTGTCATCTCAAAGAAGAACATTAGTAGTTCTTATAATCCAAAAATAAATATATAGTTTTAATAAAACAATGGGTTTTATTTTGCTTAATGTGAATAGAGCTAAGGTACATCACCTCTGTTGTACCTAGGCCATAGATGCACTAATTTTTAAATCTTATAGCAATTTGAGTAAACGGTTGGTAATGCCTTCAAATATTTTGTGATGAATGCCTTATTAGTGCCCCACTACGATGCAATTCATTTTATCAACAAATTGTTACATATCCAATTTAAAAAAAATTACAAGTAAAAAAAGGGCCAAAGTACAACAAGTTTTCCTACTTGATTTTTTTAATATGCATTGTTACTGTGGACATTTACGATTTAATTTTGACATACAGAGCGATTTTGTATTCAACTGAGCAGAACTGCTACAAATATATTTCGTTTTAATTGTAAGACACAAAACATGTTGATTGTAGCAGTAGAAAAGGTATTTTCTTGAAAAATATTAGGTTTCGAAGACTGTCGTCGATAGAGCAATGTTTAATGTGAAAAATGCCCATTTTTATCAGACAAACTGATTAGGATTCTTAAAGTTTTGAAAATTTCCGTGGTTCATTAGTTACTATTTTGTTGGTTATTTAATGAAAGTTGAACTTGATAATTTTTTCTGATTGGTTTTCCCCGATTATTCTAACAGATGGCAAAAAACGAAATATGAATATTTTAGACGGCAATTTAAAGATAAATAAATAATAGTTGATGGATTATATTTTGCGATTTGATTTAATATATGCCAAGACTTTTTCTAAAGAAAATCATAATTGGCTGTGACTTCATTAAATAGCTATTATTTTTTTTTTAATATTTTATAATAATGGCCCTTTTTATAATCAAAAG
Organism: Sinopyrophorus schimmeli; assembly: GCA_036325965.1. NCBI lineage: Eukaryota > Metazoa > Arthropoda > Insecta > Coleoptera > Elateridae > Sinopyrophorus > Sinopyrophorus schimmeli. The sequence goes on from JARFIZ010000068.1 coordinate 39,161, forward strand.
GGGCACTTTTTTGAGTAAAAAGGCACACATTTTCGAGCAAGAAAAGCAAATAACATTCCGACAGCAGAATTTAGCGGTTTTAAACTTAATGCAGAACAATTAATTTATTTCCTAAATATTGTTAATTAATAATTAGCAGGCCGTGCTTTTCCAAACACCAAATCTTTTAAGCAATGTAGCGCGCCAACAACGATCTCTTCCGCAACCACTTACGCCCTCTACCCGCATTACGTGCAACTTACCATTAGGAACGCGCGGCCACCAGCGCTGTATACCTAATACCCACTACTAGGTGGCGCACCGCTTATACATCGGCAAGTGCTTTGTTGCAGCGACCAAGACTGTATTCTGTACTTAGTTGTTATGGTTACGAATAAACGTTTTTATTGTAATCTCTTTTTTGTTGCTGTTTTTTAAAGATCGCTACTCGAATAAGAATACAGCAACGAATAAAAAATAAAAATTTATTGACTTTAATTTAATGTTTTGATTTGATGAAGAAAATATTATTGGAACCAAGATAAAACAAAAATGTACACGTTCGAGCGAGAAGTGGCATATTTCCGAGCGAGGGAGGCAAATGCAGCGCGACGCGGAACGGCTTGCTTTATTTTCCCGAGATCGGAATGTGCACACTCGGCTTTAAGCATGATTCACAATAGTTTATGCCAATAAATTAGAGGGAAAATCAGTTAAATAAATTTAATCGTTTCCTCTCGTTCCCCCTGACGAGATTGTCGTATCTTTTCGCTCCCTTCCACTCATTTCAATGGTCTATTCGTTTTTCAAACATAAAATTCATATTTACTAAATTAAATTTAAATTTAGAATTTGAAAGAGTGAAGGGTAAAGTAGACATATCTAATAGATACAAAGATGTGCGCATTCGAGCGAAAAGTGGCACATTTCCGAGCGAGGGAGGCAAATGAAGCGCGACGCGGAGCGGCGCGCTTCATTTTCCCGAGATCGGAATGTGCCACTTTGAGCTCGAATGTGCACACTCGGTTTTAAGTACGATTCACAATCATTTAAGGCAATAAACTAGACGAAAACGCAGGTAAATAATTTTAATCGTTCTCTCTCACTCGCACGAACGAAATAGTCGTATCTTTTCGCTCTCTTCCACTCATTGCTATAGTAAATACGTTTATCGCACATAAAATCGATTTTTACTAAAATAAATTAAATTTTTTGATTTGAAAGGGCGAAGGATAAAGTAGACATATTTAATAAATACAAAGATGTGCGCATTCGAGCGAAAAGTGGCACATTTCCGAGCGAGGGAGGCAAATGAAGCGCGACGCGGAGCGGCGCGCTTCATTTTCCCGAGATCGGAATGTGCCACTTTGAGCTCGAATGTGCACACTCGGCTTTAAGCACGATTCACATTAATTTGTTTATTTTCTAAACCAATTGGGGCGCCAAATTCAAAATGTCCACAATTTAAAAATCTACTTTATATATTATTGTTCTTTTTTCAAATCAAAAAAATGAATAAATTGCCAATTTTTTCAATTTTTAGCACGCGCATTCGCAAAAATTGATCCAACCACATAATGGACCCTAAACTCAACGTTAAACTTTTACAGAAAAAAGCACTTTCAAATTTTATTTTTGGAAAAAAATTCTTATACATGAGTATTAATAATTTTCATATTTACATTATGTACAATTTAAAAATAAAACAAACCTTAAATTACACAATAAAATGTAAAATTACAGTGTTAAACATTAGTCAGAATATTCTTTATAGCTACCAAAACGACTACGTTCCTTTCAATTGAAGGAAATAACACATCATCCAAAAAACTGAATGCTAGTCTCTTCGTAATATCGATGGTGTTTTTAATTATTTTAATATGGTAATAAATTCATCGACAGCCTTCGGAAAAGACGATACGTACAGTGGTGTATTTAAATTAAATGTTCGTGTTTTTACAAAAAAAAAATAATTTAGAGAAAACTAAATATGAAATAATAAAAGAAGAATTTAGCTACTACCCCTATCTCTCCCCTATTTCAATGCATTTGTAATTGTATATAACAATTTGAATAAAATTTTGTATTTAGATAGCGTTTTACTTTTCAAATTTATCTAAAAAGGTGTTAATTCGGTAAAAAAAATATTTCTAGCGCCATCTCGTACAACATTGAGGTACCAGTAGGCTAAAATATGCGTGCATTGTTACACAACAACAGATGGCACTACTTCCTATTAATATCGGTACCTGGGCGACCGAAACCCATCACATTTCCACGGCAAACTCGAAAGACGCCGAGCAAAGCTAGGACGCCCATATATTTGACATAATTTGCAATAAAACCCATCACTTAGCAACAAAGTCTTTAGTGTGTTATTTAATCGACAGGCGAGTATCGATTAAACCGTAAATACAAAAAGAACAAACAAATTTAAATTTAGTTACGCCTTCTTCACGCCAAAAAATACACCACTTAATACGTCATAAAACAGTACCTAAATTCTTTTTATAATCTAATTTGCTTATATATATTCTGATATGAAAATTTTCTTAAAATCCGGCACGCTTCCGCTGTAATAAGGAATCTTCGACGAATGATTGGTCGGTTTGCAATTCTCCTGATGATGAACATTGTGATTGTAAATGTCCTCCAAGTAGGCGATGCTAGTGTTCAAATTCTCCAAAAGATTTCGAGTATTGTTTCCGTTGTTACGATAAACGTGCGATTTCTTATTATCGCCGAAATCGGCCTTCCTCGGCTTATTGTACCTCTGCCGATCCTCGATGGTCATGTACGAATTGGACCTCTGTATCTTGTACGAATCGACGTTACCGATTTCCTCGTCGACGTACGCATAAAAATTCTCCAACGACCTCTTCGAGCTCGACCTCGTTATCTTAAAGTGGTGGGGCAAGTTGCCGAAGTCGGGCGTCGAATTTTTCGAATTTCGCGAGCCCGACCTCGCCAGAATCTCTTCGGTGAAACCGTTCGGGAACCCGTTTTTATGGTTCGGCGCCGATCGGCCGAAACCGGCCATCTCCGTCTTCCTGTTGAATTCGTCGCTGATGGTCTCGTAGCTGTTCGTCTTGCTCAAGTCGCTCACCATTCGCGACTCGACGTCGCCGACCGACGCGTTCCGCTCCTTCATCAAGTCCGACGTGCCGTCGATGTCCTTGCTCTGATAAAACTCGAAATCGCAGTTGGCTTCGGTCGTGATCGAGCAGCTGCTCTGCGAGCTCGCGTCGAAGTCGCATCCGGCATCGTTCAGGTTGCCGCAGTCGGTGAGGTACTCGTCGTCCGAGCTCGCGCAGGCGAAATCCTGTTTGGACCTGTTCTTGGGCGACCTGAGGCAGACGTCTCGCTTGAGGAGGCTGCCCGGTCGATGCCTGAACTTGCGCAGATCCTCTTCGATGTCGTTCAGGCAGTCCTCGCTTCGGCTTATCCGATTGTTCAGCGCCACCCTTTTCCTCTTGCTCTTCACGAGGCGGGGCCGCGTTATCTCCACGCGCGACATCATCGGCGTCAGGTTGTCCAGCACGCACAGGCTGTCCTGGCTCAAGCTGCGGCGGTTGTGCAGCGGTCTTCTGTTGCGCGGTTCTTGGTGGCACAAGCGCGGTTTGTAGGGAGAACGGTCCCCGTAGAGCTGTTCGTGGTAGAGTTGTTGTTGGGCGGCGAAGTTTTGATTGAGGGGAGGGTAGCAGGGGTTGTACATTACGTTCACGTGGTTTTCGCATTTGGGGCAGTTGTGTTTGAGCTGTAGGACGGTGTTGTTCGATATGGCGGGGTTGAAGGTGATGTTTTGTCTCGAACGGACGTATTCTTGTCTCTTCAGGTGGGAGGAGTGAAGGTTGACGTTGAGGGAATGAGGTGCTAATGGTCTCTGGCATCCTAAAAAAAAATTCATTATATTTGTCTAATTTGTCTTTTGCTCTTTCAAATCATAAATTTAAATTTAGTTTAGTAAATATCGATTTTATGTTCGAAAAATGTATTTACCATAGCAATGAGTGGAAGGGAGCGAAAAGATACGACAATCTCGTTAGTGCGAGTGAGAGGGAACGATTAAAATTATCCAACTGCGTTTTGTCTAATTTATTGCCCTAAATGATTGTGAATCGTGCTTAAAACCGAGTGCGCACGTTCGAGCTCAAAGTGGCACATTCCGATCTCGGGAAAATGAAGCGCGCCGCTCCGCGTCACGCTTCATTTGCCTCCCTCGCTCGGAAATGTGCCACTTTTCGCTCGAATGCGCACGTCTTTGTATTTATTAGATATGTCTACTTTACCCTTCGCTCTTTCAAATCAAAAAATTAAATATGTTTTACTAAATATTGATTTTATGTTCAAAAAACGTTTTTACTATAGCAATGAGTAGAAGAGAGCGAAAAGATACGACTATCTCGCCAGTGCGAGCGAGAGAGAACGATTAAAATTATTCAACTGATTTTTTGTCTTATTTAATGGCTTATATTATTGTGAATCGTGCCTAAAACCGAGTGTGCACATTCGAGCTCAAAGTGGCACATTCCGATCTCGGGAAAATGAAGCGCGCCGCTCCGCGTCGCGCTTCATTTGCTTCCCTCGCCCGGAAATGTGCCACTTTTCGCTCGAATGCGCACATCTTTGTATTTATTAGATATAATTACTTTATCCGTCGTTCTTTCAAATCAAAAAATTAAATTTACATTAGTAAATATCGTATTTATGTTCGAAAAATGTATTTACCATAGCAATGAGTGGAAGGGAGCGAAAGGATACGATAATCTCGTAAGTGCGAGTGAGAGGGAACGATTAAAATTATTCAACTGATTTGTTTTCTATTTTATTGACTTAAATTATTGTGAATCGTGCTTAAAACCGACTGTGCACATTCTGGTCTCGGAAAATGAATTGTTAACAAGTTATTTAATTGCTCGCACTGAATTTGATCGATTTTAAATCGAAGATCCGTAGATCACAATTTCTAAGTTCGTATGAAAGAAGAAGTAAACCGATAAATGGCGTTGGATTGAAATTTAAATTAAAACGGAGAAAATTAATTGGCGGTCTCACTTTCCTATTAATATACATAAATATAACCGAAAGTAAAATATAATTATTGTAAATATGATTTCGAGTAATTTAAATATGTAGGTAGCTAACTTTTTATTTTATAATTTATTTAAAGTGTACCGAATTTTTTAAGTTTAAAGTCGACCGAGCCCATAAGAATAAAATGTGCTCTTACAAAAATATATAAATCAATGAAAAACGTTTTTACATCGTAACGAAAATACTGTATTTCTAATAATTAATTTTAGTTTGGCTTTAGTAAAATTGAGTACATTTTGAATTTGGCGCCACATTAATTGATTTTATATCGGTAGTATTGGATGAAATCTGTTGGACAAGAGCAGAGTGGCCAACTGAGAAATTTTCTTCTTAAATTTAGAGGCGAAAAAATTGCTCCGGTATAAAAAAAAATCTATTCAAGGCCAAGAAAAAAAATTATATTTTTAATTTGTAAAACTGTCCATAATTATTTATTATATAGAAATGAATAACATTGACATAATTAACTCAAAATGCAAGTTTAAATTTTTCCGTCACTGCTTCGTTACGTTACTCGAAGTGCACTCCAAAGATTCTTCAATAAAACAATTGGTTGAATAAAATTCAAAGAATAAAAATTTATCAAAAACAATTACCGTTTTAGTATAATTTTATTTAAATTAAATTCGTTTTTAATAATTACAGAATCTATATATTAGAGAAAAATATTCTCATATTTTCGACATACTTTGTTTCACAAAATGTCCAATTAGGGAATTTTGGTTTGCATTTAGGGGTTTTTGAAATGACTCTTAGGGGGAAACTACTTATTTCAAATGTTGGCAACACTCAACATGGCGTCTCGAATAAGGAACATCAATATCATATTAATTAGCTTAAAAAACCTGATCTAGATGGCTTACTCTTTCCAAAACAAATGTAACAAACATTAAAATTCAAAACAGATGTAAAACTATGGAAATCAGAACAACTGAATGCAAAATCCTTTACAAACATTCACGAATTGTCATTTGACAGCAAAAATGACCAGATTCTTACAATTTAACCACCTTCAAAATGTAAAACACATTAGAAACTGTGGCGCCAAATTTAAAAGTGATCCATTTTGAAAAATTGCCCTGTACCCTACCTCTGTTATCTTTGTGCCTCCTGTAATTATGAATGATGGGTAGTCTTCCGTCGATGCTCGTGTAAAGCGAACCGTTCGTAATCGGAAATTTCGGTTCCGTCGCCGAATACGGCTTGGCCCTTTCCAGCTGTGGCTGTGCCACTTCTAAACTCTGCGGCTGACTGCCGAAGTGACGAAACTTTCCGTCCAGTCCAACTAAAAACAAAAGGTTTGCTATTGCCGATCAGGACAGAAATATGAAAATTTACCACCCGGCGGTACTTTTTCTTCGACTCGACGCCGTTCGCTGCATTTGTACGCTTTGGTGACCCATTTGCAAAAGCGGGAATCGACCAACGCCAGCCCGATCGGTATGAGAACGTCTTGGAGTTGGCCCATCCACAGAGCGACCCCCGACACGGGCCATGGAGCAATTACTTGCGGAAAAATACATAAAACCTGAAAACAAAAAAAACACCATTATAGTTTCTTTTTTCGTGCGTTTTAAATTGTGGGGGAACCTGTTGTACTTTGGCCCTTTTTTTACTTGTAACTCTTTAAAAATTGTAAAATTCCCGGAGGGTAATAAGGCCCACCAAGTAATAAAGCCCAGAAGCCATTAAAGATGACCAAGCACCTTTTATATGCCAAAGTTACTACTTCTGAATTGAATACTTTATTCGGGACTTAATATCTGCCATTGTGTTTTAGAGCGGGCTTTATTATCTGCCTGTTCGTTTAATAAGGCCTAAACACCAGTGTATATGTTTTTTCTTTTTAAAAATGTGTTTTCGGTTGTTTTGTTTTAAATATACATTATTTTCAGAAAAAAATATGTAAAAATCACTTAGAATTGATATTATGTTATGAGTTGCCTTAGTTTATTTAATAAAAAACATTTAACACTAAGTGGGCCTTATTACCCTCCAGTACCTTACATAATAAATAATATGTTTTGTCGATTAAGTCTGTCGTGCAGTTTTAAACGCTCGTCAGTGTATGTACATATTTAATTCGTTAGTATATAATAATGTTATTAATTTGGTAATAAAGTACCTACTAAAAATAGTCATTAATAATAATGCGTTTGATATGACCGATCAATTGTTTGCGTTTCGGGCGATTATTTGCAAAATTAATAAAAATCTAGTAGAACAAAATAATTCGACGTACAAGTTGTACAAATACCTTTTGAATTTTCATTTTTTAAAAATCGAATTTTCATTCATTTTGCAAACACAATACGCTACACTTTTATTTTTCGTAATGCCTTACATAGACAAAAAAATGTCTAATTAAAAAGATCAAGGCTAAACGAATTATTTCGTTTTAATTAGAGCTAATGTTTTTGTAGATCGTTCGGTAATCCCTATCGCTAAAGACTTCCTAATCAGATCTTAAATCAGGTTCGATCAAAGCGCGGGGACGGCATTATTATTATTATTATTTTTTTTTTGAATTTTGATTCTTTGCGCGGTTAGTCCCAATCGTACGACGAATTCACTTCCTTTGCGCTCGTAAAAAACTTAGTCGATCACTCCAATGCTTACTTCTTTATAATTTTCAATCATCCTTGAGAAATTGACATGTTACCAAAAAAAAAAACAACTTCAAAAACAAATCGTAACAAAGAGACTGTGGCGTAGTTTACCTTGAAAGGTCCGTAACTTCTGATGGGAGATTTGTTTTTCTTTCGGTCGAACTTTTTCTTGTAAAATTTTAGTTTTATTATGTCTTGTTGCACCTGTCATAAGCCGCGCTCATTAGTATTAATTAAAACTTAAATAAATGTAAGAAGGAATAGCTTAAAAGTCGAAGGTAACATCGCAAAGATGTTTTGATCTTAATTAAGTTTAGTTTTTATTAGTAGGGAAAGCTGTTGTACCTTGGTCCCTCTGTACCTAGGGCAACTTTATTTTTTTTAATATTTGTGGGCTTTGTATAGTATGAAGTTAGGCGTCTATGAAAGTAAATAAGTTATTGTGAAACGTGCTTAAAAACGAGTGTGCGCATTCGAGCTCAAAGTGGCACATTCCGATCTCGGGAAAATGAAGCGCGCCGCTCCGCGTCGCGCTTCATTTGCCTCCCTCGCTCGGAAATGTGCCACTTTTCGCTCGAATGCGCACATCCTGGTATTTATTAGATTTGTCTACTTTATCCTTCGCTCGTTCAAATCAAAAAATTTAATTTATTTAGGTAAAGATTGATTTTATGTGCGAAAAACGGTTTTACTATGGCAATAAGTGGAAGAGAGCGAAAAGATACGACAATCTCGTTAGTGCGAGTGAGAGGGAACGATTAAAATTATTCAACTTTGTTTTTTTCTGATTTATAGCCCTAAATGATTGTGAATCATGGTTTAAACCGAGTGTGCACATTCGAGCGAAAAGTGGCACATTTCCGAGCGAGAGAGGCAAATGAAGCGCGACGCGGAGGGACGCGCTTCATTTTTCCGAGATCGGAATGTGCCACTTGAATCTCAAATGTGCACACTCGGTTTTAAGCCTAATTCACAATAATTTATTCCAATAAACTAAACGAAAAATGAGTTCAAGAATTTTAATAGTTCCATCTCACTTTCATTGACGAGATTGTGGTATCTTTTCGCTCTCTTCCACTCATTGCTATGGAAAAATGTTTTTTGAACACAAAATCAATATTTACTAAAATAAATTAAAATTTTTGATTGGAAAGAGCGAAGAATAAAGTAGATAAATTAAAAAAATACGAGGATGTGCACGTTCGAGCGAGGAAGGCAAATGAAGCGCGACGCGGAGCGGCGCGCTTCATTTTCCCGAGATCGGAATGTGCCACTTTGAGCTCGAAAGTGCACACTCGGTTTTAAGCACGATTCAAAATAATTTAGGCCAATAAGTTAAAGGCAAAAGCAGTTTAATAATGTTAATCGTTTCCTCTCGCTCGCACTTACGAGATTGTCGTATCTTTTCGCTCCCTTCCACTCATTTCTATGGTAAAAACGTTTTTCGAACACAAAATCAATATTGACTAAAATAAATTACAATTTTTGATTTGAATGATTTAATTGACTTTATGTGACAAATTACCTAATTTATAAAATAATCCAGGGGTTCCCAATCTTTACAGGTTGTAATTTTTTTGAGGCGTTCTTCTAACAGAAATTATTTATTTATTTATTGCTCTAGCAGATAGTAATATTAATTAATTTATTTGTCATTTAAAAAAACAGGTAGTTACATGTTCAAAAAATTTACAGTGGTTGCGTTATAAGCGGAATGTTGTGTTTTTAAAAATGTCTTTTTTGAGACATTTTCATACAGAAAAGTTTGATAAGCTTTAATTATGTTCTCGAAAAAGTAATACATATTAGTTTAAATTAATTTATAAGAGTCGCGACGCACAGTTTGGGAACCCCTGAAATAATCCATACTACGTACAGATTTCTGTAAATCCCATTTACCTAACTATCAGATTTACAATTTTAAAGTAAACGGCATTGATGAAAATACAAATTGACATTTACCTTTGAAAAAGTTCAATGATTTAATGAAAAACCGGCTGTTTTGAAATTAATATCGGCAAAGGTTACTTCTAACGCTGGCACGTATCGCCTTTCAATTTTTCCGATTATCGGATCTTTGCTTTTGGATTATTCAAGGAGAAGTGCGAGCTTTTTGCGCTCTTATTATTGGCGCGAAATGCCATTTACCTGTTGGTATTTCACGTTTCACATTACCTATATACCTGTTACAAAACTTCGTCCGACAAGAAACGATCGGTTTTGCAGAACATCGCGCGACTGAAAGCAAGGAATTTCGATTGCTATCTAACGATTCGGTTTAAAATCGCGTAATGCTCGTGGCACACGTGCGAATTGCATCATAGAAACGATTAATCATTGTTGGTGAGTGTTTATCGAAGTCGGAAATGAAAAATTGCTCGAAATCGATCGAATTCTGGGTTAGCGAAAACGAACAAAAACGTTTTGGTTGTTTTCGCGAGGGACGCGATGCGAAACGGATATGTACTTGTGGAGTTCCTTATATTGTTTAAATTTTAATAATAGGCTTTGGATGTGGTTCTCGTGCGTAGGGAGATCTCTCAGAGATACCATTATTAAAAAAAAAGAACAATTATTCTCAAAAGAATTCTAATAAAAAAATAGTTTTTAAAGGGCTAACCTATCTCGTATTTACCAAAGGTCAAAAATTGTTGAAAAATTGAAGAAAGTGGAGAAAAATGTTTTATAGCCTACGGTTATAAAGATTTTCGCACAGATAGGGAACTTTAAATGGTTGTAAGGTGGGTGGACCATGGAAGGCCACTATAACAAATAAATAGTTATTATTCGTTTATTTACTAGATAAATGAAACAAACAAATTATTAAGTAACACTTTTTTTTATTGCAGACTTAATCACTATTTATTAAACTTATGTTTTATTAAATTCTACCAAACGGCCTTACTAAGAACAAGGCTCCATACAAAGCCAATATAATAATTCAGTCGTTTAACTTAAAACTAACGTTGTGCCAATCAAAATATCTGCTTATACTTAAACTACATAAAAAGGTGTTTCATTAAAACGAAACATTTAATGCTTACCATAATATATTCACTTATAAAACACTCAACAAATATTACTTGAACACAATCGTATAACTCGGAATGTATTCGTGGAAATGTTTCACAAATAATACTAATGAGTATTATATCGATATCAAATAAGTTGCCAATAACTTTTGTAAAAAAAATATAAAAATTAGTAAGGCCAACCGTCAAATTTTTTATCGGCCTTACAAGGAACACTATCGATATTTTAACTGAAATCGAAATAAAGTAATATTTTTTTCATTACTACCATAGCAAATCCTTATATTATTAATTGAGAGTAAAAAAAATAAAGAAAATAATAGGTTATTTACTAAAAAATTACGTTTTGCTGTGAGCGCGTTTTACAATTTCAACGTTGACGACGGAAGTCAACGAAGCAAGGTACCGCATTGACAAAATAACGGCGCGAGCAATAATTACGACTTTTTAATAATCGGCCTTTAAAGGAGCATGGCCTTCCATGGTCTACCCATCTTATTATTTATTTTTGAAGTCGCGGGCCGCAAAAATATTTAATTCAAACTTTTTATCTGTGCGAAAATCTTTACAACCTTAGGCTATACAATTTTTTAGCAGTTTCTCAGATTTTTCAAAAGTTTTTATAGCCGTAAGCTACAGAAAATCAAAATGCATTTTTTTTATTGCATGGATGTTGCATGTAAACTTTTATTGTTAAGATTGTTGTCAGATATCACCCGATTAAATTACCCTCGCATAAGAAGTTTTACTTCAATAATCATAGTGTTTGGTATCCATGGAAACAAGAAAAATTAAATTCGATAACGAAAGTGAAAATCAGATATGGCGCCCATTTGACTTAACAATGTTGGCGCCAAAATCAAAATACTTAAGCATCAAAATAAATAAAATAAAATAACGGTGCACCCTCCTTAAGAATGTAAACTATTTTTTTTAAGATGTGGCTTTTTTTAAGGCGCGAAATGTACGCGCAGATCGCAATCAGCACGAAGAATTGCAATTTTCTATCGAAAGCGGGCAAGTAAAACGCAAAACGCTATCTAACCATAAATATTCTAAGACTATCCCAAAGTTGACGTGCATTGAAAGTAAATCTGCAAAACAGTTAGCCTCTTCAGGTGATCCGATAATAAACCGTTCAAGTGTAGCAATACGGAACTGTGAGTTTGCGTGTTCTACTTCGGTAAAACTCAACCTTTACACCACTAATCCAAAGCATAATGCTAATGTAGGTTACAACCGTAACAATACCAGATCATTCTTCGTTCGGACCATGTTTACGAATTATTTCGACTGTTACGATTTGAATTAACCGCATACTTTCGCAAGAAAGCCATTCGACTATCGACGATCGGTGCGCCTTTGTGAAAAAATCGACTTCCTTGGACTACTAATTAAGAGAAATAACGTAATACTAGGACGGCGTGGGCGTACCACTAAATAGTATCAGTTTATTTATTTTTTGAAAACGGTGAGCAGGGATACGTTTTATCTGCAGTTGATGTCTATTTAATTATGGGTACGCCACTGTATGGTAGAGATGTGCTCTTTTTATACTTTGTTGAAATGGTCTTAGAAAATAAAATAATTATTGTAAATCGTGCTTAAAATCAAGTGTGCACATTTCATTTTTTGGCCGATCTTACGCTGCGAAAAACGGGCTTTTAGAATCCGAAAAGTTTTTAAAGATCCCTTCACAAATAACCGAGCTACGATTTTTCAAAGTGGAAATTTAGAGAAAATTAATTCGCACTCTTTCTCGAAAATTTCAAATGGCACGCCTATGGTTTTTTAAGCCTATCCGAAGCCAAAAAGTCTGGCAAATCTGAATCTGTATAGTTTTTAAAGATGCGTCCACAAATAACGGCACTACAATTTTTTTAACGTGACATAGTTTTATTAAAAAGTGCGTATTAAAATTGCTTTATTAGCTTTGGGATATAATCCAAAGTGATGTACTAATAAATTAAAAAAAAATCTGAGCGACCTTTTAAAACTCAAATTTTAAATTGAAACTTTCAGAAACTTATTTTTTGTTTGTCTATAAAATTATACTAAAACGAGAAAAAAAATTAAAAAAAAATTCGAATTTTGACAGTTTTTGAAATTTAAAAAATTTTGAGCGAATTCTTAAAATTTTATTTTCGAGCTGTCCTTTGGAAGTATCTCTTAAAACATCAAAAACGAACATTTTTTTCACTCGAGACTCAAAAAAAAAGTCGGTTTTCTTGCCCCACCCCAATATTCAAACTATGAAACACACTAAAACCTGTGGCGCCAAATTCAAACGTCCTCAATCTTAAAAAATCATCCTCTGTTAAGTTTCTCGTAGTTGCAGAATCTTTTTATTTTAACAATACAGTCCTTGAACTTGTCTAATTTTAAATAAAAACTTTAATTCTATTTAAATAATTTTGTAAGTAACTGGGGGATTATGTTAATTAAAAAAATTGTGTTTTCTTAAGCGTGCAAGTTTCTACAAGTCTTCTAACGAGTATTTTTAAGAACATAGAAGAAAAATAAAATAACCGATTTCCGTTTGTATTTGCATAAATAGCCGATTAAATTTGCGTGTGTTATTTCTTGCTTCAAAAAACAATATATTATTAAAAATTATTGTTTTTTTTTTTACTTTTTGCGACATAATATAAAATTAAACGCCGCCGTTTTTCAAGAATTTAATTTTACTTCGCACCTATTCGAATAGCTTCGAGCGTAGGATATTATTAAAGCCAATGTCAATGTTAATTGGCATAATAAAAGGCGCTTTAACGAAGAGGAAAATAAGATGTGAATTAACTTTTAGGTGCGCAGTTTAAAATCAATTAAAAGTAGGTAAGTAGTTTTTCGCGAAGGAATTTCAACACCGGTAACCTACGCCTCTATTCTTTTATGAATAATTTATTCCGTGCGAGAGTTCAGCGTTTTTCTTCAATTGATCGTAAATTTTTTAGTGAGCGCATTGTTTATTTCGCGGTTCTTGGAATTTCGTTTTGGGCGAAACATTAATTTTACATTTAAATTGTTTTAAAGTTTAAATCGGCGGTTTCCAAACTGTATGTCTCCCTAAATATATTTAATCATATTTGAAATTTAATAGGGAAGCTTTAACCTTATGAAAAATAACAATTATACATCAGGCCAAAGATGAAAAAACTTTTTTAACAATTTTACCTAATTTCTGTATTATTTTGTGTGCTGATTCCGAAAATAATCATAAAAAAGTTGAATCGCCCGCCAATTGCCCACATTTAAATATTAAAAAAAAAATTATTATTTAAAATGTAAAAAACATATTTTGAATCATTGAAATGTTATTAGGTTGGCAATACATATTATCAGTGGATGACCTGCCTTTCCTGAATCCCGTTTGTTCTTCTGATAGGGTAGAAGCACCGGTTTTGGACACTGTACCAGTTGTGGACATTTTCCACTTTATTTTGACAAATGTGAAATATAAGAATTATCGATCCTTATATATATATATATATATATATATATATATATATATATATTTTTTGATTAGATGAATCCAAATTCAGAATCTGTTAATCTCGATCTTTCATACGTTTCCGTATTTTTTTGATTACTTCGGAACTATTCGGAATTTTAAAATTTTCTTAACGGAATCTGAATCAGCACCTAAAACTGCAAAACATTGCCCATTTAACCAAACTTCTATCTCCACTAATAGGAAAGATACGCATGTTAGCCTACTCAATTTCGAACACCCTGTATATATAAATATTACCTTGCTCGGTCGTTTGATCTACGCAAAGTAGACGTACCGCCAACTGAATCTTGCGCTTGGCTGGAAGCGCATAAGCCGATGCTGCGATCGCACTAAGGCACCCTTGCGGAGTGGTCGGGCGAATGCCGGCGCTCCGGCGACCGTCTCGAATTTGGGACTTTGTGCGAACTTTCATTCTAAACCAATTCCGACACTTTTTCGCACTCGTTACCAATTAAAACACTAATTAAACACAGTTAAAACACTAATTTGTGGCGATTTGCGTGACAGCGGGCGACAAATGCATATTTGTTTACGGGAAACGCACAGGTCTGTGACCTTAAACATAACGTAACCACTGGAAATTTTTGGCGATGTCACTACCTGTTTGGCATATCTAAAAATCAATACTTTGTAGGCTTAGTGAAAAATCAATACATAAACTCCGCCCCTTTACTGCGCAAATGTGCCTTTACTTATACAAAGCTTCAATACGAAGTGCTTCGTGAAAAATCAATACATAAACTCCGCCCCTTTACTTAACCCAAATTTTTCATAACTTATACATAGGCAGCTTGAATACAACGTGCTTTGAATGTAAAATATGTGCTTCAAAGAAAAATTAAGAAATTTAAATTGTATCAGTCGTTAAAACATTTTTTCTAAACGACTTTAATACATTACTTAAAAATTGAAAATGCAAATATTTGTTTAATTGTATTATTTATTTGAACTCTTATAAATCAATTTAAACTAGTGCGTGTACCGTAGATGGCTCGCACAAGTTGATTTAAATTAGTTACATTATTTGTTTTTCGTGGGTACAAACTTATAAATAATTATAAAACATTGGTACGGCCGTTTTTAGAAAGTTTCTTAATCGTATTTAACATATACCAAAATTGAAATAAACGGATAATGTCGTAAACTGCATACATCTCCCCACTCCCCGCACCTCAGTTGTGAATCGCAGGTTGAAGTGTGAAGAACGTTCTAGAAAATTTTGATTTTGACTAATTAGTGTTTGTGGGGAACAGAATAGTGTTTACCAAAGGGTTTTGGAACTCACCGAAGTACACCCTGTATATAAATCTGAATTGTAAGCTTATTTTTAAATATTCTATGTTTTGTCGTTTTTGTTAAGTCACAAATAATACTTTAAAAATCTTTACGCCACCTTTCTAAAAAATTTCGGCTTTTTTGGTCGTAATGACTTTCCAAAATGTTAGTTGCGAGGCCCAAAATTCATTTTCCTTTGTTCAACGTAGCGCTTTCGGCCGTTTGCAAGTTAACGTTATCGCGCTTTCCGGAATCGTGCATTTGACTTTTTAAATAGGCACACGTGTTTATCGGTTTGTAATAATAATCTCTTATAAATAATTACAAAGCCTCGTAACGATCGTTTTTGTCAATTTTTGAAAATCTTAATATTTTCCGCTTTAATTCGAAACACCCTTTATAATGGAATTTGCGTTTGCACGTAAATAATTTGGAATTGGCGCTTACTTTGTAAAATTAAAGCAAATTATTGGGATTTTGTTTAGAGATCATAAAAAAATTAATATACAAGGTGTTTCGCATTTTGGTGCACCACTGTGAAATTTAATGCAGTCGTTGTTCAAACGTTTTTTTCGCGATTTTAAAAGTTAAATTTACTTGACGTTATACTATACACAGAAAAGTATTAAATCCGACTTTTTTGATAATTCAAATTATTTTTGTTTTCCCTTCGATTTCGACTTATCGAGGTTTGACTGTAATTATAAATTAACATTAAAGTTACTATACAAATAGCATTTATTGTGTATAAAATTGATTTGAAAGAGCGAAGAATAATATAGGCAAATCCGATAAATACGACGATGTGCTCATTCGAGCGAAAAGTGGCACATTCGAGATCGGAATGTGCCACTTTGAGCTCGAATGTGCACACTCGGTTTTAAGCATGATTCACAATCATTTAGGGCAATAAATTAGACGAAAAATTAATCCAATAATTTTAATCGTTTCCTCTCACTTTTATTGACAAGATTATCGTATCTTCTCGCTCCCTTCCACTCATTGCTATGGTAAATACGTTTTTCGGATATAAAATCGATATTTACTAAATTAAATTAAAATTTTTGATTTGTAGAAGCGCACGATAAATTATATTAATATATGAAACACGATGATGTGCGCATTCGAGCGAAAAGTGGCACATTTCCGAGCGAGGGAGGCAAATGAAGCGCGACGCGGAGCGGCGCGCTTCATTTTCCCGAGATCGAAATGTGCCACTTTGAGCTCGAATGTGCACACTCGGTTTTAAGCATGATTCACAAAAATTTATTAATTTTCTACAAAACGTTTTTTAACTCAAAATTCAAAATGTCTTCAATCTTAAAGCAGCATGTGCCCATTTAGCATTGACGCAAAATATTTTTTTCCACAACAAAACCCCTTAAAAAAAATTAACACAAAAACAATTTATTCATTTACTCGACGATTTTTAAAAACGGTAAGCCACCAACCAACCAAAAAAAAAAAAACGCAAAAATTTCTCACGAGCCCGGCCATCAATCGTTCGACAAATAACCGTACGCGCGAAAACATTTTCCACATTTCTAAAATCGGCAAAAACCGCAAATTATGATGAGTTCATAACTGTAACGTCATCAGTTCGCAATTAAACGAGCCGACGTAGGAAGAAAACCGAAAATTTTTAACGGAACTTCCCCAACACCCCTCCCCTCCCCATCCATTCCGCAATTGCCGGAGAAATCGCGAAAAATTACAAAAGCATTTTTTTTTTAATCTGCGCCTCCATCGAACCCAATTGCGACGTCTTAATTAAATTAATTTCTCGCCGATATTTGCGAGAATAATGGCTTGAGCAACAAACAGCGACAGCGCTAATTATAAGCGATACACGCCGTAAAATTAACGGCGGAAAATTAGAAAGCGTACTTTTATACGACTCGACTCATATTTACCTAACTTAATATTGCGCATAAACACTTTTATCAAGTTCATAAATTTTACAAGGCGGTTCACTCACCTTTCTGCCCACATTTGTTGTTAAAATTGTTTACGTTTTTCTCGTTGCCGATATGTCTCGCTGATTAAAGATAGTGCCTCGTCAATTTTGGATTTTATCAGCCATTATAAGACGCCTACTATTTGTTTCGCGCATTTTTACATGTTTTTTGTGTACAAAGAATGGACTAGAAATGTGCCATTTTGTTCGATGACCTTTTTCCACCTTTTTATGGTGCTACGTTGGTAGAACTTCTGGTCCTTATCAGTAAAACGCTGAACGGTGAAATTTTTAGCATTTAAACAAATGGTAATCTGATGGTGCAAGGTCGGGGCAATATGGTGGCCGTGACATCAGTTACCAACCAAGCTCCAATAATTATTGACGAGCTACTAAAGATGTGCGAGGTCGAGCGTTGTCATGGCGGCCGTTACGATCAGCCCATTTTGGCAGTAAACATTTGAATCGATTGCTTTCGTTCCTTGGAAACCGATCAAAACACACAACACCTTTATAACCTCACAAAACTACAAGTTTCTTGGTGCGGTTTGTGCTGGTTCCGCCCGCTTGGTCCATGATCGTTTGCGATTAATGTCATTTTAGACAACCCATTTTTCATCACCAGTGATGATTCGTTTTAAAAAAGATCGATTTCGTTGTGTTTGAGATGCACATCGTAAATGCTCGTTTGTTGTGTTAAATTAATCTCTTTCAATTCATGTGGAACACAAATGTCAAAATTCTTTATCAAGTCCATTGATTACTTCACATAGGCCTCGGTTGATTTTTTGTTTTTACGGAAATAAAACTGCAAAATATGACAACAATGTACGTTTTTGGGCTCCATGTTAAATTTGACACTGAACTAACAAATGTAAACCAAAGACCAAGTAATTTGTTTCTAAAATAAATTAAAAGTCAGTACTGGGAACATAGAAACGGAGAAAAATATAGCAATGGCCACAGTGTGTCAAAAAAAATAAATTGTTACGCCATCGATTTGTGAAATGCGAAATTAATTTCTTGCCAGCCCAGCAGTTGGCAACTGTGCGCCCGATTTAATGACAAAATATGTTATTTTGTCAATATTCTCAAAAAATTTATTTAAAAAATAATTATTGTCAGTGAAATCATAAAAAAATATAAATGGCAGTACCAAAAACTAGGGAAATTTGTATTTGGCCGATAAAACAGAAATTTCGTTCAAATCACCACAATAAAAAGCCAATACAAATTTAAATTTGAAAACTAAACTGACTAGGACTATTTTTGAAACCCTTTAGCTTACATTCCATAACTTGGACATTTATAAAAAAACATTTAAACGTTGTAATAGTGCAAGTAAAAAAGCTGGAATAAGATGAACTAAGTTAAATATTTTTATACTTCGATCGTTTCTTAAAAAGTAAATTCACGAATTTATTGTATTAGTTACATTACACTAATCGCAAACAGGTTTTAATTAATTTTTTTCTTTAACGCTCAGAAATAACATTCACGTAGTTTTTGTTTTGAAAAAATTAATTTGTAACAAATACCTACAAATAAATAACAACTCGATATTTAAAAATGTCATAAACAAATAAAATATTAAATATTATTGTAATAATTCTAATTGACGTTTTATGTGCTTAAATATGTTTTAACAGTTGTCCCAAAAATAATTAAAATTAATACAGTATGAATGTACAATACAGTAAAAGTGTATTTAATTTAACTAACAATATTTCTCAAATGTCAAACGCGCTGAAACCTGCCGAAAGCGTCCTCCGAAAAACACATTAAAATGAAGAAGGGCAAGAACCTCGCAAAATATTGTTTTTGTGTTTCGAACTACGCATCGGAATTCGCGTTTAAATTGTTTTCTAAAACCATAAATTTTTTTAAAATTTGCATGCTTCTTTTTTTATGCAATCATAAATATTCTTTAACTTGTTAATTTTTTTTTTATATTTTCTGAATGTTGTTCGTTGACAATATTCTATTGTATTTTTTTTATAGGAAGATGTGCAGAACATAACAATTTTGAAACCCCTTATTTATTTAAATAAATTTGTATAGCAAAAAGTATTATTGATGAATTAAATTGAAAAGAAAATAGCAAAGACGGAAAAATGTATGAAATAAATTTCATAAGTCAAATATCAAGATGATTTAGGCATCCGCAAAATATACAATTAACTGGCTAGTCGGTTCACACTTTGCGCAGACGTTAATATTTCGAACTAAAAATTTATCTTTTTCAAAATAAAATGTAACGTGCATTACTCACGGATTGTATAGCTTGTTAGTGAATGAATAATTAGAATTGGTGCCGTAGTTTTTGAGAATACTCTCTAAATATAAAACAAAGCAATTTTACCGTCTTATAATATTATAATTAATATACAGGGTGTTCCAAACATAAGAGACCAAATTTAGAATGTAGATTTAAGATGAAATTTTGAGCTAAAAAGTCCTTTAGCGTTTTTGCACCTGGCCCAGCAATACTGAGTTATTAATTAAATTTGATAGCCAATCAGAAGCAAGCTATAGCAAAAATAAAGTAACAAAATTTATTTATGTGTGTAGGGGGAAAGTGGCATGAAACAGCCAAGTTTTGAAACAGCCATTATCAATTATGCGGTAGTTTTCATACGAATCGTTTATGTATTATTATTGTAAGATAGCAACACTAGCCAGATATCCCCCACAAAAATTTGACCGTTCTCCGTCAATAAACGGCGCCGATACGACGTATTGAAGATTTTGTCGTCAAAAAGTAAGGTTTTGAGTTCAGTTTATTTGTTTTCTAACGCCTATACGTACAAAACTAATAATAATATGATTACACTATAATTTTATAGATATATTAGGCCTTCTAATAACGTATATATTTTGTAGACTAATCTTTGATTTCATAGTAATTTTCGAGATTTTGTTTCTTGAGAGAATATGTTTTGAAATAGCCGGACTGCAGTGTAATGAAACAGCCACCTTTTAATTCCATAAAATGCAATAATAATTGTAGTAACAGCAATCAAGAGTGGTACCGATGCAAAATTGTAATGGTTGGGCATATAAATCCTGTGGCATAAAAGGAAATTGCATTATTTTTGCTAAAAACGTTTTTAAGTTTTGCAATGATTGATCTCAAACGTCAAATTTTTTGACAGTTTCTTAGATTTATGTAAGTAAATATTTTATTAAGAGTTTGCGTTATTTAAAACGTTTTATAATTATATAAGATCTAAAATTATAGCTTAAGTTTATTATTAAATAATATCTTCGTTAATGTGCAGTTTTAATCTTGTAATAAGAACATGGCTTTTTCAAAATTGGGTTGGCTGTTTCAATACCTATAGGTTATGAAAAGCCAAATTTTATTTTTTTTATAAATGATTAGAAGTCGAAAAATATCGTTAATTTTGAAAAATGTTTTATGACATTACGTACATAAATACATGAACAATTACAGATTTAAAAAAAAAATTGATTTATTTATGTCCTTCTATATTATTTATCCCTTTTTTTAAAACTGGCTGTTTCATGCCACTTTCCCCCTATACTGTATATATAATCGTAACTTATGAACGACTTTCCACAATATATATTTTTGTTAAAACAATGGTTCATAACTATTCTAGGTCCCGTTAGATGGCGCTGCAATAAATTTATTAACAAATTTCGCCATCTACCGGAAAAGTAATTTTTGATAATTTTATTCAATTTTGCAATGTTAAACGTGTACAGTAACCGAGCCTCGCATTGAAATACGATGTAAACCATTTATTTAATACAAAGCTAAAATAACTCTTCAAACACATACTATAAATAATAATAATAATAATAATTAAGCAACTAATTTCCATCCATAAACATTTGTAGAAAACACAACAGCTTTCTTGTTTTGCACAAACCGTATTTTAAATTAATAAATTACAGACCATTAAGAAAAATTGTATAACATGGTTAGAAACGTATCGATTAAGAGCGGCTCTCTATTTCCCTCCAAGATAACAGAAAAATCCATTTCACAACAACAAAATTTACAAAAAACATTCGTTTGGACGCTGCGTACCTTTTCGTGTCGTCCGATCGTCGAGGTTGCTCAAGAATTAATTAAACTTTGATTTTCTTACGACACGACAAGGTCGCGCTTATTTTTATTCATCTTTGCAGATAAATTAAATATAATCGAAACGCACTGAGATTTTAAAACGATTCTCTTCGCATTCGAGAAATTTAAAAAAACAAAACAACTTTTGGTTTCCTGCAAAAGATAAATTAAAAGGCCGAGACGGTAAATTAATAAAAGGTACAGTGGAACCTCGGTTATCCGGACTAATTATTGTTGCAGCTCATTCGGATAATTGAAAAAAAAAACAATTTTACCTTGTTAGGTATTTATTTACAAAACAAAACAAAACAAATAATTATTAATTATAAAATCAACAGTAAAAAATACCAAATAGAATCGTAAAACGTTTAGGTAAAATTAAAAGTAAATTGATCATTGTTAATCATGGCGAAAAGCGGAGTGTGCACATTCGAGCTCAAAGTGGCACATTCCGATCTCGGGAAAATGAAGCGCGCCGCTCCGCGTCGCGCTTCATTTGCCTCCCTCGCTCGGAAATGTGCCACTTTTCGCTCGAATGCGCACATCCTTGTATTTATTGGATTTTCCTACTTCATGCTTCACTTTTTCAAATTAATAATTTATATTTAGTTTAGCAAAATATCGATTTTATGTTCGAAAAATGTTTTTACCATAGCAATGAGCGAAAGAGAGCGAAAAGATAGGACAATCTCGTGAATGCGAGTGAGAGGGAACGATTAAACTTATTTAACCGATCTTTTGTCTAATCTATTGACTTAATTTATTGTGAATCGTGCCTAAAACCGAGTGCGCACATTCGAGCTCAAAGTGGCACATTCCGATCTCGGGAAAATGAAGCGCGCCGCTCCGCGTCGCGCTTCATTTGCGTCCCTCGCTCGGGAAATGTGCCACTTTTCGCTCGAATGCGCACATCTTCGTGTTAATTGGATTCGACTATAATAATAACAAATCCTTCAAATCCAGATGTTCTATTCGGAGAAAGTTTTCGCTTGAAAGTGCACATACTCCTTCATAATTGAATTTGCCTATCTTATTCTTCTCACTTACAAATAATATTAATTAAATCAAACTGAACTAAATGTACCACTTCTCGCTTTTCTTTTCATTAATAAAGCAGACATATGTAATAAATACGAGGATGTGCGCATTCGAGCGAAAAGTGGCACATTTCCGAGCGAGGGATGCAAATGAAGCGCGACGCGGAGCGGCGCGCTTCATTTTCCCGAGATCGGAATGTGCCACTTTGAGCTCGAATGTGCGCACTCGGTTTTAGGCACGATTCACAATCATTCAGGGCAATATATTAGACAAAAACGAAGTTGAATAATTTTTATCGTTCCCTCTCACTCGCACTGACAAGATTGTCGTATCTTTTCGCTCCCTTCCACTCGTTGTTATAGTAAAAACGTTTTTCGTGCATAAAATCAATATTTACTTAACTAAATTTAACTTTTTAATTTGAAAAAAAGAAGGATAAAATAGACATATCTAATAAATACGAGGATGTGCGCATTCGAGCGAAAAGTGGCACATTTCCGAGCGAGGGATGCAAATGAAGCGCGACGCGGAGCGGCGCGCTTCATTTTCCCGAGATCGGAATGTGCCACTTTGAGCTCGAATGCGCACACTCAGTTTAAAGCACGATTCACAATCATTAAGGACAATAAATCAGACGAAAACAAAGTTGAATAATTTTGATCGTTCCCTCTCACTCGCACTGACGAGTTTGCCATATCTTTTCGCTCCCTTCTACTCATTGCTGTAGTAAAAACGTTTTTCTCACCTAAAATCAATATTTACTAAACTAAATTTAACTTTTTGATTTAAAAGAGCGAAGGATAAAGTAGACATCTCTAATAAATACAAGGATGCGCGCGTTCGAGCGAAAAGTGGCACATTTCCGAGCGAGGGAGGCAAATGAAGCGCGACGCGGAGCGGCGCGCTTCATTTTCCTGAGATCGGAATGTGCCACTTTGAGCTCGAATGCGCACGCTCGGTTTTAAGCACGATTACGAAGTGTCCCGTTTCAACAGGAAAAAACGAACGCGGTTGACAAGCGGTATAACTGGGGTCCGGATAATCGAGATTTTACTGTAGTTAATAATCGACCCAATTCTATTCGTAAAAAAATCGACGTTCATTTTACAGCTGCTCATAGCACTTTCCTGTAATTATAAATTACGAGCTATTAATCGCTAGAAAATTTCAAATTCGCCCATCGATGCCTTATTATTATGTTTGCAAGACGGGATATCGGTTGAAGTTCGAGATTTATGTAATAAGATCGATTAAAACTTTCCGTAATAAAAAAATAGCGCGTTATTAATTACGAAATCTTTATACAAACGTGTAAATTATTAAGTCAAAGTCGTTACGATTTACATTCACTTCGAATGCTTTAAGTATCGATTCGATAAATTATTAATTAAGGTGCGTTAAAATGCGAATGTTATAAAAGATTGTATGCTAATTTTATTAATAATACTGGGCGTATGTTTGTTTAAAATATTCATCGAGATCGGTTAGATAAGAAGACTTTGTTTTACAAAGAGGCGTTCAGAACTTTTTTATATTTACAGAATACTACTTCAACATTAATCTGTCAAAGCAGTAGGGGGGAAAGTGGCATGAAACAGCCAAGTTTTGTAAAAGCCATTATCAATTACGCGGTAGTTTTCATACGAATCGTTCATGTATTATTATTTTAAGATAGCAACACTAGCCAGATATCCCCCACAAAAATTTGACCGTTCACCGTCAATAAACGGCGCCGATACGACGTATTGAAGATTTTGTCGTCAAAAAGTAAGGTTTTGAGTTCAGTTTATTTGTTTTCTAACGCCTATACGTACAAAACTAATAATAATATGATTACACTATAATTTTATAGATATATTAGGCCTTCTAATAACGTATATATTTTGTAGACTAATCTTTGATTTCATAGTAATTTTCGAGAATTTGTTTCTTGAGAGAATATGTTTTGAAATAGCCGGACTGCAGTGTAATGAAAAAGCCACCTTTTAATTGCATAAAATGCAATAATAATTGTAGTAACAGCAATCAAGAGTGCTACCGATGCAAAATTGTAATGGTTGGGCATGTAAATCCTGTGGCGTAAAAGGGAAATTGCATTATTTTTGCTAAAAACGTTTTTAAGTTTTTGCAATGATTGATCTCAAACGTCAAATTTTTTGACAGTTTCTTAGATTTATGTAAGTCAATATTTTATTCCGAATTTGCGTTATTTAAAAAGTTTTATAATTATATAAGATCTAAAATTATAGCTTAAGATTATTATTAAATAATATCTTCGTTAATGTGCAGTTTTAATCTTGTAATAAGAACATGGCTTTTTCAAAACTTGGGTTGGCTGTTTCAATACCTATAGGTTATGAAAAAACCAAATTTTATTTTTTTTATAAATAATTACAAGTCGAAAAATGTCGTTAATTTTAAAAAATGTTTTATGACATTACGTACATAAATGCATGAACAATTACAGATTTAAAAAAAAATTGATTTATTTATGTCCTTCTATATTATTTATCCCTTTTTTTAAAACTGGCTGTTTCATGTCACTTTCCCCCTAACACTTTTTCTTATGTGTTAATAAATGATAAAAAAACCAGTAAATTTCAGTAAATAATCGTAATTTTAAATGTTTTAATAAGTTTCGGTTTCGGTCGAAACAGAGAGCAAGACCGAAAGTTCGGTTTCGGTTTCGGTTTCGGCTGAAAAATCAGTTTCGGTCGGACACTAAATTTATTTGTAAGAGAGAAGAATAAGATAGGCAAATTCAATTATTAAGGAGTATGCGCACTTTCAAGCGAAAACTTTTTTCAAATATCAGTTCTGGATTTGAAGGATTTGTTATTAATATAGTCCAATCCAATTAACACGAAGATGTGCACATTCGAGCGAAAAGTGGCACATTTCCGAGCGAGGGAAGCAAATGAAGCGCGACGCGGAGCGGCGCGCTTCATTTTCCCGAGATCGGAATGTGCCACTTTGAGCTCGAATGTGCACACTCGATTTAAGCGTGATTTACAATCATTTAGGCCAATATATAAAACGAAAAAGCAGTAGAATAACTTTAATCGTTTCATCTCACACGCACTGATGAAATTATCGTATCTTTTCGCTCTCTTCCACTCATTGCTATGGTAAATACATTTTTCGAACATAAAATCGATATTTACCAAACTAAATTAATTTTTTTGATTTGAAAGAGCTGTGGATAAAGTAGACAAACCTATTAAGTACGAAGATGTGCGCATTCGAGCGAAAAGTGGCACATTTCCGAGCGAGGGAAGCAAATGAAGCGCGACGCGGAGCGGCGCGCTTCATTTTCCCGAGATCGGAATGTGCCACTTTGAGCTCGAATGTGCACACTCGATTTAAGCTAATAAATACGACGAAAACAAAGTTGAATAATTATAATCGTTCCCTCTCACTCGCACTGACGAGATTCTCGTATTTTTTCGCTCCCTTCTACTCATTGCTATAGTAAAAACGTTTTTCGTACATAAAATCATTTTTACCTAAATAAATTAAATTTTTTGATTTGAAAGAGCGAAGGATAAAGTAGACAAATCTAATAAATACCAGGATGTGCGCATTCGAGCGAAAAGTGGCACATTTCCGAGCGAGGGAGGCAAATGAAGCGCGACGCGGAGCGGCGCGCTTCATTTTCCCGAGATCGGAATGTGCCACTTTGAGCTCGAATGTGCACACTCCGCTTTTCACCACGATTAACAATGTTCAATGTATTTTACTTTAAAAAGATTCAAGTAATTCTAAAACCGTAGGTGCGCTCTCAAAATTTGTTGAAAACGGGACATTTTGGCGTCCCGAATGATTGCTTGGGGACAACGGGACAAATGATCTGAAAACGGAACAGACCCATTCAAAACAGGAAGTATGGTTACATTATATATAGCTAAAATTCGTCCTTTGATTCAATTAACCGAATTTTCGATTATCCGAATGAGCTGCAACAATAATTAGTCCGGATAACCGAGTTTCTACTGTAGCTAAAAATGTATACTAATACTTATGGAGACAATTTTGAAGAGTGTAGAAAAACGATCCACCATTGACCTTCTGCCTTTCCCAAACGAATTACATCAAACAAAAATTCATAAACAAAGACCTTGCAACTTAAAATTAGCAACAAATCCATCAAAATCTTTATAAGTGCCGGTCTAAGTCACGAATCCGACAAAATTACACTTAATAGCGATAGCGAGGCGGAGAACCGTTCACGTTCGAACCGTTTTTGGCGCGCTTTTCTTTTATCGGACAAGAGTCCCGCAGTTGTGCAAATAAAAATTAGCGAAACCACTTGTCAACAACGATTTACACAAGTTCGTGGTCGAAATTGCTCTATTCTTGAAAACGAACGATTTAAATCACAATAAAAACGCAAATTGTATAATGGCTCGTCCAACTACGTCTTAGTTTCGTTTTTGCTAAACTTACGACCTACAACCTCCAGCTAAAAGTCTGGCCTCGATTTACATACTTCCCGCGTTTGTTAAATTTAAGGCTAAAAGTGTCTTACAACGTTTCGTCGTTCGCTTTGTTCATTTAAAGAGCCGATCCTTAATTGCTTCGTTTTTTATTTTGGTCGTTGCGCGAGTCATTACAGGTTCCTTTATCGTTTCGACGTTTTTCGCACTTTTATGAATGGCTATTTGTGCGCCCGACAAAAATTAATTCGATTTTAAGTTGCAACATGTAAATCTCTTCAACTGTAAAAATTAACTGTTTTTTACATGGAACCGTACAAATATTTAATTCAAATAAAATTATTAATGCAAATTAAGCGCGTTCGGTAAAATTTGCGTCGTCAAGCCGACTAGTATAGCAAATATTTTTAACGGCAAAATTTAAATTAAATATTGCAAGAGCGGACGCCCACAAAGAATTCGGTTCATTTTATTGAGATAAATTGACCTTTCTCATTGTAATTGTTGTACGGAGCTGTCAAATTGGATTCGTAACGACGACGGCAGAGGGCAAGCTTTTTGCACGAATGACGTCATGCTTAACGATAAAATTAAAGAGCGGCGTGTCGTTTTGGGCCGTGAGAAAACTAGAAACGTTCGATTTATTTTGTTGGCAACGCTGAAGTACGATGACAGATGGATATCCTAATCGATTTACGTTACCGGCAATGCACACATGTAGTTTGGATAAGCAATCAAAAGTTAAGAATAATTTAAATGGAAATTCATTATATTCATTTCCAAAACCAAATTGACCTGTTACTAACCTGTAAAACATAAAAAGTCTAGAAACTGCAGGAGTATACTTTTAAGTTGGTATTAAAAAGTCACACTGAATGACCAAATTGGCATTGAGTGAGCACTCCATGTGTATCGTATTGTCGTTAGTGAAAAACAGTTTTAATTTGAGGAAGAGGAACAATGATATATGAAAGCGACCAACAAAAATGAATATTATATGCCTTTGCACTAATTTTACGTGTACAAAGGAAAATGAACCGTGGAAAATCAAATATTCGTAACTGTATGCATTATAACGGTATTTTACAGAATTGTTTTGTGTTCCGCAACTCAAAATTCTTAAATTCAATTACCAAACTATAAATAAAAGTTTTATCGATAATCAACGTTTTATTTCCAAAAGAAATTCACAGCGTATTGTTATTGATTTTATCACTGTGTGTCAGCCACCAAAACTATTGTCAAATTGCTTCTAACAGAAAAGGGTTCAAAACTCTGAATCACAAATTTTCTTCGTATTTACAGTATTTGAAAATTAACTATTTCAATATTAATGTACCAAAGCAGTGCCACGTCGGTAATATTAAGAAAAATATTGAGCAATTGATCCTTCCGTAAATTTCCGTGCTCATAAGGAACAACTCTGTAGCCGAAAGGTTAACACAACTAACTACAAAGCAGAATGCTGTTTTTTCGCATCACTTTAAATTCAGAAAAATTATTTATGTTTTGTTATTAATTACTATTTGTTAATCGTTCTTTGTGTTATAAGTATTTACTTAAAATCAATATTTAGAACAAATTAAAAGTAGAATAAAACGAAGAACGTTCAACAGAAAACAAATACCTATATAATTTCCTAAAACTATAATAAATTCTAGTTGTTACAAAAATTTTTACACTTCCGAAAAAATGACGTTTATAGGTCGTAAAATGTTGACTATATAGATTTAATGAATTTATTATTGAGAATATCTCCATAAATATGAATTTCATGAAAAAATGAAAAGACCTTTTTTATAAAGAATTAAATTTCCTACAAAATTATATGTATAACTTTTTCTCAAATCTGTATACTTTAAGAGATACTTACAAAAAACTACAACTTTATCTAAAAATGAACTTATATTGTCCTGAGGCACGTGTTATTTTTGTTAAAAAAAATTTTTTCAATAAAAGGAAGGTTTTTTTGGGGTGCGGCAAGAAATTTAATTTTTAACGACCACCCTAGTGCACATTTGAGCTCAAAGTGGCACATCCACAATAACTACACCAATTTGGATGCGATTTTCAGTGATGTATCGAGATAAGCTTGGGCTAACATTTAGTGTATGTTTCATTGAAATCGGTAGACAAATAAAAACTAATGTCAATATATAAATACGTGAACGGTGTTTTTAAGCTTAAATAGTGCAGTTTAGGAAAATCATTTATGTATTTTATTGATAGTTGTCAAAATGATATATTGAATCTAAACATTTAAAAATACCTCTGCGAAGCTGAGGCGAGCTAACTCGCAAATATCATAAACAATTTAGTGTTAAAACACTATTCGAATTTTCCTAGTTAAACGCGCACAACTTCCATTGCTTGCTAAAACTGTACTCTGAAGTATAACCTCAAAAATTATGATTTCGGTTTACACGGTTTTCTTCAGAACCTATCCACCGTGTAAATCGGGAGATAGCTGTACTTAATTGAATTAATAATAATGAATAATATTTGAATTAATAAAAAAAGTATTTGCATTAAATCTGTTTACAAATCAAGCTTGTACGTAATTGGATCAGCGAAAGTCACAAATGAAATTAACGAACGAATAGAAATTATAACGAATACGAAACGTAAATGCACAAATCGCTTGACTCGGCATTTTTTTGCCCGAATTCATTTGGCGAAAAAACTTATTTAAAAAAATTTAAAGACCACTAAAAGCTTTTCATAAATATTAACGCGAAATTTCCAACTTTTTCATTCGTTTTCTTCTTTTTTAAATAAATTTAGCATTCTGTTTAAAACGTTAGCTACGATACCTTTTAGTTTTAATTTATTTACTACTTTCAATTAATTAATCTGCAAAATAAATGTAAAAATAAAATCGGGTCCAAGCTCCTTACATAAATTGCGAAAAAACGAAGATTATCGTAATTGCAAGTCGTTCTTGCATAAATTCAGTCGAAAACAACCTTCGGAAGAAAACATTTGTTTATGTACACCGAAATGTTTCACTTATGTAAGACGCGTATTTGCATTTTTATGGCGAGATACCATTTAAAAAAATGAGGATACACCTTGAACTTAACTTAACTCGTAAATTCGCTTCTCTTGCGAATTTGCTGAAATTGAAGTGAGCAAAGTGTCATTTAATGTTAAAATAATTTATTTTCTAAAGAAATTTTAACAAAAAATTAAAGACTGTTTTTTTTAATATTAAAATTCAGGGCTCAAATTGTGACTTTAATTTTATTATCATCTTAAATAATATTTTCGGTCTCAAAAAATTAAATTTAGTTTAGTAAATATTGATTTTATGTGCGAAAAACGTTTTTACCATAGCAATGAGTGGAAGAGAGCGAAAAGATACGACAATCTCATTAGTGCGAGTGAGAGGGAACGAATAAAATTATTTATTGGCTTAAATTATTGTGAATCGAGCTTGAGTGTGCATTCGAGCTCAAAGTGGCACATTCCGATCTGGAAAAGAAGCGCGCGCCCGCGTCGCGCTTCATTTGCTTCCTCGCTCGGGAATGTGCCACTTTTCGCTCGAATGCGCACAACTTCGTATTTATTAAATATGTCTACTTTATTCTTCGCTCTTTCAAAGCACAAAATTAAATTTGTTGAAGTAAATATTGATTTTATGTTCGAAAATTGTTTTTACTATAGCAATGAGTGGAAGGGAGCGAAAAGATACGGCAAACTCGTCAGTGCGAGTGAGAGGGAACGATTAAAATTATTCAATTGCGTTTTTCTCTGATTTATTGCCGTAAATGTTTGTGAATCATGCTTCAGTTAATTTATTTAATTTGCCTATATTAATCTTCTATCTTTCAATTCAAAAAATTAAAAGTTTAATAAATTTAGATTTTTCTATTTTAGAAAAAGGTATTTTTTATTCTGTTTAGTAACTTATCATCGTGCCCATATGCACGCCTACTTGCGGCGAGCCTTATAAATATTACCAAGCGTCCCGTTTTGAAAAGAAAAAAAAATGGTTACGTTGGGTATGTGCACATTCGAGCGAAAAGTGGCACATTTTCCATGATGTGAATATTTCTCACAAATTTCTGTCTGCGCACGCGCGAAAACCAATAACCGTTGCCAATGCTTAAACATTAAATATCATAAAAATAAATAATAATGAATCAAAATTATAATCTACAGTTACTTTGTATGTCCATGTAACGCATTAATATTCGTTACTTAATAACCAAATTATAAAATCTGTTAATATTCAATTTTTAACGACCTTCCTCGATTGATGACACTATAATAAGTAAGATCCAACATCCTTGGCTCATAAATTTGGCAAGCAAAAAAACTGACGATTAACTCAAACACGAAAATCCTATAAAATAAGAAAACCTGTGCAAACCTGCAGAGAACACGCGCCACAAAGGATTGAACTTTGAAAAACAAACAGAAGAATCGGATTTCAAGAGAACTTTCACTCGTTTATTCAGTAACCCGTATCCGTTTCCAACTTATTAAGATTAATCGTTTCTTCATTCCAGCACAAAAACATTAAACTCAAATTACGGGCATCAAATATTATTATGTGCTAAATTAATTTTTAATTCCGATATTTCTCCAATTGAAAGACCGCCACACATTTTTTTTCTGTAATTGCAAATTATAGGCAACAAAATAAGTACTTCGCGATTTGTGGACGTGGCATGTAAATATGTCCGGCGAAGGTTTTTTAAAAGTACATTAATAAAATGTTTTGAAATCGCAAAATTAAAAACTAACGAATAAACGATGCATGCATTTTTTTGTACGGTTAAATTAACATCGACGTTATTATAATCTCGTTAAAATGTCGATTGCCGGTTTCAAATACGGTAGATAATTTTTGAAGTTATGAAGCAACGGAAGTTGCGCGCGCACAGCTATCGAAAATTCAACAGTTGAAGTTAGTCGTCTGAGAAAGTAAATTAATTATTGTGAATAATGCTTAAAACGGAGTGTGCACATTCGAGCTCAAAGTGGCACATTTCCGATCTCGGGAAAATGAAGCGCGCCGCTCCGCTTCGCGCTTCATTTGCCTCCCTCGCTCGGAAATGTGCCACTTTTCGCTCGAATGCGCACATCTTTGTATTTATTAGATATGTCTAATTTATCCTTCGCTCTTTCAAATCAAAAATTTAATTTCAATTTAGTAAATATTGATTTTATGTGCGAAAAACGTTTTTACTATAGCAATGAGTGAAAGAGAGCGAAAAGATACGACAATCTTGTCAGTGCGAGTGAGAGAGAACGATCAAAATTATTCAACTTCGATTTTGTGTGATTTATTGCCCTAATTGATTGTAAATCGTGCTTAGAACCGAGTGTGCACATTCGAGCTCAAAGTGGCACATTTCGATCTCGGGAAAATGAAGCGCGCCGCTTCGCGTCGCGCTTCATTTGCTTCCCTCGCTCGGAAATGTGCCACTTTTCGCTCGAATGCGCACATCTTTGTATTTATTAGATATGTCTAATTTATCCTTCGCTCTTTCAAATCAAAAAATTAAATTTAGTTTAGTAAATATTGATTTTATGTGCGAAAAACGTTTTTACTATGGCAAGTGCGAGTGAGAGAAACGATCAAAATTATTCATCTGCGTTTTCGTTTAATTTATTGGTCTAAATGATTGTGAATCAGGCTCAAAACCTGGTGTGCAAAGTCGAGCTCAAAGTGGCACATTGCGATCTCGGAAGAAATGTGCCATGTGGCTCGAATGCACACACACCCCGTTTTCGTAAGGGTTGACTACATTATGCGGCTATACAGGGTGTTTACGATAAAGTGTCAGAGCCCAATGGGATCTGCAGGGGATGATTTTTTCAAAGTCTATTGTGTAATATTTCTAAATCCATTTCTTTAAAAAAGTTATGGCTAAATCAGCATTAGGCCCATCTTTTAAAAACCGCATGTTTTGCATCTACGGCAACGTTAAGTTGCCTAATTACGAAACATATCCAACGGTCTAAAATTTTAAATAATAAACAAAATTATACTGTACAAATAAATAATGCAACTAAACGTACTACCTGTGTTTATCTAAAACAGTATTTTCCAATAGGGAGCAATTCAATTGTTCAAGGGGGCAATTGAAAAAATGGACTTTTCCGGAATGTAAATTTAACCATATGGCATTTCAGTTTTAGTAAACATCCAGTAGGCAGTGCAAATAAACTAAGAATTACTAATAATTAAAATAATTTAGAAAAATCTTTCATCAACATTATTTTGTACTTAAATACCTAAATATATCATGTTTGCTTGAATTATTACGTTTTTTTTAATAACTTCATTGTGATTTCTTCCCAAAATACATGATTTAAGCTATTTAGTAAACAATTAAAAATTATGCATATGTTACATGCGGGGGGGGAAGACATAATAAATTTTTAAAACCCTAGGTGGGGCATGGCACAAAAAAGGTTAAGAAACACCGGTCTAAAGTATAAAATAATTGTTTTGCAATAAGTTCGTTTTACGTCTTAAACTAGGGAAGAATTTACCATTAACTACTTGCATTTAAAATCGCTCGCAGACCAACAAAAAAAAACTAGATTTCTAGTCCCGCTAGAATTTTTTACGAGTCCGCGCTGCGCTTTCCTACTTTCAAATATTTCTGTTCGACGCTTAAAAAAATGATCGATTCATGTTGCGACTATTAATAATTTATAACGCAGATTAAGTATGTGCAAATTAGACATTCCACCTACAACTGCTTTATAAATACTTTTATAGAAAGCGGCGTTTACATAAATTTAGAAGCAAGTCAACTGGATGCATTCGATTAATCGCGTACGTCCAATGACGTTAATATAATTTTAATTTATGCGTATAAAATCGCCCCGTTTGGTTTTAGATTTTTCTTCGACCTCTTTGATAACGTTTCTAGCACATTAGTTAACTTACTGTTGCTTGTTCTAGTAATTGGCGTGCGAAGCGATTTGCTTTGACGATAAAGCTCGGCGTTCGTATCTTCTTTTTGCTCGCAATTATAAAGAGAAAGTAAATCCGAAATTCGATATTAAATTTATAACGCAGATTAAGTATTGCAAATTAGACATTCCACCTACAACTGCTTTATAAATACTTTTATAGAAAGCGGCGTTTACATAAATTTAGAAGCAAGTCAACTGGATGCATTCGATTAATCGAGTACGTCAAGTGACGTTAATATCATTTTAATTTATGCGTATAAAATCGCCCCGTTTGGTTTTAGATTTTTCTTCGACCTCTTTGATAACGTTTCTAGCGCATTAGTTAACTTACTGTTGCTTGTTCTAGTAATTGGCCTGCGAAGCGATTTGCTTTGACGATAAAGCTCGGCGTTCGTATCTTCTTTTTGCTCGCAATTATAAAGAGAAAGTAAATCCGAAATTCGATATTAAACCCTACGCGTTTTGCATCTACACATCTTCGTATAAATGTGCATTGCTCGTAATTTAAAAAAAACTGGTGAGTGCACTTCAAATCGAAGGTTGAGGTTCATTTATCAAAGATTGATCTTATGTGCGAAAAACGTTTTTACTATAGCAATTGAGTCAAACAATTATTAAATTACGACAAACTTTAACGATAAGAAATTAAAATTATTCAAATTCATTTTCGTCTAATATATTGCCAAATCGATTGTCAATCATGCCTTAAACCGAGGATAGTCATAAAAGTGGCACATTTCGATTCAGAAATAAGGCGCCTTCGCGTCGCGCTTCATTACCTCCTCGCTCGGAAATGTGCCACTTTTCGCTCGAATGCGCACATCTGGTATTTATTAGATTTTGATTTTATCCTTAAACTTTCAAATAGTAAATTTATTTAGCAGTAAAGATTGATTTTATGATAAAAACTTTTTACTATAGCAATGAGTGGAAGGAGCGAAAAGATACGGCTAATCAGTAATGCGAGTGAGTAGGAACGATAAAATATTCAACTTTTTTCGTTGATTTATTGCCTAAATGATTGTGAATCAATTTTAAACTGAGTGTGCACATAATTCAAAGTTATTTTATTACTCAAGTTGAATGACATAGTTGGTTTTTATTTGTTTTCGTTACAAAAATATATTTCGCTAACGATTTATTATAAATTTAGAATTTACTTTCTCTTTATAAATTAGCAAAAGAATATAGAGCAGAGTTTTATCGTACAGAGAAATCAGCTAGTAACATGGTCAACAGCGCAATTAATTTCTGAACAAGAACAGTTATAGTACCTAACAGGTTGTAAAACAAACGTTATTATTTTAATTACAAAAAGAACTAACAATAGTAAAATAATGTGCTTTCCTCGCTATATTCTTTATGTTTAACGCTTTTGTAGCGATTTCTAGATTTATTGTTTTTATATCACAGAAAAAAATTAATAGAAATATGTATCTATTAAGCTCATTATACGTCTAAATGGGCAATCCATTCATGTAAGGCCATTATAACGTGCCTTGAATGTTATTGCAAACATGTAATTAATATAAGATTGATTGTACCAATTTGGTCGAAAGAGGTCATGCCCTTTTAGAAAAACAAATATAAGGAGATGGTATAAAAGCCTTTGTACCAGGAATAGGATTTTAATTGTCACATCTTGAACGTGACGATTATATTTGGTATTGATTGCTAATTAATTTTGTGTAAAACAGACTTGTAATGATTCCATTATTATTTTGGTCAATATATTTGATATCGAGAAGAATAGTGTTGATATTTAGCAAACGCCTGTCACTTGCCAAGCTGACATCAGAAGTGGGATTCGGTAATCCAAAAACATAAGAAACTATAAGCTTGTTAGTGACCTTAAATAAAAAAAAATGGAACAATTAACTGAAGTGCTGACAAACGATCCTTAAAGGGATGCAGGAACAGTCTAATCGAGCCTTGGCACCATCGACCGAGATTAGCATCCCTAGTTTAAGATCCCAAGCGCGATGACAGGGGAGCCGCGTTTTGGTGTTGCGAAATTGAAAATTGGAGCTACTCTCCAGTGGAAACAATACGAGATGATGATGAGGGCCACGAGCGGTCTGAAAGTGCGAGGCGCAAGAATTGGTACTCCGCATGGCACCCCAATGAGAAAACTGGTCGACTTCAAGGCCGAGATCACACTTTTCTAACTTACTGTTGCTTGTTCTAGTAATTGGCCTGCGAAGCGATTTGCTTTGACGATAAAGCTCGGCGTTCGTATCTTCTTTTTGCTCGCAATTATAAAGAGAAAGTAAATCCGAAATTCGATATTAAACCCTACGCGTTTTGCATCTACACATCTTCGTATAAATGTGCATTGCTCGTAATTTAAAAAAAAAACTGGTGAGTGCACTTCGGGGCAGGTGGCCTAAAGCGGGTAGGTTGAGGTTCATCGATCAATATGAACCTCTTCTTCTAAAAAAAATGTTTCTTTCTTACATTTACGCAATACAATTATTAAACTTTCATTTTATAAAAAAAAATAATTACATATCTGTTTTAAATGTAGAAAAAAACTCAAAAAGATAACATTTCAGAAATTACCCGCTTTGCCCGACAGGGGTGCCTAAAGCGGGATAGGCTCCCATAAACCAATCGGATTAATCAAAACATTTCAAAATAATTATTTACAATTAACATGTTTTTGACAGTAACATTGCCCGTGCAGAAATTTACTATGGGTGCCCTAACAGTGGTAGGGGCCATTAAATGCTACGTTGTGGATTCCACGTTAAAACATTTCTCAGTGAATCTTAAAGCCAGTAAAGGGCATTGTCGGGTTATGATAAGGAAATCCTTTTAGGGGTTTTTCAGAGTAACCATTAAAAGGCCTTTTAATTTTTGTCAAGAATTTCTTAATAGGTTTTAGTTGCGGTAAATATTAAAGGACCTTTAAATGTCTTTTTGTGGATTCCATAAGAAGAAAAGTCCATAATAAAATTATTGAATATCTTATTTATAAAATATAAAATTATTTCTATTTACTGCAAGTTGTGAATTTATCAATTAAATTATTATTTTTTATTTGTTTTACAGTTTACACTCAAACATAATACTTTTTTTATCAGCTAAAAGGTATCTTTATGTACATTACTAAGAAGTCATTCATAAATTGCACAACAGCCTATATAGAGGGCGGAGAGAGGGGGGGGTTATTTGGTACAGAAAAAAGCTAGTGAAACATAAGGTCACAAAACCCAAATAAATTTTTCTAAGTTATATATCCTAACAGGTTTCCAAAAGCAAAAAGAGATTAATTATTTTTAATTTTAACAAATACAGAACTAGCAATAGAAAAATATTTTTTGTTGTCTTTTGCCTCAGCTGGATATTACTTTATGTTTAACTAAGCTTTTGTAATATTCTAAGTTTATTTTTTTATTATACACCAGGCAAAGAAAATTAAATGTAAGGGAAAACTTTATAGAACCTTATTTCATTGCTCTTAAAGACCCACTTTTACGAAGCGTGACCATCCCTTTAGGGTCCCTTAAAGTGTAAGAGAAATCTTTAAAGGGTCTTATTAGAATCCTGACACAATTTCTGCACGGATAGGCACTCATAAACCAATTCGATTAATCAAAACATTTGAAAATAATTATCTACACTTAATATCCTCTTGACAGTAACATTGGTATTAAGTTATTAAGCATTTTAATGTTATAAACTGTTAATTCAGACTTGTAATTTGTTCTAATCTTAATATTACTTCGGTTCACCATTGTTTTTAAATCTTAATTGCTTCAACGCTTTAAATCACTTATTTTTAATACCAATTTATTCCTATCAACTAGTTCCTATCAATTACAATAAAATTACTACTTGTGGTCACAAGCAAAGAGGGTACCTACCCGTTTTGCCCAAACACACATTTCTTGGTTTTGATACATTAACGTAAAAAATGATGGATGGATATTAAAATATTTAGTCAAATAATAAAACTAGTTTATTGTAAAAGAAAACCTCACTGTAAAAAATGGGCTTATGTTAAAGGCTTTGTAGCAATTGAAGTTATATTAATTTCAAACATTTTAAATAATTATTAAATTTTTTGTTTTTTAATTTTGTAACGTTATTAGGCAACTTAGGTGTCAAAAGTAGTATGACATCGATTAGGCAAGGTACTGATAGTATAAATACACATATAAAATCCAGATAATATATAACATATCCACATACGGGCCATTACCCGCTTTAGGCTACCTTCCTCTATGTACGCCCGTTAGAAGTTATATATCTTCGGCGCACACCCACGTGTAAAAATTAATATAAATAAATTCAATAAATACGAAGATGTGCGCATTCGAGCGAAAAGTGGCACATTTCCGAGCGAGGGAGGCAAATGAAGCGCGACGCGGAGCGGCGCGCTTCATTTTCCCGAGATCGGAATGTGCCACTTTGAGCTCGAATGTGCACACTCGGTTTTGAGCACGATTTACAATTATTTAGGGGAATA
This sequence comes from Sinopyrophorus schimmeli, assembly GCA_036325965.1. Lineage (NCBI taxonomy): Eukaryota > Metazoa > Arthropoda > Insecta > Coleoptera > Elateridae > Sinopyrophorus > Sinopyrophorus schimmeli. Next base: position 77,610 of record JARFIZ010000068.1, read on the forward strand.
AATCAGACGAAAACGTAGTTGAATAATTTTGATCATTCCTTCTCACTCGCACTGATGAGATTGTCGTATCTTTTCGCTCCCTTCCACTCATTGCTATAGTAAAAACGTTTTTCGCGCCTAAATTCAATATTTACTAAACTAATTTTAATTTTTTGATTTGAAAGAGCGAAGGATAAATTAGACATATCTAATAAATACAAAGATGTGCGCATTCGAGCGAAAAGTGGCACATTTCCGAGCGAGGGAGGCAAATGAAGCGCGACGCGGAGCGGCGCGCTTCATTTTCCCGAGATCGGAATGTGCCACTTTGAGTTCGAATGCGCACACTTGGTTTTAAGCACGATTCACAATCATTTAAAGCAATAAATTGGGCGAAAATGCAGTTGAATAAATTTAATAGTTCCCTCTCACTCGCACTGACAAGATTGTTGTATCTTTTCGCTCCCTTCCACTCATTGCTATAGTAAAAACGTTTTTCGCACATAAAATCAATATTTACTAAACTAAATTTACTAAATTCATTTTGAACTCGAATGCGCACACTCGGTTTTAAGCATGATTCACAATAATTAATTTACTTTCTCAGACGGCTAACTTCACCTAACGAATTTGTGTTAGCTGTGCGCGCGCAACTTTCCTTATCTGTCAAAATTTCACTCTCAACGCCCCAAAAGAAGTATAACGTCAAAAACGATGTTAAAATTGCAATTAACAAGTAAAAAACTACCACGAGCTGTCCTCGCAAAAGGGTATTTCAATGTCTTCTGCAAATTGTGCTAAATTATAACATCCAGTCGAACCAATTGTGGAAAAACTGGGAAATGCGGCTTAATTGTGGTTAATAAAGGTCGAGCCGGCAAAAAACGTCGCCTCAAATTGTGCAACAAAGATTCGACTAATTCACACGAAAAATCGATTTTCGACGCTCAAAGAACGAATCAAAATAATTTGTTCCTGCTTACGAAGGTAATTAATTAAGCCAATCAACGATTAACTGCTACAATGCCCAATTCAATTCGAACTAGTCGCTTTCTTTAGAAGGAAGTTCTTTTTGTACGGAATTTAACCAGCCAACGTGTGCACGAAGCCGCCCCAACGCTTCTGAAGGCCGGAGTGCGAAGAATTTTTACTTATTGTTACGGAAATTTGCACCTGATCTAAGAAATTGTCGTTCTTCTGTTATAATGGCTTGGAAACAAGGAAGAAGTTTGAAATTATATTAAATTACTGCAATTAATAAAAGAAATTGAAAGAAAGTGGTCGTGTTGCTGTTAGAATTTTTTTACGAGTTAAATGCGAAGGTTTTCTATTTTTTTTTTCTCGATTTAAATAACCTTTACTCGTGAATTGAAAAACACGAGAAAACGTAACAAATAATAACAATAATGAAGAAGGCGAGCTTTCGACGGGAAGAGCGTTATTAAAGTTGTAACTTTTAATTGTGGTCGACGGCCGTCTACGATAATTAATTTACGTTTTAAAAAAAATAATTTTTAATTGCAGGATCTTATTTCTAAAATCTTGCTCGATTTAAGGTTCTATTATAAGAAATATTTCAATTTGTTTTGAGAGCGAAACTAAAAAAATTGATGAACTACGTTGAAATTTGCGCAGTCCTGGGTACGTCACTGCGTGGTCAAAATACAGTGCCAAATTTGTTTTTAAGCTTTCTTAAAAACCAGATTAATTAATGTGAATCGATTTTAAAGCTGAGTGTACCCATTCAAGCTTAAAAATTAGATAATACAAATAACCGTTTCTTATACAATACACTAGTTTCTAATGATAAGGTGGCTGAAAAATTTTTTGTAATATATTATAAATCAAAACTAATCTATACGTGTGCTAAAATCGTTAAAGAATTGTTGTCTGTGCGCGCACCTTAATGATTAAACCAATTCGAATACGATTTTCAGTGATGTAATGAGATAAACTTGGGCTTATATCCCCGGAACACAAAAAAAGTGGTCTGTACATTCGACCAGACCCATCTATCTAAATGTATTTTAATACGAAGTCCGTTTGGCCAGTACACTCTCAAAATTTTGAGTAAATTGCGTAAAACTGCAATTTTTCGCAATTTACTCAAAATTGTGAGGGTATACGGGTCAAACAGACTTTGATTACAATACATTTAGATAGATGGGTCTGGTCGAATGTACAGACCACTTTTTTTTGTGTGCTGCTGTTTTATTTAAATCGGTTGACAAATAAAAAAGATTTGTTAATGTGTAAATATGAGAGCGGTGTTTTTAAGCCTAACTAGTACAATTTAATAAAATGATAAATATATAAATATTTTATTTAGTAGTTGTCAAAATTTTTAATTCGATTACTTGTTGTTTCATAATTTGTTTTATTAAATAAAAATAAAAAATAGTATTTCTATAAATATAATAAATACAATTAATAAAATAAAGAATTTCGACAAATGTGCTTTTTAAAAAATAATTTTTAACAAACTACAAAGAATTTAGCTCGGGGCCCAAAACAAAGTTCTTTTCTTCAATGAGTGGAAGCGAGTGAAACGATACAAACACTACATGCGTGCAAGTGCAACAAAACGATTGAAAAACTCCACTTTCGTTCAAGTTCGCATTTTTACCCCTGCAATGGGTGGGAGCGAGCGAGAAGATACGACAATCGCATAAGTGCAAGTGAAAGAAAACGATTAAAATTATCCCAATAAGTATTCAGAGAAAATTTTCAACTAAAAATTATTTTAATGGGCACGTTCGTCTTTAAATATTGTAATACACAATTAACAGAGAAACGCGCAATAAAAAAATAAAAAACCGCTTGATGGAAGTTATACTTCTTTGGCATACCTAAATTAAATATATATAGCTCCTAATACTATGTTCCTACGCCATGTTAAAAAAAATCCAATGTTGGGGCCTTTCTAATGTACATTTATTCACCAATTTACACGGTAGATGGGTTTCGGAGAAAAACGCGTAAATCGAAATCATAACTTTTTGTATGGAAAACCGTGTAAATTGAAAACAAAGCATTCGAGCGAAAAGTGGCACAATTCCGAGCGAGGGAGGCAAATAAAGCAAATACGGTCGTTTTCAATGATGGAATCGAAAATGAGGGCGCTGCGATCGTTTTTGTAAGTCGAAGTGTATTTTTTCGATTTAGGGTGGGTGTACCAGTCCCAAACCAGGTACCAGTAGTTGACCACTCGCATGTTCGATTGAATAAATTAAGAAATGGCGGGCATTTTTGAAGAATTCGACTGTTTTGTTACGTGGCCTAGAATGTTAACAACGTTCCAAACATATTTTAAAAATTTAGTGTTTATTTAAGAGCTATGAGCGCAGTGGTCAACCTTAGGTGCACTACCGTTTTTGATATTGTTCACGAAATCTATAAAAGACTTAAATATTTAGATTCAAATAATTTATCAATATTGCAGCGTTAGTAAACAATAAACAATTTTATATATACATTTCTACGTTAAAACTACATAATACTGGTTCAGACCATTTCAAAGTCAAAATTTGTCCTTAACTGGTTTGGGACTGGTACACTCACCCTATTTAATTTTCTTCAAAAATTTTTCATGTGATCCGAATGTGCCACTTTAAGCTCGAATGTGCACACTCGGTTTTAAGCACAAATAACACTAATAAATTTATTTTCTAGGTGTTTTTTAATTAAAAACTGGGGCACCTAACTCAAAATGCCCAGAATCTTAAAAAATCGCCCTGTATATATTTTTTAAATAAAAAATTCATAAATAACTCAACTAGAAGTAATTATTTTGTTTGAAAGAGAGCAAATTATGTAGGAGATGTAATTAATACAAGGATGTGCGCATTCGAGCGAAAAGTGGCACATTTCCGAGCGAGGGAGGCAAATGAAGCGCGACGCGGAGCGGCGCGCTTCATTTTCCCGAGATCGGAATGTGCCACTTTCGCCTCGAATGCGCACACTCGGTTTTAAACACGATTCACAATCATTTAAGGCAATAAATTAGACGAAAACGCAGTTGAATAACTTTAATCGTTCACTCTCACTCGCACTGACGACATTGTCATATCTCTTTGCTCTCTTCCACTCATTGCTATAATAAAACGACTTTCAAACATAAAATCAATATTTCCTAAACTAAATTTAACTTTTAATTTGAAAGAGCAAAGTATAAAGTAGACATATCTAATAAACACGAGGATGTGCGCATTCGAGCGAAAAGTGGCACATTTCCGAGCGAGGCAAATGAAGCGCGACGCGGAGCGGCGCGCTTCATTTTCCCGAGATCGGAATGTGCCACTTTTCGCTCGAATGCGCACACTCGGTTTTAAACACGATTCACAATCATTTAAGGCAATAAATTAGACGAAAACGCAGTTGAATAACTTTAATCGTTCACTCTCACTCGCACTGACGACATTGTCATATCTCTTTGCTCTCTTCCACTCATTGCTATAATAAAAACGACTTTCAAACATAAAATCAATATTTCCTAAACTAAATTTAACTTTTTAATTTGAAAGAGCAAAGTATAAAGTAGACATATCTAATAAACACGAGGATGTGCGCATTCGAGCGAAAAGTGGCACATTTCCGAGCGAGGGAGGCAAATGAAGCGCGACGCGGAGCGGCGCGCTTCATTTTCCCGAGATCGGAATGTGCCACTTTTCGCTCGAATGCGCACACTCGGTTTTAAACACGATTCACAATCATTTAAGGCAATAAATTAGACGAAAACGCAGTTGAATAATTTTAATCGTTCACTCTCACTCGCACTGACGACATTGTCATATCTTTTTGCTCTCTTCCACTCATTGCTATAGTAAAAACGTTTTTCAAACACAAAATCAATATTTACTAAACTAAATTTAACTTTTTAATTTGAAAGAGCAAAGTATAAAGTAGACATATCTAATAAACACGAGGATGTGCGCATTCGAGCGAAAAGTGGCACATTTCTGAGCGAGGGAGGCAAATGAAGCGCGACGCGGAGCGGCGCGCTTCATTTTCCCGAGATCGGAATGTGCCACTTTGAGCTCGAATGTGCACACTCGGTTTTAAGCACGATTCACAATCATTTAAGGCAATAAATTAGACGAAAACCCAGTTGAATAACTTTAATCGTTCCCTCTCACTCGCACTGACGACATTGTCATATCTTTTTGCTCTCTTCCACTCATTGCTATAGTAAAAACGTTTTTCAAACATAAAATCAATATTTACTAAACTAAATTTAACTTTTTAATTTGAAAGAGCAAAGTATAAAGTAGACATATCTAATAAACACGAGGATGTGCGCATTCGAGCGAAAAGTGGCACATTTCCGAGCGGGGAGGCAAATGAAGCGCGACGCGGGCGGCGCGCTTCATTCCGAGATCGGAATGTGCCACTTTGAGCTCGAATGCGACACTCGGTTTTAAGCACGATTCACAATAATTAATTGACTTTTTTAGACTGCTAACTTCACACTATCCAATTTGCGTTTGCTGTGCGCGCCCAACTTCCGTTGCAAAAGAAGTCTAATTTCAAACAAATTCAAAACAAATACGTCAAAACTCAAAACTAACTAAATTCGAAAAAATTACAGCATCAATGCCTATCAGCCCATGAATACCACATTGTCTCACGTTAAAGCCTTAACGTATTTATTGCCAAACTAATTAAAAGAAAATACAATCGACATTTCTTGCAAAAGTACAGCTACCGGCTGGATGCAAGTGGAAATAGATTGTAACTAATTAATGAATACATTTGCATTCCGTAAGAGCAATTAACTCCTGCAATACGTTTAGTCATAGATCGCGCACTCCCGCAGCGAAATTATCGTTTTTATTTGTAACGTGGCACAGTCATCATCCTTTGTATTATAAAACAGAAATTAAATGAATGGGTCGTAAGCTGATATCGTCAAAGGTTATTGTAATGAGGAGTCATGGCCGCGCTAATAATCTAATAATTTCGACGTTTCCGGTTTCAATATATTTATAACGCCGCACATGACGTGTACTTTATCGAATGCAATTATTGTTTTTGTCGACTGCAACAAGCACACCGGAGGAAATAATTTATAAATTACAGTTACGAACCCATAATTTTTTTTTCGCTTATATTTTTCCATGCGAAAATAAAATGTAACTAAGAATCAAGTAAGTTCAAGGTGATTGGAGACATTTTGAATTTGGCGACATACTAATCGATTTTTATGTTGGTAGTACCGGATGAGATGTGTTGGGCAGGAGTTGCCACTGACGTCACAAATAAAAACAGTCAATACCATAACAATAACTTTAAAGTTGCCAGATTCTTACAGTTTAACCACGTTCAAACGACGAAATATTCTAAAAGCTGTGGCGCGAAATTCAAAACGGTCTGACTTTTCAATACCAGCTTAAAAGTAGAGGCCCGCAGTTTCTAGATTTTTTAGTTGTTTTACGTTTTAAACGTTAATCAGGTACAATAATCAACTTTTAAAACAATAGTATTTGGTTATAAGATTAAATATTACTTAAAAATGCTACTAATATTTATTGAGACAATTTTGATTATTTTTTCTCGCTTACACTTAAGCGATTCTTGTATCTTTTCGCTCTCTTCCACTCATTGCAAAAATACAAAATTTAAAATATCTACAAACCTAAAAATTACCCTGTAGGTATATATTTTTTTTCATATTGAAACTTTGTGCAAAGCGGAGTAATGGCAATTTCTTAGGAAAAGGGACACTTTGGCGTCGCGTAGCTTTCCTTGCGGACGGCGGGACAAAATGGGGCGAGATTTCCTAAGACATAATTGCTGTTAAATCAAATGCGCAGCGTGCGTTCGTTTCATTTCCTATTTTTTATGCACAAAAGTAAGTTTAGTCACGCTGGCATAATACAAAAATTGTTCTATTGTTATAAATTTGTTTATTTAGATATGTGGCACGTTCAGCCGGTACGAAGATAAAGGATTGCCCTACTTCGGAATGAATTCGTCGGCAATAAATATTATGTAAAAAATGCTATGATAAATGACGAACGATTACTATCTTTTCATGTCATTACTTTGTCATTTGTCCGTATCTAAAATTTATTGCTTGTAGTGAATCTATTCAATCTTAATTTAAATTGTTGCATTTTGATCGAAATGTACAGGTGCGATTTTTAATAGTGATAACATTTTAAATTTGGCGCCATACCGATTTCTTTTTATGTTGGTACTGGATGAGATCTGTTGGACAGGATATCAAAACAATAAAACGCTGGACCCTGTAGAAATAGTCGCGAGTTGACATTTGACAGCGAAAATTATCGGATTTCCACAATTTAACCACACTCAAATAAAGAAATACACTAAAAACTGTGGCACCAAATTTAAAATCTTAAAAAGTCATCTTTAGTTGCAAAATTCTTTCTTTGAAGCTCTTAGCAATTGTTTTACACTATTTTAATAATCAAGTCCTTGAATTTGTCTATTTTTAAATAAAAACTTTTATTCTATTTAAATAACTTTGTAAGTAATTTTGGGGAATTATGTTAATTAAAAATAATGTATTCTAAGCCGTACAAGTTTCTACAAGTCTTCTAACAAGTATTCCTAATTACTACAAGCAAAAAAAGAACCGATTTCCGTTTGTATTTACATAAATAGTCGATTAAATTTGCGCTTGTTATTCTGCTACGAAAGACAATATTCTATTAAAAATTATTTGATACTTTGTTTTTTTACTTTTAACGATATAATATAAAATTATATGTGGGGCCGATTTATAAAATAACTTCAGCGTAGTACATTGTTACCAACTTTTTACAATTTAACAGATTTAAACTATGAAATACACTAAAAGCTGTGGCGCCAAATTCAAACGTCTTTAATTTAAAAAAACACACTGTATAAACTCTCAATTTTAGTTTTTAGGCAAACGGGTTGCATTCAAAATAAATTTTCTTTTTGACTTGAGAAATATTATAAATATTGTGTAATTTTTTTTAAATTCAAAAAGCGATTAATTAAAAGCAAACGTCGTTCAGTTTGCTTTTCTAACAACCTACGACAGTATTTAACCTATGACTTGCTATACATTTTAACTTTTCTTCATCACTTTTTCCTTTAACGCGCAGCGCCGATGTCAAAAACCTTGGAATTACGCAAATCGCCCATTTCTTCTCCATAATTTCGTGTTAATATTTTATTCCGTTGACCCCGACGCCTGCTCGCAAGAATTATCATAAATACACTTTCAGAAAACAATTCGTAAAACAAATCGTAGAGAAAGCGAACATTAGTTTGCGCAAATGTGTAAAAATTCATTTAATAAATAACTTGTGACAGCGGTCGCAACAGTTCGAAACAAAATTGTCAATTTAATTTTACTTTCGCTTGGAAAAAGCGAAAAAAAAAATTTGTAGGTTCGTAACTGTAAATTACAAATTACTTCCTCTGGTGCGGTTGTTGCAGTCGACAAAAACAATAATTGCATTCGATAAAGTGCACATTATGTGTTTTTGTAAATAGGGGAAACCGGGTATGGTTGTCTCACGGGTAGGTTGTCACATTAACCATAACAGAAAACCTAATGAATTAATAAATTTGTTTACCCGTGTCAAAGAAAACGGAGCACAATACCTCCTTGCGTACTTCACTTCAGTTCGCTCTGAAATACCGTGAAAGAAATATATGCGTTCGTTTTTTTTGTTCAGTGAATGTAATTTTTTGTGCATCTCTGTTGAGTCTTATAAGTATAATTAAATTTTGCATAGTGATATACCTATTTGTGTATTTATGATGTTTAAGATATCTTTTATGATATCATTATATGGTTTTTTAAATGACCATTGATTTAAATTTATTTTGAGAGTTAATTGTCTAAAATTGTTTTGGGGAAGGTTGTCTCAAGTTAGCGAGGGCTAGTAGTCACAAGTGCAAAGCAACCATGAATATGTGCGGCTTTTTTTATTGGTTTCTAGGGGTTTTACTACATAAACGATTGGCTGTAATTATACATTTGTCATTTTTGTTACCATAACCTAAGTTCGTTAGATAGAATAGGTTAGAATAGAATAGGTATTTGTTCTCTTGTTTTGTATTTTACCTTTTATTTAACGTCGGACACCCATCCCTGACACGGGGTTAAAAGTCACACTTACTTTTTTCATAAAAATTATAATATGTCCTCTTTAGATAATAGTAGAGAAAAAGTCTTTATTTTTTCTTAAACTAGAATAAATACACTATCTGTTGATATATAAATGCCATTGATAAATTAAGACCATGGGCTCTATAAATGCAAAAGAAAAAATTGTGACTTCCAACCCCGGTCTCCCCTACATAGTTAGTAACAGTGACGGTTATTTTAATAGTATAATGCTTTCTTTGAGCAAAATTTTGAACAGAGCAAGTTCCAATGTTACTCAAAAAAAAATTATTTTTCTTATGGTGCCTCATACTGAAAATAACTAATAACTCCTGACAATTTCAAAGCAAAACCTTTGTAATCTTTTTGTGATATAGTTGCGCCATCACCCCTCCCTTTACCCGCTAAACCGCTACTAAATCCAAATTCAAAAGCACTTACGATAAGCGGCAGATGATTAAAAATGTAGCACACGGCCAAAATGGGATACATCGTATGAAGTCCAGTTTTCGATTCCTCTTCTTCCTGCAAAGCTTTATTCAGACACGGTCGTTTGCTGTTTGTCGAACTCACGGTCATAGAAACATTCGACAGATCACTATTCCACACGGCTCACGATTACTACCGAATCCCTGCTGATAGTTCGGGTTGCCGGCCAAATTCTGATGCGGCGCCTCGTACTTGCTGTCGCAGGCCGAATCCAGGCGTGCCAACCGCGGAATCGTGTACGTGTCGTAGTAGTTCTTGCCCATGTTGTCGTTCGGATTGACCACGGACGCGGACAGGGACAGGCTCAGCTCGCTCAGGTCCGAACTGGACTTCTTCAGGTAGTCGAAGCCGTGCCTGCGCAGCTTCATGTGGTTCACGCAGATCATCAGGAACGACACCACCGACACCATCGCCAGGAATATGTGCAGCACGATGATGAAGATGTTGAACTTGATGTCCAGCTCGAACGGCATCAGTTTGCATTTCGCCTTGTCGTCGTCCGTTCCGTACTGGACGAAGTTGATGTTCTTTTGGCCGTCGTTTTCCTCCTGCGCCAAGATGGCGGCGACCCCGACGCACGCGCACAAAGTCGTCAGGCAGAACAACTGATAGATCACGTGCGTCGGCGTCAAGTACTGCTGCAAGTTCTGCTGCTTGCGGAAGAGCTTAACGGTAAAAAGGGCTATCACCGCCAACGTGGTCAGGGAGCTGGCTTGAAACGTGTGCACCGAGTTGAAGATCCACACGATCGATTTGCAGTAGTCGGACGTTATGGAGTTGCGTTTCGCTATCAGCAAGGCCGTGTAGCCCAAAATGGCGAGGTTGCGCAAGATGCTTTGGATCACGATGGCCACGACCGCTATGTCGTAGGAATTCCATTTTTTGCGGTTGATGTGGAAGATGGCGACGGTCCATATCAGCAGGATCGTTACTATTGGCACTCCGATTATCGTTGCTAGTTGTTCGTTGGAGTAGTACAGCATTGCGGTGGTTTTTCTGCAAAAGAAGAAGAACGTTACGAAAGTGATTTGAAGTTGAATTTTCACGTTGAGCAACATTTTGACATTTTTTGAATTGTTTACTTTTTATATACGCACCTGTAATTTATAATAAAAATTGTTTAAAAAGTAAATTAATGGTTGTGAATAATTCTTACGGCCCTGTGCGCACATTCGAGCTCAAAGTGGCACATTCCGATCTCGGGAAAATGTAGCAAACGCGATAGATTAATCTTAACACGCGCTCGAGAAACTTCTATCTTACATCACCTTGAGTCGCTTAATATTGCTAAAAATGAGGACTATGTCGTAGTTTCTGGAAGCACTGATACTAATACCGCGACATCCATATAAGCGTGGCCGACTCCCGTAATAAGCCGTTTTAAAACTCAGTTTGCTCGATAGCGTCAGTGCTCTATCCACTCGGCTTGCCCGGAGAAATTTATGGTGTACGATATACTCAAAAGAATTCTAATCGGGGCGCCGCTTTACGTCTCGCCTCATTTCCTTCCCTCGCTCGAAAATGTACCTATCTTTGTTCTAATGTGCCTATCAACGTATTAATTGTATTTGCTTATCTTAATCTTATCTCTATCAAATAAAAAAAAATGATTTTACTTCGGCTTTATTAAATTTTCTGATATGAAAAAAAAAAGATTAATATACAGGGTAATTTCTTAAGTTTAAGCACATTTTGAATTTGACGCCAAAGTATTATAAGTTATTTTTATGTTGCTAGTGCTGATTGAGATCTATTGGACGGGAGTTGCCAGTGGCGTCTCGAATAGTAGAGATGGTGAATGTCATATTAATAATTAAAAAAATATATATTTTCATACAAAATGTAACTAGCAGTAAAATTAAAAACGCAATAAAAGCAAAAAACACAAGTGCAACTGCGGAAATCAAAACAATAGAAGACATAACCCCTTATAAACATTTGACAGCAAAAACAACCAGATTCTTACAATTCAACCACACTTAAAGTATGAAATACACTAAACAGTGGTTGCGCTAAATTCAGAAAGTCTTCAATCTTAAACCTTCACCTTACATAATAGAATTCTTCTTTTGATAGGTGGTTTTTGATCTTAAATTGACGGCTTTATTAAAGCATTTAAGAAACTCAATCTTACGTAATTCACTTAAATAGAGATGACAATCAGCCGCCTAAATTAATTCTAACAAGTTTTATTTAAATAAAAAAATTGAGGCTAATCCATTTTACTTTACTCAAGTTAACAGTTATTGCACCTAAATGTTTACGTCTTGCTTGCAATCCATAAAAAAAAGAACATGAAAATTGAAAGATCTAATATGCTTCTGCAATTTTACTAAATTATACGTGGATTATTTTTGTGTACTCGTTTATGTCGTTCAGTGGCGCAAAACGGGCTAATTACAATAAATTACTAAATCTAAAACGATTTTAATAATCGTAGTTGCATTAAAAAATTTTACAAAATATGAAAGAAAGGAATTATAGCAGAATAAGTCAAATCTGTTTCATATTATAAGTTGGCACCAATGGAACGAATAGTTTTAAATAGGGCGAAGAAACCAATGGTCGGCCATTTTATTTAGAATACAATTACAAGAATATATGTAAATTGATTTTTTGATTTGCTGACAGTAGAAAAAAAATCTTTAAGCGACAGTAAAATAATCGAACATGAGGGGATGGTCGACTACTGGCTACATTATCGTAATTGTATTTTAATTTAAAACTTTTAGGAAGTAAATTGATTATTGTGAATCATACTTTTTTCAACAAAAAAAATTAATTTTAAATTAGCTTTGTAGGATTTTGCGATTTGAAAAAAATATAAACAGGGTGATTTTTTAAAATTTTGGTTATTTTGAATTTGGTGCAACAGTTTTTAAATAAAAAACTTTTAGAAAATAAATTTATTATTGTGGATCGGGCTTAAAGCCGAGTGTGCACATTCGAGCTCAAAGTGGCACATTCCGATCTCGGGAAAATGAAGCGCGCCGCTCCGCGTCGCGCTTCATTTGCCTCCCTCGCTCGGAAATGTGCCACTTTTCGCTCGAATGCGCACTACTTTGTATTAATTTACATCTGCTAAATTAATTTTCTCACTTTCAAACAAAAAAATTAATTTTAATTTAGATTTGTAGGATTTTGCGATTTGAAAAATATATATACAGGGTGATTTTTTAAATTTCTGGACATTTTGAATTTAGCGCCCCAGTTGTTAATTAAAAACCTCTAGAAAATAAATTTATTAGTGTGGATCGTGCTTAAAGCCGAGTGTGCACATTCGAGCTCAAAGTGGCACATTCCGATCTCGGGAAAATGAAGCGCGCCGCTCCGCGTCGCGCTTCATTTGCCTCCCTCGCTCGGAAATGTGCCACTTTTCGCTCGAATGCGCACATCTTTGTATTCATTAAATTTTCTTATAATTAATCTTCTCTCTATCAAATTAAAAAATTGAAATAAAGCCAGTAAATTTAGATTTTCATGTACACTGTAAAAAATTTGCTAAGTAAACGTGACTTAAACGCGTAGTATATTATTTTTGAATTTATGTTAACCCTCCTAGAGTAAAATTTACTCCAAAAGGGCCTATTTTTCCCATTATTTATAAAACAGAGTCAGTCGAGCAAAATACGAGGCGTAAACATTAAATGACACAACCATTTTAGGGTTAGGTCTCAATGTTTTGACATTCGAAAATAAAAATCGTTTTGGGCGCCATCTATTTGGCACCCGCTGCGAATAATTATAAAAAATTCAATCACGACAAGTCAATTAAACAATTAATTGAGATGTTTATGAATAGGAAGTTAGAAATAATACAAAACAAACAACTTTTTCTTTACTTTCAAGAGTCCGTCAGCGTTTCCAAATTTCCTGTTTGTTTCAACGCTCAAATTCACTTCGAACTAATCAAAATAACGAAATGATTTCGTTCGATAACTTTTAAAATTAGCATCCTACCATCTGCTAGAATTGTAAATAAATTACTTTCATATAAAAGCTATTTTCTATTATTTGCCAATAAACATTAAACATTGTCATTTTTATGTTGGTCTCTTATTTCATGCAATTGCCCAATCCTATTTTACATAATACCCAAGCATTTGGTAATAACTGTTTAATTTAACAATTAGTTACAATAGCACGCGGCCTTGGACATCAATCGCTTTTAAAAACATATTCTTTTATTTCAGAAATTATTTTTATTTAATTAAAAAAAAGTTAAGTTTAATTAAAGTTATGTGCAGAATAAGTTTAAGGATCGGTGCGGCAGATGCATCTCGCACTATCCCCTTTTCTGCGAAATGGTTGCATATTTATGACAATGCAAAATAACATACAGGGGCGTAATTGTTACTTCTTAAAGTCAAATGTGACAAAACAATGAAGAATGCAACTTTCATAATAGTAAGGCACAAAAACCATCCCGCTTTTGTTCGCTTTTTAGGGCGTTAGTGGCCTTTAATTCCATTTATTTTCTTTTCGAATATTTGCTATGTGATTTTCGATTAATTGTGCCATTGATTTTTTTGTTTTATTGTTCCTTTCTGCACGTGTGTGGAAAGTGCGTACTTTTGCACTCTTCTCCCTTTCAGTTTGTTTTGGTATTTACTTCGAATAAAAGTAGTAATGAAAATGTTAAATTACAAATTTCTTCGTCGTGACATTTACATTAATTTTTTTTTGTTGTAAAAAATGAAACTTTTAATTCATATGTTTACAGTCAACAAGTGATAAAATTCGAGAAATCAATCAAAAATATACGACCAGAATTAGTTAATCGTAAAGGCATTATGTTCCACCATAACAACGCTTTGTCACACACATCTTTAATAACTCTTCAAAAATTATTTGAACTTATTTGAAATTATTTGAACATTCTAATGTGCCACGTTGAGCTCGCATGTGCACACTCGGCTTTGAGCACGATTAACACTAATAAATTTATTTTCTAGATGCATTTTAATTAAAAACTGGGGCACCCAATTCAAAATGCCCAAAATCTTAAAAAATCACCCTGTATATACTTTTTAAATAAAAAATTCCAACATAACTCAACTAAAAGTAATTATTTTGTTTGAAAGAGAGAAAATTAATGTGGGAAATGTAATTAATACAATGATGGGCACATTCGAGCGAAAAGTGGCACATTTCCGAGCGAGGGACGCAAATGAAGCGCGACGCGGAGCGGCGCGCTTCATTTTCCGAGATCGGAATGTGCCACTTTGAGCTCGAATGTGCACACTCGGTTTTAAACGCGATTCACAATAATTTAGGGCAATAAATTAGACAAAAACGCAGTTGAATAATTTTAATCGTTCCCTCTCACTCGCACTGACGAGATTGTCGTATCTTTTCGCTCTCTTCCACTCATTGCTATAGTAAAAACGACTTTCAAGCATAAAATCAATATTTCCTAAACTAAATTTAATTTTTTGATTTGAAAGAGCGAGGGATAAAGTAGACATATCTAATAAATTCGAGGATGTGCGCATTCGAGCGAAAAGTGGCACATTTCCGAGCGAGGGACGCAAATGAAGCGCGACGCGGAGCGGCGCGCTTCATTTTCCCGAGATCGGAATGTGCCACTTTGAGCTCGAATGTGCACACTCGGTTTTAAACGCGATTCACAATAATTTAGGGCAATAAATTAGACAAAAACGCAGTTGAATAATTTTAATCGTTCCTCTCACTCGCACTGACGAGATTTTCGTATCTTTCGCTCCCTTCCACTCATTGCTATAGTAAAAACGACTTTCAAACATAAAATCAATATTTCCTAAACTAAATTTAATTTTTTGATTTGAAAGAGCGAAGGATAAAGTAGACATATCTAATAAATTCGAGGATGTGCGCATTCGAGCGAAAAGTGGCACATTTCCGAGCGAGGGAGGCAAATGAAGCGCGACGCGGAGCGGCGCGCTTCATTTTCCCGAGATCGGAATGTGCCACTTTGAGCTCGAATGTGCACACTCGGTTTTAAGCATGATTCACAATAATTAATTGACTTTCTTAGACGGCTAACTTCGCACTATTCAATTTGCGTTTGCTGTGCGCGCGCAACTTCCGTTGCGAAAGAAGTATAACTTTAAAAATTCAAAACAAATACGTCAAAACACAAAACTAACCAAATTCGAAAAAAATATACCACGAAAAATTTTAAAATGCGGCGCCAAATTCAAAACGTTCCCAACCGTAAAAAATCGCTCTTTATTTGGGGCATCTATCCTAAGTGAAAGAAATTTAATTTAAATCTTTCAAAAAAAAAGCGTTTACAGTACAACATTTAAATTTCGTCACAAAAACCGAAAATCGAGATATAACTTAAATAATTAGAGCGCTACATAAACTAATTAATAATAGAAAATCATAACGAACGGGTTTTATACAAAATTTAGGCGGGCATCTATCGTAAAATTGTCTCGCCGGTGTATTTAACGAGTTTTAAATCATTTTTAAACTATAAAATTATTAATTGTCGAAGTGTACCATTCGTTAAAAACGCTTTTCGACGGAACTTTCAAAAACCTCGAATAATTAATAAAAACCGTACAAAATTGTTAATTTGATTTACTACCAAATTTACGTTCGAAGAGACTGCCTTTTTTCCTTAATTATTTTGTGACTACTTAAAATTTTTATTGTCTTTTTTTCTTGAACGATTATTAAAAGACGTTTCGAAGGATGTTTGGACGATTAAAACGTTCTAGTTTTTTCGATGCTTAGCCCAAATTCAATTCTAATGTATTTCAGGTCAAAAATACTGTAAATACTGAAAGTACAAGTAATTATTTTCTAATTTACAAAATCGGGTACCTACTTGTTTTTATTTAAAAAAAATAATAACAATTCAATAAATTAATTATGATAATTTTTGATAAATTATTAATGGTTTTTACTTTCGATTAATTTAAATGAAATTAATAGAAAAAAATCGACAAGAAATTAAAAAACGTTCGTTCTTAACTTGCATGTGCGTTATTAAGAAATTGTCGCGAAGCGATTTGTCGAACATTACGTTTTGACTGTTTTTTTGATGGTCTTTAATCGTGCATCGAAATCGCTGCGCATCTTCGCACGCGATTTATTAATTATGGGTCTTTAACGAATTAATCATAGAACCATAATTTGAGACGTCGTCTTATTAGAAACAATGTAAAAAAAATACGAAAAACACAAAAGTATGGTTTTAACTTTCACGTCTCGCTTTCATCATCATTATTGTTAAATTCAAGGACCAGGAACTTTGACCTGTTCCAATTCATTGTTTGTTTCGCATCTTAAAAGTCCTTTCTACATCGCTTCTTTCCGTCCATTAGCCGTTTTCGGCGTTTTCGCTAAGGACGTGTGCGCCCCTGGCAAAATTTGAATTTTGCGCCCTCCATGACTTATTTTCAGCGCCATGTTTTAACGGCCGCAAAGTGCGCCATCTCATAGAGTATTAAAGTACCAGTAGGAGGAAATAACAGATAGCACTACATTTATGTCTATATATTTCATTATCTAGGCGACCGAAAGTAACCACATTCGCACGGCGAAATCGAACGACGCCGAGCAAAGCTCGATCAAACAGATTACTTTTAATACGGCACTTCAAAGGGAAAATGGTGCACAAAATTTGATTTCAAAAATTTTCAAAATAATACAAAAACGTTATTTTTGAATTATCTTCTTTTTTAAAGTATATTGAATGTTTAGTTAACAGTAATTGAAGAAAAAATTGGAAAACTTTAACGTGTAACCTTCGTCTAAATATAACGAGCAAATATCAAACTACAAACAAAATAAATTATTATTTTCTCGTTTTCTTAACAAAAAAAAAAGGTCAAAAATATTGTTTATTGGTCAAACAGAAAGGTATTTCCTGTTCTCATATGAGAGCTTCTGTTTCACGACCTTGCCATAGAAATATTACATTATTTCTACCGAAGATTTGAACATGTACAGTCGAATATCAAAATAATTGGGACAACCACAAAATGTATAATTTTTCATGTATTTCTAGCTTAAAAATGCATATCTTTTTCAAAAAGTCCACAAAAAAATCGTAAGGTAAATAAAGAAAAAAGCAATATACCGAAATTTGTTTTACCAATAATTAACATTTTAAAAATCAAGAAAAAAAAATACAAAATATAATAAAATTGCATTAAAAGTATACGAATCATTTTAATTTTTTATTAGTAATTTTTTTAATACATTTAAGTAATTGATTTCGTGCATGAAAATATTAAAACATCGACTTTCTAAAAACAGTTTTGTGTAAGAAACACTAAAAAATAAAAATAGAAAAAAAATTTTTTAATTAAAATTTATAATCAAGTTTCCCACATTCGAATTAAAAAGGTGTTGATAATCGAAATCGCACTAAAGAGTACGTTCCTCCTGCACAAATCAAGCCACCGGGCTCTTATTTTGGCAAACCTGCGTGGGAAAAATTTATAAATTATTAAATAATTTAATCGTACATTATTGCTTTTATTAGTTTTACGGCATTAATAATTCTAATCGTAATTACATTCCATACCAAACCGAATCATTACATAACCTCAAACTTTCATATTTCGAGTCCTTTTTTTACAGAATCGACGATATTATTTTTATTTTTGGATTAATGACCTACGTGTATGGTCGTGTAACTTTGATTTAATAGAAACTTTAAAAAAAAATCGAGCGTTTGGGTTCGGCAGAAAGAATTTCAAGGTTGACTTGGTCGCTGTTCCGCAAGCAAAACTATTGTTAACAGGATTTATACATCGTTTGACTGTGATCGTATTTGTTGACGCACAAGTTCAATGATTTTCCACAAGATAACGCATTTATACAATTTTATGCGATAACAAAAAAATGGTGCCTTTTTTGGCCTCTTCCAAAAACAGCTAATTTTGGTCGAAGGGCGTTTTATTTTTGTTTAACGAATTACTTTGTTTATTTTGGGTTGTGTAATTGTTTAAAATGTTTAAACAGACATCGGAGTCGATTTTTCAATGTTTAAGCTATAGTACAGTAAGACCTCGTTTAACGCTTCCTCGGTTAACGCTGATTGGATGTAAGGCCCGAAACAGCTCAAAATTTACGTTTATTCGACTTATTGCAAAATTTCACAATGACTTTGTTTAACACTGTTTCGTTTAGCGCTTAAACTCGTTGGAACGTATGCCCCGCGTTAAGCGAGGTCTCACTGTATTATTTAAAAAAGGCCTTGCCGTGTTGATATCGGTCGCGCACACTTTTCACTCATGGATAAAAATTAATCAGCTATCGCGTAACATGCATTTGTGTTTGAAAAGTTACTCATTTCTTTGTGTGCAAACAAAAGCAATAGACGTGCCTTTTGTAAGTGCCCCAAATTATTTATTTACGACCCTTAAACCAGTGATTTCCAAACTAGGGGGGCGCGGCCCGCTGTGCCGTTGCGCAATAGTGCAAAGCGGGGCGCAGAAACGTTTGGAAACCACTGGCTTAAATCAGAACTTAAGATCGTTTCATTATTTATTTAATTAATAAAGACCGATCTAAACGTAATGTAGTGTTTTTTGTTTACAATCGTTCTCTGGGGCAATATGCTCTCAATTTTTGCTTTTTAAAATAATAATTTACATTTTTAATTAGATATGAATTGTAAAATAGAAAATGATGATAATAATATACATAAATAACTTTAGAAATTTTTTGCTCATTATTTATAATAAGTACCTACTACTTATATTAAAAGAAAATTTTGGGTACTCCTATTTTGTAGTTGTTAAAAATTTCGTGTCTTCAGTAATAATATTTTCTCCTTTTTATGGTAATCGTTCGTCAATTATTTGATTATGGGCGGAATGCTAAATATTTTTATGGCCTTGCTACCTTAAATGGCTTTACTTATTAAAATTCTAGCGTTGTCCAAAAATTGTTAGGTAATTTGATATCAAACAGGAATCTACTATTTAATTCTTTGTTCGGCGTTTACCTCTTAAAATTCAAACAAAAAAAAAAGTCGTAATTTTGTGGCAGAATAAAAATAATTAGAGTTTATTGCACTTTTGAAGTTATACTTCTTTTGGCGCGTTGATAGTAAAATACTAGTAGGCAATGGAAGTTGCGCGCGCACAGCCCCCAAAAATTGGACAGTTGAGCCGTCTAAGAAAGTAGTTTAATAATTGTGAATCGTGCTTAAAACCGAGTGTGCACATTCGAGCTCAAAGTGGCACATTCCGATCTCGGGAAAATGAAGCGCGCCGCGCCGCGTCGCGCTTCATTTGCCTCCCTCGCTCGGAAATGTGCCACTTTTCGCTCGAATGCGCACAACCTTGTATTTATTAGATTCAAATTATAAATAAAAATTTAGTTTTTAAATATCGATTTATTAAATATCGTATTGACCATAGCAATGAGTGAAAGAGAGCGAAAAGATAGGGCAATCTGGTCGATTAGAGTGAGAGGGAACTATTAAAATTATTTAGCTGATTTTTTGTTTAATTTTTGGGTGTTATTTATTGTGAATCGTGCTTAAAACCGAGTGTGCACATTCGAGCTCAAAGTGGCACATTCCGATCTCGGGAAAATGAAGCGCGCCGCTCCGCGTCGCGCTTCATTTGCTTCCCTCGCTCGGAAATGTGCCACTTTGAGCTCGAATGCGCACATCTTTGTATTTATTAGATATGTCTACTGTATCCTTCGCTCTTTCAAATCAAAAAATTAAATATGTTTAAGTAAATATTGATTTTATGTTCAAAAAACGTTTTTACTATAGCAATGAGTGGAAGGGAGCGAAAAGATACGACAATCTCGTCAATGCGAGTGAGAGGGAACTATGAAAATTATTCAACTGCGTATTCATCTAATTTATTGCCTTAAATGATTGTGAATCGTGCTTAAAACCGAGTGTGCACATTCGAGCTCAAAGTGGCACATTCCGATCTCGGGAAAATGAAGCGCGCCGCTCCGCGTCGCGCTTCATTTGCCTCCCTCGCTCGGAAATGTGCCACTTTTCGCTCGAATGCGCACATCCTCGTATTTATTCAATTTATCTATTTTATTCTTCGCTCTTTCAAATCATAAATGAAAATTTTGTTTGTTAAATATCGATTTTAAAATCGAAAAATATATTGACCATAGCAATGAGTGGAAGAGAGCGAAAAGATACGACAATCTCGTCAGTGCGAGTGAGAGGGAATGATTAAAATTAATTCACTTATACCAAAAAAGATATCTTGTAACACGTGTTTTTTTATTTGCATTGTTTCATAGTCAATCGTTTACGTAAAAATTTAAATAATTATCTAAAAGAGATAAGTACATTTGTCGAATAGTTTTACGTTTATGGCTCATTATACGCATCTTCAGTAAAACAAATACAATTTCTAAGTGAGAGTTTGTTTAATAGAAAAATATGATTAATTGAATTTCTTTTTCGGATTAATAATTTATATCGGGGCTATATTTTGATAATTAATAAAATAATTTCGAACAATAAAAGTGTGTTATAATAAAAGATTTAAGTATTAACATTGTTATATTATTTATTACAGAAGTTATTATGAAGTCTTATTACTTTATTCATATTTTTTAATTACTAAATGAAAACATTGTTCACTTTCTATTGAAGTTTATTTTCTATTATTAATTTCTAAAACCGAAAATGGTCAAGTAAATTAGGAAACAAACTTTTAATGCTTAAATGTACTTATCTAATTCTTTTATAAAAGATTAATATAAAATGTATTATTACACACTACATTCTAAAGTTATCAAACATTAGATTTGTAATTATCAAAATGTAATACATTTTTTGATTTGATTCCAAATCACTTTAGTCAAATTAGTAGATGTGATGGTTTAACTCGATTTTGTTATACAGTAAAACCTCTCTTAGCGGACACCTCTCTTTAACGGAA
Organism: Sinopyrophorus schimmeli; assembly: GCA_036325965.1. Taxonomy (NCBI): domain Eukaryota; kingdom Metazoa; phylum Arthropoda; class Insecta; order Coleoptera; family Elateridae; genus Sinopyrophorus; species Sinopyrophorus schimmeli. The sequence continues at coordinate 99,072 of JARFIZ010000068.1, forward strand.
AATTTTCAAACGTCGCAGTTATGAAAAGTTTCTATGAATATAGTTAAAAATAATAATAAAATAAATTTAAGATAAGACTAACACAATGAGTGTGAGAGAAAACAATATTAAAAATAATATACCTATATTTAAAAACGAAAAAAAATGAATAGGTATACATTTTTAAATAGCAAAAACCTATACACTCGTGTTTGGGCCTTATTAAACGATCAGGCTGATACTAAGGCCCGCGTTTAATTTTTTTTCCATTTTTAAAATGATCTTTTTCCTGATTAAATAAATCAAGTCAACTAAAGAACGCGTCAAAGAAGAAGCTTTTCTCTTTGTATTTAATTTCGCTCCTCTTAAATATTTACAGGATCGCACTAATTGAAAGTCAGTTTGCCAGAGATACACTCATAAATTGCACATAATATTAAAGAAGATCAACTAAATCGAAGTTTTCCGCCTTAAGTAAAAACCAAACAATTTTCCAACCGAGAGGTGATATGTTTTAGATGTTTCCCGCTCACCGATGGCATTAAAATAAGCGATTTCAAATATAGTTTTTATTTCATGACTTCTGAGCCTTATTACCTGACGGGCCTTATTACCCTCCAGTACCTTATGTTGTAATTTACCATTTGTATTTGTAAACATCGTAGTTTTAAAATTACTTCCAATGCAAATCAAAAATTGTTTCGCAAATGCAGTTTCCCACATATTTGCCGAAAATAAAATAATTAAGCGCATTTTTCGTGTAATTTGAATAGTAAATTTTAACAATTACTATCCATTATTATGTAAACACCAATTTAATAATAAATGGCGAGGCACAATAATTGACCACATAAAAAGGAAATATAAACAATCTTTGTCCTGTCGATTTGCATACAACGCGTATTATTAAAATATTACAAATTCTTAAATGAAGGTAATTATTGCAAATTCGATTTTAATTTTTAAAGTATTTCGATGATTGTCGAAATTAGCTTTAGCATTCCAATAAATGATAAAGTTAGAGGCACGAAGGTGAAAATAAAATAAAAGTAATGGCATTTACTCGCGCCAAAGTATGTTTGTTAAATATTTTGATTGCAACAATCTGTTGATGCAATTGTATCTGATTTAACAATAAGTGCAACACAACGTAGTTTATGTAGTCTTTGTCCACCAATTATAGTTGTTTTTATAATTTGAACAGCACTTTGTTTTGGAGTCGATGCGAAAATTTAAAGTTTACGTTGTTCCACAAATTATTGTTTTTTTTTGCAATAAAGCACAACATATTAAGTTATTAACAAATTAAAGAAACACAAAAACATACCTTTGTACTAAATTTTACATTCCATGATAAAATAAAAACTTAACTTTAGAAAACAAAAAACAGACGCACTAAAATCGATTATCGATTAAAAAACTACATTTTATAATTAATTTATCGCTCAAAATGTTAACTTTATTAAATTAAAGCACCTTCAACTTTACCATAAGCCGCGTCCGCGAACAACTAACAAGATTTCACGTTGAATGTTCAAATATAGGTCATTTAGCGCGTTTTCCAAACGTACTGCCGACGAATGTAAAAGGCGTGCTCAGGTAATATAGAGACGAACTTATGCGGTCGTTTGCGTTAAACAAAGATAAACAACTAGAAATGCCTTCCGTAAAGAAACGAGTAAATTCCATGCAAGGTAACTGGCGAATTTAAAAAGAATATACGTCTTTATCTTTGTTCTAAACGTAGAAAACAGTAAATAAACTTTATCTTTTAATTAATAAATACTTACTACAAAAATACCATCAAATAGTAATAAATGAATTGCAACAGAAAACTTAATCTATTTTTAGGTAACTAATTAATTAAATATGCATTTATTTATTTAAATAAGCTTGTTTAACAATAATTCTTTAATTTAATACGAATTAACATTGTAATTATAAGATAAACAGTATTAAATAATATTTGAATTAAATTTAAAAAATTTACAGTTGGTAACGTCGTGCTTGGTAACTTTAATGTTATAAGGTTTTTAGTTAACAACTTCAAGGCTCTAATTGTCAAAACATAGATTGTCAACAAATAGTTTAAAGTGTGATAGAATGAATTAATTAATATCTGTGTTAAAATATGTAATACAATGCTATAAAACTGTTAGTGATATTTATAAATCGAATAGTTAAATAATTATGTTTAAAACTAATAGATCATGGTGTGAAATGTTAATTATTTTGTCAGCTTCTGGAGTTTGCCTTATTTTAGCTCTCGATTACAATTTATCAATTCTACCCTTTAGAGGTGCATATCTATTTATTTACACTTGTTCTCTGCTAATAAGCACCACTTGGATTACCTTTTTATTTTTGCAACATTTGCTACAAAACAATAAGCCATTCGAATACGATATCGAAAGAAATCTAGCTCTAAAATCGATTTATAAAACATATATTTTCTTGACGAAAACGTGTTACAAATCTGTATGTAACCCAGCTTCCACTGAATTAATACCCGATGTTATGAATAGAACACCTAACAACCAATTAGAGGATGCACCAGACAACAAAGTATTTCAACGAGTACATAACAAAAAATGTATTAAAAACATAGATGAAAGAATCGAGGATTTAATTAAAGACATAGAAGTACGATTTATATTAAAATGGTACGTTCACATCAGCCAGGACCCAACATTTCCATTGGAATCGAAACTTTTGCTTGACGAAATAATAAGACATTTTTTACAAGTTGTTATTGATATCGATGGTCGAAAACTAGTCTACGGTTGCATTATAATATTATTAAAACACATTAAAGAATTTAAGAGAGCTCTAAAGAGAAACACCAAAAAAAATACAGCGGTCGAAAATTGTTACAGGTAATTGGATTTCTTTCCCGATAAATTGAATTGTTTGTAATTTTTTTAGGTATTCACACGTCGGAAGTCAATCTGATAAGGCCATGGAACATTTTATTTATCATTTAACTGCAAATGTATTAAGACAATTTATTAATTGGGAGTTATGGAATTCCCTTCCTTGTCGATCTCTGGTTGCTATTTTGTCGAGGAAATTTACTACTTATATGCTTTCTTATATCTCGGCACCAGGCCACATAAATTATAAAATAGTACAAATGTGTGCATCAGACTCTACACAAGCAAATTTAAAATTGGATAATTATTATTTTATTAGTCTTTCCGATGTTGATCTTAGCGGAGGCTCATTTCAGCTCGATAAATCTATCACCTGCACTGATATGAAAGAAAAAAACATTTCTGCAATAAAGAACGAAGAAAGCAATACGCCAAAGATGTCTCCAAAACGAAAAACCGAACCCATTACTCCTACAAATACAAATTTACAACTGAATATTACATCAACAAATCTTAAATGGAAACCGACTGATTCCTCTAGTACAGCAAATGGCTTGACGAATAAATCTGTTGAAAACGGTGAATTACAAAGCCTTCAATCGAAAAAAACTCCTACAACAATAGAAAATAATGTAAACCATTTTTATTATAAATTCCTCATAATTAACAACATATTTTTTAGGACACAAACGATGCAGTGGAAAAAGTTGATCTACGACAAAAGGCGAGCGAACCTGTAAAGATCTATGAATCGAAATCCTCAACTAAAACTTGGCGCAACTCGAGCGATTTGGAATGCATCTCATTGGGACAAGATCTCCTTGCTTTTCAGGAATTTAATGATCCCGACACACAAATACAGGAACTTATAGAAAAAAAATTGTGGAAGGATAGCGCAGGTATTGCAATTCGTAGTGAAACTTTAGTAAATTAAACGTGTATTTTAAGATCCAGTTGACGACGAGAAAGCTAATTCGATGTGGGATATACCCGAATCTTGGTACGGCGAAGAGGAATCGGTGGTTGATGCTGTTCCCGAAATTGTTTCGTCTCCTACTACCAATTTTCAAAATTATATCAAAAATACGGCAAATACGGCTTTGAAACCCATCGGTACGTTTGCAGTTGTTGAAAAAATTTTAATTTTGAACGCATATTTTTCCGTCAGGCGATGTAACCGCCAGTACCTTGCACAACATGAAAGAACTTCAACAAACAACAGTTAATACCGTCAATAACGTCGTTAAACAGTCGTCTCACGCGACGACGACGGCTATCCATAAAATTGAAAATTTGCAAGTAAGTAAAAGTTATTGTAAGGCGCAACAGCTCTAAATGTCTTCTATTTTTATTTATTTTTTTATGTAACGTGTTATTAAACAAAGTTTTCGTTTGTAGAGTTCAACAGGGTCATCTAAGAAATTTATACAAACATCTCAAGTAGGTACACACTACTTCCCGAAAACCTACATAACAATTTATAACACATTAAACTACTGTTTTTCGTTAATTTTACTTTACAATTAAACGCAATAAAAAAAATAATCGTTAGCAAGATCTTCGTTTCTCGCTTATCGATTTTGTATTTTTTATTGCACACAATAATGCTATTCGGGCCCAGCGACAGGGGCGGACTACGAGTGCAGCCGTCCGTTTGCTCGACGCAAAACTAGGGACCAAGAGGGCCCATATGGGAATCAGAGTAACGGGCCTCCACATTTCTGTCGCCGGGCCTGGTGCTACTTAAAAAACAATAAAAGATGTTAATAATAAGGGATATTTATAAGACTAGCGTTAATTTCGATTTTAGGAAACGTATTTACTAACAGTAATTTTCAAAAATTTATAATTCAAACAAAAAAACTTATACGTATCTTGAAGTGTTGACATCTTGCTGTTTAGCATGATTTTTAAATCTTAAACTAAAAGTAGCTTTAATAATACTAACCAATTAATGCCATTATAAGTAGTACAATAGTTTTAAAGATTACAGAAACATTGCTTTAACCATTGTGCATCGTAGTCAAGTTAAATGAGCCTAGCATGAATATTACAATATATCCATTAGAATTTATTATTGTCTTACGACAATACGATAGACATTGAAGCTTTATAATATTGCAAATTTATTAGTTACAGGTATTAACAGTATTGCTCCTGCCTTTTAAAGAGCGAATCTCTAAGACAGCTCGAGCAGCTTTTGTATCCTATTTATATAACAATTATTTAATTCAAAAGTTATAAAATTAATTACCGCTTATTTTATAAGTAACATTCGCATTTCTACTCTAGGACGAAGCAGCTGGAATGGTCGAAGGCATTTTAGATTTTGGTATGGCAGGACTGCGCAAAGGTTTGCGTTTAACAGGTCTTCAGGAGAATTTTCCAGAATTATCGCAAAAATCTAAACAGGAACAGGCAAGAATTGCCTCCAACAAACCGATGGATATACAAAAATCAAAAACGACAGAAGCTATTAAAATTAACGATAAGGATGCTAAAATGCTTGTGGACAAGATGCAAAAATCTACAGCGAAATTAATTAAAACACCCCATGTCGCATCGGAGGATAAAATTGAACAGATTCATAGCAGCAGTGAATCGGACGAATCTGTTTGGATTAATCCCCTTACTAAAGAATCGCCCAGCTTTGACGGAGATATTCTATTAGTAAGCTTAAACATTGAATAATAAAACGGTTAAAATTACAATTTAGTTAATATCCGTCTATCATAATTACTTGTTTCTTATTAAAATTAACATTTTTTTTATTTTCAGGAAAGAACTCCTGACTCAGTTCCATCTTCATCAGTTCTTAGCGATCAGAAGCTTAAAATAACCGATGTAACAGATTCTCACAAACCAATACAAACTCTCATTCCTGAAATAACTGAAGAAATTATTTCTGTGAATAGTCCTGATCCTGAATACGAAGAAACGGAAGACTTTGCAAGCACCATTGCAAAATTAAGAACGCTTTTGCAACAAAAATCGTCAGAATCGGGATTTACAACGCCTTCGCTAAGCCCGATGTGTGTAGTGTATAAATACTAGTTTTACATCTTTTATATTAAGTATATTTTGTTATTTAAGGCCTCCAGATGAAAATATTAAAACGCCAAAAGAACCGATCGCTGGTGACATAAAAGTAGACGGTGCCATGCCCAGTTTATACAAATTTTGCGCTCGAACGGCCACCGGCGTTTTTCAGAATACATTAAATACTATAAAAACTGCATTGCCAGGCAATATGGCTGAATCTCAACAAGTACATGTGCATTATAATACAGAAGATTGGACATTTGTTGAAGAGGATGCTTCTGTAGGTTTATTTTATTTTAATATTTTCATCTTTCAAAAAATTTATGGTTTGCGAATTTAAATTTGTTTTTAAAACGTGTTTTTTATTCTCTTAACACTAGAGTATTTTTTTTTGTTGTAGAAGAACGATTTTCATTCAAGAATGAAGAAGTTGTTATCGGAAAGGAAGGCTTTTTGTACTGTAGATACAGCTTACGAAGCTATCGACACGTTGGAAGTTATGGATCAACCAGATACGTTTTGGACTGCGCCAGTGGTGCCATTTGAGGGTACTTATCTACATTTTTAAATTACAATTTTACTAATAAATACATTACAGATGAATTAGACGAGCTAGACGTTCAAGTTCCCATTACCAAAGCAATTATTGATATAATATGTGAACTCATGAGCGAGACCAACACGTGCTTACTGCAGGAATCAGTTGTTAAAGCTTTATTGCTTCTCATCGGCAATTACAGTGAAGAATATATTACTAAGCAGTCGGACAGCTTATTACACAACATAAATAAATGCGTTGGTAAATTACCGGAACATATCACTGAGGATGTTTTAAGTATGAAATTGAACGAAATGGTACAGATATGTTTAGATTATTTTCCAAGTAAGTATCAAATAAAATTAATAATGTAGGATCAATTTTATTCTTTCAGGTTTAATTAAAATTTCGTTTGGAGAAAACTCGGTTGAGACTGGAATTGAATTATTTTTAAATTCGTTCCAAAGCCAAAGGATTAATCAAGATGTTTTTATGCAAATTTTCGAATTATTTGCGTCACAACTGATAAGTGCTTGTAGTCAAATTTCGCCAGCGTTTTCTGCCTAGTCGCTATCTTTTAGGATTGTAATGGCTTTAATTTATTTAGTACTGCATAGTAAATATTAAGAAGTTAGGAAGCACATTCTATTTTGAATTACATGTAATTACGTATGATCTATTCACAACGTCGAATGTGCTTCAATTTAAAATCTCTAAAGTATTGTTTTACATTTCAAATTATCGGTCAGTATTTTTTCATTGCATTTGTGATTTGCTAAATAGAGTCATTGTTATTCGATATGAGCTTGCATGATCAGTAAAATCATATAAAGATACTAAAGATAGAATATTCAAGGGGAAAGCTCTTATTTCTCGGTAGGTTTTCTTTACATTCTGTTAAATTTAAATTGAGTTACTTTTTTTTCTGATTTTGCAATTTATGTCAATATTAGCATGAACTGATTTTAGGGAATAAGTTTATTTATTTTTAATTTACATTTAAAATCAGAATGGACTGATATTGTGTGTAATTACACAAGTATTTCTTTGTACTGATAATAGCATTCTGTTCAAGTCTTAATATGACTTGAATTTACATACATAATAACAGTAAGGAGAATGTGTAATTCAAACGAGAGTTACAAAATAAGCATAGAATATGCAAATTACCTATTGCAGACCAATGATAAATGCATTCCAAAATGATGACCAAATTTTATATAAATTATTAAATTTTAAACTGTTGATATTAATTAACTTAATTGGTATAACTGTAATTACTTATAATTATGAGAAGTATTTATATACTTAATAACCGTTCTGTGATGTTTAACTTTGCATTTATAATTTAAGTTTGAATATCTGACCATTCCTTCTTAATTTTCGTACTGTTTTATATAGTTTAATAAATATTTCAATTTACTTATACTAATTGAACTATTACAACATTTCTATTGAATACTGTTATATTAACTTATTAATTGTAATATTTTATTCGTTCTAGTTATAAAAATGTATACACAACGCTAAAAAATAATTATTAAAATAAATATAATTTGTTCTTAATGCTAAGGAACGAAACTACCCGCTTTCTTGCAAGCATTAAATTATAAGTATTTTTAAAATTACTTAATAACAAACCTTAAACAACTTGTAACTTTAAATATTGTTTTATCTTTTAATCAAATTAACGCGGTTTTTAATTTGAAAATGCATGTCGGTTACGTACAGCTCTGTAATTTTTATATTTAAGGTTAGGGTTATGTTGACGTTTCCCGGTCTTTTATATTTATTAAGTGTACTATTGACATTAGAAATTTCTTATTTCAACGATATTTAAATTGTTAATAATTACAACAATATTGTGGGCATATTGTTAATTTGTGGATAAATGTACTTCTCTAAACAACAGTGAAGTGTTTTTGACAGATCTCAGCTATTGACTACGGAGATACCTTTATAAAGCATTGCCAAGAATAATTGAATCTAAGGACATAATGGCACCAATTTCTGAGGAGAAACCTGATAAAAAGAGATTTAAGTTTAACAATAATGAAGCAGTTAACGAGGAAGTAAATTTGAAATTGACAAAAACTATATCTGAACGTTGTGGTATCTGCAAACAATATGAAAATGAAATCCTATATTACCATGGACATCCCAATAATTCTGTTGAAGAATATATAACGCTAACGAACGACAGCTTAATGTTATTTACTGGAGACGAGGCTTCTTTAGATGAGAATGACGAACGACCAACACATAAGGTATATTTATAATATATTAGAATAAGCACTACTTAAATGTTTGTAATTATGCAAAATTACACCTATTTATTGTTAGTTAATTAATATAGTTTATAGAGTCTTTGAAGCTCTTGGTCACAAAGTATTTTTTTAATAATTTGCAATTCATTAACTGTTTTCAAGTTTTTACCCTTCCACCAATTGATAATATTTTTCTTCAGCCAAACATCATAACAAGTATTGTTCCTACAACTGTTTCGAAATAATTGTTGAGAATTACATTTCTCAAAAGATGAAAAGATCAGATTTAAATGAAACCATACAAGAAACACAGTCCACCTTTCTCGAGCACAGTTTCGAGTTGTATTGAAGTGTATTAAACGATTTTTACAATAAAGATTGAGAAATGGACTGGCTGCTGTAAGAGAAATGTCCAAGTTTATTAAGTTATGTTGGAAGCAAATTGTCATTAGAATATTGTTTTTGGATGGCTGTTGTAATGATAGCATTGTATTATATGGAAACTGTGTTGTAAGAGAGTTGATTGTAATATGTATTTTAAAAGGCTACAATAAGTTATTTATTGTTTATATAAATTTTGTTTTCAAAAGATTACAGTATTCCAATATAATCATATGTTTATTAAAAATTATTATATTTAGAATCTAAGCTTTTTTCGGGAATTAACGTTTTGTTTATTAGTTAAAATTGTTTTTATAATTATTGATTTTTTTAGATTACCCATTTTAGTGTCTACGACAAAAATGGTCATCTTTGCTCGTTCGAATCCGGTCTAATAGAAGGCAATAAATTGTTGTATTTTTCTGGTTACGTTAAACCAATTTATGATGACGATCCATCGACAACGAATGGTCTACCAACAAAAGACATGGGTCCAATTAACGAATGGTGTGTATAATAAGTCTTACAACGACAGTAATGTCCGCTTATAAGGAACTTTAAGGGACCGACAAAAGAGTTGATTTGTTACAAACTGAATTTTGCAAGAAGCGGGTTTGTTATAAGCGGACATTGCTGTATATTATAAAAATTATTAAATACAATTAAACAATGCTTATTAAAACAGGTACATTACTGGATTCGATGGTGGAGAAAAAGCAGTCGTTGGTTTTTCGACTGCATTTGCAGAATATTATTTGCTCGAACCTTCGACTGAGTACGAACCTCTAATGGTAGAAGTTAGAAAGAAAATTCTTTTATCCAAAATAATAATCGAATTTTTATTGGACGAAGGATGGAACGCACCATCTTACGAAGATTTATTGCAGAGACTCGCAGCCACTGGTGATCCCGAGTTAAATGAAGATACATTGCTGAGATATGCACAGTTTATCTGTGATAGGGTACGTATAATATTTTTATTTCTGCTTATTATGAGTTAAAACACAATATAATTGCAGGTGACTAGTTTTGATGCTTCTGCTAACGAAGATGATGAGTTGTTAATTACATATCCCTGTATGAGAACGCTTGTTAAAATGACTGGCGTTACGTTCCAAGCAAGACAACGAATGAGAAAAATTGAGAGTAAAGTATGTAGTTTAAATATGAATCAATTATTGACTTGACAGGTATTATTAATCGTAGGGACTGAAAAAACCGAAAAATTGGAGTAAAGCAACAACTACAAATTTAGTTCGAGAAGTTTTTGAAACATTTTTCATTGATCAAATAGAAGTTAATAAAGCTAAAGACGATAAAGGACCGCGCCGAAAACGATGTGGCGTATGCGAATCTTGCCAAACGCCAGACTGTGGGAAATGTTCCCATTGTCGAAATATGTTGAAATTTGGAGGAAGCGGACGCAGCAAGCAGGCTTGTTTATTACGACGGTAAATAATTATTGCCAGTATTTCAGGAAAATATTATAGGGCGTCGCCTATGTAAAGCAATAAGAACTGTTCGACAATTTTGTAAAATGATTATACTGACCACAATATTATTTTTCAGTTGTCCGAATATGGCTATTCAAGCTGCTGAGGAAGAATCTGATTTAGAAGATGAGTTCGTGGATGATGCTCAATTCATGGATAATACTAAAACATTACCCTGTTCAAAGAGAATTATTCATAATGTAACTTGGATCGGTGATCCTGTCATTGAGCATAACTCTCGTTCATACTATTATGCCGCCCAAGTTGGTAAGATTTTAATTGTTTTACGATGATTACGTAATAATTTGATTTAATTTTACATTTATTTCAATTTTATTTAATCCATAGTTTTTGCAACTTAAGGAACTATTTTAAAATACCAATTGCTGGCCTTCTCTCACTGTAAATCAAATTACAAGTATTTTTTTTATTAATATATATGTAACATTGCAGGCGATATTATAATTGAACCCGATGACTGTGTAATGTTAAACTCCGAAGAACCAAACCAACCATTACTCATTGCAAAAGTGGGTTACATGTGGTCGGAAGGATCGAACAAAACCATGTTTCATGCTCACCTATTCTGTCGAGGAACTGATACAGTATTAGGCGAAACTTCTGATCCACGCGAACTATTCGTAGTAGATGTGTGTGAAAATTGTCCTTTAGGAAGTATTGTTCGCAAAGCTCAGGTGTTTTTTTTTAAACATCACTTTGAAATCATTTAACTAATGATATCGTTTTTAAGGTGGAACGAAGACATATATCAGATAATTGGCGATTGAATGGCGGTATCGACAGACTTCTTCCCCAATTAGATGATAACGGGCAAACGTTCTATTATTCCAAACGATACAATAGCCAATTTAGTAGATTTGAGGATTTGGTAGGAGAAGTCCGCGATGATTCGTTACCCTACACTCCTTGCACTGGCTGCAGGCAAGTAACTTGTTATTTTGAAATATAAATTGTTGTAAAACATTGAAAATTTCCGTTACAGAAGAAGAGTACAAAGAAAGAAGCGGGAAACAATTATTTATCAAGACGGTGCTGTGCATTGGCGTGGACATACCTTCACTGTAGGAAACGGGGTATTTTTAAAACCTGAAACTTTTATATTCAAACGAGCTTCATCTGTAGAGGCTTTCAAACAGGTACATCATTTTTGAGAATTCTTGACATAATGAAAAGATTTCGTTAACCATTCGAAAAATTTGTATTTCAGGACGATTCCGATGTGGATAATGATTTGTATCCGGAATATTATCGTAAACCTGTTGAAAATACAAAAGGGTCAAATAATGAAACGCCAGATCCATTTTGTATCGGGTTAATTCAAGAAATTCGTTATATATCTGTGGAAAAGGTGAAGATTACCGTTCGAAAGTTTTACAGACCTGAGAATACCAAAACTGGTATATTTTTATCGTACAAACAAGATTTAAATCTTCTTTATTGGTCCGAAGAAGGTAACTTAATTAAATATACTGCCTGTCGGATGAATAAGTACTGAAACTTAACCCACTTACAAATGTTCTTAAACTGATCGTAAACATGTCTCAAGTCAAGTGACTAATGTGTGCTATTTTTGAATTATGGTATCGTAAACTTTAATTCAAAAATGTGTAATAAATACCTTATTATTAAGAATATTTCGAAAATATTTGGTCATCTGTTAGAACGCTTTAGATTTAGGAGATATTCCATACAAACTTTTATTGTTTAGATTGATGCTTGGCATCATTCGGTGAAGTCTCGGTACCTATTCGTCTGACACCCTGAATTGTTTTATTTATAAAATAATATTTCTTTTTATCAAATTGCAGTAGTCGATGTTGACTTCAGTAAAGTTACTGGAAAATGTTACGTAGCCTATGGTGATGCTCTAGGTATGTCTGCAAGTGAATGGATTACGAAAGGACCATACAGATTTTATTTCACTGAAGGATACGATGCGGTCCACAACAAATTTTACGATGTTCCATCTCACGCTGTAAAATTAGGAGCAACTGGGAAAGGCAAAGGTACTTTTTCATTGCATTCTTTTATAATATAAAAATAAACACCACCAACTTTCAGGTAAAGGTAAGGGCTTGTCGAAGAAGACGCTGACAGATTTACCTCCCGAATGGGAGTTTTCGAAACCTTTGAAATGCATGGATGTATTTGCTGGATGCGGCGGATTATCGGAAGGCTTGCATCAAAGCGGAGTTGCTGATACCAAATGGGCAGTAAGTATTATTCTTTTATTAAATATACAAAATGAGCATTATTACTAGAGACATTTTTTGCAGATAGAAAAAGATGTAGCTGCTGCTCGAGCTTTCAAACTAAATAATCCTGAAACGATTGTCTACACTGACGATTGCAATGAACTTTTACGACTTGTAATGTCTGAGGAAAAATCAAACAGCAAACGACTTCCCAATAAAGGAGAAGTAGAACTTTTAGTTGGTGGTCCGCCATGCCAAGGTTTCTCGGGCATGAATCGATTCAATGCGGGCCAGTATTCCATCTTTAAAAACTCTTTGATTGTGTCTTATTTAAGCTTCTGTGATTACTACAGGTGACCGTAACGTTAAATCCGCTCGTATTTTAAATTATAACCTTGCATTTACAGACCTTCTTATTTCATATTGGAAAACGTACGCAATTTTGTTTCTTTTAAAAGGAGCATGGTATTTAAATTAACAGTACGTTGCCTACTCGCAATCGGTTATCAAGTCACATTTGGTGTTGTTCAAGCTGGAAATTACGGAATCCCGCAAACTCGTCGTAGATTAATTATTATGGCTGCAGCACCGGGCTTTATTTTACCAAAGTTTCCCGAACCACAACACGTGTTTAATAAAAAAGGCTGCCAACTTGCTGTACCAGTGGACAATTTAAAATTCTATACTGGTAAATCGAAATAACTTAATAAGTAGTATTTATAACGGCCCGCTTGTTCCTTAGGTGTAAAATGGTACACCTCTGCCCCGTATCGTACAATAACAGTTCGAGATGCGATGTCCGATTTGCCCGAAATCAAGAATGGGTGCAGCGCAAAAGAGATGCCACACGATTCCGATGCAAGTTCCCATTTTCAAAGGATGATGCGTGGAAAAGATCATTCTGGCATTGTAATTGATCATATCTGTAAAGAAATGGCGCCGTTAGTCGAAGCACGAATGCTACAAATACCTGTGTCCTCCGGAGCTGACTGGCGAGATTTACCAAATATTGTTATGAAGCTCAACGACGGAACTTACACTAATATATTGAGATATCCGCACAGGTTCGCTTGAAAAAAACGTAATTTGCTGTTGATTATTAGATTTAATTTGTTGTTTTGTTGGTAGATCGAAGAAACAGAGTAAAAATAAACCTCCACGGGGGGTATGTTTGTGTGCAGCCGGGAAGTCTTGCGACGCCGCTGATCGGCAATTTAACACTCTCATTCCGTGGTGTCTTCCTCATACGGCCGATAGACATAATAATTGGGCTGGTTTGTATGGACGACTTGATTGGGATGGATTTTTCGGTACCACCGTGACCAACCCTGAACCCATGGGCAAACAAGGACGAGGTGAATTAGTTTATTAACGCTTCATTAATGATACCCATTTAAACTGGGCAATGTTTTAGTGCTACACCCCGAACAGCATCGGGTAGTAAGTGTAAGAGAATGTGCTCGTTCGCAAGGTTTTCCAGACCGCTACAGATTCTACGGCAACGTATTGGATAAGCACCGACAAGTTGGAAATGCAGTTCCTCCACCTTTGGGAGCAGCCATCGGAAGACAAATACAAGATGTTTTAGTTCTTGCCGATAAAGGGCAGACCCTTTTGGTTTGAACAACGTGATCATCTGATTTTGTAATTAGTTTTAAGCGATTTTTGTCTGCATTTAAAAACTTTTATCGCGGTTTTTATACGAACATTTTAAAATCATTTTAATCTGTTGTATTCTCTCATAGTCAGTTGTGTTGTTAGGGAATCCAACTCTCGTTGAGTTACCACAGAAATTTGTTACAGTTATTTATTTGTAACCATTTGTTTTCTATTTTATAAAATCATTTTGATATAACATGGCTTTTCGCATTCGTTCAAAAATTATTCGTAGTATCGTTCAAATTGTAAGCATCCCTGTCTTAAAAAATAATACCTTGTAGTAATTATATTGGTTTTACTAGAAAAAAAAGTTCTATTCTAACAAGTCCGGTGCCGAAAAATCTTTAATCAAGTTGGACGTAGAAAGGGATTTAGCCAAACCCAACAATGAAGCTATTAAAGACGATGTAAATTATCATGAGCCTCCTGTAGTGGGCTGCAGAAAAAAGTACACCGCAGATATGGAGTTGAAGAAACTGCAAATGCGTGCACTACAACCTTCTTTATTGCCCAAATATTACAAATCGCCGATTGATCTTCAAACTGGTACATATCCTAAGCCACCGGAAACCAGTCGACAGGAATATAGGTTTTTACTTTTATCGTACAAAAATTTACACATATTTGATTTAACGATTATTGTTGTAGGCACTTTGAGAAATCCTTAACGTATCAGAATGTGAAGCTTCCACTTAAGAAACCGAGATTAGCAAGTCCGTTTCCCGATCCAGTTAAGGTAATGCCATCAGATGTGACTTCGGACCAAGAAAAGGCCGAGCACATGCAGGCCACAGCTCGTATGCCAAGTATCTTCACACCACCAACAATATCTTCTGGTTATTCACAGTATCGCTATTACAGTAAACAAACCCTCCAAAAGGAATGCCAGAAAGACGAAATCGAAGCGAACGAATGTCCTCAAGTGAAAATTACTGGTATTGCACCTAAAAAAGAAATAATTTGTGATAATCCGTACATTGTGAGTAATATTTTGTATTCTATGAATTATTAGTTTTTATATTGTTATTAAAAATAATAATTAATAGTCTAAAATATTATCAAAACCGGAATTAGAATTTTAGTAAATTTACATTTCATATTAGAACTAAAAAGCACAATTTCAGGAACTAAGGAACAAACTCGGACTTCTCTTTTATTTAATAATTTAATTTATAAAGAATTAGAATCTATATCTTGTTAATTTATTTTAAATTTGTTAATAACTTTTAACCCATGAACATATTTTAATAAGAACAGTCCGAGTTGGGACCGTAATTATTTTCAGTACCAAAGTGAAAATTATGGATATCATTTCAATTGTGGGAGAAGCTTTGCGTTTTAATGTTCATGGGAGAAAAGTGTATGTATACTATTTTCCTTTATCTTTGGTTTGTTAATAGCAACTATTTAATTTTAGTTCGATAAATTTAAGAAGAGAGATGCTCCTTATCCGTCTTTTAGCGAATTATGCCACAATATTGAGGATATACCCCATACGGAATATAAAACATGTCCCTGGAAACCCAGAACCCATCCTACTTTCAAGAAGAATAAGTATTATGCTACTTCCATGACAAAAAATCACAAATTTGGAAGAAGGAATCTGAAAAGGAGTCGCAAAACAAGGATATTAAACGAGAAGGTGAAGAATAAGTATCAAAAACTCTGAAAAAAACAGTATTTTATTTTAGCATAACATATTGTTAGAAGGTATTGTGGATTCTGTTTTGAACTATGATAACAGTATGGCATTGGAAGATGATCCAAGACTTCAGGTATTAAATATATTAATAAAGTTAATTAAAATTAATCGCTATGTTTAGAAACCGTGCACGAGACGTAACGATAAAATTTGTCCACAAGAAAAAAAGGATAAATCGGACGAAAAAGGCAAACCAAACCGTTCGCAATCGGGAAATAAAAAACCTACAAAAAAGGCAGCGTCTTTTATGTATAACGACTCGTTGCTTAAATTAATTGCAAATTCGAAACTCTCTCGCTTGGTTCCCGATCGTACATCAATAATAAATTACGAGGAAAATAAAAATTGGCAAGATTCAAAAAATCTGAAAAAAGGCAAATGTAAAAAGGTAAAATTTCATTTCTAACAAAATATTTAGATGATATTTTTTTTCAATTCACAGTTCTCTTTTAAATTACCAACTAAGAAAGAAATTGAAGAAATAAAAAAATGTCCTAAACATGAAAAGGAAAGATTGGTTGAATGTCCTCGGGACAGATGCGAAGATAATGGTCCTCCATGGGATGATAGGTTGTTTTTCATAAAATGTGATAACAAAACAAAAAATAACTGTCCTAAAGATGAAAAAGAAAAATGCCAGGTACGAGTACTCTTTAAAAATTACTCGTTTTTTTTTAGTTAAATGAGAAAAAAAATCTCACCAAATACGTTTCTCTTTAATTTAGAAAATTAAAAATGAAGATCCTTGCGAATTAGATAAAGAAAACACAAGAGAATGTCCCAAAGATTTGTTAGAAAAGAAAAATCGTAAACCACCAGTCCCTGTAAAGAAAACCAACGCATTATACAATCCATTTTTCAATTCAGTATCTGTCTCAGATCAACCTCATATTTAGTATTTTATTTCAGAAGCTAATTCTCCTTTAATGGAAACAAAATTTTTAACACTAATTAATAAAATCAGATAGTTTTTAAAAGAAATGAATAAAAGGAACAAAAACAAACAGGCTTTTAACAGACAACATTTATAAGCCAGCGATTACAAAATACATCTAATATTTTTGAAGATTTATAGCATTTATATTATAACAGATCTTACACAGGCGGCTCTTTACTTTTTGATGAATAAATCCATTGTTTTAAATTAGAAATTAATAGCCCACCGAGAATCATTTGAGTCGGATGATACACCAACAGAGGTAAACTTATTTGGCTTAAATGCGACAACCCATGGAACATTATACGAAGAATAGGAATGCCTTAAATACACAAAATATTGTTACAATCACACTCTTAAAACTTATTATACTCACCCAAAGTCAGCGATTTATGTGTTGAACAAAACATTGTACATACAACATCGGCTCGATCAAAATTTTTCACAGTTTTAGCAAAATAAAAACTAAATGTTAACAATAATATTTGAATTAACAATACTGAAACATAAAAATCAATAATAAATTTCTATACATATATCTATGATTCGTTACCTAATATCATAGTTACTAAAATATCTGATGCACTTAATCCTGTTTCCGGAGTTATAAATGTATCACAAAAAGTAGTATATATTACAAAAAGTAAAGCACATTGACTAATACTATTTAGAGGAATATTATGTCCTCTAAATTGTGTAAATTTTCTTATACACTGTCCCAAAACCAAAGGAAACAAAACAGTTGAACTTAGTTGTATTATCGTACCCAATAAAGGTACAACGGTAGTATATCCCAACTGCAAAAATTATATTAAAACTTTCCTTTTTATGTAAATTGTAATACTAACATTAAACAAAAGTAATAAAGGCGTTAAAATAATTCCAAGGAAACTACCTAATACTGAATTAAAAATTGCGCCTGTTTCATTACCCTGTGCAGCCTTGGTTAAAATAACGGCACTTGAAACTGGTGGTGGCATGCAAGCTACAGTTATTAAGCTGAAATAATTTCCATAACTAAAGATTTAACGTAACGACTGCCAATTCTAGTTACCCCTTCAATATCCAAACATCGACACCTAGTACATTTAAAGCCACATTTAGTAATCTTATAAATATTGGTATAAATATAAATGTAAAAATTTGTATAAAGAGATGCAAATGGTGCTGCCGAAATGTGTAGTAAATACTTTCAGTTTTTAGCGATAAACCACTTATAAAAAATATTGTAGATACAGCTCCATATTTTACTGTATATTCAGGTCTTAAAGGACCTAAAAGTAATTTATACATTAATGTCAAATGCAAAAAGTTAAATCGACTAGATACCACCTTCTTTTGCACCTAATGAGGGATATATACTAGCTAAGAAAATGCATAAAAATATTCCAAACAAAAGCCAATGTTTCTTTAAATAGTCGGTTAAAGGTGGTCGTTTTTTCATAGTGTTACATTTCTATAACAGTTATCCTTTTAAAAATAATTCATTAATTAACTAAAAAGTACATTATTCTTTTTTACTGTCGGTACTTCTTCGTTTTGGGATCATAACCCTATTTTATCGTTTTGACAGCTGTCATTGATGAGGTCATAACAGAGTACCCATTTGGCAATAATAACACAGAATTATCGAATGTCATCATTAAACAATCTAAATCAGTAGTTTTCTTTTAAAGAAATAGTGTAAAATGTCTGATTTAGTATCCAAATGCGTTTTAAGAGTAGAAGTCAGCGATAAATCGGATGAAAATGGTAAGATTCCAACTTATTTGTGCATATTTATTAAAGGTAAAACCTCTTTGTAGAAGAAACGACTGGAGCAGAAGGCTTCGACCCTTCATTAGGAACTTTTAAGGACTTCAAGAGACAACGTAAAGTTAACGATATAAGTGTTGAAACATTTCCCAGTAGATTAGAGAAGCTACAAGACGATTGGGGACTTTTACCTTCTCAAACACGAGAAAACAAATCTGTAGAAAAAGAAGAAGCACAAGACTCAAATGAAATCGGTTTCTTTAGTGGAAATCCTTTTGTTGAAGTTACAAAAGGTATCTTACATTTATATAAGGAAGAGTGCGTTGTTTTATATTAATCTTAATTATTAAATTAATTAAGGGTTTTTGCAGCATTTTGACTAGTAAGGAAGATGCGTTAGCTTTATGTTTACTTGGCGTTCCAACTTCCATGACTTGCCACGATTTATTGGCTTTTACTGCTCCGTGTCATGCCGAAATTGCTCACATTCGAGTCCTGCGAGATTCTAGCCCTAACCAATACATGGCTTTATTAACGTAGGAGTTGTGTTACTTATTTTTGATATCTAAATAAACAGTTTGTTTTTTAGGTTTAGGATTCATGAGGCTGCACATGAATTTTATGAAACTTTTAATGGGGTTCCATTTAATAGTTTAGAGCCTGATAGCTTGTGTAGGATTGTTTGGGTTTCTCGTGTCGAATGGGCACACAACGGTTTACCTCCACCTGGCCACACAGAGTTGCCTATTTGTCCTGTTTGTTTGGAACGTATGGATGAGTCTGTTGATGGTGTCTTAACAATCCTTTGTAATCATGCTTTTCATGCGAGTTGTCTCGAGCAGTGGAGTGACTCCACTTGTCCTGTTTGTCGATGTGTTCAGAGTCCAGAACAAGCCGAAAGCTCGGAGTGTGAACGATGCGGTAGAACGGGTCCTTCACCAGATGCTTTATGGATTTGTCTCATTTGTGGACATGTGGGGTGTGGTCGATACCAGGGGGGACATGCAGCTTCCCATTATCGCGAATCAGGGCATTGTTATGCATTACAACTTGGATCTCACAGAGTTTGGGACTACAAAGGTGATAATTTCGTACATAGACTGTTACAAAATAAAGCGGATGGGAAACTTGTGCCTGCCGATGGGGTTCCTTCAGAATCTGAAGAAGCTCGAGAGAAAGTTGATTCTGTTCAACTAGAATTTACGTATTTATTAACGTCTCAATTGGAAGAACAACGGTTGTACTTCGAAGATAGATTAGCTCAGTAAGTTTTCATAAATATATATGAGAGGTTTTCAAACTTTTTTTAATTTTTAGCTTAGATAATCAGGCATCGTTAGAGACTAAATTGCTCCGAGAAAACCTAACGACGTTAGCCGAAGAGAACAAACAACTAAGAACTAAATTAACTAATGTTACAAAAGAGAAACAAGCTTTAGAAAAAAAGTTAACACAACAATCTACAAAGTAAGCTTAACTATTTTATATTTTATAATTGTGAGTGCTCAAAACTGTAATTTTAAAGGCTAGCGACAGTTTTAACAGAGTTAAATGAAGAGAGACATTTAGGAAAAGCTTTACGAGGCAACCAACAGCAGTGGCAAGCGAAAATGACCAAATTAGATGAAAAATATGCTACATTCAAAGAAGAAAAAGAAAAGGAAATAGCAGACCTTCGTGATCAATTAAGAGATTTGATGTTTTACATCGATGCACAACAAACTATTGCTAAATCTGATAATCGAGACGAAATAGCATCAGGCGTAGTAACAGTAGGAGAAGCTCCTACAACAAATAAACACAAAAGTAAAGGTAAGAAGAGGCAATGATTTTAAATGGTTTCAAATTACAATACTTCTATTATTGTTTGAAAAGGATTATTTTTCTATTCATTATATTTCTTATGTATGGATTTAGTTTAAATAAAGTTTGTTTATCAGTTAAAAAGAGATAAGTAATTAAATGTAAATAAACAAGATTATTTGTTTGATTTGAATTTAAATAATTTGTCACTATATGTTTCTCATGTTGGCCATAATAGTAAAAGTAAATCACACCAACATTCCACTTCAACCTCACAAATGGCTAAAGTATTTCTTTAAAAAATGTGGCAGTAACAACAAATATGGGTAATCATAATTCTCATAGAAGTAATCATAACGAAGAGAAGAGTTCTTCGGGTAAGTCTACTGGAAGCATACGCAAAGACGTATCAAGAACTCCTTCGATTGCTGATAATCATGAAAGGCCACTAAATTTGTTACCAATTGAAAAACTTACCAAGGTACATTTGCATTTTTTGCATTTTTCTAATACTTTATTTACCTAATAAATTGTTAATATTTACCATTGTTAGATATTGACATGTAAATGTCAAGAGGAAGAAGGTATTAATGGAGTTACATTAAAAATATTTACTGTAAGTAATCTGATTTTAATAACTTTTTAAGTGGACTAATTATTTATTCTTTTAGAGGTACTTATTTCCAAGGTATCCAGTCATATCTGAAAAAGTATTTAATTATTTTCATACATTATCGAAGAGCAAAAACTCCTACATAACTCCATCGCCTTTTAAGCAACAATGCGAGCACTTTTTAGCTGTGATTATTTTTATTTTAAGACTTATATTTGAGATGTGACACTTTTTATTTTAGGTTTTAGACGATGAAACTGTCCGAATGAATCTTGTTCGTATGTTTGCTTCGGAGGGAGATAATATTACTTTGACTGACTTTCGTTCGTTGTTAATGTGTACTTACCATGTAGCGATGGATCATTACTCGGAGGGTCCACAGATGTGCTTATCTATTAACAAAACCTTGACTGCAGTTGTTGAAAGTTGTTTCCATAAGAAAGAGACGTTGTCGTGCCAATTTGTTGCTCATTGGATAGAAACTAATTGTCCTAGATTGTTATTTACACTTCATAGGTATATTGTGCATGCATTAGCCACCTCGTACAGGAATTTAGAAGTTAGTGATCCAGTTTTAGCGTCAGGTATGGTAACGTTTGGAGAATGATAAGTTTTTTCAATTTTAATTTGTAGGATTAGAATTGGCAACTCCTGTGTTGGAACAGCCACCACCGTTTTCAAAAGGAAAGAACTTACATCCACATTTACTTCAAATGGGTATGTCGTGGTTGTTAGCTGGGGCTCTTCCACCTTTCTATTCTCGCCCACAAAGAGCTAACTCTCCGAGCAACAGTGGTGTTGGTACGAATGTCTGCTTTTAATCACAAAGTGGTATAAAATTGTTGTTTACTGTAGGAATATCTAGTCAGGCTTTCTTAATGAAACTATTGTGTGCAGTCCCTTCGCATTGGATTAATTTATATGACTCTGAGGAAATGGGTATAGGTGCAAATCGATTTATGCATCATGTATTAGCTTATAAAGGAGCTACTTTAGTTCTCGTGAAAGTTAACGAAGATACG
Source organism: Sinopyrophorus schimmeli (assembly GCA_036325965.1). Lineage (NCBI taxonomy): Eukaryota > Metazoa > Arthropoda > Insecta > Coleoptera > Elateridae > Sinopyrophorus > Sinopyrophorus schimmeli. The sequence goes on from JARFIZ010000068.1 coordinate 121,352, forward strand.
CTTTTTTGCATAGCATGCCCTAACGAATGGAAGGAATCGCATTTGTATTGGGGTGGCGAAGATGCTGCGTTACTTCAGCTTCTTCCTAAGTTAGTTATTTTGATCGCATGCAAAACGTGTATTAAATAGCCATGCATGTATTTTATAGATTTTCATTATTGGAAAAGGGCTCCAAGATGTTATATTTAAACACTAGCATAAGGGGCTATCCCCAAGGACTGCGAGTTGGAAAAGATCCTCGCAGTCCAATCATTTCAATTAATGCTGGCTTTGACAAGGTAAAGCAAAATATCTATTTGTTTAAATACCTATTATGTAATTTTTAGTTGGATTATCGTAAAATACCATATAATATTGATTGCATTGAAGTTTGGGGTTGTGGAGACCAAGCTAGTAGAGAAGCCCAATTAGATGTAAAGAAATGGGAAGTGAAAGAAGCCGAAAGACAGCGTTGTGTTAAATTAAGTGCAGCCGATTGGTTGGATCATCCCGATAGATACTTATTAGAATTAGCTGGTAGACCACAGTATAACAATCAAAATCCGCCTTCGTGAGGCGAATTCTTGAAATCTTGCTGAATTGGGAAAAATTTACAATATGCTCATTGGTGTGCCTTAATGTTTTTCTGTAAATCTGTTTTTTAAAACATTCCCATTGCTTGCTTTTATGGCGTACTTAATGTAATACAGGTAAAATTCGTTACTTAAATATAATTGTTTTATTGATTCATTAATTTACTGTATTTTATATAAATAAATCGTTTAGAATTTGAATTTAAATCGTACATTTTTGGAGTAATGCACAAGTTTTAAGATAGATGTCGCTGTAACTTCGTTTGACGTTTAAAAATTTTTGCATATCCAAATATGGCCTTTTGGTTATATCGCCAATGTTTTAATGGTGTAGAAAATTATTTTACTTATTAAATTAAATGTATATTATTTGTTAATAACTTTTTAATGTAACTTAGTGTTTGTTTTATCGTTTGTTGTTTTAATAGTGAATTCTCGAGGGTGAGTGGTCTAAAGAGATTTTACTTTTTTAGGTTATGTTTAAATTTCATCTAAAATTACAATTAATTTTCTAATTATTAACAGACCGTAACTAAACTACGTGTATCTAAAAGTTTTATTAATTTTATTTTACAGATGTCTTTTAGAGTTGTTCGAACTTCGAAGTTCCGGCATGTGTATGGAACGGCTTTAAAAAGGGAACAGTGCTATGATAACATAAGAGTGAGCAAAAGTTCATGGGATTCTACGTTTTGTACCGTAAATCCAAAGTTTTTAGCTATCATTGTAGAAAGTGCTGGCGGAGGAGCTTTCATTGTTTTACCACATAAGCAAGTAAGAATCCGATTGCTTATTGTAGCTCTAATTTTTTACTTTTTAAATCAGAAATGGAAATATGCAAAAGCGTTTATTAAGTTACTCAAAAATTACATTGGAAAATTGCACTAGGTTTGGCAAGTTATCAAGTCCAAAAATATCAAACCTATATGCTTAAATAACTACGCTTATTGCAGTTTCAAGCTATTTCTAAACGCGTGTCTTTATTTTTGATTTATAGGCTGGACGAATAGCAGCTGATCATCCGCTAGTGGGCGGCCACAAAGGTCCAGTTTTGGACATAGCATTTTGTCCACACAACGATAATGTTATTGCCAGTGGCTCAGAAGACTGCGTCGTCAAAGTGTGGCACATACCCGATGGGGGTCTTATTAAAACTCTTACGGAACCTATAGTCGACCTTTTATACCACCAAAGAAGAGTTGGCCTAGTTTTATGGCACCCCACGGCCCTAAACGTACTCCTTACAGCAGGCAGCGACAACCAAGTTGTAATATGGAATGTCGGAACAGGAGAAGCCTTACTTCACATAGATTCACACCCCGATATTATTTACAGCGCTTGTTTTAATTGGGACGGCTCAAAACTGCTCACAACATGTAAAGATAAAAAGATTCGCCTTTTAAATCCTCGAACAGGTGAAATCGAGTCTGAAGCAGTCTGTCACGAAGGCTCGAAGGCAACAAGAGCAATATTTTTAAGACACGGTCTTGTATTCACGACGGGCTTCTCCAAAATGTCTGAAAGACAATACAGTTTACGAACACCCGACGCTCTAAGCGAACCTATCGTAATGGTTGAACTCGATACTTCGAATGGGGTTATGTTTCCTTTGTACGATCCAGACACAAACCTCGTTTACTTATGTGGGAAGGGCGATTCAGTTATTAGATATTTTGAAATCACACCTGAGCCTCCTTTTGTTCACTACATTAATACATTTCAAACACCCGACCCACAGCGAGGCATCGGAATGATGCCTAAAAGAGGCTGCGATGTTGCAACTTGCGAAATCAGTCGGTTTTATAGACTCACCAACTCAGGATTGTGTCAGGTCTGTATTCCGAATTAACTTAGAAAGTAACTACTAAATAATCTTGTAGGTGATTACAATGACTGTACCGCGCAAATCGGAACTGTTTCAAGAAGATTTATATCCCGACACCATTGGAGATACCGCAGCTCTCTCGGCTGAGGAATGGTTGGAAGGCAAAGACATAGATCCCATTCTTATTTCATTAAAAGACGGATATAAGCCGCCAGAATCGAAGACTTCGATTAAAGTGACAAAGAAACGTAATGTACTGGATAAAATGCCTCCGAAAGGTGGTAAAGGTGGGTCCGGTGGAAGCACCGGTTTGCCGACAGAAGCTTCTGTAAGTATTTATATTACTTACTTTTTCTTTTAATGTATAACTTGATGTTTTTAGGATAAAATGCTGCAAGATTTCGCTGATGAGATAAGAAAATTAAAGGCGATGATTGTTAAGCATGAGAATAGGATTAGAGCTCTTGAGGCTGAAGTGGCTTTAAATAAGGTTAATATTGATGAAGATGGTCCTGGTGGCGATGGGTTGAATGTTGCGCCCACGCCTACCATGGCTTCCGATGAAGTTTGACAGGCCTTTAATGAGCTACGATGGTTGTTGAATCAAAGGTACTAATTTGTCTATTTTATTAGATAAAATTCTTTTTACACTTTATGTTATTTTGTAGGCATGTCCTGCTGCCTTCTTGTTGATAGTCATGTCGTATTGTACATTTTTCTTTTTTTAATTTTGTCAATTTATAATACTTACGTGTGTCTCAGCGCGTGTGTGTGCCTGTGTATTATTTATTTGTAGAATTCCTTAGTTAATTTTTATATACTATTAAGTTTTAATATTTTTGTGTTACATAAATTATTTTGCAATTTTTTAATTTTAGTATTATTAATTAATATTACGGCTTTTATATTTTTTATTTATGATCTCTTGTAACTTGGCTAGGTAGAACACCTAATTGTTTTTCGTTTTGTGTAAGGAGTGTGTTAAATAGCTCGCTATCTGTGTGCGATCTAACAATTCAACAAACTCAGTTTTGTAAATATACATACGCTGCATATGTGTTTAATATATTGCATTTTTAATGTTTTTATTATGTTATAATCGTGATTTTATTTCGTTTAACATCGATGTATCATTAAATTTAATAAATCATAAGTCAAATAGTTGGAAAGGTAATTGTTTGACGAATGATTTTCAATAAGACAATATTTAATTTTGTGTTCGTTCAGTGATTGCGAGGGCATTTCTCAATACTGCATGGGTGCAAAAAGGAAACAACGAGTAAATCACATTTCTTTAATTTAATTTTAATAAATAGAAAAGAGACAATATCATCATAGGAAAGTGTGGGCTTCGTAGCAATAATGCTTGCGATTCCATGCAACGACGTGCCTTATTTAAATTAAATTTCAACTTTTCAGTGCCTTAATTCCTGAACGCACATTTAAACGCTAAAGCTTTAGTTTATAATAAGTTATATTTCTACTACCAATGACGATTATTAGAGTACAAATTAATTGCAATTCGCCTAATACAAAATATTATTAACTTATATACATGTGATAATACGAAGAGTTATTGTTATACTTAGAAAAAAACAAAAATATTTTTAAAATGTATTGTTATCGTTTATATACCGAAGTGTTGGTTTTTGTAAAAAGAAAACTAATTACTAATTTGCAATATATGAGAAATATTAATATGTAAAACTCGAAGCTTTTGAATAAGTAAAATTATTTGTACAAAGCAAGTCTTTTTCAATAAGTCTGATAACGTTTTTATGTAATGAGATCATTTGTAGTTTCAATGAACTACCTGTAAATCATAACCTTATATGTAAAACTTAAACCTTATGCTAAAGTTGACTAGTTCAATACCAAAAGTTATATGGACAATAGAAATTTATGTGAATAAAGGTAAATTGTGGAAATGGTAACCTCTTTTACCCTTAGCAGCTAAATAAATATAAACAACATGATATGCTCCCGGAATGAAGCAAATAAAGCCAGCCAGCAGAAACACGGCTCCTTGTAAGCCAGCTTGAGGCTCGGCTAGAGCTAAAGTTCCCGTGATGAGTAACCCAATACCAATAAAAAGCAACGTAACGGCAGCCAACACCATCCTCCAATTCTCACGAATCTTCGGGTGTTGAAAGCACGATGTGCTCTCCAAATCTTGACTCGATCGATCGCTATAATCTTGTATTAATGAATCGCTATCTCTTAAAGCATCAGTCGACGATTTGTAGTCCCTATAAATGCAAAAGTTACAACCTCACATACACACCTCTCTCTACCTAAAATCTACCATACCCAGATAACTTCATTTTCATACTCGAACAATCACCTTCGCCGATCAAACTGGGTTTTTCGCAAATCCCACTAGTTCCATAAACCCGTATGGCCTCATCGGTTTCTTCTTCGAAAGCATCGTCTATTGAAAAACGCTTCTGCTTAGAATTTAATCCATTTGGAAACACAAATTGTTTAGCCGACATTTTCCAAGGTAAATAATTTGGTATTTATAAAATGCATTAATAGCTCGCGCTTGTTATTTTACATTACAGCACGTTATTTAGGTTTTTTTTTAAATAATTTAATTATACATTATTGATGATGTAAATAAGAAATCACAGGAAAAAAACTTGTTGTCAAAATTTTAAGGTTATAATCTACAGTGCCCTCTGCCACAAAGTGTCGGAACTTTAATGTGCAGTTGATTGAAAAGAGATGTCGCTTCAGTTTGTTTAGTGTGTTTGACTGTCCCGAATTTTAGTATTTAAGTATGGTTGACGTGTCGATGGAATAAGAGTTAGAAAAAAAAAAAATTGTAGGAAAATATATCCTAAAACCATGGGTGATAGTGCAAATTCAAAAGGTGTCGTTAATCAAGGGGAGCCCGTAATGAAAGGTTGGCTTTTTAAATGGACAAATTATTTAAAAGGTTATCAAAGACGATGGTTCGTTTTACAAAATGGACATCTGTCATATTACAGGTAAAAAAGGATGATAAAATACTGTGTTAATTTCGAAGGTCATATTAATTAAATACGCAACTTATGAATATTGTTTATTCACTGACGAGGACAGTTCCAAAGGTGCATTATTGTTAACCTTGTACTTTCTCTCATTTCACCCTGAAAAATATATGTCTCATTACATTTCCCATTAACATTCACACTATATTATTGAAAATTAAACTGAATGTATTGTGCAGGGCTGAAAACAATGGTGGCGTTCCTACTTTATCAATACGGAGAAGGAGACGGTTCAAGGGGTAAGTTTTCTCTGAGCCCTGCACAGACATTCCGTTTGTTAAGTGCTCTTCATTTTATATAACCATCACTTGATTATATTTCTAATAGACCATCAAAGTGAGACAGATTCTTTTAACTATTCTTGTTTTAGAAATCAAGCAGAAATGGCACACACTTGTCGTGGCAGTATTTCGTTGCACGGTGCTCTTATACATACAGTAGACGCCTGTACATTTGTTATATCCAATGGAGGTACACAAACATTTCATATAAAGGCTTTATCAGAAGTCGAAAGACAACAATGGGTGACCGCATTGGAATTAGCTAAAGCGAAAGCAATGTAAGTTGAACATTGTCAAGTTGAGCACAGTAATCCTTTATCTTAAATTAAAACTTATAGACGTAACATGGAGTCAGAGGACGACGAGGATCAAGCTGAAGAAGGATCAGGCTCGCCCGAGGAGTGGTCGGGTGTGGTTCGAGAGTTGCAGGGTCGACTTGAAGACTTACAGACTTGTTCTGAATTAATTACTAAACACGGTGCTTCTCTTCAAAGGGCTCTTGGCGAATTAGAAACTACGGTTGATCCCGAAAATGCACAAGGCAAATCGAAAATTGTCGGAGAACGTGCCACCCTATTTAGAATAGCTAGTAATGCAATGATGAATGTAAGTTAAATTTTAAAAGTAACTTACGTTTTTTATGGAGTTTTTTTTAGGCTTGTTCGGACTATTTACAAACAGCTCAAATGCATGGCCATAAGTGGACTCGATTACTCCAGCACGAAAGGGAACAGCGACAAAGGTTGCAAGAAATGGTTGAGACTTTAGCTCAACAACATTCTCGATTAGAACAGGCAGCAAATGCACATGCCCAAAGACCCAGTAGGTATTTCCCTTACTCAGGCTTCTTAGATAAGATATAATTTTGATAAAGATATTTTGTCGCAACTAACCGTCACATTTCTGTCATTTTGTTTCACAATTCTAAATTACTGTATTGTTCTAATTATTTTAAATTCTTCGGGTAAGTTTTGTTCTTATTTTTCATCAAATTAGTAGGACCGATCAGTGCAAGCGAGGGTGAGGAAGAGGATGAGAACGAGTTCTACGATGCTTTAGCAGAAGGCGGCAACACACCAGGTTCGCAATCAGCTGATGGTCGGTTCACTTTAGACATTCCCAGGGGTTCTTTGCATAGACGCAACAGTTCAGACAGTTCAAGTGAGACCGATGAGACGCAAGAGACACAACAGGTTTGATTGATCATTTAAAAATTTTTGGGGATATGTTACGAAGATTGTTTTATAGGTAGTGGTTGTTACTGGAACATCTAAATCGAAATCTCCTAGTCCAGACGTAGTTGCAGTGGCGTCCCAAAGTTCAGGGCTTGCAGGAGGCAAGCGACAACGACGTACACGTGTTCCTGATAAACCGAATTATCCCTTGAACTTATGGAATATTATGAAGAATTGCATAGGGAAAGATTTATCGAAAATACCGATGCCGGTTAATTTTAGTGAGCCGCTTAGTATGCTGCAGAGGTTAACGGAGGACTATGAGTATGCAGAAATATTGGATGTTGCTGCAAGGTTGGTTTTTTTCACATTAAGTAGTTTTAAATTAAAATTAATCGATTGGAAGTAAATGTATCCTAAATTCTTATCATTGAGATAAGCCTAATTAAATATTAACTTTTTGCGATAGGTGTACTGATCCTTATGAACAATTAGCACATGTTGCTGCTTTTACAATCTCATCGTACTCGACTACCAGCTCTCGAACAGGAAAGCCTTTCAATCCTCTATTAGGTAATTCTTCCTTTTGGAAGTTCTTAATAAATAATTATATTCCATTCGTATAATCTTTTTTTTTTTTGTTAATTGATACATGTTTTAAAATAATAATTTATTTTTATAAAAAATCGTATAACAATGAATTAATTTTAGGTGAAACTTACGAATGTGATAGGACGGACGACTTAGGTTGGAGAGCGATAAGTGAGCAGGTTTCTCACCATCCACCCATGGTCGCACAGTTCTGCGAAGGTAAAGGATGGAAGTGCTGGCAAGAGTTTACGATGACCTCTAAATTTAGAGGCAAATATTTACAGGTATTCCTTAAGCAAAACTAATTCAACCTTTGGAGTATAACAATTTACTTTTAGGTTATTCCATTAGGTATGGCCCATGTTGAATTTAATTCATCGGGAAACAAATACTCTTGGCGTAAAGTTACCACGACTGTTCACAATATAATAGTTGGAAAATTATGGGTCGATCAGCATGGTATTAATTGTATTGTGTATCGCATTCCTTTTCTAATTTGATTTCGTACAGGTGACATGGATATCGTTGGTAAAGGCAAAGCTGTGGGTATCAAATGTCATCTCAAATATATTCCATACTCGTATTTCACGAGAGACTCGCAGCGTCGAGTGAAAGGTGCTGTGATGGACGCTTTAGATAGTGTTAAATGGATTATTAATGGTGACTGCGATTAATCAATTTACGCTCGTTAATAAAATCAAAATTTTTTGCTTTTAGGAACGTGGGATGATAGAGTTGAAGTAGCTTCTGTGATTGGTAGTTCAGGGTCTATTGAAAATCCCGTTTATCAGACCGGTCCCGTCACTTTAGCTTGGAAACGACGGCTGCCTCCGTCTGATGCAGACAAATTTTATGGTTTTACAATATTAGCTGCGCAATTAAACGAACCTGAAGAAGGCGTCGCGCCTACCGATTCTAGGTATAGCATTTGTAAGTCCATCGAAGGTATTTAATTAACAAATGTTGGTTTTCAGACTTCGGCCTGATCAAAGACTAATGGAAGATGGTAATTGGAACGAAGCCAATGCAGAAAAATTAAGACTGGAGGAAAAGCAGCGGGCTTCGAGACGAAGAAAAGAAGCAGAAGCTGAACAGGCTGCTGCCGAAGGTTGATTTCGATTTTTCCATCTCTGTAATAATGGAATTAATTCTTTTGTATTTGTAGGACGGCCTTATACGGCTTATCAACCGATTTGGTTCGAACAAGTGAAGGAGGACGACACCGATATAATATCACACGTTTACAAGGGTGGTTATTGGGAAGCAAAAGAGAAGCAAGATTGGTCTGAGTGCCCAGATATATTCTAATGCTTTTTACAAAATAGTTTCGGTTTTTATAGGGTAGCTGTTTCAAAATTTTATTATGTTAAATGAGAAGATGATTCAGGTTAGTTTGTTGGTAAATGTAAATAAAAAAGTCAATGAAATATCTGTTTTGTAACTTGGCCGAACGTTTTACATTAAGAGCAAGTTATAACTTTGTATAAAGATACAATTAATAAGATGTACTATCGAATCATTTTTTCATTGTTCTACTAAAATGACTTGCAAATTATAGTTATTACAATATATAGTCAATAATAATGTTGAACACTAAATAATAACGGTTTCGGTTTTTAGAACAACTCTTACTTCTCTGTTTATTTTAATTTGATCTTTTTTAGGAGTCGATAAGTATCTAAATGCCATCAGGAAAGATTGTTAATTACATTTAAGTTGTTTTATCTGTTTTTTTTTTGTTTTAAATTCATAAGTAATATGAAATTTTATTGTGATAGTTTTTTTTTTAATTCTCTCAAATTGTTTATTGTACATATTATATTTAAAAAAAAGATTACAATATGTCTGACATACACCTCTTATAAATGGAAATTGTTAAACGATTTCAATTTAAAAAATAGTACAGTATTGAGCTTGGACCAATTTTTATTTCAGCCCTTTTTGTATTTATGTAAATTGAAAATTAATCGCTACATAGATTGGGGTTTTTAAATTAATAAGCTCCTTTGTGGTTAATTTTGTTATTTCATATTAAAACTCCAATTTAGTATTTTAAATATTAATGAATGCAGATCAATTTTTAAAGGGATTTGATTTTCAAAAACGGTTAGCTGTGTTAGGCAATCGTTCATTTATGGCTGTATAGGTGGTTGTCTAACTACGAACATTGGAAGCGCGGATTATTAAAAGGGGGTGCTTTGCAACAACTGCAAGTTTCTATAAACAAATCGAAAGTGTAATTTGAAAAATATTTAACTAACAAAAAGTGATAGGAATAATATCAAATCATAACTTTTGGCAAAATCGAAAAATAAAGAAGTTAATTAATTGAAGAATTGCGCGCGCACTATTGACGTCATGATAAAGGCGTAATTGTGTACGGAGCACCATAGTCTGAAACGGGCCAGCAGTAGGTAGTGTATCGGTTTGGCGGCCATATTGTTCGTGTTTGTGAAATATATAATTGTGTGATTGATTGTGCTGTGAATTTTTATCTTTAATCATCTCAAAATGTCTGAGAGGGAAGATAATGTCTACAAAGCCAAATTGGCAGAACAAGCAGAGCGTTACGATGGTAAGCATATTAAATTCCTTAAGCCTTTATCACTCCTCCAGAAAAGGACGCTAGTATAAAAAAAGCAACATCTTCGACTCTTCTCAGCGAGGAAACTCATGAAAAGCCTCTCTCAATCAGAGCCGGTTATCGTATCGAGGTTTAAATAGCCTTTATTAATCGATTATCGTGAATTTAAATAAACCTTTGGATCGATTCGAACACCGGCGCCCAACTTACACACACACAGGCTCACACACACACATACATCCACCACCGTTAGCTCGATATTTAGATAAGAATTCCTTCGAGCCACCGATGCACTTTTACCGTATGCCGTTACTCGCATTTCGTCCAAAATTCAATCGGATTTAATTTATCAATTCCGACGACCTCGATTTAATCTCCAAAATTACTCGATTTTTACAATCGAGTTGCCCCTTTCGTGACAGCTGTCATAAGTTGTTCATTTGTTCACACATAACCTACAAAGTCGATCTAATCTTATTTCTAAATTAATTAACGCTGATTTACGATATTTATTTTAATCTACTCTAAAGAAGAAAGATCAAGGGATCTTATGACCATTTAAGTTGGTAATTCGAACGGACCTATCAAGTCGTTGTGATTTTATCGTTAATCAAATATTTGGATGTGTCGATATAATTTCGAAAGTATTCCAATTATTTATGAAAGACTTTGACGATGGTGTGTGTGGGACCGGAACGCGTATGAGTGGATTGATTTGCTAATGAGTCATACAGGTGTGTGTATGTGTGTGTGCTTGCATTGTGTGGGGGTACTCTTCTGCATTATGCAATTGTGCGACCTGTTTTTTTTAAATCGTTTGTCCAGAAGAAAGCGAGTTATTCGACGTGGTCTTCGAATGTGTCAAGAAGTAACATCCACAAAGGCTCTTTGGAGGGGGAGAAATCGATAGCTGCGACGGGGGTGGGAGTTTATTGCGTTCCCGACCTTGTGCAAGGGCCGTAGAATGAAAAAAGTTCCTAGTCCCAGCACAAAAATCCCTGGTCCCGAAAATTGAAAATAACAAAATGTTTTTTTCTTTTAGAAATGGTGGAGGCTATGAAGAAGGTGGCAAAATTAGATTTGGAATTGACCGTAGAAGAACGCAACCTCCTCTCGGTTGCATATAAAAATGTAATTGGGGCTCGACGTGCATCGTGGAGAATAATCTCTTCTATCGAACAGAAAGAGGAGAGCAAAGGTACAGATGACAAATTGGAAATGATAAGGCAATATCGCGGGCAGGTGGAGAAGGAGCTTCGCGATATTTGCTCCGACATATTAAACGTACTCGATAAGCATTTAATTCCTGCTGCCAGCACAGGGGAATCGAAAGTTTTCTACTACAAAATGAAGGGCGATTACCATCGATACCTCGCAGAGTTTGCAACTGGAAACGATCGTAAGGAAGCAGCCGAACATTCTCTCGTAGCCTACAAGGCTGCAAGTGATATTGCTATGACCGACTTACCTCCGACGCATCCGATTCGATTAGGGCTCGCACTTAATTTCTCTGTCTTTTACTATGAGATCCTTAATAGTCCGGATCGAGCTTGCAGGTTAGCGAAGGCCGCCTTCGACGACGCCATTGCAGAATTAGACACGTTATCGGAGGAAAGTTACAAGGATAGTACTCTTATAATGCAATTGCTTCGTGACAATCTTACATTATGGACCAGTGATATGCAGGGAGATGGTAGGTTTTATTATTATACTTTGGATCTGTTAATTTCATTCAGATTGTTCTTAGAGGTTTTAATTTGAGTTTGATGTTGTTTATTAAATTGAATATGTAATTGATAGCTGGAAATAATGGCAATGATACTGTTGGGTTGGCAGGTGAAGCAGAGCCAAAGGAGCAGCTGCAGGACGTGGAAGATCAGGATGTATCGTAACTGCATGCCAAACAGGATAGCATAGCGTAGTGATGAGGACTTGAGTGCTGTGCAGTGCTGCTCGGGCTCTAAGCCCACGGACCTCAATGAAATGCGATGTCGTGTTTCACCCAGTACATAATGTATTATTATTATTATTATTATAACTGACTAATATTATCTCTAGCTATAAACTCAACTCTATATCTGTACATGTGTGCAAGGAGTATGTAGATGTATGCAAATCTTGTCTGTACTTTGAGGCGAGCCATACGATTTCAAGTCTAAATTTGTTGGGTTTAATCTTTCTTATTTGTATATTCGTCTATTCAAATTTTCTGTACGTATGTATTAATAAAAATTAGGACGATCGTTGCTTTGTTATATGTAGGGTACGTATTGAACATGTATTAAATTGATAAGTTAACTCACACAACCCTCTTCGAGCCCTGATATGTATGTCGATCATTTTTGTATGGAGTATGTGATTTATAGATAAGGAGTTTTCGATGTTTGCATTCCAATTTTTGCATTTGCCGTACTTAAGAACAGTGATTGTAGTTTTTAGACCGCTTTTTAATCACCTTTTCATTTTAGAATAGCAATAAGTTCGATTTCAGAAGACACTTGACTTGTGCGGAACATCCCTTCTTAGGCTTGCTCGAAATTATTTATCTACAATTCTATTTTAATTATTTTTTTTCTATACTATTGTTTAAAAGGATTTAGTTCTTCGAAATAAGAAAGCGTGTACGATTTTGGACGATTTTCTTTTTACACAGACTTTTATTATATATCGATGAAAAAAATACGTCATATTACTTGTTCAAGCTTTCTAAAAGATTCTATGATTGTTAGAGAGTATTTTGTGTATGTATTTTTGCAGTTTTATTACTTGTGCGTTTGACCGTAAAATGTGTAGAATGGTGTAACAAAGGATTTGCTGTAACATTACTATAAAGATTATTAAAATCGTTGTAGTGTATTAATTATAATTTTATTATTTTTCTTATTATATCGAGGTTGTTTTTTTAAAAGGTTTTTTATTGATTCATTACATTTTATGGGTGCCACTTAATATAAGCTTTGTTTCGGTTCTAATATCGAAACATTTGAAATTGCCGCAAAACGTAAATAAACAAACACAAAAGGCGCAATATTGGTTGCCTATAATCCACATTGAATTGTCCCCAAAAACTTTCTCAAGAGATAATGGCATTGTTTTTTGATTTCAAATACTTGAATTTTTTTCTGAATCGGCTTTTTATTAGCGACCGTGTCCTCTAAAAATTCCGAGCAATCGCAGTTGAAAATTAGAAAGTGTGTGAAATGGTTTATTTAATAATTCAAAATGGCGACGGTGTATACATAACCGTTGATCAAAAACTCGGAGATTCTTCCAATTTCTGGCGATTTTGGGGTAATTTAAACAAATTAGTAATGCGCTGGGATACGGCAAGATGACCTATTTGTAGAAATTTGATAAGAGGTAGAAAGGTAAGATCTAATCCAATTGTGTTATTGTTTCTTTAAATCTTACATTTGAGGTCATGGAACTCTCTTTTTTCTCATTAACTTTATCTTACAGGTATTAGGCAAATAAGATGGCTGATGGTCAAATGCAGGCTGTAGAATATCAATGGGCATATTCCATAATGGACTCGAGTCGAGTCTCCACTTTTTTGATATCTATGTTACTAATCGTTTATGGCTCCTTTCGGAGTCTCAATATGGAACAAGAGGCTCGAGAGCGTGCCACTGGCAGCACGAACTGTTTACTCAATCCAGGCGCTCAAGTTCAAAGCGAAAACAACGTACAGACTTTAGATACCATGCAAGCACTTTGTCTACCTTTAGGAGCTAGCATTTCATTATTAATCATGTTCTTTTTCTTCGATTCTATGCAAATGTTGTTTGCAATCTGCACTGCAAGTAGGTTTATTATAGTGTTAAATGGTCACTTTGTATCTTTTATGTTTTAGTAATTGCTACTGTAGCACTAGCATTCCTTTTACTACCGATGTGTCAATACATAACTAGGCCCTGCTCAGATGGCAACAAAATCTCTTTTGGAATGTGCGGCAGATTCACAGGAGCCGAAATCTTATCCTTTTCTTTGGCAGTATTCATTGTTTGTATTTGGGTTCTCACAGGTACATTGATTTAAATTGATTTTTAAAAATTTATTACAAATAATTGTAGGACATTGGTTATTGATGGATGCAATGGGCATGGGATTATGTGTGGCATTTATAGCTTTTGTTCGTTTGCCTAGTTTAAAAGTGTCAACTTTATTGTTAACTGGACTGCTTATTTATGATGTTTTTTGGGTATTTTTTTCTTCCTATATCTTTAGCACTAATGTGATGGTTAAGGTAATTATTGTCTTACGTCTTTGCGGGTTAAATTTATTTTTATTGAAAATCAGGTTGCTACGAGACCAGCCGATAATCCTGTAGGGTTGGTGGCGAGAAAACTCCACCTGGGTGGTGTGGTAAAAGAGGCTCCTAAATTAAGTCTACCTGGAAAATTAGTTTTTCCCAGTATTCACAACAGTGGACACTTTAGTATGTTAGGTAATGATTTGAATTGACTTAATGGAATGTGTGTGACCAAGTTTTTTTTAGGTCTGGGTGATATTGTGATGCCTGGTTTGTTACTGTGTTTTGTGCTACGTTACGATGCTTATAAAAAAGCACAAGGTTTAACGGGTTCACGCCTGACTTACTTTCATTGTTCGTTGTTGGGTTATTTTTTGGGATTGCTTACGGCAACTGTCAGTTCGGAAGTGTTTAAAGCGGCACAGCCTGCTTTGCTGTATTTGGTACCTTTTACCCTGTTACCTCTACTTACGATGGCATATTTAAAAGTATGTATTATCTTATGATACAAATAAGTTATTTAATCTTTATTTATTTTTTTAGGGTGATTTACGGAGGATGTGGTCAGAACCTTTTAAATCGTTAGCTGTGTCTAAACATTTAGAGGTGTGATATAATTTGCAAGCTTGGTGTTAAACAAGTTGTGTGTCAAAAGTGTGAACGGAAATGAAGAGAACAATCGGGTAGTTGTAGGTAGCAAATTGTTGATGTATAAATTATTTTACGTAAGTTATAAAAAGTACGTATTAATTATATGAAAGTAATTGCTTTTTAAAAAGACTGTTGTAGTAATTGAACGATCAAATTACTTCATCATACAGTATTCGTTCTTTTACATAGGAATGTAAATAATATTTACATTATTCAAGACATGTATTAAGTTTTTCTATATTGTAGCATAACTTTATATAACTTGTACATATTTCATGTCCAATGTGTTTTTTGTCAACATTTTTGCTGGAAGAACAACTCTTGTCGATTAGATCATAGAACGGTGCTCTCTGGAAAATTCGTGCTTTCAGCACAAATAAATATGTGATTTTTGTCTGTATTATTTTCTAATTGTAAGGTTTTTTATATATGTATAGTTAAGTATGTAGTATGTTTACACACCAAATTTAGCAAGTTTTCTTTTTAAAATGGCAACTAAAGGCGATAACTTCTTAAAAATACTTATAAGACATTCGAACAATGATTGTGCAGTTCGAAGGTTACAATTGTTTCTATGTTCATTAATTTATTTTAAGCTACGTTTTGTGTTATGTGTAAAACACTTTTAAATCTAATACGAATTATATTTTATTAGGATTGGCTAACAGTTGTGTGCCACAACGATATGCCTAATGAATCTTTAATAGAATATTTTCATCACAACTGCTATGAACAACTATTAATTTTGTATATAAGAATAGTTATTTATGTTTTTGTACATTTTTGTGGGCAAGAACAAAATTTGTGTAATTGTTCGGACTGATTTTATTTAACAGATGTACTATCGAACAAAATATTTTTGCTCTATTTGACATGTCTATATGTAAGGTTTTTAAAGAATTTTCTAATTTGTTTTACTTTATTTGTTGTAGTGGTTTAAGTAATAGTTTTAAGAGCATCGTACGTACTACTTTTAGTTTAATTACTTTTGTTAAATTCGAATTGGTCTTTACTTTAATAAGGAAATGAGTAAGAGTGGACTAATAGAAGATGATGACAACCCACCTTCACATAGCTCTAAGCATAATTATTAAAATATAACGTTTTAATAATCAATTTAAAAACTAATTTTGAATTTGAAAGGGATATGTTATTACATAACTTAATGCTTTAAAACTTTTTAAAATGTACGTTACAATTAATACATAAGTAGCAAAGTGACTAAGAAAGCAATAGAACGAAAGACGTCGAAGGTGCATGAAGTAATCGCATATCTAGTTTAGTTATTTTTGTTATTATTGTGTAACACTGCTTTATTCCTAAAATGGTTGCTATTTAGTGTTTGTGTTTATCATAAGTTAATTGATATCTTATATTACAGCTAATAATTACTTTGTACTATTGGAATTTGGATAGTCCACACATAGCTACACTTATCTACAATAAAACCACGTAGGTTTTAACATACAATAATGTATTAAACAAAGTCGATGATCCAACTTCAAGATCTCTTAACTTATTTATTTGTAAAGAAACCATAAGTAATGCATTTAAGTAGCCTTTCTATTTAAAAATCAAGAAATGTGTTCAGAAGTCGATGTCTTCATAACAAATTACACATTAGTTGACCCGGACATTTACCAATTATGGATCGAAGGACACTCTGGTAATAAAATTGAATTCTAAAGGATACATCTACTGTTAAAACTTTTAGCCAATGACGCCGTTTCGATCTTGAACCAAAGAGGACTAGGACAGAAAACTGGTGCTTCATTAGAGCTAATTGCAAGCGATGTCTTAGACCACTATCGTACCTATTCCCTACTCGAAAAGTTATTAAACAATCCAAGTAAACTTCAAGAACAATTAGCTTTTCAGATTGATCCCCACACACGGAAATTCCTAATAGAAAAATATTATGAATTTGATGATAGCGTAATTCGGGAACTGGTTGGTAAAAAACTATCGTCCAAACATCGAAGGACTTGGACGAAGTATCAGAGAAAACTTCTGTGCCTTTAAAATCATGCAGGTGAAAGTAGATATTAAGTATTTTTAAATTAACTAACACAAATTTTGTAGAAGGCAATTCGATAACATAAAAAGGATTTTTAAAGTTGTGGAAGAAATGGCAGGATCTCTCGTACAAAACATACAGAAGTATTTTCAACTCTCGGAAGATTTGGCGAAGAAGTATGCTGCAGTTGTTTTTTTAGCCTGCTTGCGTTTTGAGACTTCTAAGCGTAAGTTGCAATATTTAACATTTCCAGCTTTGAAGCAATGCACAGAAACTGTTATGAATTCCTGGACGTATACTTCTACAGGTGATGTTAGTTATTTGATTTGTTGCTGTTTTTGTCTACATTTTATATTTTAATTTTTTAGTAGGGCCTGAATATTTTGATACAGAGATGGATAAAGAATTTCTTTTGGATCTTCGAGAGTTACGTGTTCTCATGGATAAAGAGAAGGAACATAAACAGTAACAATTCGTTTTATTTGATTAGCTTTTTAAGTAAACTTTAATTTGTAGTATGGTAGCTTTCCGAATGAAATCACTTTTGCCTCAAAAATTATATTCTGAGCTCGATTCGAGTTTTCGGTCGTATACTCGAGCTATTTTAACATTAGCTGTTTCCTTGCATCGAGTAAGGGAATTGAGGAATTTATTTTTAGAATTATCACAGATTTTAGATCTTTGGAAACAAGCTGGTTGGACTGCTAAGGACTTGGAATTATTTTTTAACATCTACACACAGAGTGCTTTGGAAATGGATATATTAAGGTGAAACATTCATTTTTTCTTAAAAACCAATGAAATATAAACAAACATTTTAGGGATGCCGATCTTCGACAAACTTGGGAGAGGTACATGCTTGTTATAAGCAAATGTTTAATTGTTATGTACATAAACTAAATTAAAAATAAATTAACGTCAAAACCAAAGTCTCATGTTTTGGTTGTTTGGTTTATTACATCGTTCACAGCCTCTTGGAAGTACTCGTAAAGTAAATCGGAATGATTATAATCCTTCAGTGCTTTAAAAATTGAGCTTTCGTATGTTATTAAAGGAGATGGTTTGGTTTTGCTCTTCTTTAATCTCTCGATGAGAGCGTAAAAGGATTCAGCGAAATGGCCTTCGTTGTTACTCAACAAGTCCTGGATCATCCTAAAACGAAGGACTTTTTAAATGTAGTAAGTTATATATATTTTAATATTTACATATTCTGGTCAATTTTTTTAATCAGCTCTTTATCGCTAAGTTTTGCTGTTGCAACCCATTTAATTAGTTTGATTTCCTTATCCAATTGTTCCTTCAATATTTCTTTTTTTGCCTTTACTTGCGATTGAATTATAGTGTTTGCAATTTCAGAGTCCCCATTTATCTGGTTTTGATTTTGATTTGGAACAACTTGTGTTGGGGAACCGTTCGAGTTATCCTGCAATGGACTAAAATAACCAGACTCTACTGAAAGTCTACGTAAAGGATCTTTAAGTTCTTCATTAGATTTATCAGGTATACCATTCTCCATGTTCTCTAATTCTTTTTCACAAAATTTTAAGAAATCTGAAGAGTTCGCTAGCTTAGAAAGGCATTTGTCGCATTGGATTTGGTGATCTCTCGAAGTAGTACAGGTCGATGAATTCTAAAACAAACATATTTAAACAATGAGAAAATGCTTAAATACAGAATGAGGATTTTAATCTATAATGGCTTACAGAAACATTAGATACATGTTTTGTGATTTACCTGTTTTATGTAAAACTTTTCGGTTTTATCAGTTAGTTTGTTTCGTGTGGGCCCCCTTTCAACTAAGTCTTGCCCTAAATGTAACTCGCTGAGTTTATTTTCAACTTCGTGAATGTCGTCATGGATTGTTTGATTTGTGAAAGCCTCTAGTTCTCTGTAAGAGTTCCGTTAAATAACTTAAATAATAAGGAACATTGCGTTTCCTACCTTAATACTTCATTTTCTTCTTCGGAATTAATTGGACCTTTAATTTTCATGATTCTTAAATCGTCATCTTTCTTAGAAACTTAATGTAAGGTTTGGTTTTTGTATAACCACTTGAAGTGAATTTGATAAATGTAATCTTATCATAACACCAATGCGCCAAATTTGAATGCAATAGGTACATATACAATGCTTTATTGTTGTTGGAAATTGTAATCAAAATACTTAATTTACTTACAGGGAAAACGATACTGAACAACACCCAATCATGGATTAAAAAAAGATATTTTACAACCTAGTTGTAGTAAGAGTGCCATCATACTTTGATCAGTTCTAGGAACTGAGTTGGAAATTCTTATCAGTTATTTTGATGACCGGCTTAAAAATAAACGCTTGTAGTGGGTAGGGAAATTTGCTATGAAATAAGAGGCTATAATAAACCGCAAAACTTAATATTCTTATCATTGTTCAAATGATATCAAGGATTCTGACGTCCAGCCCGAAGAAAAGGTACCTAATTTACCTTCGATCATTCTAACCTAAAAATGATTTTTAATATCATACGAAAATGTGTATTAAGAGAAACTAAGATTTTTAGAACAAGATCTTTCAGAAATTGTAAAACTAATGTCTTAATTGATCGGACATCACAATTTTTAGCTATAACAACAAATAGAAATGTGTACACTGGTCGGGTGTTGAATGTGAGAGCTTTCAGAGATTCAGAGAATGTTTATGCTTATGACATTATAAAGGCGATGCCTTTAGTGAGTACACAGTACACATGTGAATCGACTAACGACAACATATTAAGTTTAGAAGAGTTTGAGACCACACTTGATCAAGAATGGCGGCTTAAATCTGGTGCCGAAATAGTCGATGCTTTCCAAAGAGTAGTGTCTTATTGTAGCACACATAATGTAGACCTCTCAGATAGACGTTTTGATAAGCTAACCGATGGTCTAATGGATCACATACAAGATTTAACCGATATGCAACTCTTAAATCTAATTAATTGCGTAAGTGCTTTTCCACCAACCGACTCGTATTCCTCTCATAATTTCCACGATATTTGGAGTGCCTTAGATGATGTGTGCTGTTGGAAAGCACCCAATTGGCCAAAAGAGACTTTATTTCTTTTTGCTGAGGGTTGGTATAAATTAAATTTAGGTAAGATTGTATTTGGAAAGCAACACTATTTAACACCTTGCTATTTTAGGAAAACTAAGTGAATTTGTTTATATGGTAATTGATAGAATGCACAAGTCTTTAGAGTCACTATCGAAAGCCGAGCTGTTGCATTTATTATTTTATATGAAGATTAGTAAAAGATATAAGGTTACTTTTCCACTTCAATACTGTTTAGATAATTATATAAATGAATTCTCAATTAAAGAAATTGGGTTGATGGCAATGACTTTTAAGCGTTTCGAAGTAAAGTTGCAGATTAAATCGAGCTACAGTTGTGTGGTTCGTAAACTGATCGAAGCCAAATCAGACGTTGACGATTTATTTTTACCAAAAATATTTGATGTAAGTATCTTCTTTAAAGTATCAACGTGTTAAATGGTGTTGCTCGTATTACAATAGATCCATTTCTCACAGAATAACGGAATTATTTAACAGGGAAATTATGCAAATACATGACAGAGTTTATTGTAATAATGGGGAAAAAAACAGTTGACTTATCGAGAACAGAATTAATTTATTCCTTCTTTTGCATAAATGTTTGCCGCAAAAAAAAGGTGGATTTTAAGTACGAAGTGGCTCTAGAAAAGCATATAAATAAAATGAACGCGAACGAAATGGGTATTGTTGCTTTAGGTTTCTTTAAGAGCCAAAGTCAGGTCAAAATGAAATACCTCTTAAGTTCGATGATGCAACAAATCAAAGCGGAAATATCAACGATACATGAAATACCTTTAACAGCAATATTAAAAGTATAAAGTAGAGTAGGCTTAGAGAAAACATACACGAGACTTGTTTTAGGTTCTGCGATACTCGTCTCATGTTCTATTCATCGACCAACTTATGGATCTCTTGGATCATTTAACGCCTGAAATAGAGCGCTTTTCGGATCTTTGTTGCGTACACGTGGCTCTTATGGGGACCACCTTACAGTTTTTCCACGAACCTTCTATAAAGAGAGTCTGTGAAAAGCTCAGTAAAAGACTGGATTTGCTTCGATTAAAGGATTTGGAACGTTTACTTCTAGTTCTTACTATGTTCAATTATGATCCCAAAACAGAACCAGATATTTATGAAGGCATTTATAAGGAGTTGCACAAAGAGCAGAGAAGAAAGGAATTTATACAATACAAGCATTGCCTGTCAAGTGCTTTAAATTATTTTAGTTATCGTAACATATATTCCTCAGCATTAATGAATGAACTCTTCGATCCACAAAGCATCACTGATATTTATGGTATTTTCTCATTTGTATTAGTTTATTGTGTTTTTAATTTTAATATGATCTTTAGGGAAGTCTGTGAAGGCTTTTCCAAGAGATCTGTTCTCGCTAGATTTATGTATTGATGTTGAGCTTCCGGATTATAAAGGCAATAGATTAGATAGATCAGATAGATCTTTTAGGAATAAAATAGCGAAATGGCATATTGAGTACACACCAACACGAGGTCAATTTAAAAAATTAACAGCTGTTGATAAGTTTGTCTTGGATGTTATCGAAGTTGTAACTAAAATGGTTAATAGTCCAGATAAATTATCTGTTCAACATATTTTACCCAATTTTGTAAAATCTGGTAGGTATTATTGTAATAGAACAGATTAATCACAGTTAATGAATGTATTTTATAGATATTATTGTTTGTAAAGATGGGAATGATTTTGTGCGGCCTCAAGGTTTTGAAGATTATGCTCTGGCAGATATTAAAAGACCTACAGATTTGAGGTACCAATGGTTTGCTATAATTCCGGTGAATTGGAATAATGTAATACGTGATACAACAACGCCAGTAGGATTAATGAATATGAAATGTCGACAGTTGTGTGCTATTGGATATGAACCGATATTGGTAATTTCTAAATTAGGATCCGTGCTAAGTGTAAAACTAGTAAATATATGTATTTTTAGGTTTATTGGAGTGAATACTTGCAGCTCAGCAGTTCAGAAAAAATAGATTATATAATACAAAAGTTACATTTGAGTCAAACTCGCCACGGAGCTACAAAAGCTGGATCTTTTTAATAAATTTTTAAAGGAATTCAAAATCTTTTTGAAATTACTCTTAATATGTTTATTATTCTCTAATGACACCGTGTTGTAGTCGGTGATTATTTCATTGGAGCTGTGTTCCTTTATTTTGAAGTTAAAAATATGTTTTTGAGTAATTGTTAAGCGAGCTATTAGTCTAACTTAAGCAGTTAATATCAAATTTGTATTTCAATTAGTTTTTTTTAAATTTACTTTAGGTAACAGGAAATTCAAATGAGATATTCTGTATGTGGCTTCTTTATGGTGGGTTACAGACCACATTGTCCTTGATGTCCAGAGAATTTCTAAAATTATGGTTGATCATCATTTGTGATTAAAGTTCTTTGAATTCGTCATAAAGAGGAGATTAAACAATTTATTAAAGGCCAGGACTTGCGTTGAATTGTTGTGAGAAGTACAAAAATACAAGTACCTAAGTATGTTCTTTAAAGCAGTTTAAATTTGTTGATCGTGTTTTGGGCCCTCCCTTTCAGTCCTCAGAGGGGTTCCTTTTATTTCAATTTAAAAAAAATCCTTGATCAGCATGAAAGCAACAGGCGTAGTAGGGAAAAATTCTGAGATAGATTTTCAGCAAAATAATTAACGGCCATCTCTAATAATTTTGTTATTCATTGTAGTGCAACTAACGGTTGTATTATAGGCAACTTAATTAACAGCCATCCCAGTTCATTTTTATTTTCGTCATGCGTGGACGTAGCACAACCCTTAGGTGGATAAACATGACGTCACTTTTGGAAAGCGCTCCTGTGAACAAATAGCGAAACTAACGGTTGAATTATAGTCACCTTCATTAACGGCCATCCCAATACATTTTTATTTTCGTCATGCGTTGACGTAGCACAATCTTTAGGTGGATAGACATGACGTCACTTTTGAAAAGCGCCTCTGAGGACGCATAGCAAAACTAACGGTTGTATTATAGGCACCTTAATTAACGGCCATCCCAGTTCATTTTTATTTTCGTCATGCGATGACAATTGACGTAGAGCAATCGATGGTTGGATGGATACAAATGACCACCCGCATTGTCGCTGGCTTTTAATTTTAAATGTACATTTGCCACCCGTTGTATTTTACAGTTGTTTTTTTTATTTTTATATAAACTATTTTTGTATTTTTCTTAGGTGCTTTTACACTACTGGACATGCCCGTGGACCATTTGTAGATCTTGGAAATCTCTTCACAGCAAAGACAGGACCACTGCCCTAGAACTGCACCGACGCCTTTCCGGTCACCTCTGCTGCCGCCGCTGAAGATCTTCTGTCCAACTCGTAATAATAAGGATGTAAAGGGAGACATTGGGAAAATAAATAATTTTTTTTACCACTTACTATTTGTTTTTAATTCCTTTTCAAAATACGCGCGCAAGACTTTAAAATAATAAATTGAATAAAAATATAGTTTGTTATCTTTGCAAAAATTTTTGTAGCCTTCGGTTCTAAAACTTTTAACAAAAAACGGCCAAAAGCAAATAGGAAACTTTGGCAAAACGACCAAAAAATGTTTTTATACGTTTTCCATAAAAAGTTTTTCACGGTTAGGCAAAATAGATCTTCGCATAGATAAAGATTCTAAATAGCCCCAGGCGATTTAGATTTTGTACCGATAAAGATTTATAGCCCGAGGCTAAATCGCCTGGGGGTAAATTGTCTGTGATCAAATAGCCCGGGGCTATTTAGAATTCTTATCTATGCAAAAGATCTATTTTGCCTAACCGTGAAAAACTTTTTATAGAAAACGTATAAAAACATTTTTTGGTCGTTTTGCCAAAGTTTCCTATTTGCCTTCGGGCGTTTTTTGTTAAATTTATTATTACACGTGCCGCTCCACGCTCCAGCGCGTTTTGGAAACTTTTGGAAA
The DNA here is from genome assembly GCA_036325965.1 of Sinopyrophorus schimmeli. Lineage (NCBI taxonomy): Eukaryota > Metazoa > Arthropoda > Insecta > Coleoptera > Elateridae > Sinopyrophorus > Sinopyrophorus schimmeli. The sequence continues at coordinate 145,368 of JARFIZ010000068.1, forward strand.
ACGACCAAAAAATGTTTTTATACGTTTTCCATAAAAAGTTTTCCACGGTTAGGCAAAATAGATCTTCGCATAGATAAGGATTCTAAATAGCCCCAGGCGATTTAGATTTTCGTACCGATAAAGATTTATAGCCCGAGGCTAAATCGCCTGGGGGTAAATTGTCTGTGATCAAATAGCCCGGGGCTATTTAGAATTCTTATCTATGCAAAAGATCTATTTTGCCTAACCGTGAAAAACTTTTTATAGAAAACGTATAAAAACATTTTTTGGTCGTTTTGCCAAAGTTTCCTATTTGCCTTCGGGCGTTTTTTGTTAAATTTATTATTGCACGTGCCGCTCCACGCTCCAGCGCGTTTTGGAAACTTTGGCAAAACGACCAAAAAATGTTTTTATACGTTTTCTATAAAAAGTTTTTCACGGTTAGGCGATTTAGATTTTCGTACCGATAAGGATTTTATATAGCCTAAGCGTAAAAACTTTTTATCGAAAACGTATTAAATCATTTTTAAAGCGTTTTGCCGAAGTTTTCTCTGTTTTTTGTGTGTAGTTTATTATGTAACAATACAATTATTTTTTTAACAGGTTTTTATTATTAAAGTTATAATTCAACAGATTAGGACTGAGTTCTAGTATAATTTTATATATTTTCCCCAAGTGTCCCCTACATCCCCATGGAGCTTATAGTCCTCTAAACCTATCTTAATAATAAAAAATTGTACACTTTTAAAATACACAATTCACACGCTATTTATGTTAATTAGAATATATAAAATTAAATATAAATAAATCTGGGACCCTTACAAATGTTATTATTACGAAGAAACTTCATTACAAATATGGAGACTAAGAAAAGTTTAATCTTTGTATAATTATTGGGCGGCAACCCCATTTACAATTACAAATACTTAAAAACTGTAATATATAAAAGTAAATAGTGAGAAAGTGTCTTAAATGTGATTGAAAAGCTATAATAAAATAACTGGTGCAATTTCAAATTTTGATTTAATTAAAATTTGACGCTTTAGAAAAGTCGAAAAATTTTGGTGTTAAAGGGGGTAGCGCGGCAAAATGGCTCTGGTTATGGACACTAGGAGCCCATAGGAACGTCCCCCTAAAAAGTAAAGCAAATCGATTTTTTTGAATTTTTCCGGCGTGTGCTTGATCGAATTCTAAAGTTGCCTACTTTTAGGCGCAAACAAATCATAAAACTAAAAAACATGATCTTTAATTACACTAATTGAGAACATTATCAAATATATCATTTCTAAATGAATAACAATAGCAAAACACCACAATACAAATCGAATAGGAATGGATAACGCTCAAAAACAATTTAAATTAAAAATTGTTTAAATAGTAATAAAACCCACGAGTTTTAAATAATAGCAATAACATTTCTATTATTAGAACTTAATTTTCTTATAGTTTCTATCAATTATAAATATCTGTTTTTAAAACAGTCTTACTCATAATTTTATTAAAAGTAGCTTCGGCTAATTCAGCTAATTCATTAGTTTCGTTAACATCTGCTCCATTATTCCAACTTAAATGATCGTCAAAATACGAAGCCAGAGAAGCCTGCGACTTACAGACTTTCGATAAATGGATCAAAAGCTGAACAATGTCATCCACTAACGGCGGAAACGCTTCGCTTATTCTCACTAACGCCGGCAATACTGGCTTAAAGAATTTAACACGTTGAGCACTTGAAATCCCTATTAAAAAATAGTTCTATTTAATTAAATTACTAATAAAATAATGTTAAATTACCTCCTAATAACGCGTAGAGAAGATTCAATGCAGTAACACACAAATTCAGACTTTTAGGAAGAGCATATTGAATCGATAAATGCGATAATAATTGGATTGCAAAAATTTGCTTGTTAATACTGGGTTGTTGCATCAGTTCCAAAAGGAAATCTAAGCAAATGTGCATGGATGGCACCCCTTTGACCGTTACTTCTAAAAGTTCGCTTGGATATCCCTAAAAGTCATTAAACACATTTAATTTAGATTAAAATTTGATATAGCATTATACCCACTTGAAAATGTACCAGTTTGGCTAAAGTAGTATCCACAATAAATACTTGATGCAAATAACAACAAACCAATGAGCGAACTTCTTGTAGCGCAAGTATTTGTCCTGGAGTTTCTCTATCTTCTTGTGTTTCGAGACACGTTTCCAATAGCATTTGAACTGCTGCACTATCCTATAATACAAAAATGTTTTTCAATTTTATAACAATTAATTCTTAAATCTACAATAAGTCTTTTAAATTCAATACTAATAAAAACACATCGCAGTATCCAAATTTAACTGTTCCCACAAAGTCTTTTATGTTTTAAAATGTCGACAGGATTTAACATTAATTCACTTTTACACTTATCGCAGAAGTAACTCCTCGAATTCGGTTTAATTACTTCCGATTTTTTAGATGTTTCTTGTTTAACAGTCCCTTCTTCCTGTTTCTTACACAGAGCTTCGTGTTGCATGATTTGTAGCAGAGATAATCCCTGTATTTGAAGATCGCAATTTGGACATTCAAAAGGCGTACTACAAATTTGTTCTTCGATCATTTCGGCCCAATTTTCCTGGACTAAACAACCGTAAACAATATTGTCGGTGACTTGTAGGCCACCGTACTCTTTATTAGAACTAATTGAAAAATCAGAATCAAATGGATTCTTATCGATCTCTGGAAATTCAGTGTCAAATGAATATATAATATTTAAATCTGCTGGAAGGAGACGTTTAATGTTGTAACTAACTTCTGTACTCATAAATTTGACCAAGTCCTCAATGAAATAGAACGTTTCCTCGTTGTTCGCTTCCGAGGTGGCCGATGGATCGTTCAGCTTTTGCTCGAGCTTCGTTTTTAACTTTTTACGTAAAGCTATTGCTCTGAGAATTAACGTTTTGCCTTGTCCGAAATGGGGAACGTCGATCATTAAAAATTCATCAAAAACGAACTTTGTTAGAGATGTATTGGTTGCAATCGTTTTCGAGAAGAGCATCAGCGTTTGAAGGCCAGGCATTCGCATCGCGTTTACCAGATACACCTAGAAATTAAGTTGTTTTAATTGGAATGTAAAAAATTGCGTTTATGATCATTGAATTTAAAAGCCAGTTCAATTTTGTAAAGAAACAATACCAAAGAGAAATTTATTGAAGAAACAACAAACAAATTAGCAGGAAATTGGACATTCAATATAAGGTTCTGCTAATTCAGCAATTTTTAGTTCTCTTTTTTTAGAACTTCATCAGGCTTGTTCATAATTTATTACACTAAACTAGTTTGGTCATTGAACAATTAAAATAACAAATATCAGTGCTCAACGAAATTTTTGGATTTTTTCTATAAAAGTCAACAAACTAACTAAGAAGTGGTGATTATGGCTAATTATTTTAATTGTTCAAAGACCAACCAGTTATTTATCAATAATACCCCGATAAGGGAACAGTTGGAACAATTGCATTGAGGGCGAACATAAAAAAGAAGAAGTAATAAAATATGTAAATTGTTAATGTACTAATTTATTTAAGAAGCCTCATGTAGTTCCAAAAAAGAGATGAAACTTTGCTAAATTAATAAAACTAGATTGAATGTCGAATTTCCTGCTAATTTGTTTGTCTCTATAAATTATCATTAAATTTATTGAAGAAAGATCTTCGTTAGATTTATAACGTTCACTTTTAATAATTTAGAATGAAAAAAATGTACTCGAGTTTGACTATTAAACGTGGCTTTAATTAAAAAAAAGACATATTATTGAACGAGAGGAATGAAAAAAATTCAAAATCACACTTACATATACAGGGTGTCCCAAAATGTGTAGGCTAACACGGGTACCTTTCTTATTAGTGGAGATAGAAGTTTGGTTAAATAAGCAATGTTTTGCAGTTTTAGGTGCCGATTCAGATTCCATTAAATGTTACAAAAGCTCCTGCGTTGCTGCACAAACATACTTTAACAGTTTTCCAAAAAAAAAGGCAACCAAAAGTTAAAAATTTTTAAAAGATTAGATGTGAATATGCAGAAGTGTGGATGTGTACAGTAACCAAATTGAAAGAATGTGGAAGATGATCTTCATTATTTTTTTTCTGGAAAACTGTTAAAGTATGTTTGTGCAGCAACGCAGGACCTTTGGAACATTTAAAGTAGGTACAAAACATATCATACTGCTCAGTTAAAAGCTTCGCCATTTTGAATTATTTATAAGGTAATAATTATTATTATTCAAAAAACTTACAATATCAGTCAAAAAATAAATATAATGGCCTTGGCTTGTATTATGTTGTTTTATTGTTCTTTGATAATTCATGGCTACTTGATTTAAAACAGAAAAATTTAATATTGTTCATAATTTTTTATTTAAATATGGGTTGTTATACATGGTTGAAAAGGGAAAAAAATGCTATTTAACTATGTAAAAATTCAATATGGCGTCCATTTAAAATAAGAGAGATGGTATCAATATCTTGGAAACCGCCATTTTGAATTTAATTTTGACTTAATTTCTATCTGTATTTTATGAAACCTAGTAACTTTTATATTAAACTTTTTTTTGTAAATTTTATAATTACAAAGTTATTTGACTTTAAAAAAAATAACGATTTTCAGTTTTTTTACGATAACTTGGGAACTATTCGGAATTTTAAAATTTTCTTAACGGAATTTGAATCGGCACCTAAAACTGCAAAACATTGCCCATTTAACCAAACTTCTATCTCCGCTAATAAGAAAGATACCCATGTTAGCCTACTAAATTTGAGACACCCTGTATAAATAAGGAAAAACAATTTAAAAAACCGGTGCGTGTACTTACGTACGCGCGTTATAAGTTATACTTCTTTGTCGAAACTAAGTTCAATAAAACCACGAGGATGTGCGCATTCGAGCGAAAAGTGGCACATTTCCGAGCGAGGGAGGCAAATGAAGCGCGACGCGGAGCGGCGCGCTTCATTTTCCCGAGATCGGAATGTGCCACTTTGAGCTCGAATGCGCACACTCGGTTTTAAGAATGATTCACAATAATTCAGACCAATAAAATAAACGAAAAATTAGTTGAATAATTTTAATCGTTTCCTCTCACTCCCACTGACACGTTTGTCGTATCTTTTCGCTCTCTTCCACTCATTACTATGGTAAAAACGTTTTTCGAACATACCATAAATTTTATTTAACATTTTGATTTGAAAGAGGGGAGGATAAAGCAGATAAATTTAGTATATACAAAGATGTGCGCATTCGAGCGAAAAGTGGCACATTTCCGAGCGAGGGAGGCAAATGAAGCGCGACGCGAGCGGCGCGCTTCATTTTCCCGAGATCGGAATGTGCCACTTTGAGCTCGAATGTGCACACTCCGTTTTAAGCGTGATTCACAAAAATTAATTTACTTTCTAAATAATTTTAATTAAAAATTAGATCTCGGGGAAAATGTGCACGTACAAGTGAGAGAGAAAACGCTTAAAATCATTTAAATAAATATTACCGAAATTTTTAACAATTAATCCAATCATTCTCAAAGTTTTGCAACAAACAACACTACAACTATCAGTTTAATTTTACAACCCAATAAAAAGTGTATCTTAATAGTTAAAAGAGCGATTATCAATCGATTATTTACCTTCTTAGTCTCAAGAATAGATTGATATAATAAAATTTGATGCTTCCGACTGATGGGCTTTTTACTAAAGTATCCAGCAGGAGGAACTTCAATATCGTCCGCATGTATCTCCAAGACCTCAGGATTCGTCGCGAAACAGCTCAACGGCCTCAAGAACACAAAAAACTTGGTTTTCGTGTGATAAAGTCGATCGGTCACGCTCTTCGAATAGTTAAATTCGTCTTCGATCGAGACTTGCGGATACAAACCGCTCGTCAAGATCAATTTCAACATCATGAGATCTTTAAAGGTGTCCGGGGACGATTCGTCCAATAAATTCTGCAACTTTTTAAAATCGTTAGCGATACGAAACTCGATGTCCCTAAGATCGAGCTTATTCGATGGCTCTTCGTTATCGGCATTGAAGATATCATATTTCAACTGCTTCCTTTTGCCATGATGCGATTCCGCTTTGGCATTCTTCCGCAAATATCTCAAATGCTTCAATTCCCCGTACCTGATCGAGCGTTCGCTGCTGGACAATTCCTGTTCCGGTAGTTTCGACAATAGCTCAGCATCCTCCAGGATCTCTTTGAACTGCTGAATAAGCTTAGTGACTTCGTAGAAGCGCTGTTCTTCGAGCCCTCTTTTCTTGGCCCACGTTCTCGAGTTCTCCCTCGGCTTAGCTGACCGTTCCAGCGGGACCGTGTCTTGCTTTACGAACAACCATTCCTTGTACAAGTTTAAAAGTGTTATGGGATCCCCGTGGCTCGATTCGAGCGGTTTCCTCGCATCCTGCGTGTCGGAATTGCGATAAGCCTGTTGGGTCAACGGGCTCTGAACGCTCAAAACGGCAGCAAGCGCTAAAACAGAATTAACGTTACCGAACACAGTGGACAAAATAAGCATTTTTCCTATGGTTAAATCGACCGGCAGTCGGCTGAGGGCCTCCCCCAGCGGGGTCAAGCTCAAGTAATCTTCGTTCAGTTTCAAAGCTCCACAGAACTGCAATTTTTCTATGCTCTCTTTTATGGCTGCCGCGCTGGGCTTTTCGAGGAACGGAAAATTTTCGATGTCCGATAAGCCCAAGGAGATCATATGCAGAAGTAAGGATTCCAAAGGCACCAGGTGAATTTCGGCCGTTGTGAAGGCGTCGAAGTTGTTGAGATCTTCTTCTGAGTACATGCGGAAACAGACGCCGGGGCCTGTGCGACCCGCTCGGCCTGAACGTTGCTTGGCACTGTCTTGGGAGATGTTAGTTTCCATTAATTTATTAATTCCACCCGATGTGTGATAGATCATTTTGTTAACTTTGCCCGAATCGACGACGAAACGAACCCCGTCGATCGTTACTGAAGTCTCTGCGATGTTGGTTGAAATAATACATTTTCTTACACCATCGGGAGGGTAATCGAAGACTTTGTCTTGTTCTTCTAACGAGAGACTGCTGTGCAACTGCAAAACGATCCAGTTTCCTTTTATTTTGCTATATTCTGCTATGGCGTCAGACAACGCCGATATTTCAGCGAAACCATTGAGGAAAACCAGCAAATCACCTTTTTGAAAGGGTGGATATTTAGCATCGATCATTTGCACGATTTCTAAGTACGGAGCACAATCAAAACGATTTGCTTTTTTGTCGTAAGGATCCTTCACTATGGGTTTGTATTGTACATCGATTGGATAAAGCCGACCAGGCACTTGAACCACTTTAATACCTTCAGTTTCGAAGTAACCCTCAAATAATTTAATATTAATAGTAGCAGACATGAGGATTAATTTAAAATTGGTACGTTTATGCAATAAACATTTCATTATTCCTATTAGGAAATCGCCATACAAATGCCTTTCGTGAATCTCATCTAAAATTACAACATCGTAAACACTTATAGTTTCTTCCTCAGCGGTTTGCCTTAAAAGCAAACCTTCAGTCATAAAAATAATAGACGTATCGGCTCTTTTAGTTTTTTCAAACCTGATCTGATAGCCGATGGTAGATTTAAACTCAGTCAGTGTTTCGTAAGCAACTCGTTTAGCTAAAGAAACACAAGCAATTCTTCGAGGTTGAGTACAAACCACTTTATTGTAACCTGCTTCCATAACGTACTGCGGTACTTGAGTAGATTTACCACATCCCGTATCACCTGCTATTAGTAAAACTCTTGATTCGTTTAAAGATTCAACGATTTGATTTCTGTACTGAGCAATGGGTAAATCGTTTTGTGCTGTTCTCAATTTTCTTAGTCTTGCAAACTTTGTTTTTTGTTGAAAGTCTTGGTACACCAATATCGAGTCTAAAAAGAATTTAAATACTTCCTTGGCTAGATGAATTGGTAATCTATCATATAACTCTTTGGAAGACGAGCTAAAAGTAAGATTTAATAGTTTCTGTTTATTCCAATTGCTCTTGCCTTTTAGTGCCTGTGCTGCTTGATATTTGTCAAAAAATTTCCAAAAGTCTTCGGTGTTTCGAACATTTAAATAATGCTCTATGAACGTGTTTAATTCATATTTATGTTTTATTAGTATTTTAACATCGGATTTGTCTCTGGTGTCTGGTGAGCTAGATCTTCGGCTTTTGGATGAAGTGGATGGTCTTGAACTGTAATAACCATCATCTCGACGTTTACGTGATTTGCTTCTATCCATTTTCACTTAAGACGATTTAAATAACATAATTTAAAAGTTTAAACACAGAAAATGTTTTAAGGTTAAAACTCCGAAATTTAGACACTTGTTGAAAACCTTACAAACAAAATTAACACAAAAAACCCTAAAAAGTTTAAAACGTTTTCTTTCCACCAAATTAAGGAATAAAAAGCAATTTTTAGAATTAAATCGTTTGTTAAGAATAAAATTAAAAAATAAACACACACCTGAGTTGCAACTAAGGCTCTACACATTTCTTCACGTTCAACGTCACTGACTACTTGTCCACTTTGGTCGAGCTTTGGATTCGATTGCAAATGCTGTAGTAGTTGACTTCGAGATGAAGCTAAGCTAGCTCTAAGTACTCGTAGCACTATGGAGTAGATAGGAGCACAACGAAATACTCTTTTATCACATCTCATAATCTAAAATAATAAAATATTAAATTTATCAATCAAAACATAATAAATAAATCACCTGCAAAGGATCATCAGCAACATCGCTCCTTGTAAGACCGTATAAATTGCCAACTACGTTTTTAACAGTTAAAACCCATAAACGTCTAGGTAAAACAGTATTCAATCTCAACCAAACTTCTTTATATAAATCCTGTAAGTACCGCGGCACATTTTTTCCCAATACCTTTTTGGCAAACTGTGTAATAATTTCAGCGAATGGCCATATATCGATTGCTTCTTTCTTTAAAAGTGACTGCATCATTTTTGCACATTTCGATGGATCTTTTTCTAAATGATTGAAAGCTTCTAAAATCGATATTTCACTTATGTACGAGCTCTTCTTATCTGTTTTAAACGACATGTCGTCCAGCCAATCCTCAACGAGAGTTAGATGTGGAAAATGTGTTGCTAAAAGTTTTAAAAGTGGCCCAAACAATCCCGAATAGGAGCTCTGATCTTTCTGTGCATGATGAAGTAGATATTTGATCGGCAATTCAGACATAAATTCTGTGCTGTATTTCTTTATCTTCCTTCCCGATGCTGTTAAATTTTGGGCGTTCATCAATCGACAATCCTCGTAAAGTAAAAGATAATATAATAATAATAGTTGGGGCGTTAAGCTTGTTTCGTTAATGAAGACGCTTTCGTATTCAGATCCTATGTCGAATTCTAAATTAAATATGGACCGTTTAGGATCAAAATATTGTCCAAAAATTGAACTCTGAAAGACTCGACGAATTTCGTTCTCGCTCAACGGTTTATTTGTGATTTCTACGTTCCGGGAATTGGATAATATTACACTTGAAACATAAACTTCGACCAGCAATGGTAAAACTGGGTGCAGTGGACTTGTGCTTGCACATATCTGCTTGTATATCCAGTTCTTAATGTTAACGTTATGCTTGGCAAATGCTCTCGACTTTAATAACTGATGAATGCAGTGAACGGGTAAAAAACCAGCCATGTTTGCATTTAAATTAAGTGTTACCGGTACTTTCACGGCATGCGAAGTCACAACTTGTTCTGTAAAAATTTCTTGTGTGAAGACTTGTTTCATTCGGGTCATGTTATTATGTCGAATTGGTATTTTCATGCCCAAAGTCGCACATACAAGATCGCATATTGCGCTCAATTGATTGCTGTGGAAGTGGATTGCCATTAAAAGAAGCATTTCGCCGAACGATGCTGACACACCACTTGTTGATTCGAAGTAGGCTTCTTCTCGTACTAGCCACTGCACCTGTGGACAAAAATGACTGTTTTAGAGAGAAAACTAAAATAATAATGATACTTAAATTGATTTAAAGTAAATGTACCCAGTCAATGCTTCGTTTTTCATGTTCCGGTTGCGATACAAGAGACGGGCAAGCAATCAGCATACATAATCCAAGAGATGCAAATCTAACTCCGGCTGGTGTGGGACTAGGATGTGATGTTAGTAATTGTACGATAAGATTAACTTCGTCATCTTGAAATCTATAAATATTTGCCCTTAAGTTTCTAGTAAGTTGTTCTCCCCACACACATACTTAATGGCTGCTATACCTCGTAATGCACAATACAAACGCAACAACGCTGCAGCTTGCACTACATAACTATCGAGCAACTGTCCGTCTGGACAAGCATGTAAAATGGCTTGAAGACGACGCAATAAATCAACCCTTAAAAGTTGTAAAGACGTACTTGAAACTTCTCCTTTTCGCTTTTGTCCGGTGCGAATAAACAAAGCGAACCAGTTCCTAAAAAAAATTTACTTTTTATGCTTTAAATTTATAATTAAATCAAAATCAAACCTAATGCTTTGATCGTTTCCCAATAAGAGACCGGAAACAAACGCAACCATATCACTTTCTTGATCAAAATCTGGAGACCTACTTGCATTATCTAAGGATAAAGTTATTGCAAGTGCAGGCATTCGACATAATTCCACACATTTGCTTCTGACTGCGAGTGCTTGCGAAGGATTCATTGTACAAAGCATTGAGATTGCATTCAAACGTATAGAACTGTGGGTGCTCTCTTCTTGCTTTTCTCCGTGTTGTATTAAATTTGTACAAACTAAAATTATTAGTAAATGTTAAACAATATGATAAATACTTTGTTTTGTAAATAATTTGTTTATAAAAGAGTTATAAATTATCCATAACAGGATACGATACCACAAATCAAGATATGTTTTTAGTTCCTATTTAATAATTCTGCTTATTTGTTCAGTAAGTGAAGACATATTAAGCGATGATTACTTGTAAGTATTGTTTATTGTATTATAAAGTTCTTACCTTCACGAAATGAGTCGGGAAAGTTTGCAACTACTCTACAAATAATCGCTGGTCCGTTTTGCACATGAAGCAATGTCTCCGTCATGTTTTGTACGTTTAAAAGCATAGGTAGTTCAGCTAATGCAATACATATAACATCTGATATTTCTTCTATATAAATATCATTATCAAAGAGTTCTGAAGATTTCATATAAAATTCTTGTTCGGTATGATTTTCCCCATTATCTTGAATTTGGGACTGAATAAACAAGAGTTCGCTTAAAACTAATCTTAATCGTCTAGTCATATCAGATCTTTCGTATTCTAAAGCCAAACCGTTTGGTAAATTACTAATAAGCACCGAATCATTTTGTGTAGTACTATTTTTCTGCCGTAGCTGTTGCTCTTTTTTAACGTCCGATTCAAGTGCATGAAAATCGATGGATAGCAATGCAACAATTGAATTAACGTACTCTATTCCAGATATAATTGTTAATATGTCTATTTTTTGTCTGGAGCATTTTTTTGAAGTGTCCAAGGGCGATATCAAACTCATTCGCACCAAACATGGGAGAATTGGTCGAATCTCTGGCTCTGCACACTTCGAAAGTTCTTCTATGTCCACATTTTGTATTGCATGGAATACTTTCGACGAGACTATCTTCTTAAAAGTCATGGCTTTAATTCAAATCTTTATATATCTAAAAAATAAACATTTGTATTAGAAAAACATCACAACTTTTTTAGGTTATACACTATTCGTTCCATTGGTGCCAAAGTAAGAATGTTATTATTTTTGAAAGTGTGTGACATTTGGCATTATTTACAATAACCTCAAAATTGTGTAGCGGTTAATAGATAATTATTTTAATAATAGTTCTGTGTTATATTAATGAGTATTTAAAGGTGTATATAAATAATTTTTTGCTTTTAACGTAAGTGGATTGTTGCTTTAAATATAATGCAAATATGCAATTTTTTTTATAGATGCATTTATTACAATTAGCAAAATGTATAGCAAGTAAATCATTTCAATGGTAAACTATAAAAAACCATAGATTTATATTTTTCCTATAAAAGCTGTGATGGAACATCAAAGTGTGCTATTACTAATTGATAGATACGAGTACTTAATTTGTATTTTGAGTTTTAACCAATTAAGGAATTATTTGGTTTTTTTAAGTACATACACGTTATCAGAATAGTGCTTTGTAATCTGATGTAAGCACTTTCTACCTGTTATTTGGTATAAAAGTTCATTCCCCTCGATGATTATTTAAATAGAATGGATTGACGAACAAATACATCTTGATTTGGATTTGACTAAAAGCCACTTTAAATAAATATAGAAAAATACATTGAAATATGTGCTGCGTAGGTACGTTTTAATTGTAAACTATTAGAGGATACAAAATAGAAACAGTTTTTACAATCAACGCTTTCGTAATAGAAATTCACCACATCGAAAGGTGACAAAACCATTACAGATCATTTGTATTCATTCAAATCTATAATTCATTAAAATGTATTGTGAGTAGTAAAAAATTTTAACCCGAAAATTCACGATTGGATAATAAGTTTATAGCCTTGAGTTGCGTCACTTTCATAACGATAAAAGAATATGTTATTGAGAAAATACCTGACTAATTTTCATTACAAAACCGTAATTGTAGACATAAATTATTTGTTCAAACAATAACAAGTATAAGTGCACAGTCGTACTATCAATTTACGAAAATCATGGGGTGCTCCTTCTCCAAAAATAGCAAAGTTCTAAATATAACAGAAAGTAAGTCTTTAATCTTTTAACAGTTAGTTTTCCTAAGTACTTCTTCTACCGTTAATTATCGGAATTAGGTTAATTGGGAGGTGCGGTTTTTAATTATTAAGAGAAACTTATTTTTGCATTTTGTCGTTTTAAAACTTCTCAAGCACGCCACTGATTAGATTTTTATTTTAAATTTAGTTTATATAGGTTAGTTTTATTCTACTTTCATCTGACCGACACAAATTGTGATTTCAATGACCTATTTAAGACGTATTGATTTGTAAAACTTGGAAGTATTCTCATACATAATTTACATCTATTTTTCCCGAAAATGCTATCAATTATAAATGTTATTTCAAAGATATACATAACGCTGAGATGTTATTCTACAGCTAACTCAAAACCAACAATGGCCACAGCCGATGATGATTTCATCGAAGATGTAGTTTGTAAAACATCAGATGTTCAAGAGAAGGAGATGAAGGTATTTGAACTTCAAGACGCCGGAAAAGTGTTAGTAATTCGTCAAAATGGCACATTGAGTGCTTTAGGAGCTAACTGTACCCATTACGGAGCCCCCCTTCAAAGTTCAGCTCTTGGGGATGGTCGATTACGATGCCAATGGCATGGAGCTTGCTTTAATATTACAACGGCGATATCGAAGATTTTCCTGGTGAATATATTTATTCTTATTAATTTTTTCATGTTAATCTATGTTTCGTTTTTTAGGATTGGATTCTCTACCATGTTATAAAGTAACTGTTGAAGGTGATAATGTTAAAGTGAGAGCTCGACGTTCCGAACTTAAAGCTAATAAGAGGGTCAAGCAAATGGCCAAAAATGACTCCAGTAACAGTGAACACTTTGTCGTAATAGGGGGTGGTCCTTCAAGTGCTGTATGTGTTGAAACTCTAAGACAAGAAGGTTTCGAAGGCAAAATAACTTTGGTGTCGAGAGAAAATTATTTACCTTATGATCGCATAAAGCTTGATAAGGCGATGGATATAGACATAGCAGCTATTCAATTACGAACTTCAGAATTTTACACCAACAATGGTATTGATGTATTAACAGGCTGTGCGGCAGCCAGCGTAGACACTAAGCAAAAACAAGTTAAGTTAAAGGATGGTAAGACTCTCAGTTATGATTCTATTTATGTAGCAACAGGTTCTCAAGCTAGAAAGGCCAATATTCCTGGTAAGATTTAATTAAATAATTTATTTAATCAGTGCAAGTAATTAAAAATTAAAATTGTAGGTTCCGATTTGCAAAATGTCATTGTTATAAGAGAATATGACGACGTTCGTTCTACTCAAACTTTGTTAACGCCTGAAAAGCATGTTGTAATATTAGGGTCAAGTTTTATTGGTATGGAAGTAGCAGCCTATTGTTCAAATAAAGTTGCAAAAGTTACGGTAGTCAGCAAGGATTCGGTGCCGTTCCAAGCTGCTTTGGGGAAAGACATAGGAGCGGCTGTTTTAAAATTGTTTGAAACAAACGGCGTTAATTTTATTCCCGAGAGCGGTTTATCTCGTTGTATTGATAATGGAAATGGTGCTGTTGGCTCTGTGGAGTTAGTAAATGGTTCGATATTGCAAGCAGATATTTGTGTAATGGGTGTTGGTAGCACATTAAATACTGAATTCTTGGCAAATTCTGGAATTACGATAAATGAGCGTGGCGCCGTTGATGTAAACGAATATCTTGAAACAAATGTGGCGAATATTTTTGCGGGGGGCGATATCGCTAATGCTCCCGTTTGGTCGCATGGGAATGCCAAGGCGGCCATTGGACATTACGGGTTAGCTCAGTATCATGGAAGAATAGCTGCATTGAATATGCTGAATAAGCAAACGCCTGTTAAGAATATTCCTTATTTTTGGACCATGTTTTTAGGAAAAGGAATCAGATATGCAGGATACGGTAGATTTGATGATATAATCTACAGTGGGGATGTTCCCAACTTGAAATTTGTTGCATTTTTCTTAAATAATGATGTAGTTACTTCGATTGCTAGCTGCGGTATGGACCCCATCGTATCGCAGTACGCGGAATATGTAATGCAGGGCAACAAATTGCACAGGAACGATTTAAAAGATGATCCGTTAGCTTGGTCTCGTTAAATCTTGATATATTCGCACTTAATAGTGCCTTATGCATTTTTTTTAATTAAAATACAATTGCATCACATCTAATATAAAATGCGTAAAAAAGTATTAACTCTTAAATGTAGAAAAATAATACAATTTTTGTGTTAGCACATTATTTTATATACTGCGTTAAATATATTTTGTTATATGTTATTTTTGAACAACATTTGTATACTGTTATAATTAATTCATGTTCTGTGATTGCATTAAAGTATTATTTTTACTATAGATAGATTACTATTTAATTATTTTGTTAAAATAGTTTTAAATTTCTCAAAAGTTTACGTGCCACTTTGGGTGCGAGAACGATGGATTTAGTACCTCTGCCTTAAATTACAAACATGTAACATAACCTAATTTTTCATGCAATGCTTAGATTAAGTTAATACATAATTTTTTGTAAAATAATTTGAAAGGGCGAAATTATGTTTCGTTTATTGATAAGGTTAAGTAACACAAATATCTTTCGTAGCAATCTACCGCAATGTGTTCACGAACCATTAACTAATTACAATGTATTGGTCCCAAGTTTTAGTTCTTTACGATACTTTTCTATTCCTAGTCATGCTATACAAGACAATATATCATCGTTGCAAATTAAGAAACGACCTGTACGAAAAAACGTACCTTAGAAGATGAGGAACAGAAACAACCAGGTTTATATAATGTTGCTGCATTTGCTACAGCAGAAGAGTACCATTTGGAAACCCTAATAGAAGCCTTAAAGAAACAGGATTTATATGATACAAAAGCCATAGATAGTAATTTAGATGTAGTGCGAGCTGTTGCAAAATATCAGGTTGCAAAAGAACCACGTGAAATATTTTTCTTTAGGGAAGGCAGCGTTGTTTTTTGGAATATACCTGAATTGGAAAGCAGTAATGTATTAGGCTTTTTAAAGCAGTTCGAACAGGATAGCTATTCTGAGCGATTAGTACAAGGAGAAGTAGAATTAATGAATTATCGACATCAACCTGAAAGGTAATAGGTTTATCTTTTATTGTAAAGGTTGTATTAATAACTCTTTACTTTAGTAAACCCAGCATATTGGAATCAAATGGTGATATTTTAATAAAAGCAGTTGATAATGATTTGGATAAATATACATTTTCAAATACAATGGCTCTCAGTGTTAAATTAGGAATTTGGGAAGCCTTGTTAGAGGAATACATCGACTCAATAGAATATGTTACTGAAGATTTAAAAAGTGGAACTAAAATAAAAATGAGTAGGGAAGAAGCGTTAAGAAAACATGGCGAATTATTTGCATTAAGGCATTTAATTAATTTAAGTTCCGACTTGCTCGATACTCCTGATTTTTATTGGGACCGGGAGCAACATGAACACTTATATTTACAAATGTGTTCGTACTTTAGCATAAATAGAAGAACAAAGGTAATGTAGAGGAAAGAAATATATTTATATAATAATGAGTATTTTAGGTGATGAACGAAAAGCTAAACCATTGTATCGAACTTATAGAATTATTATCAACCCATTTAAGTGATAAGCACCATATTCGATTGGAATGGATGATAATTGTACTTATCATGGTTGAAGTTGCATTTGAAGTTATACATTATATTGATAGGTATTTATCATAAGTTTTATATACAAAAAAATTTGAATTATATGTTTGCAATCAAGAGAAATAACGTATTATTTTACAACAAAGTTCCTAATGCGATTTTAAAATAAATCTACTTTGCTTACAGTAATGTTGGAATATTTACATTACCTCACAAAGAATTAATTATTTTACTATATATTGCAAATTAATATATTTTTTATTAACATATAAATTAAAATACGGTGCATAATAGTTCCCAAGCAGTTGGATATTAATTTAGCACAAATAGTTATTTATCTGTACCATTATTCATAATATTTTTAAGAAATGAATTTCCGTTTATAAGTTTCGTTGTAGCAATTATAAAGTCAACGTTTGGCTCTTCTTGTTGTGATAGAAACCTTAAAGCTGATATCTAAAAATAAGCAACTTAAAATAGCGCCTAAATATTTGTAATTGTTTACTTCTGCAAACGTGCAGCCTCCAATGAAAAACACCAAAACAACATTACGAGAACTCGAATTGCTTTCCGGTACCCCACTTGATATAAGTGGAGATTCGTCAATTGTGGGTCCTAAAAAGATTTTTTTAGTATTACTTCCTAAACTATGTAATTATAACCTGGTAATAAGCCCAAGACGTCTTGCAACTGCTTCCAACCTCCAGTTTTCAATAATTGCTCTGTTAATCTTACGCTCAGAGGTGCGTAGATGCTGTGTACATAACTAATATCTGTGGGATTAATCTCCGATGTATCTTCAATCAATCTTAATGCCTTAAAGTAACTTTATTAGATTTATTTCGAGACATTACAAAAAAAATTACCTTTCGTAAAACTGTATATTGCCGTGTACTTGATTGAACTTTCAGTAAACCAACTTTTTCTAAATTCGTTATGGCTAATAATGCTTGAAGTCCATAAACCTAAAAATGGCATGCTTTATTTCATATTTTGGATTGAATAAGTATATAAAATTTATACCTGCACTATTTCTCGTTTATAATATTCCAAGACTTTCGGCTTCAACCCTGAGCTTGCAATGCATTGTAAACAAATCAGTCGTAAAACTTTAATTAAAGGTTTTTGCTGTGCTATTAAATCCTCTATAAAGGAACTGACACGATCCACTTCAATACCATTTAAAAATTCTTGTTCAACCTAGAAAAGTATAATAAGGTGTTAAACCAAATTAGCAACAATAAAAGGAAAAAAACCACCTGCAAAGAATCTAAAAAGTCATAACTATCGGTAACTTCTTTAATACATTCTGCAATAGCAGTATGTCTTGCTAAAGATCCTTTGCTCTCCAGCATCATTGGTAATCTTTGAACGAATAGTTTCATTTCTTGTACAGTTTTGTCGTGTCTATCCTCAAGTTGTGACGTTATTAATTTGGCGTGCTTCGATAAAAAAGCGCCGACAGCATTAAAATTTTTATCGCGAATGTCTGAAAACAATTTCTCCCCAGAGTTTAGGATTATTTGCTTTTTGTCTTCCACTAAGTATTCAGGATCTCTTTCTTCATTACTTAAAAACTTTTCTGATGGTAAATTAACTGTTGTGTTATTGATTCCTAAAAATACGTTTTCAAATATATAATTGTTTTAGCTTTAATTATAAACGAACCAAATATTTCATCAATTAATCCTTCGTAAGTTAATTGAGTTGCCAAAGGTGATATTAAATCAATAGATCTATCGATTAGAAATAATCGATCTATACAAGGAGCTTGATTTTCTTTGGTATCGCTGCTCACGTTTTCCCTCTGTAAACGTGTTATTAAATCCCATACTTGTTTTGCTGCCGAACCACGGCCCCAAACTCGAGGGATTGGTCCATACAATTTTTGCAAAAATACAATTGCCTGTGCGATTTGATACAGACAAGTAGGATCATTTTCTAAGTGGTAATCCCTGTTAAAAAAAATAGAATCAAGTTTTTTTATTTTGAGTTGTTCTTTATTTAGTTTTACCTATAAACTTCGGGTAATTCCATAGATATAAGGTCAGAATCAATAGGAAAGAAATCGCATTTAAATTCTTCTATGTTTGTTAAACTGCCTAGCATTCCTCTGTGTTCTAAACGTTTAACACATAGCAAGCTTTTCCTCGGAACAAAAAACAAATGGTATTGCTTTGATGAACCAGTTCTGGTCTTGGAATCGTTATGTACATTTTGTGCAACTAAATCCATCAAATGTAATTTAGGACGAGTTACAAATATAATATGTTTAACATCAGTTTCTGGTAATGGAATAGATCTTAGTGGAAACATTTTAACTACAGCATGCTCTCGAAGTACGGAGTACTGAGCCACAAGACCTATTGGACCTGCCAATGAATTGTCCCAAACAATTGCCTTTGATCCTGGACATTTAGTTTCGAGTAAGTCAATAAGACTATTTCTTGCTGAGACTTGAACTAAAGATATATCAACTTTTCCGCCTTGTAGATGAGACATTGTATTAAATACAATTAATTAACTAAAACTAAAGCAAATAGCTACATATTCAAGTTATAGTATAGACTTACCAATAAAGGGGTACTATATAAAAGTATGTATTTCTTTACTTTTCTAACAATAAGTGTAAAACATTAAAATTCAAGGGTTTAGTTAATAGTAAATAACTTTCTTAATAACCTAAAAAAAAAACTACAAATATTGATAGCCATAATAATCTAGAAGTGTAGCAAGATTGTTCGTAGATGGCATAAGAATGCACTTTTTGTAATAAAATATCAAATAATTGTAATATAATTATTATTATTACACTTAGAAACTTTTATCTCATATTAATTTATTCTAGGTCTGAAATATAAAATTGATCTTTTTGTTGTGATTTAATGTTTTTTAACTATATGTACTTGAAGTTGAATTGAGTAAAAGTTCAGAATTTGTAAAAAGCTGAATCTTAATAATTTTGGCTTTGAGGACTCTCATATTATTTTGTACAACTTTTATAATGTTGGAGAGTATGAAAATAATTTATAAATTGATTAATATTTACTCAAAATTTTGAAATCTTTTGAAAAGTTTAGCACATTGTTCATAGATGGAATGGGCATGAACTTAAGTGAAATATTAAATTATTGTAATTCTAGTTATAATCGTAAATTACACAAACTTTATAAAATTAAATTATAACATTAAATTTAGTTAATTGATTAAGTATATTTGTAATTGTTTAAAATGCAAGCTCTAATATGATGAAGACTTGGTAATTCAAAAACATACTAACCAACCACGTGATCCTGAGACACAGTTGGTTAGTGTCATTACCAGAGGGCAGTTTCGTAATTGTGTTTGTGCTGTGTGTGTATCAAATAAATGTATTTAAGTTAAAAATCATAATTGTTATTAACTTAACAAGGAGGAATAATCAAGTTAAGGTACCGTACAATTTCTTCTATTGCATGAAACTTTGTCATTAATTTAAATGAGAGAATTTAACCGAAATACCTGAAATGGTAACTTAACCCTACTTTCAAATATTTTATTTCATATAAATTACCTCTGAACTGAACTTTGTAATTGTATAACAATGTATTAAAATGCAATTGTGTATGTATCCTTTATTGATTTTCAAGGGACAAATCAGTGATTCTCTATCTTTGAAACAGGTCTCTAAATCAAGATGCGAACAAAAAGCAAATGAAAAACTTGATCGAAACAATACAAACATAAATCATTCTCAGGCGATTGATGAGTATACTGGTTTTTTTGTAATGCCAAAGTCTTAGAGTTGTAGCTGTTTTTTGTAGATTGTGGAGAGGCGTAGGATTTGGACTTGATTTCATTTCGAGTCAAAACTGTCCGAGATCTGATTATAAGGAAATTATTAATAAATACTTCCCACAAGAAAAGGAAACGTAAAAACTACACATGGCTAGCAAAAACTATGGGGTTAATTTTTAATGAGCTTCCCCGGCTTTAAATATATGTAACCGATTTAAAGGAGCGATGCATAGACTTATAAGAAAACATAACACCCTTTATTTTAAATGACGGCTAATTTAAATATTAGACTTTTTGGGAAGATTGAATCGGATTGGTTTGGAGGTTGTGCATTTTTGTACACATTTTGCGTTTAGGGGCTAATGCAAATGCAAAGGTCCAGACAGCTTCAAGGTTGCTGCAAGAATAATCAGCAGATCAAAAGCGCCGCCACAACTGGCACCTTTATACCAAATCACTTATTCTTGTGTTAGCCTTTGTAAAGACCAGTTGTTGCAGATAAAGTGTGCAAAATTAATACGTAAGATGTAAGTTACAAAAGTACTAATTTAATGATTTCGAAGTATTTAAGAAAAACATTGTTTATATTATATTTTTTAAAATGGGCACGGTGTTTTGGCTACGTTTTCAATGAAAAATCATATGTTTCGATGAGCTTTTTTATCATAAAATTGAATTTTCCAAAATGTAGCCTTCGATGGTTGTGATTTGTATTTAATTTTTGGTTTAAAACATTTGTTAATAGATCTTACAATTTATTCAAATTTATTATTGAAAATTTTATAAAAATACATAGGAATATTATGAGTACAGACAGTCTTATAAGTAATTAATAATGTAAAAGGAAATGTACATATCGATGCCTATATATTTTTGTAAAACGATTCTATTTTCAATTCTTAAAAGGTATAGTGATTTATAAACTAATACTAACTAAGTCTAAATGTTAAAAATGAAACGAATTATACTAATTAAAATTAAAAATCAGTCTACAACGAATAGTAGAAATTGCACAACAAAACTGACGAATTGCACTTCATAAAAGTATCACATTTTTTTAAATATTGTTCGAAACATATTCGTGAAATATTTTCGGGTAATATCTGACCCAAACGCCATTCGCGAGCAAAATCTCGCTTAAAAATGCACTTCGCCTTTCTCCAAGTGCCTGTACAGCTCGTTGCATCCAAAAACTTCTTGGGAAGCATAAGTTATGTACAAAAATCCATCTGAACAAGCATGTTCGGTGTACACTTCGGCCAAAGTTAACGATAAGCTGACCAAAGACTTGTTGTTCACCAAAAGGTACAAGCCCTGCGAGGAACTGATGTGCATGCGATTTCTGCAAATAAAAAAATCATTCTTTACGACACTTTGTTGCGTTTTATCTTTTGTCAACTACGCTTGTTGTTCACATTATTTATAACTTGTTTATTAACTTATTCGATACCGAAACTGACCTGATTATTGTGAGGAATTGGGACATTGTTATTTCTTGGGGAACTAGAAATTTCGATTTGTCTAAGTTCGGGAGGTGGCTTTCCTTAAAAAATCTTTGTACTATGATCTGAAAAGAAAATAATTGATTTAATCATAATGTTCACGTCCAATGTCTTTTAATTGTGTTTAACGTTAGATGAATTGGACACTTTCAATAGAACTACTATTGTTAAATTTGCAACGTTTCGATAAAGAAACGAAACGTTGCAAATTGAACAATTGTTTTTTATTGAAAGTGCCCAATTCCAGCTAACGTTAAACACAATAATTGATTTAATTTGTTTGTTAAGTATTGTTCGAAATTACTCACAGGTATTTTGGTGGGAAATCTGTTGCGAATGGCCATAACTTCTTCTTTTCTGATTTCTGAAATGAAAAAAACATAGGTACTTTAGGCAATTTCGGTCAAAAAGAACTTCGTCATAGCGAAGAAATTATTTTACGCTGAGCAGAGGTGGGCAATTGACAATATAAAATTGTAATTGTGTTTATTTTTTAAAAAAGAAATTTATGTAAATAAAAAAGTTGTTAATTGTAGTTTTAATGTATTTATAATTTGTTTTTTGGATAACGTTGTTTGTGATTTGTCCAGTTTGGTTTCGTGTGCTTTCTGTTTGTTGTCAAAGTACATTTCTTTATTTGGACTAAAACAATTTGATTGTGCGGGCGAAGTTTCTTCGTGCCGTAATTTATTTGAGAATAATTTAACAGAAAACGAAAATAGAATGGATTTAAGAAAATTGAGTATTTGATTGCCGATGCCACAATAAGTTGATTCTCAAAATGTGAAGTTTGTGTTTGTTAAATGAGAACTAATCGGTGTGGGTTTGGAGGGCAAACAAATTTGTATTGTTTTTATCATTTTTCAAAGTTTAATTAAATAGCAGTTTTGGGGGATGATTTCTCTTTTAATCGGAACGATTTGTCATCAGTAATTTGGGATTTTTGTAGTATTAATTCAAAGTTTTCTTCTTGTTGAAGTTATACTTCTTTTGGCGTCGAGGGTCAAATTTTAGCAGGCAACGGAAGTTGCGCGCGCATTATTAACAAAAAAATGGCGGTATGAAGTCAGCCGTCTAAGAAACTAAATTAATTATTGTGAATCGCGCTTAAAACCGAGTGTGCACATTCGAGCTCAAAGTGGCACATTCCGATCTCGGGAAAATGAAGCGCGCCGCTCCGCGTCGCGCTTCATTTGCCTCCCTCGCTCGGAAATGTGCCACTTTTCGCTCGAATGCGCACATCTTTGTATTTATTAGATATGTCTACGTTATCCTTCGCTCTTTCAAATCAAAAAATTATATATGTTTTAGTAAATATTGATTTTATGTTCGAAAAACGTTTTTACCATAGCAATGAGTGGAAGAGAGCGAAAAGATACGACAATCTCGTCAGTGCGAGTGAGAGGGAACGATTAAAATTATTCAACTGCGTTTTCGTCTAATTTATTGCCTTAAATGATTGTGAATCGCGCTTAAAACCGAGTGTGCACATTCGAGCTCAAAGTGGCACATTCCGATCTCGGGAAAATGAAGCGCGCCGCTCCGCGTCGCGCTTCATTTGCCTCCCTCGCTCGGAAATGTGCCACTTTTCGCTCGAATGCGCACATCTTTGTATTTATTAGATATGTCTACTTTATCCTTCGCTCTTTCAAATCAAAAAATTATATATCTTTTAGTAAATATTGATTTTATGTTTGAAAAACGTTTTTACCATAGCAATGAGTGGAAGAGAGCGAAAAGATACGACAATCACGTCAGTGCGAGTGAGAGGGAACGATTAAAATTATTCAACTGCGTTTTCGTCTAATTTATTGCCTTAAATGATTGTGAATCGCGCTTAAAACCGAGTGTGCACATTCGAGCTCAAAGTGGCACATTCAGATCTCGGGAAAATGAAGCGCGCCGCTCCGCGTCGCGCTTCATTTGCCTCCCTCGCTCGGAAATGTGCCACTTTTCGCTCGAATGCGCCCATCCTCGTATTTATTGGATTTGTTTACATTAATTTGAAATATGAAAGTACTAAAAATTTTCAAGAATGGAATCTATTCAAAATATACTGGAGGAAAGCGCCATCTTTTTGATTTAAAAACAACTAACTCTTTGATTTATACACGTAGGACCCTGTTCAAATATTTTTTACCGTGTTTTTTGCATTTTTGAGAAAAGCATTTGTTAATTTTATTCAGTAACATTAAATCATTGAAAATGATTTAAATTATAAGAGAAGGGGACTGGTACTTTTTCGAATCCACAAATCGAGTGGTAAGATCTTGATTTAATTATTGTATAAATATAAATTAAAATTAGGCAGATAAATATCCGAAATTATTTTGTTTATTCTAACTGCTGTATTTTTATAAATATGTTTCGCACTTTTTTTTCTTTGAAAAGATATTTGTAAAGTCATTAAGTATTTTTTTAATTGCTAAAAAAACTAGAGTGTCTACTTACGTACGCGCATTAGAAGTTATACTTCTTTGTCGTTACTAACTTAAATATACCGGGTGTATCATTTAAAGTGCCACGATTTTAAAATTCCTAAAATAATAAAGATTTGAAGAAAAATATAAGCATAAAAGTTTTTTAACTTATTTGGTCTGTGCACTAGCACAAATATAAAATTTGTTATACTTTGCGTTTAATGGGAAATTGTGACAACTTTCTTATCTCAAATAGAAGGGTACTCATTTTTTTTTAATTGGATACACCTCTTTCCAAAAATGTAAAATAAGTTATCATTTGATTAATGAATAATTAAAAAAGAATAGTTTTATTTTCGATTACCAGCGTGTTTCAGCAAAGTGCCACGAGCTAGTTTTAGGCAAAAATTGAATATTTACGCAATCGCAGCAGTCGTTCAAAAACTGTGAATGCCCAAGAAAATTTTCAAATAAAACGTAAATGAAATGCTTATCGTAAACTCGAATTCCCACACCCGTTCCTCGCACATTTTAGTTGTGAAAGGCATATCGATGAATACAGTTGAACGCTCCCCAAAATTTGAATTTATTAGTGATTTTTTAAATGTGTCGAGTGACAGTGTTTATCAAGGGCCTTCTACCCCGAAGAAGTACCCCTTCCGCAAAATTCAAACCTGTAAGTCTTTTTTTAAAGATCTTTATTAATGTTTTTCGGTTTTTACTGTGTAAAATTAATGGTACCTCGGAAATTTTTGTACCGGTGTGCTTACAACAAAATTAGCAATTTTTGAGCGTTAGTGGCTTTGGCAAAAAATTAAAACTAACCCCCAAATTAATTTCCTTTGTGTTGAATTTTGATACGTCACAGAATGACGTAGAAAATCGGACTATTTGCGAGCCGACCTTATCGCATTTCTTACCTGGCTTTTGAGATATCATTTTATTATTAGAGTTTTTAAACTGTACTTTACAAACGAAAGCAGTTCGAAAACCACGTCCGTTTCTACGAAGGTAATGTTTATAGTGTTATTCAGAAAAATCTTTGATGAGAAAGTATACGGGGTGTATGATTTAAAGTGCCACGAGCTCATAATTCCTTAACGCTTCATTTTTCCGAGATTGGAATGTGCCATTTTGTGCACACGAGACGAAAAATTAGTTAAATAATTTTAATCGTTCCATCTCACTTGCATCGACGTGATTTTCGTATATTTTCGCTCTCTTCCACTCATTGCTATGGTAAAAACGTTTTATCGACATAAAAAATCAATGTTTACTGAAATAAATCGAAAGTGATTTGAAAGGGCGAAGAATAAAGTAATCCAATTTAATAAATACGAGGATGTGCGCATTCGAGCGAAAAGTGGCACATTTCCGAGCGAGGGAGGCAAATGAAGCGCGACGCGGAGCGGCGCGCTTCATTTCCGAGATCGGAATGTGCCACTGAGCTCGAATGTGCACACTCGTTTTAACACGATTCACAATATTTTAGACCAAATTTAAAATTTAAAAGAAAAAATAATTATACAATTTTAATCGTTCCATCTCACTTGCATCGACGTGATTTTCGTATATTTTCGCTCTCTTCCACTCATTGCTATGGTAAAAACGTTTTATCGAACATAAAAAATCAATGTTTACTGAAATAAATCGAAAGTGATTTGAAAGGGCGAAGAATAAAGTAATCCAATTTAATAAATACGAGGATGTGCGCATTCGAGCGAAAAGTGGCACATTTCCGAGCGAGGGAGGCAAATGAAGCGCGACGCGGAGCGGCGCGCTTCATTTTCCCGAGATCGGAATGTGCCACTTTGAGCTCGAATGTGCACACTCCGTTTTCACCATGATTCACAATATTTTAGGCCATTAAATTAAACGAAAAATTAATTATACAATTTTAATCGTTCCCTCTCACTTGCATTGACAAAATTATCGTATCTTTTCGCTCCCTTCCACTCATTGCTATGGTAAATACGGTTTTCGAATATAAAAAGCACATATGCTAGATAAAATTAAATCTGTAATTAATTCTAAATATACAAATACATTTAATGAGGTGTAAGTAGCTTTATAAGATGATTTAAAAGAAAAAAAACAAAGGTCATTATTTTTTGTCCTTTTGCTCAGAATCGTAAGTTGAGTTTGAACGTATGACATTGTGAATATTAGGAATTCGAGATTAATAGTTTTGTTTCTTTTTCTTTAAATTATCGTATCACAATTAATTACTTGTTTTTAAGTCCGTAATGACCAAGGGGACATTCGTACTTTTACAATTATTATAATTAACGCTATTATCTCTTGCGAAATTATTTTTTTCGAACGCATTCTTTTCCAATAAATTATAAATTATTTATTGCACGTTCTAAATAAAATGTTTATTGTTAGTACTTACTAAAAAAAAAAAACAAGTATTCGTCACGTTCGCCCCAATTTAATCGATTTTGAAATTTCAATTTTAAACTAAAGTTTTATAAACCCGACTGGTTATGCAATTGCGACAGCCTGATAAATTGCAAGGAGATAAGTGCTCATAAAAATATTAATAATAAAAAAATGGGTCAAACGTGCCGATGCTCTTAGATCTTTTTTTTTTGCTCGATTTTTCAATTATTCTAAAATTGGGGAAACAGTAACACAATTAAAATAGGTGCCTTTCAATATTTTAGCAATTTTGGAAAGAGAAAAACAATTAAAATTCTTCGTACAATAATAAATGTAATCAAACGATTTTTTTATGACTAATTTGGTCCGCGATGATTTATGATCGTTTAATTAAAAAAAAATTCGCGATTAAGATTAACTATTTTTAAACTTTAAATAATTATAAAAAGAGCATGGACGTACAACGGAACATTTATCAAAACACACCCGAGTTGTTGTTAGGGAAATAAGGGACTCATATTATGCACTTGAACTTTTCAATAATGAATTCTAATAGGCCCCCCTCCGTAATCAATTTGAAAATTAAAAATTTAATCAAAATTTACATTTTGAAAGTTTCGAGCGCGTTTTTCTCCCAGACCTAACGTTGGGCCTTATTGATTTGTTTGGATGATCTTACGCTCCGATAAATGGGCTTTCCGAATCTGAAAATTTTTTAAAGATCCGTTCACAAATAACCGAGCTACGATTTTTCAAAGCCGAAATTTAGAAAAAATTAATTACAGGTCGGACTCTTCGAACCCGTTTTTCTTGAGAATTTCAAATAGCACGTTTATGGTTTTTTGGGCCTATCCGAAGCCAAAAAGTCTGGACAATCCGAATCTGTATAGTTTTTAAAGATCCGTCCACAAATAATGGCGCTACAATTTTTTTAACGTCAACTTTTGTGCTACAAAAATGAATCTAAAACTTCAACTCTTAATTACTCGAAAAATTAACATTGCGCTCTATGTCGATTTTGCACCTATCTTATGGGGAAAAGTCTCATGATTCCAAATCTGGGTCACTTTTAATGATTGGATCGAAAATGAGAGCGCTACGATCGGTTTTGTGAGCCGAAGTGTATTTTTTTTGATTTAATTAGTTTTCTTGAAAATTTGGGGGGTTGAAGGGGGAGCAGCGAAGAATATCTCCGGTTATGTCGGTTTGGGGTTAATAGGAACGTCCCACAAAAATTTAAAGCAAATCCGTCACCTAAATTTTTTTTTCCTCAAAAATACGCAAGGGGTTAATCCATGTTTTTTGCCGATTTCGGCCGATTTTGGGGGTTTTGAGTTAGGACCGGATTCCGACGTGTTGGGGTTGGGAACGTTCAGAAATGATGGGATTTGACGAAATTCTGAAAGATGGCGAAGTTACAGCATTTTGAAAATTAAAAATTTCAGCTAAATTTACATTTTGTGAGCTTCGAACGCGTTTTTCTCCTATTCTTAACATTGGACCATGTTGATTTTTTTAGTTTATCTTACGCTCCGATAAATGGCCTTTTAGAATCTGAAAAGTTTGTAAAGATCCGTTCACAAATAGCCGCGCTACAATTTTTCAAAGTGGAAATTTAGAAAAAAATATTTACAAGTCAGATCATTCGAAGCCGTTTTTCTCGAGAATTTCAAATGGCACGCCTATGGTTTTATGGGCCATCCGAAGCCAAAAAGTCTGGCGAATCCGAATTTGTATAGTTTTTAAAGATCCCTTCGCAAATAACGGCGTTACAATTTTTTAACGTAAAATTTTGTACTACAAATTTGAACCTAAAACTTCAACCCTTAATTACTCGAAAAATTAACATTGCGTCCTATGCCAATTTTGCACGTATCTTATAGGAAAAAGTCTCAAGATTCCGAATTCGGGTCGTTTTTAAAGATCGGATCAAAAATGAGGGCGCTATGATCGTTTTTATGAGTCGAAATGTGTTATTTTCAAATTCTTTAGTTTTCTGGAAAATTTTGCGGGTTAAAGAGGGAGCAGGGAACAATGGCTCCCGGATATGTCGGTTTGAGATCCATAGGAACGTTCCACAAAAATTTAAAGCAAATCCGTCACCTAAAATTTTTTTCCTCAAAAATACGCAAGGGGTTAACCCATGTTTTTTTGCCGATTTTGGGGGTTTTGAGTTAGGACCGGATTCCGACGCGTAGGGGCTGGAAACGTTGCGAAATGAAAGGATTCGACGAAATTCGCAAAGACGGCTGAGTTAAAGCATTTTGAAAATTAAAAATTTTAGCAAAATTTACATTTTGAAAGCTTCCAACGCGTTTTTCTCCCAGACTTAACGTTGGGCCCTGTTGATTTTTTTGGATGAACTTACGCTCCGATAAATGCGCTTTCAGAATCTGAAAAGTTTGTAAGGATCCGTTCACAAATAACCGAGCTACGATTTTTCAAAGTTTAAATTTCGAAAAAATTAATTACAAGTCGGATTCTTCGTAGCCATTTTTCTCGAAAATTTCAAATAGCACGCCTATGGGTTTTTAGGCCTATCCGAAGCCAAAAAGTCGGGCCAATCCGAATCTGTGTCATTTTTAAAGATCCGTCCACAAATAACGGTGCTACAATTTACATACAGTAGGACCCCAATTAACCGGGATAATGACGGGAACAGGGGTTCATGCATAATCGAAAATCTTGCATAAACGAATCACAATTTTAATTGTCTAAATGTTCTATGTAAAAACACTAATTAAGAAAAACTATGTAAAAAACGTTTTTACATCAATTTACAATATGTATACACAAATACATATGTATTGAATTTTTATAAAAAAAAACGGTAATTTTACTTTGTTTTTTATTAAAGATTTCTGTTTTTATATCTGTTCTCTTTGCCCGTAGCGCGATAATTCTGCTATAGTCGGCGTTGTTAAAAAAAAATTGACCGCTCGGAACCCCGGTTAATGGGGGTCCTACTGTACATCTCTAACTTATTGCATATTAATTATGTACACTTTAATTAATTAATTTCTGCCTTCAGAATCGATCAAAAAACTTAATGTTTTTTACGAAATAAATCACACTTAGCTCAATTTCATTAAATTCGTAAAAAAAGAATATACAAATGAAAAAAAATGAATAACGAAAAAAAAAGGATAAAAACATAAAAATAAAACCACATATTGTCTGGCCGACCGTAAGTTGCCTTCAAACTAATTATTTTGTTTGTTAATAATATTTGTTTAAATATTTATGGAAAACTATCGTCTGATTAGCTTTTATCCTTGTGATTTTTGCGAGAAGCCAAAAGGTCAAGAACCATCGATTTTAAGCGGTTGGAACCCCAAAGGAAAATCAAAATCGAAAAACTCACCAACGGTTTTCGTCCTCCTCTTCGTATTATAATTAATGTCCAACCTATCTCTTCGAAAATCCGTGTTAATTCTGTCCAACATGGTGCTCTTGAATTTTTCCAGGTGCTTGCGCTGCTGTGTCTGGTAGTTATTTCCGTTGGTTAAAAACATTAGGGACGCTTCGGCGATCAAATTCGAAAAAAAAAAAACAACAACAAAACCGGCCCAAAAATAGATTTCGATAATTCGACCGATCTCACGCCGTCATCCTTGCCGATAAACACACAGAAAAGTCCTTCGAACGTTCGATAAGTATTTTGGCAACACTTCCGCAAAAATGGCCCTACTTCTAATCGAAAGCGGTTGGCCGTGCACGAGCTCTTCTGGCGACTGCCCCGGCTCTTTTCGATGCCCCAAATATATTTCGATGCAATCGCACTTAAATATTTAAACAGTTTTCGACGCACTCGGTCACGTACAAACGGAACGCCCTGTACCTAGGATTGCCAGAGAACCGCCGACTCGCTCGTATTCTTCCAACGGACTGCCGCAAATTTCTGTCAACAATAAGTCAGACCTTTTCTTGTTAAAAATTGTTGTTGATTGATGGCCTCTATTCGGCTGATATCCTTATTGGAAGGCAGGACCGCACTCGGCTCTCCGTTGGCGCTTTTTATTTGCCGGCGACCGTTAATCGCCTTAATTACGATAACGACTTATTTACATAATTAATTTGTCGCTAGAAATTTTATACAATGTTGTCTTATGGCTTATGGAATCGTTTAAACTTTCTTCTTTTTCTAATTTATTGCTTTTGTTTTTTTGTTTGTTTTTTTTTAATTAAAATTTGTGCAGTGGAACTTGTTGAGGAACGACGGAAATTCTTTTTTGAAGTTATACTTCTTTTGGCGGTTGAGAGTAAAATTTTAGTAGGCAATGGAAAGTTGCGCGCGCACGTTTAACGAAAATTAAAAAGTACGAACTTAGCCATTTAAGAAAGTAAATTAATTATTGCGAATCGCGCACAGAGTGTGCACATCCTCGTATTTATTGAATTTAACTTGAAATGTGCAAGATAAGATATTTTTTATTTTTCAATGAGTGGGAGCGAGTGAATAGATACAATAATCGCATGAGTGCAAGTGAGAGGGAACGATCAAAATGTTCTCTATAGGTATTAGTATACATTTTTAACTACTAATTAATTTTATAAATATATACGGTTATTTTTCAAATTGATTATTGTGAATCATGCTTAAAACCGAGTGCGCACATTCGAGCTCAAAGTGGCACATTCCGATCTCGGGAAAATGAAGCGCGCCGCTCCGCGTCGCGCTTCATTTGCCTCCCTCGCTCGGAAATGTGCCACTTTTCGCTCGAATGCGCACATCTTCGTTTTACTCGATTTATCTACATTAATATAAGGTAAAAGACCCAGTTATTGACACTTTAAGAGTGACAGCTGAGGTTATAACAGGATAACTTATAAAAAATTTAATTTAAATAATTAATTTTTTTTTCATATGTAAGTTCACGATTTCTAGAAAAGGTCATATGCGTAAAATAATGTTTGAATCCCAGTTTCTGACACTTAAAATTTTTATTGCTGTAGTTTCTGACACTGGCATCTGCCTAGTTTGTGACACTCCATATGTCAAAATTATTCGTCATTTATTAGGTTATACACTATCAAATTTAAATTTATTATAATCAAACATAATTTGTTATAATGTATCATTTATTATAAATAAAATGTTAATTTTTTCAACACAAAAATAATTAAAGTAAATATTATAAAAACAAATACGTAAACATAACATAGGTTAAAATTTGAGTGTCAATAACTGTAACATACCTATAAAATTGAGCCTAGTTATTGACACTCTTATTTTAATAATAAAATATAATTTACTATAATGTTTTAATATTTAAAAATAAAGAGTAGTTAAGGATGTACGAGCAGGATACTGGGTGGGGATAGACCGATCCAGGCGCGCGGTAAAGAGGGCATGGCCGCAGCATTTTGTATGGCAACACTGTGATTATTATGATTCTTAAGGCAATGTTATCAGTAAATTCAAAATAAACGTTGAATGTAACACGTACGAATATAAAATTATGGAAGGTGAAATGAAATAGAAAACTATCTATCGGGATGAAAATTTAACAGAATGCTTAAAATTAGGTTAGTATTTTTGACACTTACTTTGCTTTAATGGTCTGTAGTGTTGCCATTTAGTTTAAGAGCTAACAAAAGTAAGCTAATTTTCGTAAATATCTCTTAATTTAGTCGGTTTAGTACGGTTTTTTATTTTTTTAACATCTTTATGAATGTCTTAACTTTTAATTAGATATTTTTTTTTCATATTCTAGGACGAATTTGGTTGAAAATTATGAAAACATGTCGTCTATCCGTCACTTTGCCATAAGACTAATGTTAAATATGCTTACTTTTGAAATCAATTATTTCTTTAAATAGTCGGTTAACCCTCTTCAAATTTTGAGAATTTGTTTAGACATATTTAAACTACATATAAAAAAAAATAAAGCATTTCGAGCAAAATGACTTTCGTGCTCATACATCCTTAAATAATTAAATTTTTTTTTCATATATAAGTTCACGATTTCTAGAAAAGGTCATATGCGTAAAATAATTGTTTGAAGCAGATTAATAATTTAAATTAATGTTTTAAAAAATAATGTTTGAATCCCAGTTTCTGACACTTAAAATTTTTATTGCTGTAGTTTCTGACACTGGCATCTGCCTAGTTTCTTACACTCCATATGTCAAACTTATTCGTCATTTATTAGGTTATATACTATCAAAATTAAATTTATTATAATCAAACATAATTTGTTATAATGTATCATTTATTATAAATAAAATGTTAATTTTTTCAACACAAAATAATTAAAATAATAAAATTAAATATTATAAAAACAAATACGTAAACATAACATAGGTTAGAATTTGAGTGTCATTCACTGTAACATACCTATAACATTGAGCCTACTTATTGACAATCTTATTTTAATAATAAAATATAATTTACTATGCTGTTTTAATATTTAAAAATAAAGAGTAGTTAATTATTAATCGAACCATTTATTTTTTATAATATTATTATACTTACATGATGATTAAATCATTAATTCAATAGTCGAACGCTCTTTTGTCAATTGCTTAGACTATAACCAAAAAATGGCTTTCACAGTCACTCTGGGCTTAAATATTATTTTATATTAAGTGAGTTTTTTTTTGTAACTGATATCGTCATCAAATAGGTACACGATGAATTTATTTTAATTTCGAAAAAATTAATTTATCAATTCGAGGTAATTTTCTTTTTATTAATTCAAAGTAAAGTTGAAAGTGTCAGAAACTGGGTCAGTGTCAATAACAGGGTTCTGTTACCTTACTCTCTTTAAATGAATAAATTAAATTTATTTTAGTAAATATTGATTTTGTGTGCGAAAACCTTTTTACCATAGCAATGAGTGAAAGAGAGCGAAAAGATACGACAATCACATCAATGCGAGTGAGAGGGAACGATTAGAACTATAGAACTGATATTTTGTGAGGTTTGTTGGCCAAAATTGTTGTGAATCGTGCTTAAAACCGAGTGTGCACATTCGAGCTCAAAGTGGCACATTCCGATCTCGGGAAAATGAAGCGCGCCGCTTCGCGTCGCGCTTCATTTGCCTCCCTCGCTCAGAAATGTGCCACTTTTCGCTCGAATGCGCACATCTTCGTATTTATTGAGTTGGTCTACTTCATCTTTCGCTCTTGCAAATCACAAATTTGAATTTATTTGAGTAAATATTAATTTTGTGTGCGAAAAACGTTTTTACCATAGCAATGAGTGGAAGAGAGCGAAAAGATACGACAATCTTGTCGAAGCGAATGAGAGGAACGATTAAAATAATTGAACTGATTTTTTCTTTAGTTTATTGGCGTAAATTATTCTGAAATGTGCCACCTTTTCGCTCGAATGCTTTGTTTTCAATTTACACGGTTTTCCATACAAAAAATTATGATTTCGATTTACACGGTTTTCTCCGGAACCCATCTACCGTGTAAATTGGTGAATAAATGTACAGTGGAAAGGCTCCAAGACTGGATTTTTTTAAAGATGGCGTAGTAACATATAATTAGGAGCTATATACAGTAAAACCTCTCTTAACGGACACCCCTCTTCAACGAACAATTTTAAAAAGTCCCGACAAAAAGTATAGGAAAATAATGTATTTAGGCCCTCTTTTCAACGGTCGCCCCTCTAGCGGACGCGACAGCCTAATTATGGTTACCAAGAAACATATTTACCTTTCTTAAACGGACACTTACAAAGCCATAAAATTGAAAAAACGTCGTTTAATGTTCTGAAGGATTAAAATATCTTTGTTCCATTATACACAACGACACAAGTCTTCTGTAAATTGATTTTGAGGATTACTTTTGTTTCTTTGACGTATTTCTTCTTATTTATAAAACAAGTTCTTTTATCTACCCGTAAATAGGAAACTCGCCCTACATTAAAACCTTCCAGGAAGTTTAGTTAAATTTAATTTAGGAATTGTTGGCGCTTCATGAGAAGGCAATTGTACATTCTAAAACTAAAAAACAAACAAAAATTACTTTTTTTTTAAAGTTAATGAATATTAAATATTAGCAAGTAATTAAATTAGTTTTGACACATTTCATTTATTTTCTATTTTATTTTTTAATTATTTGTATCTATATAAGGGAGCGTTCAAGTATTACGTAACGCAATAAGGGGGTGTCGACCATCGCGTTATGCAACATTTTTTTATTTATTTAAATAAAAGGCTAGGGAATTAAAAATTGCCAAGTTGGCAACCCCTTTCGTTTATGTATTACCGGAAAATGGTCACTTGGTTGTTACGTAACGTTTAGGGCTGGGGGAGGTCTGAAAAACGTTACGGCGCGTTACATGGGGCGGGGGGAGGGGGTAAAAAATCTTCAAAAATTGCGTTGCGTAATACTTGAACGCTCCCTAACACATATAATAATAATTTTTAATTAGATCTATATTTGGTCTATTTTTTATTTATTCATTTTTTTAACACCTGTCCTCAGCGGACACCCCTCCACAACGGACAATATTGTTGGTCTCGCGACTGTCCGTTCAAAAGAGGGGTTACTGTATATTTAATTTAGGCGTGCCAAAGAAGTATAACTTCCATCACGCGGTTTATTTATTTTTTTGTTGCGCGTTTGTCTGTTAATTGTGTATTGCAAAATTTAACGACGAATGTGCCTATTAAAATAATTTTTAGTCGAAAAATTTTCCTAAATACTTATTGGAATAATTTTAGTCGTTTTCTTTCACTTGCACTTATGCGATTGTCGTATCTTCTCGCTCGCTCCCACCCATTGCAGGGGTAAAAATGCGAACTTGAACGAAAGTGGAGTTTTTGAATCGTTTCGTCGCGCTTGCACGCATGCGATCTTCGTATCTTTTCGCTCGCTTCCACTCATTGAAAAAAGAAACGACCTTTTTTTGGGCCCCAAGCTAAATTGTTTTATAGTTCGTTAAAAATTATTTTTTAAAAAGCACATTGGACGAAATTCTTCATTTTATTAATTACATTTATAGAAATAATCTTTTAGGATTTTTTTTTTAATAAAACAAATTGTGAAACAGCAATTAATCGATTTAATTAAAGGAATTTTACAGTAAAAGTTTTGGGGTTCTCGCAAAAAAACGTTTGCCCCCCTGCGAATTGTCAAATTCGTTACGATCGAGTTAATCGTATGTTGGCCCCCCTTTTAATTTTTTTAACAAATAATTTTGCGGCGAGCCTGAATCCGAACGTTTAACGACTCGTTGATTAAATAAGCGGTTTCGAATAATAAGTTAAATATTGTTTATAAATATGTGGAAAATAACCCCCGAGATAAAAATCTATTTAAAGTGCGGTTCTGTGGAGCTGTTACTAACTGCCCCCCACTGAATGCACAATTAAATGTAATGTCAATATCAGCTATTAGCTTGTCCTCGTCTTAATCAGTGTTGATTCATTGATGTTTTAAGACGTGTAGAAAAATAGATAAGGAAAGGACGATAAGGGGAGAGCTTTTTTTAGAAATCGTGGAATAATTTTTGTTTTCTGTGTTTTATACAAGGCGTCGGATTCTGCAATTGACGTACTTCGACTTTCTTTTCGAATTAGTTTGTTGTTTATCGTAGACATTCAATCGGCTCTTATCTCGGTATAATTTATACTTTTATTTCGAAAATAGTTTTAGTAATTAGTTATTTGTATGATCGCTGATCTGTAAAATTTCTTCATACTTATGTACACTTGCATGTAATCGATTACGTTTCCTCTTCGGTAACTCTCGGAATAACATGTGATGTATTTTTTAAATTATTTTATGGTTTTTTGTGTTAATTGCGTTTTTGTTTATTTAACTCAGTTTTGAGTCGAGGGGGTTATTAAATTAACCTTTCGTGTGCGAGGTGGGGTATAACTGACGTGACCAATTTTTTTCTTGTTAAAACGGCACGCTTGGCAATCGTGCTTAAAACGGAGTGTGCGCATTCGAGCTCAAAGTGGCACATTCCGATCTCGGGAAAATGAAGCGCGCCGCTCCGCGTCGCGCTTCATTTGCCTCCCTCGCTCGGAAATGTGCCACTTTTCGCTCGAATGCGCACATCCTCGTATTTATTGCATTCGTATAATTTACCGTGCGCTTCTTCAAATCAAAAAAATTCATTTTAGTTCGGTAAATATCGATTTTTATATTCGAAAAACGTATTTACTATAGTAATGAGTGGAAGGGAGCGAAAAGATACGACAATCTCGTGGGTGCGAGCGAGAGGGAACGATTAAAATTATTCAACTGCTTTTTCGTCTAATTTATTGGTCTAAAATATTGTGAATCGTGCTTAAAACCGAGTGTGCACATTCGAGCTCAAAGTGGCACATTCCGATCTCGGGAAAATGAAGCGCGCCGCTCCGCGTCGCGCTTCATTTGCTTCCCTCGCTCGGAAATGTGCCACTTTTCGCTCGAATGCGCACATCTTCGTATTAATTGCATTTGTCTAATTTATCCTACGCTCCTTCAAATAAAAATTTTTAATTTAATTTAGTAAATATCGATTTTATATTCGAAAACGGTATTTACAATAGCAATGAGTGCAAGGGAGCGAAAAGATACGGAAAACTCGTCAGTGCGAGTGAGAGGGAACGATTGAAATTATTCAATTTTATTTTTGTCTGATTTATTGCCCTAAATGATTGTGAATCATGCTTAAAACCGAGTGTGCACATTCGAGCTCAAAGTGGCACATTCCGATCTCGGGAAAATGAAGCGCGCCGCTCCGCGTCGCGCTTCATTTGCCTCCCTCGCTCGGAAATGTGCCACTTTTCGCTCGAATGCGCACATCCTCGTATTTATTACATTAATATAATTTACTGTGCGCTCCTTCAAATCAAAAATTTTAATTTAATTTACTAAATATCTATTTTATATTCGAAAAAGTTATTTACCATAGCAATGAGTGGAAGGGAGCGAAAAGATACGATAAACTTGTCAATGCAAGTGAGAGGGAACGATTAAAACGATTCAATTAATTTTTCGTCTAATTTATTGGCCTAAAATATTGTGAATCATGCTTAAAACCGAGTGTGCACATTCGAGTTCAAAGTGGCACATTTCCGAACTCGGGAAAATGTGCCCCTTTTTGTGCTTGAATGTCCACATTCTCGTATTTATAGAATTTGCCTATATTAATCTTGTATTCTTCAATTCAAAAAATTAAAAGTCGAATAAAGGCCATAGGGGTATAAGCCTTTTGTAAATATTTTAATGATATTCTATGGATGTGTAGACACTATAGAAATATAAAGATCCTGAAAATTTTAGACCTTAATCTATAGCGGTCCCTTCAAAAAGTCTAAATAAGTAAAAATTGGAAAATAATTTTTTTCGTTGGATTGAGTGAATCGATTATTTTGAAAATTTAGTATATTATGCAGGCGATAGAAAGCTTTTACGGACACCATGGACTAATTTTTAGCTTAATAAATGATAATAAATGATCAAAAAAATTATTTTCTCTTACTTTTTCAATTTTGATTATGATACTTAGCAAAATTATGATTCTATCATTTTTACATTTTTTAAAAGACTTATAATCACTCAGAATTTTTTCAAAATTTTCTTAATGGTACGCCATAGTTACAAAAAAATAAAAACTATTTTTATTATTAAACAAATCGAATTTTTCAACAAATTTTATCTAAATAATTAGAAATTTTTATTATTACTGTTTTTATTATTACATAAAGAATAAGCTATAAAATTGTTAGTCTTTATATTTATATTTGCTTTTAGTTTCTAAATTAAATTAGTAACCGTAGTGATTTAAAGTTAGAAAAGGACCAATAGAAATATGTGTGCAACCCGCTATATTTAAATGTTCGGGATATTTCTAGAACATTGCTTGTGTACTTAAATTTGTATTTGTTATTAAATATTGAGTAATGTTTTTCCGAAATTATTTTAATAATTGTTTGATAAATATGTTAATAGTTATATAAACATCTGATTAATAAAGAAGTTTAAGAAATTGATGCTTTTCACAAGGTTTACGTTTGTTCGGTTTCTAAAAGATTATTATACAAAATATTGAAGGCGATGGCTTACAGCTTCCGTTTTTTTTTTCGTATTTAGAAAAGGATTAATGTATTATATGTTTTGTTTAAGTTTGACTTTTACTAGGTCATTTATTGTTAAAAGACAATGAAAAATTACATTGTTTAATTTGAGATAAAAATTTAAGATGACAACAAAAACAAATTTATTTACTCCCGCATTATTTTCAATTGAACGCAACTAAAAATAAGAAAATAAGAAAATGGGCTAATTAAAGACGAGAAAATTACGATTTGTTCGTAAACAAATTACAGTTTGTTTTGCTAAATTTTCTCCTAACTAGGGAATTAGGGTTTTTTATTGGTCATGCTATTAATTATTTTTCGTTTTAAAAAGTTTTCGATGACCCGCTCATGACTCCATTTTATTTTGCTTCCAAGTTTTATCTCGACATTCTTTTAACGAATAACTTATCGAAAATTATGATAAAATAACTGCTAAAACGTTTGGGGAGCGATTAAAATTGTTTTTGCGCTTCGTAAAAGGGTGGAAAAGCCAATTTTATAAATTCACCAAAGCCCGCTTGTAAGATCTATTTGTTATAATTGATGGCCCGAATATATTTTTAATATACGAGGATAAAAACCCGTGCATTAGAAGTTATACTTCTTTGGCATAGCTAAATTAAATGTAACCATGTGTTATGTTGCTTACCTGGCGTGTATTTATAGCTACGCCACTGGTTTTATATCATACCTACGCTACTGCGACTCTCTTAAAACAAATCTAGTGTTTACACCTCCCCACTGTAAATTTATTACCTGATTTACACGGTAAGACGTAGAAATCAAAATTATAATTTTTTGTATGGGAAACCATGTAAATTGAAAAAAAAGCAAAAATTAATATAAACAAATTCAATAAATACGAGGATGTGCGCATTAGAGCGAAAAGTGGCACATTTCCGAGCGAGGGAGGCAAATGAAGCGCGACGCGGAGCGGCGCGCTTCATTTTCCCGAGATCGGAATGTGCCACTTTGAGCTCGAATGTGTACACTCGGTTTTAAGCACGATTCACAATATTTTAGGCTAATAAATTACACGAAAAATTAATTAATCAATTCTAATCGTTCCTCTCACTTGCATTGACAAGATTATCGTATCTTCTCGCTCCCTTCCACTCATTGCTATGGTAAATACGTTTTTCCAATATAAATTCCATATTTACTAAATTAAGTTCGAATTTTTGATTTGAGGGAGCGTAGGATAAATCATAATATTGTAATAAATACGAGGATGTGCGCATTCGAGCGAAAAGTGGCACATTTCCGAGCGAGGGAGGCAAATGAAGCGCGACGCGGAGCGGCGCGCTTCATTTTCCCGAGATCGGAATGTGCCACTTTGAGCTCGAATGTGCACACTCGGTTTTAAGCACGATTCACAATAATTTAGACCAATAAATTAGACGAAAAACCAGTTGATTAACTTTAATCGTTCCCTCTCACTTGCACTAACGAGATTGTCGTATCTTTTCGCTCCCTTCCACTCATTGCTATAGTAAAAACGTTTTTCGCACACAAAATCAATATTTACTAAAATAAATTCAAGTTTGTCATTTGAAAGAGCGAAGGATGAAGTAAACCAATTCAATAAATACGAAGATGTGCGCATTCGAGCGAAAAGTGGCACATTTCCGAGCGAGGGAGGCAAATGAAGCGCGACGCGGAGCGGCGCGCTTCATTTTCCCGAGATCGGAATGTGCCACTTTGAGCTCGAATGCGCACACTCGGCTTTAAAGCACGATTCACAATAATTTATTGATTTTCTTAGACGGCTTTAAATGTCGACTTTTTCTTAGCTGTGCGCGCGCAACTTTCGTTGCCCGTAATAGGCGGCTTTACTGTTTCATTTTCGTTAGCTGTGCGCGCGCCACTTTGCGTTGGCTGCCAAAATATTACTACCACCTGCGCCAAAGAAGTATAACTTTATGAACAATTAAGCGTTAAATATTATCCATTAATTATCGCGAGACAAAATTAATTAAGAATTTATCGAAAATTCAATATTTTTTAATTACTAATTAAAATCGTTGCTTAAAATTTTTGTGTTGGAAGATCTACGTATGACATTCGAGAAGATCGATTTATAATTTATTTGTTATATGCACGAATGTGATTGATAAGGGCTTAACTTTTAATAGATTTTTTTAAAATGATGCATAATTAACTTACAAACAGGATGTTGACTCCTTGACCCCCACTATCTCATCATAATTACATCTTTATTTTTATTATTCTTTTTTTTTTCTATTAACGATAAGAGACAATTAAATATGTAGAAAGCCATTATCGAAGTTTTTAGGGCTGTTGCCTTAAAAAGTTTTTAAGAGTTTTTTTTTCTCAAATATATTCGGGTGCTATTATTGTTATTGTTATTATAATTATTGAAACTTGTTAAATTTTCGATAAGTCGTGTCGGAAGGTCGATCTCTTCATAAAAGCACCACTGATAATTTTCTAAAATAATTTGTTCTTGCGGCTTTTGGAGCCTTGCAATTTTATTTGGTTATGTAATTAGCGGCAAACGATTGTTTGTTTACTTTTCAAATATTTAAACGGCTTGGGGTACGCAAAGGCCGCCCGCAAGGTTTCGATTACGTTTATAATTAGACTAATTTATTGCGTGCACACAAAGTTTTTACAAGGTTGCATTTAAAGATGCAGTAGAACCTCGATAATTCGAAACTTCTATAACTAGAATTTTTTTGCGCCTTCCTTGAGGTTCGATTTATCGGGGGTCTACTGTATATAGATTTGTTACGATTAAATGCATTGGTACTATCATTTTTTTAATTT
This sequence comes from Sinopyrophorus schimmeli, assembly GCA_036325965.1. NCBI lineage: Eukaryota > Metazoa > Arthropoda > Insecta > Coleoptera > Elateridae > Sinopyrophorus > Sinopyrophorus schimmeli. The sequence goes on from JARFIZ010000068.1 coordinate 186,696, forward strand.
AGGTCTTTTACGAGTTCAAACAGTAAGACTCGCTATTCAGAAATACAGTAGAGCCTCGTTTATCTGACCCCCGAGTAACTTACATTCCACGTTATTAATGTGATCAGTTTTTTTTGTTAAAGCGTGCTTAAGACCGAGTGTGCACATTCGAGCTCAAAGTGGCACATTTCCGAGCGAGGGAGGCAAATGAAGCGCGACGCGGAGCGGCGCGCTTCATTTTCCTCCTCGCTCGGAAATGTGCCACTTTCGCTCAAATGCGCACATCTTCGTATTTATTGAATTGGTTTACTTCATCCTTCGCTCTTTCAAATGACAAATTTGAATTTATTTTGGTAAATATTGATTTTGTGTGCGAAAAACGTTTTTACTATAGCAATGAGTGGAAGGGAGCGAAAAGATACGACAATCTCGTCAGTGCAAGTGAGAGGGAACGATTAAAGTTAGTCAACTGGTTTTTCGTCTAATTTATTGGCCTAAATGATTGTCAATCGTGCTTAAAACCGAGTGTGCACATTCGAGCTCAAGTGGCACATTCCGATCTCGGGAAAATGAAGCGCGCCGCTCCGCGTCGCGCTTCATTTGCCTCCCTCGCTCGGAAATGTGCCACTTTTCGCTCGGATGCGCACATCTTCGTATTTATTGAATTGGTTTACTTCATCCTTCGCTCTTTCAAATGACAAATTTGAATTTATTTTAGTAAATATTGATTTTGTGTGCGAAAAACGTTTTTACTATAGCAATGAGTGGAAGGGAGCGAAAAGATACGACAATCTCGTCAGTGCAAGTGAGAGGGAACGATTAAAGTTAGTCAACTGGTTTTTCGTCTAATTTATTGGCCTAAATTATTGTGAATCGTGCTTAAAACCGAGTGTGCATTCGAGTAGTGGCACATTCCGATCGGAATGAAGCGCGCCGCTCCGCGTCGCGCTTCATTTGCCTCCCTCGCTCGGAAATGTGCCACTTTTCGCTCGAACGTGCACATCCTCGTATTTATTCGATTCGCCTATATTAATCTTTTATTTTTCAATTCTAACAATTAAAACTCCAATAAATTTTGAGTTATTTTCGCCACTTTGAGCTCGAATGTGCACACTCGGTTTTAAGCACGATTCACAACAATTAATTTACTTTCTAAATAATTTTAATCGAAAATTACCACGCTGGGCCTAGTGAACAATTTAATTTCGCATAAATGTGCACATTTATATTAATTTAATTAAATTGCGTTTATTTTTGCACGTGCTTATATTGAATTTAGTTACGCCGAAGAAGTATAACTTCTAACGCGCGTACAGGTGTTTTGTTTATTTTATTCTGAGTTAACTATTCGTACTTTTTGAAAGAAAAGGGGCATAATACTTAAAGCAGATGTGTGTTGAGAAAAAGCAACTAATTTACGTGTACAGTCTGCCAAAATGAAAATCATCACCCGCCACCTACTTATCTTACTGTTAAGTGTAATTATTGTTATTGTTAAAATAATGCTGATACTAATATTTATAAAAAAACACGTAAAAATTGTTGTAATTCTTTGTTTATTATACTAGCACCCCAAAAGTAATCTAAACCAAGTCAAAAAAAGTAAAATGTCACTTAATACTGCCTATTTGTAGACACTTTCAGATTAATTCTAAAATAGATTAATTTTATCTTTAAATAAAGTCGATTTACCTCAGTCTTCATAAAAAATTAAGAATCAAAACTAAATAATTAACGATAAAAGATATATGTATTTTAAAATTTACAAAACTACGCACAAAAAGCAATAAAAGGGCACTTGGACCTACCCCATATAAGGGTGACGGACGAAATGACAGTTCCAACTTCAAAATAGATGTGTTGGCTCCAGTGGCGGTTTCAGAGGGGGGTAATCGGTTAATCCCCCTCCCAAGAATTTTTCGTTTGCTTATTTATTTTTATTCTTAAAAATTTTCAATATTTCAAACAAACAAGTTAAGTTAACTTTTTTCTTTTTTTAAAATTACTTCCTCCAAGCCAGTTGGCTCGAAACGCTCCTGGTTGGCTCTATAAAGTTGGATATTTTTGTACTAAAAGACCTGAAGAAATCTGCTCGTATAGGCAGCCGGCGTAGCTGCCGGGGTGGTCATTTTTATCTGGGCCCATTGTACATTAATATTATTTTGTTAAATCTTGTTTACTGGCGTTCCGAATAATTGAGGGCCTACTGTATCTTAATACTATCAGCGAATTATGCAAGACTCCGTTAATATTGAAATTAATTTGGCGAAATATTTTTTTAATAAAATCTTAATAGCGAAAGCAGTGTTAAATAAAGTGTAACATTGTAAACGCTGTTAACACTATCAATTTCAAATGCAATTATTTTATGGACTTGTCATATTTTTATACGATAAACGGACGAGTCCGATAAAATAACGAGGCACTAAATCTTTTTAATTAGCACTTTTTTTCGCAATGGACTTTTTTAATTTTCAAAGATCACACTTAGAAAAAGTTCATTTCGATACTGCGATTATGTCGCTAATACCTACTTATCGAAAAATAATTTTTATCAATCGTAAGTTCATTGGCATTAATTAAAATGGTATTATCGTTATTGATGTTTACTCAGCTTTCATTATTTGTTTGACATTTCAATATTATGATTTAAGAAAGACTTTTTTTGTCTCTCTGCTGGAATTGTTTGTTCTCCTTTTATACGATTACCATTATTACTGATTTCGAAAAAAAAGGCGGACAAATATAGAAGGGGTTATCGGTTTTATGTCATTATGGAAGTTCTAATTAATTTAATTCGAGCTTCAAATTAAAAAGTAATGCCTTTTTAATTTGAATCGCTCTTTTTTTTCCTTCAAGAAGACGAGTTTAATTGCTTGCTTTTATCGAACGCATATGTAAAGTTCTTTTCGAAGCTGTAAAGTTAAACAAAGGCTTATGAATAACAACGAGCTCTTTTGTTTTATTCAGGGCGTCCAACACAAAGCGACTGCGTACATAGATTTGGGGATTTTCAATTAATTGTGTTCGTTGCTTTGCATTTTAGGACACCCTGTATATTGTCTCGACGGGGAATTGCTTAAAACGGTTTATTATTTTTTGGGAAAGTTGGAAATTTATTTCGTTCGAAGTATTTTATCGAAGTTATATTTTTTTATCGAATTTATATTCGAAAAACGTGTTTACCATAGCAATGAGTGGAAGGGAGCGAGAAGATACGATAATCTTGTCGGAGCAAGTGAGAGGGAACGATTGAAATTATTCAATAAATTTTTCGTTCAATTTATTGGCCTAAAATATTGTGAATCATGCTGAAAACCGAGTGTGCACATTCGAGCTCAAAGTGGCACATTCCGATCTCGGGAAAATGAAGCGCGCCGCTTCGCGTCGCGCTTCATTTGCCTCCCTCGCTCGGAAATGTGCCACTTTTCGCTCGAATGCGCACATCCTCGTATTTATTACATTTGTATAATTTATCCTACGATCCTTCAAATCAAAAATTTTAATTTAATTTAGTAAATATCTATTTTATATTCGAAAAACGTATTTTACCATAGCAATGAGTGGAAGGGAGCGAGAAGATACGATAATCTTGTCGGAGCAAGTGAGAGGGAACGATTGACATTATTCAATTAATTTTTTGTCCAATTTATTGGCCTAAAATATTGTGAATCATGCTGAAAACCGAGTGTGCACATTCGAGCTCAAAGTGGCACATTCCGATCTCGGGAAAATGAAGCGCGCCGCTTCGCGTCGCGCTTCATTTGCCTCCCTCGCTCGGAAATGTGCCACTTTTCGCTCGAATGCGCACATCCTCGCATTTATTACATTTGTATAATTTATCCTACGATCCTTCAAATCAAAAATTTTAATTTAATTTAGTAAATATCTATTTTATATTCGAAAAACGTATTTTACCATAGCAATGAGTGGAAGGAGCGAGAAGATACGATAATCTTGTCGGAGCAAGTGAGAGGGAACGATTGAAATTATTCAATAAATTTTTCGTCTAATTTATTGGCCTAAAATATTGTGAATCATGCTTAAAACCGAGTGTGCACATTCGAGCTCAAAGTGGCACATTCCGATCTCGGGAAAATGAAGCGCGCCGCTCCGCGTCGCGCTTCATTTGCTTCCCTCGCTCGGAAATGTGCCACTTTTCGCTCGAATGCGCACATCTTCGTATTTATTACATTTGTATAATTTATCCTACGATCCTTCAAATCAAAAATTTTAATTTAATTTAGTAAATATCTATTTTATATTCGAAAAACGTATTTTACCATAGCAATGAGTGGAAGGGAGCGAGAAGATACGATAATCTTGTCGGAGCAAGTGAGAGGGAACGATTGAAAATTTTTCAATTAAATTTTTTTGTCCAATTTATTGGCCTAAAATATTGTGAATCATGCTGAAAACCGAGTGTGCCATTCGAGCTCAAAGTGGCACATTCCGATCTCGGGAAAATGAAGCGCGCCGCTCCGCGTCGCGCTTCATTTGCTTCCCTCGCTCGGAAATGTGCCACTTTTCGCTCGAATGCGCACATCCTCGCATTTATTACATTTGTATAATTTATCCTACGATCCTTCAAATCAAAAAATTTTTAAATTTTAAATTTTGTAAATATCTATTTTATATTCGAAAAACGTATTTTACCATAGCAATGAGTGGAAGAGAGCGAGAAGATACGATAATCTTGTCGGAGCAAGTGAGAGGGAACGATTGAAATTATTCAATAAATTTTTCGTCTAATTTATTGGCCTAAAATATTGTGAATCATGCTTAAAACCGAGTGTGCACATTCGAGCTCAAAGTGGCACATTCCGATCTCGGGAAAATGAAGCGCGCCGCTCCGCGTCGCGCTTCATTTGCTTCCCTCGCTCGGAAATGTGCCACTTTTCGCTCGAATGCGCACATCTTCGTACTTATTACATTTGTCTACTTTATCCTCCACTCTTTCAATTCAAAAAATTCAATTTAGTTTGGTAAATATCGATTTTATGATCGAAAAACATATTTACCATAGCAATGAGTGGGAGCGAGCGAAAAGATACGACAATATCGTCAGTGCGAGCGAGAGAAAACGATTAAAATTATTCAACCGATTTTTCGCCTAGTTTATGGCCTTAAATTAATGTAAATTTATATAAATTAATGTATTGCATAGCTTTTTTGATTATTACATTGTTTTGGATGAGGGATGGCGTTTAAAAATAATTTGTAATGAATGTGTTGCACTTTGTTTGTTGCATATTGGTTCGCTAAATCTAGTTTAAAAAAAAATCGAATGAGATCAAGACCGTCTAATATATTTTTGTACAAATCAGTTTTGCTTTATTCGATAAATGGGTTACAAGTTTAATAATCAATCCTTGACATATAGAAATGCGACAATACAGATTGTGTGTTAAAATTTGAACGATTTAGTTTAGGCATGGCAAACACGCGGTCCGCGGACCTTATTTGTTTTTCTCGATGACTTTTTCAATTGTTTTTATGCTCGGAAAATTAAAGATTCGAAATCTGTAGACTTTTTGAGTATAGTTCTATAAATAAGTGAGATAAGAATTTTCAAAAATTAAAATTCAACTTCAATCTTCAAGTTCCATTTTCTCGAAGATTCTTTAGGCGCATCCGAAGCCAAAAAGTTCGTGGATATTAAATCTGTAAAGTTAATAAAGCTCCGTTCACAAATAATCGAGCTGAGAATTTTCAAAGTCAAATTTTCAAAAAAAAATTACAAATACTATTGTTTGATCCGGTTTTTCTTGAAAATTTCAAATAGCACGCCTATGCCTTTTTAGACGAATCCGAAGCGAAAAAGTTTGAGCTTACATAATACGTAAAGCTTTTAAAGATCCGTTCACAAATAAGCGCGCTGGGGCACTTTAAACGCCCTTCCACCGAATGGTACATTATTTTTTCGAAATCTAAAGCGGGGAGCGCAAAATTATTGCGAAAACTGACGAAGCTATAGAAATAATTTTTTAGGGGGTTGTTTTTAATGTAAATACAAGGAGACTTTTTCGTTGCAACGCGGGAGAGCTCTTCAAAACTTTGTTTGGGGCACTTTTTGAAAATTTAAGGGTTGTCACTTTGTGACAGCTCTCTTCTATTGTTTTCGAAGGGAACTTTTAGTTTTTTTCTCGTATCTTATGCTTAAAAGTGTAAAGATTACGATTTTTTTTGGTTCCTGAAGATTTTTTAAAAACCAAACAATCTGCGATTTTTAAAATTCAATGACGTCACGGAAACTTACATAACTTCGATTAGTTTTTGTGGGTGGAACGAAATATGTGTTCAGGACTATTTACATCTATCCTAATATAAGCAAAAAATTCTAAATATATAAAGCTTTTAAAGATCCGTTCACGAAGAAAAAAGACATGTATTGTTTTATGCAAAAATTTAGCTTTATTGTCGAAGTAGTAAGCGATGCGTGTGTTTTTTTTTTCAACAACTACTTCTCCAATTTAAATTATATTTCAGAAGCTCGTTTAACCCTCCGCATACTAGGTGACTAAATGTGACATGCCATACAAGGTGGGGTTTGCCATACCCCGAAAATAAAATGCAATAAAATTCACAAAATTGTACTTTATGACAGTTCAATGATAAGAAATACATTTAATAACTAATGATGAATAGGTTTAAGTAAAACACATTGTATCTTCTCGCTCCCTTCCACTCATTGCTATGGTAAATACGTTTTTCGAATATAAAATCGATATTTACTAAATTAAATTACAATTTTTGATTTGAAGGAGCTTATGGTAAATTATATCAATGTAATTAATACGAGGATGTGCGCATTCGAGCGAAAAGTGGCACATTTCCGAGCGAGGGAGGCAAATGAAGCGCGACGCGGAGCGGCGCGCTTCATTTTCCCGAGATCGGAATGTGCCACTTTGAGCTCGAATGTGCACACTCGGTTTTCAGCACGGTTACCAAGCGTCCCGTTTTAACAAGAAAAAAATTGGGCACGTTAGTTATACCCCACCTCGTACACGGAAGGTTAATACAATATTTGAGAATTTTTTGGATTTAGGCCTCTCCCACCTCGGAAATATTTTTGGGCGACCAAAAACTACTATTTTTCCTCGTGCACTTTAAATTTACTATCTAATTAATTTCTTCCAGACCACATCTGCGTTATTAATAACCTTTTATGCAGACAAGATTTCGATTTTTCGAAGTTCTTTGCGGCATATTCGAAAGAACATTAAGACAAAGCAGGGCAAATCAATTTTACTTGCCAAAAAACCACATTTATTTTAATAACAGCGGTCGAAATTTGAAATACGCGGTAGAAGTACTGGTAGGGGTAGTCAGTGCGTCCAACTGTACCGCTGCAACTTGTAGAAACCGCGTGGCATGTGGTTCGTCACGTATGCAGTTTTGCATCTAGTTTTTTCCATACAAATCCAAATAAATAAGTTACGAATGGTATTATTAAAATCTAATTATCTTATCATCTATTTCGTAGCACACAATTAAGTGAGTATATTTAAATTTGGATTAATATTACTTCAATTTGATAGAAACCCCTTTTTTAAAGGACGTGCATTGTCCTCCATTTTTCATGAACAATAATCAGATTTATTTTAATTGTATAGAAAATCGTCAATGTCCAATACAAATGTTTTTCAATGATTTAATTACCAAATAAACCGTGCCTTGTTTATTTTTGAATCTTTTCGTTATCATTCATCTTTGTTTTCTTTATATGTAAGATGAATAAACTTGTGCAACAAACATTTTTATCGTTACTTCATGCCCCCCTGCCAAGTACAAAAGTCGTCGTCTTCTCAGTTTGCCTCTTCAAAAAACACAATGCAGTTATTCTATGGGATAATTATTATAAACATTTTATGTAACAAAATTAATTATGTCAACGAATATTAAAGCTTAAGCATTTTCAACGATCAAATGACATAAAGTTCAAATTACAAAGTCCTTAATCGTTTACATATGAATTTTATTCAGCTATCGATATCTTCGATTAAACTATAAAAAAACCAAAAAAAAAGTTTTAGATACCATTTTATGGTTTATGTCAGTGCCAAACGCATTAAGGGACCTTTTAATTGCCTAAGGTTAAGGTCGCAGCACTCCTTAAAGTCTGCAAAAAATATTTTCGCTCGACAGATGAATTCTTACATATTTCTTACTTTTTTTTTTGTTTTAGATGAAAAAGTGAAAGCCATTTTGATAAGGTCCATCATGATTTTTACCCTTTACTACATGTACTCCACGATCCTTCAATGGTGGCGACTGGGTTCGTTGAGGAACAAAATTAATGGCACCTTGAATAGCCACAATGCCCTAATGGTGTGCGTGGGAAGCTCCGTGTCCGATTCCAAAAATCATCGCTGCTTAGAGAACCTGCTTTTTCAAAACGAAGATAGGATAGGCTGCACGGTCGTCCCAAAGGTAAAGCCGATTGCCGAAGTATTTTTGAAAGAAATTGTTTGTTTTTTTAGCAACACATAGACTTAAATCAATGGGCGACTTTTCCGAGGGACTTGAATTACTTTCCTATTTACATATCTGAAGCTAAAGCTGTGTTAAATACTCCGAAGATATTTCTTTTGGTTCAAGCCAAGTTGGACGATTATATTAAGCACCAAGGGGAAATTATTCAAGTGAGTTAAAAAGGCATTTGTTAATTACGTGGATTGTTTTCCGTTTTTAATTATGTTATATTGTTTTTGGTATAAAATAAAACAACAATTGTTGTTTTATTGAGTGTCCAATTCCAGTTAACGTTAAACATTATTAAAAGATATTGGACGTTAACATTATGATTATATTGTTTATAGTTTTGGGTTGTTTATTGAATGAATTTGTGTGTTGAACAATCTTCTCTTAAAGAAATTCTAAAAAATTACAGTTTCCTTCCTATTTAACCTTTTAATTTTACAAAAATTAATGATTTATTGTAGGATTTAAAATGGCAAAGAAAAAGTTTATTTACTTTTCAATGAGTGGGAGGGAGTAAAAACATATCAACATAATATGTATACAAGTGAGAGAAAACAAGTCATAAACATTAACATTCATTTAACCTTCCGCATACTAGGTGGGGTTGCCATACCCTTAAAATAAAATGATATAAAATCCACAAATTGTACTTTATGGCAGTTAAATGATAAGAAATATATTTTAATAACCACTAATGAATAGGTTTAAGTAAAAAACATATTTATTTATGCATCAGAATTGACTTTTATTAATAAAAATACAAAAGCTTAACTTTTTTTTCAATTTATAAACTGTTGAGTATTTTCTTGAGTATTAAATTTCAAAGGCACGTGTCCATTACGATACCGAATATTATTTTAGGCCAATAAATTAGACGAAAAATTAATTGAACAATTTTAATCGTTCCCTCTCACTTGCATTGACAAGATTATCGTATCTTCTCGCTCCCTTCCACTCATTGCTATGGTAAATATGTTTTTCGAATATAAAATAAGGTACTGGAGGGTAATAAGGCCCACTTAATGTTAAATATTTTTTATTAAATACCATAATATGAATTCTAAGTGATTTTTACATATTTTTTTCTGAAAATAATGTATATTTAAAAACAAAACAAGTGAAAACACATTTGTATAAAGCAAAAACATATACACTGGTGTTTGGGCCTTATTAAACGAACAGGCAAATAATAAGGCCCGCCTTAAAATACTATGGCAGATATTAAGTCCCGAATAAAGTATTCAATTCAGGGGTAGCAACTTTGGCATATAAAAGGTGCTTGGTCATCTTTCGTTAGTCCAACACATTCTTCATGTACCCAAGTGTTACATAACGTACAAGATCTCGTATCAGCCACAAAATCATGGTTGCAGACGGAACACATCCAAGATTGTTTTGAGGAGCCACCAATATTGTATTTTTACGTAATCCTGATTTTGATTGTAAGTCATGACTCTCAAGCATTTGCCTTTTATTAAAATATTAAGGCCCGGGCCTTATTACCTGAGTAGTACATTTTTCCTATTTAAGATTGTCTTTTTTTCTGATTAAATAAATCAAGTCAACTAAAGAAGAAGCTTACCTCTTTGTATATAATTTTGCTTCTCTTAAATATTCACAGGATTGCACTAATTGATAGTTAATTTGGCAGAGATACATTTATAAATTGCACATAATATTGAGGTAGATTTACTAAATCGAGGTTTCCCGCGTTAATTGAAACCCAGAAAAATTTCCAACCTAGAGCTGATATGTTTTAGATGTTTCTCGCTCGCCGATGACACTAAATAAGCGATTTTGATTATAGTTTTTATTTAATAGCTTCTGGGCTTTATTACCTGGTGGGCCTTATTACCCTCCGGTACTTAGATATTTACTAAATTAAATCAAAATTTTTGCTTTGAAGGAGCGGACAGTAAATTATATTAATGTAATAAATACGGGGATGTGCGCATTCGAGCGAAAAGTGGCACATTTCCGAGCGAGGGAGGCAAATGAAGCGCGACGCGGAGCGGCGCGCTTCATTTTCCCGAGATCGGAATGTGCCACTTTGAGCTCGAATGTGCACACTCGGTTTTAAGCATCATTCACAATATTTTAGGCCAATAAATTAGACGAAAAATTAATTGAACAATGTTAATCGTTTCCTCTCGCTTGCTCTGACAAGATTATCGTATCTTCTCGCTCCCTTCCACTCACTGCTATGGTAAATACCTTTTTCCAATATAAATTCGATATTTACTAAATTAAGTTCAAATTTTTGATTTGAGGGAGCGTAAGAAAAATTATAAAAATATAATAAATACGAAGATGTGTGCATTCGAGCGAAAAGTGGCACATTTCCGAGCGAGGGAGGCAAATGAAGCGCGACGCGGAGCGGCGCGCTTCATTTTCCCGAGATCGGAATGTGCCACTTTGAGCTCGAATGTGCACACTCGGTTTTAAGCATGATTCACAATATTTTAAGCCAGTAAATTAGACGAAAAAGTAATTGAATAATTTTAATCGTTCCCTCTTACTTGCTCCGACAAAATTTTCGTATCTTCTCGCTCCCTTCCACTCATTGCTCTGGTAAATACGTTTTTCGAATATAAAATCGATATTTATTAAATTAATTTTCTATAACTTTTGTCTTCCATCTTTGTAGCATAATTCCCATACCATTTTTGAAATAAATTAGTTGAAAATTACTATTATCAAAAGTCCCAAGACTTTCATTGATCCCTCGCTGTAAAATTCCATAAAGAAATCTGGGCTTCGAGCAATTGGGAAAGTACTGATCTAGGTCATCATCAAATTATGTAAAATTTCATAAAAACCATAATATTTTTCTAATTACAAAAAAAAGCAGTTGGGTAAACAGAGTTATGATATATCATGGATCTATTGCACAATTTTAACTGGTGTTTATTTAACGTATGGGACAATAAAACACAAAAACGAAATAAAACGTACACTGATAAACAATAGCAAAGGTTATTTTAAAGACGATAATTATTATTTTATTATTTTGTATTTGTACAATTTAAAAATTAAAGACTCTTTTCAATTTTATTGCAGATCGAAAATTTTGGAGAGCTGATTGCTTGGAGGGTCGCCGATCATTTCGAAGTCATTTTAAAAACCGACATGACTAATTTAACAAAGTTTGTTAATTGCTTTTGTGATCACAACATTGATATCAATCACGAGCTGCGACTTTTAAGGATCGAAAGTAAATCGATTTAATTTTTAACGAACACCACTAAATACATTTATTTTCAGCAATTGATGTCGATGGAAATCCATCTAGAATCAAATACAGCCATCGATATCCATTAGAACATCGAACCAAGTACTCCGTGGCTCCTGTCCATTGGACAAAGTTCGTGGCCGAAGTAAAAACCTTATACTCCAAACTTCACGAAGCATCATCAAATAAGTAAGCCAATTTATCAAAAATCATTAATCGATTCACTTCTAACATAAGTCATTTCAACAGAATTCTAGAACATCCCACCATTAAGATAGAAAACAGTTCAAAGACTGAGGAACCTAGTCAAGTGCCTAAATCCGAATCTAAAAGCATTAAAAAGTCAGAATCGTCGAAGCATCACAATAAGTTGCCCAGAAAAGAAAGCAAGAACAAATTGGATGTGACATCGTTAGAGACGCGAAGATCGAAGTCTAGTAAAAGTAAAACTGAAAAGAGCAAAGAAAGCGAAAGGAAAAGGGAGCATAAGAGTAAGGAACACGAGTCGAAGGAGACAGTAGAAGTTGAAAGAAAAACCAAAGCGCCCAAACTGGGGGAGTGCAATTTGTCTTCGAAGGACAGCAGCGATAAGCCAAAACAGAAAACGAGACGAGAAGCTCGTTTGAGATCGAGGGACAAAGAATCGAGCAGTAAAAAAGACGAAATTAAGATATCAAATGGGCATGTGGAAGTGAGACAATGTGAATCGCACGAGGAAGCGAAAGAACCAACTAGTAATGGCGATTGCAGCCTTAGCAAAAAGGAAGATGACGTAAATTGTAAGCCCCCGAATGTTTTGATCTTCGCTGATAGTATCGTAGCCAAAGACAACGTCAAAAATGTTATTCATTCAATTTTAAATAATCATAAGTACGTTTTTTCATTAGCAATTTTAGTTTAGTATTATTGAGTTATTTATTTTTTAGGTATACTGTTTACGATTTTCCAACAAATGCCAGTGACTCCCAGTTGTGGATGACCACGACAGCATTAATCGTTGTTTGTGGAAACGTGCCACCAAATTTAACTTCGCAATTTCTCCAGTACTTGATTAATGGCGGCAAACTTCTGTGTCTTTGTAGCGATCTATTATATAGTGTTTTAACTATTTTTTCTACGGCCGAGGTACGATATATGAGCACCATAAGGGTTGCAGTAATTATAATCTGGATTTGTAATTTTAGGTTAGGGAACATGAACTGGTTCGTTTTTCGTATGGAAATTGGAAAAGAGTTAAGATGATGCATCATGTATTTTGTTACCAAGCTTCACCTGCCAAGAGACAATTCTCCAAGGATTCTGATCAGTCTAATTCAAGGTAAATTTAATTATAGTTTTACAATTCACATAATAAGAAAATCAACTGTTCCAATAAATAGCATACAGCTGCTAAGAAAGAGACAAATCGAATAGAGCAATATCTGAACACTTTGGAATGTGTTTATTTTTTATGATATGTATATTAACAATAGTTTTACAAAACAATACAAGAGACTAAATCTAAATAATTTTTAATGTGATTTAATTTAGATTAATTGGTTTTATTCTAAACAGCGCTGTTGAATGTTGAATCATAGTGAATTTAATTTTTTTAAAAGGTAACTCGAATTTTTCTTGCATATTCCGCATATATAATTAAAATTAATCGTTTTTTGCTCTTTACAATTTTTTGATAAGACGCATACTTTTCGAGATAATCGTACTAGCAATAAATTGCGCCGGCAGGCTTCGTACCGAAATACATATTTTGGTTTTTTGGAAAAACTAATAGGGCGTCGCTCATAATTTTTTTAATTTGTAGCCAAAGGTTGCATCTGTTCGATTATGGAAAGCGTCGCTACCGACGTCGGCCAATTGTTTTAGTTACAAGGGCGGCAACGATATTTTTGTTTCTTATAAAAAGCTCACTTTGAGCGCTTATATCTCGAAAAATATCAGTCCAACAAAAAAAATACAAGAGATCAAATTTGCATGATTTCAAATGGGATTTAATATGGAACAATCAATTTTGTTATAGATGGCGCTGTAGTACCTAAAACTGGGGTCAACTTTGATTTTTTAAATGGCAACCCCAGTTTTTTCTTGCATTTTATGAAATTATGGACAAAAAGAATTAATTTTTATAGATTGTATTTTTTTGACATGACGCATAGTTTTTGACATATTTAAATTCAAACAAAATACTTATGCATAACCCGCGTTAGAAATTAACCATAGATTGCGATTAAACGCAAGAATTTTTTTGGTAGAATTCTTTTTAATAGTATTTTTGTAAATTGCAAGACACCACCAGGAAAAACTATGTTCTATTTAAAGCCACCCATGTTAATTATGAAGGGTACACCACAAATTTATTTCCATTTTTTTGAGGGCTTTCTGGGGCAGGCAAAATTCTAAAACAATTGTAACCGAAGTTAAAAAACATTCTTCTTTCATTTTTAAAAACGCCAAGCCGATAACGCCCTTAGTTTTCGAAATATAACTTCTCAAAAAAAAATTGAGACAATACATCTCGATTTTATTAAATTTTTGAGTGCTCCCTAAGGGCCTTAAAGCCTTCTACTACAAAGGTAACCGAAGTGTTTTAAAAACAAATAAGTCGATAGCGCCTTTAATTTTTAAGATATAAATTTTCGAAAATGTTTGTCGCAGAGTACACGATTTTGTTTCAATTTGTTTGGGGGGCTTTCGGGGTCATGAATAATATTATTACTTATTGAACTTTTTGATTTACAGTTCTCGTGGTTCAAGCCCAGTTGCTCCTCGAACACCATCAACAGTAGAAATCCAACACAATGGCAAAAAATATACAGTGCAAGTTCAAGTGCTTGGCGCCGAAGAAACTTGGCACACTCCCAGTTTATTATTGGCTGCAATTAAAAATTCTCAAGGAATTGCCATTTTTTCTCAAGTAACCACAACGTCATTTTTCATTTCTTTCCTTTTTTATAAAGTTTTAAATTGTAGGTGCATTTGGAAATAGATCCAACCCAATACCAAGACGACGAAAATAAGTATGCGGCATTAACCGAAAGCAATCAAGCACGATTAGAAATATTAAAGCATATACTTTCACAACACTTGTCGATGGATTGTACTTCAATTTTGTGTTTTAAATACGGACCAGGTTATTTTTTGGGCATGCATAATGTTAGTCCTCTTTTATTTGCCAACCAAACACAATTTAAAGCAATTGAAAATTTTAGTTGAAGCAAGAGATGCTCTCGGAGTGCTCGGATATTGTTGATAATAAATTAAGCAACGATAAATTAGTTTTAGAATTTTGTGGAAAAGGAGTTGAACCGCAAACAGCTACTGCTGTATATTTGCCTGTTTTGATACACGCATGTCCTGCCAATTTCTCTACGGTGAAATACTTTGAGGTATGACATTGAAAGACAAAATACGTACAATTAGTTTCTATAACATTACGTAGATTATTACTACAGTAGAACCTCGATAAGTCGAAGCTCAAGGGAGACGCGAAAAAATTCGAGTTTTGAGGTTTTGACTTAAAATTTAAAACATTCATATGTTCGAGATGCAGACGACAATATTGTTTTTTCGAGTTATAGAGGTAAAATATGTTCAGACTCAGATTTCGAGATATGGAGGTATTGGAGCTTGAAAGGAAGGGAACAAGGATTTCCTTTCACTTGTAGAGGTTTTCGCTTTATCGAGGTTCTACTGTACTTTTTTTTATAGAAGAAGAGTTAATATACTTTTTATTTTAGACTTTAAGTACAAATAGTGTAGGAAGACTTGTGATTTATGTCGATGTACTTACTAGCTCTCAGTTCATATTATCTAAGACATTGAAGCATGGTCTTGTGATTATCGTTAAACAGCAGACTCAAGGAATAGGTTTGCTTAAAAAAAGCTAAGGTTCTTTTGTAAGGGAATTAAATTCGTTCTCGTTTCAGGACGTTCTGGAAATGCGTGGCTCAGTCCATCGGGATGTGCAATGTTCTCATTGCAATTACATATTCCAATGAAATCGAATCTTGGGAAATCTTTACCATTACTTCAACACTTAATAATGGTCGCTGTGGTGTCTGCTATTAAAAATATTCCAGGCTATGAGGTATATATTAATTCTTAAAGTGATATAAAAGTTTCGAACAAATGGCCCTGTGTTGAATTTTTTATTTTCTTACTTAAAGTACATAAGAAAAGCTTCTTTGTATTTTTCAATGAGTGGGAGTGAGAGAGAATGATTGAATATATTAACACTATTTTACAAAATTTTAAATTAATATTGCTTGTCTTTAGGGCTTTGGTGAAACTCAAAGTGGCACATTCTGATCTGGGGCATTATGGCCCTTTTATAATCTTTAATTTAAAAATTTTGAAAAAGTAAATTTGCAAATTTATTTCAAAAGCATCAAGGCTGCATTTTTTCCGACATTTTAAATTGTTTATGGGGGGTTTTTAAATTCATTAATTTACTAAAACCCTTGCACTTAATCTCACGGCCGTAGCCAGGATTTTGTTTGGGGGCGGGGGGCAGATACCACCCCTGTTAAAACCTAGTTACGTTTTTGTAGGGAACACTTCGACCGAACACTTACTCATGCTCTGCTATGGGACAGGGGGCTGCTGCCCCCTTTTGCTCGTATATGGTTACGCCCATGCTTATTCTTGGGTGGTTTTGATTTTCAAAGCGTTTATTGATTTTTGGATTGTAGAAATAAATTCAAGGTGAAAATGAGTAATTTTTGCTATAGCCCCAAACACTGCTGATATCGCTTGTAGATAAACGGCGTTTGCCTTTGGACAAAAAAAATGAGATATCGTTTTATGAGTGCGTTTGTAACTTTCTAATTTCATGTATAAATTTTAGTATTTGTTCGGTCGTGGTGTCGGGTTAAGAAACGGAAGAACCTCCGTTTAATTTCGATTTGTTTTTATTGTGTTTTGAGAAGTGTGGCCAAATTGGGTGGTTTTTTCCAAGGGATTGCTCCGTGTCTGCTGTGAGTTGTTATTTTTTTGATTTTTTGTGAAGGAGTACGGTTGAGGGTTGTTTCTTGGTAGTAATGCGAAGATAACACTTAAAAAACGCTCGTCTTCATAATGACTTGAGGAAAACTAACAAATTATCTAAATCTAATGGCCTAAACATTATATTTGTGGATATAAAGAGGGAAGATTAATGTACCAACAGAAATCCAATGAAAAACCTTCAAAAAATTAATAATTTACATTAGAACTTAAACTATATAAGATAATGCGTTCTTTTACTTTTCCATGAGTGGGAGTGAGCGAAATGATAGCAAAAACACATGCATACAAGTGAGATAGAATAACTCGAAACTATACATCCGTTCAACTTGCCATTTTTAATACTGTAATGAGGGGGAGAGAGTGAGAAGATACATATGTAAAGGACTTGTCCCAGTTTGGATAAAACTCTTCAGATTTAATTTAAATTTTGTAAACTGAGAAATTTATTTATTCTTAAACATAATTAGAGGGAAAAAAATTAATAAGTTTCAAAAACAAAAAGTTATAGCCATTAAAAATTTTTTTTGAAAATTTATTAAATTTTAAACAATTATAAGTGAAAATGAATTAGGGGCTTCATTCCTGAAAATTGACAAATCAGGATATAATGTATTGGGGTTTTCTTCAATTTCGGTGGCATCGAGTCAACTTCTTCTATTATCGTTGCATTTGAGTCCCATTCTGTAGATTCATCATCTTATTCATTACTCTCGCGCACTGTGTGTTCAGGAAAAACTTTGTCAATAGTGTACTTCACTTTGCTTAAACAGTTTTTATTAAATTTATTAAGATTTATTTGGTAACAGCAACATTTTTTCAAAATCTAATAAGACATTTTTAATTTAAGAAAAAATTCAATTTTGAAAATCAACGTATTATACTCGGGTAACAAAAACTTTTAAAATTTATTAATTTAAGAATTTAAATGTCTATCAATTGTGTCAATAAAATTAATGGTTACTCTGGTATAACGTTATCAAATTTTCAAATCAATATTTGAAATGAAGTTTTTTGTTTGTAAAACTCATGTTTCAAAAATTTGATATAATTTTTTAGATGCTTTCATTAACTATAAACAGCAATTTGAAAAAAAAATTCAATTATCTGTGCTAACAAAAAAGTTATGATAACTTTTCATTTTTAATTCGATATGCTTTTGCTCATTTCCCTTTTAATCAATAAACAATTTTTGAGTGTTATTCATCATGATATTTAGTTCTCATTTGATGATTCAAATTTCAATAAGATCAAAGAAAATTATTTTAAACTGGGACGACTTTTTTATTAGACTAATTTTAATAATGGTAGAAAATAAATAAATCCAATGAACACGAAGATGTGCGCATTCGAGCGAAAAGTGGCACATTTCCGAGCGAGGGAGGCAAATGAAGCGCGACGCGGAGCGGCGCGCTTCATTTTCCCGAGATCGGAATGTGCCACTTTGAGCTCGAATGTGCACACTCGGTTTTAAGCATCATTCACAATATTTTAGGCCAATAAATTAGACGAAAAAGCAGTTGAATAATTTTAATCGTTCCCTCTCGCTCGCACCCACGATATTGTCGTATCTTTTCACTCCCTTCCACTCATTGCTATGGTAAATATATTTTTCCAACATAAAAATCGATATTTACTACAATAAATTCAATTTTTTTTTATTTGAAAGAGCGAAGGATAAAGGAAACAAATTCGATAAATACGAGGATGTGCGCATTCGAGCGAAAAGTGGCACATTTCGGAGCGAGGGAAGCAAATGAAGCGCGACGCGGAGCGGCGCGCTTCATTTTCCGAGATCGGAAATGTGCCACTTTGAGCTCGAATGTGCACACTCCGTTTTTCACCAGGATTAACAATGATCAATTTACTTAAAAAAATAATTTCTTCGTGGGATTTCGCTTATTTTTCACTTTTTTCATTAAGTAATTGCCGTGCAATTAATTTGTATTTAATTAAAGAGGCAAGAATGGAATTCTTGTTAGAATTTCTCAACATTTGGTGACAACGGGACAGATGACCCAAAACCGGAACAGTCCCGTTCAAGACGAGACGCGTGCCCAATCCCCAGATGTATTAATTTTTAATTATTTTTTTTAGGGCATCGATTTGGGTTTGAAATGGCCTAATGATCTCTACGCAAATCGCGACACAAAAATCGGTGGCGTCGCCGTGAATTCTAGCATCTTCTCAAATCTGGCCATCGTAAATATTGGTAAGTCGACCAAATTTCGATATTAACAAAATAAACAGATCGCATTGCAGGCTGCGGAATTAATTTGGACAACGTGGAACCCACAACTTGCATTAATCAACTGATACACAATTATAACGAAGCGGAACATAAAAATTTGCCAAAAATCGAATACGAAGAGTTCTTCGCTACAGTTTTTAACGAGATCGAACGTATTTATGACGAAGTTCAAAACGGTGGTATGGATTATTTGTTCGAATTGTATTACAAGTATTGGTTGCACAGGTGCGTACTTTTATTTATTGCTAATTGTTTTTTAATCAGATTTAATTCGTAGTGGTGCTGAAATAAACGTTACCGGTAAAAGTGGGCAAACGTGCAAAGCCTCCATAATGGGGATCGATGAGTTTGGATATCTCAAAGTTTGCTCGGAAGATGGTACCATCAGTAGTGTTCAACCCGATGGCAATTCCTTTGACATGATGAAGGGTTTAATAGCTCCAAAGTTATTCTAATTTGTGTAATTAGGTATTTACAGTTATTGTTTTTTTATTTTTTGTTCGTTTTCGAAAAGTTGCCAAAGTTTAATCGTTTTTTTGTTGTGTGAATTATAGGAAGTAATGGATGTTGTGCATTGCATGTGATCTTTTGTGATTGTTTCTAGTTTAGCGTCTTTAGAAAGGGGCATATTAACGTTATAGTGATTTATATACTTATATTTTTAAAGTTTAAAAATCGGTGGGATGTGATTCTATGCCACTAACTACGTCAACGTTGTTCTGATGAATTCTAGATGTTTATTGTTAAGGGACAAATTGTCACTGATTAACTATTATTTGCCTTCGAGGCACATAAAGCACATTCTTGTGATTTAGTCGTACTTTCCACTATTTTTATCTTGAGGTATAATGATGTTGACATTCTCAATTCTAAATTGTTAAATACATATTTACAGTTCTGAATTTGTATTTAAATCGTTTGTGACTTTTCCGAGAAATCGATTTTTGGAAAATTCTAAGAGTGGAGATTGAAATACAGTCATCGTGGATGTGCATGGTGCGATGATGGGTTTTTAAAACCACAATTAACACATTGGGATTATTTCACATGTGAGAAGTAAACGTTTTAATGTAAAACTTTATTAACATAAGATAAACAGAGAAATAATACTAGAAATTAATATTACACATGAAGCATCGGTTTTACTCGCTTAAATCTGTTTCCCGCTGATTTGTTTCAAGCTTTCAATTTCGTTCTGGTCACTTAAAATGGATTGCTTAAAATACACACTGCTGGTATCGATAACGTTACTGATAGCATAACCAACTTGCGGATTCTTCGTAATCGTCAAATGATTGCCCTCGAACGTCGAAATTTCGATGGGATTTTCGCACAATTCTTGCAATAAGTAATCGTGGTCCATTGCTAGAGTTGCTTGGTTGGGCTTAAATAGTTTTACCATGGATTTTAATTTGCGAAATTGCGGTTGATATTTGATTGCCGATTTCAATCGTGCACAGATCCCGAAACAGACTTCTCGTTGGTACTTTTCGGAGTGTGGCACTATTTTGTGCTTGGCAGTCAGGCTCAGGACCATATCTACACGATCTTCGATGTTTTTACAGTTGTAAATCGCCTCCTGAAATGTTTTTATCATTAATACATTGTACACATAAAACAATTCGAAATACGTTTAATTTTTATGTGAATTTAGCTCCGATCAAAATTTACGAATTATTTTTTGCTTTTTTCAAGTTTGTGATATAAATTGGGAACGAAACGCTTACTCTATGCTTCATTATAATTTCCACAGGTATGTAAAGTTGTAGCAAAGCACAAAGAAGGTGCGTTTCAGCGGAGGCATCGCAATCGGCATCGGGTATTTGCTCCTTCACCAATTCCTTAATCATTGCCGGGTGGCCATCGATCAAAATAATTCTACCGATCCGGCCTTCTTCTTCTAACAAAGCAGCTAACTGAACGGCAACGACGCCACCAAAAGAATATCCAATAATCGTAAACGGGGTGCGTTTATTTAAATTTTCACGTACTTGCTGCAAATAGTTCAAAATAACATCTGTAGCGGTCTTGAAATATTACTCACAGGTAGCAAAGATCGTGCTAGATCTTCGATGGTACTCTTCGGGTCGTCCCCAAAGACGAATTGCAAGCAAATTGCGTGCGACGTCAAGTTGGCAGCCAAAGGCTCCAAAACGCTGGCCATTCCTTCGATGCCGGGCAAAAGGAACACTTTGGGCGCGACCGATTTTTCTTTCACGAGACTGTTTAGACGGATTATGGGGGTGTAGGCGTTTTCTTCGTCCCCAACGTATCTTAATAATACACCTAAGCCGACTGGTACCTTTTCTTTTTCGTTGCTCTTCGTGCTTTCGTTTTCGTTGTCTGACATTTTTTGTCTTGCGATTTCTTGCAACCTAAAATTATTTATGTTGTTTATATTGTATTGAAATTGTTTGGATTAACCTTGTGAAAGTCATGCTTCGTATGTCTTGTGCTGTTAAGAAGACTTCGTACTCTCTCTCTAAGCTTTGTTTTATTTCGACTGCCATCATCGAGTCCATTCCTAGTTCGGGCAGTGTTGAGTGCAAACTAATCGTTTTTAGATCTCTTATTCCTGAAAAATTTAATTAAATTAACTTTGTTAAGCATGCAAATATTAGTTAAATGTTAACGTCCAATACCTTTTAATATTATTTAAAGTTAACAGGAATTGGACTGTTAATGAAACAAGTCTTGTAAAAGAAACGAAACGTTGCATATTTAAGAGTTGTTTTGTTGACAGTCCCATTCCTGTTAATAATAACAATAATAATGTTTTATTTGACCATGAAGTCACGATTGGATTATTTTTAGCGTGTTTATCAATTAATTATTATTAATGGGGGCTCACCCATAATATTTTTGACCGCGTCCACAATGTTATCGGCCCCAACAGCGCCACTTTTCTTCTCCGCTACAACGATGCTGGATACGACCGGGTCGTTTTGTCTCAAAAAGACATCTAAAACGCTAAGGCAAGACGTGATCCTCTGTTGTAGGGTACCCCCAATTTCTATTTCGGTTTGCAACTCTTGCATGTCCGCAACTAAGCCGACCTAAGCATGTAAAACAAAGTTATGACGATTTACTTCGGAAAAAGGTAGAAATATTTACTTCTCCAATCGCACCCCATTGTATGGCCAACCCTGGAAGTCCGTCCATCTTTCGTTTCTCACAAATCCGTTCCATTATCGAGTTGCCCATTCCGTAGTTGGTTTGGCCCGCGTTGCCTCTTCCGCAGGACACCGACGAGAAAACGACGAAGTGCCTTCAAATAGATTATTTAACTTAATTGAACAAATCGAGTGGATGTGATTTACTGTAAGTCGGGGCACTCTTCGCGACTGACTTCGTCCAACCACTGGGTTGCCACTGCTTTGGGGCCGAGCGACACCACAAAATTGTCGTTGGTTTGGTTTTCGAACAGTCCATCGCGTAAGATTGCCGCTAAATTAAATATGCCTTCCACAGGACCCAATTCGCTTGCTTCTTGCATTAAGGACAAGCATCCATCTTTGGTTGTTATGTCTTGGATGGAAATTTTTGTGGTCACGCCATAAGTTCTCCAGATCCTGTTACACAAATGTGTGTTACGATTGGATGAAGAGTAAAATGAACTATTTGAAGTTATACTTCTTTTGGCGCGGGAGGAGAATCAAATGTTAGGCAACGGAAGTTGCGCGCGCACACCTAATGAAAATTTGGGCGTTGACTTTAGCAGTCTACGAAAGTAAATTAATTATTGTGAATCACGCTTAAAACGGAGTGTGCACATTCGAGCTCAAAGTGGCACATTCCGATCTCGGGAAAATGAAGCGCGCCGCTCCGCGCCGCCCTTCATTTGCCTCCCTCGCTCGGAAATGTGCCACTTTTCGCTCGAATGCGCACATCTTCGTTTTACTTACATTAATATACTCTCTTTAAATGAATAAATTAAATTTATTTTAGTAAAGTGTTGATTTCATGCGCGAAAAACGTTTTTACCATAGCAATGAGTGGAAGAGAGCGAAAAGATATGACAATCGCGTCAGTGCGAGCGAGAGGCAACGATTAAAATTATTCAACTGCTTTTTCGTTTAACTTATTGGCCTAAATTATTGTGAATCATGCTTAAAATGGAGTGTGCACATTCGAGCTCAAAGTGGCACATTCCGATCTCGGGAAAATGAAGCGCGCCGCTCCGCGTCGCGCTTCATTTGCCTCCCTCGCTCGGAAATGTGCCACTTTTCGCTCGAATGCGCACACCTTTGTATTTATTTATATTAATTTTTACACGTGGTTATTATATTGATTTTAGACAGGCCAAAGAAGTATAACTTCTAATGCGCGTGCAGTGTTCGTCAAAAAAGAATGGACATGTGAATTTAACATGGGGAGTTAAAGCTCTGAAAGTTAGGGGACCAATCTTACATGCTTTTAGTTATATATTTTTGGTCGTTGCTCGATTAATTCGGCCGACTATACTCTATCCGGCCAACAGAAATAGTCAAGCCACGCCCCATTAAATTGTATCAATATATGCAGGCGCCAGTTTCACACGTTACAAATTAATAAACGGGGGGGAAATTCAAAAATTCAATAATTAATCGTTTTCATTTAAATATAAACAAACGTACAGCAAAGTATTTAAAAATACTGTTTTTCAGCTGAATAGGAACAACGGCGAATTCCGGTGAAATATAAGAACAAATAACCCAAATAACTTCACTGCAATCCGCAAAACGTAATGGCCGGTAATGCAGAGATCAAGTTTGTCTTTGTCTTGCTTTGTTATGTGTTTTAAAAATTAAACCAATAGAAAAAATTCTATTTAAATTTAGCGCACATTTGTGGAAGTGGCTTAACTATTTCTGTTGGGCGGATAGAGTATAGTCCGGGTATCTCGGGATGGTTTACCGATGTTCGAATCCCAATGGAGCCTTCTTTTTTTCTAAACTTTTTTGATTATAAATTTTGTGAACAAGTAAAAGTTCAATATTATTTTATTAAAGATGCAGCCACCTCTTAAAAAACCACAATATAAAAAATAAAATATTATAACATTAAAATTCCAATACTAGCTCTGTTTCATATTAAATGGGCCATTAGCGATTTTCAAAAATTCCAAAATAAATGGGCCATTTGATTAATTTGATTAAATCTTTAATGCACAACCATTTTTTGATTTACTGTGGGTTAGTGATGTTATACAATGTAAACAGTCGGTGGTTAAAAATTAGAAATAATATTTTTTTAATAGTAGTACTTTATAAATGTTATTACCACCACAATTCATAATACTCTCCATAGCCATTTGTAAAAAATTTATAATAGAAAATGGCATATGGTTTCTCAGGTTTCCCTCTACAAATTCACTTTTCTCATGTTTAAGGATAATAAAAGTAAACAAAAAACCAAAATTTAACAAACTGTATAGTTGTAACCAAAAATTGTCAGTTTTCACAATTCACAACTCACAATCAAAGACAATAAAGTTATATTCAGTGACAACTTCATTAATAATTACCACAAAAATATGTTTATCAAAGCCTACTTGAAAAAATGTTTAGTAGCTCATTATTTTCGACCAAGAACTCAAATAGCTTATTTAATATGGATCAGAGGTAGTACAATATTTTAATGTCAGAACTGGGCGTACAATTTAATGTAAGTTTGGTCCTCTAACTTTCAGAGCTCTAAATTCGTATGTCCATTTTCTTTTGACTCGCGCTGTACATAAGCACACGCACCGGTTTTTTTATCTTATATTTTTCCACGGGTGGAATTGTGTTCGTTTTCTGTGTTTTTAGCAATTTACCTTATTCGTGACGCTTGGTACCCAGTTTTTAAGCCATGTCTCGAAACGAGCACCAATTTTCGAGCTCCTCGAGTCACCAACCAATCGGCCAACTCCAAACCAAAACCGCCCAAGCCACCAGCAATTATGTACGACTTATTAGGATCGCAATAAACCCTTAAAAGAAAACAGTAAGAACCAATTTATGGCCCACCGATTCGTGCGCATTTACCTCGGAACACCGTCGAAGATCTTCCTCGCAGGAAGAATAGTTCTTTCAGGTTCTTCTGCGCGCATGTTGATTATGACTTTGCCCGTGTGCTTTCCACTCGCCATGTACCTAAAAGCTTGCTCGACGTCCTCTTTGTGGAAGGTAACTCTGGTCAATGGTTTAACAGCGCCCGACTTCAGACCATTTTCGATTAGTGTACCCACTGCGAGTTTAACAGCCGGTGCTTGGACGAAGAAGGCGTCCAACATAACGCCATGGTAGCTTCGGCCGTTCGAGAACGTTTTGCTTCCGATGTTATTGTTGTTCGCCAAGTCGAACTTGCCGATTTCCATAAATTTACCACCAGGAGCCAGGCATCTTATGGAGGCCCGCAGCTTTTCTTCGGCCAACGAGTTGAGGACGACGTCCACGCCTCTACCGCCCGTTTCCTTCAGAATTAGTTGTTCGAAAGATGTGCTGCGCGAATTTCCAATGTAAGCATCTTAAAAAAATT
Source organism: Sinopyrophorus schimmeli (assembly GCA_036325965.1). Lineage (NCBI taxonomy): Eukaryota > Metazoa > Arthropoda > Insecta > Coleoptera > Elateridae > Sinopyrophorus > Sinopyrophorus schimmeli. The sequence continues at coordinate 212,144 of JARFIZ010000068.1, forward strand.
AATTATTTGCGTCAAATTGTGCAAGTGAAAAAGGTTAGTCGAATACCTGGGATTTGAGGGAACTGTTGACGAATAAATTTCCTCTTTTCTAGGGTTCCGACCGTCGTGAAGATCTTGCACTTGTGGAAGAGGGCTATGTTGATGGCGGCTTGACCGACGCCACCTGATCCAGCATGGATTAAGATGCTTTGTCCCGGTTTAATGCGTGCGATCTAGAAGTTGATGTTTTGAATGGAACAAACAAAAAGGTGGTTGCAAAAGTATTTAGTTTCGAGAGGGATCTGAATGTTTCAAAGTAAGTGTCTAAGTAATGGTGGATTTTGTTTTTTAATGATAAATGTTTTTACCAGGTTAAGAGCATGCATCACGGTTCCATAAGTAACTGGAATCGTTGCAGCATCTTCCATTGACCATGCATTCGGTATTTCCCATAGCAGATAGGAATCTGCTGTTGTCATGCTGGCTAGGGCTCCACTAACTACCATTCCCATTACACGTCTACCCCTAAAATTAAATGTTAGGTAAAAACTGGGTAGTATCGCAACAGCTTTTGAACAAGATTGTGGTTTTTCGAACACAGTTGTAAATATACAGTGGTAACTCGGTTATCCGGACTAATTATTGTTGCAGCTCGTTCGGATAATCGAAAATTCGGTTAATTGAAAATGAAAAAAGTAAAAAATTATGAAAAATAACTTAAGCCCAAAGGAGACGGTTTTAGAATTACTTGAATTTTTTTAAAGTAAATTGATCATTGTGAATCACGCTTAAAACTGAGTGTGCACATTCGAGCTCAAAGTGGCACATTCCGATCTCGGGAAAATGAAGCGCGCCGCTCCGCGTCGCGCTTCATTTGCCTCCCTCGCTCGGAAATGTGCCACTTTTCGCTCGAATGCGCACATCTTTGTTTTACTTGATTTATCTACATTAATATACTCTCTTTAAACGAATAAATTAAATTTATTTTAGTAAAGTATTGATTTCATGTTTGAAAAACGTTTTTACCATAGCAATGAGTGGAAGAGAGCGAAAAGATACGACAATCGCGTCAGTGCGAGTGAAATAGAACGATTAGAACTATTGAACTGATTTTTTGTCAGGTTTATTGGCCAAAATTGTTGTGAATCGTGCTTAACACCGAGTGTGCACATTCGAGCTCAAAGTGGCACATTCCGATCTCGGGAAAATGAAGCGCGCCGCTCCGCGTCGCGCTTCATTTGCTTCCCTCGCTCGGAAATGTGCCACTTTTCGCTCGAATGCGCACATCTTCGTATTAATTGGATTCGACTATATTAATAACAAATCCTTCAAATCCAGATTTTCTATTCGGAAAAAGTTTTCGCTTGAAAGTGCACATACTCCTTAATAATTGAATTTGCCTATCTTATTCTTCTCTCTTACAAATAATATTAATTAAATCTAACTGAACTAAATGTACCACTTCTCGCTTTTTTTTTAATTGAAAATTACAGTAGGGTATTTTTACCAAAAACCACATTTCTAAGTTAGTACTTTTAAACTAGACTAGATGGGAGACTTCATGGTACATAAAAAAAAATACTTTAACCTTTTTACTCTTATTTTCCAACCTGTTTTTTAACATACCCCAGCCAAGTCATTCTAAAATTTTGATGCACCCCTATGTGACATATAAATATTTTTTTATATTTAAAAATTGAATTAATCCACAAATGAAGTCTAATTACAACAGTGTATACAAAATGTACCTTAAAACTAATTTGTTTATAATTTTTACAAAAATGAATATTACCCAAAAATATTGGGAGACATTAATTTTGACATATAAATTAACATTAACATTATAAATCAACAATCTGCAAAAGATAATATAAAAATCAACTAGTTGATTTTAAGTGGCCCACTTCAGAAAATTCGATACTTGTATAACTTTAATTAATCAAAAAAGCGAATTAGTAAACATTCGAAAATACACCTCAAAATATTTTTATCAAGCTCGCTACAATTAGGCGTGCGGAAGAGCACCGTGATAACTTATCAAAAGGAATAAAATATCGAACCTTTTTCAAACAATAAATAGATCTAATTTTATTCGACTTCTAATTTTTTAAATTGAAGAATAAAATAATATAGGCAAATCCAATAAATACGAGGATGTGCGCATTCGAGCGAAAAGTGGCACATTTCCGAGCGAGGGAGGCAAATGAAGCGCGACGCGGAGCGGCGCGCTTCATTTTCCCGAGATCGGAATGTGCCACTTTGAGCTCGAATGCGCACACTCGGTTTTAAGCACGATTACGAAGTGTCCCGTTTTAACAGGAAAAAACAAACGCGGTTGACAATCCGGATAATCGCGAATCGGTATAACTGAGGTCCGGATAATTGCGGTTTTACTGTATTTAAAAAATTAAGAATGACACGTTTGGGTGCCATTACAATAATTATAATTAATCGCCCATATTTATTCAGAATTTTTTCTTCGGCCCAGATTAAAATTTACAACACCATTATTAGAGAATTGTTTTTTCTAAACGTAAATGTTTGGCAAAGAGTACATACAGTATTAAATTAACAAAAAATTGGAACACCATTAGAAAAATCAAAAATTTACAAATAAATCATTTTTAAGTTATTTAAAATGTTCGACAATTAAATAAATATGAGAATTGCTCTTATATCAATTCCAAAATATATAAATTTCAATTATTAACGATAAATTAATTTAAAAAAATTATTGTAGAATGCATTGATGATAACTATATACAGTAAGACCTCGATTATTTGAACGCCAGCAATTCAAATCAAACAAAAATAAATATGTGCCTCTAAATTAGTTGCTTTTCCCTAACACACATCTGCTTCAAGTATTATGACCCCATTCTTTCAAAAAGTAAGAATAGTTAACTAAAAAAAGTTTAATTCATAGAAATAGCATTTATGAAGAACAAGGGCCATTTGCTTTTTGTCATTCTAGAAAATGTGTTGGTCAGACCACATAAATAAACAATAGATTTTCATTTCAAAAAGACCCTCGGGTTTTGGTAACTTCAAATATAATACATAAATTCGAAATAATCTGAAGGCCCTAATAAAAAGAATGCTTTTTCGAAAACAGCTGTAAATATATTTAAAATTTAAATTTTAGGCGTTTATGTAATTAACAATTTAAAAAATTCTTAAAGATAAATTATTCGACTTTCTTAAATAGTTCGGGTAATTAATGCAAAGCCTTTAAATAATTTCAAAGTATCTCAAATTAAAAAAAAAAAAACTAAACTGTTAGCGCAGTAAAAGGTCCGGACTTAGTCAAAAGCATTAAATCATAGTTGGGCTCTTTTCATTCTCAAAGTTGTTTAAATTTCCCTCAGCTTAGCCAGTTATAGATAAACAATTTAAGCCAAGTCAATTACTTTGGCTTGCACACAAAGAAATTTTCCAAAAATAGGCACCTAACTACAGTCGAACCTCGATAAGTCGAAGGGAAACTAAAAATAATTCCAGTTAACAAAAATTCAGCTTATCGAGGTTCGACTGTAATTTATATTTACAACTGAAATGACATCTAATTTACCTTTCGTCTCTTCCGGAAAATTCAAAACCTTGCACGTTGTATTGCTCAATTCTATCTCTTGTGATGACGTCGTTATTTATTCGACCAGAGGCCGTCATAATGTCCCTGAAATTAAGCGAGGCGCAATAAATCTACAAAAAGAGAAGTTAATACGCAATTCCAAACAATTTTCTTAATATTAATCACATGTATCAAAGATTTTTCCGGTGGTAACTTGGTGTCTTTCGTTAATGGTCCTTCGATCCATCTCAAACTCGACAAGTCCCCCCTTACCGTTACGTTATTGAAAACGTGCTCACGTTTTACGGTCATTTCGTCCCTAAGCGCTAAGTGCCTATAACCACCCCATTCGCCATCTTTGTAAACGTTCAGAACCAAGCCCTTTCTTAGTTGCTTGTAATAAAATTCGTTTTTTAGATCGAAATCGGGGGCTTCGTCCATTACGAAGACGCATCTAATGTTTGTTCCTCCGGCTTCTCGTCGTAAACAATTAATGAAGCCCATGATGCCGCTTAAGGGTTGATTTTGGGCCACAACCAGCGTCGGTTCGTTCCTCGAGAGAGCAGCCTGGAGCTCGGGGATCCATCCATAGTTTTGGGTTGCATTGGAAACATCGACCACGGTGGGAGTTACAAAGTTTTCTTCTTTTTTGAAGAGAATTATTTTTTCCGAGTCCGTTTCGTGGACACAAATTAAACTAAGACCTTGCAAGTCTTCGGCCATTTTGGATTCGAAGCCCAATTCTTCTCTTGAGATGATGACGCCGTTGTCTTTCAAAGCAGTTAAAATGGAGGGAAGCATCTAAAACAAATGCAACTATAAAATGGTTTAAAAAAATTTTTTAGTAACCTCGGGGCGTTTGGACAGCTTCGAAGCCACGACGAGGGAGCAACTTTGATTTTCTCCGGCGAACTTCTTGTCTTCGACTTGCACACCGGGAAGATCCAGTTTGTCTTTGGAAAGGACCACGATTTCCGGTTGCATCAAGGGCTGATCGCCCAAAGCCTGATGGATGATGGGTGCAAGAGGGGCGCTCGTGGAAGAGGTAAATTCGTCGATTATTTCGATGGCTCGTACTTTGATGCCTTGGATCGTTTCCAAGAGAATTTGGATGTTGATTCTGATCGAGTCGCGAAGGGGTAGGTGCGCTTCCAAAGGCACGAATTTGTACGTTTCCAGGACGGGTTCGGCCAAAGGTTTTCGACGGGCTATGGAGTTGGCTTGCAGTCCTCGAAGTTCGATGGCGCCCGATCTGAAGTTGTTAAAAGGTCTTTTTGTTAAATCTGAATTGGGAATTTTGCTTGAAATTGTTTTGTGCTGGAACGTGTGGATTTTGAGGGCTCCCAAAGGGTTTAATTTGCTTGGATTCGATTACAGTGGAACGTCGCTATCGCGACCAGCGTCGGTTCTTGCCTCCCTCGCTCGGAAATGTGCCACTTTTCGCTCGAATGCGCACATCCTCGTTTTACTCGATTTTTCTACATTAATATACTCTCTTTAAATGAATTAATTAAATTTATTTTAGTAAAGTATTGATTGCATGTTCGAAAAACGTTTTTACCATAGCAATGAGTGGAAGAGAGCGAAAAGATACGACAATCGCGTCAATGCGAGTGAGAGGGAACGATTAGAACTATTGAACGTATTTTCTTGTCAGGTTTATTGGCCAAAATTGTTGTGAATCGTGCTTAAAACCGAGTGTGCAAATTTGAAGGACGAAATGTTTGAGTTTTGCCGCTGTCAAAATATCTGCCTAAATCTTGCGCGCTGTTTACTTAATGAAAAGTCGAGGGTGTTTGCATTTTATGCCGAATTTAAGAGGGAGCGATAAGAGAAGTTTTTCTTTCGGCTCGATACGGGTTTTTGAAATGTGAGCGAACGATCAAAAAATTCGCGGTACCGAGGTTCGACTGTAATTAATCAACTGCACCCTCTCTTTTGTTGAAAATATCGAATGGTATGTGGAATTTTAGGTGACCTTCGCTTAAAAAGGCCATCGACTTGCGATAAAAGGCCCGGCCGAATAATCTTATCGCGTTTTTCTTTATTGTTAGCGAAATATTTTGTTTAGTTGTGTTTCGTGTTTTGTGCAGTGAAAACGTGTCTTTTTACGTGGAAATTGAGGCCGATCCGATTCGTTATTAACGGGCCTGCTTAAATTAAAACGAAATTTTCGATAATTCGAAGGGGGCGCACGTTTTTGAAAGGAAGAAGAAATGATATCGACCTAAGAAATACACCTACATCTCGCTATACGGCCGGTCGTTATGCGGCATTTTATAATTGTGGCCTACGATGTTTCGTTATACGGCCAAAAAAAAAAAAATGGTGTATTTGTTAGCAACCGTTTGTTTAGTTTCAGATCAAAATTAATTCGTTACACGGCTTTTCGTTTTACGGCCAACTTTTCCGGAACGTTTTTGCGCCGTAAAGCGAGGTATGGATGTATTGGAATTTAAAAAAAAAGGACATGGTGAGTGTATTATTTTTCTATCAGTCCTTACGACTTTTTGTGCAATGGTCCAATGATGGTTCGGTTATTAGCTTTAAAATGCAAAAAGATTTGTTGTTTTTGATGAAAGTACGGTCTTGTAATTTTTGATTAAATATCTTTATACAGTAAATTAATTATTGTGAATCGTGCTTAGAACCGAGTGTGCACATTCGAGCTCAAAGTGGCACATTCCGATCTCGGGAAAATGAAGCGCGCCGCTCCGCGTCGCGCTTCATTTGCCTCCCTCGCTCGGAAATGTGCCACTTTTCGCTCGAATGCGCACATCCTCGTATTTATTACATTTGTCTACTTTATCCTACACACTTTCAATTCATAAAATTCAATTTAGTTTGGTAAATATAAATTTGATGTTCGAAAAACGTATTTACCATAGCAATGAGTGGAAGGAGCGAAAAGATACGACAATCTCGTCAGTGCAAGCGAGAGGGAACGATTAAAATTATTCAACTGCTTTTTTGTCTAACTTATGGTCCTAAATTATTGTGAATCGTGCTTTAAACCGAGTGTGCACATTCAAGCTCAAAGTGGCACATTCCGATCTCGGGAAAATGAAGCGCGCCGCTCCGCGTCGCGCTTCATTTGCCTCCCTCGCTCGGAAATGTGCCACTTTTCGCTCGAATGCGCACATCTTCGTACTTATTATATTTGTCTACTTTATCTTTCACTCTTTCAAATCAAAAAATTCAATTTTGTTTGGTAAATATTGATTTCATGTTGAAAAAACATATTTACCATAGCAATGAGTGGAAGGGAGCGAAAAGATACGACAATATCGTCAGTGCGAGCGAGAGAAAACGATTAAAATTATTCAACCGATTTTTTGTCTAGTTTGTTGGCTTAAATTATTGTGAATTTATACAGGGTGTCCAGACGCTTACTCCCACCTTGATTTTTTAATATCTAGACAACTATTAAAGATAATTTAATCAAATAAAAAGCATTTTTTAGACAAAAGTAAGGAAAGAGGATTGTCCATACAATTTGAACATTGATTATGTTAGAACTCGTTTTGAGGTGTACACCAGTGGTTTCAAAAAGTTTCTATGACGAGGGGAACATAGTGATTTTTCACTTAGAAGTCAATAACCATAACTTTTTAATTTTTTATTTTACGACTTTTCGATAAGCAAATGAATTTTTCGTCTTTATTTGATCGTTTATTTTTTAAATTCAGGTTATTTTTAATTAATTATTTTAGTTATTTTTAATTATTGTTATGAAAAATTTTTAATGCATTTTTTTCTCAGACGTGTAAATCACATTTACAGGCCGTAACCGTTAATGTTAATTTTCACCATGTTCCCGATGTCCTAAATCTTTTCTTAAACCACTTTTAAATTCACTCATTATGCTTATATTTTATTCTGTAATCAAATTTTTGCGCAAATCGGGGGGATTTAAGATCTCGTATGGACAATCCTCTTTATTTTAATAAATTAAATTTTCAAAATGTCCCCCTCCTTTAAGGATAACGTGGCGAAGCCTAGCTTCGAAGTTTTGAGCAACTCTTTCCAAAATTTCGGGCTCTATAGCCTGGGAGTGACGAGAAATTTTGTCTTTTAGTTCTTCAATTGTTTGAGGCCCATCGAGATAACATTTTCCTTTAAGATATTCCCCTAATAAATAGTCGCAGGGATTTAAATCGGGGGGCCACTCAATTTCGCCCTCACCTTAGCAACGTTCTCAAGGGTGGCCACAGTTGGCTCAACATTGCCTGTCTTGTTAAACTTATCCAACAAACTAATTAAAAAAACAAAATAAACATGAAAATTTGCAAATTTTATTCGACCTAAATTTTAGGTCAAAATGTAAATTTTAAGATATGTTATAGACGCCATTGATACATCTCACAGAAAATAAAATTCTGAGACAAAAAGTCCTTTGTCATTTTTTGATCAGACCCATAGATAATTAGATATTAATAAAAATGGGTAGCCAATCAGGTGCGCGTTATAGCAGCAAGAAGAAAGAGGGGGAAAGTGAGAAGTGACTGCAAGAATGAGATGAAGGCGGGACAGCAGCAGGCTCGCTCGCACGGCAGTCTACGGGAGTAAACACAGTCACTATTTCGGAGATTCAACACTCAGGTGCCTCTTCACTAAAATTAATTATTAAATTAATTTCTGGAGAGTCGAGCAAATAAGAGTTAATGCTTGGACTTTTCGTCCCGTTGTTAAAGCTGCTGTCCCGCCTTCATCTCACTCTTGCAGTCACCTCTCACTTTTCCCTCTTTCTTCTTGCTGCTATAACGCGCACCTGATTGGGCACCCATTTTTATTAATAACTAATTATCTATAGGTCTGATCAAAAAATGACAAAGGACTTTTCGTCTCAGAATTTTATTTTCTGTGAGATGTATCAATGGCGTCTATTAGTTCTGGGACACGGTGTATGTTAAAATAATTTTGGTATGTCTAATAGTTTTTATGTAACAAGAGAATAACTTTGGGAGGAGTTAGCGGCTGGACACCCTGTATAAATTATGAATTAATTAATGTATTGCATAGCTTTTTTGATTGTTACATTGTGTTGGATGTGGTATGGCGTTTAAAAATAATTTGTAATCAATGTGTTGCACTTTGTTTGTTGCATGTTGGTTCTCTAAATCTAGTTTAAAAAAAATCGAAAGAGATCAAGACCGTCTGATATATTTTTTTTAATTGTTTTTATGCTCGGAAAATTGATTATTCGAAATCTGTAGACTTTTTGAGTATAGTTCTATAAATAAGTGAGTTACGAATTTCCAAAAATTAAAATTCAACTTCAATTTTCAAGTTCCATTTTCTCGAAAGTTCTTTAGGCGTATCCGAAGCCAAAAAGTCCGAAGATTTTAAATCTGTAAAGGTTAATAAAGCTCCGTTCACAAATAACCGAGCTGTGAATTTGTCAAATAATCAAAAAAAAAATACCCATACCGTTGTTTAATCCGGTTTTTCTTGAAAATTTCAAATAGCACGCCTATGCTTTTTAGACCTATCCGAAGCGAAAAAGTTTGAGCTTTCATAATCCGTAAAGCTTTTAAAGATCCGTTCACAAATAAGTGCGCTGGGGCACTTTAAACGCCCTTCGACCGAATGCTACATTATTTTTTCAAAATTCAAAGCGGGGAGCGCAAAATTATTTCGAAAACTGACGAAGGTATTGAATTAATTTTTTAAGGGGTTGTTTTTAACGTAAATAGAAGGAGACCTTTTTCGTTGCAACGCCGGAGAGCTCTTCAAAACTTTGTTTGGCGCACTTTTTGATAATTTAAGGGGTTGTGACTTTGTGACAGCTTCTTCTATTGCCTGGTGTGTGGGTGTCACGAAGAAAGATCATCTACGTAATGAACATGGTTTATAATAAACCAAAATACGCCTACCCCTTTAAGGGAGCTGTTGGAACAATTTCATTGAGGGCGAAGGCGAAGAAGAAAATTTCAATTGAAATTACTTCGAAGGATTGGTAAAAGCATACGTACTTAATCATCCCCGTTTCTTCGTTAACGTAAATGGGTAATTGGGGATCTTCCCCAAATTGCTTTGCGTATCTGATGTGGGCTTTGGCATCGATCGCCAACCTTTCGATTCCAGTGGGGACGTACAGGTTACGCGTGTCTTCCTGCAACAGTTTAATTTGCAGCATGTTATCCATGAAACCAACCCAATTTCCGGTCCATTCGATCAACCCTTTGTTATGCTCCAAATCGCATTCCTTTAACCCTCGGAAAACTCCACTGAAAAACGTTTTTATTTATTTTCGCTAACTATCTTAACTTTTACTGTGTCTTACGTGTAGTTGTACCCTCGCAATTTGAGCTCTTTGTAAATATCTTTGCTCGATAAAAGGATGCCAGAAGAAGCGGCGGTGGTGGCAGGGATGTCGACGAGTTCTTCCGAGAAATCTTCAGGAGCATAAATTCGCCCGCTCACAATCGATTGTCCCAGTTCTCCGACCTACAAGAAGTACGCATAAAGAACGATGGAGCTTTTTAATGGTTGTTTACCTCAAATTTTCCGGTGCCCTTTTGGACCATAACAATCAACTCGACCGGCCCGCTCTTCGGGATGTTTGTGGCTCTGTGAAACTTAACGTTTTCAAAAATCACTTGCGTGTCCGACATGAGCAAACCCATTATCATGGAGAATGTCTCCCATACCAAACACAGGTAGCCGGTTGCCGGCATTAAATTGCGACCTGCAACCAGAACAATGTGACTCAAGTTTTTAAATGGGGCGCGAAGGAGTACCGTCGATGACGTGCCCCGAAAGGAAGGCCCAGTCGGGTTCCTTCACGCTAAAATTAATGTTTCTTTCGCCCGTTTTCATTTTTTCTTGGCCTTTGTAAAGGGCCACGAACCAGTCTTCGGTGTGGTTCCATTTGATCATCGGAGATACCATCGGCGTGCATGTGCTTACCGGCCATTGTATTTTGGGGTAGAGTTTTTCCAATTTGGGGTTGTGCCCCATGTTATACAGGCTGCAACAAAATCATAACTCGAATTTACAGAAAAGCCTATTTAATGTTTACAAAGATAATCAAAGACATTAAAATACGGCGATAAACTTTTATTATATACAGGGTGTATAGAAATTGGTGCATTAGCTACTCGAGGTCTTTCTTCGTTCAGTTCTGGATCGAAAATCGTCGTGTTACAATGGTGTATCATGCTTTGTATGTTTGCAGAAACCACTTACAAGAAACATACATTTGGTAACACTGTAATAATGCATATATGTCAAAATTTGACAGTGATTGCATTGGAATACAAATTTTGTTTTACAACATTGCCAAATGTGTTTTTCGTTAATGGCAGACATCTCAATCAACAGCTATTGCAACTAATACTTATTCATGGACCAAAGTGCAAATTTGGAGACGTATGAAGCATGACAAAACATTTTTTTTAGTTTCTATTCAGAAGTGAACATGGAACGTTGCTATGTAAAGCGTTTGCTTCAATTTATACAGGGTGTTGTGATTTGAATGGTGGGAAAAATATGGTGTGTTGTGTTTCACACCTTGTTGTAGATGGAGCGTCGTGCGAACATAGTCGATTTCGCCCGAAGTGCATCTTGACACTATACAATTATGCGATATTTCATAATGGAATTATGTAATTTACTTATTATAACTAAATTGAAAAAGAAAACTTATTGGAAACGTCATAAACATTTAACGAACGAATGCACTGTTTTTACAGTTTACAGAATTTTATTAGTTACACCCCCTTCTAACAGATGGCGGAATGTACTAGGTTCGCTCGAGATTCTATCTACAATAATTTTTTAACACGGTAGTTTCGGACCCCTGACTATACACACCCTGTATTTTTTAATGAACAAAATGATATAAATATCAAATGTAATCTCTCACCTCCCCAATCCCGACAATAACGAATTAACAGCATCGTCTCCATTATTTACAATCACTAATTGCAAACTTTTTAGGTGAGGCACATTCAAACATTCGGAACCGATAACCAGCGCGGTACATTTGGAAGGAATCATCGACAAAGCATTCGCAAACAATCTCGGATTAACAATGTTATTTACGAAGTAATCCGCAGAGGCGTATTTCGAATTATTTGATGCAGCAGTTAAGGATTTCCTGGAGTGCTGTTTTGGTTTCGATATAATTGCTTGTAAGTGTTGTAGCAATTGCGAGGCTAAAAGTTTCGTTTAATTTAAACGTAATTTGTTTTATAGTCCTGCCAAATAAGACATAAAAGTAGTGGTCAAATAACAAAAATTCCGACAGAGCTAAATTTTGGTTGAGACTGTGGCTACACCATTAGAAATAAAGTGTTAAAAGTCCCTAACAATCCCATGTGTGCTAAAAAAGTTATTCGGGATCAAAAGTCAAAATTTGAAGTTTTTTCGAAAATGGTAAGTTTTATTAAAAAAGTAGTTCAGACAAAAATTATAGATCTCCAAATTATCTGCAAAAATGGTCCTTATACTTTTTTGTCTAAGAATCACCATTCGTGAGATATCGTGATTCTTTGCCAAAGGAAAAAATTAAAGGGTCAAGAAAATTTCCTAAATCTTTTGGTGATTTTGACAGACGGTATTGCTTAAGATTGCGCGATAACGGTGGCTTCTAAAAATTTTGGACTGAAAACTAGAATCTTGGAGCTTTAAAAAACCTTTTTTAAATTTTAGATACGACTATTTTTCACTGAAATACAGCCTATCAAAAATACCAAAAGATTTAGGAAATTTTCTTGACCCTTTAATTTTTTCCTTTAGTGTAAAATTGCGATATCTAACGAATGTTGATTCTTAGAAAAAAAGTATAAGGACCATTTTTGTAGATAATTTTAAGATCTATAATTTTTGTCTGAACTACTTTTTTGATAAAAATTACCATTTTCCAAAAAAATCCAAAGAACCACAAATTTTGACTTTTGACCCCCTATAACTCTTTTAGCACACATGGGATCGATGGGGACTTTTGACACCTTATTTCTAATGGTTTACCTAAGGTCTCAACCAAAATTTAGCTCTGTCGGAATTTTTGTTATTTGAAATGTCTATTTTGACCGGACTATTAGTAAAACTTACGTATATCGACGCCATTTTCGACCTCGTGCACTTGTATCTTGTTATTTTTTAGTTTGTTGGCAAAATGCGTCACTTTGTGAGACGGCCCGGCGACGGTCCAATGGTTCTCCGACGTGTGCCCCACGATTTGCAAGTTTTGGGGCAAGAGTTCTTCAATCTGTAATTTAACAGCGGGTCAATTACAAAATGAAGGATTTCGTAAAACGGAAGTTACTTTATCTTTGGGCAGTTGGACGTGCAACTTCTTTGTGGCGCCCTGTTTAATGTTGGAGACGCAATGGGAGATGCAGAAGGTCGCGAGAACGACTTGTTCCAGGGATAGGGCTCCGTCCGAATAGGCACTGACCAGCTCGCCGATGGAGTACCCGATCACGTGATCGAAGGAGATTTGCAATATTTTCAAGATGTCCACCAGAGCGATTTGAATCGCCACGTTGCCAATTATTACCTGCGCTATATTTTTGGGGGCCTCGTTAAGAATGATGTCGGTGATGCTCACGCCTTTCGTCGACAAAATGTTGTGGATTCTAAAAAAGTAAGGCGCAAGTTTTTAAAATACTGTTCTGCTTGTTAAATGTGCAACGTTGCGTTTTTTTTAAAAGCAACTTAACATCTCAAAAAATAGTTACAATTTTTTACGTTTTTGACACGTGTACAATTTTTGAGTTTTGATGGTTGAAACATCTTTATGAGATGTTACGTTGCTCGAAGAAGTTTCAATGAAAAAACGAAACGTTGCACATTTAACAACATTTAATCAATATTAAAAGATATTGGGACGTGAACGTTCATATTTAATTTTAACTTACTTCTGAAGAGTTGCCGCAAACAAAGGCAATCTAAATAGATGTTTCCCAATTTTCAGCCATTCTTCGCTGGGCGAGCCAAAAACCAAACAAAGGGGCCGTTTTGCGCCCCCGAACCAGTCGAGCCTTCTGCAAATTTCGCCCTTTTTGTTCGTGAGCACGCACCCTCTGTAATGATGGCCCAACACTTCTTCTCTAAAAATGTAAGTAAATCAAAATGTGTTAAGATACTTTTTGAAAAATTTTACCCGAAAATTTCGTGCAAAATTCGGACGTATTCGACGTCGAACGGACCTTTTGCGATTTGCTCCAAAATGAAGTGGAGCGCCTCTTCGGACCTGCTGCTCACGCAGACGAGTCGGGGCAGGTCGTCTTTCGGTTCGTCTTGTTTGGCTTTCGAAAATCTTTTGAGCAGCACGTGGCAGTTCGCGCCCCCAAATCCAAAACTGTTGATTGCTGATCAAAAACCAAAAATCCAAAAATTCAATTTAGTTTGGTAAATATTGATTTTTATGTTGGAAAAATATATTTACCATAGCAATGAGTGGAAGGGAGCGAAAAGATACGACAATTTCGTGGGTGCGAGCGAGAGGGAACGATTAAACTTATTCAACTGCTTTTTCGTCTAATTTATTGGTCTAAAATATTGTGAATCGTGCTTAAAACCGAGTGTGCACATTCGAGCTCAAAGTGGCACATTCCGATCTCGGGAAAATGAAGCGCGCCGCTCCGCGTCGCGCTTCATTTGCATCCCTCGCTCGGAAATGTGCCACTTTTCGCTCGAATGCGCACATCCTCGTGTTTATTGCATTCGTATAATTTACCGTGAGCTTCTTCAAATTAAAAAATTTAATTTAGTTCGGTAAATATCGATTTTTATGTTGAAAAAATATATTTACCATAGCAATGAGTGGAAGGGAGCGAAAAGATACGACAATCTCGTGGGTGCGAGCGAGAGGGAACGATTAAAATTATTCAACTGCTTTTTCGTCTAATTTATTGGTCTAAAATATTGTGAATCGTGCTTAAAACCGAGTGTGCACATTCGAGCTCAAAGTGGCACATTCCGATCTCGGGAAAATGAAGCGCGCCGCTCCGCGTCGCGCTTCATTTGCATCCCTCGCTCGGAAATGTGCCACTTTTCGCTCGAATGCGCACATCCTCGTATTTATTGCATTAATATAATTTACCGTGCACTCCTTCAAATCAAAATTTTTAATTTAATTTAGTAAATATCGATTTTGTATTTGAAAAACGTATTTACCATAGCAATGAGTGGAAGGGAGCGAAAAGATACGGCAATCGTGTCAATGCGAGTGAGAGGGAACGATTAAATTATTCAATTAATTTTTCGTGTAATTGATTGGTCTAAATTATTGCGAATCATTAAGAAATTGCCGTCAAATTAATTTGTATTGAAATAAGGAGGCAAGAATGAAATTCTTGTTAGGAAATTTTAATATTCGGTATCGTAATTGACAGGTGTCATTGGAATTTAGTACCCAGGTAGGAATAAACGATTGGGTAAGGCTTGGACCAAGCTTGGGCCAAGCGTCGCCATATTGGGCAAGCCTTGAATGATAACAATGTCCCAAGCCTTGGAAAAAAAAACAAAATTTGGCCCAAGCCTCTAGAAACAAAAAACCAGAGATGTTCCATTTATTGGGAAACAATAATCCAGGGCTAATCCAAGCCTCGAAAAACAAAAATCCAGGGTTGATCTAAGCCTTGGTAGATTTTATATTGTTTATAAAATATCAGTGTAAAAAAAATTGGAAAATAATAAGTTAAATGATTTAGAATAATTTTTCAAAAGTTTTTTCACTACTAAAAATTGATTTCTGAAGTCATTTTTTTTCTAAATAATTGATCTTTCAAAATTCCAATTATAAAGTTGTTCAATGAATTTTATAATAATTAATCATTAATCATTAATAATTATTGATTATTTCAAAAATGATCTAAAAGAATAAAGTTGGTTTACGCGATTCGGAACTATCAAAAGAATTGTTCTTAATCATTTGAAAAAGAGCCAGCGCCTTTTTGATCAAAAGTTGGCCTAAATGCGAATGAGTGGATGGAAAAATTACTGACTGCTGTCATTAGAAAGAGCATGAAAAATAAAATAGATTTGTGGAAAAAAATGTTTAAAAAAAGTTTGGGAACATTGAGAAAAACTCAAACGAAAATCGACCTATCGGAATTCGTTTCTGAAGCCGCAAATCAAAAAAAATTTTTATAAAAATTTTCAGATCTGTTTAGAATCTTTTTCATCAATATCTAGCTCAAAAAAATTGGTGACATTTAAAAAAACTCGGCGTTAAAACTCCATGTTCTAGTCAGTTTTAAGAAAAAAAAATTAAACACGATTAATCAGTTATTTGCTCTCTACAATTTGAGTCCGGTCAGTAATTTTTCCGTTCGTTAGGCCAAAATTGACCTAGTAGGCGCTGGCTCTTTTTTTTTCAAGTCAAATTGAATTAAATCATCGAGCCAAGACTTGCTTTATTGATCACTTCTCAAGGCTCAGTTTTAAAGTATCAAACTATTGGGCCAAGCTTCGGACCAGGCTTGGCCCAGTGGTGACTTCCAAGGCTTGGGTTAACCGTATGACACAATCGGGTCAAGGCTTGGCCCAACGGTCACTACTCAAGGCTTAGCAAATAACAACTGGTCCAAGTTCGACCAATTGTCAGTATTGCCAATTCCTACCCGACTAGGGGAATTTTGGAAATACCTGCGAGGCCGGTGCCGTTCTTCGGCCAAGGCGTTGTTTCGGTGACGACCACCATTCTGCCCTTTTCCAAGGCTTCGGCCCCTTCGCGGGGGCGAGCGTAATTTATGTTGGGGAGCAGGCATCCGTTCTCCATCCCAAGCAAAACCTGCCGGAATTAAGCGGAAATTAACGAACAATTTTGTTTAAAAACTATATTTACTTTAATTAAAGAACACATCCCCGAAGCCGGCTCCGTGTGCCCCAAATTCGATTTTATAGAACCGACGAAGAGGGGCGCCTTGCGCGTGGTGCAAAAGACTTCGTCCATGGCCATAATCTCTTCGGGATCACCAACCTTGGTGCCTATTCATTAAAACAAAAAAACGAGGTTCTTGACATTGAATTTAAATGCGATTGCTTTTTCGATTAGCACACAATAATGCACGTTATGCAAATCTAAAAGGTAATTTAACATACCAGTTGCATGGGCTTCTAAAAAATCGATGGTGGCGGGATCTACGTTGCATTCTTCGTAGACTTCGTCGAGGAGCTGCTTCTGCATGGGCCCCGAGGGAAACGTGATGCCCTGTTCCTTGTAACCGTCGCAGTTCGTCTTGGCGTGGACCAACTGTCGTGGCGCGAAATTCAAAAACTGTTAGTGGGGATTTTTGGATTTGTTGGGTATTTACCTGAGCGTATACGCGTTTGGCGTCTTTGGATTTTTGCAAGTAAACGATCGAAATTGTTTCGGAGCGGGCGTAGCCGTTGGCGTCGCCGTCGAACGATTTGCAAGAGCCGTCCAAACTTAGGACGCCGAGCCTGAAATGTCGAGAAATTTATTTTCGCGAAGCCAACTTGATTTTTTCGGGCTCGTGTTTGATTTTTTGAACTGTTTAATTGCACGCAAATGAACAAAAATGAAAAATTTAAGTTGTTACCTTTAATATGTGTATTTATTTACAAATTTATATTAAAATAATATTGTTTTCTCTTTAAAATCGAAAAATAATTAATTTTGTCCGATTTTATGAATTTCTTCGTGCACAATCGTGAAATTAAAGTTGAGACGATGATGAAAATTGTTAAAAAAGTATTCTCACATATTTTTTTTAAGATTACGCCTGGTTATTGTTGCTAAAATGGGACTAATTGTGTATTAAAGTGGCTAAGCTTTAAGTAGTGGGGGAATGCACATGCGCTGTTAGTGTTGAACCTTTGACTTAGGACTATTTTCTAATAGGACACGTCGAATGCTTGAAAAATATTCAGAAATCTGTTAAATCTTCGCGTTGAATTAATTAAATCTAAAATTGAGTGTTATACAAGGTGTTACATCAGCAACGACGTCTTGTTGAAGTTTAAAGTAATAAAAAATATGTCGGGCCGAGGCAGTGGCGTGTAGCTAGGTAATGATAAGCCCCAGTGCAAAAAATTGGGGCCTTATTTAAATTGGTTAGGTTTTATTAAGTAAAAAATCGGTGCGAGTAGTTTTGTACGCGCGTTAGAAGTTGAATTTCTTTGATGTGACTAAATTAAATGTAACCACGTGTTATGATGCGCATCTTGCGTTTGTATATGCCTAGATCAGGGGTCGGCAACCTGTGGCTCCGGAGCCGCTTCCGGCTCTTTTAGAAAATTTTGTGGCACTTCTCTGAATATTAAATATAGCTGTATAAAACCATTTCAAATTGTAAATACAATCTTTTTCAGACATTTGATTGCTTTACACGTGATATACAAAGTACCCCAAAATAAATATTATATTGTAATACATTTCTAAGTGAAATAGGCACTACAAACTAATTTATAGGTGAATGATAATAATTTATTGTAAAACTTAATTGTTTTTAAGTAAATAAAACAATTTTTTATGATTTATTCTTAAATATAATATTTATTTTTTGGCGGCTCTTTGTTTTTGTTTTTATTATAGATTTGGCTCTTTGTCACCAAAAGGTTGACGACTCCTGTGCTAGACCACTGGTTATCAAATTATTTTGCTGCGTCTCTCTTAAAAAATCTAGTCTTTGCACGTCTCTCACTTACTCTCTAATTTACACGGTTATTCGTGTAAATCAAAGTTTTAATTTTTTGTATTGAAAACCGTGTAAATCGAAAACAAAGCAAAATATGTAAAAATTAATGGAAACAAATTGGATAAATACGAAGATGTGCGCATTCGAGCGAAAAGTGGCACATTTCCGAGCGAGGGAGGCAAATGAAGCGCGACGCGGAGCGGCGCGCTTCATTTTCCCGAGATCGGAATGTGCCACTTTGAGCTCGAATGTGCACACTCGGCTTTAAGCACAATTCACAATCATTAATTTACTTTCTTAGACATCGAACTTCAACTATCAAATTTTCGATAGCTGTGCGCGCGCAACTTCCATTGCCTACTAAAATTTTACACTCAGCGCGCCAAAAGAAGTATCGCTTCAAAAATTAACCCACTTTAAAAGTGCAAAGCTATTTCATCATCAGTTCTTGCCCCAATTCGCTAGATTTGACGGGAAATTCGTTTAAGTTGGCAACACTACACAACACACCATAAAGAACGTGGGGGAATTCCCTACAACCAAGTTGCCATGCTTAAAGCCGCGTTGCCAACAGTTATATTTATGTTTTGAAGATGGAAGAAAGTTTTGCGAAGTCGGTTCGAACTTTGGAGCCCCGGTACACGCCACCCCTTAGCCCTCCCATAACTACGCCACTGGGACCAGGTAATAAACCACCCTCGCTAAAAAGCATCCATTTTTTCTCTTCTTGCATTTTTTACTTACCTTGCAAATTGCAAAGACACGATCGGATGCAAACACAAAGACGCGCCCCCCACAAGCGCACTATCACATCGGCCCTCCCTCATGGCCCTGTAAGCGTGCTCCAACGCATAAAGGGAACTGCTGCAAGCCGTGTCGATCGTATAAGACGGGCCCTCCAAGCCCAAACAGTAACTAAGACGTTGGGCCAGCATCGAACGCGTGCATCTTGGAAATAAACACAATAAAAAAAAATGGTCCCATTTTGCAAACATTTTCGTACCCCGTCACTCCAAAAGTGGGCGACTCCAATTTGTCGTAGAACCACGTCTTTTCCGTCTCGGAAAAGCAGGCCCCGATGAAAACCCCCGTTTTGGTGCCTCGCAGCTGCTCGGGCCGCATTCCGGCGTCGAAAATGGCCTCGACGCAGCGCTCCAACAGTTGCCTGCACATCGGATCTAGGGCGTGCGCTTGCCGGTGGTTGATACCTGCACATTTATTTTTTTTTGATTATTAAATAAATGCGAAAAATTGACGGCCGCGTACCGAAAAATCCGGTGTCGAACTTTTCGATGAAGTTGATTTTTCCTGTGCGCTGCGGTATTTCGGGATGGGTCGGCTCCCAACGCCTGTTGTCGCAGCTGACCATGTCGGCTTTGTTTAATAGATTTTTGTGGTACTCGTGGATGTCGTCGGAATTGGGGAAGCGGCCCGCCATTCCTATTAAAATACATAATTTAAGTGTCGATGCGCGCGTCGCGAGTGCGATTTGGAGGTTGGGATCCGTCGGGTGCGAGTTATCGGGGTTTGACTGTACAGCGGGAACTCGGTTATTCGGACTAACTATTGTTGCAGCTCGTTCGGATAATCGAAAATTTGGTTAATTGAAAATTAAAAAAGTAAAAAATTATGGAAAATGAGCGAAGCCCGAAGGAGACGGTTTTAGAATTACTTGAATTTTTTTTAAGTAAATTGATCATTTGTTAATTTTGGCGGAAAGTGGAGTGTGCACATTCGAGCTAAAAAGTGGCACATTCCGATCTCGGGAAAATCTTGCGCGCTGTTTACTTAAAGAAAAGTCGAGGGTGTTTGCATTTTATGCCGAATTTAAGGGGGAACGATAAGAGAAGTTTTTCTTTTGCTTTTCTTTCGGCTCGATACGGGTTTTTGAAATGTGAGCGAACGATCAAAAAATTCGCGGTACCGAGGTTCGACTGTAATTAATCAACTGCGCCCTCTCTTTTGTTGAAAATATCGAATGGCATTTGGAATTTTAAGTGACCTTCGCTTAAAAAGGCCATCGACTTGCGATAAAAGGCCCGGCCGAATAATCTTATCGCGTTTTTCTTTATTGTTAGCGAAATATTTTGTTTAGTTGTGTTTCGTGTTTTGTGCAGTGAAAACGTGTCTTTTTACGTGTAAATTGAGGCCGATCCGATTCGTTATTAACGGGCCTGCTTAAATTAAAACGAAATTTTCGTTAAATCGAAGGGGGCGCACGTTTTTGAAAGGAAGAAGAAATGATATCGACCTAAGAAATACACCTACATCTCGCTATACGGCCGGTCGTTATGCGGCATTTTATAATTGTGGCCTACGATGTTTCGTTATACGGCCAAAAAAAAAATGGTGTATTTGTTAGCAACCGTTTGTTTAGTTTCAG
The DNA here is from genome assembly GCA_036325965.1 of Sinopyrophorus schimmeli. Taxonomy (NCBI): domain Eukaryota; kingdom Metazoa; phylum Arthropoda; class Insecta; order Coleoptera; family Elateridae; genus Sinopyrophorus; species Sinopyrophorus schimmeli. The sequence continues at coordinate 232,695 of JARFIZ010000068.1, forward strand.
ATCAAAATTAATTCGTTACACGGCTTTTCGTTTTACGGCCAACTTTTCCGGAACGTTTTTGCGTCGTAAAGCGAGGTATGGATGTATTGGAATTTAAAAAAAAAGGACATGGTGAGTGTATTATTTTTCTATCAGTCCTTACGACTTTTTGTGCAATGGTCCAATGATGGTTCGGTTATTAGCTTTAAAATGCAAAAAGATTTGTTGTTTTTGATGAAAGTACGGTCTTGTAATTTTTGATTAAATATCTTTATACAGTAAATCAATTATTGTGAATCGTGCTTAGAACCGAGTGTGCACATTCGAGCTCAAAGTGGCACATTCCGATCTCGAGAGAATGAAGCGCGCCGCTCCGCGTCGCACTTCATTTGCCTCCCTCGCTCGGAAATGTGCCACTTTTCGCTCGAATGCGCACATCTTTGTACTTATTACATTTGTCTACTTTATCCTTCACTCTTTCAATTCATAAAATTCAATTTAGTTTGGTAAATATAAATTTTATGTTCGAAAAACGTATTTACCATAGCAATGAGTGGAAGGGAGCGAAAAGATACGACAATCTCGTCAGTGCAAGCGAGAGGGAACGATTAAAATTATTCAACTGCTTTTTTGTCTAATTTATTGGCCTAAATTATTGTGAATCGTGCTTTAAACCGAGTGTGCACATTCGAGCTCAAAGTGGCACATTCCGATCTCGGGAAAATGAAGCGCGCCGCTCCGCGTCGCGCTTCATTTGCCTCCCTCGCTCGGAAAAGTGCCATTTTTCGCTCGAATGCGCACATCCTCCTATTTATTTAATTTGCCTATCTATTCTTCGTTCTTTCAAATCATAAATCTAAATTTAATGTAATAAATATCGATTCTATGTTCAAAAAACGAATTTATTATAGCAATGAGTGGAAGAGAGCGAAAAGATACAACAAAAGCATAAGTACGAGTGAGAGGGAACGATAAAAAAATATTTATTAATTTTTTGTCATCAAAATTATTGAAAATCTCGTTTAAAGCAGAGTGTGCACATTCGAGCTCAAAGTGGCACATTCCGATCTCGGGAAAATGAAGCGCGCCGCTCCGCGTCGCGCTTCATTTGCCTCCCTCGCTCGGAAATGTGCCACTTTTCGCTCGAATGCGCACATCTTCGTATTAATTGAATTCGACTATATTAATAACAAATCCTTCAAATCCAGATTTTCTATTCGTAAAAAGTTTTCGCTTGAAAGTGCACATACGCCTTCATAATTGAATTCGCCTATCTTATTCAATATGAATTAAATCAGACTGAACTAAATGTACCACTTCTCGCTTTCCTTTTAATTAAAAATTACAGTAGGGCATTTTTTACCAAAAAACACATTTTTAATTTAGTGCTTTTAAACTAGACTAGATGGGGGACTTAATCGTACATGAAAAAATACTTTTCTTCATACCTCGGTCGAAAGTACGTACTTTCGTCCCTAACAGCAGGGACGAAAGTTTAACATTTACTCCCTGTGAGAAGTAAACTTTCGTCCCTGCTGTTAGGGACGAAAGTACGTACTTTCGACCGGCTATGAAGAAAAATCGTATACACTACACGGGCCAAAAGTTGAAATCTCAGTCCTCTCAGGGCCGAAAATTCAACTTTCGGCCCTTGTAGTGTAATATACTATTTTATCACACCGGGATCGAAAGTTCACTTTTGGACCCTGTTTTGCGGGAAGAAAGTGCCACATTCTGTCCCTGCTATTTAACTTATTGTAAATAAGTCGTTGTTAAGTAACGCGAAAGACTTTGATGTACGCAATACAAAATTGAAGCATGCCTACTAAAGAAAACAGTTTTGATGACGTATAAGCCCTCCGCGGTAAAAAAGAAGTTTGCAATCGGAATTTGGGTAACAGATTTGCAATCTACTGAATATTTCCTACAAAATGGTGTATCTACGTGATGAACTTTCCATTTTCTGGCCATTTAAATGCACGCAAAAAGTAAAATTCGGAAAAAAATTCGTGCTTTCAATTAATAAATTAATTAATAGATTCTATCGATTTGGAATGAATATTATTTTATTTTTGCAATTCAAATGAAATCAAATGGTCGGGTAAAAAAAAATCTCATTGGATACTAATATCAAAATTACACCATTTTGTACGAAATTTTGTGTGGATTGCGAATATTTCATACAAACCCAGATTCTAAGGTCCTTTCTTACCGCGAAGGTCCCCATACGTCTATCAAGACTCATAAAAAAGCCTTATTTTCGAAACCTGCGATCTAATTTATTCGACTTTTAATTTTTTGAATTGAAGAATGAAATAATAATATAGGCAAATCCGATAAATACGAGGATGTGCGCGTTCGAGCGAAAAGTGGCACATTTCCGAGCGAGGGAGGCAAATGAAGCGCGACGCGGAGCGGCGCGCTTCATTTTCCCGAGATCGGAATGTGCCACTTTGAGCTCGAATGCGCACACTCGGTTTTAAGCACGATTTACAATAATTTAGGCCAATAAGTTAAACGAAAAAGCAGTTAAATTATTTTAATCGTGTCCTCTCGCTCGCACTGACGAGATGTCGTATCTTTTCGCTCCCTTCCACTCATTGCTATGGTAAATATATTTTAAGAACGATTCACAATTATTTAGGCAAATAAATTAGACGAAAAATCAGTTTAAAAACTTTAATCGTTTCCTCTCGCTCGCATTCACCAGATTTTCCTATCTTTTTGCTCTCTTCCACTCATTGCTATGGTCAAAACGTTTTTCGAACATAAAATTAATATTTACTACAATAAATTCAATTTTTTTATTTGAAAGAGCGTTGGATAAAGTAGACAAATCCAATGAACACGAAGATGTGCGCATTCGAGCGAAAAGTGGCACATTTCCGAGCGAGGGAGGCAAATGAAGCGCGACGCGGAGCGGCGCGCTTCATTTTCCCGAGATCGGAATGTGCCACTTTGAGCTCGAATGTGCACACTCGGCTTCAAGCACGATTCACAATTATTTAGGCAAATAAATTAGACCAAAAATCAGTTTAATAACTTTAATCGTTCCCTCTCGCTCGCATTCACGAGATTTTCCTATCTTTTTGCTCTCTTCCACTGATTGCCATGGTCAAAACGTTTTCCGAACATAAAATTAATATTTACTACAATAAATTCAATTTTTTTATTTCAAAGAACGTTGGATAAAGTCGACAAATCCAATGAACACGAAGATGTGCGCATTCGAGCGAAAAGTGGCACATTTCCGAGCGAGGGAGGCAAATGAAGCGCGACGCGGAGCGGCGCGCTTCATTTTCCCGAGATCGGAATGTGCCACTTTGAGCTCGAATGCGCACACTCGGTTTTAAGCACGATTCACAATCATTTATTTACTTTCTTAGACGTCTAACTTCAACTGTCAAATTTTCGATAGCGGTTAACAATCCGGACAATCGCGAATCCGTATAAAAAAGGTCCGGATAATTGAGGTTTTACTGTAGTTGTAAAGCGCGAAATTGTCTTTTTTCTGATTTTACCTGTGATAACAACTTCGCCGCCATTGATTGGCGAAGCCAGAGCTTTTCCGCTTTTTATGATTCGCACGAAAGCTTCTTCGCACTCGTTGATTTGTTTTTCTTCGGTTAGTAGCACTGCTTCTGAAGAAGACATCGTCGCTGTTGCATAGACTGCGGTCAAAGTTTTTTGCCTAAACAAAATGATGGAATTAAAATTTTTTTTAACGATTTTTGCATTACGAATTATGATTTTTTTTTGCATAACATCATAATTAGTATTAATTCATTTCGAATATTTAATTTGTTTACAAACGCACTTTTGCATTTCTTATAATTTATAATTTGTTATTGAAGTTGCGTTTTATGGAATTCGATGAGTTTATAATTTATTGTTTATTACCTATAATTGTTTTTAACATTAATATGATAATCTGGTTAATTTGAATTGGATTAATAGCCTTGCATTTTGAAAAAAAAATTAAATAATCGATTTTTACGCGTGCATTAATTAATTAATTAATTTTTTATTGTTAATGTCGCTTTGCGTTGCATTTTTTGCGCGCCACTGGAATTAATTTTTTTTTCCATTGAAACTTAGAACGAATTTTGCAAATGCTAACAGTAAAACACGAGGTTAATCGTTTTTTTTTGGGATTGAATGGTAAAATTTTGAAGAACAAAATAAAACGGCTTACTCGTGTTTTTTTTTGGTGTAAAACAAGTCACTTTCACAACACTTAAATGGGCAAAATAAAAAAAATCGAGCGCTTATCTGTTGCCCTCGTTGAGGCCAACTGATGGACGATTTGTTAACAAGTCTTCATATAAACTTTCGATTGCAGTCCATCATTTCTCACATTGATTAGCTTAAATTTGCATACAATTTCAGGTAATGCTTGTTGTCGTACATTGTGTAGCTAATTTATAATATCAAAGCCCTTTGACTTCTTGACTTGTCGAGCGTTTCGTTCAAAGCTTTATTCGATTTTTGAGTCCATTCTAATTTTCAATTATTTGAAGACTTTTCTAAATTGTTTGGTGTGTGGACGGCTTTAGGGCACGCGTGCACGATTTTTACCAAAACAAATAATAATTTTTCGGGAAGGGGAAGGTTCCAATTTTGTTGAAAATTTCTTTGTTTACAATTGAATCAGTAAAAAGAAAATGTAAATAAGGAAGTACAAAAATTGTATCAATATTTAATTTTTATTTAAAAGAAAGTTGTTGTCGAGAAGTTAACGTTAAAATGTTTATTAATTTATTCAAATTAAGAAGTTTTATCAAACTGTTGTATTTTTATTTTGTGTTTGAGAATATTTAGACTTTAAAGCGCGTTTTAAGTTATTCTTTACCCGTCTATTGTTTAGGTACATTAGCTTTTAATTGTTCTTTTGCCAAGTAAACGGAAACGGTTTTAATAATGCCCGCTCGAAAAATCAACTTCCTGTTAAATGGTTGGACTTAATTAAACGGATTAACCCCTTTGCCTTTTTGAGAGAAAAAAGATACGTGCAAAATCGGCCTAGGACACAGTGTTAATTTTTTCAATAATTAAGGGTCGAAGTTTTAGATTCATTTTTGTAGAACAATAGTTGATGTTAAAAATTTTTTAGCGGCATTATTTGTGGACGGATCTTTAAAAACTATACAAATTCGGTTTTGGCAGCCTTTTTGGCTTCGGATAGGCCTCAGAAACCATAGGCGTGCTATTCCAAAGCTTTGGGAAAACGTTTTGAAAATTCAAAATCGATGGGTTTTAACCCATGTTTTTTTGGCAAAAAATGAAAAAATAGAATTGCTTTATATTGCAAGGGGATGTTCCTACGTACCCCTACTAACTATAACCGGTGTCATTTCTCCGCGCTTCTTTTCTAAAATAAAAATTTTCGATACAAATTAAATGAATAGAAATACGTACCCCTTGATTCACAAAAAAAATCGTAGCGCCCTTATTTTCGATCCAATCATTACAAACGACACGGATTCGGAATCCTGAGGCTTTTTTACCTAAGATACATGTAAAACATGTATAGGGTGCGACGTTAATTTTTCGAAAATAAAAAATTGCGATTTTTAGCGCTCATTTTTGGCCAATTTTGAACTTTAAAAAAATTGTAGCGCCCTTATTTGTGGACGGATCTTTAAAAACTATTCAGATTCCGATTTGGCCGCTTTTTTGGCTTCGGATAGGCCTAAGAAACCATAGGCGTGCTATTCCAGAGCTTTGGGAAAACGCTTTGAAAAAGAAAAATCGATGGGTTTTAAAACCCATGTATTTTTGAGAAAAAATGAAAAAAATAGAATTGCTTTATATTGCCAGGGGATGTTCCTACGCATCCCTAGTAACTATAACCGGTGTCATTTCCCCGCGCTTTCCCTCTAAAATAAAAATTTTCGATACAAAAATTTAAAAGAATAAAAACGGACCCCTTGATTCACAAAAAAAATCGTAGCGCCCTTATTTTCGATCCAATCATTACAAACGACACGGATTCGGAATCCTGAGACTTTTTTACATAAGATACATGTAAAATAAATATAGGGCGCAACGTAAATTTTTCGAACATAAAAAATTGCAATTTTAGCAGCTCATTTTGGCACGATTTTGAACTTTAAAAAAATTATAGCGCCGTTATTTACGGACCAATATTTAAAAACTATACATATTCGGATTTGGCAGCCTCTTTGGCTTCAGATAGGCCTAAGAAACCATAGGCGTGCTATTCCAGAGCTTTGGGAAAACGTTTTGAAAATTCAAAATCGATGGGTTTTAACCCATGTTTTTTTTGAGAAAAAATGAAAAAAATAGAATTGCTTTATATTGCCAGGGGACGTTCCTACGTACCCCTACTAACTATAACCGGAGTCATTACCCGCGCTTCCCCTCTAAAATAAAAATTTTCGATACAAATTAAATGAATAAAAAAACGTACCCCTTGATTCACAAAAAAAATCGTAGCGCCCTTATTTTCGATCCAATCATTACAAACGACACGGATTCGGAATCCTGAGGCTTTTTTACATAAGATACATGTAAAATAAATATAGGGCGCAACGTAAATTTTTCGAACATAAAAAATTGCAATTTTAGCAGCTCATTTTGGCACGATTTTGAACTTTAAAAAAATTATAGCGCCGTTATTTACGGACCAATATTTAAAAACTATACATATTCGGATTTGGCAGCCGTTTTGGCTTCGGATAGGCCTAAGAAACCATAGGCGTGCTATTCCAGAGCTTTGGGAAAACGTTTTGAAAATTCAAAATCGATGGGTTTTAACCCATGTTTTTTTGAGAAAAAATGAAAAAAATAGAATTGCTTTATATTGCCAGGGGACGTTCCTACGTACCCCTACTAACTATAACCGGAGTCATTTCCCCGCGTTTCCCCTCTAAAATAAAAATTTTCGATACAAATTAAATGAATAAAAAAACGTACCCCTTGATTCACAAAAAAAATCGTAGCGCCCTTATTTTCGATCCAATCATTACAAACGACACGGATTCGGAATCCTGAGGCTTTTTTACATAAGATACATGTAAAATAAATATAGGGCGCAACGTAAATTTTTCGAACATAAAAAATTGCAATTTTAGCAGCTCATTTTGGCACGATTTTGAACTTTAAAAAAATTATAGCGCCTTTATTTACGGACCAATATTTAAAAACTATACATATTCGGATTTGGCAGCCGTTTTGGCTTCGGATAGGCCTAAGAAACCATAGGCGTGCTATTCCAGAGCTTTGGGAAAACGTTTTGAAAATTCAAAATCGATGGGTTTTAACCCATGTATTTTTGAGAAAAAATGAAAAAAATAGAATTGCTTTATATTGCCAGGGGATGTTCCTACGTACCCCTAGTAACTATAACCGGAGTCATTTCCCCGCGTTTCCCCTCTAAAATAAAAATTTTCGATACAAATTAAATGAATAAAAAAACGTACCCCTTGATTCACAAAAAAAATCGTAGCGCCCTTATTTTCGATCCAATCATTACAAACGACACGGATTCGGAATCCTGAGGCTTTTTTACATAAGATACATGTAAAATAAATATAGGGCGCAACGTAAATTTTTCGAACATAAAAATTGCAATTTTAGAGCTCATTTTGGCACGATTTTGAACTTTAAAAAATTGTAGCGCCGTTATTTACGGACCAATATTTAAAACTATACATATTCGGATTTGGCAGCCTTTTGGCTTCAGATAGGCCTAAGAAACCATAGGCGTGCTATTCCAGAGCTTTGGGAAAACGTTTTGAAAATTCAAAATCGATGGGTTTTAACCCATGTTTTTTGAGAAAAATGAAAAAATAGAATTGCTTTATATTGCCAGGGATGTTCCTACGTACCCCTATAACTATAACCGGAGTCATTTCCCGCTTTCCTCTAAAATAAAAATTTTCGATACAAATTAAATGAATAAAAAACGTACCCCTTGATTCACAAAAAAAATCGTAGCGCCCTTATTTTCGATCCAATCATTACAAACGACACGGATTCGGAATCCTGAGGCTTTTTTACATAAGATACATGTAAAATAAATATAGGGCGCAACGTAAATTTTTCGAACATAAAAAATTGCAATTTTAGCAGCTCATTTTGGCACGATTTTGAACTTTAAAAAAATTATAGCGCCGTTATTTACGGACCAATATTTAAAAACTATACATATTCGGATTTGGCAGCCGTTTTGGCTTCGGATAGGCCTAAGAAACCATAGGCGTGCTATTCCAGAGCTTTGGGAAAACGTTTTGAAAATTCAAAATCGATGGGTTTTAACCCATGTATTTTTGAGAAAAAATGAAAAAAATAGAATTGCTTTATATTGCCAGGGGATGTTCCTACGTACCCCTAGTAACTATAACCGGAGTCATTTCCCCGCGTTTCCCCTCTAAAATAAAAATTTTCGATACAAATTAAATGAATAAAAAAACGTACCCCTTGATTCACAAAAAATCGTAGCGCCCTTATTTTCGATCCAATCATTACAAACGACACGGATTCGAATCCTGAGGCTTTTTACATAAGATACATGTAAAATAAATATAGGGCGCAACGTAAATTTTTCGAACATAAAAAATTGCAATTTTAGCAGCTCATTTTGGCACGATTTTGAACTTTAAAAAAATTGTAGCGCCTTTATTTACGGACCAATATTTAAAAACTATACATATTCGGATTTGGCAGCCGTTTTGGCTTCGGATAGGCCTAAGAAACCATAGGCGTGCTATTCCAGAGCTTTGGGAAAACGTTTTGAAAATTCAAAATCGATGGGTTTTAACCCATGTATTTTTGAGAAAAAATGAAAAAAATAGAATTGCTTTATATTGCCAGGGGATGTTCCTACGTACCCCTACTAACTATAACCGGAGTCATTTCCCCGCGTTTCCTCTAAAATAAAAATTTTCGATACAAATTAAATGAATAAAAAACGTACCCCTTGATTCACAAAAAATCGTAGCGCCCTTATTTTCGATCCAATCATTACAAACGACACGGATTCGAATCCTGAGGCTTTTTACATAATACACATGTAAAATAAATATAGGGCGCAACGTAAATTTTTCGAACATAAAAAATTGCAATTTTAGCAGCTCATTTTGGCACGATTTTGAACTTTCAAAAAATTGTAGCGCCGTTATTTACGGACCAATATTTAAAAACTATATATATTCGGATTTGGCAGCCTTTTTGGCTTCGGATAGGCCTAAGAAACCGTAGGCGTGCTATTCCAGAGCTTTGGGAAAACGTTTTGAAAATTCAAAATCGATGGGTTTTAACCCATGTTTTTTTGAGGAAAAATGAAAAAAATAGAATTGCTTTATATTGCCAGGGACGTTCCTACGTACCCTACTAACTATAACCGGAGTCATTTCCCGCTTCCTCTAAAATAAAAATTTTCGATACAAATTAAATGAATAAAAAACGTACCCCTTGATTCACAAAAAATCGTAGCGCCCTTATTTTCGATCCAATCATTACAAACGACACGGATTCGGAATCCTGAGGCTTTTTTACATAAGATACATGTAAAATAAATATAGGGCGCAACGTAAATTTTCGAACATAAAAATTGCAATTTTAGCAGCTCATTTTGGCACGATTTTGAACTTTAAAAATTGTAGCGCCGTTATTTACGGACCAATATTTAAAAACTATACATATTCGGATTTGGCAGCCTTTTGGCTTCGATAGGCCTAAGAAACCATAGGCGTGCTATTCCAGAGCTTTGGGAAAACGTTTTGAAAATTCAAAATCGATGGGTTTTAACCCATGTATTTTTGAGAAAAAATGAAAAAAATAGAATTGCTTTATATTGCCAGGGGATGTTCCTACGTACCCCTAGTAACTATAACCGGAGTCATTTCCCCGCGTTTCCCCTCTAAAATAAAAATTTTCGATACAAATTAAATGAATAAAAAAACGTACCCCTTGATTCACAAAAAAAATCGTAGCGCCCTTATTTTCGATCCAATCATTACAAACGACACGGATTCGGAATCCTGAGGCTTTTTTACATAAGATACATGTAAAATAAATATAGGGCGCAACGTAAATTTTTCGAACATAAAAAATTGCAATTTTAGCAGCTCATTTTGGCACGATTTTGAACTTTAAAAAAATTGTAGCGCCTTTATTTACGGACCAATATTTAAAAACTATACATATTCGGATTTGGCAGCCGTTTTGGCTTCGGATAGGCCTAAGAAACCGTAGGCGTGCTATTCCAGAGCTTTGGGAAAACGTTTTGAAAATTCAAAATCGATGGGTTTTAACCCATGTTTTTTGAGAAAAAATGAAAAAAATAGAATTGCTTTATATTGCCAGGGGACGTTCCTACGTACCCCTACTAACTATAACCGAGTCATTTCCGCGCTTCCCTCTAAAATAAAAATTTTCGATACAAATTAAATGAATAAAAAACGTACCCTTGATTCACAAAAAAATCGTAGCGCCCTTATTTTCGATCCAATCATTACAAACGACACGGATTCGGAATCCTGAGGCTTTTTTACATAAGATACATCTAAAATAAATATAGGGCGCAACGTAAACTTTTCGAACATAAAAAATTGCAATTTTTGGGGCTCATTTTGGCACGATTTTGAACTTTAAAAAAATTGTAGCGCCTTTATTTACGGACCAATATTTAAAAACTATACATATTCGCATTTGGCAGCCGTTTTGGCTTCGGATAGGCATAAGAAACCATAGGCGTGCTATTCCAGAGCTTTGGGAAAACGTTTTGAAAATTCAAAATCGATGGGTTTTAACCCATGTTTTTTTGAGAAAAAATGAAAAAAATAGAATTGCTTTATATTGCCAGGGGACGTTCCTACGCATCCCTAGTAACTATAACCGGTGTCATTTCCCCGCGCTTCCCCTCTAAAATAAAAATTTTCGACAAAACTAAATAAATAAAAAAACGGACCCCTTGATTCACAAAAAAAATCGTAGCGCCCTTATTTTCGATGCAATCATTATAAGCTAGACGGATTCGGAATTCTGAGACTTTTCTACATAAGATACATGTAAAATAAGTATAGAGCGCAATGTTAATTTTTCGAATAATTAAAAATTGCAATTTTAGGTTCAATTTTTTGCACAAAATTTTACATTAAAAAAATTGTAGCGCCGTTATTTAGGAACCAATATTTAAAAATTATACAGATTTTACCAACTGTAATTACTTCAATTTTAAAATCCTTTTATGTATGTTTCATATCCATGTAGACGATTTCATTAATTGCATTTATATGTAATTCAATCCAATTTTTGGCAATTTCAATAATATCCATTATTTTATAATTCACTTTGTGTTGTGTAATAAAGACATTTAATACGGCCATTATTATATTCTTATGTAAATATCCAATTCTAAAATGAAAAGTTCAGCAGATTAGAGGTCAATTGTAATTGAAATAATAAGCTTCTTTTAATCATATCTTAGCTATATGTAAATATTAAAAGCTTGCCAGTCAAATTCAATCCATAAATCAGTGAGCACTCATAAAACATGCATGTTCTAACTTTGGTTCAAATGCTGTATTCTTTTCCTGAATCATCAAATAATACAACGATTTAAACGTTTGGTGTTTTGGTATTTTCCTCTATTCCTTTAAATGGCTTTGGAAGTTACTTCTACGGATGATATACACAGTTGCTTCAAGTATATATAAAACATTTAGGGGTTAAAAGCTTCTATCAAAGCTATCAAAGCTTTATCAAATACTTAAATCATTTGATTAGTAACAAGATTTTTGTGTTCTAAAATTAACATAGTTTCAATTTCGTTTCAATATCGTGTTCATGTTTAGCTACTAAATTGTGTTTAGTAATAAAATTAATCAACGATACTTGGGTGCTTCTCACTAACTTAGACGTAGTCCAAAACAATTTTAATCAACTTGAAATCCATATAAATTGGATTTTAATATCCTTTTCATCTCAAAATTGTACAAACAGTTCTTTACTACATCAGTAATTTGGTGTAACGATTACTCATCTAGAAGTACTAGAGATAAACTAGTTGAAACATACAATTGCTTCTTTGAATTGGTTAACTTTATACTCTTCCGGATGTATAGTACCGTTCAATTGATTTTAATCATTTTTACACATGCAATAGTTTACACTATTAATACTAAATCATATAAGTTTGGTGCTCTTCAAATTACATGCTCCTCTCTTTGGTTAGTGTTTGCAAATTCCTTTTATAAGAGTCATGTATGGACTTTCCTGGTAATTAACAGTTGATAATTTTTGCAAAAATAAAGGTGCTCTTAGTTCCAAATACATCGTAACCAGACCATCAACAACTAACAATCTAACACAGTCATATCTCTTCTCTCTTCCATATAAGCCAGAATTGGAATCGTAATACAACTTATAATGATGTATTTTATCATTAAATCTAAAAAATATAACCTACAAGTAATTGAAAACATTCACAATTTGTTTCGTGTACTTCAAACTCAAAGTGTGGAATTGCCGATTAGAACATCTACTTTTTCTAACTAGATATGCTCCATGAGGCTGAGAATTTAATAGAATTGCAGCTTCAATGTGTGAGATTCCTCTATGATAATCACGACCCCAATAACTCAGTATTTCTAACGATATACATCTGTGCTCATTACTGGGATTGGTACAGGGGCATCTAATTGCATTCTGTATACTAAAACAATTACATTAAATCAATTCTAATGTAAAAATTGTGGAATTGATAATACCAGAAACTAAAAGTAACGTCTTACAGTCTATTTTCCAAACGGAATAGGTAGGAGATTGTAAATCAAGACCCATTTTATTAACCCTGTTGTAGTAGGACTACTAATACTTTTAATATTAAATAAGATAATTCATTATTTTCGAAAATCACTAAATATTTAGCTCGATACACCTAATTCCTTTCTTTTTAGAGTCCAAATAAATAATAAATATCTAACTGCAAACTATTTTTTGATAGTACTTGGGAGTGTGAAAAATGCCCACTAAATTTAAGGTGCATTTGTCATACGGAAAGTAATTTTGATAACATTTTCAGAATTGTGTCAAAATAAAATATTTTTTTAGAGGAATAAAAGGCGTTAATGTAATAGTGTTATTAATTAATTATTGAATTACCGTTCGAAAAATATAATAAACATGCCATAATGAGCAGAACATTTTACTTCAAAGAAGTTTTAACCAGACGTTGATAACCATGTATTAATTTTGTTTTAATTTCTATTTAATTATTTTGGTAGTGAATTAATTTTTGTTTTCAATCTTTGTTAATTTTAAGAATTTATATAGACTTACATTTTTATTAATTACAATATTTTCCATTTCACAGGTGACACATTTTGTAATTCTTCAGAGATCTTTTCCCACATGATTTGCTGCAATTTCAACTACTTATTCGTTGCTTTCCAGTAACTGCAGTTGAGGACAATTAGACTGTGTTCCATTGCACATAAATTGAAGAAATCATCACATCTTTATCGTTACTTGACTTTTAGCATATTAAGATAGTTTTAAATAATTCAATGCGTTTAGTTAATGTATATCTTGTTAGCTTGTAAGAATTTTTTATTTGTTGGCTCCTTTGTGTGTCTTCGAGATTTGCTTCACGTATTGCTCGAGAGACTTTATTCGGAAGAAAGTCTTTAACATCTCTTCATCATTGAAAGGTGATGTTGAATTTTTCAATTAATTATAGATTTGTTTTTACTTTAAAGAAAAACTTATTGCTCCGGGCGTACTTTATGTTGAGTAAACAAACTATAACGCGGTTTATATTATAGACCTTTATATTTTCTTAGACGTTATTTCTTTGTAGGCGTTAGTTAAAAACAGCAAAGGGTACTTGTGCTGTGCACGAGTCCTTGCTGTTCAATCTCTTGTGTTAGGATAATTCCTTAGCTCACATGTACACACATTTTTGGGTTCATTTTCTTATTTGTTTGATTTTTAAATACATTTGGGGTAATTAATTAGCATTAAATTTTCAAATTTTACTTATTAATCAAAATCTTAATAACAATTTCTTTTGAAATAAATTTTTTATCATTATTTTAATATTAAAAATTGTTAAATATATTTGGAGTAAAACATCATTATCAGTAATAATCAATTAATAATTGCATTTAAATAACTTTTTTAAATATAAATATTAATTTATGGTGGTTAAGAAAATAAAAATTTAAATTCAACAAACGCACACAACCCACATAATTACAGAAGGTGGGACAAGTATTAACCCTTCGTTAGTCACCTGATCTACCATCGTAGACCACCTCCATTGACTTAGCATGGTACGATATTTCAGGTGACTAACGGATGGTTAAAAGGTGTATAAACAAAAATAAACTAAAAGTGTCGTTTTGCTTCATAAGTTTTAAGATATAACGTCTAAGAAATATAAAGGTTGTCTTTGTGACACACAAGGGAACCTTTTATCACAAAATGCGAAGAAGCAGCAAAGGTATCGTAAAATGAACTACATATATTTCTTTTCCACACACTCGTAACACATACACATTCTATAAAGATAGCTTTGTTAATGATTTATTATTCGTGTTTAAATTTTATTACTGCTAACTATTCTAAATTACATTTAATAGTAATCAAGTTCCACCCTTATTTAGCTTAAATTGTTTACTAGCTTAATCTTTATTTTTATTTTATTTGTTTAGACATTTATATACTTGGGATTTCATTTGTCTCATCTTCATTTACAGTTTATTTTAATAAATATCTTTTTCTTCACTGCATGGGGGTAGTCTGTATAGCCTGTTCCTTGGTCTTTTGACTTCGCCTCGTCTTATCTCTTGCCATTCTTTTGAGCTGATTACACCAATTTTCTTTGTGTCTATTTATTTCCACTTTCAAGTTATATATATTTAATTCTTATCTAATATCGTCATTATTTAATCTGTTTTGTCTTGTGTAGCCTTAACACTTCATTAAAAATTACACTTCTGCTGCTTGTATTTGTAATTCCTATTTCTTGGTGAGGGCCCATGTTTGGCTGCCATATAGTATAGTTGGTACTGCCATGATTTAAAAACCCGACTTAAATTCTACAAAACAAATATCTTTTGCATGTAATTATTTATTAATAACTGTTAATACTGTACCTACTATTTAATGATTTGTCTCGGTCTTTTCTTATTATCTACTTTCTTCACTGCCCTTTTTGATTTAATTTTATTATTTAAAGGTTCATCACGCTCAGATAGGGCTCCACAAATTAAAAAAATGTTGACAAACTCTCTCATATGTCAAAGTCGTGTCAAAAAAGAATACGATCGACTGTGGCTCAATATCCGGCTACGGCATTTTAACATTTACAAATAATGAAAAATAATTTGTTCTGTATTGCAATAGCAGTGTCCATTTCACTTCCATGATTTATTCTACTAATTATTTATTGTACTAATATTTGTTTAGCGTGGTAATTAATTGTTATACATTGTTATTTATAGTTAATTATTTACATGTCCCATAGGATAAAAAATCCCATTTGTTCAAATGCGTCTAACGAAGTAGACAACCTCTACGGTCGTGTTTGAAATAATAGCGGCTACTTTGCAAAGTGTAACCCGTGTATATTAGAGGGCGCTAGTTGTGTTATTTGATGTTAAAAATAATTCGCACTTATAATGTCAGTTTAGTTTTATTTATATAACCTCGAAAAATTGCAAGACGTAAATAATTAACAATTTTCGGTTTGAGTTCATATCGCAAAGCCACCACTGCAATATACAGAAATGTATGTAGGTCGTTAATTTTGTATTCCAGGTTTGTAAATGAGACAATATCAAGTATCAAAACCACCTTGTTTGGTGCTTTGAAATTTACAGCTGATTTTAAAGAGTCAACCTATTGGTAATACTTATTGTGGACGATTTGAATTATTTATGATTAAGGTATAATTAATTTTGTTTTTCATTTTTTTGCAGAGGACAGTCGTGTTGAAAAATGCTTTCGGAAGCCAAAGTGAATTCTTACAAGTACCCTTGGTTCTTCTTCACATAAGACAATTCAGAAGCCTTTGGGAAACCTAATCCAGCAGCACCAGCAGAATCATCAATGGAAGACTAAATTTATTTTGGGATTTTTTTACTTTTAAAACATTTTTTTTGCCACACTTATTTATGTTGAATTATGTATTTATAATTTGTTTAAAAAGTTGCAGTCCTATCATATTAATGTTTCGATCAAACCTCCCTTAATTTATATATTTTGCACTTTGTTTAATTTGAATAGGGTTTCTTTTGTATTATAACGACAAAAAAGGGATGCAGCTTTTTATTATTTTTAAATTATAACAAATTTTATATCTTTTTCACTTAAACTAAGACAACATTAAGTGCTCCGACGCGAAGGGCTTTAGTCTTTGATTAAAACTTTTGCCTTGTTGGTTTCATACATTGGTTACCCTTCACATCGGACCACATAATGTTTGGTGAATGATGGGGTGTTCTAAGATTGTGTAATCTTAAAACATCACATCAAGGGCTGTACTATGTTGTAAACAAATTTGAGTTTTATGACGAATGTTCCTAATTAGATGTAAAGGGCGTTAAGTCCAAGGGGATGTAAGGGGATATTGGGTAATAATAAAAACAATTTACTACATGTTGTTTCTTTCATTACTAAAAATGTAAGGGGAATGTGTCAACTAGTAACAGGGCCATAAAAGAAAAATTACAAAAATATAATTTCCAAATCGCAAGTTACGATCTTAGAGATTAAAAAAAATAAAAAATAAAAAAAAGTCTCTTATCTTTGCGAAAATCTTTGTAGCCTCGGGCTATAAAAATTTTTAAGTCGTTAAAAAACGCGCTGGAGCTTCAAATAAAGCTTATCTTTGCGAAAATCTTTGTAGCCTCGGGCTATAAAATTTTAAGTCGTTTTCAATGTTTTCAAAACGCGCTGGAGCGTGAAACGGCTCACCAATAAAAAGCCCTTATCTTTGCGAAAATCTTTGTAGCCTCGGGCTATAAAATTTTAAGTCGTTTTTCAATGTTTTCAAAACGCGCTGGAGCGTGAAACGGCTCACGCAATAAAAAGCCCTTATCTTTGCGAAAATCTTTGTAGCCTCGGGCTATAAAAATTTTAAGTCGTTTTGCCAATGTTTTCAAAACGCGACGGTGGGAGTCGCGAAACGGCGAGAGATTTGAATAAAATCCTTATCTTTGCGACTAATCGTTGTGTAGTCGGCTCGAGGCTTAAAGATTTTTAGTACAGTTTTGCAATATTTTCAAATCGACCGGTATGGGAATCGAACCCGAGCCATCTTGACAATTACAAAATTCTCTACTCTGAGATGGGTTGAACGAAGAAGTCGTTTTAACCTGGTTATAAAGTACAGTTTTAATTACGTTAATTTAAAATTTATTTTTCAGAATGTTAAGTTGCACTGGCTCTCAATAATTATTATTAAAATGCGGTTAACGATAAGTTTTAAAATTATAATAATTTGTACAAATTTTTTAAAATTTAAATTTAATTAAGAAGTTTGAATACATTTTGATCCCCTATATAAAATGTTAACTTAAAGACTCTTTATTTATTATAATAATTAATGAAAGTTTTTATATTAATTTAAATTAATATTAAGAATTTGAATTACAATTCTAACCCAGTTCTTAATATAATAAAAGTATTGTTTTAAACCTTTACATAAGTTAATATAATTGTAATGATTAAAATAAATTATATTAAAAAAATTAAACTAAAGTTTAAGTCAATCTGGGATTGCAACCTTACAATTAATACTATAAATAAAAGGGAAAAGAGGTGCTTTATAATGTGTAAAACTAAAATAATAATATTGGGGAGTGGCTAATTTTTAAAAGTAATAATAAATAAAAGTCGAAAATATTTTTAAGTCGTGGTGAAAACATAAAATAAAAATTCGGATCTTTTTTTAAAAATAATAATAAATAAAAGTTTATATTAATTTACCAATTATATTAACGAATTAATTAAACTAACCCAGTTTTAATATAATAAAAAGTTGCAACCCTTACGATTGTTTTTATTGTAATGAATTAAGAATAAACCTTATGATTAATGTGTAAACTAAGTGATTCGCAAGTCAATCTTGGGATTGCAACTTTTTTTACAATTACATACTATAAATAAAAGCGAAAAGGTAGGTGTTTTAAGTGTGTGTGAAAACATAAAATAATAATATGTGGGCGGAGTGGCGTTATTTTATAAAAGTAATAATAAATAAAAGTTAAGGGCCCTTCAAAGTGCTACATAAATCAAGAGAAGACAACAAAGAAGGTAAGTATTTAAAAAATAAAGAAGTGAAATATTAAAAAAGGAAGTCCAAAAAATAATAAATTAAATAAAAAAAAAATGAAAAGTATAAGCAGTCATTTTTAACAAAATTTAAAAAAATCTAACTAAACATTAATTAATTTTGCAATAAAATTCAAAAGTTAAACAAAGTTCGAAGAATAAACCAGACGGGAAAAATTAATAAGATTTAAAAACAAGCTAAAAATAGCTAAATTTATAGAATACTAAATGAAAGTTAAAGAAGAGATGACAAATATTAAGAAAAGTAAATAGAAGTAGCAAACTAATTTTTATAAACATAAAAATAATGTAAGTTTCAAATAACATAAATAAATTATAAAAGATGTAAAAATAAATAAATAAGAAGTGTTATAAATAAATAAAAAATAACTTGAGAGTAACCTTTAAACAATCCAAGAAATTTAAGATTCAAATAACAAAAATGGAAGGAACATTTACCCTCAAAGAGATGAAGTTTATTAACAAAATTTATATTTAGATTGTTTAAAGGTAACTTTGAAGTTAAAAAAATGCAAATTAGAATTACAAAGAGAGGGTAACTTTAGAAGAAAAATTGTTACTGTAACCCTTAAAATAAACAATTGAAATTGAAAAGTAATTTAGAAATGGTTTTAAACAGCGACGTTAATTCTCTATAAAAGCAACCAAAGTAATATAATTCGAAAGAGATAAATTTAAAAAGCAATTGCGCAATATCACTAATAAAACTATTAATTGTTGAATACAAATTTAAAAAATTCCCGTATAAATTTAAGAATATTAAAAACCACACTCGTTAACATCAAACATGGAACAAACTCTTCTAAACAATTCTGCATAATCCGCATAATTATAATAAATTAATGTCTTTAATACAACAACTCTAGATATGCATCTTCCATCGATGATCCTCCTGCTGCTGCTGGATCAGATTACCCAAAGGCTCCTGGATTGAAGTCTTTGAAGACGAACCAAGAATAATTTCCTTGCGAAAGTATTTTCTAAGACGCCTGTTTGTCGATTTATTATTCAATACATGGGGTCGAGACCTCTAAAAAATTAAAGAAGACTATTAAAGGATAAAATACAAGTTCAAACTTTTAACTATTATTAATATTAAATAAAGATTGGCCAGTAATATATATTAGAATATATAAAATTTTAATGAATTAGTGAAATATTTATAAGATTGGTTGTAATAATGTACCGCCGTTCGAAAAAGGGTAATAATACCCTCTATTGCAGGGGGATGTTCCCACGTACCCCTAGTAACTATATACAGAGCCATTTCCCCAGATCTCATTCTAACAAAAAAAAATTTCGATGAAACTAAAGAAATCTAAAAAAATACACTTTGACTCACAAAAACAATCGTAGCGCTCTCATTATCGATGCAATCATTACAAGCAAGACGGATTCGAAATTCTGAGACTTTTTTACATAAGATACATGTAAAATAAATATAGGGCGCAACGTAAATTTTTCGAACATAAAAAATTGCAATTTTAGCAGCTCATTTTGGCACGATTTTGAACTTTCAAAAAATTATAGCGCCGTTATTTACGGACCAATATTTAAAAACTATACATATTCGGATTTGGCAGCCTCTTTAGCTTCAGATAGGCCTAAGAAACCATAGGCGTGCTATTCCAGAGCTGTGGGAAAACCTTTTGAAAATTCAAAATCGATGGGTTTTAACCCATGTTTTTTTGAGAAAAAATGAAAAAAATAGAATTGCTTTATATTGCCAGGGGATGTTCCTACGTACCCCTAGTAACTATAACCGGTGTCATTTCCCCGCGCTTCCCCTCTAAAATAAAAATTTTCGACAAAACTAAATAAATAAAAAACCGTACCCCTTGATTCACAAAAAAAATCGTAGCGCCCTTATTTTCGATCCAATCATTACAAACGACACGGATTCGGAATCCTGAGGATTTTTTACATAAGATACATGTAAAATAAATATAGGGCGCAACGTAAATTTTTCGAACATAAAAAATTGCAATTTTAGCAGCTCATTTTGGCACGATTTTGAACTTTCAAAAAATTATAGCGCCGTTATTTACGGACCAATATTTAAAAACTATACATATTCGGATTTGGCAGCCTCTTTAGCTTCAGATAGGCCTAAGAAACCATAGGCGTGCTATTCCAGAGCTGTGGGAAAACCTTTTGAAAATTCAAAATCGATGGGTTTTAACCCATGTTTTTTTGAGAAAAAATGAAAAAAATAGAATTGCTTTATATTGCCAGGGGATGTTCCTACGTACCCCTAGTAACTATAACCGGTGTCATTTCCCGCGCTTCCCTCTAAAATAAAAATTTTCGACAAAACTAAATAAATAAAAACGTACCCCCTTTATTCACAAAAAATCGTAGCGCCCTTATTTTCGATCCAATCATTACAAACGACACGGATTCGAATCTGAGGCTTTTTACATAAGATACATGTAAAATAAATATAGGGCGCAACGTAAATTTTTCGAACATAAAAAATTGCAATTTTAGCAGCTCATTTTGGCACGATTTTAAACTTTCAAAAAATTATAGCGCCGTTATTTACGGACCAATATTTAAAAACTATACATATTCGGATTTGGCAGCCTCTTTGGCTTCAGATAGGCCTAAGAAATCATAGGCGTGCTATTCCAGAGCTGTGGGAAAACCTTATGAAAATTCAAAATCGATGGGTTTTAACCCATGTTTTTTTGAGAAAAAATGAAAAAAATAGAATTGCTTTATATTGCCAGGGATGTTCCTACGTACCCTAGTAACTATAACCGGTGTCATTTCCCGCGCTTCCTCTAAAATAAAAATTTTCGATACAAACTAAATGAAAAAAAAAACGTACCCTTGATTCACAAAAAATCGTAGCGCCCTTATTTTCGATCCAATCATTACAAACGACACGGATTCGAATCCTGAGGCTTTTTACATAAGATACATGTAAAATAAATATAGGGCGCAACGTAAATTTTTCGAACATAAAAATTGCAATTTTAGCAGCTCATTTTGGCACGATTTTGAACTTTCAAAAATTGTAGCGCCGTTATTTACGGACCAATATTTAAAACTATACATATTCGGATTTGGCAGCCTTTTGGCTTCAGATAGGCCTAAGAAACCATAGGCGTGCTATTCCAAAGCTTTGGGAAAACGTTTTGAAAATTCAAAATCGATGGGTTTTAACCCATGTTTTTTGAGAAAAATGAAAAAATAGAATTGCTTTATATTGCCAGGGATGTTCCTACGTACCCCTAGTAACTATAACCGGTGTCATTTCCCGCGCTTCCTCTAAAATAAAAATTTTCGATAAAACTAAATAAATAAAAACGTACCCCTTGATTCACAAAAAATCGTAGCGCCCTTATTTTCGATCCAATCATTACAAACGACACGGATTCGAATCCTGAGGCTTTTTACATAAGATACATGTAAAATAAATATAGGGCGCAACGTAAATTTTTCGAACATAAAAATTGCAATTTTAGAGCTCATTTTGGCACGATTTTGAACTTTCAAAAATTGTAGCGCCGTTATTTACGGACCAATATTTAAAACTATACATATTCGGATTTGGCAGCCTCTTTGGCTTCAGATAGGCCTAAGAAACCATAGGCGTGCTATTCCAAAGCTTTGGGAAAACGTTTTGAAAATTCAAAATCGATGGGTTTTAACCCATGTTTTTTGAGAAAAATGAAAAAATAGAATTGCTTTATATTGCCAGGGATGTTCCTACGTACCCCTAGTAACTATAACCGGTGTCATTTCCCGCGCTTCCTCTAAAATAAAAATTTTCGACAAAACTAAATAAATAAAAAACGTACCCTTGATTCACAAAAAATCGTAGCGCCCTTATTTTCGATCCAATCATTACAAACGACACGGATTCGAATCCTGAGGCTTTTTACATAAGATACATGTAAAATAAATATAGGGCGCAACGTAAATTTTTCGAACATAAAAATTGCAATTTTAGCAGCTCATTTTGGCACGATTTTGAACTTTCAAAAATTGTAGCGCCGTTATTTACGGACCAATATTTAAAACTATACATATTCGGATTTGGCAGCTTTTGGCTTCAGATAGGCCTAAGAAACCATAGGCGTGCTATTCCAAAGCTTTGGGAAAACGTTTTGAAAATTCAAAATCGATGGGTTTTAACCCATGTTTTTTGAGAAAAATGAAAAAATAGAATTGCTTTATATTGCCAGGGATGTTCCTACGTACCCCTAGTAACTATAACCGGTGTCATTTCCCGCGCTTCCTCTAAAATAAAAATTTTCGATAAAACTAAATGAATAAAAAACGTACCCTTGATTCACAAAAAATCGTAGCGCCCTTATTTTCGATCCAATCATTACAAACGACACGGATTCGAATCCTGAGGCTTTTTACATAAGATACATGTAAAATAAATATAGGGCGCAACGTAAATTTTTCGAACATAAAAATTGCAATTTTAGAGCTCATTTTGGCACGATTTTGAACTTTCAAAAATTGTAGCGCCGTTATTTACGGACCAATATTTAAAAACTATACATATTCGGATTTGGCAGCCTTTTGGCTTCAGATAGGCCTAAGAAACCATAGGCGTGCTATTCCAAAGCTTTGGGAAAACGTTTTGAAAATTCAAAATCGATGGGTTTTAACCCATGTTTTTGAGAAAAATGAAAAAATAGAATTGCTTTATATTGCCAGGGATGTTCCTACGTACCCCTAGTAACTATAACCGGTGTCATTTCCCGCGCTTCCTCTAAAATAAAAATTTTCGATACAAACTAAATAATAAAAAACGTACCCCTTGATTCACAAAAAATCGTAGCGCCCTTATTTTCGATCCAATCATTACAAACGACACGGATTCGAATCCTGAGGCTTTTTACATAAGATACATGTAAAATAAATATAGGGCGCAACGTAAATTTTTCGAACATAAAAATTGCAATTTTAGAGCTCATTTTGGCACGATTTTGAACTTTCAAAAATTGTAGCGCCGTTATTTACGGACCAATATTTAAAAACTATACATATTCGGATTTGGCAGCCTTTTGGCTTCAGATAGGCCTAAGAAACCATAGGCGTGCTATTCCAAAGCTTTGGGAAAACGTTTTGAAAATTCAAAATCGATGGGTTTTAACCCATGTTTTTTGAGAAAAATGAAAAAATAGAATTGCTTTATATTGCCAGGGATGTTCCTACGTACCCCTAGTAACTATAACCGGTGTCATTTCCCGCGCTTCCTCTAAAATAAAAATTTTCGATACAAAAATAAATGAATAAAAAACGTACCCCTTGATTCACAAAAAATCGTAGCGCCCTTATTTTCGATCCAATCATTACAAACGACACGGATTCGAATCCTGAGGCTTTTTACATAAGATACATGTAAAATAAATATAGGGCGCAACGTAAATTTTTCGAACATAAAAATTGCAATTTTAGAGCTCATTTTGGCACGATTTTGAACTTTCAAAAATTGTAGCGCCGTTATTTACGGACCAATATTTAAAAAATATACATATTCGGATTTGGCAGCCTTTTGGCTTCAGATAGGCCTAAGAAACCATAGGCGTGCTATTCCAAAGCTTTGGGAAAACGTTTTGAAAATTCAAAATCGATGGGTTTTAACCCATGTTTTTGAGAAAAATGAAAAAATAGAATTGCTTTATATTGCCAGGGATGTTCCTACGTACCCCTAGTAACTATAACCGGTGTCATTTCCCGCGCTTCCTCTAAAATAAAAATTTTCGATAAAACTAAATGAATAAAAAACGTACCCCTTGATTCACAAAAAATCGTAGCGCCCTTATTTTCGATCCAATCATTACAAACGACACGGATTCGAATCCTGAGGCTTTTTACATAAGATACATGTAAAATAAATATAGGGCGCAACGTAAATTTTTCGAACATAAAAATTGCAATTTTAGAGCTCATTTTGGCACGATTTTGAACTTTCAAAAATTGTAGCGCCGTTATTTACGGACCAATATTTAAAACTATACATATTCGGATTTGGCAGCCTTTTGGCTTCAGATAGGCCTAAGAAACCATAGGCGTGCTATTCCAAAGCTTTGGGAAAACGTTTTGAAAATTCAAAATCGATGGGTTTTAACCCATGTTTTTTGAGAAAAATGAAAAAATAGAATTGCTTTATATTGCCAGGGATGTTCCTACGTACCCCTAGTAACTATAACCGGTGTCATTTCCCGCGCTTCCTCTAAAATAAAAATTTTCGATAAAACTAAATGAATAAAAAACGTACCCTTGATTCACAAAAAATCGTAGCGCCCTTATTTTCGATCCAATCATTACAAACGACACGGATTCGAATCCTGAGGCTTTTTACATAAGATACATGTAAATAAATATAGGGCGCAACGTAAATTTTTCGAACATAAAAATTGCAATTTTAGAGCTCATTTTGGCACGATTTTGAACTTTCAAAAATTGTAGCGCCGTTATTTACGGACCAATATTTAAAACTATACATATTCGGATTTGGCAGCCTTTTGGCTTCAGATAGGCCTAAGAAACCATAGGCGTGCTATTCCAAAGCTTTGGGAAAACGTTTTGAAAATTCAAAATCGATGGGTTTTAACCCATGTTTTTGAGAAAAATGAAAAAATAGAATTGCTTTATATTGCCAGGGATGTTCCTACGTACCCCTAGTAACTATAACCGGTGTCATTTCCCGCGCTTCCTCTAAAATAAAAATTTTCGAAAAACTAAATAAATAAAAAACGTACCCCTTGATTCACAAAAAATCGTAGCGCCCTTATTTTCGATCCAATCATTACAAACGACACGGATTCGAATCCTGAGGCTTTTTACATAAGATACATGTAAAATAAATATAGGGCGCAACGTAAATTTTTCGAACATAAAAATTGCAATTTTAGAGCTCATTTTGGCACGATTTTGAACTTTCAAAAATTGTAGCGCCGTTATTTACGGACCAATATTTAAAACTATACATATTCGGATTTGGCAGCCTCTTTGGCTTCAGATAGGCCTAAGAAACCATAGGCGTGCTATTCCAAAGCTTTGGGAAAACGTTTTGAAAATTCAAAATCGATGGGTTTTAACCCATGTTTTTTGAGAAAAATGAAAAAATAGAATTGCTTTATATTGCCAGGGATGTTCCTACGTACCCCCAGTAACTATAACCGGTGTCATTTCCCGCGCTTCCTCTAAAATAAAAATTTTCGACAAAACTAAATAAATAAAAAACGTACCCCTTGATTCACAAAAAATCGTAGCGCCCTTATTTTCGATCCAATCATTACAAACGACACGGATTCGAATCCTGAGGCTTTTTACATAAGATACATGTAAAATAAATATAGGGCGCAACGTAAATTTTTCGAACATAAAAATTGCAATTTTAGCAGCTCATTTTGGCACGATTTTGAACTTTCAAAAATTGTAGCGCCGTTATTTACGGACCAATATTTAAAACTATACATATTCGGATTTGGCAGCCTTTTGGCTTCAGATAGGCCTAAGAAACCATAGGCGTGCTATTCCAAAGCTTTGGGAAAACGTTTTGAAAATTCAAAATCGATGGGTTTTAACCCATGTTTTTTGAGAAAAATGAAAAAATAGAATTGCTTTATATTGCCAGGGATGTTCCTACGTACCCCTAGTAACTATAACCGGTGTCATTTCCCGCGCTTCCCTCTAAAATAAAAATTTTCGATAAAACTAAATAAATAAAAAACGTACCCCTTGATTCACAAAATAAATCGTAGCGCCCTTATTTTCGATCCAATCATTACAAACGACACGGATTCGGAATCCTGAGGCTTTTTTATATAAGATACATGTAAAATAAATATAGGGCGCAACGTAAATTTTTCGAACATAAAAAATTGCAATTTTAGCAGCTCATTTTGGCACGATTTTGAACTTTCAAAAAATTGTAGCGCCGTTATTTACGGACCAATATTTAAAAACTATACATATTCGGATTTGGCAGCCTTTTTGGCTTCGGATAGGCCTAAGAAACCATAGGCGTGCTATTCCAAAGCTTTGGGAAAACGTTTTGAAAATTCAAAATCGATGGGTTTTAACCCATGTTTTTGAGAAAAATGAAAAAATAGAATTGCTTTATATTGCCAGGGATGTTCCTACGTACCCCTAGTAACTATAACCGGTGTCATTTCCCGCGCTTCTCTCTAAAATAAAAATTTTTGATAAAACTTAATAAATAAAAACCGTACCCCTTGATTCACAAAAAAAATTGTAGCGCCCTTATTTTCGATCCAATCATTACAAACGACACGGATTCGGAATCCTGAGGCTTTTTTACATAAGATACATGTAAAATAAATATAGGGCGCAACGTAAATTTTTCGAACATAAAAAATTGCAATTTTAGCAGCTCATTTTGGCACGATTTTGAACTTTCAAAAAATTGTAGCGCCGTTATTTACGGACCAATATTTAAAAACTATACATATTCGGATTTGGCAGCCTCTTTGGCTTCAGATAGGCCTAAGAAACCATAGGCGTGCTATTCCAAAGCTTTGGGAAAACGTTTTGAAAATTCAAAATCGATGGGTTTTAACCCATGTTTTTTTGAGAATAAATGAAAAAAATAGAATTGCTTTATATTGCCAGGGATGTTCCTACGTACCCCTAGTAACTATAACCGGTGTCATTTCCCGCGCTTCCTCTAAAATAAAAATTTTCGACAAAACTAAATAAATAAAAAACGTACCCCTTGATTCACAAAAAATCGTAGCGCCCTTATTTTCGATCCAATCATTACAAACGACACGGATTCGAATCCTGAGGCTTTTTACATAATACACATGTAAAATAAATATAGGGCGCAACGTAAATTTTTCGAACATAAAAAATTGCAATTTTAGCAGCTCATTTTGGCACGATTTTGAACTTTCAAAAAATTGTAGCGCCGTTATTTACAGACCAATATTTAAAAACTATACATATTCGGATTTGGCAGCCTTTTTGGCTTCGGATAGGCCTAAGAAACCGTAGGCGTGCTATTCCAGAGCTTTGGGAAAACGTTTTGAAAATTCAAAATCGATGGGTTTTAACCCATGTTTTTTGAGGAAAAATGAAAAAAATAGAATTGCTTTATATTGCCAGGGGATGTTCCTACGTACCCCTAGTAACTATAACCGGTGTCATTTCCCCGCGCTTCCCCTCTAAAATAAAAATTTTCGACAAAACTAAATAAATAAAAAACGTACCCTTGATTCCAAAAAAATCGTAGCGCCCTTATTTTCGATCCAATCATTACAAACGACACGGATTCGAATCCTGAGGCTTTTTACATAAGATACATGTAAAATAAATATAGGGCGCAACGTAAATTTTTCGAACATAAAAAATTGCAATTTTAGCAGCTCATTTTGGCACGATTTTGAACTTTCAAAAAATTGTAGCGCCGTTATTTACGGACCAATATTTAAAAACT
The DNA here is from genome assembly GCA_036325965.1 of Sinopyrophorus schimmeli. Classification (NCBI taxonomy): domain Eukaryota; kingdom Metazoa; phylum Arthropoda; class Insecta; order Coleoptera; family Elateridae; genus Sinopyrophorus; species Sinopyrophorus schimmeli. The sequence goes on from JARFIZ010000068.1 coordinate 260,440, forward strand.
ATACATATTCGGATTTGGCAGCCTTTTTGGCTTCGGATAGGCCTAAGAAACAGTAGCCGTGCTATTCCAGATCTTTGGGAAAACGTTTTGAAAATTCAAAATCGATGGGTTTTAACCCATGTTTTTGAGAAAAATGAAAAAATAGAATTGCTTTATATTGCCAGGGATGTTCCTACGTACCCCTAGTAACTATAACCGGTGTCATTTCCCGCGCTTCCTCTAAAATAAAAATTTTCGACAAAACTAAATAAATAAAAAACGGACCCCTTGATTCACAAAAAATCGTAGCGCCCTTATTTTCGATCCAATCATTACAAACGACACGGATTCGAATCCTGAGGCTTTTTACATAAGATACATGTAAAATAAATATAGGGCGCAACGTAAATTTTTCGAACATAAAAATTGCAATTTTAGAGCTCATTTTGGCACGATTTTGAACTTTCAAAAATTGTAGCGCCGTTATTTACGGACCAATATTTAAAAACTATACATATTCGGATTTGGCAGCCTCTTTGGCTTCAGATAGGCCTAAGAAACCATAGGCGTGCTATTCCAAAGCTTTGGGAAAACGTTTTGAAAATTCAAAATCGATGGGTTTTAACCCATGTTTTTGAGAAAAATGAAAAAATAGAATTGCTTTATATTGCCAGGGGATGTTCCTACGTACCCCTAGTAACCATAAACGGTGTCATTTCCCCGCGCTTCCCCTCTAAAATAAAAATTTTCGACAAAACTAAATAAATAAAAAAACGGACCCCTTGATTCACAAAAAAAATCGTAGCGCCCTTATTTTCGATCCAATCATTACAAACGACACGGATTCGAAATTCTGAGACTTTTTTACATAAGATACATGTAAAATAAATATAGGGCGCAACGTAAATTTTCGAACATAAAAAATTGCAATTTTAGCAGCTCATTTTGGCACGATTTTAAACTTTAAAAAAATTATAGCGCCGTTATTTACGGACCAATATTTAAAAACTATACATATTCGGATTTGGCAGCCTCTTTGGCTTCAGATAGGCCTAAGAAACCATAGGCGTGCTATTCCAGAGCTGTGGGAAAACCTTTTGAAAATTCAAAATCGATGGGTTTTAACCCATGTTTTTTTGAGAAAAAATGAAAAAAATAGAATTGCTTTATATTGCCAGGGGATGTTCCTACGTACCCCTAGTAACTATAACCGGTGTCATTTCCCCGCGCTTCCCCTCTAAAATAAAAATTTTCGACAAAACTAAATAAATAAAAAAACGGACCCCTTGATTCACAAAAAAAATCGTAGCGCCCTTATTTTCGATCCAATCATTACAAACGACACGGATTCGGAATCCTGAGGATTTTTTACATAAGATACATGTAAAATAAATATAGGGCGCAACGTAAATTTTTCGAACATAAAAAATTGCAATTTTAGCAGCTCATTTTGGCACGATTTTGAACTTTCAAAAATTATAGCGCCGTTATTTACGGACCAATATTTAAAAACTATACATATTCGGATTTGGCAGCCTCTTTAGGGTTCAGATAGGCCTAAGAAACCATAGGCGTGCTATTCCAGAGCTTTGGGAAAACGTTTTGAAAATTCAAAATCGATGGGTTTTAACCCATGTTTTTTTGAGAAAAATGAAAAAAATAGAATTGCTTTATATTGCCAGGGGATGTTCCTACGTACCCCTAGTAACTATAACCGGTGTCATTTCCCCGCGCTTCCCCTCTAAAATAAAAATTTTCGACAAAACTAAATAAATAAAAAAACGGACCCCTTGATTCACAAAAAAAATCGTAGCGCCCTTATTTTCGATCCAATCATTACAAACGACACGGATTCGGAATCCTGAGGATTTTTTACATAAGATACATGTAAAATAAATATAGGGCGCAACGTAAATTTTTCGAACATAAAAAATTGCAATTTTAGCAGCTCATTTTGGCACGATTTTGAACTTTCAAAAAATTATAGCGCCGTTATTTACGGACCAATATTTAAAAACTATACATATTCGGATTTGGCAGCCTCTTTAGCTTCAGATAGGCCTAAGAAACCATAGGCGTGCTATTCCAGAGCTTTGGGAAAACGTTTTGAAAATTCAAAATCGATGGGTTTTAACCCATGTTTTTTTGAGAAAAAATGAAAAAAATAGAATTGCTTTATATTGCCAGGGGATGTTCCTACGTACCCCTAGTAACTATAACCGGTGTCATTTCCCCGCGCTTCCCCTCTAAAATAAAAATTGTCGACAAAACTAAATAAATAAAAACGGACCCCTTGATTCACAAAAAATCGTAGCGCCCTTATTTTCGATCCAATCATTACAAACGACACGGATTCGGGAAACCTGAGGCTTTTTACATAAGATACATGTAAAATAAATATAGGGCGCAACGTAAATTTTTCGAACATAAAAAATTGCAATTTTAGCAGCTCATTTTGGCACGATTTTGAACTTTCAAAAAATTGTAGCGCCGTTATTTACGGACCAATATTTAAAACTATACATATTCGGATTTGGCAGCCTCTTTAGCTTCAGATAGGCCTAAGAAACCATAGGCGTGCTATTCCAGAGCTTTGGGAAAACGTTTTGAAAATTCAAAATCGATGGGTTTTAACCCATGTTTTTTTGAGGAAAAATGAAAAAAATAGAATTGCTTTATATTGCCAGGGATGTTCCTACGTACCCCTAGTAACTATAACCGGTGTCATTTCCCGCGCTTCCTCTAAAATAAAAATTTTCGACAAAACTAAATAAATAAAAAACGGACCCCTTGATTCACAAAAAATCGTAGCGCCCTTATTTTCGATCCAATCATTACAAACGACACGGATTCGGGAAACCTGAGGCTTTTTACATAAGATACATGTAAAATAAATATAGGGCGCAACGTAAATTTTTCGAACATAAAAATTGCAATTTTAGCAGCTCATTTTGGCACGATTTTGAACTTTACAAAAATTATAGCGCCGTTATTTACCGACCAATATTTAAAACTATACATATTCGGATTTGGCAGCCTCTTTAGCTTCAGATAGGCCTAAGAAACCATAGGCGTGCTATTCCAGAGCTTTGGGAAAACGTTTTGAAAATTCAAAATCGATGGGTTTTAACCCATGTTTTTTTTGAGAAAAAATGAAAAAAATAGAATTGCTTTATATTGCCAGGGGATGTTCCTACGTACCCCTAGTAACTATAACCGGTGTCATTTCCCCGCGCTTCCCCTCTAAAATAAAAATTGTCGACAAAACTAAATAAATAAAAAAACGGACCCCTTGATTCACAAAAAAAATCGTAGCGCCCTTATTTTCGATCCAATCATTACAAACGACACGGATTCGGAATCCTGAGGATTTTTTACATAAGATACATGTAAAATAAATATAGGGCGCAACGTAAATTTTTCGAACATAAAAAATTGCTATTTTAGCAGCTCATTTTGGCACGATTTTGAACTTTCAAAAAATTATAACGCCGTTATTTACGGACCAATATTTAAAAATTATAAAGATATTACCAACTGTAATTACTTCAATTTTAAAATCCTTTTATGTATGTTTCATATCCATGTAGACGATTTCATTAATTGCATTTATATGTAATTCAATCCAATTTTTGGCAATTTCAATAATATCCATTATTTTATAATTCACTTTGTGTTGTGTAATAAAGACATTTAATAGGGCCATTATTATATTCTTACGTAAACATCCAATTCTAAAATGAAAAGTTCAGCAGATTAGAGGTCAATTGTAATTGAAATAATAAGCTTCTTTTAATCATATCTTAGCTATATGTAAATATTAAAAGCTTGCCAGTCAAATTCAATCCATAAATCAGTGAGCACTCATAAAACATGCATGTTCTAACTTTGGTTCAAATGCTGTATTCTTTTCCTGAATCATCAAATAATACAACGATTTAAACGTTTGGTGTTTTGGTATTTTCCTCTATTCCTTTAAATGGCTTTGGAAGTTACCTCTACGGATGATATACACAGTTGCTTCAAGTATATATAAAACATTTAGGGGTTAAAAGCTTCTAAGATCCTTACATGTTTATTTGCTTTATCAAATACTTAAATCATTTGATTAGTAACAAGATATTAAGTAACTGATCCCCGGTAAACCAATTAATAATATTTACACAATAATAAAGCCCCAATTAATTAAATAAAGTTTAACAAGTACTTTCATACCGCACAAAGACACTTAGATAGTTATGTTTCATTTCAGTGTTTAACCTTTGCCGAAATTGAATAAAATTATTAACTCTTACGTTGCCCAATATTAATATCTTCTTGTTACGGTATTTGTAATAAAATATATCATATTTTTCTATGATTTAAGTTGCCGAATAAACATAATGATATAAACAAACGTCAAACTTTTTAAGGTTATGTTTTGCCAACTTCGAAATAATAAAATATTGCCAACACACTTTTGCATCGTTTACCTTTTCTCATTTATGCACTCCGGCTACAAAATATGAAATTTTTCGAAGATTTTGCATGGTTTGAGACGCTTTTACTGGAAATTTAGAGCCGCATGCAACCTACCATGCAGTAAATAAAGTGTATTGTGTTTGGCCTATCTGTAAGACTTAAATACAATAAATCTTAATAATTAATAAGATCATTAATATTTAGCTATTTAAATAGATATGTAATGTATCCAATAAAATCAATATTAATTTCATACTTCAAATAATGATTTTAACTCATCGTGAAAGCATTTTTCATCTCATTAAAGCAAAAGAGAACAAACAATTCTTCGGCATGCACATCGAGAAAAGTTTAATAAACTAAACACAAAGATTTGCTCTGATTATACAATAGTATTTAAGTAGAACAAGTTGCTTAGTTGAAGTTTTTCTTCAATAGACAAAGTCCAACAAGACTATTAAAATAATAATATTATTAACATGCTTAATTACTTTTATTGGTTGTTTTACTATTGTAATTAAAAGGGTAAAAGAGTTGAGAATTAAAGTTGTGTGTTTTCTTATGAATTGAAGGATCCACTTACACGTCCTTTTATTTGACGACTTCTTCATCTTATTCGGCCATAGCAGCTCATCCGATACATTAGCTCATTGATTTTTGTGAAAAACTCCAGTTTTCTTCTAAAAACAAAGTAGAGAAGTAATTACTTAATTAATTAAATAATAAGTTCACTAAAACCAATTCCCACACACTTTTAACTTAAAATCAAACGATGCAACAAATTAAATAACTAATCCTCAACACTAAGTCTAAGAGGCGAAGAAGTTTATACAAGAATTTATTATTCCACTGAAGTAACACTTGATATGTTTGTCAAAATACAATAAACATTATTAATAATTCATAAATGCTGTGATAATAAGTTGATAATACAGTCGTATTTACATATTTAAGGGAAACATTAGTAAAAAACACTACGAGCTAGATTATGTTACTTCTCCAATCCATAAGTATAAAAAAAGAGAATACAAAGTACATAAAAAAAATAACTACAATAAAAGCTCCGAAGGGATCGACCAATTCAACTTGATGAAAGCCGCATGCACAAAGAATGTTCTTCAAATTGAACTCTTCGATTTCGACACTCATTGAAATGTATTCAATCCAATAAAACCTCCACAACAAACAACTTTTATTCGTAATTATACTTTTTTTTTTAAAAACTGTGTTGAGCTTAACAATCCTCGCCTTGGAACAATCTACATCCGAAAAACACGTGTTCCACTTCAAGCTTTTACTGTAGTTCTCCCAACGTCCTACAAAAAACCCTACACAAATTAGTTTCTGTGTTAATAAGCATACAGTTTCGTCTTCCACGAAATAAAAAAATCACATCGACATATTGCACCATCCTTTCCAATTTTTTTTGTCCTCCGAAAGCCACTCTCGAACCTCTCCAAAAATAAAACCCATTAAAAACCCTTGTTAGTTGTGTTAATCGTACGAGGAAAAACATTCCTAAAACAATACAGACGTTAAAAATTGCTATGTTTGTTTCTGGGCGAACGAAAAAAGAAAAATGATAAAAAATGGAAAAATGGAATTAAACAAAAATGAAGGCATTCTCGCTTTGACACGTTTTGGGTGAGCACTGGCGATCTGGTTCTGCTTGGACCCGTAACCACTTCCCATGGCAATGGGGGGCAGGTAAGGCCGAGAAACGCGTTGTCCTTCCTTCCACCCCGTGCCCTTGGCATCGCCACCCCAAATTCTTACGTAAAGCCTCTGATTCGCATTTCACGCAGATTCTTTCCCCTAAAAATGACGTTTCGTTAGTCAATGTGAACGAACAATTCGAAAATGATAGTTACCTTCTTTCAGCGCCTTGAAATTCTGCTCCTTTCGACACGCTTTGGACGCCTTTAGTACCTCGAATTCGACGCAGTATCTGCAAAAGAAAAAAAAAAAAGTCAGAATTGAACGAATTAACTTCGTCTACGTTTTTCTTTTTTTTTTAAATCTGTGGAAAATCTGGTCGAGAGAAAAGATCAACAGAGTGGTGTTCTAAAGCCTTTTATTGATGTCTCGCGTATAATAAAGGCATTTCTTTGCTTTATTTAACATAATGGAATTCCATACTGTTTTCTTGATGAAAATTGTATTTTTCCTTCTGTTGTTTTTCTTTTTAAATCGCGGAGAGTAAATGGGGCACGAAAGAAAACATATTAAACAGGAAATTAAAATGTCGACGTCCCAACGTTTGGGAGAACACAAAGGAAAAGCGTGCGAGCACCGCTGGTGCCCGATTTTTCACAAAATGGACCCATCCGCAGGCCTACTTTATTCGCCAAAAATATTTTTGACGCCTTGAGAGTAGGCAACAGACGTTGCGCGCGAACTGCTAACGAAAATTGGACATCTGAGAAAGTAAATTAATTATTGTGAATTACGCTTAAAACCGAGTGTGCACATTCGAGCGAAAAGTGGCACATTTCTGATCGCGGGAAAATGTGCCACTTTTCGCTTGAACGTGCACATCCTCTCGTATTTATTGAATTTAACTTAAAAAATACGACAATCATGAAGAAGTTCTTATTAGTATTATTGCAATGAGTGGGAGAGAGCGAAAAGATACAAGAATGCCGTAAGTGCAAGTGAGAAAGAATGATCAAAATTATCTCAATAGGTATTAATAAACGTTTTTAACTAATAATTAATTTTTTGAACATTATCAATTGTTTTGAAAGTTGATTATTGCAAATTGTGCTTAAAGCCGAGTGTGCACATTCGAGCTCAAAGTGGCACATTCCGATCTCGGAATAAGCGCGCGCTCCGCGTCGCGCTTCATTTGCTTCCCTCGCTCGGAAATGTGCCACTTTTCGCTCGAATGCGCACATCTTCGTTTTACTCGATTTATCTACATTAATGTACTCTCTTTAAATGAATAAATTAAATTTATTTTAGTAAAGTATTGATTTCATGTTCGAAAAACGCTTTTACCATAGCAATGAGTGGAAGAGAGCGAAAAGATACGACAATCGCGTCAATGCGAGTGAGAGGGAACGATTAGAACTATTGAACTTATTTTTTGTCAGGTTTACTGGCCAAAATTGTTGTGAATCGTGCTAAAAACCGAGTGTGCACATTCGAGCTCAAAGTGGCACATTCCGATCTCGGGAAAATGAAGCGCGCCGCTCCGCGTCGCGCTTCATTTGCCTCCCTCGCTCGGAAATGTGCCACTTTTCGCTCGAATGCGCACATCTTCGTATTTCTTGAATTTATTTATATTAATTTTTACACGTGGGTATATTTAATTTAATTGCGTCAAAGAAGTATGACTTCTAACACGGCTACTTGAGTTTTTTTTTAAAATTAGTTTACTAAGTACCTTAATATATTTAAAAAAAATAAAATAACAGGTTTTGTATTTAAATAGAGCTTTCTCAATTTTTTTAAAAGTCCACCAAGGGTGTATATAAATCAAAAAAAAAAATTGAGCCTTAATCCCCAAGGGGGCCATCCATAAATTACGTCAAACGAATTTTAGGACTTTTGAACCCCTCCCCCCGTCGTTGTCACAGGTTGTCACATTTTTCGAACCCCCCCCCTGATGTGACGTCACACATTTTTTAAATTTATGCATATATTTAAAAATAATCTAAAGAAAACAGTTATTTTCATTTTTTTCTTATTTTTATTAAATATTCTTTAATAAAATCAACATAAAGTCACATATTTCTGATAACAAAAAAAATAGCTAGTTAGAAAACAATAAACGACAAATTTTAATATGTTACGTCAAAGCTTGTGCCCGTTACACTATGCATTACGGTGATATCCCCCATTAACGTGCGACGTAATTTATAGATGGCCCCCAAGCCTAAAGTACTTTTTTGATTTTTAAAAATTAGTTTACAAATCTCGTTAATAGAAATTTCAAAAATTAAAATAAGGGGCTTTGGATTAAAATACACCTATTGTTTTTAGTAAATTAAAAATTACATAGGCCTAGAAAAATTCTAGGGCGCATTCCTTAACGCAAAGGTACCTATTTAATTTTTTAAAAATTAGTTTAACAATCACATTAATATAAATTACAAAAATTAAAACATTTCCAATTTTTTTATAGGTGTGAGTGAACAAAGCTAAAAAAATTGTGGCCCATCCCGAAACTCCAAAGTACCTCTTTGAAATTTTTAAAAAATTAATTTCATCAATTCCAATATTCTAAAATTAAAAAAAGAAGCTTTTGAACGAAACGCAATTTCATTAATTGCATTTAAAAAGCGAATTAAAACTTTTTATTCGACAAAAAAAACTGTTAGCATCAGTGGCGTAGCCCTGACGCAACAAAAAAAAATGGGGGCCTTATCATTTAATTATGGGTTCAATTCGCGGTTTGCTGACCAGGGGCCGAGGGGTCCCGGCGCCCGCCACCCCCCAACCCTCCGACAACTACGCCAATGGATAGCGCAGAGACGAAGAAAATTAATTAATTTAATTTTTGACGAGTGTTGCGCGTTAATTAATTGCGTGGAGCAGATTCAAAGGCACCTCAAACAAGGGGGGGACGAACGGAATAATATTGGGGGAGATGCGTTAAAGCTCGTTTATTTTAAACATAGTATCTGCTGTCTGCTTAGATTCTAATTCTCCGAGCATTTGAATGGCCCGAGGGCGATGTCAATATGGATCGGGTTGTGTGGCTGGAACCCCCCCAGGTATTGTTCCTCGGCAATGGAGCAAGACTTAACGTTAGATAAAACTCATTGGATCTTCTCTAATCATGGGGAACCTGATAACGTTTATATTTATCCTTGTACATTTATTCCTCCGGGCACTGTTTCTCTGCGAATAATAATAATAATCGTAGGACTTATAATTTAATTAAATTAAGTCACGTTTCTCCCTTCTTTTAATCAGATCGGGTTAAATCTTCGCTTTTAATCTCGGAAAAAAATTAATAAAAATTCGTTACGGGCCGAGCTCGTCTCGGACAATTTCAAAAGTAATAAAACCAAAAAAAACTAGCTCCCAAATTTTTAAAATACAATTTCAATCAATTCAATTTATATTTCTAAGTACTGAAACTTAACCCACTTATAAATAAGCCTAAACTAAACAAAACACTACCCCAAGTCAAGTCATATTTTTGAGTTATGGTATCATAGACTTCATTTTGAAAATGTGGAATAAATAGGGGGAGACCGGGGTTGGAAGTCACAATTGTTTTCTTTTGGATTTAAAGAGCCCATAGTCTTAATTTATCAATGACATTTATATATCAATAGATAGTGTATTTATTCTAGTTTAAGAAAAAATAAAGACTTGTTCTCTACCATTATCTAAAGAGAACATATTATAATTTTTATGAAAAAAGAGAAGTGTGACTTTTAACCCCGTGTCAGGGATGGTTGTCAGACGTTAAATAAAAAGTAAAATACAAAACGAGAAAACAAATACCTATTCTATTCTAACCTATTCTATCTAACGAACTTAGGTTATGGTAACAAAAATGACAGATGAATAATTACAGCCAATCGTTTATGTAGTAAAACCCCTAGAAATCAATAAAAAGGGCCGCACATATTCATGGTTGCTTTGCACTTGTGACTACTAGCCCCCGCTAACTTGAGACAACCTTCCCCAAAACAATTTTAGACAATTAACTCCCAAAATAAATTTAAATCAATGGTCATTTAAAAAACCATATAATGATATCATGAAACATATCTTAAACATCATAAATACACGAATAAGTATATCACTATGCAAAATTGAATTATACTTATGAGACTCAACAGAGATGCACAAAAAAAACAAACGCATATATTTTTTATACGGTATTTCAGAGCGAACTGAAGTGAAGTACGCAAGGAGGTATTGTGCTCGGGCTTCTTTGACACAGGTAAACATATTTATTAATTCATTAGGTTTTTTGTTATGGTTAATGTGACAACCTACCCGTGAGACAACCATACCCGGGCACCCCTACCTTATTATTTAAAATGTTTTGAAAATTTTTATTCAAGTCTGTTATAACGACGCCATTAAAGCCATATCTCGAATTTTTTAAAATCAAGAAACCCATAGAAATTACCAATGAAGCATCTACTAAATGACCTTACTCTCTTTTAAAAGCATATTGAAACAATGCTGGGTTGTCATTTACCGGAAAATTGAAATGCATTTTTCTCGAAATTTTTTAGAGTTACGGCATAGTGTACATAAATTTTTATTGTTTGGATTAGTTTCAGTGCCTATTCGTGGGACACCCTGTATGTGTTGTTTTTATCTCTTGACTCACTCGCTCCCGTAGTTTTTCGCCGGGGTTACGCCACTGCTTCGCTCTGCGTAGTTTTTAAGAAAAAATACAAAGAAAAAAGAACTCCCTGATTCTCAAACTGTACGCAGTTTAAATTGACCGAGCTTCATTAATTTTTTAGCTATTCCATTTAAGTAATGCGGGTACGCGCGTTCGAAGTTATACTTCTTTTACGTCGCTAAATTAAATATGACGAATGTAAAATTAATATATGTACGTGAACGTGCACACTGAGTTTTAAGTGTGATTCATAATAATTAATTCACTTTGTAAATAATTTTAATTAAAAATTAGTTCAATATCCCCTTATTTTAATTTTTGAAATTTCTATTAACGAGATTTGTAAACTAATTTTTAAAAAATCAAAAAAGTACTTTAGACTTGGGGATTAAAGCTCAATATTGTTTTTAGATCTATACACGCCCTTGGGGGACTTTTAAAAAAATTGAGAAAGCTCTATTTTAATACAAAACCCGTTATTTTATTTCTGAAAAATATATTAAAGTGCTTAGTAAACTAATTGTAAATAAAAACTTAAGTATGGGTGTTAGAAGTCATACTTCTTTGACGCAACTAAATTAAATACAGCTACGTGTAAAAATTAATATAAATAAATTCAAGAAATACGAAGATGTGCGCATTCGAGCGAAAAGTGGCACATTTCCGAGCGAGGGAGGCAAATGAAGCGCGACGCGGAGCGGCGCGCTTCATTTTCCCGAGATCGGAATGTGACACTTTTCGCTCGAATGCGCACACTCTTTAAGCACGATTTACAACAATTTTGGCCAATAAAACTGTCAAAAAATAAGTTCAATAGTTCTAATCGTTCCCTCTCACTCGCCTTGACGCGATTGTCCTATCTTTTCGCTCCCTTCCACTCGTTGCTATGGTAAAAACGTTTTTCGAACATGAAATCAATACTTTACTCTAATAAATTTAATTTATTCATTTAAAGAGAGTATATTAATGTAGATAAATCGAGTAAAACGAAGATGTGCGCGTTCGAGCGAAAAGTGGCACATTTCCGAGCGAGGGAGGCAAATGAAGCGCGACGCGGAGCGGCGCGCTTCATTTTCCCGAGATCGGAATGTGCCACTTTGAGCTCGAATGCGCACACTCGGCTTTAAGCACAATTTACAATTATTAATTAATTTAGATGTGCGCGCGCAACTTCAGTTGCTAACGAAACTTTTACTGCCAAGCGCCAAAAGAAGTATTACTTCAAAAATAAATTAATCCGCGCAATCTTAGATTGTTCTTCGTTCGGAAGAGGGAGCCCCCGAAAATTACCATCACAAAAGCTCGCCGATGGAAAGGGGGCCCCCTTTTCGGGGTCGTGTATCGCGCGCGCCACCTTCCCGTAATTTATAGCAAAAACGCATTAAACAAACCAAAAACGTGCGCATTATTCATTAGAAATGGCGAAGGAAACGGCGCGAAGAATAAGCAAGGAGGATGTGCTCCTCCTGGTCGTTCGTTAAAGGGAGCAAGGCCCCGCGGTACAGCACTTTCCTAATTACAAAAAAAAAAAACTCAAATTTTTCAGCGAGGTAAGTCGTTAGCAACCCACTCCGCAATTATAAATGTGGAATAATCATTCTTTTTTATTTCGGCGCGAAATACATGTTTTTTTTCCGCGTTTTTCGCCTCGCTCTCGGGAGGAACGAGACAATGGAAATTAAAAACGTAACAAGCCAGGAGCAGGCGCGAGGGGAATTCGCGACGAGTTTTCAAATCAATTAACAATTCCCTTGACGGACTATTAATTAGTTTTATACAGATCATTATTGTAACGAAGACACACTTCGCTGCTTTTTTAAAATCTCGCGATTCTGCGAGAAAAATTCAATTATACACATTTCGTTTTCCATAAGAAATTTTAGGCTTGACGTATTTTGTCTAAATTTTGTCAATTGCGCTTAAATTTAGTAAATATGAATTTTCTATTAAAAAACGTATTTACCATAGCAATGAGTGGAAGGGAGCGAAAAGATAGAAGAAACTCATAAGTATGAGTGAGAGGGAATGATAAAAATTATTTACCACTTTTTCGTTATCAAAATTATTGTGAATCGTGCTTAAAGCCGAGTGTGCACATTCGAGCTCAAAGTGGCACATTCCGATCTCGGGAAAATGAAGCGCGCCGCTCCGCGTCGCGCTTCATTTGCCTCCCTCGCTCGAAATGTGCCACTTTTCGCTCGAATGCGCACATCCTCGTATTTATTGCATTTTGCAAATTAAACATTCTTTACAATCAATAAATTTCAATTTATTTCAGTAAATATTGATTATATATTCGAAAAACGTATTTTTACTATAGCAATGAGTGGGAGAGAGCGAAAAGATAGAAGAAATTCATAAGTATGAGTGAGAGGGAATGATAAACATTGTTTACTACTTTTTCGTTACCAAAATTATTGTGAATCGCGCTTAAAGCCGAGTGTGCACATTCGAGCTCAAAGTGGCACATTCCGATCTCGGGAAAATGAAGCGCGCCGCTCCGCGTCGCGCTTCATTTGCCTCCCTCGCTCGGAAATGTGCCACTTTTCGCTCGAAAGTCGAAGTCTCAGGATTCCGAATCCGGGTCGTTTTTAATGATAGGATCAAAAATGAAGGCACCACAATCTCTTATTTGAGCCAAAGTGTATTTTTTTCGATTTATTTAGTTTTTTCGAAAATTTTGGGCGTTGAAGGGGGCGCAAGAAAGAATGGCTCCGGCTATGTCGGTTTGGGGTCCATGGAAACGTCCCACAAAAATTTAAAGCAAATCCATTACATAAAATATTTTTCCTAAAAACCTAAAATCCATGTTTTTTGCCGACTTTTGGCGATTTTGGGGATTTTGAGTTAGGACCGGGTTCCGACGCGTGGGGGTTGGGAATGTTCAGAAATAAAAGGATTTGACGAAATTCGCAGAGACGACTGAGCTACAAAGTTTTAAAAATTAAATATTTTAGCAAAATTTACATTTTGAAAGTTTCGAACGCGTTTTTCCCCCAGACTTAACACTGGGCCTTTGCGATTTTTTTGGCTGATCGTCTGCTCGGATAAACGGGCTTTCAGAATCTAAAAAGTTTTTAAAGATCCGTTCACAAATAACCGAGCTACGATTTTTCAAAGTGGAAATTTAGAAAAAATTCATTACAAGTCGGCCTCTTCGAAGCAGTTTTTCTCGAAAAATTCAAACGCCACGCCTATGATGTTTTGGGCCTATCCGAAGCCAAATAGTCTGGCAAACCCGAATCTGTATAGTTTTTAAAGATTCGTTCACAAATAACGGCGTTTCAATTTTTTTAACGAACAATTTTGTGTTACAAAAATGAACCTTAAACTTCCACCCTTAAATACTCGAAAAATTAACATTGTGCCCTATGCCGATTTTGTATGTGTCTTATGGAAAAAAAATTCAGGATTTCGAATCCGGTTCGCTTTTTAAGATTGGATCGAAAATCAGGGCGCTACGATCATTTCTGTGAGTCAAAGTGTATTTATTTAATTTTCCGGAAAATTTTAGAAGCTGAAGGGGGAGCAGGAAAGAATGGCTCCGCTTATGTCGTTTTGGAGTCCATATATTTAATTTATTTATATTGATTTTTACACGTGGCCATATTTAATTAAGTCACGCCAAAGAAGTATAACTTCCAACGCGCGTACGTCGGCCTTTTAGCTTAAATTTAACAAAATAATTTTCGAAGAAAACAATGGCGGGCGAAAAGTTTGCGGCGAACAATTAATATTTTAACGATAGAACTTTTGGTGTACGATAAGTGGAAACTTTTCTCTACGCAAGAATTTTCCTTTCTAGTTTTTTTGCAAATGGAATAATGCGATCGCATTAAAAGTTTTCGGGTCCCTTTGTTATAAATAATTTCGGACGCACTTACGCGCGATTGCTTTTCGTGTTTTATTCGGCGGACCCCGCCGAAAATTATCCGGTTCGTCCACATTTTGAGGACCGCCACTAAAAATGTCGAGTTTTGATTCAAAAACAAACAGACAAGTGGATTTATAATTGATAAATTTGCCCTCTGCCACCAAAAAATAAAAATAAAACCCTTTAATCGAGTGACGCATTTGCAGTTTTCCACTCGAAAAACGCCGTCAAATATTTATTTAATTGTTAACAACTTTAATAATTCCGAGCACAAAAGGGCGTAATTATGTTTAATCACCGACGACAGAGAACCGTATGGAATTCCAACGTTTACGTTTCAAAGTTATATTAAACGTCAAAATATTTAATTAACACGTTACAAATCTTATTTGTTCTCCCTCGACGCCGAATCCGCTTAAATTATTTAACGTTTTAATTCGTCTCTAATTATTTACGTTCGACGCCAAAAAAAAAGTAGTACGCATTCAAATTGGGCGCCCAAAGAACGAGCAACTCGACCGACCTGTTAATTACTTTTGAGCGCCTAGCAACGTCCCCCAATAAACAATAATCGCGTCTCTTAGCGATCGGCACAAAAGAAAAAATTAAACAAAAGCCCCGAAACACAAAGAAAATAAAAACCCTACATTCGCAAAATGCGAACGCGAATAAAAACAATGGAATCGCATTCGGAACGCACGCGAAGCACGAAAAATGCAGAAAGGAGCGACGCAGACAATGCATAAAAAATAGAAAAATGCCACTACATTATAAAAAAAGGCCGGCGCGTGTAGTTGTGTACGCGCGGGAGAAGTTATACTTCGTTGGCGCGACTAAATTAATTTTCATCGTTCTCTTTCACGCGCACTGAAGCGATTGGCGTATCTTTTCGCCGTTATTTGTGGACGGATCTTTGAAAACTATAGAGATTCGGGTTCGCTAGATTTTTTGCCTTCGGATAGGTCCAAAACACCATAGGCGTGCTATTTGAAATTTTCGAGAAAAAGGAGTTCGAAGAGAGTGGCCTCTAACTAATTTTTTCTAAACTGCCACTTTGAAAAATCGTAGCTCGGTTATTTGTGAACGGATCTTTAAAAACTTTTCAGATTATGAAAGCCCGATATCGGAGCGTGAGATCAGTCAAAAAAATCAACAGGGTCCAATGTTAAATCTGGGAGAAAAACAAGCTTGAAGTTTTCAAAATGTAAATTTTGCTAAAATTTTTAATTTTCAAAATGCTTTAACTCAGCTGTTTTAGCGAATTTGGTCAAATCCTTTCATTTCTGAATGTTCCCAAGCTCGACATGTTGGAAACCGGTACTAACTCAAAACCCCCAAAATCGCCAAAAATCGTCAAAAAACATGGATTAACCCCTTTGTTAAAATTGAGACAAAAAAATTTTAGGTAATGGCTTTACTTGAAATTTTTGTGGGACGTTCCAACTGACCGGAGCCATTCTTCCCTGCTCCGCCTTCAACCCCCAAAATTTTCGAAAAAACTTAATAAATCGAAAAAAATACACTTCGGCTCATAAAAATGATTGTAGCGCCCTCAATTTTGATCCAATCATTAAAAACGACCCGGATTCGGAATCCCGAGACTTTTTCCCTTAAGATACGTGCAAAATCGATATAGGGCGCAATGCTAATTTTTCGAGTAATTAAGGGTTAAAGTTTTAGATTCACTTTTGTAGCACAAAATTTTTCCTTAAAAAAATTGTAGCGCCGTTATTTATGGACGGATCTTAAAAAAACTATAGGGGAGGGTGGCGTAAAGCCGGTAGGTAACCCAAAGCGGGTAACATCCCTTATATGGATATGTTATATATTAGTGAAATTTATATATTTATTTACACTGCCAGTATCCAGCCTAATTGATGTCATACTACTTTTGACACCTAATTTTGTAAAATGTTTGAAATTAATTTAACTTCAATTGCTACTAAAACCCTTCACATTAACCCATTTTTTATAATGGGTTTTTCTTTTACAATAAACTAGTTTTATTATTTGACTAAATATTTTAATATCCATCCATTATTTTTTACGTTAATGTATCAAAACTAAGAAATGTGTGTTTGGGCAAAGCGGGTAGGTATCCTCTTTGCTTGTACCAGAAGGAGTAATTTTATTATAATTGATAGGAACTAGTTGATAGGAATAAATTGGTATTAAAAATAAGTGATTGAAAGCGTTGAAGCCATTAAGATTAAAAAACAATGGTAAACCGAAGTAATATTAAAATTGGAACAAATTAGCAGGTATAATATGAAAATGCTTAATATAACTTAATACTAATGTTACTGTCAAGAACATGTCAAGTGTAGATAACTTTTTTCAAAGGTTTTGATTAATCCGATTGGTTTATGAGAGCCTACCCGTTTTAGGCCCCACTGTCGGGCAAAACGGTTAATTTCTGACAATTTATATTTTTGAATTTATTTCTACAATTAAAGCAAAAATGTAATTATTTTTTTTTATAAAATTAAAGTTTAATAATTGTATTACGTAAATCTAAAAAAGAAACACTCTTTTTTAGCCGAAGTGGTTTATATTAATCGATGAACCTTAACCTACCCGCTTTAGGCCACCTTCCCTTACATATTCAGGTTCACCAGACTTTTTGGATTCGGATAGGCTCAAAACACCATAAACATGCCATTTAAAATTTTCGAGAAAAACGGGGTTAAAGAGTCCGACTTGTAATTAATTTTTTCTAAATTTCCATTTTGAAAAATTGTAGATGGGTTATTTGTAAACGCAGGTTTAAAAAATTTTCAGATTATGAAAGCCCGTTTATCGGAGCCTGAGATCAGCCAAAAAAATCAACAGGGTCCAACGTTAAGTCTGTAAGAAAAACGCGCTTAAAGCTTTCAAAATGTAAATTTTGCTAAAATTTTTAATTTTCAAAATGTTTTAACTCAGTCGTCTTTGCGAATTTTGTCAAATTCTTTCATTTCTGAATGTTCCCAATCCCCATGTGTCGGAAACCGATCCTAACTCAAAACCCCCAAAATCGGTCAAATTCGTTAAAATTGAGGAAAAAAAATTTTTTGTAATGGATTTACTTTAAATTTTTGTGGGATGTTCTTATGGGCCCCAAACCAACATATCCGAAGCCATTCTTCCCTGTTCCCCCTTCATCATTCAAAATTTTCGAAAAAAATAAATACATCGAAAAAAATACACTTTGGCTCACAAAAACGATTGTAGCGCCCTCATTGTTGATCCGATCATTAAAAACGACCCGGATTCGGAATCTTGACACTGTATTCTATAAGATGTGTGCAAAATCGACATAGGGGGCAATTTTAATTAAGGGTTGAAGATTTATGTTTATTTTTTAGCACAAAATTTTTCGTTAAAAATATTGTAGCGTTATTATTTGTAAACAGATCTGTAAAAACTATAAGTATTTGAATTTTCCAGACTTTTTGGCTTCAGATAGATGCAAGAAACCATAGGCGTGCCATTTAAAATTCTTGAGAAAAATGAGTTCGAAGAGTTGGACTTGTAAAATCGAAAAAAATACACTTCGACTCCTAAATGTGCGCACTCGGTTTTAAGCACGATTCACAATAATTAATTCACTTACTAAAAAATTATAATTAAAAATTGCCCAAAAATTAATAATAGTTAAATGTATAAAAAATAGAAATAAATTGTTTTAAATTGAAAGAGAAAAGATTAATATGGACAAATCCAATAAATACGAAGATGTGCGCATTCGAGCGAAAAGTGGCACATTTCCGAGCGAGGGAGGCAAATGAAGCGCGACGCGGAGCGGCGCGCTTCATTTTCCCGAGATCGGAATGTGCCACTTTAGCTCGAATGTCACACTCGTTCTAAGCATGATTCACAATAATTTAGGCCAATATTTTAGACGTAATATCAATGGAATAA
Organism: Sinopyrophorus schimmeli; assembly: GCA_036325965.1. Taxonomy (NCBI): domain Eukaryota; kingdom Metazoa; phylum Arthropoda; class Insecta; order Coleoptera; family Elateridae; genus Sinopyrophorus; species Sinopyrophorus schimmeli. The sequence goes on from JARFIZ010000068.1 coordinate 278,982, forward strand.
TTTTAATCGTTCTCTCTCACTTGCACCGACAAGATTATCTATCTTCTCGCTCTCTTCCACTCATTGCTATGGTAAATACGTTTTTTAATAGAAAATTCATATTTACTGAATTAAATGTAAATTTTTAATTTGAGTGTGCGTAGGACAAATTAGACAAATGTAGTAAATACGAAGATGTGCGCATTCGAGCGAAAAGTGTCACATTTCCGAGCGAGGGAGGCAAATGAAGCGCGACGCGGAGCGGCGCGCTTCATTTTCCCGAGATCGGAATGTGCCACTTTGAGCTCGAATGTGCACACTCTGTTCTAAGCATGATTCACAATAATTTAGGCCAATATTTTAGACGTAATATTAATTGAATAATTTTAATCGTTCTCTCTCACTTGCACCGACAAGATTATCCTATCTTCTCGCTCTCTTCCACTCATTGCTATGGTAAATACGTTTTTTAATAGAAAATTCATATTTACTGAATTAAATGTAAATTTTTAATTTGAGTGTGCGTAGGACAAATTAGACAAATGTAATAAATACGAGGATGTGCGCATTCGAGCGAAAAGTGGCACATTTCCGAGCGAGGGAGGCAAATGAAGCGCGACGCGGAGCGGCGCGCTTCATTTTCCCGAGATCGGAATGTGCCACTTTGAGCTCGAATGTGCACACTCGGTTCTAAGCACGATTCACAATGATTAATGTACTTTCTTAGTCGGCTAACTTCATAGTGTCGAATTTTCGTTAGGTGTGCGCGCGCATCTCCCGTTGCCTCCTACAATTTGACTCTCAACACCCCAAAAGAAGTACAACGTCAAAAATTTTAGTCGTCCTCCGCAAATAGCGCGTCATTATTTATTATTATTAAAGCAGACGACACAAAAAAAGCCAAATCCTAAGTAAATGCAAGTTTCGTGTCTCAGATTTGAAATAGGTTTTATTTTCTTTCGTTTTTCATAAGGGATAAAGAACGTCTGCGACAGCGTCTTATATATTAAGTAAAACAGCAGTTTCGTCTCGCGAGACAAGGGATGAAAACTACCAATCTTAATAATCGTAAAGTATAATCAAGTACAACGTATAGGCGAAATAAGTTCGTTCGTCCGTTCGTGGGGGGCCCCAACTTCGGCTCCCCAAGGCACAATCGCTCAGTTGCACGCACAAAAAGCCGTTATCCACTTCTTGCGCCCCTCTGGGGATGCATATGTATGTACAACTTACATGTCCCTTCGACTCCCCTCCCCCACCGCCCGCCCGACAGACGTAAAAAGCTAAACTCTCCGCATCCGCAGAGCCAACTAAAAATAATCTAGGAAATAGTTTCCTTCGTATATATATATATATATATATATCAAAAGCTCCAATAATAAACTTTCAAAGCCATTTCGGAGGTAATCACAAGTGAAATGGAATTTTCTCTAACGCTTCCAGAACACGTATCAATTTTGAAACCAATCTAGCGGTTTATAAAGGTTTTTTTTTTTTGGTCCGTTTGTTAGAAATTGCCGTATATTTATGATATCGCACCCCGGGACGGCCTTCCGACGCTGCCCGCCAGATTGCGCTTGGCGATCTGTCGATATTTTCGCCCGACACTATAATACGTCAATTTTCGATGACTTTTTCCTCGAGTGTCTTTATTACGGCCCCAAATAATCGGACGAGGAGAGGACGGGACAACGAGAATTTTTTTATTACGAACGGAATTTAAAAAATCGTTTGTAATATACTTCGTCCATGTTAAGAATGAAATGACGTCACACGTATGGATTATATTCGATATTTTTTGGTGTGCCAATTAAAGAAATATTTAAATATCGTGTAATGTTTTTAAGCCCCCATGCTCTACCGTAACGCACATTTGCCCGTACGGTGTTGCCAAATTGCAAATTTACAATTTTATCAAACATAACCTGACATTTTGACAGGAAATTGAAATATTGTTAATACAGTTTTGTAATTCGTGGAATATTTAAAATTTACGTCTCTTATGGCAGTAAAAGGAAGAAGTGCCCCCCCGCCGCCAATTTTTTTCATGCCGGTTCAAAATAGTCTGTTACGAACAGTACTAGTTCTTGAGCACAAATATGTCAGCATCATAATGCCAAATTCGAATCTGTGGTCGGTAAATAACGGCGCTACAATTTTTTCAAAGTCAAAAATTGTGCAAAAAGTGGTCCTAAAATTGCAATTTTTAATTACTCGAAAAATTAACATTGCGCCCTATACTTATTTTATATGTATCTGATGTAGAAAAGTCTCAGGATTCCGAATCCGTCTTGCTTTTAAAGATTGCATCGAAAATGAGAGCGCTACGATTGTTTTTGTGAATCAAAGTCTATTTTTTTGGATTTATTTAGTTTTATCGAAAATTTTTATTTTAGAGAGAGAGCGCCAGGAAATGACACCGGTTATAGTTACTAGGGGTACGTAGGAACGTCCCCTCGCAATATAAAGCAATTCTATTTTTTTCATTTTTTGCCAAAAAAACATGGATTAAAATCCATGTTTTTTCAAAAAGAAAAACGTTTTTCTCAAAGCTTTGAAATAGCACGCCTATGGTTTCTTAGGCCTATCTGAGGTCAAAAAAGGCTGCCAAATCCGAATCTGTATCATTTTTCAATATTGGTCCGTACATACTATTTACCCCTAATTAATAAGTTGAAGAAAAAGTTAACTTTTTGTATTTTTATTAATAAAAGTCTATTCTAATGCATAAATAAATATGTGTTTTGTTTAAACCTATTCATTATTGAATACTAAAATATATTTCTTATCATTTTATCTTTATCATAAAGTAGGGGAGAGGGGGGCACCTTTGAACACTTTTTACTAATTTATTCATTGCTCTTAATGTAATAAACGAAAAAATATGTTTTATGTCTTAATCAATACATTGATCACTCTACTTCATAATACACCTTGATTAATTAAAAAAAAAGGCTTTAATCAAAGCTATATTATTAATTTAAAAATAGGTCCGTTTGTTCAAAGGTGCTCCCCCTTAGGGGGCACCTTTGAACAGACCTGGGGCAGGTTTGAACAATATATAAAACCACTACATAAATTATTATTATTTCACTCATAAATTATATTATTGCTCTTATTTTTCAAAGTTAAATCTTCCATTTATTAGTTTAATTAAAATTTATAAAATCTTTGAAATAATGATAAATTAACAAAGTTACTATATAATTTTTAAATCTTTAACATTAATAACTTTACTCAAATATAATCAAATAAATCTAGCTCACGAGACTTATTTTATAACGATGAACGTTAGACTTAGTTTTTTCTTAGGTACAGTCAAACCAAGAAGTAATCAACACCCTATAAACAGACCTACACTAAACGTACTATTCCAGGAGACAAAATCTGGCGCTGCATGATTAAAAAACAATTCATTGGCACTGCTTGTCCGCTTTTTTTATAATTTCTAACCATGATTGACCTTGAAATTAAAAATTACTTAATAACCACGTAATAAAGATCGCATATTTTTTAAGAACAATTTAAAAGTTAGAAAATTTATAAGAATTAAAATTAATTCGGTTTATAAGTATTCAAACGTGCCCCTCGTTTCTTGTTCAAAGCTGCCCCAATAACATATTTGAGATAATTAATTTATTTAAACTAATTAATAATCAATAACAATGAAATTTTTTATTGTAATTAGATGGTGAAAGATATAAAGATTAGATGACCCTTCATGTATTAATAAATTTTTTGTTATTTTACCTGTAAGATGCTTACATCCAAAAAATAAATATTTTAGAATTGTAGCGTAAATTCGATTATTAATTGTAAGTTAGGTTTAACATAACAAATAAAACAACTGTTGATGGATACTAGTTGGCAGCCGTGCTGCCACCTTAAATTTAAATTTCGCGGTTGGAAAAATGTTTTATTCAATTTTTAATTAACGGTGTTCAAAGCTGCCCCCCTCTCCCCTACAATTTTGTGGATTTTATTTCATTTTATTTTCGGGGTATGGCAAACCCCACCTAGTACGGCATGTAACATTTAGTCACCTAGTATGCGGAAGGTTAATAATTCTTTTATTACCTCAAAAATAGGAAATAAATAGTGAATTAAAAAAAAAATCTTTTTTCAAACGAATCGATTTTCTTCCTCAGCCGTTCTTAAGAGAAAAGTGTACCCCACGACTAAAATTTAATCAAGTGATACCTGACACTAATCTAAAAAAAAAGGCTTTATATGCAGCACGTTCTATATCCGCAGAATTTCGACAAAAATGCATTTTAATTTTCCAGTAAATGGCAACGTAATAACCAGCGGCACACTTCCACGTTAATCGTTTCTCGGGCCCCTCCCACTAATCGTGACGTCGCATCGTCCTTAACTCGGACAAACTATAAGCAATTAGCCGACCCAACAACGCGCGCCGAGCGTTGAATGATTAACGTTTTGACGGTGAGAAATTTGAAAAATTGCAAAATTGTTACATATACAATTTAAAAAAAATTACAAGTGAAAAAAGGCCCAAGGTACAACAGGCTTCCCTAAATAAGGGCAATAAATACGAGAATGTGCACATTCGATTTTAAGCACCATTCACAACAATTAATTTACTGCCTAAAAATATTTAATCAAAAATTACAGGACCGTACTTCAATCAAGAATAAAAAATCTGTTTGAATGCATTTAAATTTAAAAAAATAATGGAAACAAAGTTAATAAATACGAGGATGTGCGCATTCGAGCGAAAAGTGGCACATTTCCGAGCGAGGGAGGCAAATGAAGCGCGACGCGGAGCGGCGCGCTTCATTTTCCCGAGATCGGAATGTGCCACTTTGAGCTCGAATGTGCACACTCGGTTTTAAGCACCATTCACAATAATTGATTTACTGTTTAAAGATATTTAATCAAAAATTACAGGACCGCACTTTCATCAAAAATAAGAAATCTGTTTGAATGCATTTAAATTTGAAAAAGAATGGAAACAAAGTTAATAAATACGAGGATGTGCGCATTCGAGCGAAAAGTGGCACATTTCCGAGCGAGGGAGGCAAATGAAGCGCGACGCGGAGCGGCGCGCTTCATTTTCCCGAGATCGGAATGTGCCACTTTGAGCTCGAATGTGCACACTCGGCTTTAAGCACCATTCACAATAATTGATTTACTGTCTAAAGATATTTAATCAAAAATTACAGGACCGTACTTCCATCAAAAACAACAAACCTTTTTCAATGCATTTAAATTCGATAAATCAATAGAAACATTTAGTTGACTTTCTTACATGGCCATCTTCCTACTGTTGAACTTTTGTTAGCTCTTTTTAAATGTGAAAAGAGCCAAGGTACAACAGGTTCTCCTAGTTATTAAATTAAATAATTATTAAGTAAATGTACTAGTTTTTAAGTTATTGGCGTAGGCAAATTTGTTAATTCTCGGGCTCCTCCCACTAATCGTGACGTCACATCGTCCTTAACTCGAACGAACTATAAGCAATTAGCCGCGCCAACAACGCGCGCCGAGCGTTGAATGATTAACGTTTTGACGGTGAGAAATTTGCAAAAGATGAATATATGCAAGTGTTTGGAAATGAAATATCCGTCCCCTGTCGGCCCAGCTTGATAAATTAACCAATTCCGGGCGGCGAGGCGGCGATAGTTCATCGATAGTCTAACCCAAAATACAGAAGCGTATTTGATATCGGGACGTGGCCCAAATTACACCTATCCTAAAAAATGGCCTACCCTTATGCCGACAATTGAGCACAATCTTTTTCCTTACGGTTAACCCTCTCCGCGATAATTGCTCACTTTGTTACCGTCGACGTATACCAACATCGTTTCCTTCACGTCCAGGTCCCCGCCCCGAAAACGCTCCGAACCGAAGCCGGAAGATTACTTTGAATTGTTTCTTCCAATTATCTACATTTTTTCGCAGTCGAAATCGAATTTAGTGCGAAGCACCTTTTACTTAAGAGAGATTGTAAAAGCTGAATTTGTTTGTTTTATGGCTGCCACCGACAAAAAAAAAAGAAGGCAATACATATCGTTCCTACGAGTTTTGCTACGATTTATGGCGGAATTATGTGCATAGATAAATTCTAACGCTTTGGAAGAACGATTTTTTGTTCTTTGATGAACTTTCGATGCATGGTCTCTGATTTATGAAAAAAATATGGATTTTTGTACCAGATTATCTTTGTTTGTTTATTAAATGCCGTAGTTACGGAGGATGAAGTATAATAACATTCAGCTGTTTTTTTTTTTGTTAGTTACAGGGTGGCCACGAATTGCGCTCTACCCAGTCCTACAAATGTTTTATTTAGATAGATAATTGAGGTTAGAAAAATAATAATCTAGGTTTTTGAAGTTAGGAGAGACCGGCTATGGTTGTCTCAGGGGTAGGTTGTCACATTAACCATAACAGAAAACCTAATGAATTAATAAATTTGTTTACACGTGGCAAAGAAGCCCGAGCACAATGCCTCCTTTCGTACTTCACTGCAGTTCGCTCTGAAATACCGTAAAAAAAATATATGCGTTTGTTTCTTTTTGTAAAGTGAAAGTAATTTTTTGTGCATCTTTGTTAAGTCTCATAAGTATAATTAAATTTTGGGCGCTTCGAGCGTAAAATTTTAGCGTGCAACCGAAGTTATGCGCACACAGCGACAGTATCTGAGAAATTACTGAATTATTGTGAATCACGCTTAAAACCGGTAAAAAGTGGTACAAATAAAACTAACTTTTATTTACTTTCGAGTTTAAATGCATTCAAACAGATTTGATGTAATTTTTCGTTAAATAATTTTAGAGAGTAAATTATCTAAGGTGCGTGTACCATGGAAGGCCATGCTCCTTCGAAAGCCAATTATTGCCATGTGATGACTATTTTCTTTTACTCACACTAAACGCCCATCGAACTCAAAGACACAGACGCGGCGGCGAGTCGATCGCGCCGCTGAATAAATACGAGGATGTGCGCATTCGAGCGAAAAGTGGCACATTTCCGAGCGAGGGAGGCAAATGAAGCGCGACGCGGAGCGGCGCGCTTCATTTTCCCGAGATCGAATGTGCCACTTTGAGCTCGAATGTGCACACTCGGTTTTCAGCACGATTCACAATAAGTTAAGCCAATATTTTAGACAAAAAATTAATTGAATAATTTTAATCGTTCTCTCTCGCTTGCACCGACAAGATTATCCTATCTTCTCGCTCTCTTCCACTCATTGCTATGGTAAATACGTTTTTTTAATAGAAAATTCATATCTACTAAATTAAATGTAAATTTTTGATTTGAAGTTGCGCAGGACAAATTAGACAAATGTAATAAATACGAGGATGTGCGCATTCGAGCGAAAAGTGGCACATTTCCGAGCGAGGAGGCAAATGAAGCGCGACGCGAAGCGGCGCGCTTCATTTTCCCGAGATGGGAATGTGCCACTTTGAGCTCGAATGCGCACACTCGGTTTTAAGCATGATTCACAATAATTAATTTAAGATGGGTGTACCATGGAAGGCCAATTATTAAAAAGTCGTAGTTATTGCCATGTGAAGACAATTTTTTTCTACTCACATTAACACCCATCGAACACAAAGACACAGACAGTGTCAGAAACCGAGTCAGTGTCAATAACAGGGTCTTTTACCTTAAATAACCTATTATTTTCTTTATTTTTTTTAATCTGAATTAATATATAAGTGCTTGCAATGGCACTAAAGAAAAAAATATTACTTTATTTCTATTTCAGTTAAAATATCGGTAGTGTTCCTTGTAAAGCCGATCAAAAATTTGACGGCTGGCCTTACTAATTTTTATAATTTCATTATACAAGTTATTAGCAACTTATTTAATATCGGTATAATACTCGTTAGTATTATTTTTAAAACATTTCCACGAATACATTCGCTGTTATACGATTGTGTTCAAGTAATGTTCGTTGAGTATTTTATAAGTGAATATATTATGGTAAGCATTAAATGTTTCGTTTTAATGAAACACCTTTTTATGTAGTTTAAGTATAAGCAGATATTTTGATTGTCACAACGTTAGTTTTAAGTTAAACGACTGATTTATTAAATCGGCCTTGTATGGAGCCTTGTTCTTAGTAAGGCCGTTTGGAAGAGTTTAATAAAATTTAAGTTTAATAAATAGTGATTAAGTCTACAATAAATAGTTACTCAATAATTTGTTTGTTTCATTTATCCAGTAAATAAACAAATATTAACTTTATTTGTTAAGAGTGGCCTTCGATGATCCACCCACCTTATCTATACATCTATACATATAAATAAAATTAAAGTGTCTGTCTGTGATTTCAAAATAAATATTTTTTCTTAAGCTCATATGGTTATTTGAATGTTGCTAAAGCCCAAAGACGCGTTTTTAAAATTTTTGTCTGTCTGTCTGTCAGTTTGTCCGTCAGTATATCTCGGAAACGGCTGAACCGATTTTGACGGGACTTGAATTGACACTATCCTTGAGTAACACAGGCTATATTTTATTTAAAAAAATTAGTTTTTACTTCAAAATCGCAATACCCGTGCAAAGCCGGGCGGGCCATCTACCTTTATATAAACTTTTATTGTCTGGATTGGTGTCGGGTATCGCCCGGTTAAGTATCCAGTACCTATTCGTCTGACGCCCCGTATCGCGTTGTTTGAAAACGGACATATTCCCGTGCAGGGGGCCGCAAATTTCCTTTCGAAATGCTTTCATTTTTCTTAAAAAAATCATATAATTAAAATGCACGTTTAACTAGTTTCGGCTTCGTTAAATCGACCGTAAACGATTAGAATTTTGCGTGTAAAAAGATTTAATTGCGCCAGGTCGAGAAAAATGGCGTTCGCAAATCGATTTCGGCCGTCGATTAAATTTAAAAGCCTTTTAGCGCGCGCTCATCCCGATTTCGGATTCAATCCGGCGCATTTGCATCTCCTTTAATGCGTTTTACGGATAGTTCGGGGGGGTCCCCGACGGCCGAGCCGTCCCCCGGCCGATAAACTATGTTCCTTCGTGCAGGGGCGAACTTTCTAATGAAGAGCCCGCGAGTGTTAATATCGCATCCGTCAGATCCCCTTCGTCGGGGAGGGGAATGGGGTCGGGTGCGGGGGAGCAATTACGCGATTTGCATGGTTTCCCTTTCGGTTATTATTAAGTGGTTCGGTGTGAACTACGGTTATGTCTGCAATGCGGTCCTGTTTGTGTGCGTCGATGTGTCATATTGATTGATTACAATTCAGTCGCAGTGATAACAACGTCGGGCGCAACCTTAAAATTACTCAAAATCGACGCGTTTACGTTTTGGGACGGGGTTTGGTCGTCCGAAGCGGACCTGGATTTTTTTGTTGGGAATTTTTAGGCCGCCCTTTGGTTTAGATTAACGCCCACGAAATGATAAAGAAGGAAAATAAATAAATTTTTTTTTTGCGAAGTTGGCAATCGAAATTTTTTAAAGAAATGCTACGCTTTGTTTTATTTATTAATTTTTGCGCCATTTTCCAAAATTTTCGTAAATGTAAGCACGGCCTTTTGGCTTCAATTTATGGGGAAAAGTGTCAAAATTAAAGGTCTGCGATTTTTGGAAAAATTAAGGGGGCTACGAATTTTCGAAGTTGTGGTTTGATAAAATAATGACGGTCTTTTTGAAGTTATACTTCTTTTGGCTCGTTGTAAATAAAATTTTGGCACGCAACGAAAGTTGCGCGCGCACAACTAACGAAATTCTACAGTACGAAGTCGACTATCTAAAAAAGTAATTTAATTATTGTGAATGGTGCTTAAAGCCGAGTGTGCGCGTTCGAGCTCAAAGTGGCACATTCCGATCTCGGGAAAATGAAGCGCGCCGCTCCGCGTCGCGCTTCATTTGCCTCCCTCGCTCGGAAATGTGCCACTTTTCGCTCGAATGCGCACATCTTCGTTTTTATTGACTTTGTTTACATTCATTTTTCAAATTTAAATGCATTCAAAAAGATTTGGTATTTTTGATGCAAGTACGGTCCTGTAATTTTTGATTAAATATTTTTAGATAGTAAATTAATTATTGTGAATGGTGCTTAAAGCCGAGTGTGCACATTCGAGCTCAAAGTGGCACATTCCGATCTCGGGAAAATGAAGCGCGCCGCTCCGCGTCGCGCTTCATTTGCCTCCCTCGCTCGGAAATGTGCCACTTTTCGCTCGAATGCGCACATCTTCGTTTTTATTGACTTTGTTTACATTCATTTTTCAAATTTAAATGCATTCAAAGAGATTTGGTATTTTCGATGTAAGTACGGCCCTGTAATTTTTGATTAAATATTTTTCCACAGTAAATTAATTATTGTAAATCGCGCTTAAAGCCGAATGTGCACATTCGAGCTCAAAGTGGCACATTCCGATCTCGGGAAAATGAAGCGCGCCGCTCCGCGTCGCGCTTCATTTGCCTCCCTCGCTCGGAAATGTGCCACTTTTCGCTCGAATGCGCACATCCTCGTATTTATTGAATTTGTCTACTTCATTCTTCGCTCTCTAAAATTATAAATTTAAATTAAACTAAATTAAAATGGATTGTATGTTAGAAAAACGTATTTACCATAGCAATGAGTGGAAGGGAGCGAAAAGATACGACAATCTCGTCAGTGCGAGTGAGAGGGAACGATTAAAATTAATTTAGTTAAACCAAAGAAATATAAGTTCTAACACGCGTGTATATGTACATTAGGGTGGTCGTTAAAAATTAAATTTCTTCCGACGCCCCAAAAAAATCTTCCTTTTAATAAAAAAATACGGGAAAATTTTTTTAACAAAAATAATACGTGCTTCAAGACAATCAAAGTTCATTTTTTATAAAATTGTAGTTTGTCGTAAATATCTCTTAAAGTATACGAATTTGAGAAAGAGTTATAAGAATAATTTTGTAGGAAATTCAATTCTCTACAAAAAAGGTCTTTTCCATTTTTTCATGAAATTCATATTTATAGAGATATTCTCAATAATAAATTCTTAAACTTCATATAGTCAACATTTTAAAACTTTCAAACGTCATTCTTTCTTAAAAAACCTATATAATTTCGTAAAACTATAATAAATTCTAGTTGTTACAATTTTTTTTATATTTCAGAAAAAATGACGTTTGTAGGTCGTAAAATGTTGACTATATGGATTTAATGAATTTATTATTGAGAATATCTCCATGAATATGAATTTCATAAAGAAAATAAAAAAGACCTTTTTTATAGAGAATTGAATTTCCTACAAAATTGTTCCTATAACTTTTTCTCAAATCTGTATATTTTAAGAGATACTTACAATAAACTACGATTTTATCAAAAAATGAACTTATATTGTTTTGAGACACGTGTTATTTTAGTTAAAAAATTTTTAAAAAAATCACCCCGTATTTCTTTCATTCAATGAAGTTTTTTTTAAATTTAATTTTTGACGACCACCCTAATGTACATGCAACTGTTTTTTTACGTAATCTCAAGCTTATTTTTTTTCTATCATATGGCAAAAGTCTGAATTAATGGATTTTTAAATTTTGAACGTCAACTCAAAAATGAACAAAATCACAAAGTTTGGAATTGATAAAAGTCTAAGTTATAAAAGGGAGAGCGCAAAATTATCTCGAAAACTACCCGCCAGATCTAAATAATTTTTTGGTACACTATTTGAGAACGAAATATAAGGAGACCTTTTTGATTTTATCGCTGTGGCTCGGAGAACTGATGAATTTTTGACGAATTGCTTAATTCCGTATTGCGATTTGTTAGTCGGTCGATTTTTTGATTTTTGGGATTGCCCTTAAATTTTGTCCCCTTTCGCCTTACGTTATAAAGCGTTTTAGTTCTACTTTGTGCCGTTTTTTGAAAAACAGAAAAACTTCGACAGTTTAAACAAATGTTTTTAAAAAAAAACTCACAACTTCGTTTGTTTCGCTACAAATCGATTTTTTGACGCTTAATTTTTTACACGATTTTAATCCGCATTAAATAAATTAAAAACAATGCAGATTTAGCTGTTTTCGAGCTTCATATACCTTTTGAAAAACTCACGTTTGTTCATTTTTGAAGTAAAACTTCTTAGGCGAGCGTAACACTGAAATTTTGTGCCAAAAGAAGGCTATAGCACGATCGCGAAAATATAAAGTAAAAAGTCAGAATGAAAAGAGAAAGGGAAATGTTTTAGCAGCAAGACCAATAATTCGAAATTCGAAGAGCCGGCCAATAAAATATATAATGTAGAGAGTATTCAATACCGCCTACGTGCGTAATGTTTGGCGCATGCGTCAAAATTAAATAATTGCATTTTGATATCGATATGTTGTCAAATACCGTGCGCACTCTGCAATCATTTAGACCAGCACGTATTATCCAACAAGTTTCACTTCTTCCGTGAGCTCATGTGGGCGAGGCTCGCTCGTTTTTTTTTTGTTAAAGTTTTAATATTTTAATTTGAAACCCAATCAAAGACTCGAACCACAATAAAAAGCAATTAATTTATAAACATATAAGAGAAGAGACTTCCGCTGAATGTGAGTCATAGGAAAAGGGCAATTAACCCCAACGACATCTAATATCGAACAATTTTCTTCGTCGTCGAAGTGATTAAATGCCATTTTATGAATATTTCCAAAGATCTATTTGGGAGAAAACGGAGCCCAATAAACGTGCTTTTGCCGCCCCAAATAAAAACAGTATTGCGAGAGGCGAAAGCAACAAAGCATTAATTCGTAGGGGTTTAATAAAACGAATAAAGGGACTAAAAAGATCGCCCCAGAAATGTTTGAAAAGTGTATCAGCAGATAAGCGAACGTTGAATTACGAACGGCTTTCAGAATTAATGGTTATTGTTCCTTGGTGTATTTTTGAAACATTATCGTTGCGGCCCTCCATCATTTAACATCGAAAAATCACTCAACGTTTCCGTTAAAAACCGGCGAAAAGCGGCCTTTTTACATACGGGAAGGTTAATTGTTTATAATACCAGTTAATTTGCTACTGCTCCAAGAAATAATTTATAGGAAGGGGGCGTACTTGGGGTAAAAAGCCCGCATTTTTTTTATACTTTGAAAAGAGGAACTAATTTTTCAGAAATGGATTCCACGCATTGTTTTAAGCAAGAAAATATTACTACTGGTTAGAAATGGCGCTTCGCCCCTGTTTCTAAAAATTAATAAAAAAAAAGAGGTGTACTTTGAGAAATAAGCCCGCATCTTACTCTGCTAGTTCTCAGTGAAAGTCAAGGTAATCCCTATTGTGCCGCGAAGATAATTTTGTAAATAAATACGAGTGTAAATCAATTAGTTTAGTGCATTAAAACTTTAAGTAAATTAGGGAAACCTGTTGTAACTTGGTACCTTTGTACCTAGGGCAACTTTATTTATCTAAACCGCGCGATAGAGATTACCTTGAGTTTAATCGAGAACAAGCGGAGTAGAGATCAATGAACTGCACGAAACGAAATTTAGTCTTAGATTGCTTATTACAGAAGTCGGCTACGCTTATACGTATCTGTTATCAGAGCTTCTATCGCGTTTGCTACAATATGTATGGAAACCTGTCGTACCTTGATCCCTTTGTACCTAGGGCAATTTTAATTTTTTTAATATTTGCGGGATTTCGTGACCCATAATTTTGGATATTTCAAATGCCACATTAACAGACATTAACGTAAAGTTAGCAGCAGCTGGCCAATGTACTTTGTTAATGTATCAGATCTATTGAAATTTTTAATCGAAAAAAAGTAAGTCTTTTTATATTTTTTCTACTTAAATATCTTATTGATTTTTATTACCTAATAACAAATGACTCGCCGTAATAGAAAGATTATTTACTAATATTTGCATAGTAGTGGTCTGATTTTGGCACAACATAATCTTTAATTTTATTTTTGAGTTTAAACGTCAAGGGTCGGTGTGTTGTACCTCGGTCACTGTCAATAAGTTGTACCTTGGCCCCAAGATCAACGTGCAATAAATAAAAATTTAGATATACCTTTGTTATAAATTCTTTTTTTTTTAAGCATTGCTTCAGTTAATATGTCTCGTAAGTCTAACAAAAAATTTTAATTTTTGCAAAGTTAACCATTAAGTATGTGAAATTTTAGTGTACGAGAAAAATTTTGTTAATTTTTGAAACAATTTTAGTGTCATCTCAAAGAAGAACATTAGTAGTTCTTATGATCCAAAAATAAATATATAGTTTTCATAGAACAATGGGTTTTATTTTGCTTAATGTGAATAGAGCCAAGGTACATCGCCTCTGTGGTACCTAGGCCATAGATTCACTAATTTTTAAATCTTATAGCAATTTGAGTAAACGGTTGGTAATGCTTTCAAATATTATTAGTGCCCCACTACGATGCAATTCATTTTATCAACAAATTGTTACATATACAATTTAAATTACAAGTGAAAAAAGGCTCAAGGTACAACAAGCACACTCGATTTTAAGCACCATTCACAACAATTAATTTACTGTCTAAAAATATTTAAACAAAAATTACAAGGCTGTACTTCAATCAAAACCACAAAATCTGTTTGAAAGCATTTAAATTTGAAAAAATAATGGAAACAAAGTTAATAAATACGAGGAGGTGCGCATTCGAGCGAAAAGTGGCACATTTCCGAGCGAGGGAAGCAAATGAAGCGCGACGCGGAGCGGCGCGCTTCATTTTCCCGAGATCGGAATGTGCCACTTTGAGCTCGAATGTGCACACTCGGTTTTAAACACGATTTGCAATAATTTTGGTGACGAAAAACGAATAAATAATTTTTATCATTTCCTCTCACTCGCACTTATGAGTTTGTTGTATCTTTTCGCTCTCTCCCACTCATTGCTATGGTAAAAATACGTTTTTCGAACATATAATCGATATTTACTGAACTAAATTTAAAAAATCATGTAAACAAATTAAATAAATACAAGGATGTGCGCATTCGAGCGAAAAGTGGCACATTTCCGAGCGAGGGAGGCAAATGAAGCGCGACGCGGAGCGGCGCGCTTCATTTTCCCGAGATCGGAATGTGCCACTTTGAGCTCGAATGTGCACACTCGGTTTTAAACACCATTCACAATAATTAATTTACCATCTAAAGATATTTAATCAAAAATTACAGGACCGTACTTCCATCAAAAATAACAAATCTGTTTGAATGCATTTAAATTTGAAAAAATAATGGAAACAAAGTTAATAAATACGAGGATGTGCGCATTCGAGCGAAAAGTGGCACATTTCCGAGCGAGGGAGGCAAATGAAGCGCGACGCGGAGCGGCGCGCTTCATTTTCCCGAGACCGGAATGTGCCACTTTTAGCTCGAATGCGCACACTCGACTTTAAGTGTGATTCACAATAATTAATTTACTGTCTAAAGATAGTTAATCAAAAATGACAGGACCGTACTTTCATCAAAAACGACAAATCTTTTTCATTGCATTTAAATTCGAAAAATCAATTGAAACATTTAGTTGACTTTCTTACATGGCCAACTTCATATTGTCGAATTTTTGTTAGCTGTTTTTAAATATTAAAAAGGCCAAGGTACAACAGGTTTCCCCAGTTAGTAAATTAAATAATTATTAAGTAAATGTACTACTTTTTAAGTTATTCGTGTAGGTAAATTTATTAATTCTTGGGCCCCTCCCACTAATCGTGACGTCACATCATCCTTAACTCGAACAAACTATAGCAATTAGCCAATCCAACAACTCGCCAAATAAAAACGCGCCAAAAGAAGTATAACCTCAAAACAAAGGGCGCACTTTGGAAAATACGCCCGCACCTTTTTGCATTATTCGAAATATCGAAACAAACTTCTCGGAAACGAACGTTGTGCGGTTCATTAAATTAATTAGCGCACACGAATTAAGAATAATTCGAACACAAACGCGTGACGTCACATTCCTAACGCGAACAACGCACATATACGACATGTGATGGATGTGCCACAACGCACCCCTTCCTAATTATTTTAGTAAAATTACGCCCCCCCAAAACTGAGAACTGTCAGAGTTTTGACCTATTTAACGAAATTAATTGGATTTTCGTGTATTTTTTTATTTGCCGCAAGCCCGACGAAATTAAACTTTCGACCTATTTCACCTGTCGCGGAAGTTTTCCATCGACGTCTTCGCCTGTCGCAGCCCACAATACGCGAAGGTATAATGATAATAATCTCTTTGAAAATTAATTACCCGGCTGAGATTCCTTCCGTTAGAATTTTATCGGCTTTCTATGAGTTTCAGACGTTTCGCGAATTTCAAGCGGAGACACGTTCGGCGTCCTTTGTCGCGCCATCTCTGTTCGCAGACGTGCAGGAGGCGCGTATGTGCTTACGTCATCTTCCAAAACACATTTCAAACAAATTGAAAAATTCTCGACCGAAAAAAGCGGTCGCATCTTTCGTCTCGTTACGCCCACAAGCAAACAAATTTTTTCTCAAAAAAAAAACTAAAACAAACTAAGATAAAAGACCCTGTTATTGACACTGGCCCGGTTTCTGACACTTTCAACTTTACTTTGAACTAAATAAAAAGAAAAATAATTTTGTTAAAAGGCACAAAATTGGCGATTTGGGAATTTTGTTATTAATATAATTCTGTAATATTTAATTGCGAATTGTCAGAGAGTAAATTAGTTCTTGTAAAGTGTGCTTAAAGCCGAGTGTGATTCGAGCTCAGTGGCACATTTCCGATCTCGGAAAATGAAGCGCGCCGCCCGCGTCGCGCTTCATTTGCTTCCCTCGCTCGAAAATGTGCCACTTTTCGCTCGAACGCGCACATCTTCGTATTTATTCAATTTGTTTAAATTACTTTTTGGATTTAAAAAGGAAATGTATTGAAATAAAACGACATATGCGCAGTAACATACAGTTTGATAACCACTGGTCTAGCTATACACAAGCGCAACATAGAGCGTTGTTATATTTAATTTAGTCGCGGCAAAGAAGTATTACTTCTAACGTGCCTACATAAGTACATCAACCGGTTTTTTTTTACATAGAATGAAATTCAGTTTTAAACATTTATCAAAATTATTAAAGTAAACTCGAAGAATAAATTATTTTAAGTTTTTAGACCATTCAAATTAAATAAATTAATAACTTGGAAAATTTTTAAAATATATTTAAGATATGGTTCGATTAATAATTCACTACTCTTTATTTTTCAATATTAAATCATCATAGTAAATATTTTATTATTAAAATAAGAGTGTCAATAACTATACACTGTCCGGCCAACAGAAATAGTTAAGCCACGCCCCACTAAATTGAACCAATGTATGCAGTGCCCAGTTTCACGCGGTAAAAATTAATAATCAAGTTTGTCCCCGTTATTGTAGGACATAAATGCTAATATGGTTGCTTGTGTTACGTGCTTTAAAACTTAAGCCAATAGAAAAAATTATATTTAAATTTAGCGCACATTTGTGGGAGTGGCTTAACTATTTCTGTTCGCGGGACAAAGTATAGGCTCAATTTTATAAATATGTTACAGTTATTGACACTCAAATTCTAATCTATGTCATGATTACGTATTTGTTTTTATAATATTTAATTTTATTATTTTAATTATTTTTGTGTTGAAAAGATTAACATTTTATTTATAATAAATGATACATTATAACAAATTATGTTTGATTATAATAAATTTAAATTTGAGTATATAACCTAATAAATGACAAATAATTTTGACATATGGAGTGTCAAAAACTAGGCAGATGCCAGTGTCAGAAACTACAGCAATAAAAATTTTAAGTGTCCGAAACTGAGATTCAAACATTTTTTTTAAAACATTAATTTAAATTATTAATCCGCTTCAAAAAATTATTTTACTCATATGACCTTTTCTAGAAATCGTTAAGTTATATATCAAAAAAAAAAATTAATTATTTAAATTAAATTTTTCATAAGTTATCCTGTTATAACCCCAGCTGTCACTCCTAAAGTGTCAATAACTGGCCCATTTTACCTTAGTTATTCCGGTAAACAATTAGCAAGAAAATCGATAAATAAATAACAACAAAACGAGCGCGCCCGATACATCTGTAAAACATCTTTGGGGGCTAATAAAAAATGTACGAACGGAAGTGTTTCGTAACCAACCGAAAGGTAAAAAAACCCTGCTCGCTCCGTTTTTTTGCCCGAGTTTGATTAAATAATAAACAAGCTCGGCTTCGGGCCGGGCTCGAACTCTAATCACTTCCAGCAACAAATTCGAACCTTAAGTTTCTAATTTATAAACTAAGAAAAATGAAATTAGGGCGAGCTTTATTTTTTTTTTTCGTGGGGGCCGCCGACGAACGAGATTATTGGGCGCCGAAAGCCATTAAAAGGGTCGGCGAGCGAAAAAAATCTAAATAATTTTGGCACGCTCGTTATATTAGGCAGTCGAATAATCAGATTGGTCTTTATAAACCATTAAAGGGGCGAAGGATCTCGTCCTTTCAATTAGAGCAAGGAAGTTATCGATAACAGCCCGTAAAACAGGCTTTTACTGCCTTTAATGGCTTAATGCCACACTACGCTGACGAGAAGCAATTCGCCCGCATACCAAACAATATGGAAATTCTTCGCAATTTATATCATTATCGCCTTCCTTTTTTTCGAGGGGGGCTATTAGATAATCTACTTTAGGAAAAAAACACCCCTAAAAAGCCACTCGAGATGCCTCGTTATATTTTATTTAAATTTTCTCGTGCCTCCAGCGCTTCCCAAAACTTTTTGAAGTTATACTTCTTTTGGTGCGCGCACGGCTAACAAAAATTGGACATTGTGATGTTGGCCATCTAAGAAATTTGTTAATTATTGTGAATCGTGCTTAAAGCCAATTCGAGCTCAAAGTGGGACATTCCGTAATCGGGAAAATGCTGCTTCCCTCGCTTGGAAATCTGCCACTTTTCGGTCGAACGCGCACATGGTTGTTAGTTAATCTTTTTTTTTGCACAAACTTTTTTTAGTATTGCTTTATTTGATTTTTTAATTTGAAATAGATTTTGGACATTTTAAATTTGGCGCCATACGAATTTATTTTAACCTTATGAAAAATAATAATTATTGAGGGTACTTGTGAATGATTTACATTTAATGTCTGAAACAACGGCAACGTTGTATTTAGCAATAATGACAGAAAATTGAAATATATTAAATTGTATGGTTTGAGGTTATGTAATTAAAAGATGGTACAAGTAAATAATATTAAGTTTAACTAATAATAGATTTGCAATGGGTATTAGTTTTCATTAATAAAATAGGGATACATAATTTAAAGTAGGTATTTGTTTTAATTATTTCATTAACAATGTATTTATGATGAAAATTGCATTTATAAAAGTAACAATATCAATAAATAAATAAGTAAAACTTAAATTCAATATAACTCAAATAAGGGTAAATAGTACAGTTGTTGGCCAGTCGACAATGATTGGCCATATTTAAAAAATTATATAATTTTATATAAAAATCTACAAGCGGAGACCTTACTATTCTTAGATTTTTTTATGCTTAAAAAAAGCTTTTGGCACAAATTATTAAGAATTATAAATCAATAAAGGTTTAAATTCTGTGAAAAAAAATTATTTAAATTAAAACAAAGCACAGATTACAAAAAAAATTAAAGGCCAATAAATATCGCGCGATAAACGGTATCGACAGTGATTAGCCATGCGGCCAATTACTATTTTAAGGTTAGAGTGACTATATGACAGTTATTGGCAGTATATTTTAAGTAACAGATAAGAGCAGAAGAAGGTAAACAGTTTTGTTTAGGTTAAAATATCAATTTTATTTATATCATTAGTAAAATATTTAATATTTAATCTAAATAATTAAAAGTTAAAAACCTATTTCACTTGCATTCATTTATTTATTTTGAGATTATTTCCAGCATGACTGTAACTTAAATCAAAATTATAATAGAAAATTATTATAGTTCTTTTTGTTTTCTAAAATGTTTCGAATTTTGAGATACGAGGTTTTGACTTCGCACCGACGATATGCCTTCTTAAATATCATAAAGTTAATTATTAAATTCATATTTAAATTGTTTTTTTTTTTAAATAAGTACTTATACAAATTTATAATTATCTGTTGTTTAGTATATGGGAAATAAAATAATTTTTTTTTTCTAATAAATGGTTCGTTTTTTTTGCTAATTTACTATATCTTATCTTAATTAGAAAATATTGGCTAATCACTGTAAATTCACTGGTCAATTACTATATTTATATGACCAATAACTATGTTTTTTTATTTTATATAAAACTTTAATTTTTTATTCAAATTTTTATTTATATTGAAAAATATCGTTTTTTACGGCTACTAGCACAATAAAAAATCATAAATACATTTTAAAAAAGTATGAAATTTAATATTTGAATTGTTCAGTTTCTAAAAGGGCCAATCACTTTACTGCTTACCCCTATATACATATTGAGATATTGATAATTGTTTTTAGATCAAATATAGATTAATATGAAATAATAAATAACCTCAAAAAGAAATAATATCTATATATTAGCGTGTCAGTAGAGCCAACAGTAAATTACTTTAAACTGTTGCAGTTTCGAAACACTGGAATTTTGAGATTTTTAATTCTCATTTTGAATGAATTGCTTTATTTTTAACTATTAAAATTATTTTTTTTTAATCATTTTGTTTTTGTTATAGCATTTGTTTGAATGCATTTTAATTTGTAAATTCATGTAAACAAAGTCAATAAATACGATGATGTGCGCATTCGAGCGAAAAGTGGCACATTTCCGAGCGAGGGAGGCAAATGAAGCGCGACGCGGAGCGGCGCGCTTCATTTTCCCGAGATCGGAATGTGCCACTTTGAGCTCGAATGTGCACACTCGGTTTTAAGCACGAATCACAACAATTTTGGCCAATAAACCTGTCAAAAAATCAGTTCAATAGTTCTAATCGTTCCCTCTCACTCGCATTGACGCGATTCTCGCATCTTTTCGCTCCCTTCCACTCGTTGCTATGGTAAAAACGTTTTTCGAACATGAAATCAATACTTTACTGAAATAAATTTAATTTTATCGTTTAAAGAGAGTATATTAATGTAGATAAATCGAGTAAAACGACGATGTGCGCATTCGAGCGAAAAGTGGCACATTTCCGAGCGAGGGAGGCAAATGAAGCGCGACGCGGAGCGGCGCGCTTCATTTTCCCGAGATCGGAATGTGCCACTTTGAGCTCGAATGTGCACACTCGACTTTAACCACCATTCACAATAATTAATTTACTGTCTAAAGATATTTGATCAAAAATTACAGGACCGTACTTTCATCAAAAACAACAAATCTTTTTGCATTTTAAAGCTAATAACCGAACCATTGCACAAAAATCCGTAAGGACTGATAGAAAAATAAAACACTCACCATGTCATTTTTTTTAAATTCCAATACATCCATACCTCGCTTTACGGCGCAAAAACGTTCCGGAAAAGTTGGCCGTAAAACGAAAAGCCGTATAACGAATTAATTTTGATCTGAAACTAAACAAACGGTTGCTAACAAATACACCATTATTTTTTTTTGGCCGTATAACGAAACATCGTGGGCCACAATTATAAAATGCCGCATAACGACCGGCCGTATAGCGAGGTGTAGGTGTATTTCTTAGGTCGATATCATTTCTTCTTCCTATCAAAAACGTGCGCCCCCTTCGATTTAACGCAAATTTCGTTTTAATTCAAGCAGGCCCGTTAATAACGAATCGGATCGGCCTCAATTTACACGTAAAAAGACACGTTTTCACTGCACAAAACACGAAACACAACTAAACAAAATATTTCGCTAACAATAAAGAAAAACGCGATAAGATAATTCGGGCGGGCCTTTTATCGCAAGCCGATGGCCTTAAATTTAAGCGAAGGTCGCATAAAATTCCAAAGGCCATGCGATATTTTCAACAAAAGAGAGGGCGCAGTTGATTAATTACAGTCGCACCTCGATACCGCGAATTTTTTGATCGTGCCGCTCACAGTTCAAAAACCCGTATCGAGCCGAAAGAAAAGCAAAAGAAAAACTTCTCTTATCGTTCCCCCTTAAATTCGGCATAAAATGCAAACACCCTCGACTTTTCTTTAAGTAAACAGCGCGCAAGATTTAGGTGGATATTTTGACAGCGGCAAAACTCAAACATTTCGTCCTTCAAATTTACATTTCATTGCTGCGGAAAGGATTTGCGAATGTATAAGACGTGGAAATTATACCTAGTTTTCGGCGGCAGCTGGCTTCTGCCTAAAACCGAAGCGAGAACATTAAGCAGTAGGTGTTTTCCCCACCTAACAACATAAATAAATCTGCCAAACTTCGTAATTGGGAAAAAGGGAGGCAAAAAAAAAATAGAAAGGGGACAATAATGAGGGTGCGTTTTATAAAAGCGTGTACTACATTTTAATCTAAAATAATGAGGGTTGACTTGCCTAGAATTGAGACGATGTCAAATAAACTGAGGCGACATTAATTTTGTATAAGGAAAATGACGATATTCGAAAGTAGATGGCACGCGGCGCGCCCGAGAAACGCCATTACGCATTCCTGAGCCCCCTTTATTAAAACCGATATTTTACTCTTACTCTTTAATTGTTCTACAAATTTTATTTTCGTCCCAATTATTATTTCTCGCACTTCCCCTCCTATTTTTAGCGGGTCTATTTTTGAAGTTATACTTCTTTTGATGCGTTGAGAGTAAAATTTTAGGTGGAAACAGAAGTTGAATGCGCACTACTAACGAAATTTCGACTCTATGAAGTTAGTCGTCTAAGAAAGTAAATTAATCATTGTGAATCATGCTTAGAACCGAGTGTGCGCATTCGAGCTCAAAGTGGCACATTCCGATCTCGGAAAATGAAGCGCGCCGCTCCGCGTCGCGCTTCATTTGCCTCCCTCGCTCGGAAATGTGCCACTTTTCGCTCGAATGCGCACATCTTCGTATTTATTACATTTGTCTAATTTGTTCTATGCACCCTCAAATCAAAAATTTACATTTAATTTAGTAAATATGAATTTTCTATTACAAAAACGTATTTACATAGCAATGAGTGGAACAGAGCGAGAAGATGGGAGAATCTTGTCGGTGAAAGTGAGAGAGAACGATTAAAATTATTCAATTAATATTACGTCTAAAATATTGACCTAAATTGTTGTGAATCATGCTTAGAACCGAGTGTGCACATTCGAGCTCAATGTGGCACATTCCGATCTCGGGAAAATGAAGCGCGCCGCTCCGCGTCGCGCTTCATTTGCCTCCCTCGTTCGGAAATGTGCCACTTTTCGCTCGAATGCGCACCTCTTCGTATTTATTGGATTTGTTTACATTCAATTTTCGAAGTTAAATGCATTCAAACAGATTTGGTGTTTTTAATGGAAGTACGGTTCTGTAATTTTTGATTAAATATTTTTTGGCAGTAAATTATTTGTTTTTTGGCGTTTTCCACGTGACGCACACTTAATTAGTCATTAACTAAATAAAGTAATCAATCAGGAGCGCACTTTTAAAGAAAGAAGCGCGGGGGGACAGTGCCGAATAAATGTATTAATTTATAAGAGAAATGTCATTACGAAAAAAATAAAACCGCGGCTTTGAGAAAAATCTTTGAATTATTTGTGCTTCAAAATTCCTTTAAAGGGCGTTCCTGATTGGTCACTTTTTTTAATTAATAAGTAATTAAGGGTGCGTCAGATGAAAAAATGCCTAAAGATTTTTCGTCTCAGAATTTCATCTACTTTTACTCCCTTCCCACTTGTCAATTACTTTTGGGACACCCAATATGTCTATATACAATAAGTGCTCGTATAAAGTATTACATTTAAAAAACTTCAAAATTTTTTATTTGGTAACATATTTTAAATGGAACAAGATTTATAAATTTCGGTCTTTGTGGCTTAAAATAATTTATTAATTGTTATGGGGTGGCAATTGAATTTTGAGTAAGTCGTAGAAGAAGTCTACGAACGGAATTTTTTTAATTTAGAGCTTTGCTACTTTTTTCAAGTTAGGACCGGATTCCGAGGTGTTAGGCTTGGATACGTGTAGAAATAAAAGGATTTGACGAAATTCGCAAAGGCAGCATTTTGAAAATTAAAAATTTTAATAAAATTTTCATTATGAAAGCTTCGAACGCGTTTTTCTCCCAGACTTAACATAGAGCCCTGTTGATTTTTTTGGCTCATCATACGTCCCGATAAACGGACTTTCAGAATCTGAAAAGTTTTTAAAGATCCGTTCACAAATAACCAAGCTGCGCTTTTTCAAAGTGGAAATTTAGAAAAAATTAATTACAAGTCGGCCTATTCGAACCCTTTTTTCTCGACAATTTCAAATAGCACGCCTATGGTTTTTTAGATCTATCCGAAGCCAAAGAGTTTGGAGAATCCGAATCTATATAGTTTTTAAAGATCCGTCCACAAATAACGGCGCTATAATTTTTTTAACGTCAAATTTTGTGCCACAGAATTGAACCTAAAACTTCAACCCTTAATTACTCAAAAATAGGTGTACAGTGGGGCGGCGCATTAGCATATAGTTGGGAAACCAGTGGTCTGGCTATAGAAATACGCAACACAACACGTGGTTATATTTAATTTAGTAACGCCAAAGAAGTATTACTTCATAAGTACACGCACCGGTTTTTTTTTTTTAATTTTCGTCTTCTGCAAATGTTTATTAAAAAGAAAGTTGTTTGCATTTTAATCGGGCCCCCGCATTTTTATCCAATTGGAAGCAATCTTGTGTTCGCAATTCAATTAACCTAAAAGCGTATTTGGCGAAGAAAATTTAGCGCGACGCGTTGAATATGTCGCATCCGTACAAAAGGACGACGGAGCTGCATGTTTGACATTGCACAGACACAAATCCTATTTCGGAATTCTGCAAGTTGCAAATGGTTGGTTACATATAAATGAAATTAACTCGTCCTTACTCGAGATAGAACTTTAATTAGTATTTGTAACGCCATCAAAGTTGGAAAGCTAATGTGGAGAAGAATACACACCCAAATTTGCGGTTTAGTAAATAAGTTTCGTCCTTTTTTTTCGGTTTAGTGTTTAAAATATGTACTGCCGTTATTTTTTTCTTAAGAACTGTACGTTTTTTTGAAATTATAATGTCGTATAAAATCCTTTCAAATTTCGACAGGATTTTTTGGAAAAAAAATTGTATTCCAATTTAAAATAAAAAGACTGATCCGAGATCGGAATGTGCCACTTTGAGCTCGAATGTGCACACTCGGTTTTAAGCATGATTCACAATAATTCAAGCCAATAAATTAAATGAAAAATTAGTTGACTAATTTTAATCGTTTCCTCTCACTCCCACTGACATGATTGTCGTATCTTCTCGCTCCCTTCCACTCATTGCTATGGTAAAAACGTTTTTCGAACATACCATAAATATTAATTTAATTTAATTTAATATATTGATTTGAAAGAGGGGAGGATAAAGCAGATAAATTTAGTATATGGGTGATTCTCAGATAACTGTGATTTTTTAT
Organism: Sinopyrophorus schimmeli; assembly: GCA_036325965.1. Lineage (NCBI taxonomy): Eukaryota > Metazoa > Arthropoda > Insecta > Coleoptera > Elateridae > Sinopyrophorus > Sinopyrophorus schimmeli. The sequence goes on from JARFIZ010000068.1 coordinate 304,427, forward strand.
GTCCAGTATTTTATTTATCATCCAACATAGTTTTTTCTTATTAAGAAGTCATTAATATCATAAATCTGATCATTTTCTTCAACCTACATTAGATATTGGAACATAAGTGGTCTTAGATTATTTATAACTTACGAAAATATACTGGAAATGTCAGTACCATGGCAAGTCCGATTCTCATTTTTCAAACTAAATGTAAAAATTTCCATTGATATTCGTTTTGTAATTTAAAAGTTACTTCTGATAACTTAAGTCTAATATATACTCCATTAAATTATATTGCAATTATACGAAAATAATGTTTGGTAAAAAAAAATAATCGTCTTTGATTTATGTCCTGGAATTTTATTCAATTTTAAACTTTGAAATATTTGCCGCCTAATCGCCATCCTAATTTAGTTTCATCCACTTCTTCTGGCAGCATTTTCAGGAGGAACCATTTGTGCAACGTTTACAGCTGTGTATTTATTTTGAAGTTTCAAAAATATAATTAAAGTAATTTGTTTTATTTGGAAAAAGGTACGTCATAAAACTACATGTCAGTACCGTGGTATTGAAATTTACGGTTATCAACACGACGTTTGAATTCATTATAGTAAATTTTTATTTACTTTTACGTAAACAATCGAAATTATTTAGTAAATTATTTTATTTATCCGCATTATAAAGTTAGGGAATTTATAAATTGAAATGTCAGTACCGTGGATGTCAGTACCATGGCAAAAATAAGAAATAACTTTTTAATTTATTTTTTCCTCAATGTTTTAACTTATTTCTGTATTTATTTGTTATAGTTTTGTTAAAAATTTTGACAGAATAACAATTGAATGTAAATTTTGCAAAAAAACAAAAAAAAACGAGCGCTCAACAAGTAGCAACAAAGGACTTTCTAAATCGTGGTCTAGCAGAATTTTGGTCAAGTATTAATGTACCAGACCAATTCTATTCAAAAGAAGAATAAAAAACAGAAGTTTTGATGTTTAATTTTTTCTTATACCTTATATAGAAAATTTATCATTGCAATAAATATTTTGAGGGTAGTCTGGCAAACAGTTGTGTCAAGAATAGGGGCGGCAGACTTAAATTTGTATATTCTACTGATCGAAACTTCTTCGAATAGTAAAACATTGTACTTATGTCTTATACATCATTTTTACAAAAAATTAAGAAATAAAATTATAAAAAAAAACAGTTGGACAAGTTACAGATCGCCGGACAGTTGATTTATTTTCTGTCGAATATCTAAAAAGTAATAAAGTCCATTTTGTACTTATTCTGGTTCACCACCCTTTTAACGGTCGCCGCTTGGACTATTATATGTCAGTACCGTGGCATTAAAATTTTCAAATTTTGTCATAGTTTTCGTTTTGTTGTAGTTGTAGTAGAACTACAGCACAGGCTTAGTTCTGTGTATAATTGGAGACAGAGAACACCCAAAACACGCGTTTTAAAACATTTTTAATTTAAAAAAAAAAGAGTTATAAAAATCACAGTTATCTAGGAATCACCCATATACGAAGATGTGCGCATTCGAGCGAAAAGTGGCACATTTCCGAGCGAGGGAAGCAAATGAAGCGCGACGCGGAGCGGCGCGCTTCATTTTCCCGAGATCGGAATGTGCCACTTTGAGCTCGAATGTGCACACTCGGTTTTAAGCTCGATTACCAAACGTCCCGTTTTAACAAAAAAAAAATTGTTCACGTTAGTTATACCCCACCTAGTACACGGAAGATTAAGCACCATTCACAATGATTAACTTATTTTCTAAATGATTTTAAATAAAGTTACGCGGCCGTATTTAAACGGAATAGGATTTTACCGAACGTCACTTCCGTCCGAAAAAGATCCCAGTTGCGCTCGAGTCGCGCCAAAGAAGTTTCACTTCAAAAATAAAATTCTCTCCCAAAACGGCGCAATCGATGCGAAATAATCAAATTAGTAGTAATCGAAACGTTTGTGCGCGCTTTTTTGCAAAAACAAGCAAATTGGACATATTATTGCGACAAGTACAATGCATGCATTTGCAGAAAATAGCGGCGTTATTGTTGCACATAGATATATTAATTAATATGAATATCTGATTGGCGCACAAGTATGATGCATGCACACACGAAAATAGGTCGCCGTCGTATATTATTGTAGCCATAAATTATGAGGTATTTTAATTTTAATCGCGCCCGATGTTATGCTTTAGGCTGTGTATATTTCATGTAGATTCATTACCGGTAGTTAATTAATTTATGCACGGGCTAGTAAGCTTTAATGCGAGACAACGGCGTGCGAGCTTCATTAGAAAAGCTCACACGTGAGCCCCCGCAAATTTTCTCTTCGTATTTTTTTTTCGGGGGCGAGCGACGGACGCCCGCAAATCAATATCGCCAAATCTAATTTCGGACGAGCGCCCCTTCCGCTTTCTTATTTTCGATGTAAATAAAACAGATTGAAAAATGTCCTTTTGTTGGCCAGCCGGCCGCGTAATCCCTAATAAGAGACGCCGAAATCAATCCGGCTCTCTTCATTTATGGCCCCCACAAAGAAGTCAAAATTGCGGCAACTTTGTTAAGTTTATTGGTCAATTTTGGGATCGGGCGCGAGCGGAATTTTTTCTTCGCCGAGGGTCTCGAGGAAAACGCCTTTTTTACGTCTGCGAGCGCGCGAGATAAACCTGTTATTTGAAAGGAAATCTCTACCTTTTTTCTGAACCGTTTGTTTCGATAATGCCGGTTATTTTCGGAAGAAATTACGCGCCCGTACCTTTTGCTATTATCGCGGATTATTGATTTTGTTGCGAATTGATCGTTTTAACTCGGCTTCCTTTAAAAAAATTAGAAATTTCCCGATTAGAATTTCTTGGTTCGGCACAGATGGGGTTTGCCCGATTTGACTGTTCGGCGCTAATGGGGCAACCTAACGAGACTCAAATATGGAGTGTAACATTATAAAGCCATTACTAACAAACTAGAGAAGCCTCATTTTAGGGAAAAATAAATCTATTGTGGGTCAAGTAGGGCGTACCTTACAAAAGCCCTACAAGATTTGTAATGTATAATTTGCATGCAAATTTAAACCTTTTTTTTGCGTTTCTGAAATAAATATGATCTTGTAACTTACAATTAAAATCATTTAGTAAATAAGTTAATTTTTGTGAATTGTGCTTAGGCACAAAACCGAGTGTGCGCATTCGAGCTCAAAGTGGCACATTTCCTAGCTCGCGAATCGAGAGACTGTCGATGTGCTTTTTTACAAAAATAATTTTAATAAAGCTCACGGAAGAAGTGAAACTTGTTTGATAAGTTGTGCTGATCTAAATGATTATATCTATATACAGGGTGGCTTAGAACTATGTAATTAAACTTATTTAGCGCAATAATAAAAGACATTGGAGTGTAAAAACCCATATTCGAAAATGTTTTTCTAAGGCACTACGCCCCTAATGACGTAACAACGCGTTTTATTTTAATTTAAAATGCAATTCGATTATTTAATCAATTATTAATCGGTTGCTATGGTGCGTTGCCAACCTAAATAACATTTGATTAATGACTTTAAAAAACGCATCTTTTTGTACCCCGACATTTTATTTACTTTTTATAGGGGGCAAAACGGACGAAGCCGCTTTTTAGATTTCATGTAAACGTAACGTTATTATTTACTTCGTAAACGAAATAATAAACAGCCACCTTCGATTAAACGAAATCAACTTCAAAGTTTGGAAATTGAAATGTACCTTCGCCCAACCTAACAACAAAAAAGTTTTTAATTTTAGTTGTGCTCGTTCGAACGAGGCCGTTTCGCCTTTCCAATTTTAATTAAAGCTTTAAATATAATACATTTCGTCCCGAAAATGTTCGATGTACAAATGAATGATATGTGCACGGACACAATGGGCACAATAGAATTTACCAGTCGTGCGGATTAATTTCGCAAAAACTAAATACACCGTGCCTGGCGTTTCGTGAAATCGCGAACAAAAATAATGCACGACAAGATGCAGTTCAAATGTCATCGAAAAAGCTTTGTTAAAAAGCTAAATACTGCGAGCGCTATTTACGACCCACTATTTCCATCGATTCGCTTGTTTTTTAGGGCTTACCTGTTTTGAAGTTGTACTTCTTTTGAGGCGATAATGAAAGTTGCGCGCGCAGAGCTAACGAGAGTTCGACAGTATGAAGTTGGCCATGTCAGACAGTCAACTAAATGTTTCTATTGATTTTTCGAATTTAAATGCATTGAAAAAGATTTGTTGTTTTTGATGAAAGTACGGTCCTGCAATTTTTGATTAATTATCTTTAGACAGTAAATTAATTTTTGTGAATTGCGCTTAAAGCCGAGTGTGCACATTCGAGCTCAAAGTGGCACATTCCGATCTCGGGAAAATGAAGCGCGCCGCTCCGCGTCGCGCTTCATTTGCCTCCCTCGCTCGGAAATGTGCCACTTTTCGCTCGAATGCGCACAGCCTCGCATTTATTGAATTTGTATAGTTTATCCTTCGCTCTTTAAAATCAAAAAATTCAATTTATTTTAGTAAATATTGATGTTATGTTCAAAAAACGTTTTTACCATAGCAATGAGTGAAAGAGAGCGAAAAGATACGACAATCTCGTCGATGCGAGCGAGAGGAAGCGATTAAAATTATTGAACTGGTTTTTCGTTCAATTTATTGGCTTAAATTATTGTGAATCGCGCTTAAAACCGAGTGTGCACATTCGAGCTCAAAGTGGCACATTCCGATCTCGGGAAAATGAAGCGCGCCGCTCCGCGTCGCGCTTCATTTGCTTCCCTCGCTCGGAAATGTGCCACTTTTCGCTCGAATGCGCACATCCTCGTATTTATTGAATTTGTATAGTTTATCCTTCGCTCTTTAAAATCAAAAAATTCAATTTATTTTAGTAAATATTGATGTTATGTTCAAAAAACGTTTTTACCATAGCAATGAGTGAAAGAGAGCGAAAAGATACGACAATCTCGTCGATGCGAGCGAGAGGAAGCGATTAAAATTATTGAACTGGTTTTTCGTTCAATTTATTGGCTTAAATTATTGTGAATCGCGCTTAAAACCGAGTGTGCACATTCGAGCTCAAAGTGGCACATTCCGATCTCGGGAAAATGAAGCGCGCCGCTCCGCGTCGCGCTTCATTTGCTTCCCTCGCTCGGAAATGTGCCACTTTTCGCTCGAATGCGCACATCCTCGTATTTATTGAATTTGTATAGTTTATCCTTCGCTCTTTAAAATCAAAAAATTCAATTTATTTTAGTAAATATTGATGTTATGTTCAAAAAACGTTTTTACCATAGCAATGAGTGAAAGAGAGCGAAAAGATACGACAATCTCGTCGATGCGAGCGAGAGGAAGCGATTAAAATTATTGAACTGGTTTTTCGTTCAATTTATTGGCTTAAATTATTGTGAATCGCGCTTAAAAGCGAGTGTGCACATTCGAGCTCAAAGTGGCACATTCCGATCTCGGGAAAATGAAGCGCGCCGCTCCGCGTCGCGCTTCATTTGCTTCCCTCGCTCGGAAATGTGCCACTTTTCGCTCGAATGCGCACATCCTCGTATTTATTGAATTTGTATAGTTTATCCTTCGCTCTTTAAAATCAAAAAATTCAATTTATTTTAGTAAATATTGATGTTATGTTCAAAAAACGTTTTTACCATAGCAATGAGTGAAAGAGAGCGAAAAGATACGACAATCTCGTCGATGCGAGCGAGAGGAAGCGATTAAAATTATTGAACTGGTTTTTCGTTCAATTTATTGGCTTAAATTGTTGTGAATCGCGCTTAAAACCGAGTGTGCACATTCGAGCTCAAAGTGGCACATTCCGATCTCGGGAAAATGAAGCGCGCCGCTCCGCGTCGCGCTTCATTTGCCTCCCTCGCTCGGAAATGTGCCACTTTTCGCTCGAATGCGCACATCCTCGTATTTATTGACTTTGTTTCCTTTAATTTTTCAAATTTAAATCCTTTCAAACAGATTAGGTGTTTTTAATTAAAGTACGGCCCTGAAATTTTTGTTTAAATATTTTTAGTCATCAAATTACAGTCGAACCTCGATTAGTGGAAGTCAAAGGGACACCAAAATTAATTCAAGTTATTAAAAAAAGTTCAGTTAAATTCAGTTAAGGCGCAAAATCACCAAGGTGGTAAATTCCGGGTTTCAAATTTTCAAATTTTTTTTTTTTAATTTTTACTTTACAAACCAGTCCTAATCATTAATTATCTTATCTTTAATTGATATCTGGGCAAGCAGAGCTGAAAATTAATAATTACATAAAATAAAAAATGTCCATAAGAACACCCAGCTTTTTCCGAGTTGTTTAGTTTTTCTTTATCTTCTTCCTCATCTGAAGAAGACGAGTCATAAACTTCTTTATAATAATTCACTCTACTCCTACGTTCTCTTAAATAATTAGAATTATTATTTATTCGACTTGATTTTCGTAATCTGGTAGATTTAGCAGAAGGACCAACAGATAAATCTTTTTTAACAATTTTTTAGAGCTACAAGATTCAATGGATTCTGTAATTTCTGGTAAATCAGGTGACTCTGTAATAACATCAATACCTATTGGTCTTGTCGACTTTATCACTTCAGTGCGTAGAAATCGTCATGTCCGGGAACGTTCCCGGAATGACGTTTTCATATAAAACTTCGTAAAAAATAGACAATAGTCATTAAAACGGCATTTTTTGAGGTTAATGTAGTAAAAGTTCATGATAATGTTTAAGAAATATTTTATTAAAATTCATTTACTTTTTTTTTTACAATTATCGGCGTTCCCGGAATGACGGTGAATTGATGTACGGTGTAAAATTTTATACAAAAACACACTTACCACTCAGAATTTCAAAAATTTAATAAAAAAACACGCGAGGCATCCACTTGCACTCATATGCTTTAAATAATTACCCAGTAGCGCTATCTCTAGCATTTTTCCGAAAAACGTTATTAAAAAAAAATGTTGCGTTCCCGGAATGACGCACAAAATTTCCGCCAAACTTTCAGTTTAATTTTAAAAAAATAATAATAATCTATCAACTTAAAAGCTTATGAATATCATTTTATTATGATATTAACTAAGTTAAAAAGTACCTATAAAGCCTTTAAAAAAATTTCAAATATGTATTTTAACTGTTGTCAACAGATAACGACTTGGGGACGCGTTCCCGGAATGACGTTTTGGAGGTAAAATGTGAAAAAAAATATATTCAATCAATAAATTAGGAAAAAATCTTTTGAGGTACTGATTATATAAGTTAATTCAAATAATCTGTAAAGCATTATTTCAGTTAAAATAAATAAATTCTATGATTTAATTTACTCCGACACGAATTTACCACCTTGGTGATTTTGCGCCTTAAATACTTCCGTATATAGTATATATTAAAAAAAATATTTTTTTCTTAGCCTTTCTTAGCTAGAATTATATACTTATAAAAAACTAGACGTTCTGAACGAATTTTCGCGATAGCGTCCACGTTTTTGGACCTAGACCTTTCAAATTTGGTAAAAAGTTGGCAAATTACGAATGACAAGTTTTGAGGGGGGTTCGAGGGGCTTAGGGGGCCACTATTTTTAGTTATTTCGATTTTCCTTTCGCGGATTGTCCTGGAGGGGAGAAGGAAGGGGGTAGAGGGTTGAAATTTGGATATGTGATAGCCCAGTTAAAGGCACACGTTTTCGTTTTTTGTGCGCCGCGATAGCTTTATCGGGGGTCGAGATATCCACCTCCAAAGGACCGTTTCTGCGCAAAAAATCTCCCTCCACTTTTTTTTCAAATGCGATTTTCGGCCATTTCCTGTACTCCGATTCAAAAAGTGCTTGATCTGAGGATTTCAAGTCAGAGGTTGGCCTATCAGACCCTTATTTTAGTTTTTTAAAAAAACGTCCCCTGTAAGCCCTACGGAGGGGCGATTTTTTCACAATCAAATTACTCAAAAACGGTAGCAGCTAGCGCTTTGTAATATTTAAATTCGAATAGAACGCGTTATTTTACGTAGAAAAAGTTAACTTTTAAATGGGGCAGAGCCCCGGGGGCTCCGCAAAAAAATCTTAAAAAACGGGCTTTTTTTGGCGACTTTTGATTGCTAATATCTCCGAAACTAAAACGATAGAAAATGGGGTTTGCGCAGGTAGAAAGAGCGGTCTTTTAGATGCCAATATTCATCTTTGAGGACATTGGGGCTGCGTAGGGCTCCGCCTCGATAGTTTACCAACACCTTTGAAAGGGATCGTTTTTACGCTACCGAAGACATCATTTTAATTCACCAAATACAACATTTCTAATTCTTTCCATCGTCATATCTAAGACTGGGAATTTTTAAAAAGGGTTAAATTTATATTCGATAGAAAGCCCAAAGAAGAGCGCTACTTACTGTTAGTTTAAAAAAAAAAATTCTTTAGACGTTTGGCCCTCAGGACCCCGTAAATAATGAAGCGGAATTTCTGAAATAGGGGTATGTTTGATGCAGCATACCGGCTTAGGGGTTGAAGATAGACCCCAACATAAAGCGAACGAAAGTGTCATCAGGTGTTGCAGATTCACGTAAAAAAAAGTTTTTGTAAATCGCTTCAGCGGTTCTTGAGATATTAGATTAATAAGAAAAAATTGACGGCTCGCGCACGAGTTTTGAAAATTTGACGTTTCATCTGACAGAAGTAAATTTATTATAATTCTACAAATTATGCATTTTGATGTACCTTTAATTGCTAATATCTCCGAAACTAATAACAATAGAAAGGTGAGGTTTGCACAGATAGAAAGGGCGGTCTTTTGAGATGCTAACAGTCATCAGGTCTTACAGATTGAAATAAAAAAAGTTTTTATAAGTCAGTTCAGAGGTTCTCGAGATATTAGATTTTAAAGGTATTGACGGATCGCCCCCGCGTTTATAAATTTTTCAAAATTTGACGTTGAACTGCCAGATGAATGAAATTAATTCTAATTATACAAAGCAATTTATTTATGCGGTTTTTAATATTAAACTATTAGAATACTTACTAAAAAACGTTACTAAATATTAAATTTTTGTAAATTAGTTTTAACAAATTTGATTACAAAATGCATAAAATGGATTAATTATTAATTTTTGCAGTTTCGTACATATTTATTTAAATTAGCGTCTTCGATCGCCTACTTGCAATTTTAAAACGTCGATTTACATTTTTACTATCACTACAAATAATTATTTTATTCCTTTTAAATTATGTATTGAAAATACTCTCCAATAATGAGTAACAAGAGGTTTTCTTCTTGGACAGACGTTTTTCTTAATGAAGGTATTGTTTCTTCCCGTCTTTAACCGTTATGAACCAGTTTAGAAAAAAAAGTATTTTAGAGCTAATAATAAACAAAATCGCAATGCGATTTTGCCTAGAATTAACCGCAAAGCGGCAAACAAGTTCACATTAAATGACAATAAATCGGTACCAACAAAATGCTACAAAATCGCGAAGCATTTTGTAAATACGCGAAACATGTCAATTGCATAACAATGAATGGATGCTAACAATAAAATGCAGCAAAATCGCAAAGCGATTTTGCCTAAATAGGACTTTTATAAATTAACAACGAATATTAGAGAGGTATTTACATAAACTAACCCATCGAAAAAACAAACTGTACTAAAATCACAAACTAAATTTCTTTCTTTTAAACGCTCAAATTAAGGGACGTTCGAGAAGCTGATATTTACAATGTAGGGTCGGCTAAAATCTCCAAATTCGTAACGCTCATTGACAGGTCATCGAAACCAGTTTAGGAAAAAAAGTATTTTAGAGCTAATAATAAACAAAAATGTATATGCTGTATTTACAGTTGATTACGGCTATCTACTATCCAAGTAAAAAGTATCGTCATCTCACTTTGAAGGCCCAGGTTTTGAAAAACACTCAATGTATTTTAATCAAACTAAAATCGGATTATAGTGAAAATATTTCTGTACGCCCATGAATAAATTTTTTAATTTTTTAACAAGGGGTAATTCGTTACCTTAATTTTATGGTTCAGAAAACTGTGTTTTTTCTTATATTTTAAAAATGCTTACCTTTGTTGATTTTAATTAATTATATTATATATATGTATATGATAGATATATTCTTTTAATTAAAAAATTATGTTATTGCGTTAACTGAAAAAAGAGGTTTTAATCTATTTCAATTTCCTCATTTGATAAAATATTTTGCAAAAGTTGATTGGATATTGAGAGTAAAACTAAATAAATTGCTCTGTAGTATTATTAATAAAAATCATATTAATTAGAATTTTAAAAATTTAAATTATGTTATGAGACGCGTAAGTGAAGCTAAAATGCAACAAAATCGCAATGTGATTTTGCCTAGAAGTTAGCCGCGAAGCGGCAAACAAGTTCACATTAAATGACAATAAATCGGTACCAACAAAAATGCTGCAAAATCGCGAAGCGATTTTGCCCAGATAATAGCCGCGAAGCGGCAAACAAGTTCGCATTGAATAACAATAAATCGATACTAACAAAAATGCTGCAAAATCGCAAAGCGATTTTGCCCAGAAGTTAGCCGCGGAGCGGCAAACAAGTCACATTGCATAACAATGAATTGATGCTAACAATAAAAATGCAGCAAAATCGCAAAGCGATTTTGCCTAGAAGTACCGGACTTTTATAAAAATCAAAATGTCAACAAACACTGACAGATTTTGAATTTTACTAGAAGCCAAGGTCTTAAACGCGATAGCGTATATCAAAAGCGGTAAACAAAATCACATTGAATAACAACAAATTGATACTAACAAAAAAGCTGCAAAATCGCCCAGAGGTTAGCCGCGAAGCGGCAAACAAGTCAAATTAGATATTAATGAATCGATGCTAACAATAAAATGCAGCAAAATCGCAAAGCGATTTTTCCTAGAAGTACCGGACTTTAAGAAAAATCAAAATGTCAAGAAATTGTGACAAATTTTGAATTTTACTAGAAGCCGAGGTCTTAAACGCGACAGCGTTTATCAAAAAAATACCGACATATTTTGAATTTTTCTAGGAGCCGAAGGCCTTAAACGCGATAGCGTTTAGCAAAATCGCGAACGCGATTTTGCCTAGAAGTTAGCCGCGAAGCGGCAAACTTCTAGTTTATAGCTTATAAAAAACAAACATTTTTGAAAAAAAAATTAATTTTTTACTCAACATCTTGAGGTGGCCCACTGATTTTTTAAATTAAATTTAAGTTAAAATTCTTTTGTAAAATAAGCGGTAAAACCATCTTAAAATTCATAACTGTTCGTAAGGCATTTAAACATAAATTAGTTTTTAAATCCAATTGAAGTGCCGCCGTCAAAACAGTTTGTAGTATAAAACCTTTTCATACAATAAACCTTTTAAGCACAATAACACCGAACCGACCCGTCCTTAATCCTCTCCCAAGCAGCGTAATTTTAAGAATAGTTTTAAAATTTAACTTTAAGTTATCGACATATTTACTAATGGAAACTTGAATTTAATGAATTTGTAAACGCTTCGAATTAACGAAAAATTCAATTTATCGAAATTCGAGTTATCAATACAAAAATATTAACGTTGAGATAGGCAAATCGTAGGGAAACAGGTTCGAGTTCGAGCTATCAAAAATTCGACTTATCGGCGTTCGACTAATGGAAGTTCGACTGTATATCTATTAATTAGCGTGTAGTAGAGCCAACAGTAAATTACTTTAAAGTGTTACCGTTTCGAAACACTGCAATTTTGAGATTTTTAATTCTCATTTTGAATCAATTATTTTATTTTTAACTATTAATTTTTTTTCAAATTCTTTTATGTTTGATATAGCATTTGTGTGAATGCATTTTAATTTGAAAAATTTGAAGCGAATAAAACGAGGAGGCGCGTTCGAGCGAAAAGTGGCACTTTGAGCGGGAAAATGAAGGCACCACCCCTTATTTTCCAAATCAATTATTTGACTGAATTAACCGGTTTTAAGCGCTTAAATAATTTAAGCCTTTGAAGCCGTTAATAATTTTAATCGCTTTCCCTGTGAGCGGATTGTCTTTTTTGTCCTTTTCCTCTTCGGAAAAATTTTTAAATTTTTAAAAAATTTTTTTTTCAATATGGCTTATTAGTTGTTTCATTAATTTCGAGGTAAATGGCGCACGAGTCATACACATTCAAATTTAAAAATTTGCTTAAATCTGAGGACAAAAGTCATTAAGCCGGAATTCAATCTTAAATTGATGTATTACAAAAAATTCGTTAATTTTTTTTAAGTTTGATTATATACATTAAGATTTATCAGTTAATTGGTTTGAATTATTTATTGCAACAAAAAAAATAACAGTTTTATAGGTAAATTCTAGAAAAGGACATGGACACGGTACTGACATTTAAGCGAGATATTGTAAGTTTTCTTTGGACTGCAAATTATATTATACAAGAAACGTGATGAAATATGTTCATGATGATCGTATTGATACAAAAACTTCATTAATAGATTTATAATGTATGGTCAGTGGGAGCAAACAGTATAGGACACAAAAAATCACAGTTAGAATGGAATCACCCATATGCAGATTTTACTTTGAATACATTTTCCAAAAATATAGAATATTTCTTCCGTCTTTCCATTTTTTGAGTCTCCAATATTATAAAAAATTTTAAACTAATAATAAAATTATTTTCCAAAAAAAATATGATCTCAAACAGGTCGTTGGACCATACTGGTACACAGAAGACAAAGACAGGAAAAATAGAGAACTATGGGGAAGGCCTAGGTATATCCAAAGCAGGGTAGAAAAAGGAGCATAGGATTATATTTTTCTCTGTATTCACTTTTCTTACTATAGAATATAACTTTGGATATCACTGTCACAAAAGTCAAAAAAATTGCACAAATAACACGCTTCAAAATTCAATCAACGACTGAAAATTTTTATATTGTAATCAATAATTTACCGTTATCACGAGTTTTCACTAGTATCACAAGTTTGGCACAACATGCTAAATTACGCAGTGTTTCTATTTTTTATAGCTGCTTATACTGAGATAGAAAAATGCACCAGTCATTTTGACTGGTTTGGTATAAGTACCTACCGATAATAATCGCAATGTTTGTAATTTTGATTTAAAAAATAAAAATGAATGTCTAATATCATTCATTTTATTATCGTAACAAAACTCACGAAAGTTTTAAAAAAAATAATTAAGGTGAAGTAACAATTGAAACGTAAAATGGTTAAATCAGTCATTTTGACTCGTATGGTAAATCTAATGTTAATAAAAATACAAAAACTTAACTTTTTCTTCAATGAGTAGGTATTAAATTCCAATGACACGTGTCAATTACAATACCGCAGAAAACTTAAGAAAACTTAACAAGAATTTCATTCTTGCCTCCTTAGTGAAATACAAATTAATTTTACGGCAATTTCTTAATGATTCGCAATAATTTAGACCAATAAATTAGACGAAAAATTAGTTGAAAAATTTTAATCATTCCCTCTCACTCGAATTGACGAGATTGTCGTATCTTTTCGCTCCCTTTCACTCTTTACTATGGTAAATACGTTTGTCGAATATAAAATCGATATTTACTAAATTACATTAAAATTTTTGATTTGAAGGAGTGCACAGTAAATTATACTAATGCAATAAATACGAGGATGTGCGCATTCGAGCGAAAAGTGGCACATTTCCGAGCAAGGGAAGCAAATGAACCGCGACGCGGAGCGGCGCGCTTCATTTTCCCGAGATCGGAATGTGCCACTTTGAGCTCGAATGTGCACACTCGGTTTTAAGCACAATTCACAATAATCAACTTTCAAAACAATCGTTTATGTTAAAAAAATGAATTGCTGGTTAAAAATGTTTTTAATACTAATTCATACAGTTTTGATCATTCCTTCTCACTTGCACTTATGACATTCTTGTATCTTTTCGCTCTCTCCCACTCATTAAATAATACAAATATATATTTTTTAAGTTAAATTCAGTAAATGCGAGGATGTGCGCATTCGAGCGAAAAGTGGCACATTGACGAGCGAGGGAGGCAAATGAAGCGCGACGCGGAGCGGCGCGCTTCATTTTCCCGAGATCGGAATGTGCCACTTTGAGCTCGAATGTGCACACTCAGTTTTAAGCACGATTCACAATAATCAACTTTCAAAACAATCGTTTATGTTAAAAAAATGAATTGCTGGTTAAAAATGTTTTTAATACTAATTCATACAGTTTTGATCATTCCTTCTCACTTGCACTTATGACATTCTTGTATCCTTTCGCTCTCTTCCACTCATTGAATAATACAAATACATATTTTTTAAGTTAAATTCAGTAAATTCGAGGATGTGCGCATTCGAGCGAAAAGTGGCACATTGCAAGAGTTTTGACGTGTCTCTCTCGAAAACGTCTTCTATAAATTATCCCCAACCACCCCTCAACGGCTCTGCTACATCTTCGAAAACACCCTGTATACGTACGCGCACCGTTTTTTTTTTATATATATAAAACGCCAAAGTCCCGCCTCTTGTAAGGTGTCGTTTATTGTTATACTTCGCCTTTAGAACTAGTAGTAGGTCGTGATATAGGATACCCTTTTGTTTTGAATCCCTTTTGTTCTCTTTTTCCCGAGGCACACTTGATTATTTACATTCGCCCCCCTTTTAATAAAACTGCTCTCCCTGCGCCATTTCAAAGCACAACTAACGTGGCAGTATTTAATGTTGTAATCCGAAATAAAAAAAGCAAAGGGAAAAAAATTGGCCGGCGCTCAGCGTCGATCGTCGACACACACACACTCGCACACACACACGACCTTTTCTATACATGACCGCCGTAGTTTATTGACAATAAAGTTCCAAGTTGAGAGCTTTTTTCCTGTATAGACATGACCCGTGTGTTAAGAACGGTTTTTGCCTCGGACGACCTTAGATATTGACGTTCGAGCCTCACCTCATCTCGAGTTTATATGGCGGTAATTTAAGTTTCTTTTTATTTATCGGTGCACGCTTTTTCGAAAACGACTTTATTTCCGACGACGTCTTCGCCCCGAAACGCCGCCGCCGCCGCCCCCGCGCCCCCTCTATCCGTCCGCGGACGAAACAGAATTACTTTTTAATTGCGAGAGATTTAGCGCTTCGCGCGACATCTAAAGTATTTTAAGTTAATTAATTTCGTTCCGTTTCCAATTAGATACGGAACGAAACAAAACAATAGAATTAAACGCCATAAAACCTCTAATTTAAAATGCACTTTACAAGTTTCGAAATAATTACAATTTTTGTTTTTGCCCTCGGCCCCGCGCCTCGGCCCTCCTCCGTTCGCCCGACGTTTAATCAAAGGATCGTTGTTGCTAATTCTGGGAGAGCTTTGTGCAAAAACAAAGCGCACTTTGATATAAACCTTGTTGTTGTAATTCGCAAATCCCGTCTTTGATGTGCGCGCTCTTCTCCGTTTTCTTCATTATTTTTTATTTCGGACCAAGTTTGGGATGATTGAAATGAAGCAGATGACTTTAAAATTTTTGTATATAACCTAAGATGTACCTTTCGTCGCATAGCAACCGACTATTTTAATTACGAATAAGAAACACGCCGGCAATTTCACGTTGTCGTACAGTAAGACCCCGCTTAACGCTGTTTCGGTTTAACGCGGTTTTATTAGAACTGGGATTCCCCGAAAATTTCATGCGGCATTGGGGGTTCCCCGAAATTCAAAGTAATTTATCTGCATTGTTTTTTGTCTGCAGTGTTACACAAACGTATTTTTATTATTTCAAACGTTTGCTGCTGTTATTGTAAGTATTAATTTTTGTAATATAATGACTGATATAGTAATAAATATAATAATTGTTTATTTTTAATATGGGTGATAATAAAAAAAACGAAAATAAAGCGACGAAAAAAAAGCATTTCTCTAGAAACTAAAATGCAAGTGCTTAGAATATTAGATAGTGGTCAAATTGGTGTTGCATTAAACTTGTCAACTTCGACAATAAGAACAATTCTCAAGAATAAAGAAAAAATAGTGTCATCAGCAAATACAAATGACATTAGATACCTTCTTGATAAAAAAGCAGAAAATTGGAAATGCATGATCTCAAATATAAATAGTGACTTAGAATTTAATAATTTTTATATACATATTCATTTGCTGTTTCTAAATTTTTAAAAAATAAGTTTTTGTTGTTGCATTGTAATAAAAAAACATATTTAAATGACAAAATACTTGAAGAATTTCTCAATTTTATACCTTTTTTTCCCCTAACCTCATTATTTGCATGACGAGATGGCCTCGTTTAACGCTATTTTGTATAACGCTTAAATTCATTAGAACGTATCCCCCCCGCGTTAAACGGGGTTTTGGTGTAGGTCGAAAAAACTGAGGTTCTCAAATTGTGGGCTCAATTTTTATTTTGTTATAACTTTTCAAACTACTGATTTTAGAAATATTCACAAATAGAAACGATTATAAGAAAATCGCCAGGGCTCCGACAACTAATCGTAAACCCCCTGTATGTTACTGCGCCGTCCTCTGAAAAACCTAATATTATCTCGCCTACCCGCCGTTCACCTAGTGCCCGATTGCCACGGTAGATAGATCCCGAAAAAAAAATGCGAAACGAAAAATACGTAATTTAAATATTTCATTCTTAAAAATTTTTAGAATTTTCATTTTTGTAAACGGTGTAAAATAATTAGCATGTAAATAGAGAGATACGAGTTGTGTTTATTGTACATTTTGATTAAAATTTGGTTTAGCGACCAAGGGTGATTCACAATGATTAATTTACTTTCTAAACCGTTTTAATCGATAATTACAGGACCGTGTTATTCGAAAAACCAAAGCTTTGATTTCCTTCTATTAAAGAACGCTGTTAATTAAATACTACAAGTTTTTTTGAATATAAAATCAAAATTTTTTGACTTTAATTTAATGTTTTGATTTGATATAAAAAAAATCACTGAAACCAAATCCGGTGAAACGAGGATGTGCGCATTCGAGCGAAAAGTGGCACATTTCCGAGCGAGGGAGGCAAATGAAGCGCGACGCGGAGCGGCGCGCTTCATTTTCCCGAGATCGGAATGTGCCACTTTGAGCTCGAATGCGCACACTCGGTTTTAAGCACGATTCACAATAATTTATTTGCTTTCATAGATGGCTAACTTCATATCGTTAAATTTCGTCGGCCGTGCGCGCGCAACTTCCGTTGCCTACTAAAATTTTACTCCCAGCGCGCCAAAAGAAGTATTTTTTCGTTATATGATTTGCTTTGATAATTTTTCAAAATTTATAAAATATAATTAATCTCTATTTAACAAAAGGTCCGCAAAAATAATCGTTGGTTGCGTCCTAATTTATGTTTCTACCAACGATATACATATAAAACGATTTACTGCAAAATTAAACAAGCTGATAACCCTACCATTATTGGACCATTGCACAAAAAGTCGTAAAAACTGATAGAAAAATAAAACACTCACCATGTCCTTTTTTTTTTAAATTCGAAATACATCCATACCTCGATTTACGGCCCAAAAACGTTCCGGAAAAGTTGACCGTAAAACGAAAAGCCGTATAACGAATTAATTTTGAGCTAAAACTAAACAAACGGTTGCTAACAATACACCATTTTTTTTTGGCCGTATAACGAAACATCGTGGGCCACAATTATAAAACGCCGCATAAAGAGCGGTCGTATAGCGAGGTATAGGTGTACTTCTTAGGTCGATATAATTTCTTCTTCTTTTCAAAAACGTGCGCCCCCTTTCATTTAACGAAAATTTCGTTTTAATTTAAAAAAAACCGTTAATAACGAATCCGATCGGCCTTAATTTCCATGTAAAAAGACACGTTTTCAATGCACAAAACACGAAACACAACTAAATAAAATATTTCTCTACATAAAAGAAAAACCCGATAAGATAATTCGGCCGGGCCTTTTATCGCAAGTCGATGGCCTTAAATTTAAGCGAAGGTCACATAAAATTCTAAATGCCATTCAATATTTTCAACAAAAGAGAGGTGTAGTTAATTAATTACAGTCAAACCTCAATACCGCGAATTTCCCGAGATCGGAATGTGCCACTTTGAGCTCGAATGTGCAAACTCGGTTTTGAGCACAATTCACAATAATTTACTGTCTAAAAATATTTAATCAAAAATTACAGGGCCGTACTTCCGTCAAAAATACCAAATCTGTTCAAATACAATTAAATTTTAAAAATTAATGTAAACAAAGTCTTTCTTTCGCCCTTGTATACATCTGACATTCGTATCTTTTCACTCCCTCCCACTCATTGAAAAATAAAAAACACTTTATCATGGATATTTTAAGCTAAATTGAACGAATACGATGATGTGCGCATTCGAGCGAAAAGTGGCACATTTCCGAGCGAGGGAAGCAAATGAAGCGCGACGCGGAGCGGCGCGCTTCATTTTCCCGAGATCGGAATGTGCCCCTTTGAGCTCGAATGCGCACACTCGGTTTTAAGCACGATTCACAATAATTGAGGCAACGAAAAAGTGGTAAATAATTTTTTATCATTCCCTCTCACTCATACATATGAGTTTCTTCTATCTTTTCGCTCTCTCCCACTCAATGCTATGGTAAAAATACGTTTTTCGAACATATAATCAATATTTAGTGAAATAAATTGAAATTTTTTGATTGTAAAGAAAGTTTAATTCAATGCATACGAGAATGTGCGCATTCGAGCGAAAAGTAGCACATTTCCGAGCGAGGGAAACAAATGAAGCGCGACGCGGAGCGGCGCGCTTCATTTTCCCGAGATCGGAATGTGCCACTTTGAGCTCGAATGCGCACGCTCGGTTTTAAGCGTGATTCACAATAATTAATTTACCTGTGAGTATGCGCAACTTCCGTTGCCTCATAATATTTTATTCTCAATTCGTCAAAAGAAGTATAACTTCAAAAAATCGCCTTCCAAAAATATGGGTGTTTAAAAAAAATTGTTTTTAACCTTAAAAAAATAAAACCATCCGTAATTGCTATTTTTGCCATGTGTTTTAAGTAAATTTTCCTTGTAATTTACGGAGGACTGCAAATTTGCGTCGTTTTACACGATTTCTACTCAAACAAAAGAGTTAATTAAATAAAATTACTTCCAAGTCCTTTAACTGCGATTTTTTCAACGAAGAAATTCAACAAATTATTTTATTAATTATGTAAGTCGTCAGTTAACTTAGAAAAATAGATGTTTCTCACATACGGGACAGCCCGTATAAAGCTCATATTCACAGGGCGGTCCAAAAGTCACACAATTCGCATAAATTTTTTTTTATATTATTATATATTGGAAAACTTTGTTCGAACCTAATTGTTTGTAAATAATTCGACGTGGACAAAATCTGACGAATTCCCAACATAAAAATGTCGAAAAAAGAAATTGAAAAGCGTTCGCGTCGTAACCCCTACGCGACGATAATAATAAAAGGTGCCCCCTCAAAAAAGTCAGCAACTTAATGTTTCATATAAATGTTATATTATAACTTTATGTGCGGAGAATGGCATTACCGAAGTATAAAAAGCAAAATTCTTTTTATTATTCCCTTTGACTGAAACGTGAGCGTTGTATAAGTTTAGTTTAATCTTCTCGTTATCTCGCGTTTCGTTCGTTTCTTTTTTTTTTTATAAGCACGAACGTTATTTTCACAGAGGAAAAGTCTTAATTTTTCCGGGCGCATTATCGACGATAAGAGAATGGAGGAGAAATGCATCGGGAACGGCGCTATTGGGAAGTAATACGAGAGAAGAGAAAAAAACGTTAATGTACTCACTCTCTTTCGGGATCGTGTTCCGGATGTTCTTCGGGATCTTTCAGTCGCAAATTACGTCTTATGTCGCTGGTGTCGTTTGCCCTTCTTATGTGCGACAAAGATCCCGGCAGCAGCATCGCAATTTCTGAAAGAAGAAAAAACAAAAATTGTAGACGCACAGATTCAAAATAAAACGGCTTGTGTATTTATGTGGGCGGCACGCCAGAAGTCATACTTCTTTGTCGTTACTAAATTAATTATAACTACGTGTTGTGTTGCGTAGCTTGCGTTTGTGTATAGCTAGACCAGCACTGGTTTACAAAATATACCGGGTGTCCTGTTATTCGATGGCAATAACTTACGTGCGTATTCTTTTGACAATTTTAAGTCAAAAGTGCCTTATACACTTTTTTCCAAAATTCAATAGCTAAGGAGTTATGGGCGCTATTAAGGGGTTATGCCTACTTAGGTTAGGTATTTTTTTTATTGCATTTTTTTAATCTTAAGAATATTTCTCCAACATTATATAAAAATTGGGGCACAGGTACAAAAGTTATAAGTTAAAAAAAATAGTTTTAAATAAAAAAAAACAACGGCTTCAAGCTTTAAACGCGATTATCTGAATACTGTTTTTTTGCGGTGACCTAAATATTTTAAAAACTATTACGCCTTCATTTTCCCGAGATCGGAATGTGCCACTTTGAGCTCGAATGTGCACACTAAGTTTTAAGCATGATTCACAATAATTAATTTGCTTTCATAGACGGCTAATTGTATTTTCAGCAAAAACACCAAATCTGTTAGGGTGCTTTTAAATTAGAAAATACGCAAAACTTAATTTCAAAAATTAACAAAATTTTTCTGTTATTGAAATATTGAATTTCAAAACAAAAGATACTTCAATATTTTTAGAAAAGATATGGTAACCAATCAGTTGTCGAAAACTGCTTTTTAGTATATTCATTACTCGACTAGAATTCAACGTCGGATCTGCCTAAAGTAATGTAAGAGCCTTGTGAGGCAAGTGTCAGGTATGCCGAAATCAGACTTGCCTTATAGACTTCGTTTGCCAAAGTTCAATTTGCCTTATAAATACCTCATATGGCCCCTATACAAAAAATATGAGGTACTCCGTGAGGAAGACCTTAAGGAGCGTTCAAGTATTACGTAACGCAATATGGCGGGAGGGGGGCGGGCGACTGTCGCGTTATGCAACATTTTTTTTTAATTTAAATAAAAAGCTAGAGAATTAAAATTTCCCAAGTTGGCAACCCCTTTCGTTTATGTATTACGGGAAAATGGTCACTTGGTTGTTACGTAACGTTTAGGGCTGGGGGGAGTCCGAAAAACGTTGGGGCGCGTTACGGGAAAGGGGGGTTGTCAAAAATTTTCAAAAATTGCGTTACGTAATACTTGAACGCTCCTTTATGAGGCCCACATTTGGAAAATAAAAGGTTTACCCTGTTAAGTATTTTTAAGTAATTATTTAAGAGGCCCATATATAGAAGAGAAAAAACATATTATTAAAAATATGAAAATTAATTAAATATCAACCTGAGATTATTCTACGATTACCATTACATAATTTTAAACTATTTTGTAAGTCTGGTTTTATGCTCTATCGAAAAAAAATTTACAATGATTTGTGTCAATTATAAAAAAAATATATAATGTATTAATAAATATGCTAAAAAAATAAAACATAGTTGATATTTGTTTCATAAAAATTCTAAATAAATTTGCATGCAAATAATACATTATAAATCTTGTAAGGCTTTGGTAAGGTATGCCTTACATGAGCTACAATGGACGTTCGTGATATGGTACTATTCATTTTTGACTAAACTGGCCCTCATGAGACTTTTGTAATTGGGCTTTAATTGGTGTAAAGCGTTACACTTCTTATTTGGGTCTCATTAGGCAATTTTCGTTAGCAGTGCGCGCGCAACTTCCGTTGCCTGCTAAAATTTTACTCTAAACTTCAAAAACACACTTTCTCGTAGAAAAATAAACGTGGCCTCCTTACTTTAGAAAAAAATCAACAAAAAAATTACAGATTCAAAACCCTCAAACTTCGTCACACAAAATCGACACAACCAAATTTTTACAGTAGTCAAAATTTCAAGTTTTGCGACCGCAGCCATAATGGGTATTTAGCACTTTAATAATATTGCGGAATAAATGGCTGTTACACTTCGTAATTTGAGTAGCTGTTATATAGACTTAAGGATGTGGGAAGGAAACGTATAGTTGAGCTATTAAATGGGTAACTTGAGCGTTCTCAAGAGAGCCCCAGGGCTAATTTTCCAAAATTAATGAGTTACTTAGTTCGAGAAGTAATAATCTAATGAGCCCGCTTAAAGACCATCGCTGCCATATTAACACGCAATTTTATTTCAATTCGAATGCGAAATAATTCGCTCCGGAACGGATTTTTTCGATCGAGTCGTGTGTGTGTGTGTGTGTAAAAAGAAGCGCCTTGATTGAAAAGAAGTAAATGATAGATGACGTCGCGACGGCACTCAGACATCATTAATACATCGCCCCGAAAAGCAATTAGAAGCATTTTCGTCTATTTATTATTGATCACCCGCCCTCGGATTGGGTGGGTGATATTTAATGGAACGACCATGACTGGTCATTAGCGACACGACACAACCGGCCGGGAGACTGCCAACAATCGCGGCCACAATCGACTAAATACACCTAAAACACCAATTAGGGGACCCTTCTTTTTTTTCGTGGCGAAATAAAAACGAAAATAATTAACTAATAACGCCAAAAACACGCAGCGATTCTCCACATCGACGCGAAAATTATGACCCCGCTTTGATCCGCTCGCGTATCATCAAAGCCTGGGGGCTTTTGGTCGGCTCCGGCGGCGTCGGTTGGTACCGCCGAGCTTTCCGTTTATGCGAAGGTGTACGTTACGCTTCCCTGCGCCCTTTGTTTTTCATAATTGCTCCCGTGCATTGTCAAAGCTTTCTTCTTCGATGCGGCGTCGGCTGTGTAGGTCGCCTTCGCCCCTGCGGCCCACGCAGCGGTTACGTCACTGGTTGTCCGACATGTATTAAAATTAGATAGAATATTGTTTATTAATTCAAATTGCCTGAAGCGCTGCTCTCTCAATTTTTTTTTAAATAAGGGTCTATTTTTTTTCGCGCTCTAAGAAAAGTGTGAGGTTATGTGATTTATGTGGCTTGTAAAAATTAGTTAAAAAGTAAAAGAACTATTAATTGTACAAGTTGGAGGTTATGTGAAAAAAAAAACAGGACTTCGAACCGTTATCTTCCTCATTCCGTTTTTCAAGCCCAATTTTTCTCAAAATCTTTAAAGTTACACTTCTTTTGGGGCATTGGACAGTACAATTTTAGCAGACAACAAAAGTTGCGCGCGCATAGCTAGCGAAAACTCCACAGATGAAGTTAGCCGTAGTAAACTGATGTTTTGTAACTTCACGTTAACAATATCATGTAGTGCCCTCTGTTGTCGAGTAGCTAATATCAGTCCATGAATATTTCAGCCTACTGGTAACAACAAAAAAACATTATGCGAAAAGAAATTTCTTAAGGAAGTAAAAATACAAAATTTCATTCAAATCGTTACGGCCGTTTTCGACAAACTTTGCAGATTTTGGCTTCGAATTCGATCAAAAAAGCATAGGCGTGCTATTAAAAAATTTTAAATAAAGCGTGGCTGCAGATTTTGAATTGTATTTTCTCAAAATTTCAATTTAAAAAATTCGCATTTAGTAATTTTGAGAAAACACTATTTTTTTGAGCAAAAACTAATTTTTAACAATCTTTTAATATAACGATCCTTCCAAAAATAACAGTTTCGAAAGCGCAGGTTGTTTATTTATAAATTCTAAAAAAATTAATAAAATAAACGAAAGCACTCATCAAACATTTACGTAATCCGAGCCTTTTTGAAACAAAATAATAAAACACGCTTAAATCGAAAAATTAACAAACCCAGCTCCGTTTCACTCCTTCGAAAAATAAAACAGCAAATCCAAACAAAATCTAATTAAAGAGGGAAACGTACCAAAAAAAAAAAAACCAATCACGCGTTCGACTTAAAATTAAACCTTCGAAAACACAATCGACGAATAAATTCCTAAGCCATTTGAAAACCGCGTGCAGCGATCGCGGCTGAGCCCCAACTTTAAAAGTCCAAAAAAAAAAAAACGTAAAATTTTGATTAATTAGCGCGCGCCACTCTTCCAGATGTAACATTTTCGCAAAAAAAAACGTCGACAACTACACATACGACCCAAATAGAAAATTTCCAAACGAATATTAAAAAATTCAATTAGGCGCGCCGAGTTGTGGCGCATTTTTAAAGGAAATACAACCTATTTCAAAGCGTACACAATTTCCGGATAGCAAAGAGAGAGAGAGCGCGCGCGGTACGAATGCAACAAAACGTAAAAAGCTTCAATTTTTTTATTCGCCATCATTAAGTTAAGCTCGAGTCGCTTTTTAAAAAAAAATCATGAAAATCCACTTGGGACGTTGTTATTAGCAAATATGAATATAGTTCGCTTTTCTACGCAAATTCAATTAGCCGAGGCACCCCCTCGCCATTATTGGGTTGGCGAGAAAGTGGAGGGCAAAAACGTACGTTTTCGTCATATTGTGCGTTTTGAAGTGAAACTTCTTTAGGCGCGGTAAAGCAAATTGGCTCGGACGAAGAGCGAAACGCGTCCCCTTCACGGAAGTCGGCTACGCTTATATGTGTGTCTCGGTATCAATTATCAGAGCCTCTAGAAAAGTGTAGCTCAGTGTTTCTCAACGTGGGGTCCGCGCCCCACATGGGGCAATTTTAATATTTAGGGGGGGCATTATCGTTATTCCAGGGGACAATTTGATTTTTAGTTATCTACCTATTATATGTTTTGAAAATTTACTTATTGTTTTTTCTCTGATGTCCCCTCTATCGGCCACCTTTACGAAAATTATATAAATTACAAAATCTATCAATATTTAATAAAATATGTTTTGAAAAAGTATTTTTAATTAATCTTATAATTTATTTATCAGTTAACGTTTTCTTTGCTCTTTTATTATTATTTTGATTGTGCATACAAAGTCCATTGTATTCTACGTATGCTCGGTCATCTTATTTTTAGTTTAAATCAATAAAAAATTATTAATTTGTGTTTTTTTTTTAAATTATTTTACCTAATGCTAATTAACACAAAAATATTTTTTGATTTTATAGTTGTTATTTTATATTTAATATCACTTGTCAAAAAAAAACCTCGACCTACCTTTTAAGAAATCAATGTTGTAGCAAATTGGTGACAATTTTTTTTTTTATTGATTTTAAGATCACTTTTCACTATTTAAACGGTTGATATTATATTTTATTAAATAACCAAAGTTTTAATATTTTTTTTAATGTTCATTGACTTGTAATAATGCATTTCAGAATTTTTAGCGAAGTGGCCGGTAGAGGGGTCACTTATCTTACTTTTGGCGAAACTAATTTAAATATAACCACGTGCAAAGATAAATTCAATAAATACAAAGATGTGCGCATTCGAGCGAAAAGTGGCACATTTCCGAGCGAGGGAGGCAAATGAAGCGCGACGCGGAGCGGCGCGCTTCATTTTCCCGAGATCGGAATGTGCCACTTTGAGCTCTAATGTGCACACTCGGTTTTAAGCATGATTCACAATCATTAATTTACTATCTAAAGATATTTAATCAAAAATTACAGAGCCGTACTTCCATCAAAAATGCCAAATCTGTTTGAATGCATTCAAATTCAAAAATTAATGTAAACAAAGTCAATAAATGCGAGGATGTGCGCATTCGAGCGAAAAGTGGCACATTTCCGAGCGAGGGAGGCAAATGAAGCGCGACGCGGAGCGGCGCGCTTCATTCCGAGATCGGAATGTGCCACTTGAGCTCGAATGTGCACACTCGGCTTTAAACGTGATTTGCAATAATTGTGGTGACAAAAATTTAATAAATAATTTTTATCGTTCCCTCTCACTTGTACTTATGCTTTTGTTGTATCTTTTCGCTCGCTCCCACTCATTGCTATGGTAAAAATACGTTTTTCGAACATATAATCGACTATTTACTGAACTAAATTCAAAATTAAACTAAATTCAAAATTCAAGTAAACAAATTCAATAAATACGAAGATGTGCGCATTCGAGCGAAAAGTGGCACATTTCCGAGCGAGGGAGGCAAATGAAGCGCGAAGCGGAGCGGCGCGCTTCATTTTCCCGAGATCGGAATGTGCCACTTTGAGCTCGAATGTGCACACTCGGCTTTAAACGTGATTTGCAATAATTTTGGTGACAAAAATTTAATAAATAATTTTTATCGTTCCCTCTCACTTGTACTTATGCTTTTGTTGTATCTTTTCGCTCGCTCCCACTCATTGCTATGGTAAAAATACGTTTTTCGAACATATAATCGACTATTTACTGAACTAAATTCAAAAATTAAACTAAATTCAAAAATTCAAGTAAACAAATTCAATAAATACGAAGATGTGCGCATTCGAGCGAAAAGTGGCACATTTCCGAGCGAGGGAGGCAAATGAAGCGCGACGCGGAGCGGCGCGCTTCATTTTCCCGAGATCGGAATGTGCCACTTTGAGCTCGAATGTGCACACTCGGCTTTAAACGTGATTTGCAATAATTTTGGTGACAAAAATTTAATAAATAATTTTTATCGTTCCCTCTCACTTGTACTTATGCTTTTGTTGTATCTTTTCGCTCGCTCCCACTCATTGCTATGGTAAAAATACGTTTTTCGAACATATAATCGACTATTTACTGAACTAAATTCAAAAATTAAACTAAATTCAAAAATTCAAGTAAACAAATTCAATAAATACGAAGATGTGCGCATTCGAGCGAAAAGTGGCACATTTCCGAGCGAGGGAGGCAAATGAAGCGCGACGCGGAGCGGCGCGCTTCATTTCCGAGATCGGAATGTGCCACTTGAGCTCGAATGTGCACACTCGGCTTTAAACGTGATTTGCAATAATTTTGGTGACAAAATTTAATAAATAATTTTATCGTTCCCTCTCACTTGTACTTATGCTTTTGTTGTATCTTTTCGCTCGCTCCCACTCATTGCTATGGTAAAAATACGTTTTTCGAACATATAATCGACTATTTACTGAACTAAATTCAAAAATTAAACTAAATTCAAAAATTCAAGTAAACAAATTCAATAAATGAAGATGTGCGCATTCGAGCGAAAAGTGGCACATTTCCGAGCGAGGGAGGCAAATGAAGCGCGACGCGGAGCGGCGCGCTTCATTTTCCCGAAATCGGAATGTGCCACTTTGAGCTCGAATGTGCACACTCGGCTTTAAACGTGATTTGCAATAATTTTGGTGACAAAAATTTAATAAATAATTTTTATCGTTCCCTCTCACTTGTACTTATTCTTTTGTTGTATCTTTTCGCTCGCTCCCACTCATTGCTATGGTAAAAATACGTTTTTCGAACATATAATCGACTATTTACTGAACTAAATTCAAAAATTAAACTAAATTCAAAAATTCAAGTAAACAAATTCAATAAATACGAAGATGTGCGCATTCGAGCGAAAAGTGGCACATTTCCGAGCGAGGGAGGCAAATGAAGCGCGACGCGGAGCGGCGCGCTTCATTTTCCCGAGATCGGAATGTGCCACTTTGAGCTCGAATGTGCACACTCGATTTTAAGCATGGGTACAATAATTAATTTACTTTCTTAGACGGCTAACTTCAACTGTCAAATTTTATTTAGATGTGCGTGCACAACTTCCTTTGCCCGTAATATTTTACTATCAAAAGAAGTATAACCTCAAAAATATTTATGTTACACAAAGAGGCATCAAAATTTTAGAATGACTTAGGTGGGACATGTTAGAAAAAAATTGGGAAACACCGGTTTAGATTGTTCTTATCCGTCATTCAAGGTAATGTAAGATAGAAGTTTCTCGAGCGCGTGTTCAGATCAATGTATCGGGTTCGCTTACATTAATCTCTCGCGTTCGATTAAATTAAACTATCGCGTAAAATTTTACGAACCTGGAATCAAAAAGATGGCCATCGAACAAAGCGGCACATTTATAGTCGATTAAAATCCATTCATCGTAAAAAAATATTAAATTTTATTTCGAACTAAAAAACGAAATTACTTTCTCGCCAGCCCCGATAAAAGCGTGCAAAAAATCAAAAAACTTCTGTCTTCATTAAAATCGTCATTAGTGACTCAGAAGCAGCGGAATTAAGAAAAAGATGATTGATCGCGTTATTAGTCGGAATCGTAGCACGTGTTGGAACAAGCGAAGGCTACACGATCGCATTAAGTACGTATGTACTGTGTACATTTTCATCCCTGGCGTGCAATTTACATAATTTGAATTGTGTTAACAATTTTAAGTGCTTTGTTTTCGTGTTTTGCTTTATTTACTGTTTACGTTGCAAGTTCATGTTTATTGCTCTTTAAATAAAAAACGTCCCCTTCTCTCTTCAAAACTAATTACCTTTCGAAAGAGCTCTAAAAGGTCGGCTAATTTAAAACAAAAATTGATTGGGTTGTCGTGGTAACTAAGGTATCTTCGATTCGCGAATGATCGGGGGTTGTTTAAACATTGTTTTTTCTTCCGCCGAAATGCAATTATTTAAATATTAAACGGAACGCCATGTTTTGCTTTATTTAACGTTTTTAGGAAAAGAATTGATTCAGAGTTCTTTTTAAATCGTCCGAGGCCCCGTTTTTACAACTGTAGACAATTAATGGCATTTTGAAAAATTAATAAAATTGTACAAAACTAAGGAAGATATATTAACAATTGAATTGATTGCAAATTTTTTTAAATTTTAAGCACGACGAATATTTCAATAAGAAAATAACCTGAATAGAAATTACTTGGGGAATGCCCTAAGTACCTATCTATCTGGACTCCATCGGGTTGCAATAGGGCATGCCCGATAAGAAAATGCCCGATAAGACCCAATAAAAACCCAACGTTAAAATGAATTAATATGATCTCCAAAATGGGCAAATTGATTTAATAATAAATAGTACCTGCTAGGGTATGCCCGGTTAGGACCCTACAAGGCTTCCTTTAGATGGAAATTTAATTAAAAATTAAAATTCAGAAATTTTATATATTGTCGAGTTTAAAAGCGCTCACGCAGATTTGATATATCTGGCTGAAGTACGGTCCTGTAATTTTTTTAAGAGAGTAAATTATTTATTGTAAATTTCTTAGTTTGCCGTATTTTTGTGCATAACAATGTTGTGAAGCAACAAAATTAACCTTCTAAAATACGAACAATTTCGAATAAAAATATAATCTAAATAAAAAACGAAAATGGGCAATCTTTGATTAAGTTTTTTTTCGCGAAGCGATACGAATTGTGCGAAAAAGGAGAAATGTAAAAAAAGCCTCTTCACAAAAACCCGATAACAGAAAAGAATATGAAAGCTATAGATTTGTGGCTTTTCGACAGTTCATAGAAATGAGGAATTTAGTTATAGAGAAAATGGATTGTTCAATCAAGGATATAAGTTTCTCGGTTCCAAAGGAACTCGATTGTCTGCAGATGCAAGATAAAACCAATTCTTGTACTTAGAAACTCGAATTTCTAATCTCGAACGGCTGATAGGCAACGTTTCCGTAATTTACATGAAAACTAAATGCCATTAAAACCGCGGACACCTTCCTTTTTGCTCTCGTTAACATTTCAAATTTCCTTCCCGCGAAACGATTCCATTTTCTAAATTATAATTTTTATGAGGGCGCACGTTTACTAAATCGAAAATTTAAGTAAAATTTTCCGCAGAATTGCGAAAATAATTGATCGTACAGAAAACAAGTGAATTGATGCGTTTTTTGGAGGCATTGAGAGTTAAATATGAGCAGGCAATAAAAGTTGCGCGCGCACATCTAAAAAAACAGTTATTATTAAATCAATTTACCCATGTAAAAAAAAATGATTTAGATCTACGTAGATCTCAATCGAGAAAAACTGAAAGTGCCTTATTTATTTTGCCGTTGGGTTTTTATTGGGAAATTTCCTTATTGGGCTTGCCCTATTCAAACCCGATGTAGTCCAGATATATGCTTAGGGCATTCCCTAGCAGCTACTATTTATTATTAAATCAATTTACCCACTTTGGAAATAAAATTAATTTATTTTCACGTTGGATTTTTATTGGATCCTATCGGGGATTTCCTTATCGGGCATGCCCTATTCAAACCCGATGGAGTCCCGATAGATAGGTACTTAGGGCATTTATCAAGTAATTTCTAGTCAAGTTATTCTCTTATTGAAATATTCTTCGTGCTCTTATTTTTTGAAATTAAAAAAACAATTGTTAAAAACTGCTTTTAAGATTAAAAATAAAAAAGAAAATATTAAATTTTTTTGTCTGCGTACAATAAAACAACACGTTCAGCGCCTCTTTACATAACACAAAATCGCAGATCGAGCTCGTCTTACAATTAATTAATTTACGATCGAAAAGCCGAAAGACGGGGTTTATTTTTTCCCCCTTTTCGAAGGGTTGTTTGATATTGTACGAGCGGGAAAATGTGAGTGAATTCGAGTTTGCTTTGTATGAATACTAAACCGAATCTGGCAGGCGATTGAAATTTATGTTTAAAGAAGTCGACCCTTTAGGGTTCTCTCGCAGAACTGACAAATAATGTGGACTGTTCGAGACCCTCTCCTCAGATTCTTGTTATATTTATTACTTCTTTTTAACTTTATGTCGTACTTTGAGTAATCGATGCCCCTTTTTCCCTTCGATTTGTGTACAATATGTCACGTTTCGGCCCTTAAAGGTGTGCCCGCCCGATTCTCTTATAGATCTCAATTTGTTCGCGCGCCAATCTCTAAATATTGAGTACTCGAACAAACAAATACAGTGAAACCTCTCTAACACGACCAGAGCCGGTTCTTGCTCTAATTGGTCTTTTGTAATAACAAATACTAAATGCAGTTTTTTATTAAATTAGTCATATATCAAGTAGTATTATTTAGGAAATAAATTAATTATTGTGAATGGCGCTTAAAATCGAGTGTGCACATTCGAGCTCAAAGTGGCACATTCCGATCTCGGGAAAATGAAGCGCGCCGCTCCGCGTCGCGCCTCATTTGCCTCCCTCGCTCGGAAATGTGCCACTTTTCGCTCGAATGCGCACATCTTCGTATTTATTAGACTTGTCTAATTGATCCTTTGTTTTTTCAAATCAAAAAATTACATTTAGTTTAGTCAATATCGATTTTATGTTTGAAAAACGTATTTTTACCATAGCAATGAGTGGGAAAGAGCAAAAAGATACAACAAACTCATAAGTATGAGTGACAGGGAGTGATAAAAATTATTTACCACTTTTTCGTTACCAAAATTATTGTGAATCGTGCTAAAAACCGAGTGTGCACATTCGAGCTCAAAGTGGCACATTCCGATCTCGGGAAAATAAAGCGCGCCGCTCCGCGTCGCGCTTCATTTGCCTCCCTCGCTCGGAAATGTGCCACTTTTCGCTCGAATGCGCACATCTTCGTTCTTTCAAATCATAAATTTAAATTTAGGTTGGTAAATATCGATTTTATGTTCGAAAAACGTATTTACCATAACAATGAGTGCAAGAGAGCAAAAAGATACAACAATCATGTCAATAAAAGTGAGAGGAAGCAATTAAAATTATTTAACTGATTAGTCTTTTAATTTATTGGGCTAAATTATTGCAAATCATGTTTAAAACCAAATGTGCACATTCCAATCTCGGGAAAATGAAGCGCGCCGCTCCGCGTGTGACACAATTTCAGATTTACACTCGCATAAGAAGTTTCACTTCAAAAATTATTGAATGAATAGTAAACGAATATTACGCACTGTAAAAAAATTGCTGGGTAAACGCGGATTAAACGTGGAATAGATTATTTTTAATTTATTTAATTCGCCTGGAGCAAAATTCACCAAATAAAAATTTATTTTAATATAAAAGCTCGGTGTTTAGATGTTTTTTTGGATTAAAATCTAAATTCACTCCAAAGTAAGTCCACCGAAAAAACTCTCTACTTATTCTACACGCGGAGCGTTTTTTGGAAGTAAAACTTCTTATGCGAAGATAAATCTGAAAATTTTGTCACAAAAAAAAGGTAAACTGTGAAAGAGGAAATATAAATTCAAACGCCAGAATGAAAAAAAACGGGGTAATGTTTTAGCAGCAAGCCCCATGGGTCAAAAAAAGTGGGGGGGTCAAAGAGTCGGGCAATATATAATGTAGAGAGTATTCAACACCATTATTAACGCTTACGTGTGTAGTGTTTGGCGCATGCGTCGAAATTTATCGACGCTATAGCAAACTAATATATAAATAATCAGTTAGACAAGTTTCACTTCTTTCGTGAGCTTATGTGAGCGATAATTACTCGCTTTTTTAACACCAAAACTCCCAGTGATGAATTAAATTCGGATTACAAATTTAATCTTATTTTTTTACAGTGTACTTTGCGTGATTTAAAATAATGTATGACTACAAGAAAATAGTTTTGAATAGTTATACTAATTAAATTTACTATTTATTTAATGATTTTTTTATATTTATTACAATGCAATTACAGTCAAATCTCGATAAGCCGAATTTTTGTTAACTCGAACCTGTTTCCCTAGGATTTGCCTATTTCAACGTTAATATACATATTTATATCAATAACTCGAATTTTTGATAACTTGAATTATTTTTCGTTTCCCTTCAACTTCGACTTATCGAGGTTGTACTGTATTTTATAAATTACCTGAAGAAGTCAAAAAATAAATAACAAAACGTTGCAACTTTTAAAAATTTAATATCTAATTATTTAATTGTCCAAGTGCCAAGTGCCCAATAACATAATCAACAAAATGCATTTATTTACATAGTCAAATTTAAGATTTACAGTTTTTAAAAAGAAAAACAATTAAATTATCGGCTTCGGAACGAAGAAAGGTGAGAATGTTAAAGTTGCGTCTTTTCGAAAGTTTTCATTGTTAGATGGAAACCTTAGGAGTTCGAGGAAACCCTTGTAGCTAAATTCTTATGTGTCAATTCCAACTCTTTTTTGCGAATCCTTACAATTTAGTTAAACCACCCACATAAAAAGGGACTACCACCTAATTCCAAGCCTATTATCTTTTAATGTGGCTTTAATGAGATTGTTTTAATCCGAATCAACATTAGAAATAATTAAAATAATACTTCGTTCATTAGAAATCGATTTCTTTCTATTTTTATTGAAAGAAGAGTGTAACGACTGCTTTAATAGTCGTTTTTTCAATTTTTTAAAATGATGTTATAGTTTTTCTTACTCTAATTTAAAGGGAAAAATGTCGGGATTGCAGATCGCTATTGTTTTTAAGTTTTTCAAAAAAAATTATAGTTACGAAGTTCAACTTTTTGGAAAATTCGTCAAATCTTTTTATTTCTACACGTATCCAAGCCTAACACGTGGGAATCCGGTCCTAACTTGAAAAAAGTAGCAAAGCTCTAAATTAAAAAAATTCCGTTCGTAGACTTCTTCTACGACTTACTCGAAATTCAATTGCCGCCCCATAACAATTAATAAATTATTTTAAGCCACAAAGACCCAAATTTATAAATCTTGTTCCATTTATAACATCTAACGAAATAAAAAATTTTGAAGTTTTTTAAATGTAATACTTTATACGAGCAATTATTGTACATAGACATATTGGGTGTCCCAAAAGTAATTGACAAGTGGGAAGAAAGTAAAAGTAGATGAAATTCTGAGACGAAAAGTCTTTTGGCATTTTTTCACCAGACGCACCCTTAATTACTTATTAATTAAAAAAGTAACCAATCAGGAACGCCCTTTAAAGGAATTTTTAAGCAACATAGTTTACATAAAAATGTGTTCATCAATTTGATACAACATTGATTTCTTAAAAGATAGGTTAAGGATTTTTTTGACAAGTGATATTAAATGTAACATCACAACTATACATTCAAAAAATATTTTTAAGTTAATTAGTATAGGGTACAACAATTTAAAAAATAAACAAATTAATAAGTTTCTATTGATTTAAACTAAGAATAAGGTGACCGAGCATACGTACAATAAAATTGGCTTTGCATGCACAACCAAAAGAATACTAAAAGAGCAAAAAAATTAACCAATAAAAAAATATAAAATTAGTTAAACATACTTCTTTTATTTGATTGTATTTATTTTCCAATAATAATAATTACATTTTCAAAACAAATATTAAATATTGATTGATTTTGTAATTTATATAATTTTCATAAAGGTGGCCGATAGAGGGGACAGGTCGGACCATAGAGGGGGCATCGCAAATTTATACTATTATAATTTATTATTAACATTCTAATTAAAATTATTGGCCCTTTTCTTTTTTTATTTTGAAATTAAAAGTATGATCTTTGCAAATGTTCACAAATTTAATTATATATTGGTTATTAATATTTTTAATACTGCTTTAAAAAAAACTGTACGCTTAACGGTCCCGTAGAGGTGTCACTTAACTTGCTAAAACTAATTTTTTGTTTCTAAAAAAACAAGATTAACTATGGCAAACCCAATGATACAACGATGCGCGCATTCGAGCGAAAAGTGGCACATTTCCGAGCGAGGGAGGCAAATGAAGCGCGACGCGAAGCGGCGCGATTCATTTTCCCGAGATCGGAATGTGCCACTTTGAGCTCGAATGCGCGCACTCGGTTTTAAGCACGATTCACAATCATTAATTTACTATCTAAAGATATTTAATCAAAAATTACAGGGCCGTACTTCCATCAAAAATGCCAAATCTGTTTGAATGCATTTAAATTTGAAAAATTAATGTAAACAAAGTCAATAAATACGAAGATGTGCGCATTCGAGCGAAAAGTGGCACATTTCCGAGCGAGGGAGGCAAATGAAGCGCGACGCGAAGCGGCGCGCTTCATTTTCCCGAGATCGGAATGTGCCACTTTGAGCTCGAATGCGCGCACTCGGTTTTAAGCACGATTCACAATAATTATTATACTTTCTTGGACGACTAACTTTATATTGTCAAATTTTCGTTAGCTGCGCACGCGCAACTTCCATTTCGCAAAAGAAGTATAACTTCAAACAACCACAAAAAAACTTTAGAATAAAAACACATTACCTAATCATAATTTCAAAATTTTTGGAAAAAACATCGTGCCAGCGTCACTTCGGCATTTTCCCCTTTTTCGCAAAAAATCAAGCGCTCCCGCACCGAAATGACTAATTAAAAACTGTCTTAAAAGTAGAAAACATTAATCATTTCATTCAGCTTCCCCCGAACTCTCGAAAGATGTCGACAATTTAAAAAAAACAACGACCGAATTAATGAATTACATCGGAGAGCGCCGCGCTCACGTCCGTCAAAGTTGCCCACGTCAAAATCACCGAGTACGTCCGCTCAAAAATGCGCCACGAAAAAACGAATTAAAAAAAAACAAATAAAAATTTTAAGAAAAGCATGGACCGCTTCGTATTTCCCGCCTTAGTTAGCGTAGGCGCCGCTTACGGATTGAATCTGATCGCCCCATATTTTTACCCGCTTTTGGACCGCTCTCCGCGCTCGCCCGCCACCGAAAGGGGCGACGGGGCGCCGCCCGACGATATCATGGACGTCGACGATTCGGACTCCGAGTCCGACCCCTACAACGCGATTAATAATCACAGACACGAAAACGGCGACGGTTTGTATAAAACGAACATGGAGCGCAGGCCGAAAGGTATTTAATTGTTGTTTTTTTGTGTAGCCGATATTTCGCCCGAAGAGATTCTAGCAGCCATACACGGCACGAGAGGCAACGAGCGCAAAAAAACGCAAAAAATTTATGCACTTCCGCATCAATCTTAAACCGAACGCAAAGTAAGTAGAGGCCGTCGATTTTCTCGTGGGCTATGGGTCGCGCATGCGCAGACGACAAAAACCGGTCTACGCTCGGCGACACAGCCTAACCTGAACACATCATCGTTATTGTTTCGTTTTTTTAATGTAGCGGGGGTTAAAAGGACGTCTTCGCGTTAAAAAATCCAACTTTTTAAATATCGCACACTGTAGCGCCATCTACAACAAAACTAATCAACCCAAATCGAACGGTTTTTTGTTCCGAGCACATTTGGTGTCTTCAATTTTTCAAGTACGACGCACCGTTTTCCAGTTATTTTAAAAAAGTTTTCCCAAACTTCAAAGACGCGTAGCTCAAAAACTAAGATGGCGTCGGTAGGATTACTTTACATTTTCAAAAAATTCGAACTTTCCCCTTGAAAACGATGTGTAACTCAATAAGGGACGCTCGATTAGTTTTTGCAGAAAACGCCCTTAAAAAATATCAACTTTTCCTAGAGCGACATTTTTGCATTTTTTTCAAAGCCCGCTATCTCAGCAACGAAGCGCCGAATCAAAAAAATTCTTGGGACATAAATCGACTAATTTCGCTTCTATTTTAAGTTGAAAGTAAAACTATGCCTCTAATCCAGCTCTATTTATCAAAACAGGCCGCTGTTTCCAAACCGAAGCCAATCAATGTACAGATCTCGCAGCAGAAGCCCTATCAGAAAACGATTAACAGCAAGTCCTTAGGGAGCACACCGCCAGCTGCTAAATATAATTTAATCATTCCCATCTTAAAAGTTTGTTGGATATTTTAGTTGCCTAATAAATAACTCGAATAAAGGGCCAAAGAGGAATTTATCATATTGTACGTTTGCCGAGGGGGATTTATAGTCAGTTTATGAAATTATACGGCGGGCCCCCTCTTAATAAAATTTATGTAACACGTGCCACTTGTTTAAACTCTAATTTATAACGTTGGCACGTCGTTGTATTTAGCGCGAACGGCCGTCGAAATTGGAAAGCGCCGATCGAACGGCGGCCCCCCGCTAAATTCGATACGGAAATGAGTCGGATCCGCGAAATGCACTAACCGACCCGTTTTGCGAAATTCCGCGGCCGCCTTTCCGATTAGATTTTTACTCGTGTTTATAATTCGATCGTTTTTTTTTCTCTTTGCGGCGTGTGCGAAATTTAATTTTTTAAAGCCGCGGTTTTGCGTTTTGATGTCTTAATTCGTTTAATGCTGCGAAGATGGAGGTGTATGTCAGGCGAGACGTCAAGCACGAAGGTTGGTAGTATGTAATTATAAAGCGCTTCGGGCTTACTTGTAAAACATTGGCTAAATTAAAATGTTGCGTTTTAGTATTTCCTTTAATTTAAATATTCAACAAAATACAAGCGGCTAAAATTTTGGATAATTTGCAGCGTACGAAAGGACGTAAGTACACCTATACCTCGCTATACGGTCGCTTTTTATATGGGATTTCGCTTTTTTAATTATGGCACTTTTTTGATTTACCGCGAAAACAAAAACTGGATTTCTGTTTAGTTACATTGATTCGTTATATGGCTTTTGGCTTTATGGAACGTATTAAGGCCGCAAAGCGAGGCACCGCTATAACAGAAACACACACGGGTACAAAATATAGAAAATAATAGTTTTTGGATCAACGCAAATAAAAATTAATTCATTCATTAATTAAAATCAAAAATCAATAAAAAAAAAGCACTTGCAAAACGTCAATCCGAAAAGGATCGCCCAGGAGGACCTCATCGACAGGCACCTACAGGAATTGTGACGTCACTAGCTCTCGTCACTTCGGTTTGAGTACCGCAAGCGTACTAAGCTACGATTTAAGCAGTGTTACCAACACTTGAAATGTTTTCTACTTAACCAAAGCCATTCTTTCCTGCTCCCCCTTTAACCCCCAAAATTTTCGAGAAAACTAAATAAATCGAAAAAAATACTCTTCGACTCACAAAAATAATTGTAGCGCGCTTATTTTCGAACCAATCGCTAAAAACGACACGGATTCGGAATCCCGAGACTTGTTTTTCCATAAGATGCGTTCAAAATCGACATAGGGTACAATGTTAATTTTTCGAGTAATTAAGGGTTGAAGTTTAAGGTTCATAATTCTAGCACAAAATTTTACGTTAAAAAAATTGGAGAGTCGTTATTTGTGGACTGATCTTTAAAAGCTATAAGATTCAGATTCGCCAGACTTTTTGGCTTTGGATAGATTCAAAAAACCATAAGCGTGCTATTTGAAATTTTCGAGAAAAACGGGTTCGAAGAGTCTGACTTGTAATTAATTTTTTCTACACTTCCACTTTGAAAAATCGTAGCTCGGTTATTTGTGAACGGATCTTTACAAACTTTTCAGATTCTGAAAACACGTTTATCGGACCCTTAGTTCAGCCAAAAAGTCAACAAGGCCCAATGTTAAGTCTGGGAGAAAAACGCGCTCGAGTTTTCAAAGTGTAAATTTTGCCAAAATTTTTAATTTTAAAATGCTGTAATTTCGCCGTCTTTGGTAATTTCGACAAATCCTTTCATTTCTGCACGTATCCAATCCTAACACGTTGGAATCCCGTCCTAACTCAAAACCTCCAAAACCGGCCAAAATCGGCAAAAACATTGATTAACCCCTTGCGCATTTTTGAGGAAAAAAAATTTTAGGTAATGGATTTGCTTTAAATTTTTGTACAACGGTCCTATGGACTCTAAACCGACATAGCCGAAGCCATTCTTCCCTGCTCCCCTTCAACCCCCAAAATTTCGAGAAAACTAAAAAAATCCAAAAAAATACACTTCTGGTCACACAAACGTTTGTGGCGCCCTCATTTTCGATCGGATTATTAAAACGACCCCGATTCGAAATCCTGAGACATTTTCCCATAAGATACGTGCAAAATCGGCATAGGGCGCAATGTTAATTTTTCGAGTAATTAAGAGTTGAAGTTTTGGGTTAATTTCTAACTACAAAATTTGACGTTAAAAAAATTGTAGCGCCATTATTTCTGGACCGATTTTTAAAAACTATACAGATTCGGATTAAAATTAAAAAATTTAAATGAAATTCCTACAAATTAAATGTTAAGAATTTTGAGCTCGAATGTGCACACAAAGTTTTGAGTACCACTCACAATAATTAATTTACTGTCTAAAGAATATTTAATCAAAAATTACAGGACCGTACTTCAATCAAAAACGACAAATTAAGTTTTAATTCACTCTTTTTAAATTCAATTTAGGAATTCGTGTATCGTTCAAAAGCTCATTTTTTTAATTTTAGAAATTTGCGATTGATGAAATTAATTTCGTAAAAATTCCAAAAAGGTGCTTTGGAGTTTGGAGATGAACCACAATTTTTTTTACTTTGTTCACTCACATTTTCAAAAAAAATTGGAAATTTTTGAAATTTATATTAATGTGATTGTTAAACTAATTTTTAAGAAATTAAAAAAGTACCTGTGCGTTAAAGGATTCGCCCTAGAATTTTCCCAGGCCTATATACATTCGTAATTTATTTTTTAAAAACAATAGATGTATCCAAAGTCCCTTATTTTAATTTTTGAAATTTGTACTAACGAGATTAATGAACTGATTTTTGAAAAAAATCAAAAAAGTACTTTAGGCTTGGGGATTAAGACTCAATATTTTAAAAAAATTGGGAAAGCCCTATTTTAATATGACACCCGTTATTTTATTTCTGAAAAATATATTAAGGTGATTTGTAAACATAAAAAAAAAAAAACTTAAGTATGTGTGTTAGAAGTTATACTTCTTTGGCGCAACTAAATTAAATATACTCAAGTGTAAAAATTAATATAAATAAATGGAAGAAATACGAAGATGTGCGCATTCGAGCGAAAAGTGGCACATTTCCGAGCGAGGGAGGCAAATGAAGCACGACGCGGAGCGGCGCGCTTCATTTTCCCGAGATCGGAATGTGCCACTTTGAGCTCGAATGTGCACACTCGGCTTTAAACACGATTCACAATAATTTTCGTAACGAAAAAATAGTAAACAATTTTTATCGTTCCTCTCACTCATACTTATGAGTTTCTTGTATCTTTTCGCTCTCTCCCACTCATTGCTATGGTAAAAATACGTTTTTCGATTATATAATCAATATTTACAGAAATAAAATGTAATTTGTTGATTGTAAAGAAAGTTTAATTTTCAAAATTCAATGAATACGAGGATGTGCGCATTCGAGCGAAAAGTGGCACATTTCCGAGCGAGGGATGCAAATGAAGCGCGACGCGGAGCGGCGCGCTTCATTTTCCGAGATCGGAATGTGCCACTGAGCTCGAATGCGCACACTCGGTTCTAAGCGCGATTCACAATAATTTTCGTAACGAAAAAATAGTAAACAATTTTTATCGTTTCCTCTCACTCATACTTATGAGTTTCTTGTATCTTTTCGCTCTCTCCCACTCATTGCTATGGTAAAAATACGTTTTGTCGATTATATAATCAATATTTACAGAAATAAATTGAAATTTGTTGATTGTAAAGAAAGTTTAATTTTCAAAATTCAATGAATACGAGGATGTGCGCATTCGAGCGAAAAGTGGCACATTTCCGAGCGAGGGAGGCAAATGAAGCGCGACGCGGAGCGGCGCGCTTCATTTTCCCGAGATCGGAATGTGCCACTTTGAGCTCGAATGTGCGCACTCGGTTCTAAGCGCGATTCACAATAATTTTCCTAACGAAAAAACAGTAAACAATTTTTATCAGTCCCTCTCACTCATACTTATGAGTTTCTTGTATCTTTTCGCTCTCTCCCACTCATTGCTATGGTAAAAATACGTTTTGTCGATTATATAATCAATATTTACAGAAATAAATTGAAATTTGTTGATTGTAAAGAAAGTTTAATTTTCAAAATTCAATGAATACGAGGATGTGCGCATTCGAGCGAAAAGTGGCACATTTCCGAGCGAGGGAGGCAAATGAAGCGCGACGCGGAGCGGCGCGCTTCATTTTCCCGAGATCGGAATGTGCCACTTTGAGCTCAAATGCGCACACTCGGTTCTAAGCGCGATTCACAATAATTTTCGTAACGAAAAAATAGTAAACAATTTTTATCGTTTCCTCTCACTCATACTTATGAGTTTCTTGTATCTTTTCGCTCTCTCCCACTCATTGCTATGGTAAAAATACGTTTTTCGATTATATAATCAATATTTACAGAAATAAAATGTAATTTGTTGATTGTAAAGAAAGTTTAATTTTCAAAATTCAATGAATACGAGGATGTGCGCATTCGAGCGAAAAGTGGCACATTTTCCCGAGATAGGAATGAGCCACTTTGAGCTCGAACGCGCACAATCGGCTTTAAGCGTCATTCACAATCATTAATTAACATTCATAGACGGCTAAATGGTCAAATTTCCATTGCCGACTAAAATTTTACTCTCTTGGCGCCAAAAAAAATACCACTTCAAAACGTTTAATTAAAAATCAAAAAATCGCAGTGGCGCACGCAAAAAACTCCACTAAACGCAATTGTTTTACAAGACTCTTCATTCTTAATTTCTCGAAAAATCTTCAAAAACGACTTTTAATTTTAAAATAACGCAAGCCCGTGCCGCACAGTTTGAGAAGCTCTCGTCGTGCCATGGCACGTGTAAAGGACCCCTAAGCCATAAAGAATCCCAAGCATGTATTAGAGAAACGCTCACAATCCGAGTGCCAACACAAAAAATGGGCGTTTAAGAGTAAACTTTCACACTTTCCGAGACTAAATATAAAATCAAGTCAACGAACCGGATCGCTTTTAAATCTACCCCCCTAATTATGTCATCCGAACAAATTAATACACGCAGATGTGAACTTGTATGTGCGCTACGTACATTCATTCGGTAATCGATAAGCTCTTAATATTCTAATGCTAAATTCCTGTCACAGTTGCCCCCGACAATGATTGACAGTAATCACGAAACCCGCGCACACCATTTTTCATCCCCAAAACCAAATGATTTTCGCTCCGAATTTCGACAATTATGAAATAAGTGCGATTATAAAATGTTCCGATAAATCACCGACGCAACTCCCTGTATATACAATTTTTTTTTTGCGAAATCGCTTAATCCGGGAATTAATCACATACGTTGGGAGCCGTTTGGCGCTTTTCCTACGCAAACACACAGATGCACCTTCGGCGCGCACTGTTTGTATTGAAAATTTATGTTTTTCATTGATTTCGCTTTTAATTCTAATTTATCGGCGTCTAAGCTTCGAGAGAGACGCATTACTTTCGTTGTTTTTTTCGGCAAAAAAAAAATAATATTTATCGGCGATTTCGGCGATTCTCGTGCGAAAAACGAATTTTACACTTTGCTAAAAGGTTCGCGTTATTTTCGAAAGCCCGTAATTCAGATTGAAATTATGGAAATTGGGCGAGCTTTCTTTTTTTTTGTATTAAATAATTTAAATAAAACAATAATAAACATGCTCAAAAAACGAGTACCGAATTAGAATTGTAATTCTGATTAATTTGAACAAAAAAAACAGAAAATCGATGGATTCGGTCGCGTTATTTTTAAACACTTCATTTTTGAGTCTTTCGTAGTGAAGCTTCTTTGTTGAGAGGGCTGCAATTTTCGAGCGTTACGAAAATTCCGGTCGCACGAGGAGAATAGTTAAGTACGTGGTGGGGAAGCAAACTGCTTAAAAAATGACAAATTTCTTGTTATTTCTTCAAGTTGGCAATAAAACTGAAGAAAAACCCCTTCGTTTCATAGCAACCAAATCAAATTATTTTTGTTTTAAATAACTGAAATAAAACAATAATAAACATTCTCAAAAAATGACTACCGAATTAGAAATGCAATTCTAATTAATTTGAACAAAAAAAAACAAAAAATCGATGGATTCGTGTTATTTTTAAAAACTTCATTTTGTGTTTTTGAAAGTGAAGCTTCATTGTTGAAAAGGCTACAATTTTCGAGCGTTACGAAAATTCCGATCGCACGAGGGGAATAGTTAAGTACGTGGTGGGGGAGCAAACTGCTTAAAAAATGACAAATTTCTTGTTATTTCTTCGAGTTGGCAATAAAACTGAAGAAAAACCCCTTCGTTTCATAGCAACCAAATCAAATTATTTTTGTTTTAAATAATTGAAATAAAACAATAATAAACATTCTCCAAAAATGACTACCGAATTAGAAATGTAATTCTAATTAATTTGAACAAAAAAAAAAAATCGATGAATTCGTGTTATTTTTAAACACTTCATTTATGAGTTTTTTGGAAGTGAAGCTTCTTTATTGAGATGGCTACAATTTTCGTGCGTTGCAAAAATTCAGATCGCACGAGGGGTATAGTTAGGTACGTGGTGGGGGAGCAGACTGCTTAAAAAATTACAAATTTCTTGTTATTTCTTCGAGTTGACAATAAAACCGAAGTAAAACCCCTTCGTTTCATAGCAACCAAATCAAATAATAATGGGAGCCATTTTGTATTTTACAAATGTAGCCAACCTTAAATTTTCTAACCTAATTATTGAATATTGCGTAACACAGAATTTCATTAATATAATCCAATAATTTTTTTTCTTTTTCTTTATTTACTTTTTGTTTTCTCTTCAAAAGTGGGTTTGAATTTTTAATCCCAAATCCCTCTACCAAAAAAAAAAATGATTTTGTTGTCCCAAAGGAAAGTAAAATAAAAGTTAGTGTTTAGAAGAATGACATTTGCTTTTTGTAGAAAACTTTTTTAGAAAATTATCAAAGGAATAGTGACGTGTCGTGAATGTTCAGCTGCGCCATTGAGAATTGCCCGTTTCGTAGTAAAAGGTGGCAAAAAAACGCTTTTACCGCGTATCGGCGACGTTGTATAAATTTTTACGGCGCAAAGGGAGACAGGCCGAAGTGGCCCACGTTTGTTTTTTTTTTCTAAAGCGTGATCTGTAAACGAATACCTCTGTTTTGACTGCATTTTAATAAAACGCAAAAGGCTTGTTAACTTTTTTTTATTTTTCAATCTCCGCACTACTTCCTATGCATAACAAGCGCGCACGTTTGCCGGTTTGTCGCAGGTAGCAAAAAGCGGAACGTTACACTTTTGATCCTCGCTTTTTCAACTTTTAGACAAGCGCCGCCCCGCGTTTTCCGGCTGGAAATAAAATAATTTAAACTTAAATTAGTTTCTCGACGAAAAGAAAAGGATCGCCGCCGAAATTTTCGTTATCGCTTTGTTGTGGTTAAATGTAAAAAAAAAACGAAGTTATACTTCTTTGGCGTGACTAAATTAAATATAAACCCTGTGTAAAATTGCGTAGTTTCAAGTTGTGTGTAGCTACACCAGTGGTTGTCAAACTATATGTAACTGCTCCCCCTTTAAAAAATCTAATCTTGGCGCCTCCCCACTGTTCGGCTATTCCTCCATTTACACGATAGATAGGTTCCGCAGAAAACCGTGTAAAACTAAATTTTATAATATTTTGTGTGGAAAACCATGTAAATCGAATTAAGTCAATCAAATTCAATAAATATAAGGATGCGCACTAGGATATTTCATTTTTTGGCGATATTGTTATTTTTTTTTGAAAATTTGATAGTGTATAGAAGAAAAAAACATATTCCCGTTAAAAAAAAAATTCTAAGTGTATTCGAGGCTTCGCTCACCCAAATATTCGATTTCCCATTTAAAATAACACAGGAAAAATTGTTTTTTTGGTTTCGACCCAATTTTTCGGTATTAAAATTAGTTTTCTTTTGGAAAAATTAATATTCAAGCTTTGTAGGGCATTAAATATGTTACAAAAAAGTTCCTATGAGCTTAAGTTCCACGACCAATAGTTAGAATGCAATCTTTGGAAAAATATGCGCGAAAATTTGAATT
Organism: Sinopyrophorus schimmeli; assembly: GCA_036325965.1. NCBI lineage: Eukaryota > Metazoa > Arthropoda > Insecta > Coleoptera > Elateridae > Sinopyrophorus > Sinopyrophorus schimmeli. Next base: position 348,880 of record JARFIZ010000068.1, read on the forward strand.
TACTTTCATGTATTGATAAAAAATTATATTAAATTACTGTAATTCAGTGAGTACTCCCAAAAATTAATAATTTAAGAGTCTTATAGCGTTTATTATAAGTTAATTTTGTACGTAAGAACAATAAATTCAAAATTATAGAAGGTTTGATGTCAATTTTTATTAAACTTCACTTTTCAAGCCCTGTAACTTAAAAACTATTGGTCGTAGAGATTATGCTTATAGGACATTTTTTGTAGAAAATTTAATTCCCCTACAAAGGCTTAACACTCGTTTTTTGAAAAAAAAAATTTAATACTGAAAAAAACTGTTGGATCCAAAACAAAAGTTTTTCTTGTGTTATTTAAAAGGGAGATCGAATTTTTTAGTGAGGAAAGCCTCGAATTCACTTAGAATTTTGTTTTTTTCTAGAAACTATCAAATTTTCAGGTCAGACAGAAAAAACAATATCTCCAAAAATGCGCACACTTAGAAATTAGAAATGGTAATTGAAGTACGAAACGTCTAAATTTTCGTCGATATTACGCAACCCAGTTCTCTCGGATCGCCCCATAAAATCAATGAATGCGAGGATGTGCACATTCGAGCGAAAGTGGCACATTTCCGAGATCGGAATGTGCCATTTTGTGCTCGAATGTGCACACTCGGCTTTAAGCACCATTCACAATAATTTAGGCCAATCAACTAGCGGAAAAATCAGTTTAATAATTCTAATCGTTCCCTCTCGCTCACATTGATAAAATTCTCGTATCTTTTCGCTCTCTTCCACTCATTGCTATGGTAAAAACGTTTTTCGAACACGAAATCAATATTTACTAGAATAAATTGAAATTTGTGATTTGAAAAAGTGAAGGATAAAGTAGACGAATTGACCAAATACGAGGATGTGCGCATTCGAGCGAAAAGTGGCACATTTCCGAGCGAGGGAGGCAAATGAAGCGCGACGCGAAGCGGCGCGCTTCATTCCAGATCGGAATGTGCCACTTTGAGCTCGAATGTACACTCGGTTCTAAGCGCGATTCACAATAATTTTCGTAACGAAAAACAGTAAACAATTTTTATCATTCCGTCTCACTCATACTTATGAGTTTCTTGTATCTTTTCGCTCTCTCCCACTCATTGCTATAGTAAAAATACGTTTTTCGATTATATAATCAATATTTACTGAAATAAATTGAAATTTGTTGATTGTAAAGAAAGTTTAATTTTCAAAATTCAATGAATACGAGGATGTGCGCATTCGAGCGAAAAGTGGCACATTTCCGAGCGAGGGAAGCAAATGAAGCGCGACGCGAGCGGCGCGCTTCATTTTCCCGAGATCGAAATGTGCCACTTTGAGCTCGAATGTGCGCACTCGGCTCTAAGCACCATTCACAATAATTTAGGCCAATCAACTAGCCGAAAAATCAGTTTAATAATTCTAATCGTTCCCTCTCGCTCGCATTGATAAAATTGTCGTATCTTTTCGCTCTCTTCCACTCATTGCTATGGTAAAAACGTTTTTCGAACACAAAATCAATATTTACTAGAATAAATTGAAATTTGTGATTTGAAAGAGTGAAGGATAAAGTAGACGAATTGACCAAATACGAGGATGTGCGCATTCGAGCGAAAAGTGGCACATTTCCGAGCGAGGGAAGCAAATGAAGCGCGACGCAGAGCGGCGCGCTTCATTTTCCCGAGATCGAAATGTGCCACTTTGAGCTCGAATGTGCGCACTCGGCTCTAAGCACCATTCACAATAATTTAGGCCAATCAACTAGACGAAAAATCAGTTTAATCATTCTAATCGTTCCCTCTCGCTCACATTGATAAAATTCTCGTATCTTTTCGCTCTCTTCCACTCATTGCTATGGTAAAAACGTTTTTCGAACACGAAATCAATATTTACTAGAATAAATTGAAATTTGTGATTTGAAAAAGTGAAGGATAAAGTAGACGAATTGACCAAATACGAGGATGTGCGCATTCGAGCGAAAAGTGGCACATTTCCGAGCGAGGGAGGCAAATGAAGCGCGACGCGAAGCGGCGCGCTTCATTTTCCCGAGATCGGAATGTGCCACTTTGAGCTCGAATGTGCACACTCGGTTCTAAGCGCGATTCACAATAATTTTCGTAACGAAAAAACAGTAAACAATTTTTATCATTCCGTCTCACTCATACTTATGAGTTTCTTGTATCTTTTCGCTCTCTCCCACTCATTGCTATAGTAAAAATACGTTTTTCGATTATATAATCAATATTTACTGAAATAAATTGAAATTTGTTGATTGTAAAGAAAGTTTAATTTTCAAAATTCAATGAATACGAGGATGTGCGCATTCGAGCGAAAAGTGGCACATTTCCGAGCGAGGGAAGCAAATGAAGCGCGACGCGAAGCGGCGCGCTTCATTTTCCCGAGATCGAAATGTGCCACTTGAGCTCGAATGTGCACTCGGCTCTAAGCACCATTCACAATAATTTAGGCCAATCAACTAGCCGAAAAATCAGTTTAATAATTCTAATCGTTCCCTCTCGCTCGCATTGATAAAATTGTCGTATCTTTTCGCTCTCTTCCACTCATTGCTATGGTAAAAACGTTTTTCGAACACAAAATCAATATTTACTAGAATAAATTGAAATTTGTGATTTGAAAGAGTGAAGGATAAAGTAGACGAATTGACCAAATACGAGGATGTGCGCATTCGAGCGAAAAGTGGCACATTTCCGAGCGAGGGAAGCAAATGAAGCGCGACGCAGAGCGGCGCGCTTCATTTTCCCGAGATCGAAATGTGCCACTTTGAGCTCGAATGTGCGCACTCGGCTCTAAGCACCATTCACAATAATTTAGGCCAATCAACTAGACGAAAAATCAGTTTAATCATTCTAATCGTTCTCTCTCGCTCGCATTGGTGACATTGTCGTATGTTTTCGCTCTCTTCCACCCATTGCTATGGTAAAAACGTTTTTCGAATACAAAATCAATATTTATTTGTTTTCTTTCTATAAACTATCAAATTTTCAGGTCAGACAGAAAAAACAATATCTCCAAAAATGCGCACACTTGGTTTTAAGTGTCATTCACAATAAAGTATTTTAAAAACAACAGAAAGTGTTCATTAAAACAATTCTTCTTTAAAAATTTTACCAATACAGTTTTAATCATTCTCTCTCATTTTCACTTATGACATTGTTGTATCTTCTCACTCGCTCCCACTCATTACGGTATTAAAAATGGGAACTCGAATAAATGTCGATTTTGGGATGGTTCTCTCTCACTTTTGCGCATGTTAAGTTGATATCTTTTCACTCACTTCCACACATTGAGATATAAAAAGGTTATGTTATGCATTTTAACTTAAGGCCGCGGTCCAAAAAAGTCCTGCTTTTTTTAAACGATAAACAGTTAAATAACAATAGTTGCATTCTGAATCAAGTTAAATCTGCCAGGAACAGCATAAAATTTAACCACTTATCAATAGGTGGCACTTTACCGTTTGTTATTTGTTCAGCAAACATGTGTCAGAAAATATCGTTAAAAACACAATTTATTAAAAAGGTCGATAGATCAGAACTATATTAAAAATAATATGGCTTTTTCATCACTGAAAATGACAAAAGTAATTCTCAATGGGAAACAAAAATTTTGAAATACGACTGTTCAGTGCTATTACCATCTATCGGACAAGGGTCAAAGTTTTGGTTAGCAAAGACGAGGAACCGCAATAAAAATCGTCACATAACCATGCCCAGCGATATCAAAAACAGTGCTTCGGCACTTCAATTACCAAATTGTTATTAATCACCTTTTCAATACAATTTTCTAACAATATATACGCAAAAGCTGCCTCTACAGCATACCATATTTCGAATTTGATAAAACTCCTTAGTTTTTGTACAATTACAGCCTGGACTATCGTCTTTCTTGCCCCTTAAGCATGTTAAATTCAGCAGGTTTGCAATTGTTTTTTTTTAGATTTACATTACATTTTTGGAGAAAATTAAATATGCCATGCTCTAGTCCAATCCTTTATTGGTCTATTTAATTTTTTTTAATTGAAGTACGAAACGTCTAAATTTTCGTCGATATTAGGCAACCCAGTTCTCTCGGATCGCCCCCAAAATATCAATGAATGCGAGGATGTGCGCATTCGAGCGAAAGTGCCACATTTCCGAGATCGAAATGTGCCACTTTGTGCTCGAATGTGCACACTCGACTTTAAGCACCATTCACAATAATTTAGGCCAATCAACTAGCCGAAAAATCAGTTTAATAATTCTAATCGTTCCCTCTCGCTCGCATTGGTAAAATTGTCGTATCTTTTCGCTTTCTTCCACTCATTGCTATGGTAAAAACGTTTTTCGAACACAAAATCAATATTTACTAGAATAAATTGAAATTTGTGATTTGAAAGAGTGAAGGATAAAGTAGGCGAATTGACCAAATACGAGGATGTGCGCATTCGAGCGAAAAGTGGCACATTTCCGAGCGAGGGAGGCAAATGAAGCGCGACGCGGGCGGCGCGCTTCATTTCCAGATCGGAATGTGCCACTTTGAGCTCGAATGTGCACACTCGGTTTTAAGCACCATTCACAATAATTTAAGCCAATAAACTAGACAAAAAATCAGTTTAATAATTCCAATCGTTCCCTCTCGCTCGCATTGATGAAATTGCCGTAATTTCGCTCTTGCCATTCATTGATAAGTAAAACATTTTCGAGCACAAAATGAATATTTACGAATAAATTGAAATTTGATTCAAAGATGAGGAAATGTGGGCCCATTGACCAAATGCACATGTGCGCATTCGAGCACCAGTGCACATTTTCAAGCGAAACGGCAAATGAATCGCGTTAAATGCAGCGTTCCTCTCCTAGATCGGAAATTGCACGTAGTCGAATGTGCACACTCGCTTTAAGCACAATACGTTTTTAATTTCTAAAACAATATTTAAGAAAAATTACAGGGCTGTTTATTTTAATGATTTGAAGGATAAAAGGTAAACAAATACGAGGAAAGTGCGCATTCGATTTTAAGCAAAATTCAAACGGCTAACATTGAATTTCATTAGCCGGGCGCGCAACCTCCAAGAAGTACAACTTTGACTCGATCTTGTGCAGCTCGGATCCGATTCACCGTTCACAATCCAAATGCGACAAATTTTAAACCAAATTAAGGAGTATTTTTGCGAGTTTTCCACTTTTTTTAAAAAATTAGTAAACAACGAAATTCGCAAAGCGATTTCACAAGTTCCCCCTAACGGGCCCGATTTTCCCAAAATAATCCATTCGCGCCTTTCGCCCGAAATTACGTGTCATTTTTATGGAGGCACGTCTCGAGTGCGCTAATTCCGATTCGAAAAAGGGCCCCGCGTTCTAGAGCGCTCTTTTTAATCCGAAGTGACGATTATTTTGGTCGTAAATTTGATAAGAGATAAGAAACAATTTAACTTGCTAAATGACTGTCACATTTTTACGGTTTGACGGAAATTTTTTGACAAAACTTAGCTTAATCGCCTTAAATACAAATTAAGGGTTTAAGTTTTAAATGCGAGGGGGTTCGTTTGTGTCCTTTTCCAATAAATTTACGCCCGTTTGGTTTTAAACGATCAATTGTTTTTTCTTTCGGGGCTCCTTAAACTTAAAGGAATTTTGAAGAAAAACGATTAGTTATTTTCCAATACTTCAATACAGTTTCAATTTTTTTTCTCGTTTAGTTAATCGCCAGATAAAAAAAAATGGATTTTAAAATTTTTTTTAATATGCAGATTACACTTTCCTTGTGTTTCCTTGAAATAATTTAAAATCTTGCTTGAAAACGATTAAATTTTTTTTAATTTCGTCGCTGTAGAGGGAAAAAAACAAAAGTTTATTTAAATAAATTGTGTCTTTTTTCCGATTACCTAAAATTTCAAAAAATTGTAAAATTCTCTGGTTTATCTGCAGAGATGACAGAAGTTACATTTTAAATTTTTTCATAAATAGCGATAAATTATTGGTTATTTTTTAAATAATTTGTAATAATTTTGTCTCAATGGTTTTTAAATTAGGCGATTTAAATTTTTTGTATTTTAGGAATAATTTTAATTCAAAATTGTTTAATAAACTTCTGGATTCCTTAATTTAAATAATTGTGCAAAATAAGTGTGTGCGTGAAGTAGACGCGCGACAGAAGTGACACTTCTTGTTTATTACGCATAAATAGCGATAAATTATTGGTATATTTTATTAAACAAAAGCTAATAATGTTTTGTCTCAATTTTAATAAAAATTAGGCGAAGTAAAATTATTATTCTATTTTAGCAAGTAATTTTAATTCAAAATTGTTTAATAAACATCTGAACTAATTTAAAAAATAATAAAATAAATTTTATTAATCTTTTATTATTTTGTTCGTTTTTTCAGATAAAAAAAACTGAATTTTTTTTCCAATACCTACTGAAAACAATAGATTTAAATAATTGTGTAAAAAAACTTTTTGATTCTTTTGCAATACTGAAAACAATTTCAATCTTTATTTAAATTTCCCGGGACTATTTACCACGACAGAAAAAAGATATATTTAAATAAATTGGGTGTAAAAAAATAGATTAAATAATTTAAATAGATTTAAATAATTGTGTAAAAAAACCTTTTGATTTTTTTCCAATACTGAAAACAATTTCAATCTTTATTTAAATTTCCCGGCACTATTTACCACGACAGAAAAAAGATATATTTAAATAAATTGGGTGTAAAAAAATAGATTAAATAATTTAAATAGATTTAAATAATTGTGTAAAAAAACCTTTTGATTTTTTTCCAATACTGAAAACAATTTCAATCTTTATTTAAATTTCTCGGGACTATTTACCACGACAGAAAAAAGATATATTTAAATAAATTGGGTGTAAACAAATAGATTAAATAATTTAAATAGATTTAAATAATTGTGTAAAAAAACCTTTTGATTTTTTCCAATACTGAAAACAATTTCAATCTTTATTTAAATTTCCCGGGACTATTTACCACGACAGAAAAAAGATATATTTAAATAAATTGGGTGTAAAAAAATAGATTAAATAATTTAAATAGATTTAAATAATTGTGTAAAAAAACCTTTTGATTTTTTTCCAATACTGAAAACAATTTCAATCTTTATTTAAATTTCCCGGGACTATTCACCACGACAGAAAAAAGATATATTTAAATAAATTGGGTGTAAACAAATAGATTAAATAATTTAAATAGATTTAAATAATTGTGTAAAAAAAACTTTTGATTTTTTCCAATACTGAAAACAATTTCAATCTTTATTTAAATTTCCGGGACTATTCACCACGACAGAAAAAGATATATTTAAATAAATTGGGTGTAAAAAAATAGATTAAATAATTTAAATAGATTTAAATAATTGTGTAAAAAAACTTTTTGATTTTTTTCCAATACTGAAAACAATTTCAATCTTTATTTAAATTTCCCGGGACTATTCACCACGACAGAAAAATATATATTTAAATAAATTGGGTGTAAACAAATAGATTAAATAATTTAAATAGATTTAAATAATTGTGTAAAAAAAACTTTTGATTTTTTTCCAATACTGAAAAAAATTTCAATCTTTATTTAAATTTCCCGGGACTATTCACCACGACAGAAAAAAGATATATTTAAATAAATTGGGTGTAAACAAATAGATTAAATAATTTAAATGGATTTAAATAATTGTGTAAAAAACTTTTTGATTTTTTTCCAATACTGAAAAAAATTTCAATCTTTATTTAAATTTCCCGGAACTATTCACCACGACAGAAAAAATATATATTTAAATAAATTGGGTGTAAACAAATAGATTAAATAATTTAAATGGATTTAAATAATTGTATAACAAAACTTCTTGATTTTTTTCCAACACTGAAAACAATTTCAATCTTCATTTAAATTTCCCGGGATTATTAACAGCAATAGAAAAAAAGTTTATTTAAATAACCACCATTATGGTTTAACGGCCAAATTAAACAGCCTTTGCATTATATATCAATAATTTAAAAAAAAAAAGACTTACAGTTGCTTTTTCCAACACTGAAAACAATTTCAATCTTCATTTAAATTTCCCGGGATTATTAACAAACAATAGAAAATTCTAGTACGATTAACATAAAACCGACCGTTATCTAAACAGCTTTCATTAGATGATCGCGTAATTTGCAATTAAAAATCGTTGCTTTTTCCAACGAAAATTTCAATTTGCAAAACAAGTCACAAATTTCGGATTTCATTCGAAAATTGCAAATACGAAGAAGACAACACCTTTCCAGTTCTACCAATCAAGTTTGGAAATCCATTTCGCGTTTGCAGCATAAGAAAATGATTATATTGGGCTTGTACAGAGTAGAAATTTCGCAACTTACAAGCTGCTCTAATAATTTGTTATACTCGCGAAAAAACTTCAGAAACGAAAAATAACCCGAAGCATCCATTCACAAAATATACACGCGGCATTTGAAATCAACCCCGTATCCTCCCCATATTGTTTCTACATTTCCGGTCTACTCTCGAATTAAATGAATCTTTAATTTCATTTCACCAAAGCATTTTGTTGTGTGTAACGCGTTACAATTTAGGATTTGTTTGGGCGGAAAACAACCCAATAAAGGCACATTAAACCCTTAAATAATTCGTAGGATGTTTAACATCTTCGTAGTTTTCTTTTTTACAATTTTGAGGTTTACTTCTTCTGATAGAATTTACGAAACGGAAATGCTTAATAATTATTTCATTTACCAACAGTTTAATTCTAAACTATTTGATTTACACTCGTATTTTGTGCAATTTTAAGTTCCCAATCCCAAGACGGCAGCTTAAATCTTTTGGTTACTTATGTGTATGTTTTGCACCCGTTTTTTTTTATGAATTTTTAAAGGTTTTACTTCTTCTGAGAGTAAATTTTCAGACGGAGATTTAAAAACAACCGAACAGTTTTTTCCGTAACTATCTTCGTGCTTTCGTACATTTCCGGTCTACTTCTCGAATTAAATGAGAATCTGTTAATTTCATTTACACACCCAAATGCATTTTGTTGTGTGTGGAACGGAGTTCACTCCATTTCGGGATTTGTTCGGGCGGAAAACGACCCCAATCCCGAAGACGCGCAGACATTAAACCTCTTTTTGTGCATTCGTTATGTGTATGTTTCGTCATCTTCGTCGTTTTCTTTTTTATGAATTTTTGAGGTTATACTTCTTCTGAGAGTAGAATTGTAGCAGACAACGGAAGATGCTTAATAATTATTTCATTTACCAACAGTTTTAATTCACTAAACTATTTGATTTACACTCGTATTTATTTGCAACGTTTTATTTATATACGACATTTATCTAAACCAGTGTTTCCCAACCTTTTTTTTAACATGTCGCACCTAAGTCATTATAAAATTTAAATCCCCATGTAACATAAATATTTTTAAAGTTATACTTCTTTTGGCGTTTGAGAGTAAAATATTAGCACTACTAACGAAAATTCGACAGTTGAAGTAAGAAAGTGAATTAATTATGGTGAATAGTGCTCAAAACCGAGTGTGCACATTCGAGCTCAAAGTGGCACATTCCGATCTCGGGAAAATGAAGCGCGCCGCTCCGCGTCGCGCTTCATTTGCCTCCCTCGCTCGGAAATGTGCCACTTTTCGCTCGAACGCGCACATCATCGTATTTATTGAATTTGTCTGTCTTATTCTTGGCTCTTTCAATTTATAAATCTAAATTTATTTTAGTAAATATTGATTTTATGTTTGAAAACCGTTTTTACCATAGCAACGAGTGAAAGAGACGAAAAGATACGACAATCTCAGCGACGCGAGCGAGAGGGAACGATTAAAATTATTGAACTAATTTTTCGTTTGTTACATTGGTCTAAGTTATTGTGAATCACGCTTAAAACCGAGTGTGCACATTCGAGCTCAAAGTGGCACATTCCGATCTCGGGAAAATGAAGCGCGCCGCTCCGCGTCGCGCTTCATTTGCCTCCCTCGCTCGGAAATGTGCCACTTTTCGCTCGAACGCGCACATCATCGTATTTATTGAATTTGTCTGTTTTATTCTTGACTCTTTCAAATTATAAATCTAAATTTATTTTAGTAAATATTGATTTTATGTTTGAAAACCGTTTTTACCATAGCAATGAGTGAAAGCGAGCGAAAAGATACGACAATCTCATCGACGCGAGCGAGAGGGAACGATTAAAATTATTGAACTAATTTTTCGTTTGGTATATTGGTCTAAATTATTGTGAATCACGCTTAAAACCGAGTGTGCACATTCGAGCTCAAAGTGGCACATTCCGATCTCGGGAAAATGAAGCGCCCGCTCCGCGTCGCGCTTCATTTGCCTCCCTCGCTCGGAAATGTGCCACTTTTCGCTCGAACGCGCACATCATCGTATTTATTGAATTTGTCTGTTTTATTCTTGGCTCTTTCAATTTATAAATCTAAATTTATTTTAGTAAATATTGATTTTATGTTTGAAAACCGTTTTACCATAGCAATGAGTGAAAGAAAGCGAAAAGATACGACAATCTCATCGACGCGAGCGAGAGGGAACGATTAAAATTATTGAACTAATTTTTCGTTTGGTATATTGGTCTAAATTATTGTGAATCACGCTTAAAACCGAGTGTGCACATTCGAGCTCAAAGTGGCACATTCCGATCTCGGGAAAATGAAGCGCGCCGCTCCGCGTCGCGCTTCATTTGCCTCCCTCGCTCGGAAATGTGCCACTTTTCGCTCGAACGCGCACATCATCGTATTTATTGAATTTGTCTGTTTTATTCTTGGCTCTTTCAATTTATAAATCTAAATTTATTTTAGTAAATATTGATTTTATGTTTGAAAACCGTTTTTACCATAGCAATGAGTGAAAGAGAGCGAAAAGATACGACAATCTCATCGACGCGAGCGAGAGGGAACGATTAAAAGTATTGAACTAATTTTTCGTTTGGTATATTGGTCTAAATTATTGTGAATCACGCTTAAAACCGAGTGTGCACATTCGAGCTCAAAGTGGCACATTCCGATCTCGGGAAAATGAAGCGCGCCGCTTCGCGTCGCGCTTCATTTGCCTCCCTCGCTCGGAAATGTGCCACTTTTCGCTCGAACGCGCACATCCTTGTATTTATTGAACTTATCTTTGCACGTGGTTATATTTAATTTAGTTACACCAAAGAAGTATAACTTCTAATGCGCGTACACAAGTACACGCACCGAATTTTTTAATTTTGTGTTTAAAAATTGAATTATTCTATAGGGGAAGATGGGGTAGCCCCGGACACTTGAAAGAATTGGAAATAAAAAATATAAATAAATAAGTTTATTTATTTTTTATGATTTAAAATGAAAGTAGGGACTTTTAAGTTTATACTAATTAAAAATTTGTAATGATATATTTGTTTCTTTTTTAGGAAATATGGCCAATCCAATTTGACCTTATTTTTTGGCAATACAAAAAGTGGCGGGTAGCCCCGGACTAGTACTTATTGGTGGCCGAATCGTTTTTTGGGCCTTATAAACATCACAAAAATAATTAATATTTAAACAATTTTTATGTGCCCAGTCTTTGCACTCATAACATTGAATCCAGCATTCATCAAAAGTTTTTTTTTGCATATGATGCATTCGGTTTCTTTCTCCCGGTCTTTTTGGGAAAAACTTCGAATATTTTAGTCTGTTTTCAATATTTTTAGCAATTTTTTGTTTTTTTGCTTTGACAAATTTATTGTTTTTAGTTTTCTACTTTTTCTCTAGATTTTGTTTAAATGGAGATGTTAAAATATCGCTCCTATGGGTTTTTTGAGCTCCGTTGCTAAATGTTTTTTTGGTGCATCAGGAAATCGTAACAGTTGTTTTAATAAATGTGCTGTGCTGATTGAAGGCACCGGGTCAGTATAGATGTTGACCACCGTTGCGATTCGTACTGGATGTGAAAAATACACAAAGTTGACTAAAGTACAGTAATTTAAACACTATTTATTATCACAGTAAATAATAAAGCACCGACAAGTTATTTATTTCAACTGTAGTATAGAGTAACTTTTGAAAAAGATTATTAATTAAGCTAAAATAATGTCCGGCGATACCCGACATTTTAGTGTCCGAGGGTACCCGATTCTCAATATTCAACATTTTTATTCAGAGCTCCTAAGATGTAGTAGAAATATTTCAAATACTATTACAAAGTTTAAATATAATGCATTTTCTTCAACTTAAAAAAAAAAATAAGTATTCACATTTACGTTTTCTAGTTGATAACTTGAAATGAAATCTGACGAGCGCGATGAAAAATTTTTATATTTTACAAACTGCTCCTTAAATTGTAACAGACTCGGTGTTTACGTGACAACTAAATTGCATATGTTTTTACTCTAGACGATACCTGTTTTAAAAAAAATTTTACCAATGCAACGTGATTAGGTTCTTGGAAATTCTCATGTCCGCGGTTACCCGCTGTTCGGGGCTACCCCACTTTCCCCTATATGAAGCCTAATTATAGCTTGTTCAAGACACAAAATTTAGGTTTTAGAAAGAAATCACTATGAAATTATTAAGAAAAAACCAATTTCTAAAAATCAAGAACGTTTTCAAATTAAATAATGATATTGCCCCCCTAAACTTTTAAATTGCCCCCATGTGGGGCGTGTGACCCACGTTGGGGAACACTGATCTAAACAATGCAATAGAGATTACCTTGAGTTTCGTCGGAAATCAAACGAAAACAAACTCAGTCTGAAACTGCCTATTACGGGAGTCGGCTACGCTTATATGTGTGTCGTGTTATTAATTGTCAGAGCTCCTCGAAAAGTGTAGATCAACTATTCACAAATTTTTACTGGTCCGTGAGCCAAAAAAAAGTTGAGAAACGCTGGTGTAGATTATTCTCATCTTTGGCGATATCAACATGCATCCTAATGTTAGATAGAAATTTCTCGAGTGCGTGTGTTAGAGATTAATGTATCTCATTCGCTTACATTAATTTCTCGCGTTCGATTAAGCTAATCTATCGCGGCCCCTACATTTATTACAACATTTTGCTTTGTTTTCAATTTACACGGTTTTCTGCGGAACCTATCTACCGTGCAAATCGAGAAATAAATATACAGTGAAAGGCGGCCAAGACTCAATTTTTTTAAAGATGGCGTTGTAACATATAATTGGGATGTAGTGTTCTAGCTATACAAAAAAAGTCCAAGTACCCAATACTTAATTTAGTTACGCCAATTCTAACGCGTGTGTACATAAGCGCAGGGGTTTGTTTATTTTTATTAGTTTTTGCGATTTCGCCAACGTCTGTACCGTTCGAGCGTCGCGAGGGAATTCGATTATTATCTGTCTCTATCCGGCCGTGGCTTTTCTTAATCTTTCGAAAAAAGAAGAAAAACTAGCAGTTTTCGATTACATATGTGCAGGTCCTTTGGGAAATTTCAATCTCGAAATTGATAATTAAACTTTGTAATCCCTTTTGGCCGGAATGAAGTGCCTAACAGTTTGTATACGGGTTATCTTATCTCGGGGCCGGATTAGTTTGAACGGGTGAAATCGTTTATAGAAATGTTAAGTTCTAAATCGATGTTTGCATTTGATTTCGAAAATGTTCAAAATGTGACAGGACGGTTGAGGAAAGTCCGCAATAATTTTACTATTTTTTTTTACATCAAAATATTTCTCTATACAACATATCGGTCATTCACTGAACGTTCTACCCTCAATTCTCTTTCCGATTGCTCATAACACGAAACAAAATACAGGAAAACAATTCCAACAAAAAAATTTTCAACGAGCAACGAACCGTAAAATCTTGGTTGCCAACAAAAAAGCAGAGCCAACGTTGTTACAACTCAATTATTAATTAAATAGGGGCTCGTGAGCGTGTAAAATTATATTTCGCGAATTCTCAATAAATAAAACTAACAAAAAGCAAACCGAACCCTCTCGCGCGAATCGATCCATACAAAATTGGTTTAAAAAGCATTTGAAGGAAGTGGCGCGTGGCATTTTGTTCCGCTTTTGAATAAGCTAACCCAAGAAGGGTAGGAAAGGACCTCGAGAAGAATCCACTCGCAATAAGTCAATCCGCCATTTCCAAAGCCAAATAGCAAGTAAGGTTGAGGAGGGGAGCGTTTTAAAAATTGTCTATAAAAAAAATTGGTTCGTGTGCTTGTCGCGCGTTAGAAGTTGTACTTCTTTGGCGAAGGTAAATTAATTTTAATCGTTTTCTCTCCCTCGGATTCGCGAGAATGTGGTATCTTTTCGCTCCTTTCCACTTATTGCTGTAGTATGTACATAAAATGTAACATAAAATCGATAATTAGTAAATTATATAAAAATTAAATTAATTAAATTTCTTCGTCACTGTACTATCCATTGGCGTAGTTATCGAAGGGCTGGGTGGTGTCGTGCACCGGGACCCCTCGGACCCTGGTCAACAAATCGCGAATTGATCTAATAATCAGATGAAAAGGGCCCAATTTTTTTTGCACCGGGGCTCTTGGTTACATATCTACGCCACTGGTGCTAACATCAATTTTTTTTGTCGAATAAAAAGTTTTAATTCGTTTTTTAAATGCAATTAATTAAATTGCGTTTTGTTCAATAGCTCCTTTTTTTAATTTTTGGAAATTTGCGATTGATGAAATTAATTTTTTTAAAATTCCAAAGAGGTGCTTTGGATTTTGGGGATGGGCCACAATTTTTTTAGCTTTTTTAGCTATAACAAAAATTGGAAATGTTTTAATTTTTGAAATTTATATTAATGTGATTGTTAAATTAATTTTTAGAAATTTAAACAGGTACCTTTGCGTTCCAGAATTTTTCTAGGCCTATGTAATTCTTAATTTACTTTTTAAAAACAATAGATGTATTTTAATCCAAAGCTCCTTATTTTAATTTTTGAAATTTGTATTAACGAGATTTGTAAACTAATTTTTAAAAATTCAAAAAAGTGGTTTAGGCTTGGGGATTAAGGCTCAATATTTTTTTTGGATCTATACATACTTAAAAAAATTAGGAAAGCTTTATTTTAATTTTTGAAAAATATATTAGTCATTAGTAGACTAATTGTAAAAAAAAAAACTGAAGTATGCGCGTTAGAAGCCATACTTCTTTGACGCAACCTAATTAAATATACCCACTAGGGTGGCGCAAAAAAATCGACTATTTCTTTTTAAGTCTCGAGTGAAAAAATGTTAGTTTTTTATGTTTTACGAGCTACCTCCGAAGGACAGCTCAAAAAAAATGTTTAAGAGGTCGCTCAAATTTTTTAAAATTTCAAAATCCGTCAAAATCGATTTTTTTTAATTTTTTTTCTCGTTACAGTATAATTTTATAGACAAACAAAAAATAGGTTTCCCAAAGTTCCAATTTAAAATTTGAGTTTTAAAAGGTCACTCAGATTTTTTTTTTATTTATTAGTGCATCACTTTGGATTTTTTCGAGCGACATTTTAATATTCAAATTAAAATTTCATGCATTTTTTTTCTATTATTTAATAAAATAATCAACAAAAAATCGCTACGAGATGAACTAAAAATGAAACAAATGACAAAAAAACATAATTTTATTAAAACTCAATAATTTTATTTAATCAACTCCAACATTTTAACAATATTTAAATAAACTTTGTTAATTATAATAACAAATCTTAAATTTTGAAGGTTTTAACTTTATTTAGACTAATATCATTTATTGTTTTGTTAAAGTGTGTATTGAATTTTAATTTGAATATTAAAATGTCACTCGAAAAAATCCAAAGTGATGTACTAACAAATAAAAAAAAATTCTGAGCGACCTTTTAAAACCCAAATTTTAAATTGAAACTTTCAGAAACTTATTTTTTGTTTGTCTATAAAATTTTACCGTAACGAGAAAAAAAATTTAAAAAAAATTGATTTATGACGGTTTTTGAAATTTAGAAAATTTTGAGTGACTTGTTAAAAAAATTTTTTGAGCTATCCTTTGGAGGTAGCTCTTAAAACATCAAAAACTAATACTTTTTCACTCGAGACTCCAAAAAAAAAACTTTTCGTTCTCTTCCACTCGTTGCTATGATAAAAACGTTTTTCGAACACTAAATCAATATTTACTAGAATAAATTGAAATTTGTGATTCGAAAGAGTGAAGGATAAAGTAGATAAATTGGCCAAATACGAGGATGTGCGCATTCGAGCGAAAAGTGGCACATTTCCGAGCGAGGGAGGCAAATGAAGCGCGACGCGGAGCGGCGCGCTTCATTTTCCCGAGATCGGAATGTGCCACTTTGAGCTCGAATGTGCACACTCCGTTTTAAACCCGATTCACAATAATTTGGGCCAATAAAAAAATCAGTTGAATAACTTTAATCGTTCCCTCTCACTCGCACTGACGAGATTTTCGTATCTTTTTGCTCCCTTCCACTCATTGCTATGGTAAATACGTTTTTCGGTGTATAAAATCGATATTGACTACATGAAATTAAAATTTCTGATTTGAAAGAGCGCACGGTAAATTATACTAATGTAACAAATACGAGGATGTGCGCATTCGAGCGAAAAGTGGCACATTTCCGAGCGAGGGAGGCAAATGAAGCGCGACGCGGAGCGGCGCGCTTCATTTTCCCGAGATCGGAATGTGCCACTTTGAGCTCGAATGTGCACACTCGGTTTTAAGCATAATTCACAATAATTCATTTGCTTTCATAGATGGCTAACTTCATACCGTTTAAATTTGGTCGGCCGTGCGCGCGCAACTTCCGTTGCCTACTAAAATTTTACTCGCAGCGCGACGCCAAAAGAAGTATAACGTCAAAAATTAATTTACACAAAAAATTAAAGAAAACCAATCACGAAATTAATAAAGGGCCGTCCATTTTACTTATTTCGCGGAGGCGGACAGAAAAAAAGCGATACAAATCGGAAAAAGAAGATTTTTGTTAGCTGAAATTTTTATGCTCGATATAAGGAAAAGATATGAAAGCAAATTTCCTGTTTGAAAAGTATTTCGCTATCGAAAATCGCGACGTTCTTCTCTTTCAAGAACGTCCCAAATAGATAAGGCTTGTTCGGCTCGTTGAAAAAAGCTTTCAACATAATTACTTCTACCAAAAAAAAAATATCCCTCCCGCTAATTATGTACGCTAAGGTGGGCATATCGAAAAGAAAATTTTGATCAGCGTTTCTAATTAAAGGAAGCCATTAATGTGATATAAAGGGGGCTTTGGTGGCACACTCGCTCGACTAGAACTTAAAAACTTTTTATCCGTCGTAGGTAATTATAATTTAAGGTTAGGGGAAAACAATCTTATCCTCGAACCACAAGCGATTTCCTCCGCAGAAATTTAAAGTTTTCGCCGTTTGCATAATTGTTCCCCGGCTCGGAGCCGGAATGCGCCTCCTTCCGGCGGCGGAGACCTCATCGAAAGCCGAACGAAATTATCGGATGTAGTCCGCGTCTAAAATATTCCATTTCTACGCAAATAATCCCCCAAGTTCTACCACTGATAACTTCTGTTTGAGTTATAATGGCTGTTTTAATTGATATACCGAAAAGGGTTGTTCTCACTTTTCTCCCCCTCGCGAAAACTTTTTCGACGCGCCCGCCCCCGATCGCATTAAAACTTACTTATTTAAGGCGAAACAAGATTAAAGACTTAACCGCAACACACCTTCGGCTGACACCGCGATTTAATGGCATATGTCGCTTTTCCATTTCCACCCTTTCGTTCGCCGCGGGGCCGAAGGAGTTCTCGGCAGCTTGTGGCCCTCGACCGCGCTCCGATCTGCCAACTTTTACGTTGCGATCGACTACCAACTCGTATAAAGTTGTTTCCACTAAATTTAGGAGCTTTTTGACGTTATACTTCTTTTGGCGCGTTGCGAGTAAAAGATTAGGAGGCGAGCGAAGTTGCGCGCGCACGGCCGACGAAAATTTGACAGTTGAAGTGAGGCGTCAAGGAAAGCAAATTAATCGTTGTGAATCACGCTTAAAACCCAGTACGCACATTCGAGATCGAAGTGGTACATTCCGCGTCGCGCTTCATTGGCTTCCCTGGCTGGGCCAGATGAGGTTTGCCGAATTCGGCACAAATGTGGAAGCCTAACGTGACCCCAATAAGAAGTGTAACGCTTTACACGCATTAAGGCCCAAGTAGAAAAGCCTCACGAGGGCCAGTTTAGTCAAAAATGAATAGTACCATATCACGATCGTCCATTTTTGGCTCATGTAAGGCATACCTTACCAAAGCCTTACAAGGTTTGTAATGTATTATTTGCATGCAAATTTATTTACAATTTCCATGAAACAAATATCAACAGTTTGTAATTTTTTCTAGCGTATTTATTAATCCATTATATATATTTTTTAATAATTGACACAAATCATTCTAAAAAAGTTTTCGATAGAGCGTAAAACTATACTTACAAAAATAGTTTAAAAATTATGTAATGATAATCGTGGAATAATCTCAAGTTGATATTTAATAATTAATTTTCATATTTTTAATAATATGCTTTCTCTCTTCCATATATGGGCCTCTTAAAAAATTACTTAAAGGGTAAAGCTTTTATTTTCTAAGTGTGGGCCCCATATTGATTTATTTTTTTTTAATTGAATATTTCAATAACAGAAAAATTTTGTTAAAATTTGAAATTAAGTTTTGCGTATTTTCTAATTTAAAAGCACCCAAACAGATTTGGTGTTTTTGTTGGAAATACAATTAGCCGTCTATGAAAGCAAATTAATTATTGTAAATCATGCTTAAAACCGAGTGTGCGCATTCGAGCGAAAAGTGGCACATTCCGATCTCGGGAAAATGAAGCGCGCCGCTCCGCGTCGCGCTTCATTTGCCTCCCTCGCTCAGAAATGTGCCACTTTTCGCTCGAATGCGCACATATTTGTGTTTATTATATTATAATAATTTACCGTACGATTCTTCAAATCAAATATTTTAATTTAACTTATTAAATATCGGTTTTATATTCGAAAAACGTATTTACCATAGCAATGAGTGGAAGAGAGCGAAAAGATACGACAATATTGTTAGTTAAAGTGAGAGGGAACGATTTAAATTATTCAATTAATTTTTCGTCTAATTTATTGCCCTGAAATATTGTGTATCACGCTTAGAGCCGAGTGTGCACATTCGAGCTCAAAGTGGCACATTCCGATCTCGGGAAAATGAAGCGCGCCGCTCCGCGTCGCGCTTCATTTGCCTCCCTCGCTCGGAAATGTGCCACTTTTCGCTCGAATGCGCACATCCTCGTATTTATTGACTTTGCTTACATAATTTTTCAAATTAAAATGCATTCAAACAAATGCTATAACGAAAATAAAAGAATTAAAAAAAATAATTTTAATAGAGAAATAAAGTAATTAATTCAAAACGAGAATTAAAAATCTCAAAATTTCAGTGTTTCAAAACGGCAACAATTTAAAGTAATTTACTGTTGGCCCTAGTGACACGCTAATTAATAAATATATTTCTTTTTGAGGTTACTTATTATTTAATATTAATCTATATTTGTTCTAAAAACAATTATTCAAATCTCAATATGAATATATTTGAGTTATATTGAATTTAAGTTTTACTTATTTATTTATATTGTTACTTTTATAAATGCAATTTTCAACATAAATACATTGTTAATGAAATAATTAAAACAAATACTTTAAATTATTTATCCCTATTTTATTAATGAAAACTAATACCCATTGCAAATCTATTATTGGTTAAACTTAATATTATTTAATTGTACCATATCTTTAAATTACATAACCTCAAACCATACAATTTAATATATTTAATTTTTCTGTCATTATTGCTAAATACAACGTTGCCGTTGTTTCACACAGTAAATATCATTTATTCATAAGTACCCCTAATAATTGCCATTTTTCATAAGGTTAAAGCTTCCTAATTAAATTTGAAATTTTTTTAGAAAATAATCACGAAATTACGAATTTAAGAAAAACGTAATTCGGTCTGTCCAATCTTTAAAAAAATTCTTAACATTTAATTGGTAAGAATGTCATTTCAATATTTTTAATTCTAGTCTTTGAGATATTTAACGTAAGAAATGGTCGCAAAAAAAAATAAATCGCCTTTGTTGGTCTTGCAAGATGGCCGTGCTGTACGAAAACAGTGCCACAATCGAAAACGCACGAAAAAAATTAAAAATAATCACCTAAATACATTATTTCGTCGTTTTCGAACGGAAAAATTTAATAAACGTCCGGCGCCAGAAGAAATACGCCGGTTTTTTTAATATAATAGAATTATTTTTTTTTTTAAACAAAAAGGCGGAAACGGGTGCTAATGGATTAATTTAAAATCGAGGCCCCGGTAAAGCGACCGCAAAAATTTTACAGGCAAACGTGCCGATGAAAGTATATGAGAGAATTTCGAAGGGACAATGTTGACGAGGAACCCACAAGCATAAATTTTATGTTTGGCCGAATATTCGGTCAAAGTTTGGGGGTTTTATGTTATGCGTTTGACTTCCAAAAATGAATACATAATTAAGTGCTCTGTTTTTAAATTATTATATCAAAAAAAAAAAAGGAAGGTAATAATAATAAAAAACGAGCGAGCCTCCGCGCCCACATAAGCTCACGGAGGCAGTGAAGCTTCTTTGGTAATTCGTGCTGGTCTAAATGAATACGGTACAGGAGGGTAATAAGGCCCACCAGGTAATAAAGCCCAAAAGCCTTTAAATAAAAACTATAATATAATGTAGTCAATATCGATTTTATATACCGAAAAACGTATTTACCCTAGCAATGAGAGGAAAGGAGCGAAAAGATACGATAATCATGTCAGTGGGAGTGAGAGGGAACGATTAAAATTATTCAATTAATTTTTCGTTTAATTTATTGGCCTTAAATATTGTGAATCGTGCTTAAAACCGAGTGCGCACATTCGAGCTCAAAGTGGCACATTCCGATCTCGGGAAAATGAAGCGCGCCGCTCCGCGTCGCGCTTCATTTGCTTCCCTCGCTCGGAAATGTGCCACTTTTCGCTCGAATGCGCACATCCTCGTTTTAATACATTTGTGTAATTTATCCTAAGCTCATTCAAATCAAAAATTTGAACCTAATTTAATAAATATCTAATTTATATTCGAAAAAGGTATTTACTATAGCAATGAGTGGAAGGAAGCGAGAAGATACGATAATCGTGTCAATGCAAGTGAGAGGGAACGATTAAAATTATTCAATTAATATTTCGTGTAATGTATTGGTCTAAATTATTGCGAATCATTAAGAAATTATCGTAAAATTAATTTGTAAGGTACCGGAGGTAATAAGGCCCACCAGGTAATAAAACCCAGAAGCCTTTAAATAAAAACTATAATATAATGTAGTCAATATCGATTTTATATACCGAAAACGTATTTACCCTAGCAATGAGAGGAAGGGAACGAAAAGATACGATAATCATGTCAGTGGGAGTGAGAGGAAACGATTAAAATTATTCAATTAATTTTTCGTTAAATTTATTGGCCTTAAATATTGTGAATCGTGCTTAAAACCGAGTGCGCACATTCGAGCTCAAAGTGGCACATTCCGATCTCGGGAAAATGAAGCGCGCCGCGCCGCGTCGCGCTTCATTTGCTTCCTCGCTCGGAAATGTGCCACTTTTCGCTCGAATGCGCACATCCTCGTTTTAATACATTTGTGTAATTTATCCTAAGCTCATTCAAATCAAAAATTTGAACCTAATTTAATAAATATCTAATTTATATTCGAAAAAGGTATTTACTATAGCAATGAGTGGAAGGAAGCGAGAAGATACGATAATCGTGTCAATGCAAGTGAGAGGGAACGATTAAAATTATTCAATTAATATTTCGTGTAATGTATTGGTCTAAATTATTGCGAATCATTAAGAAATTATCGTAAAATTAATTTGTAAGGTACCGGAGGTAATAAGGCCCACCAGGTAATAAAACCCAGAAGCCTTTAAATAAAAACTATAATATAATGTAGTCAATATCGATTTTATATACCGAAAAACGTATTTACCCTAGCAATGAGAGGAAGGGAACGAAAAGATACGATAATCATGTCAGTGGGAGTGAGAGGAAACGATTAAAATTATTCAATTAATTTTTCGTTAAATTTATTGGCCTTAAATATTGTGAATCGTGCTTAAAACCGAGTGCGCACATTCGAGCTCAAAGTGGCACATTCCGATCTCGGGAAAATGAAGCGCGCCGCTCCGCGTCGCGCTTCATTTGCTTCCCTCGCTCGGAAATGTGCCACTTTTCGCTCGAATGCGCACATCCTCGTTTTAATACATTTGTGTAATTTATCCTAAGCTCATTCAAATCAAAAATTTGAACCTAATTTAATAAATATCTAATTTATATTAGAAAAAGGTATTTACTATAGCAATGAGTGGAAGGAAGCGAGAAGATACGATAATCGTGTTAATGCAAGTGAGAGGGAACGATTAGAATTATTCAATTAATATTTCGTGTAATGTATTGGTCCAAATTATTGCGAATCATTAAGAAATTAATTTGTAAGGTACCAAGGGGTAATAAGGCCCACCCGGTAATAAAGCCTAGAAGCCATTAAATAAAAACTATAATCGAAATCGCTTATTTAGTGCCATCGGCGAGCGAAAAACATCTAAAACATATCACCTCTGGGTTGGAAAATTTTCTGGGTTTCAATTAACGCGGGAAACCTCGATTTAGTGAATCTATCTCAATATTACGTGCAATTTATAAATGTATCTCTGCCTAATTAACTTTCAATTAGTGCTATAGTGTGAATATTTAAGAGGAGCAAAATTATATACAAAGAGGTAAGTTTCTTCTTTGACTTCTTCTTTAGTTGACTTGATTTATTTAATCAGAAAAAAAGATAATCTTAAAAAAGGAAAAATGTACTGCTCAGGTAATAAGGCCCGGGTCTTAATATTTTAATAAAAGGCAAATGCTTGAGGGTCGTGACAATCAAAATCAGGGTTACGTAAAAATACAATATTGCTGGCTCCTCAAAACAATCTTGGATGTGTTCCGTCTGCAACCACGATTTTGTGGCTGATATGAGATCTTGTACGTTATGTAACACTTGGGTACATGAAGAATGTGTTGGACTAACGAAAGATGACCAAGCACCTTTTATATGCCAAAGTTGCTACCCCTGAATTGAATACTTTATTCGGGAATTAATATCTGCCATTGTATTCTAAGGCGGGCCTTATTATCTGCCTGTTCGTTTAATAAGGCCCAAACACCAGTGTATATGTTTTTGCTTTTTAAAAATGTGTTTTCAGTTTTTTTTGTTTATTTAAATATACATCATTTTCAGAAAAAAATATGTAAAAATCACTTACGTTATGAGTTGTCTTAGTTTATTTAATAAAAAATATTTAACACTAAGTGGGCCTTATTATCCCCAGTACCTTATAGCTGATATAATGGGTCGACAAATTTGTATAACAACTTACCATTTAATTAATCAATTATTTGAATTTTTTTTATTTCGGATTGTACAGTGTTTCAGAAAAGTGCCACGAGCTTATAACTCCTAAACTAATAAAAATTTCAAAAAAATATTCTGCAATTATGAGCCCGTGGCACTTATACTGAAACACTTTGATAATCAAAAATAAATCTAATTTTTTGAAATTATTTTTTAATCGAATGGTAAGTCATTTTACATTTATGAAAAACCCCCGAGGACTCTATCCAATTATAAAAAACATACCCTTCTATTTAAGATAAGAAGGTTGACACGATTTCCGGTTAAAACGGAAGTATAACAAAATTTATATTTCTGTCAGTCCATAGAACGAATAAATTAAAAAGACTTCTATACTTGTACTTTTTTTGAAATCTTTATTAGTTTGGGAATTATAAGCTCGCGGCACTTTAAATCGTACACCCTGTATATTTTCTCGCCGAAGATTTTTCTGAATAGAACTTTAACGTTACGTTCGTAGAAATGGACGTGGTATTCGAGCTGCTTTTAAAGTACAGTTTAAAAACTCTAATAATAAAATGATATCTCAAAAGCCAGGTAAGAAATGCGATAAGGCCGGCTCGCAAATAACCCGCAGCTTCTACGTCATTCCGTGACGTATCAAAATTCAACACAAAGGAAATTAATTTGGGAGTTAAATTTAATTTTTTGCCAAAACCACTAAAGCTCAAAAATTGCCAATTTTTTTTGTAAGCACAGCGGTGCAAAAATTTCCGAGATACCATTAATTTTGCACAGTAAAAATCGAAAAACATTAATAAAGATCTTTAAATAAAGACTTACAGGTTCGCATTTTGCAGAAGGGGTGCTTCTTAGGGGTGGCAGGCCCTCGAAAAACACCGTCACTCTACACATTTAACTAATCACTAGGAAATTAAAATTTTGGAGAGCGTTGAACTGCGCTCGGCGGCGCGCCTTGCACAACTGAAATGCGCGGGGAAGGGGCGTGGGAAATGCCAGTTTGCGATAAAAATTTTGTTTACGTTTTATTTGAAATAAATTTTTGAGCATTTACCTACAGAGTTTTTGAACGATTTCTGTGATCGCGTAAACATTCGATTTTTACATCAAACTAGCTCGTCGCCCTTTGCCGAAACACCCTGATAATCAAAAAAAATTTTTTTTTTTTTAAATTACTTTTTAATCAAGGGGTAACTTATTTTACATTTTTTAAAAGCGCCCAAGAGCTCTATCAAATTATAAAAAAAATTCATGCCCTTCTATGTGAGATAAGAAAATTGAAACAATTTCCGGTTAAACCGGAAGTGTAATAAAATTTATATATTACGATTTTTTATACTTTTTTGGACAGTTTGCGAAAATTTCCGTGGCCCCTGTCAAATTTTTGTCGACTGCAAGTTGGGCATTTTCGCGCTGTTTTTTTTGGAAAAAGGTCTGAAGCCGGCCCTGCTCGCGACGTTAATAATGCGAGGACGACATGAAAGTAATTATAAATACACTTCGCCGTGCCTTGCACAGGTTTGCCCCTACGTATCGAACGGGGGCACAACCGAAACGAAACGAGCAAATACCAAAAAGGAGAAAATCAAAAAGGTTAAAACTTCAATTTCACCCCCACCCCCCTCCCGTTCTTTCGCAACCGCAAAGCATAACGTTAAATCGGCTTGGTAAACATAGAAAATACTTCGAATTCCTTTTTCTTTCCGTCGAACTAAAAAAAAAAAACGAACAAGAGGAGAAAGCAATAGAAATTCTTTAACAATTATCATACGGTTAAACTTTTCGTTAATTGCCTTCTTTTCTTTGGGCTTTGGCTCGAACAGAGGAATTCCGCCTCTTTTTCTTATGAAGACTTTTCTTTTTTGAAGTTGGCCAAAAAGTTTGTTTTGACGTTTACGTTGCTAACTTTGTAGATTTTTTGTTGGCGGTCTTGTTAATTTTTGGGTTGGCAACTTTATAAAGGTACGCCGAAAGTACACCTCTGACATTTCGTTCCTTCTGAGGGGTTCTTTGTGATGTTTGAATAGTTGCTTTTTTGAAGTGATACTTCTTTGGGCGCGGCGAGAGTAAAATGTGGGCGGGCAACGGATGTTGCGCGCGCACGGGTAACGAAAAGTGGGCAGTTGAAGTTAGCCGTCTAGGAAAGTAAATAAATTATTGTGAATCGTGCACATCTTCGTATTTATTAGATGTATCTTTGTTCATGGCTCTTTCAAAATCAAAAAAATAAATTTAGTTCGGTAAATATCGATTTTGTTCCAAAAATTGTATTTTTACCGTAGCAATGAGTGCGAGCGAGCGAAAAGATACAACAATGTCATAAGTACGAGAGAGAGGGAACGATTAAAATTATTCTACTGATTTTTCGTCTAATTTATTAGCCTAAATTATTGTGAATCGTGCTTAAAACCGAGTGTGCACATTCGAGCTCAAAGTGGCACATTCCGATCTCGGGAAAATGAAGCGCGCCGCTCGCGTCGCGCTTCATTTGCCTCCTCGCTCGGAAATGTGCCACTTTTCGCTCGAATGCGCACATCTCGTATTTATTGATTTGTTTACATTAATTTTTAAATTTAATATCAGTAAATATCGATTATATGTTCGAAAGTATTTTTACCATAGCAATGAGTGGACGAGCGAAATACAACAAACTCATAAGTAGAGTGAGAGATTGATAAAATATTTTTATTTTTGTACCAAAATTATTGTAAATCGTGCTTAAAACGAGTGCACATTCGAGCTCAAAGTGGCACATTCCGATCTCGGGAAAATGAAGCGCGCCGCTCCGCGTCGCGCTTCATTTGCCTCCCTCGCTCGGAAATGTGCCACTTTTCGCTCGAATGCGCACATCTTCATTGATTTGAAATTAAACTTTCTTTGCAATCAACAAATTTCAATTCATTTCAGTAAATATTGATTATATATTCGAAAAACGTATTTTTACCATAGCAATGAGTGGGAGAGAGCAAAAAGATACAAGAAACTCATAAGTATGAGTGAGAGGGATAGATAAAAATTGTTTACTACTTTTTCGTTGCCAAAATTATTGTGTATCGTGCTTAGAACCGAGTGTGCACATTCGAGCTCAAAGTGGCACATTCCGATCTCGGGAAAATGAAGCGCGCCGCTCCGCGTCGCGCTTCATTTGCCTCCCTCGCTCGGAAATGTGCCACTTTTCGCTCGAATGCGCACATCCTCGTATTTATTGAATTTGTCTATTTTATTCTTAGCTCTTTCAAATCATAAATCTAAATTATTGTAGTAAATATTGATTTTATGTTGAAACCGTTTTTACCATAGCAATGAGTACGGCCCTTAATTATAGATTAAATATCTTTAATAGTAAATTCATTATTGTAAACGTGCTTAAAACGAGTGTGCACATTCGAGCTCAAAGTGGCACATTCCGATCTCGGAAAATGAAGCGCGCCGCCCGCGTCGCGCTTCATTTGCCTCCCCCGCTCGGAAATGTGCCACTTTTCGCTCGAATGCGCACATCTTGTATTATTGCATTTTGCAAATTAAACTTTTTTTAAAAAATTTAATTATTTTGTAAATTTGATTATTATTCGAAAAAGTATTTTTCCATAGCAATGAGTGGGGGAGAGAAAAGATACAAAAACTCTGTAAGGAGAGGGATGATAAAATTTTTATATTTTCGTTAATAATTATTGTTATCTGCTTAGAACCGAGTGTGCACATTCGAGCTCAAAGTGGCACATTCCGATCTCGGAAAATGAAGCGCGCCGCCCGCGTCGCGCTTCATTTGCCTCCCTCGCTCGGAAATGTGCCACTTTTCGCTCGAATGCGCACATCCTGTATTTATTGAAATTTTTCTATTTTATTCTTTCTTTCAAAACATAAATCAAATGATTTAGTAAATATTGATTTTTTGTTTGAAACCGTATTTTACCATAGCAATGAGTGGGAGAGAGCGAAAAGATACAAGAAACTCATAAGTAGAGGAGAGGGATAGATAAAATTGTTTACTATTTTCGTTATATATTGCCAAAATTATTGTGTATCGTGCTTAGAACCGAGTGTGCACATTCGAGCTCAAAGTGGCACATTCCGATCTCGGGAAAATGAAGCGCGCCGCTCCGCGTCGCGCTTCATTTGCCTCCCTCGCTCGGAAATGTGCCACTTTTGCTCGAATGCGCACATCCTCGTATTTATTGAATTTGTCTATTTTATTCTTAGCTCTTTCAAATCATAAATCTAAATGATTGTAGTAAATATTGATTTTATGTTTGAAACCGTTTTTACCATAGCAATGAGTAAAAGAGAGCGAAAAGATACGACAATCTCATCGACGCGAGCGAGAGGGAACGATTAAAATAATTAAACTAATTTTTCGTTTAATATATTGGCCTAAATTATTGTGAATCTGGCTGAAAACCGAGTGTGCACATTCGAGCTCAAAGTGGCACATTCCGATCTCGGGAAAATGAAGCGCGCCGCTCCGCGTCGCGCTTCATTTGCCTCCCTCGCTCGGAAATGTGCCACTTTTCGCTCGAATGCGCACATCCTCGTATTTATGAGATTTAACTTAAAATATTCAAGATAAAGTTTTTTTTTAAATTTTTCAATGAGTGCGAGGGAGTGAAAAGATACGAACATTACATGTATGCAAGTGAGAAGAAATAATTTAAAAATACGACAACATGAAAGTTTTATTCGTATTATTGCAATGAGTTGGAGAGAGCGAAAAGATACAAAAATATCGGTAAGTGCAAGCGGGAGGAAATGATGAAAATTGTCTGAATAAGTATTTAGCACAGTTTTAACTATATCAATTTTTTTAAAGATTAACATTAATTATTTCATACATTTTTAAATTTAACGGCGCAGTTACACCTTATTGAAAATAATTTTTTTTTGCAAAATTTACACTTTGAAATATTTGATTGCGTTTTTCTCGAAGACTTCACATTGGACACCAATGTCAATTGTTAAAGTTTGGTAAAAAAGATTTTTTTCTTGTTTTTCCCGCTATCAATACAAATTAAAACAAACCGTGTGAAAAATTCTTAAAAATAATAAAATGCTTATGAAAAGGTCTGTCTTAAGTAAGGCGCTGAAACAGCTGAAACATGGTGCAATTAAGCAAAAAATCTTCTGTAGCTAATATCGATTCGAAGTTTTCTTTTATAAATATTAGGAAAAAAAATCCTCTCGGCGTGAATTTTATTCGAGTGATATTAAATAAATAAAAAGTCATCCGCTCCGCGTTTACTCACCAAATTTTTTACAGTGTAATACCAAAGCAATGGCGTAATCTGTATTTGACCGATAAAACAGACAATTTTTTCAAATAATTTCAATAGTCAGTACAAATTAAAAATTAAAATAACTAAGAGTACTCTGAAAAAACCTATAAAACACAATCCATAATATGTACAGTCAAACTAAGAAGTAATCAACACCCTAGAAACAGACGTACAGTACACGTACTATTCCAAGAGACAAAATCTGGCGCTGCATGGTTAAAAAACAATTAAGATCGATCTTTGTAATTTTAGTACCTAGAACTAAAGGTACTAAGATTACAAAAAATTACAAAATTACTGTAGGTTTGTTTCTAGGGTGTTGATTACTTCTTGGTTTGACTGTACTTTGAATTAATTTGTTTACATTAATTTTGATTTACACGGTTTACCGTGGTCTAGCTATAAATAAACGCAAGGTAAACAACATAACACGCGGTTACATTTAATTTAGTTGCCCCAAAGAAGTATAACTTCTAACGCGCGTACATAACTACACGCACTCGTTTTTTTTGTAACTGTTATTTTTTAAATAATTTCAGACAATTATGTGGCGTTTCTAATTTCTGCTAAAATTAAATAAGGACCCTTACATAATGGCACAATGTTTATTTTTAATTCGCCATCGTTAAGAACCTTAACAATGTTTATACAGAATTAATTCATCTCAAATAATAAGAAAGTTAACAAAAAATAGAATTTCTCTGCAATTAATAATTTCGATTCTTTTGTAAATAAATCCGTTATTTTTTCAAAGAACCCCAGACAATTATATATTGTTTGCAATCAGGAAAAAAAAGGCTTTTAATTTGTGCCTTAATTTCTTATGGAAAAGAGTCCGAAGAGTCCGAAGATGTCGAATTTTTATTGTTTTTAAATATATCTCTACAAAGAAAACATCTGAATTTTTATAAGTACTTATAGACTTGTAAAAAAAAATAGTTTTTGCAAAAGTTTGACATTTTGAGCGGCTATCGATCGATGTATCTTCTGAAATAAATTGGAAAATTTTTGTGCCTTTCGCAAACCAAATTTTACGGAGCCCTTTGGGCTTAAATTTCAATTAATAAAACCCCATTTTGGGCCGGACTATCCGGTTTTCTGGTAATTAAAACAAATCGCAAGAACGAAACCAGCGCAAAACTTAAGTTTGTTTTTTTTTTTTTTTTTGGTCGAAATAGTAAAAAGAAATTAGTTTCCGCAAAATCCATAGCCCCAAATATCTGTTATAATATTTGAGAGCAAACATAAACTTTTCAAACAAAGAACTCGCCACCCCAAAGGCAAAAAACTAATTGGTCGAAGCCATCCTTGGAAAACTTCCCGCGAATTCCTAAGTTTCTGCCGGCACAAAATTACGTTTATTTTATTTAGAAAAAAAAAACGGTGCGCGTCAGAAGTTATACTTCTTTGTCGTAACTAAATTAAATGTAATCAAGTGTTATGTTGTTTTCATTCGGTTTATTTTTTTCAAATCATACCTGTCACTCTCTTAAAAAAATCTAGTCTTTACATCTCCACCACTGTACATCTATTACCCGAATTACACGGTAAACCGTGTAAATCAAAATCATAATTTTTTTGTATGGGAAAACGTGTAAATCGAAAACAAACCACAATATGCAAAAATTAATGTGAACAAATGAAATAAATACGTGGATGTGCGCATTCGAGCGAAAAGTGGCACATTTCCGAGCGAGGGAGGCAAATGAAGCGCGACGCGGAGCGGCGCGCTTCATTTTCCCGAGATCGGAATGTGCCACTTTGAGCTCGAATGTGCACACTCGGTTTTAAGCGTGATTCACAATAATTTAGGCTAATAAATTAGACGAAAAATCAGTAGAATAATTTTAATCGTTCCCTCTCACTCGTACTTATGGGATTGTTGTATCTTTTCGCTCGCTCGCACTCATTGCTATGGTAAAAATACATTTTTTGGAACAAAATCGATATTTACCGAACTAAATTTAATTTTTTGATTTTGAAAGAGCCATGAACAAAGTAGATAAATGTAATAAATACGACGATGTGCGCGTTCGAGCGAAAAGTGGCACATTTCCGAGCGAGGAGCAAATGAAGCGCGACGCGGAGCGGCGCGCTTCATTTTCCCGAGATCGGAATGTGCCACTTTGAGCTCGAATGTGCACACTCGGTTTTAAGCGTGATTCACAATAATTTAGGCTAATAAATTAGACGAAAAATCAGTAGAATAATTTTAATCGTTCCCTCTCACTCGTACTTATGGGATTGTTGTATCTTTTCGCTCGCTCGCACTCATTGCTATGGTAAAATACATTTTTGGAACAAAATCGATATTTACCGAACTAAATTTAATTTTTTGATTTTTAAAGAGCCATGAACAAAGTAGATAAATGTAGGAAATACGACGATGTGCGCATTCGAGCGAAAAGTGGCACATTTCCGAGCGAGGGAGGCAAATGAAGCGCGACGCGGAGCGGCGCGCTTCATTTTCCCGAGATCGGAATGTGCCACTTTGAGCTCGAATGTGCACACTCGGTTTTAAGCGTGATTCACAATAATTTAGGCTAATAAATTAGACGAAAAATCAGTAGAATAATTTTAATCGTTCCTCTCACTCGTACTTATGGGATTGTTGTATCTTTCGCTCGCTCGCACTCATTGCTATGGTAAAATACATTTTTGGAACAAAATCGATATTTACCGAACTAAATTTAATTTTTTGATTTTGAAAGAGCCATGAACAAAGTAGATAAATGTAATAAATACGCCGATGTGCGCGTTCGAGCGAAAAGTGGCACATTTCCGAGCGAGGGAGGCAAATGAAGCGCGACGCGGAGCGGCGCGCTTCATTTTCCCGAGATCGGAATGTGCCACTTTGAGCTCGAATGTGCGCACTCGGTTTTAAGCATGATTCACAATAATTAATATACTTTCTTAGAAGTCAAATTTTCGTTAGCTGTGCGCGCGCAACTTCCAATTATCCAAAAGAAGTATAACTTCATTTATAACCGCGTCTGCGAATGAATGAAGCGAAGTCGTTTTTTTAAGCGAAAATTCGCGAAAATACGAAATCAAAAAAAGCGCCCAGGTAAATAGGAATGTAAACATAAAAAGCAGCTATTGGTGGAGAGCTTTGTGTAATATCGCTCAAATTTAAAACCTGCACCAATTAAACGAAAAAAGGCAAAACGGAGCGCGAAAAAAATGGAGAGCAGAGTAATTAGTTTTTATGTAAAAGTACACAATGTACACGTAGTTAGTTTCATGAAAATTTATGAATTTAGCATTTACAGTTAGACTTCGTAACTTAATTATACGCCCGCGTTACTCGTATTGTCGCCCGTAATGTATATTACTCGAATAAATTAGAGGCAGGCGAAAATTCAATCTGAAACCGCGTACAGGATGAGTGGGAATTTAAAAGAGCAGTGTGTCGCACCTTCGAAAAAAAAATACCGGTGGTCAAAATGTTCGTAATTTGCGCAATTCTACAAAGAAATCATATCGAACGTGTTTTTAACGATTATTAAATAAATGATTCACTTGTGTATTCAATTTACCATTTTACGATAATTAAAATTTGAATAAAAACCTAAGCGTCAAAAAAATATAATTTTAAACACTAAAGTCGTGCTGAAAAAAGGTATTAAACTTCTTGTTTCCACGTCCTTTACTAAAAAATGTAAACGTGTCGAAATTCTAAATGAAATGTAACTTTTTGACCTAGGTCAATAATAAGTCGTTATGAGAAATAAATTTAATTTCAAGTTCAAGCATAAAAAAACGATCTTGTCAAGTATAAACGAAACAGTAGGGAAACCTGTTGTACCTTGGTCCCTTTGTAATTTTTTTTTAAATCATGCTTAAAACCGAGTGTGCACATTCGAGCTCAAAGTGGCACATTCCGATCTCGGGAAAATGAAGCGCGCCGCTCCGCGTCGCGCTTCATTTGCCTCCCTCGCTCGGAAATGTGCCACTTTTCGCTCGAATGCGCACATCCTCGTGTTTATTGCATTAATATAATTTACCGTGCGCTTGTTCAAATCAAAAATTTTAATTTAATTTAGTAAATATCGATTTTATATTCGAAAAACGTATTTACCATAGCAAATGAGTGGAAGAGAGCGAGAAGATACAAGAATCTCGTAGACGCAAGCGAGAGGGAACGATTAAAATTATTCAAGACGTTTATCGTTCAATTTATTGGTCTAAATTATTGTGAATCGTGCTTAAAACCGAGTGTGCACATTCGAGCTCAAAGTGGCACATTCCGATCTCGGGAAAATGAAGCGCGCCGCTCCGCGTCGCGCTTCATTTGCCTCCCTCGCTCGGAAATGTGCCACTTTTCGCTCGAATGCGCACATCCTCGTGTTTATAGCATTAATATAATTTACCGTGCGCTTGTTCAAATCAAAAATTTTAATTTAATTTAGTAAATATCGATTTTATATTCGAAAAACGTAGTTACCATAGCAATAAGTGAAAGGAGCGAGAAGATACGATAATCTTGTCAATGCAATCGTAATTGACACGTTTTTGTGTTTTTATTAATAAAAGTCTATTCTAATGCATAAATAAATGTGTTTTAAGCAAACCTATTCATTATTGGTTATCAAAATATATTTCTTATCATCTAACTGTCATATAGTAAGGCAACCTGTTGTACCGTGGCCCTTTTTTCACTTGTAATTTTTGTTAAATTGTATATGTAACAATTTGTTGATAAAATAATCGTAGTGGGGCACTAATAAGGCATTCATCATAAAATATTTAAAAGCATTACCAACCGTTTACTCAAATTGCTATAAGAAATTTAAAAAATAGTGGATCTATGGCCTAGGTACAACAGAGATGATGTACAGCCGGCCCAATTGAAAATCGCCAGCCTAGGGGCCACGCTGGCTTTGTAGGCAAGTTCGGATTGACCAAAAAGGTCTTTTAGTACAAAATTTTTTAATTACAGGACCAAATCGGCAACTTTTAAGTTGCAATTAGCGTTTCAGCTGTCGCCCCTATTTGGGGGCGGGTGCAAATGTCTTTTCTTTACTTTTTTTAGCGTTGACTTTTGTAAACTTTTAAATCCATAGAGGTTTTACTCTATTAATTATTTATTTTTTTGATTAATAATTTTAATTGAATACTGAGACAATCGACTTTATTTAAAGATAAAATCAAACTATTTTAGAATAAATATGCAATTATTTACAAATATGCAGTTTTAATTACGAATTCGTTTATTGTGACTTGACATAGATTACTTTTTAGGTGCTAATACAATAAACAACGTATTATAACAGTTTTTAATAAATATCGGCATTATATTTATAATAACAATGGCAAAAAATTACCGTTAAGAGTGAAAAGAGTTAAACATTTTCAAATAAGTTACTGGTGGGGTGGTGATTTGCATTTTGGTCGACTGTACCTTGGCTCTATTCACATTAAGCAAAATAAAACCCATTGTTCTATGAAAATTATATATTTATTTTTGGATTATAAGAACTACTAATGTTCTTCTTTGAGATGACACTAAAACTGTTTCAAAAATTAACAAAACTTTTCTCGTATACTAAAATTTAATGGTTAACTTTGAAAAAAATTTAAATTTTTCGTTAGACTTGCGAGGCATATAATCTGAAGCAAAATAAAAAATAATTAGAATTTATTACAAAGGTATATCTAAATTTTTATTTATTGCACGTTGATCTTAGGGCCAAGGTACAATTTATTGACAATGACCGAGGTACAACACACCGACCCTTAACGTTTAAACTAAAAATAAAATTAAATATAATGCTGTGCCAAAATCAGACCACTACTGTGCAAACATTAATAAATAATCTTTCTATTACGATGAGTCATTTGTTATTAGGTACTAAAAATCAATAAGATATTTAAGTAGAAAGACTTACTTTTTTTCGATTAAAAATTTCAATTGATCTCATACATTAATAAAGTACATTGGTCAGCTGCTGCTAACTTTACGTTAATGTCTGTCAATGTGTGATTTGAAATATCGAAAATTATGAATCACGAAAACCCGCAACTATTAAAAAAAAATTGCCCTAGGTACAAAGGAACCAAGGTACAACAGGTTCCCCTACATATAACAACATACTTAAAAGTATTGTATTAAAAATATTTGCAAACAAACTAGTCATTTCCTCTGTAATAAATTTAGCATTTTATAAAATAGGAACTACAATCTTTGGCTTCAATTTCGCTTTTTTTTAATATTTACACCGCAAGGACAACATTAGTAAAGGGCGATTGCGAGAATATTTCGTAAACTTGTATTTTTAGTCAATATTTATGTATGCATTATTTTCTTTTATTAATCATACGATGTTTTCTTAATAACATTCATATTTAACTAAATATTTTGGCATACATAAATACACAAACGCCCCCTCAACTCGAAATAAAAATGTTAAAAAAGCCGAAGAGTAATTAGAGAGTAAACGTTACGAAATGGCGGTTTTATTATCCTTACAACTGCGCGCTTAAATAAGGCAAATAGAGGCGAAGAAGTGTCAGGGATTCGGCGTGCACAATAATGGGCATTAATGGACGCATTGTTCGATGATAATGTGCACAATTCAGTGATCTGAAACAATTTGTATGTGTGTGTGGGACAAGCTCTGACAGGGCAATAATGAACCTGTTAGACTCGTTACGGAGTTACCACTAAATATTCCTCGATTTTGTGCGGCTGACAGTGCACTGTCACTACTATCGCAAAATTTTAATTTCGTTCGATCCGAATTAACTAAAACTACGGCCAACTCGTAATCGTTTCGAAGAAATTTCTCCGTTTTTGACGGGCGAACAAAATTCGAAAGTCGATTTAGAATATAAAAATATTTGATCAAAAATTACAGGGCCGTACTTCCATTAAAAAAATTAATGTAAACAAATACAAAAATACGAGGATGCGAATACTCGGCTTTAAGCACGATTCACAATGAATAATTTACTGTCTAAAAATATTTAATCAAAAATTCCAGGACCGTACTGCCAC
This sequence comes from Sinopyrophorus schimmeli, assembly GCA_036325965.1. Classification (NCBI taxonomy): domain Eukaryota; kingdom Metazoa; phylum Arthropoda; class Insecta; order Coleoptera; family Elateridae; genus Sinopyrophorus; species Sinopyrophorus schimmeli. The sequence continues at coordinate 384,578 of JARFIZ010000068.1, forward strand.
CAACAACTATACTTCATTGAGAAAATATCACTTGCTTTTTATTTTAACAAAGCATTCGTAAAAGTACAACGCATTCTGTAATTTTACTATAGCTACCATTTGTTTTGTAAAATATCGTAATTTTACAAATATTTTTAACAGTGTAGCTTTACGAAATCAATATCTCTCTGGAAAAAAAATTAATTTTCATAAAATATGTACTGAATTGTTGACAAAAGACCCCATTAGAACCAAAATTGCCAAAAAAAATTTCTAAATATTGGGCAGCCGAAAAGCAAGGTTAGAATTCGTTTTGGCAAAATGTTTTCGCAAAACCAACGTCATTTTCGCCGATTGCGTTTTATAACATAAAAATAATATTCACAATAAATAATTTACTGTCTAAAAATGTTTAATCAAAAATTACAGGACCGTACTTCCATCAGAAACACCAAATCGGTTTGAATGCATTCAAATTTGAAAAATTAGTGCAAATAAAGGTAATAAATACAAGAATGTGCACAGTCGATTTTAAGCACCATTCACAATAATTAATTTACTGTGGAAAAATATTTAATCAAAAATTCCAGGACCGTACTTCCACCAAAACTATACTTCTTTGAGAAATTGTCACTTATTTTTTATTTTAACAAAGCATTCGTAAAATTACAACGCATTCTGTAATTATAATATAGCTACCATTTGTGTTGGTAAAATATCGTAATTTTACAAATATTTTTAACAGTGTAGCTTTACCAAATCGATATCTGTCTGGAAAAAATTTAATTTTCATAAAATATGTACTGAATTGTTAAAAAAAGACCCCCATTAGAACCAAAATTGCCAAAAAAAATTTATAAATATTGGGCAGCCGAAAAGCAAGGTTAGAATTCGTTTTAGCAAAATGTTTTCGCAAAACCGTCATTTTCGCCGATTGCGTTTTATAATATAAAAATAATATTCACAATAAATAATTTACTGTCTAAAAATATTGAATCAAAAATTACAGGACGGTACTTCCATCAGAAACACCAAATCTGTTTGAATACATTCAAATTTGAAAAATTAGTGCAAACAAGGGCAATAAATACGAGAATGTGCCCACTCGATTTTAAGCACCATTCAGAATAATTCATTTACTGTCTAAAAATAATTTAAACAAAAATTACAGGGCCGTACTTCGATCGGAAACACCAAATCTGTTTGAATGCATTTAAATTTGAAAAATTAATGAAAACAAAGTCAAGAAACACGAGGATGTGCGCATTCGAGCGAAAAGTGGCACATTTCCGAGCGAGGGAGGCAAATGAAGCGCGACGCGGAGCGGCGCGCTTCATTTTCCCGAGATCGGAATGTGCCACTTTGAGCTCGAATGTGCACACTCGGTTTTAAGCGTGATTCACAATAAACAATTTACCGTCTAAAAATATTTACTCAAAAAATCCAGGACCGCACTTCATTGAGAAATTATCACTTGCTTTTTATTTTAATAAAGCATTCGTAAAATTACAACGCATTCTGCAATTTTACTATAGCTACCATTTGTTTTGTAAAATATCGTAATTTGACAAATATTTTTAACAGTGTAGCTATACCAAATTAATTTCTCCATCAAAAAAAAAGCAAATTTTCATAAAATATGTACTGAATTGTGTAAAAAAGCCCTATTAGAACCAAAATAGCCCAAAAAAAATCGATTTCTAAATATCGGGCGGCCGAAAAACAAGGTTAGAATTCGCTTAGGCAAAATGTTCGTCCTTTTTCGCCGATTGCGTTCGTCATTTAAATTTAAAGCGGCGAATTACGATCGCCTCAAGATTTGGCGAGCAGAAAATTGAAAAGCCATCAAAAGAAAAACAATTTCCAACGGCTGAGCGCTCGCCCACGAATCTTTAACCTTTATTAACCAATATTTAAGGGGGGAGGCGGGCCGGGCCGTTTGAAGTTCATAAAAGAATTAATTATTTGCGAGAGCGCATAAAACAAAAGTTATATTCGGGAAGGCTGTCGACGTCACGCGAAATTTTTCGAAGAATATTAAAACGAAATTATCTTTTCGCGTAGGCCGGGAATGATCTGCTCGGCCGTAGAAAAATAATTCGAGAGAAAATTTTCATCAACATTTCGGCTTAGGCCTCTGTCGCTTTATCCGAGAAGAGGCCTATTATGATAATGGGTCTCATCACGGCCGTCGAGGAGCGCCTTTCGGAGCCCCGATATTTACACCCTTGTAACGCAAGGTGCTTTTTCCCCCCGCGCGCGCGCGCGAGCCGCTCCGAAGGCGAAATGTAAATTTAATTTTATAGTTGTCGGAGGGCTTTACGAGACAGCCATTAACTTTATTTTTTTGCTAAAGAGCAAAATGCTTTGCCCGCTTCAAATTTTGCGCTACCAATTTTCTACATGAATATTCACTTCGTTAAAATGGCTGCGAAGGTGCGTTCGCGCCGTTTCTCATTTCGGCCGCGCGTTTCGCTCCTAATTTCTCAATTGTTTCGCGTATTGACACAGTTCGGAGAACGACAGTATGAAGTTGGCCACGTAAGCAAATCAACTAAATGTTTCGTTAATTTTTTTGAAATTAAATGCATTGGGAAAGATTTGTTGTTTTTGATGAAAGTACGGTCCTGTAATTTTTGATTAAATATCTTTAGACGGTAAATTAATTATTGTGAACGGTGCTTAAAGCCGAGTGTGCGCATTCGAGCTCAAAGTGGCACATTCCGATCTCGGGAAAATGAAGCGCGCCGCTCCGCGTCGCGCTTCATTTGCCTCCCTCGCTCGGAAATGTGCCACTTTTCGCTCGAATGCGCACATCCTCGTGTTTCTTGACTTTGTTTTCATTAATTTTTCAAATTTAAATGCATTCAAACAGATTTGGTGTTTCCGATCGAAGTACGGCCCTGTAATTTTTGTTTAAATTATTTTTAGACAGTAAATGAATTATTCTGAATGGTGCTTAAAATCGAGTGGGCACATTCTCGTATTTATTGCCCTTGTTTGCACTAATTTTTCAAATTTGAATGTATTCAAACAGATTTGGTATTTCTGATGGAAGTACGGTCCTGTAATTTTTGATTCAATATTTTTAGACAGGAAATTATTTATTGTGAATATTATTTTTATGTTATAAAACGCAATCGGCGAAAATGACGTTGGTTTCGCGAAAACATTTTGCCAAAACGAATTCTAACCTTGCTTTTCGGCTGCCCAATATTTAGAAATTTTTTTTGGCAATTTTGGTTCTAATGGGGGTCTTTTTTTAACAATTCAGTACATATTTTATGAAAATTAAAATTTTTTCCAGACAGATATCGATTTGGTAAAGCTACACTGTTAAAAATATTTGTAAAATTACGATATTTTACAAACACAAATGGTAGCTATATTATAATTACAGAATGCGTTGTAATTTTACGAATGCTTTGTTAAAATAAAAAGTAAGTGACAATTTCTCAATGAAGTATAGTTGTTGGTAGAAGTACGGTCCTGGAATTTTTGATTAAATATTTTTAGACAGTAAATTACTTATTGTGAATGGTGCTTAAAATCGAGTGTGCACATTCTCGTATTTATTGCCCTTATTTACACAAATTTTTAAATTTAAATGCATTCAAACAGATTTGGTGTTTCTGATTGAAGTACGGTCCTGTAATTTTTGTTTAAATATTTTTAGACAGTAAATTAATTGTTGTGAATGTGCTTAAAATCGAGTGTGCACATTCTCGTCTTTAATGCCGTTTTGGGATGTAGTTTAGTCGTCCGAAGCGGTCCTAGATTTTTTTTGGGGAATTTTTAGGCACCCTTAAGTTTAAATTAACGCCCACGAAAGTTGAAATTTTGAAAAAATTAATAAATAAATAAATTTCCGAGGCGGCAATCGAAAATTATTAAAGAAATCCTACGCTTGTTTTATTTATTAATTTTTTGTGCCATTTTCCAAATTTTTATAAATGTAAGCACGGCCTTTTTGGCTTCAATTTATGGGGAAAAGTATCAAAATTAAAGGTCTGCGATTTTTCGAAAAGTTAAAGGGGTGCGATTATTCAAAGTTGTGATTTGATAAAATAATGACGGTCTTTTTGAAGTTATACTTCTTTTGGCGTTGTAAATAAAATTTTAGCACGTAACGGAAGTTGCGCGCGCACCACTATCGAAAATGGTATAGTATAAAGTTGACTATCTAAAAAAGTAAATTAATTATTGTGAATCATGCTTAAAGTCGAGTGTGCACATTCGAGCTCAAAGTGGCACATTCCGATCTCGGGAAAATGAAGCGTGCCGCTCCGCGTCGCGCTTCATTTGCCTCCCTCGCTCGGATATGTGCCACTTTTCGCTCGAATGCGCACATCCTCTTGTTTATTGAATTTGTCTATATTATTCTTGGCGCTTTCAAATCATAAATCTAAATTTAACTTAGTAACTACCTATCTTATGTTCAAAAAATGTATTTACCATAGCAATGAGTGGAAGGGAGCGAAAAGATACGACAATCTCGTCAATGCGAGTGAGAGGGAACGATTAAAACTATTCAACTGACTTTGCGTTTAATGCATTGGCCTAAATTATTGTGAATCGTGCTTAAAACCGAGTGTGCACATTCGAGCTCAAAGTGGCACATTCCGATCTCGGGAAAATGAAGCGCGCCGCTCCGCGTCGCGCTTCATTTGCCTCCCTCGCTCGGAAATGTGCCACTTTTCGCTCGAATGCGCACATCCGCGTATTTATTCAATTTGTTTACATTAATTTTTAAAATTTGAATGCATTCAAACAGATTTGGTGTTTCTGATGGAAGTACGGTCTTGTAATTTTTGTTTAAAAATTTTTAGACAGTAAAGTAATTATTGTGAATGGTGCTTAAAATCGAGTGTGCACATTCTCGTATTTATTGCCCTTGTTTGCACTAATTTTTCAAATTTAAATGCATCAAACAGATTTGGTGTTTGGAAGTACGGTCCTGTAATTTTTGATTAAACATTTTTAGAGAGTAAATTAATTATTGTGAATATTATTTTTATGTAATAAAACCATATAAAACCGTGATCTAATACGGGTACCATTTTTTTTGTGTGAAATTAATACTAGATCAACTACGATACACATAGTGATGCGCAAAATTGGTCTTGGTCTTGCATTTTTGCAAGACCAAGGCCAAGATTGTCTTTATGCTAGCAAGACTTGGTCTTGTTCTTGTTTTGCTCATCACTAGATACATATAAAACGTCAAAATATACAATGACACATAAAATGAATGACGTTTCTCAGACGTCATTGTATGTCAAGAAGTTAACCTCATTCTTTATTCTGAATAATTTAATTGTAATTAATAATCATTATTTTTGAATTTAATATATGGGTGATTCTACAAAAGTTGGGCAACTTGATGTCATCATTCAATAGAGAAAGAATTTTATCATTTTTTGCAAATATTTCATTACATTCCAAAAAATGCATGCTCCTTTTGCCTGCTCATCCAATGAAGATGTATTTTTTTAAAGGCGAGTTTGTAAAATAACACAATAAATGTACAAAACATCAGTACCTTGTCGTGTCACATCTCTCGAATTCCATAATTGAGTGATTGTATGTTAAAATATATTCAATTAATTGTAAATTTTACTATTCCACTATAAATTACGAATTATTGACTAATTTATTTAACATCTTTTATCATAAAATCGAATACAGTAATCTTTAAAAAAAATTATGAACTCTGTGTTCACTTTCATCCGTCAGTCCTGTGTCCAATTTTAAAATTTGAAATTCCTCCCAATTATAGAAATTCAAACATTAAATCCTTATTCAGTATTTAGTATTGGTAGTAAAGTTAGCTAAAAAGCGCGCCCTGTATACGATAGGCATTTTGAAAACAGTGAAAACGGCGTTGCTATCGCGTAAGCACGTGCAGTTCCAGACAAAATGACAGTTCTATGGCGAGTAGTTATTTCTTTACGTAGATATATTTCGCTGTGATTTATTTATCACAAAATGTGATTTGTTAAAATATATCCATCCAATTAATGGAAAATCCGGTAGAAATTTTACTTTTAATTATAATCTTAAAATTGTGACTCGTTCATCAGTTCCGTGTCGTCAGTTCCATGTCCGAAATTTTGATAGAAGACTGACGTATTACCATGGTACTGATATATAGTACATACATTCATCCATTAATTTTAATACTTTCTAATATAATTAATATTTTTTTCTAAAATGATTTTATTCATAAAAATGTGTGCATTGTGAATTTATAAGATAGTTTTATCAAAGTCGCAATAAATCTTGTATTTTTTAATAAATAATATATTTCATTTGTACCCTGGTAACGTCGTCAGTTCCCTGGCATTCAAATTTAGAAAAATCCAAATATCTCAAAAATTGTTTGAAAAAGTGACTGGCCCTGTTTGGAACAGTGTATTTATTAGATTACCTATATCTTTATAATAAAATACTGGAAAATTTTCACCTAAAACTATACAAACAAAATTAGGTCAAAAGTTGCCCAACTTTTATAGAATCACTCATATATAAGATATTTTAATTAATAAAATTAAACTAATATTAATTCCGTACCGAAAAAAAAATAATGCTCTCCCTTCCCCGTTATCATTTAACCATACAATATTTTTAACCCCATCTAGCGATAAAATGCCAATAAGATTCTAAATATTTAAAGATCCCTGACAAATAACGAAGTTAAAATTATTTCTATTAGTGTGTTCGGACCCCACGCCCCGACGCGCCCCGCCATTTTAATTTTTACCCGGAAAAATTCAAATTTCAAATTTGCAATAATAACGTAAATGCAAATTCACATTAAAGAGAATATGGATTCGTCTTCTTTGAAGCCGGCTATTTCAATTTGTTGTTTAAATTGATGTAAACAAAAACAAAACATCAACGTCTAATTGTCGCGTTATTATTATAATTTTACTAAATCATAATAATTATTAAAAAGCAAAAAGAAGGCGAATCCACATTTCCTTTAATGTGAATTTCCCTTTACGTTATTATCGCAAATTTGAAATTTGAATTTTCGCGGGCAAAAAATCAAAATGGCGGGGCGCCCCGTGGCGCCGAACACACCATATGCTTATTTTAAAGCGCGCTTGTACTAAAAAAATCTCAAACTTCCTTTTCCAATTTTTTAAAGCTATATTTCAACAAATTAAACAATTCTCGAATTTTTTTACGCACAAAAAAAATAAGAGCTCGTCAACCACCGATTTAATTATTTTGTGGGGCGAGAAACTTATTTAAAAATTAAACCCGATACATCTGCATTTAAATAGAGCCATAACCCAATCGGATTCTATCAGAAAATGAAGCGAACTCGCAAAGTTTCGAAATTAACGAGATAACAAGGTAGCACAGGGTATAATAACCGAGCGAAAAGTTTGAATTGCACAACACGTATAAGGGATGTAGTTGCTTCCCTTACGCGCTTTATCTATTTATATATCAGAGACACGAAAATTATGCAAAGCATCCACTGCGGTAAAAAGGTCGTCCAGCGAGATAGCTTCGCTAAATCGAATTACAACCCCCATTAGCTACCCAAAAACTCCACTATTTGCGTTCATAAATATTTTAGGACAGAGCAAAACGGCATGTAAAACATCGCACACTAACCTCTTATGGCCGTGTCCTGATGATGATGGCAATCTGAAACGTGGCATCCGCGCCTCTGCTGCAAGCTGGGGCAGTGCCGACCTCCGTTCTGGGGTTGCACTTTCGTGGAACGGGCGCGGGACATCATGCCCGGGCCGCAGTCCGTGTCGCACGACGACCAGGGCCCCCACGGGGTCACCTGGCAATCCACCACTGCAACAAAATTACATTTTCAATTTTTTTCAATTAAAAAAAATATTAGAAGTTCGAAGGAGACTTTAAAAAAAAGTCGCCATTATGAAAATTTTAAAAGAAATCGCTTTATATTTACAAATTATGCATATGAAATGTTTCATCTTCTTTGGTACAAAAGACTTTTTGAAAAAAAAAATGTTTTTTTCGAAATAGGAATAAAAGATAATTAAATAATAAAAATAAATTGTTTATAACGATAAATTAGGTCCCGCTAAGGCAGCCCCAGTCGGGTTGCGTTAAGGCATTCCCTTGCACATCCCAGTTATCATTAAATTAATTTTTCTTACTTGGGAAAAAACAATTTCCATCTACGCAGATCCAATTTATCTATTTTGTGGATTAAATTAAAACTTCATAGACCAATTTTTTTTATTTTCATGATGTGTTGCCCCAAACGGACCCCATATATTATACAAGATGTTTCCGAAAAGTTGTCAGGGCCGAAAATGGGCGGTGGAAGTGATTTTTCTGAACAGTTTATATTTGATAATATTTCTAAATTCGTTGATTTAAAAAAGTAATAAAAGATAAAAAGTAATAAAAATAAATTGTTTATAACAATAAATTAAGTCCCGCTAAGGCAGCCCCAGTCGGGTTCCGTTAAGGCATTCTCTTGCACATCCCAGTTATCATTAAATTAATTTTTCACACTTAAGAAAAAATAATTTCCATCTACGTAGATCTAATTTATCTATTTTGTAGATTAAATTAAATCTACTTAAATCATTTTTTTTATGTTCACAATGCGTTACCCAAACAGACCCCACATACTATACAGGGTGTTTCCAAAAAGTTGTCAGAGGCGAAAATGGGCGTTGAGAGTGATTTTTCAGAACAGTTTCTATGTGGTAATATTTCTAAATTCGTTGATTTAAAAAAGTAATAAAAATAAATTGTTTATAACAATAAGTGAGGTTCCACTGAAGCAACCCCAGTCGAGTTCCGTTAGGGCATTCCCTTGCAGAGGCCAGTTATCATTAAATTAATTTTTCCCACTTGGAAAAAAATCATTTCCATCGACATAGATCTAATTTATCTATTTTGTAGATTAAATTAAATCTACATCAGTCGATTTTTTTTATTTTCACGATGCGTTACCCCAAATAGACCCACATACTATACAGGGTGTTTCCGAAAAGTTGTCAGAGCCGAAAATAGGCGGCGAGGGTGATTTTTCCAAACAGTTTCTATTTGGTAATATTTATAAATTCGTTGATTTAAAAAAGTTATAGAAAAAACAAAATTGAGCCCATATTTTGAGAACCGCAGGTTTTTTGACCGACGTCAACGTTAAATTACCTAATTAAGAAACATATCCAAGGGCCTAAAAAACGCTGTTTTTTACATAAAAGAGATTTCGCTTTTTTATAAGTATTTAAAAACCCCAAGAGCTGAAGAGCCAAAATTTTCCACAACTATTACTAATGCGAAAATACATCATAGTAAAAAAATTAAGGCCGCATTTACACGTTAATCGCGCAATTCAAAGCAAAATGCGAATTTGCCGCACTCTAGATGCCGTTTGAAAAATAAGCGACATATGTCGGCGCCCTTTCGAGCGAAACGTAGGCGAAAAAGGATTACGGTTTCGCAGATAACCGAAGCGAAAGAACATGAAAATTATAAGCGATAGTCTTGCAAATTCAGAAAGAGCCTCCGCGCGCTATTTATAACACTATAAGGAAAGCAATTGCGCGGAAGTGGAAATAAGAACGAGCCGAAACGAGAATTTGCACGGATCCTGCGAGCAGGCAACACAAAGTCATTTGCGCTGATTGAAGTATCGAAGTGTGCAAGAATGAAATGATTAGAAGAAGGGCAAAGAGCAAAAAGCGGCATTCCTCTTTTGTGCGTCGTCGAAACAATTCCGTCGGAAGGGGGCGCTTTCGAAAAACGCGTTCGCATCGGCCCTTATCGCCCCAATTTAATATTTACGTTAATAATCCCCCCGGGGGCGGGGGGCAGAAGTTTGGTCTTTTATCGAATTAGAAGAGGAAGGAACGCCGGCCGCGTCATCTGTTAGAAGTTCGACGAAAAGTCCTAAATGTAAATTTGAAGCAGATTGACGAGCCGCGAAGCCCCTCGATAAGGCGGCTCGCGGTTTTACCGGCGCGCGTTTTTCCCCTAATTTTTCTTTTCTGGTTCGTTTTCGCGTGCGATTTACAATTGACAGTTTATTATCCGCGATCCGTCAACCGGAAAGGGAACACGTGTATCCGAGGGATTTGGCGGTGCTCTCGCGCCCGGCGAAGAAGAATGTCGCAAATGTTCTTTTAACTCTCCGGACGCGAATGCGAAAATCTTGGGAGACGCGAATGCAAATCAACAATTCGCTAATCCCCGGATTTGCTTGTTTATTCGATAAATCGAAGTGGGACTAGGACAAAAATACGCACGGAAAAAATACAGGGCCGACGCGGATTACGTTTGTGTGGAGTTTCGTTTCGAAGCAACGATTTTTGAAGTTATACTTCTTCTGGCGCGGGGGAGTAAATGAATTATTGTGAACCGGGCTTAAAAAACGAGTGTGCACAATCGAATTTTAAATGCATTCAAAAAGATTTGGCGTTTTTGATGAAAGTACGGCCCTGTAATTTTTGATTAAATATTTTTAGACAGTAAATTAATTATTGTGAATGGTGCTTGAAACCGAGTGTGCACATTCGAGCTCAAAGTGGCACATTCCGATCTCGGGAAAATGAAGCGCGCCGCTCCGCGTCGCGCTTCATTTGCCTCCCTCGCTCGGAAATGTGCCACTTTTCGCTCGAATGCGCACATCATCGTATTTATTACATTTGTCTACTTAATCCTTCGCCCTTTCTAATCACAAATTTTAATTTATTTTTAGTAAATATTGATTATATGTTCGAAAAACGTTTTTACCATAGCAATGAGTGGAAGAGAGCGAAAAGATACGACAATTTCATCAACGCGAGCGAGAGGGAACGATTAAAATTATTGAACTAATTTTTCGTTTAGTATATGGGCCTAAATTATTGTGAATGACGCTTAAACCCGAGTGTGCGCATTCGAGCTCAAAGTGGCACATTCCGATCTCGGGAAAATGAAGCGCGCCGCTCCGCGTCGCGCTTCATTTGCCTCCCTCGCTCGGAAATGTGCCACTTTTCGCTCGAATGCGCACATCATCGTATTAATTACATTTGTCCACTTTATCCTTCACCCTTTCTAATTTCACATTTGAATTTATTTTAGTAAATATTGATTTTATGTTCGAAAAACGTTTTTACCATAGCAATGAGTGGAAGAGAGCGAAAAGATACGACAATTTCATCAACGCGAGCGAGAGGGAACGATTAAAATTACTGAACTAATTTTTCGTTTAGTATATTGGCCTAAATTATTGTGAAAGACGCTTAAACCCGAGTGTGCACATTCGAGCTCAAAGTGGCACATTCCGATCTCGGGAAAATGAAGCGCGCCGCTCCGCGTCGCGCTTCATTTGCCTCCCTCGCTCGGAAATGTGCCACTTTTCGCTCGAATGCGCACATCATCGTATTTATTACATTTGTCTACAATATCCTTCGCCCTTTCGAATTTCAAATTTGAATTTATTTTAGTAAATATTGATTATATGTTCGAAAAACGTTTTTACCATAGCAATGAGTGGAAGAGAGCGAAAAGATACAACAATCTCATCAACGCGAGTGAGAGGGAACGATTTAGTTCAATAAATTAGAACTCGAATTTAAGTTTTATGCACGATACATTTATACTATTATGCTACTCCCAAAGTGCGGTCCTGGAATTTTTCATTAAATATTTTTAGACAGCAAATTAACTCAAAGCTCCCAAAATCGAGAAAAAACGTGGATTAACGGCTATTTGTGGACGGATCTTTAAAAACTATAGAAATTCAGATTCGCCAACTTTTGGCCTCGGATAGGCCGAAACAACCATAGCGTGCCATTTGAAATTCTCCAGAAAAACGGGCTCGAAGAGTTCGACTTGCAGGTATTTAAAAAACTATTATTTTGCCATGTAATTTTATAAAATTACTTCGATTTGAACTAATTAGATTTTTCGTTAAAAAAACGAAAATAAAACGAGAAAAAGAAAACAAATATGCTCAATTCGGTTCGTGACAGATGCTCAAAAGTAATTAATTTTTCGAGTTAGAAAGATAAAATCAAAAAGGTCTCTTGTATTTTGGTCCTAAATAACGTGTTAAAAAATCAATTAAATAGGTATATCAAGTAATTTCGGATAATTTTGCATTCTTTTTACAACTTTCGGAAGAACTACCATCTTGAAAAATTATAGCGCCTCTATTTGTGGACGGATCTTTAAAAACTATACAAATTCGGATTTGCCAGACTTTTTGTCTTCGGATAGGTCCAAAAAACCATAGGCGTGCCATTTGAAATTCTCGAGAAAAACGGGTTCGAAGAGTTCGACTTGTAACTATTTTTTCTAAATTTCCACTTTCAAAAATCGTAGCGCGGTTATTTGTGAACGGATCTTTAAAAACGTTTCAGATTATGAAAGCCCGTTTATCGGGCCGTAAAAACAGTCAAATAAATCAACAGGGCCCCATGTTAAGACTGGGAGAAAAACGCGCACAAAGTGTTCAAAATGTAAATTTTGCTAAAATATTAAATTTTCAAAATGCTTTAACTCAGCCGTCTTTGCGAATTTCGTCAAATCCTTTCATTTGCGAACGTTTCCAACCCTAACACGTCGGAATACGGTCCTAACTTAAAACTCGGCCTACTAAAATTTTACTCCCAGCGCGCCAAAAGAAGTATAACATCAAAAAATTCCTCTCGGACCGAATTTTACACCAAGGCAATTAAATAAATTAAAAATAATCCCCTCCGCGTTTACTTCGCAATTTTTTACAGTGTAGATAAAAAAATCAGCTAAATATCGTCAAGTGGACTTTTCCGAGCTAATCCACGTTAAATCGAAACTAATTTTGAAATTAAAACGATTTCCTTGTGTTTTCTTTTTAAGAACGCGGACAAAAATTAAATTGTTCTCCGAACGAACGTTTAATATTAAAAACAAAAAAACGTTCGCGTAATTTTCGGAAGAATCGTACGAAATTTTAGATGTGTCTTTTTCCTGTCGATATTTCGCAGCAGCGACTTCGTTGTTCAATATTTGCGAATTTAGCAAATAACCAGCCACCAAAATATATCAAATAAGCTTTCATATTAAACGAAAAGGCATTCGTCCAGAAACAAACCTCAATATCTAAGAATTTGCATGAAGGAATTCGAATCTCGCATAGACCCATCTTTTACTGTCGTACATTTGTCATTCTTGTGGTTGTTTTTTTTTATTCTACGACTTACTAAAATCGACTACCCAAACTTTTTGATTTACAGCTTTCGCCTCATAAGCAAATAAATAACCCTCAAATTTATTTTAAGCTTCGGGGGAGGGGAGCGCTAAATTATCTCGAAAACCACCCGACGGATCCAAACGATTTTTTAGCCCGCCATTCAAAACGAAAATACAAGGTGACCTTTTCGATTTTAGCCTCGTAGCGTGAAGGATCGACTTTTTTCAAGCGATCGGCGGTTCGATTTCTTCGTCCGCCATATTTAATGGCGTGGGATCGGGCTTTTTGAGGTTACCTCGCGCAAAGAAGTGCGAATAAGGTACTGGAGGGTAATAAGGCCCACTTATAACGTAAGTGATTTTTACATATTTTTTTCTGAAAATAACGTATATTTAAAAACAAAAAAACTGAAAACACGTTTTTAAAAAGCAAAACATACACTGATGTTTAGGCCTTATTAAACGAACAGGCAGATAATAAGGCCCGCCTTAGAATACAATGGCAGATATTAATTCCCGAATAAAGTATTCAATTCAGGGGTAGCAACTTTGGCATATAAAAGGTGCTTGGTCATCTTTCGTTAGTCCAACACATTCTTCATGTACCCAAGTGTTACATAACGCACAAGATCTCATATCAGCCACAAAATCATGGTTGCAGACGGAACACATCCCAGATTGTTTGGAGGAGCCAGCAATATTGTATTTTTACGTAACCCTGATTTTGATTGTCAGGACCCTCAAGCATTTGCCTTTTATTAAAATATTGAGGCCCGGGCCTTATTACCTGAGTAGTACATTTTTCCTTTTTTTGATTATCTTTTTTTTCTGATTAAATAAATCAAGTCAACTAAAGAAGAAGTCAAAGAAGAAGCTTACCTCTTTGTATATAATTTTGCTCCTCTTAAATATTCACACGATAGCACTAATTGAAAGTTAATTTGGCAGAGATACATTCATAAATTGCACATAATATTGAGGTAGATTCACTAAATCGAGGTTTCCCGCGTTAATTGAAACCCAGAAAATTTTCCAACCCAGAGGTGATATGTTTTAGATGTTTTTCGCTCGCCGATGGCACTAAATAAGCGATTTCGATTATAGTTTTTATTTAATGGCTTCTAGGCTTTATTACCGGGTGGGCCTTATTACCCTCCGGTACCTTACAAATTAATTTCTTAATGATTCGCAATAATTTGGACCAATACATTACACGAAATATTAATTGAATAATTTTAATCGTTCCCTCTCACTTGCAATGACACGATTATCGTATCTTCTCGCTTCCTTCCACTTATTGCTATAGTAAATACCTTTTTCTAATATAAATTAGATATTTACTAAATTAGGTTCAAATTTTTGATTTGAATGAGCTTAGGATAAATTACACAAATGTAATAAATACGAGGATGTGCGCATTCGAGCGAAAAGTGGCACATTTCCGAGCGAGGGAAGCAAATAAAGCGCGACGCGGAGCGGCGCGCTTCATTTTCCCGAGATCGAAATGTGCCACTTTGAGCTCGAATGTGCGCACTCGGTTTTAAGCATGATTCACAATATTTAAGGCCAATAAATTAGACGAAAAATTAATTTAATAATTTTAATCGTTCCCTCTCACTCCCACTGACATGATTATCGTATCTTTTCGCTCCCTTCCTCTCATTGCTAGGGCAAATACGTTTTTCGGTATATAAAATCGATATTGGCTACATTATATTATAGTTTTTTTTTAAGGCTTCTGGGCTTTATTACCTGGTGGGCCTTATTACCCTCCGGTACCTTACAAATTAATTTCACGACAATTTCTTAATGATTCGCAATAATTTAGACCAATACATTATACGAAATATTAATTGAATAGTTTTAATCGTTCCTCTCACTTGCATTGACACGATTATCGTATCTTCTCGCTTCCTTCCACTCATTGCTATGGAAAATACCTTTTTCTAATATAAATTAGATACTTACTAAATTAGGTTCAAATTTTTGATTTGAATAAGCTTAGGATAAATTACACAAATGTAACAAATACGAGGATGTGCGCATTCGAGCGAAAAGTGGCACATTTCCGAGCGAGGGAAGCAAATGAAGCGCGACGCGAAGCGGCGCGCTTCATTTTCCCGAGATCGAAATGTGCCACTTTGAGCTCGAATGTGCGCACTCGGTTTTAAGCATGATTCACAATATTTAAAGCCAATAAATTAGACGAAAAATTAATTGAATAATTTTAATCGTTCCCTCTCACTTGCATCGACACGATTATCGTATCTTCTCGCTCCCTTCCACTCATTGCTATGGTAAATACGTTTCTCGGTATATAAAATCAAAATTGACTACATTACATTATAGTTTTTATTTAATGGCTTCTGGGTCTTATTACCTGGCGTGCCTTATTACCCTCCGGTACCTTATTCGAAATTTGCGTTTCTCGAAAGATTAACGGAAAAAAGCGGGCGAAACGTGATTTATTTATTTTTTTTTTGAAATCCAAAACACAAACAATCGAAATCGGCCGACAAAGAAAACGCATTCGTCTTTCTTATTCCGGCCGACGGTGAGACATCAAAGACGTCGCCATGGCAACGCGTAAATCCAAGCTTGCGTCGTCAAACAGTATTAAATATCAAACAATAACAATAAGAATAATAAGGTTAATTATTTTTGTTGAAAATAACGAAACGCTTTCGAGCGTCGAATCGAAAACGATTAAAATTCGCCTCTTTTCGCGCTGATTAAAAGACAAAAGCTATTTCTATGGAACGCTATATTTAAATGAGTAATTAAGAAAATAGTTGGCTTATGAAAATTTGTTTAGTGTCGTCCAATTAGAGAGCGTACCTTCTTTGAAGAACGAAAGCAAAAGGAGAAGCGCGCCATCCTTTGTTAATTTTTTTCCTTCGTTTGTTTCGCTTGTTTTCTTTTTTGTTTCGTTCGGTTTGCCGAACTGGTTTTGCGAAAATTATCTGTTCGGACGCGTCCGAAAAGTTAATAATAAATTCATCGCAGCCGGCCGCGGGATACGCATAGTTCGGCTAAAAGTTTTGGGGTGTCCGGGACAAATTTTCGGTTTTAATCGCTTTTACACAAATTAATTATTAACGAGGCCACTTTTCCGACATTACTAGCGTTTCTGAAGGCGAAAGCATAGCGGCTCGATTAAGCCCAAACACATTTAGGAATATAAATTATAGCCGAAATCCGCATTTACAAACCAAATTTGGGCGCTTATTAACGTCGATATAGTCGCGCTCTTTTTGGCGAATTAGGGGGCTCGGGCGCGTCGTAGGGCGACTTTATATGTAAAATGCGTGCGGATCTCGTAGTTGGCAAGAAATTTCGGTGTTTTGCAATCTGGACCATCCATCTTGCTGTCTGTGGTTTCTGGCTCTTCCCGAAGAGAAAGAAACTTATTAACGTCCTTTGTCACTTGCTCGACTGACCCCAAAGCTTTAGCTAAATATGATTGGGTCCTTTGCACCCGCAAAAAATCCGACGCGTTTTGTTTCAAAAATTACGAATTTTGGACTGTGCGCGCTTGCAGAAATTTATATTGTAATTTGTATTTTTTTAAGTCGTAATTCTTTTGGCGATTATCGATTTTCTGTTCGAAAAAAACATTTACCATAGCAATGAGTGGAAGGGAGCGAAAAGATACGACAATCTAATTAGTGCGAGTGAGAGGGAACGATTAAAATTATTTATTGGCTTAAATTATTGTGAATGGTGCTTAAAACCGAGTGTGCACATTCGAGCTCAAAGTGGCACATTCCGATCTCGGGAAAATGAAGCGCGCCGCTCCGCGTCGCGCTTCATTTGCCTCCCTCGCTCGGAAATGTGCCACTTTTCGCTCGAATGCGCACATCATCGTATTTATTACATTTGTCTACTTTATCCTTCGTCCTTTCTAATTACGAATTTTAATTTATTTTAGTAAATATTGATTATATATTTGAAAAACTTTTTTACCATAGCAATGAGTGGAAGAGAGCGAAAAGATACGACAATTCCATCAACGCGAGCGAGAGGAAACGATTAAAATTATTCAATTAATTTTTCGTCCAATTTATTGCCCTAAAATATTGTGAATCGTGCTTAAAACCGAGTGTGCACATTCGATCTCAAAGTGCCACATTCCGATCTCGGGAAAATGAAGCGCGCCGCTCCGCGTCGCGCTTCATTTGCCTCCCTCGCTCGGAAATGTGCCACTTTTCGCTCGAATGCGCACATCATCGTATTTATTACATTTGTCTACTTTATCCTTCGTCCTTTCTAATTACGAATTTTAATTTATTTTAGTAAATATTGATTATATATTTGAAAAACTTTTTTACCATAGCAATGAGTGGAAGAGAGCGAAAAGATACGACAATTCCATCAACGCGAGCGAGAGGAAACGATTAAAATTATTCAATTAATTTTTCGTCCAATTTATTGCCCTAAAATATTGTGAATCGTGCTTAAAACCGAGTGTGCACATTCGATCTCAAAGTGCCACATTCCGATCTCGGGAAAATGAAGCGCGCCGCTCCGCGTCGCGCTTCATTTGCCTCCCTCGCTCGGAAATGTGCCACTTTTCGCTCAAACGCGCACATCTTCGTATTAACTAAATTTTATACATTAATTTTTGGATTAAAAAAAATAATAAAACGACGTATGTACACTAGAGTAGATTAAAACTTAAAAAAAAGTTGTTTTTTATAGCTTGAGGGTTCAAATTGTAGTTTATATAATTTATTTAAAAAAGAAAAACTTTTTTTAATATCCTGATGGGTCCCACTAATTTTTAATATTAATAATGAATTAAAATTTATAATTTTAAGAGAAAATTTTTTTCGCTTAAAAACTGCAAAGTGTACTACTTAAAGTCAATGAAATATTAATAAAGTTTTTTTTTTTATAATCACCATTGTAATTTAAAAAGTAATTTAAAAAAAGCAAAATGCTTCTATTTTTTATTAGAATCAAAATTGAGTTGAAAATGATCATATTCAGCCATTTTGAGATGTTTAGATGGCAAAAAATTGTTTTCTTCTTTTAAAACCAAATATTTTAATTCATTATCAATTTCAAAAATTAGTGGGACATCTCAAGATATTAATTATTATTTTTCTTTTTTTATAAGCAACTAGCAAAATTCGCTTTGCGAATTCTGCAAGACAAAATCGCTTCGCGATTTTGTGTAATGCATTGCTGTGAAATTAATTTCATTATATAATTTAAGTGCTTTGCGTTTAAGACATTCGATTCATGATAAAAGTTATATTTTCTTAAAAACATCCAAAACTTTAGAATGGTGTGATCAGAACAAAATTGCTTTGTGAACAAAAAGTAAATTAAAGTAAAATTAATTCCCTTACCATCATTAAAATAACTTTATCAATATTGTATGCCGCTTAATAATGAAATAACTACTTGTTCATTTTTTTGTAAATAAACGCTTTCGCGTTTAAGGCCTTCGGCTCCTAGCAAAAGTATGTAGAAACATCTTTTCAAATAACCATGGAACTAAAATATTTGCTAAGTTATTAATTTTTTCTTAAAAAAAAGTTTATGTCAAATTGACCATTCTTACACTTTAAAAATTCATTGCAAATGTCGTCAAATAGAGCTTTTGATTTTGTTTTTGGATTGTGAAGTGCCGCTGCCGGCAGTGCTAGGATACGATATTTACCTCCAGAAGAACAAAATTTCCACGAATCATTTGTGATCCGCAAGCTCTGCTATCAGAGGGGTGCGAGCTGGTGTGAAGGTCTTTTAAAACTTTTTCTGTTTACTAAAGCCGCGTCATATCGTGTATACCATAATTTTAAAGCTTTTTCCATTTTCCTTTTAAGCCTTTAAAAGTACACGTTTTTATAGTGAGAATTGCAATCGGCAAAAATTACCTTTTAATTGGTTTTTATCATTTTTAAGCCAAAGTTAACTTTTAAGAAATTAAAATTATAAAGAAAATGATCTTGAAACTTTAAGGATTCCGTTCGTGTACATCACGGGGTGCCATTAAATCGTTTAGGATGTAAAAAAAACCTCAAAATTAATTCGTTTTAGCTAAACAATATTCTCATTCGACATTTATCGGCAAAAGACGTAGGTACCGTTAACAAAAGGAAATTTGCATTTAATACGTAATAAGTAGCAAGTTTGACTCTAAATAGGGGTAGTATAAGACGAAGATATATTAAACAAACAATCAAAGTCTAAAAACAAATTTTAATATCCCTGTTAAAATTTTCCATGCTCGCTGATATGTTAACTTTTCTATAAGTAAGTATACTTCGAAAGCATTCCATGTGATTAGCAAGAGTGATGCAACCTGAGAAATTTGACAATATAATCAATTTTTAATTTTTGCAATTCTTTCGAAGTTATTAATCAAGTCCATTCACGCTCGATTCAAAAATGTCAAATTAACCTTTAGCTAATTATATGATTTTTTGGTTCTTTCGATGTGTTTGATTACATGTATACCCTGTGACTAAATCATGGATCACTCGATTTAATTTACAGTAAAATCTCTCGTGGCGATCATCTCTATAAGGAGACCCCTCAAAAAGCGGTCATTATGCTTCAGAACAGATATATCGTAATTTAATTCTTCTTAAAATTTTCTTTTAGGTCACCACTCTTTAACCCGACCGCGACCATTAATTGCGCGACCGATACTTTTCAAAATTTTTAAACTTAGAAAATTTTGTACCTATAGATAATAGCTACAAAAGCGAGCGTACGTTAAACAAAATGCATTTACCTGCATTATTTATGATTCTAAGCCCGATTGATATTTTAATTCTTTCATTCTCCGTAAAGTAAAAAACTTCATTTACCATATATTGTATCCGTGTATATATAAGAATACTACTCTGTTCATAATAACTTTGATTTAATAACAATATAATTCTATACGGAGAAAAAAATATCGTCAAAATAACTATCTGACGTATCCTCAATTGACGTATTGTCAGAACAACTATTCGCTTGGCTAATGTAATGACATTTATAAGTTAATTTGACAGTTCATAGTATGATCAAAACAGCACTACATATTATACTTATAATAAGGATTCATTTATTTGATTCAAGCGTTCAACGAAGAACTCTCGTGAACGTGTGCAGTTTCCGTCGCGTAGGTAACTGTACAGTCAATTTGAGAATTTGTATAAATAAAATAGCGATACGTATGGACATTTTGACGATATTTTGTTCTCTGTGCATAACCGTTGAATCACCATGACCAAAATCGTTTGGATGTCTAAAACAATAATACGTATCGTTACTTTGATGATCCGCAATAAGGAAACTCCGGATAGCTAAATTAGCTATACGGTGTATCCCTGTGAAAGATGACTATACAACGTATAGCTAAAATTGTGTTGACCTGTGTTATTATTAAGATTATAAGCATGATTCACAATATTTAAAGCCAATAAATTAGACGAAAAATTAATTGAATAATTTTAATCGTTCCCTCTCACTTGCATCGACACGATTATCGTATCTTCTCGCTCCCTTCCACTCATTGCTATGGTAAATACGTTTCTCGGTATATAAAATCGAAATTGACTACATTACATTATAGTTTTATTTAATGGCTTCTGGGCCTTATTACCTGGCGGGCCTTATTACCCTCCGGTACCTTATTCGAAATTTGCGTTTCGCAAAAGATTAACGAAAAAAAGCGGGCGAAACGTGATTTATTTTTTTTTTTTGAAATCCAAAACACAAACAATCGAAATCGGCCGACAAAGAAAACGCATTCGTCTTTCTTATTCCGGCCGACGGTGAGACATCAAAGACGTCGCCATGGCAACGCGTAAATCCAAGCTTGCGTCGTCAAACAGTATTAAATATCAAACAATAACAATAAGAATAATAAGGTTAATTATTTTTGTTGAAAATAACGAAACGCTTTCGAGCGTCGAATCGAAAACGATTAAAATTCGCCTCTTTTCGCGCTGATTAAAAGACAAAAGCTATTTCTATGGAACGCTATATTTAAATGAGTAATTAAGAAAATAGTTGGCTTATGAAAATTTGTTTAGTGTCGTCCAATTAGAGAGCGTACCTTCTTTGAAGAACGAAAGCAAAAGGAGAAGCGGGCTTTGGACGTCGTCGTCTTCGACGAATAGCGCGCCGTCCTTTGTTAATTTTTTTCCTTCGTTTGTTTCGCTTTTTTTTTTTTTGTTACGTTCGGTTTGCCGAACTAGTTTTGCGAAAATTATCTGTTCGGACGCGTCCGAAAAGTTAATAATAAATTCATCGCAGCCGGCCGCGGGATACGCATAGTTCGGCTAAAAGTTTTGGGGTGTCCGGGACAAATTTTCGGTTTTAATCGCTTTTACACAAATTAATTATTAACGAGGCCACTTTTCCGACATTACTAGCGTTTCTGAAGGCGAAAGCATAGCGGCTCGATTAAGCCCAAACACATTTAGGAATATAAATTATAGCCGAAATCCGCATTTACAAACCAAATTTGGGCGCTTATTAACGTCGATATAGTCGCGCTCTTTTTGGCGAATTAGGGGGCTCGGGCGCGTCGTAGGGCGACTTTATATGTAAAATGCGTGCGGATCTCGTAGTTGGCAAGAAATTTCGGTGTTTTGCAATCTGGACCATCCATCTTGCTGTCTGTGGTTTCTGGCTCTTCCCGAAGAGAAAGAAACTTATTAACGTCCTTTGTCACTTGCTCGACTGACCCCAAAGCTTTAGCTAAATATGATTGGGTCCTTTGCACCCGCAAAAAATCCGACGCGTTTTGTTTCAAAAATTACGAATTTTGGACTGTGCGCGCTTGCAGAAATTTATATTGTAATTTGTATTTTTTGGCGATTATCGATTTTCTGTTCGAAAAAAACATTTACCATAGCAATGAGTGGAAGGGAGCGAAAAGATACGACAATCTAATTAGTGCGAGTGAGAGGAAACGATTAAAATTATTTATTGGCTTAAATTATTGTGAATGGTGCTTAAACGAGTGACATTCGAGCTCAGTGGCACATTCCGATCTCGGAATGAAGCGCGCCGCCGCGTCGCGCTTCATTTGCCTCCCTCGCTCGGAAATGTGCCACTTTTCGCTCGAATGCGCACATCCGCGTATTTATTGAATATAGCTCAAAATATGCAAGATAAAGTGTTTTTTATTTTTCAATGAGTGGGAGGGAGTGCAAAGATACGAATATCAGATGTATACAAATGAGAAAGAATAATGACAAAACATGACATTCATGAAACTTTTTATTTGTATTAGTTTAATGAGTGGAAGAGAGCGAAAAAATTAAATAATGGTATAATTGGGAGCGAGAGGGAATGATCGAAATTGCCTTAATATTATATTTAGTAACCTTGTGAGCTACTATTTAATTTTTTGAGTGCATTTGATTGTTTTGAAGTTCATTATTATAATTTATTTGGAAAGCACATTCCGATCTCGGGAAACACGTAAAAGGCTCAAATGTAGTCCTTTTTCAAAAAAGGCGGTATTTTTGTTTTTGTTGTTTTTTAAATTAACAATTGTTGATGGTCAATTGTGTTTCCTTCAATAACTTAGATTACCGTTTGAAAAAAAAAACACCGACCTACACACGGAAGCCTTTGCAACTGCACGCCCGAAATAAGCGACAAAATATGTTAGTTATGATTATTAAAAAATTAAAAAAATTGGCTAAATGGCAAATTAGATTTTAAAGTGTTACCAAAATAAGTGTCGAATTTGAGATCTTTATCGGATTATTGAAAAAAAAAGGAAATCTATGGCTATGTATTTATTTCCACAGAACACATGTAAATTAATTATAGAAGGCGAAGAAAACTTAAAAAAAAATTGATTATCGACACCAATGTCTATTGTTAAATTTTTGGTAAAAAAGAGTTCTCAATACAAATTAAAACATGTTGCAAATAAGCAAAAAATCTTCTGTAGCTGATATTGATTCAGTTGTCTTTTATAAATGTTAGGAAAAAAATCCCTCTCGGCGTGAATTTTCTTCGAGAAAGATTAAATAAATAAAAAGTCATTCACTCCGCGTTTACTCACCAAATTTTTAACAGTGTAATACCAAAGCAATGGCGTAATCTGTATTTGGCCGATCAAATAAACATTTTTTCAAATAATTTCAATAGTCAGTATAAATTAAAAACTAAAAACTAAATTAACTAAAAGTACTCTGAAAAACCTTTAAAACACATTCCATAATTTGCTCGTTTCGAAAAATTTAATTTTAGCCAAATAATAAAACAATTTAATTAATTTAATTTAATTTACAAAGTTCTCGGAACTAAAACGCTGAACCAAATTAAATATTTTTTAAGTTTCCATGACTTTCTGAATACAAATAAACTCATAGTTGTAAAAGGAACAAACTATCATCTACATTCGCGCTTTGACCAAATTTTTTTTAAACACTCTTATAAACAACAATTAGACCAGGCGTATAATATTAAACGCTTTCCAGTGTACAACCGAGTCTTAAAGTTTTTTAGCTGATCTTACTTACCGATTAATGGCTTTTCACAAACAAAAAATTTTTGAAAGTATTTTCACAAATAAACGAAGTACAAATTTTCAAATTCAAAATTTCCAAATACTTAAACACAAGATCGGGTTTTCAATAAATTTTTTTCAAAATTTCTAATCGGATACTGTCGGTTCCTTACACCTATCCGAGGCCCAAAAGTCCAGGGATTTCAAATCTGCAAAGTTTTAAAGATCCGTTCACAAAGAACAGAGTTGTGAATTTTTCTAAACAATTTTCGTGCGAAAAAAATGTATTTATTTTAATTGTAAAATTATTCGAAAAATTTTACTGAAAATCGTGTTGAAATCTCATTAAATTAATTAAATTTAACATTGATTAAATTAATTATTGTGAATAGTGCTTAAAGCCGGGTGTGCACATTCGAGCTCAAAGTGGCACATTCCGATCTCGGGAAAATGAAGCGCGCCGCTCCGCGTCGCGCTTCATTTGCTTCCCTCGCTCGGAAATGTGCCACTTTTCGCTCGAATGCGCACATTCTCGTATTCATTGAATTAAACTTTCTTTACAATCAAAAAATTTCAATTTATTTCAGTAAATATTGATTATATGTTCGAAAAATGTAATTTTACCATAGCATTGAGTGGAGAGAGCGAAAAGATAGAAGAAACTCATAAGTATGAGTGAGAGGGAATGATAAAAATTATTTACCACTTTTCGTAGCCTCAATTATTGTGAATCGTGCTTAAAACCGAGTGCTCATTCGAGTCAGTGGCACATTCCGATCTCGGAATGAAGCGCGCCGCCCGCGTCGCGCTTCATTTGCATCCCTCGCTCGGAAATGTGCCATTTTCGCTCGAATGCGCACATTCTCGTATTCATTGAATTAAACTTTCTTTACAACAAAAATTTCAATTTATTTCAGTAAATATTGATTATATGTTCGAAAATGTAATTACCATAGCATTGAGTGGAGAGAGCGAAAAGATAGAAGAAACTCATAAGTATGAGTGAGAGGAATGATAAAAATTATTTACCACTTTTCGTAGCCTCAATTATTGTGAATCGTGCTTAAAACCGAGTGTGCATATTCGAGCTCAGTGGCACATTCCGATCTCGGAATGAAGCGCGCCGCCCGCGTCGCGCTTCATTTGCATCCCTCGCTCGGAAATGTGCCACTTTTCGCTCGAATGCGCACATTCTCGTATTCATTGAATTAAACTTTCTTTACAATCAAAAATTTCAATTTATTTCAGTAAATATTGATTATATGTTCGAAAAATGTAATTTTACCATAGCATTGAGTGAGAGAGCGAAAAGATAGAAGAAACTCATAAGTATGAGTGAGAGGGAATGATAAAAAATTATTTACCACTTTTTCGTAGCCTCAATTATTGTGAATCGTGCTTAAAACGAGGTGCACATTCGAGTCAGTGGCACATTCCGATCTCGGAATGAAGCGCGCCGCCCGCGTCGCGCTTCATTTGCATCCCTCGCTCGGAAATGTGCCACTTTTCGCTCGAATGCGCACATTCTCGTATTCATTGAATTAAACTTTCTTTACAATCAAAAAATTTCAATTTATTTCAGTAAATATTGATTATATGTTCGAAAAATGTAATTTTACCATAGCATTGAGTGGGAGAGAGCGAAAAGATAGAAGAAACTCATAAGTATGAGTGAGAGGGAATGATAAAAAATTATTTACCACTTTTTCGTAGCCTCAATTATTGTGAATCGTGCTTAAAACCGAGTGTGCACATTCGAGCTCAAAGTGGCACATTCCGATCTCGGGAAAATGAAGCGCGCCGCTCCGCGTCGCGCTTCATTTGCATCCCTCGCTCGGAAATGTGCCACTTTTCGCTCGAATGCGCACATCTTCGTATTTATTGAATTTAGTTTAAAATATGCAAGATAGTGTTTTTTATTTTTCAATGAGTGGGAGGGAGTGAAAAGATACGAACATTACGTGTATGCAAGTGAGAAGAATTAATTAAAAAATACGACAATCTTGAAAGTTCTATTATGTATTATTGCAATGAGTGGGAGGGAGCGAAAAGATACAAGAATACCTTAAATGCAAGCGAGAGGGAACGATGAAAATTGTCTGAATAAGTATTAAGAACGGTTATAACTAAATCAATTTTTTTAAACATTAAAATTAATTCTTTAATATATTTAAATTTAACCTTTTTGATAATAAAACAAAATTGCAAAATTTACACTTTGAAAGCTTTGATTGCGTTTTTCTCCAAGACTTAACATTGAGCCTTCTTGATTTTTTTTGATCTTACCTCTCGATAAATGGGCTTTCAGAAACAAAAAAATATTTTAACGTATTTTCACAAATAAGCCAAGTACAAATTTTCAAATTCGAAATTTCCAAATACTTAATCACAAGATCGTGTTTTCATACTATTAATAAAAAATACTAATAATACATCTCTATGTATATCTAACAAGGAAGAAGTTTTACTTCTGTCGCACGCCGACTCCACTCACACACCTTTTTTTATGAATTTTGAGTGTAAAAAACCATACCAAAAATCTTTTCTGTACTTATGAAAATCACGGACGCGTAGTCACGTCCAAACAGCCATTTTAACAGTCTCAATACATATTTTTTTATTTAAGGACGTGGCACAAGGAAAAAAAAACAAGAGTAATCCGCAAAATTCTCTCTTTCAAAAGCATTTCGTCGGCCCAATCGGGTCGAACCTCTCTGACAAGCGACCAAAATTTTCTAAAAATAGCGCAAATTTCTGTTGCGAAGTTTATCAATTTCGATGACGTAACGAGGCGTCGACGCATATCAACAGCCTCATTTACTGCAACCCTAAACATTTCACGGATCATTACCCAACAAGTTCTAACAGGACGTCAGCGTCGGTCACGAAACTGAAACACCTATTTCCTGGATCCTCTTCCTATCCATTACGAAACCGCCCGAATAATTACTATAATCGCTTCGGCATTAAGGAAATAAAGCAACACCGAGGCCTTTTCGGGCCCGAAAAGACGGGGCGCGCTTCTCAACAGGTTGCCCTCGCCTCCCATCTCTCGGCGCTCTTCAAAAGTTCAAATAAAACCGACTCGTTATTAAATAATTAACCCCGCACTTTGAAAGGGGGGACGAAACGCATGTTCGAAGGCGAAACGTCAGCTCTAAATAGACAGATTAAATTTGATATTCATCTTAAATTCTGCAGCGGTAGTTCATCTAAATACGCTGTTCCGAAATTAATCCTCTTTCTCTTAAGAATGTTTGTATTAACCATGCAAATAGCTCGCTCCTGAAGGCTTTCAGACACAATATGGATGTTTTCGAGTAGCTACACACCTTTATTTCCATTCGTTATCCTTTTCTACGCTAATTTCAGTTTGCTTCGTCGGAAGCGCCAGAGGTACTTAAACGTGGTCGGGCCTTCTTTTCATTGAGGACTTTAAGACTTGGTTGTACACTGGAAAGCGTTTAATACTGTACGCTTGGTCTAATTTGTTGTTTAAAAAAAAATGTTCAAATCGCAAATGTAGATGATAGTTTGTTTCTTTTGCAACTATGAGTTTATTTATCTTCAGAAAGTCATGGACACTTAAAAAATATTTAATTTGGTTCAGCGTTTTATTTCCGACAACTTTGTAAATTAAATTTAATTAATTAAATTGCTTTATTATTTGGCTAAAATGAAATTTTTCTAAACGAGCAAATTATGGAATGTGTTTTAAAGGTTTTTCAGAGTAGGTACTCTAAGGCCGGTCGTCCATTGGAAGCGTAGTCGCGCGACTTGGTGGTAGCGCGTATACGTCCGTATACGCACGACTAATCCCAATACACGCAATGTAAGTAAACAGCGTCCACTGCAAGCGACTACGAGTGGTCGCTTGCAGTGGACGCTGTTCACTTACATTGCGTGTATTGGGATTAGTCGTGCGTATACGGACGTATACGCACTACCACCAAGTCGCGCGACTACGCTTCCAATGGACGACCGGTCTAAGTTACTTTAGTTTTTAATTTTTAATTTGTACTGACTATTGAAATTATTTGAAAAAAATGTCTGTTTTATCGGCCAAATACAGATTACGCCATTGCACTATGGGCCAAGGTCGACCAAAATAACTTTTATTGTAAAACATAGTTATTTCTATGTATTTGACCTCGAGAAATTCGATTTTTAAAAAATTTTTAAAATCGGTGAATTACTTTTTAATATAATTCCGAAAAACCCGAAATTTCGGATTTAGCAAGGTTTTTGAAAAATCTGAGGTCCTACTATGTTTAGGATCGTTTTACTGATTTTAGAATGTATTTATTTGACAAAATTTGACAAAAGTGGTTCTTTAGTTAATGCAAAAAAAACCGAAAAATATTGACAAAAACGGGTATTTTTGAAAAATCATATCTCCGAAACGGTAGTGATTTTCCCCAAGAGCATTTTTTATAATTTAAAGAAACACTTCAACTTCCAAACAAAAAAATAAAATTGAGTTTTTAACTCGGAATATTTAAAATACGAATTTTTGAATTATTTATCGAAAATATGAAAAATATGGGGGGAGACTCCAAACTTAAATTGGAGTTTGATATTTCATTTGGAACATTGTTTTGCGTCTTAATAAAAATACATTTAATGAATGCATAAACCTTGCATAAAGTTTGGATTCTCAAAAAAAAAAAAATATTTACCAAACTTTAACAATTGACATTGGTGTCCAATGTTAAGTCTTCGAAAAAACGCAATCAAAGCTTTCAAAGTGTAAATTTTGCGAAAATTTTTCATTTTCAAAAAGGTGTAACTCCGCCGTTAAATTTAAATATATTAAATAGTTAATTTCAATGCTTAAAAAATTAATTTAGTTAAAACTGTTCTTAATACATATTCAGACAATTTTCATTGTTCCCTCTCGCTTGCACTTATGGCATTTTTGTATCTTTTCGCTCTCTCCCACTCATTGCAATAATACAAATAAAAACTTTCACGATTGTAGTATTTTTTTTAATTATTTCTTCTCACTTGCATACATGTAATGTTCGTATCTTTTCACTCGCTCACACTCATTGAAAAATAAAAAACACTATCTTGCATATTTTAAACTAAATTCAATAAATACGAAGATGTGCGCATTCGAGCGAAAAGTGGCACATTTCCGAGCGAG
Organism: Sinopyrophorus schimmeli; assembly: GCA_036325965.1. Lineage (NCBI taxonomy): Eukaryota > Metazoa > Arthropoda > Insecta > Coleoptera > Elateridae > Sinopyrophorus > Sinopyrophorus schimmeli. The sequence continues at coordinate 413,359 of JARFIZ010000068.1, forward strand.
GGAGGCAAATGAAGCGCGACGCGGAGCGGCGCGCTTCATTTTCCCGAGATCGGAATGTGCCACTTTGAGCTCGAATGCGCACACTCGGTTTTAAGCACGATTCACAATAATTGAGGCTACGAAAAAGTGGTAAATAATTTTTTATCATTCCCTCTCACTCATACTTATGAGTTTCTTCTATCTTTTCGCTCTCTCCCACTCATTGCAATAATACAAATAAAAACTTTCACGATTGTAGTATTTTTTTTAATTATTTCTTCTCACTTGCATACATGTAATGTTCGTATCTTTTCACTCGCTCACACTCATTGAAAAATTAAAAACACTATCTTGCATATTTTAAACTAAATTCAATAAATACGAAGATGTGCGCATTCGAGCGAAAAGTGGCACATTTCCGAGCGAGGGAGGCAAATGAAGCGCGACGCGGAGCGGCGCGCTTCATTTTCCCGAGATCGGAATGTGCCACTTTGAGCTCGAATGCGCACACTCGGTTTTAAGCACGATTCACAATAATTGAGGCTACGAAAAGTGGTAAATAATTTTTATCATTCCCTCTCACTCATACTTATGAGTTTCTTCTATCTTTTCGCTCTCTCCCACTCAATGCTATGGTAAAATTACATTTTTCGAACATATAATCAATATTTACCGAAATAAATTGAAATTTTTTGATTGTAAAGAAAGTTTAATTCAATGAATACGAGAATGTGCGCATTCGAGCGAAAAGTGGCACATTTCCGAGCGAGGGAGGCAAATGAAGCGCGACGCGGAGCGGCGCGCTTTATTTTCCCGAGATCGGAATGTGCCACTTTGAGCTCGAATGCACACTCGGCTTTAAGCACGATTCACAATAATTTAAGCCAATAAATAATTTGAATCGTTCCCTCTCAGTCGCACCAATGAGATTGTCGTATCTTTTCGCTCCCTTCCACCCATTGCTATAGTAAATACGTTTCACAAGAATTAATTTACTGTCTAAAAACACCTCATCAAAAATTACAGGGCCGTACTTCCCCATCAAAATCACGAAATCTGTTTGAATGCAATTAAATTCGAAAAATTAATTTATTTCCTTCGTCCGTCTAATTTTCGTTAGCTGTGCGCGCGCAACTTCCGACGCCCACCACAATTTTACTCTCAACGCGCCCAAAGAAGTACAACTTCAGCAGAAAATCGCATAATTCAAATGCGCTCGATTTTCATCGAACACAACCCAATTACGAAAACAATAAATTCAAGTTAAGAAGCAATAAAAGTCCATAAATTAAAAAAAAATCCCCAACAAGCTCGATGCCGATAAAAATAACGTTCATTAAAACTGAGCTTCGCTTCTTAAAAATGATCAATTATTTCGTTCCTTAACGAAAATACGACATTAAAATTAATATTGGCAATAAACCGATGAAAAACGAGTTTCGCGTTTTAAAACGCATCATCAGAAAGGATACATTAATAAAGACGCGACTGCCCCACAAAAAAGAGAGAAAAGATCCGAATAAAACCGACTCCTCGGCTCGATTTTATTTTCTTTAATTGCCCCCAGTACTGCCGCTACAAATCAATCGTAGTTGCCGTGCAGGCAGGTAATCTTTCTATTAATCCAGTTATCCGCGAACAACGACTTCCCTTTTGTCTTTGCTACCGTTTTTTTCCCTCCCCCTAAGACGTCTTGATCGAAATACGGAATGATACTGTTCCGACGTTTTGCGATCGCCTTTTTCTTTTATTTCTCGTCTTGCATGTCGTCTCCGTAGCAAAGTTTTATTAAAAATAAATTGCGCTTAAATCAATATTCGAAGTTCGCGGGGGGCGAGTAAGAGGATCGAGGTACCTGGGCGCAGGGGTGCCAAAACGCGCCCTCGCTAATCAAACAAGTGACAAATTAAGGCGGACAGGTGACTTGATCTGACGCGAAAGAGACAAGTCGGGTTCGTTTAATTTTTTAAAGCGGCCAGTAATGAATTATTAAAATGTGCGCTCGAGCCGGCCCTGGACGGCTTAACGACTAAAACCCAACACAATTATTTTTAACAATTTTAATCAAAATTTCGGAAGTAATTAAAACTGCCGATCGACCCCTCTTATTTATCCGGAGCACTTGTAGCAGCCCTACGACGTCTTCGATCAAAAACTGATCGAAACAAAAACAATAGCAAACAGTGAGACATACAGAAAAACCGCCTTAAATCCCCAAATTTGCATAAAAAAAACCTTCACAATACAATAAAAAAGCTGTAAAATCAAACAAATAAACAATTCGGGTTGTTTCGTAAGATTGTTTACCATTTTTATCAAAATTAAAAGAAAACATTCAATCTCATTAAAATTTAACAAATTCTGTATTCCATTTCTCAAAAACCACCCGATTCGTAAATAAACAATAATAAAATAACAATCGAAAAAACCTAACCTTAAAAGCGGGTGAATTCGGGGCCGGCGTCTGACTACGCACATCGCGTAACACACAACACACACTTCCGCGCACTCGCGGACCGAACCGACTTAAACGTACCTTCACCTTCAAAGTTTCGACGAGTACTAGCGTAAAAATGCAATTTTCTGCTACACTACGTGGAAAAATCACGGCTTTCGACCGGAGTGACGCTACTATATTTTTTTTCGGCCAATCGCGTTAAAGGTCAATTTCTCTCACTCCACTTTTTTGCTGCTAATTTATGCACGGCGATAGACAAAATCGCCCTGGTAACTTGATTTAATGCACTCTTAATATCACATAAGGAAATTATGATATATGTTTATTAGGGTTTAAATAATTAATACCGGCCTTGTTATCGTTGTAAAATTACTCAAAAATTACGATAATTAATTGTTGGTTAGGTTGAATTAAATTTTGAAATTTCCAATGCGAAAATTTGATTAATAATGCCCTTATTAATTGTTTAAACATTAGATACAAGCATGAGTTAATTTTTCTTGTAAGGTACCTTTGAAATTACCGTTCTTTGCAGAATTCTACCCCCCAGTAATTAGTATTAACGCCCCAATTAACGATCTACATAAGGCTGTAGAAGAAATCGTATATCAAACCCTTTTCTTGCTGTTTCGATAAAATTTTGGTAGTTTCTTATGAACAAAAGTCCGAGGATTTCGAATCTTTTTAGTTTTTGAAAATATCTTGAGAAATAAGAGAGTTATGATTTTATTAAGGTACAGTTTTGTCAAACAAAATAGAACAAATTATTTCAAAAACCATTTACACAAAATTCTTAAATAGTATGATATTATTTTTTGGTAGTTGCTTATGGAGAAAAGTCCGAGGATTCTGAATCTTTATTGGTTTTTAAAATATTTTGTGAAATAAGGAAGTTATGATTTTATTAAGATACAGTTTTGTCAAACAAAATGAAACAGATATTTTCAAGAACAATTTACACAATATTCTTAAATAGTATCATATTATTTTTTTTATGATTTCTTATGGAAAAAAGTCCGACAATTCTGAATCTTTATTGCTTTTGAAAATAGCTTAAGAAATAAGGAAGTTATGATTTGACTAAGGTGCAGTTATGTCGAACAAAATAAAACACAAATATTTTCAAAAACCATTTACACAAAATTCTTAAATAGTATGATATTATTTTTTAGTAGTTTCTTATGGAGAAAAGTCCGAGGATTCTGAATCTTCATTGCTTTTTAAAATATTTTGTGAAATAAGGGAGTTATGATTTTATTAAGGTACAGTTTTGTCAAACAAAATAGAACAAATATTTTCAAAAACCATTTACATAGAATTCTTAAATAGTATGATATTATTTTTTGGTGCTTCCTTATGGAGAAAAGTCTGAGGATTCTGAATCTTTATTGATTTTAAAAATATCTTAAGAAATAAGGGAGTTATGATTTGACTAAGGGGCAGTTTTGTCAAACAAAATAAAACACAAATATTTTCAAGAACAATTCACATAAAATTCTTAAATAGTATCATATTATTTTTTAATGCTTTCTTATGGAAAAAAGTTCGAGGATCCTGAATCTTTATTGCTTTTGAAAATAGTTTAAAAAATAAGGGAGTTATAATTTTATTAACGTGCAGTTTTGTCAGACAAAATAAAACACAAATATTTTCAAAAACAATTTACACAAAATTTTTAAATAGCACTCTATTATTTTTTTAATCGTTTCTCATAGAAAAAAGTCTAAGATTTCGAATCTTTTTAGGTTTTGAAAATATCTTGAGAAATAAGAGAGTTATGATTTTATTAAGGTACAGTTTTGTCAAACAAAATGAAACAGATATTTTCAAAAACAATTTAAACAATATTCTTAAATAGTATGATATTATTTTTTAGTAGTTTCTTATGGATAAAAGTCAGAGGATTCTGAATCTTTATTGTTTTTTAAAATATTTTGTGAAATAAAGGAGTTATGATTTTATTAAGGTACAGTTTTGTCAAACAAAATAGAACAAATATTTTCAAAAACCATTTACATAGAATTCTTAAATAGTATGATATTATTTTTTGGTGCTTCCTTATGGAGAAAAGCCTAAGGATTCTGAATCTTTATTGGTTTTGAAAATATCTTAAGGAATAAGGGAGTTATGATTTGACTAAGGGCAGTTTTGTCAAACAAAATAAAACCGACTCCTCGGCTCGATTTTATTTTCTTTAATTGCCGCCAGTACTGCCGCTACAAATCAATCGTAGTTGCCGTGCAGGCAGGTAATCTTTCTATTAATCCAGTTATCCGCGAACAACGACTTCCCTTTTGTCTTTGCTACCGTTTTTTTCCCTCCCCCTAAGACGTCTTGATCGAAATACGGAATGATACTGTTCCGACGTTTTGCGATCGCCTTTTTCTTTTATTTCTCGTCTTGCATGTCGTCTCCGTAGCAAAGTTTTATTAAAAATAAATTGCGCTTAAATCAATATTCGAAGTTCGCGGGGGGCGAGTAAGAGGATCGAGGTACCTGGGCGCAGGGGTGCCAAAACGCGCCCCTCGCTAATCAAACAAGTGACAAATTAAGGCGGACAGGTGACTTGATCCGACGCGAAAGAGACAAGTCGGGTTCGTTTAATTTTTTAAAGCGGCCAGTAATGAATTATTAAAATGTGCGCTCGAGCCGGCCCTGGACGGCTTAACGACTAAAACCCAACACAATTATTTTTAACAATTTTAATCAAAATTTCGGAAGTAATTAAAACTGCCGATCGACCCCTCTTATTTATCCGGAGCACTTGTAGCAGCCCTACGACGTCTTCGATCAAAAACTGATCGAAACAAAAACAATAGCAAACAGTGAGACATACAGAAAAACCGCCTTAAATCCCCCAAATTTGCATAAAAACAACCTTCACAATACAATAAAAAAGCTGTAAAATCAAACAAATAAACAATTCGGGTTGTTTCGTAAGATTGTTTACCATTTTTATCAAAATTAAAAGAAAACATTCAATCTCATTAAAATTTAACAAATTCTGTATTCAATTTCTCAAAAACCACCCGATTCGTAAATAAACAACAATAAAATAACAATCGAAAAAACCTAACCTTAAAAGCGGGTGAATTCGGGGCCGGCGTCTGACTGCGCACATCGCGTAACACACAACACACACTTCCGCGCACTCGCGGACCGAACCGACTTAAACGTACCTTCACCTTCAAAGTTTCGACGAGTACTGGCGTAAAAATGCAATTTTCTGCTACACTACGTGGAAAAATCACGGCTTTCGACCGGAGTGACGCTACTATATTTTTTTTCGGCCAATCGCGTTAAAGGTCAATTTCTCTCACTCCACTTTTTTGCTGCTAATTTATGCACGGCGATAGACAAAATCGCCCTGGTAACTTGATTTAATGCACTCTTAATATCACATAAGGAAATTATGATATATGTTTATTAGGGTTTAAATAATTAATACCGGCCTTGTTATCGTTGTAAAATTACTCAAAAATTACGATAATTAATTGTTGGTTAGGTTGAATTAAATTTTGAAATTTCCAATGCGAAAATTTGATTAATAATGCCCTTATTAATTGTTTAAACATTAGATACAAGCATGAGTTAATTTTTCTTGTAAGGTACCTTTGAAATTACCGTTCTTTGCAGAATTCTACCCCCCAGTAATTAGTATTAACGCCCCAATTAACGATCTACATAAGGCCGTAGAAGAAATCGTATATCAAACCCTTTTCTTGCTGTTTCGATAAAATTTTTGGTAGTTTCTTATGAACAAAAGTCCGAGGATTTCGAATCTTTTTAGTTTTTGAAAATATCTTGAGAAATAAGAGAGTTATGATTTTATTAAGGTACAGTTTTGTCAAACAAAATAGAACAAATTATTTCAAAAACCATTTACACAAAATTCTTAAATAGTATTATATTATTTTTTGGTAGTTTCTTATGGAGAAAAGTCCGAGGATTCTGAATCTTTATTGTTTTTTAAAATATTTTGTGAAATAAGGGAGTTATGATTTTATTAAGGTACAGTTTTGTCAAACAAAATGAAACAGATATTTTCAAGAACAATTTACACAATATTCTTAAATAGTATGATATTATTTTTTTTATGATTTCTTATGGAAAAAAGTCCGACAATTCTGAATCTTTATTGCTTTTGAAAATAGCTTAAGAAATAAGGGAGTTATGATTTAATTAAGGTGGAGTTATGTCGAACAAAATAAAACACAAATATTTTCAAAAACCATTTACACAAAATTCTTAAATAGTATGATATTATTTTTTAGTAGTTTCTTATGGAGAAAAGTCCGAGGATTCTGAATCTTTATTGCTTTTTAAAATATTTTGTGAAATAAGGGAGTTATGATTTTATTAAGGTACAGTTTTGTCAAACAAAATAGAACAAATATTTTCAAAAACCATTTACATAGAATTCTTAAATAGTATGATATTATTTTTTGGTGCTTCCTTATGGAGAAAAGTCTGAGGATTCTGAATCTTTATTGATTTTAAAAATATCTTAAGAAATAAGGGAGTTATGATTTGACTAAGGGGCAGTTTTGTCAAACAAAATAAAACACAAATATTTTCAAGAACAATTTACATAAAATTCTTAAATAGTATCATATTATTTTTTAATGCTTTCTTATGTAAAAAAGTTCGAGGATCCTAAATATTTATTGCTTTTGAAAATAGTTTAAGAAATAAGGGAGTTATAATTTTATTAACGTGCAGTTTTGTCAGACAAAATAAAACACAAATATTTTCAAAAACAATTTACACAAAATTTTTAAATAGCACTCTATTATTTTTTAATCGTTTCTCATAGAAAAAGTCTAAGATTTCGAATCTTTTAGGTTTTAAAATATCTTGAGAAATAAGAGAGTTATGATTTTATTAAGGTACAGTTTTGTCAAACAAAATGAAACAGATATTTTCAAAAACAATTTAAACAATATTCTTAAATAGTATGATATTATTTTTTAGTAGTTTCTTATGGATAAAAGTCAGAGATTCTGAATCTTTATTGTTTTTTAAAATATTTTGTGAAATAAAGGAGTTATGATTTTATTAAGGTACAGTTCTGTCAAACAAAATAGAACAAATATTTTCAAAAACCATTTACATAGAATTCTTAAATAGTATGATATTATTTTTTGGTGCTTCCTTATGGAGAAAAGCCTAAGAATTCTGAATCTTTATTGGTTTTGAAAATATCTTAAGGAATAAGGGAGTTATGATCTGACTAAGGGGCAGTTTTGTCAAACAAAATAAAACACAAATATTTTCAAGAACAATTTACACAAAATTCTTAAATAGTATCATATTATTTTTTTATGTTTTCTTATGGAAAAAAATTTGAGGATTTTGAATCTTTATTGCTTTTAAAAATATCTTAAAAACTAAGGGAGTTATGATTTTATTAACATGCAGTTTTGTCAGACAAAATAAAACACAAATATTTTCAAAAACAATTTACACAAAATTTTTAAATAGCATTCAAATATTTTTTTGATCGTTTCTTATGGAAAAAAGTCTGAGGATTTCGAATCTTTTTAGTTTTTAAATATATGTTGAGAAATAACGAAGTTATGATTTTATTAAAGGACAATTCTGTCAAACAAAATAAAACACAAGTATTTTCAAAAACAATTTACCCAAAATTTTTATATAGCACTCTATTTTTTTATGGTTTCTTATCGAAAAAATTCTAAAGACTTCGAATCTTTATTGTTTTCAAAAAGATTTCTAGAAAAAAACAAGATCTAAATTTTCTTAACTATAAATTTCAAAAAAAAAAACAACACAATTCTTCGCGCCCAATTTACTCTATTTTTTAACACGTCCCCTGGGAAAAAAAGCCCATACATTCCAATTGCAAGCAAATCCAGCCGCAACAACGGCGTCAGAAATTTTTCAATGTCAAATTTTGCCCAAAACAACAACACAACAAGCACGGCCTAGTTTGTGAATGTGCCCTTTTTATGTAATGCCGTAATTAAAAGACCGTATAAAATTTTGTTGCGAGGTAATGAAAGGGTAAACTGTCTCTCACAAACACGCAGCGTCCATTATTTTAATCTTAATTCGTTTTCGCCTTGTTTCAGCTTTTAATTTCGTTGAAATATTAAATAAATTTTATGTACGCGGCAGGCTCCCCCCATTTTTTTCTCGTTTTTCCCTCTGCAACGGCAATTTTTTTTTCCTCCCGACATTTCGCGAGAAGAAATTTACGAGACGACTGCATCGCAGATTTTACATTCGAATAAAGTCGGGCGGGAGGGATGGGGGAGATGGGGGGCGATTGCAACTGACAGGCGTTCGTCTCGCAAATCAAGACGCCTTTTTTCCAGCGAATACAATTCCGCGAAACGAGACGTAAACGCATCGAAACACCTTTTTAATTGTGTTGGAAATAATAGAAGAGCAATAGGGCGATGACGTCACGCCACACTTATCTAGAACAATCTATGGTAGACGGGTCCAATATGGTTGTCCCGCGTCGCTATGGAAACTAATCGGTTTACTAATGTTTGGAACGAGAGAAACATAACCTAACTTTATTATTAGAAGGGAATTAAATAAACGAAATATATTTACAGTGGAAACTCGGTTATCCGGACTAATTAATGTTGCAGCTCATCCGGATAATCGAAAATCGGGATAATTAAAAAAAAACAATTTTACCTTGTTAGGTATTTATTTCGAAATAAAACGAAACAAATAATTATTAATTATAAAATCAACAGTAAAAAACACCAAATAGAATCATAAAATGTTTAAGTAAAATTAAAAGTAAATTGATCATTGTTAATCGTGGCGAAAAGCGGAGTGTGCACATTCGAGCTCAAAGTGGCACATTTCGATCTCGGGAAAATGAAGCGCGCCGCTCCGCGTCGCGCTTCATTTGCCTCCCTCGCTCGGAAATGTGCCACTTTTCGCTCGACTGCGCACATCTTCGTATTTATTAGATTTATCTACTTTGTTCATGGCTCTTTCAAAATCAAAAAATTAAATTTAGTTCGGTAAATATCGATTTTGTTCCAAAAAATGTAATTTTATCATAGCGATGAGTGCGAGCGAGCGAAAAAATACAACAATGTCATAAGTAAGAGTGACATGGAGCGATTAAAATTATTTTACTGATTTTTCGTCTAATTTATTAGCCTAAATTATTGTGAATCGTGCTGAAAACCGAGTGTGCACATTCGAGCTCAAAGTGGCACATTCCGATCTCGGAATGAACGCGCCGCCCGCGTCGCGCTTCATTTGCCTCCCTCGCTCGGAAATGTGCCACTTTTCGCTCGAATGCGCACATCTTCGTGTTAATTGAATTCGACTATATTAATAACAAATCCTTCAAATCCAGATTTTCTATTCGGAAAAAGTTTTCGCTTGAAAGTGCACATACTTCTTAGGGGTCGTCCATAAATTACGTGAGATGTTTAAGGGGGAGGGGGGGTTGAATAAAATCTCACGAAATCTCACCATGGGGGGGGAGGGGGGTCTCGGCAAATATCACGCAATTTTTTCTCTGATTGTAACAAAAAAAAATTATACTATTTTGGTCCATTTAATCCAGATTGTACATGCTTAAGATTTAATCTTAAGCGTAATATTTTTTTATATTTAAAAATTGAATTAATCCATAAATGAAGTCTAATTACAACAGTGTATACAAAATGCGCCTTAAAACTAATTTATTTATAATTTTCAAAAAAATAAAAATTACCCAAAAATATTTGGAGACATTAATTTTGACATATAAACTTTTAACAATCTACAAAAGATGATATAAAAATCAACTAATTGATTTTCAGTGGCCTGCTTCCGAAAATTTGACTCATATACAATTTTAATTAATCAAAAATGCGAATTAGTAAACAGTTAGTAAACAAGAATAAAATAATAATATAGACAAATCCGATAAATACGAAGATGTGCGCATTCGAGCGAAAAGTGGCACATTTCCGAGCGAGGGAGGCAAATGAAGCGCGACGCGGAGCGGCGCGCTTCATTTTCCCGAGATCGGAATGTGCCACTTTGAGCTCGAATGTGCACACTCGGTTGTAAGCCTGATTCACATTAATTTAAGCTAATAAATTAGACGAAAAATCAGTAGAATAATTTAGATCGTTCCCTCTCACTCGTACTTATGAGATTGTTGTATCTTTTCGCTCGCTCGCACTCATTGCTATGGTGAAAAAACATTTTTTGAAACAAAATCGATATTTACCGAACTAAATTTAATTTTTTGATTTTGAAAGCGCCATAAACAAAGTAGATAAATCTAATAAATACGAAGATGTGCGCTTTCGAGCAAAAAGTGGCACATTTCCGAGCGAGGGAGGCAATTGAAGCGCGACGCGGAGCGGCGCGCTTCATTTTCCCGAGATCGGAATGTGCCACTTTGAGCTCGAATGTGCACACTCGGTTTTAAACATGATTTACAATAATTTAGAGTAATAAATTAGACGAAAAATCAGTAAAATAATTTTAATCGCTCCATCTCACTCGTACTTATGCCATTGTTGTATCTTTTCGCTCGCTCGCACTCATTGCTATGATAAAATTACATTTTTTGGAACAAAATCGATATTTACCGAACTAAATTTAATTTTTTGATTTTGAAAGAGCCATGAACAAAGTAGATAAATCTAATAAATACGAGGATGTGCGCATTCGAGCGAAAAGTGGAACATTTCCGAGCGAGGGAGGCAAATGAAGCGCGACGCGGAGCGGCGCGCTTCATTTTCCCGAGATCGGAATGTGCCACTTTGAGCTCGAATGCGCACACTCGGTTTTAAGCACGATTACGAAGTGTCCCGTTTTAACAGAAAAAAACGAACGCGGTTGACAATCCGGATAATCGCGAATCCGGATAATCGAGGTTTTACTGTATTTAACATTGTGAATTTTTAATCAAAGCTGTCGTTTTTTTTTAAAGAGAGAAACTGCAAGTATTTGATATTATAAAAATAATCCAATTTGTTCTCTTTGCGAAGTTTACCTTTGTTTTCTTTAAAAAATAAATCCTTATAACATCTAATAAAATACAAAAAAGAAGTTGCGGATCGTTATTTATCTTAAGGAGAAAAAAATGGCGAATCCTCAAAAGAAATTAATTGAAAAACATTCTCCGACGTCCTTGTTTATCATTTTTTTAATGAAAAATTAAACGAAGCCCAAAACGCCGATTTAAATATATACAAACGTGGGGCGCGAGAGAGACGGGTAGATGGCGCGCCGTTCGTTTCGAGTGCAGACTTTATTTATATGTAAAATACAAGCAGGAATAAGTTTTGCCCCGGCTCGTTCGGATAGACACTTAAATTCCGAAACGCTTTTAGTTCTATCTTTCGATATTAGCCGGCGAAAGAGTAATTTTTGTTAAGTAAACCTTGTCTGGAAATGATGAAGTTGGCGATTTTCTAAGGCAAACCCCACTTCGCCAAGTTTGTCGTGCAAACTCATCATAGAAAACTTCTTTCGCGAATGTTTTCACGAAAACTCATTAAGATTGAAAGTAAAGCAAAAATATGCCTTAAAGAAAAATCCATTATTACTTCTTCTGTGTGTGTGTGTGGTTTTTTTTCTTCGTTCCGAAGAGAATGAAAGGGTTTCTAATGGTTCGAGGCACGAAAAAAGGAAATTTGCTTATGCGCTGCCCGCGCGTTATTAAGCTGAAAGGAAAATGTGGTGCGTGAAAAAATCACTTAATCCAAAAATAATAAAGCAAAATTCGCCCGAAAAAGCATATACAGTAATTGTGTGTTCCCATTAAAAAGCCAGCTGTTCGTGTCGGTTATTTTTCGCGATCACTTTTGATAATTAGTCGGATTTGGTTATGTCGAGCTTCTATTTTCTAATTGGCACATTAAATAGGCGATGTTCCCCGTTTTTGCGTTCAGGGCCGGGTTGAGGAGCGAGGGTCCATTAAAATTTGATGTGCGTTTGTATGGACACAAATCCGACAAAATTTAAATACAAAATTTAAATACAAAAATTAATGTAAACAAAAATAAATACGAGGATGTGCGCGTTCGAGCGAAAAGTGGCACATTTCCGAGCGAGGGAGGCAAATGAAGCGCGACGCGGAGCGGCGCACTTCATTTTCCCGAGATCGGAATGTGCCACTTTGAGCTCGAATGCGCACACTCGGTTTAGCAATTCACAATAATTTTGGCAAATAAACCAGACGAAAAATCTGTTTAATAATTTTAATCGTTTCCTCTCACTCGCATTGACGATATTATCGTATCTTCTCGCTCTCTTCCACTCATTGCTACCGTAAAAACGTTTTTCGAATATAAAATCAATATTTAACCCTTTGCACTCCGTAGGCGCCGCTTTTGCGCCATTAGTTATGAGCACTTCTCGTGTTTTTTACATTTTTTACAAAAAAAAGTAAATAAAAATATTTCGAGAATAAAAAAATACTATGGAATTCATTTTTTCGAATCTTCATAATCTACACTTTTCTAGAAGCTTGATAATTAATAACACGACACACATATAAGCGTAGCCGACTCCGTAATAAACAGTTTCAGACTGAGTTTGTGTTCGTTAGTGAGTGCTCTCTCTATACTCGGCTCGCTCGGTGAAACTCAAGGTAATCTCTTTAACGCAGTGTTTACATAAATACATTGTAAATAAATATACGAGTGTAAATCAATTAGTTTAGTGCATTAGAACTTTAAGTAAATTAAATAATTATTTAATTTATTACTGAAAACAATTTGTTATTTCTTTTGTTTAATAATTTGTAATTGTTTTTAAAAAGTGGCCGACTATAAATATTCGCAGTATAATGATTTTGGTCTAATCTTGTAGTAAAAGTCCGAGGATTTCAAATTTTGAAAGATATCGCACCGAATAACCGAGCTGTGAGGTTTTTGCTTTAAAAAAAAATGAAATTTTCCCACCCCATTTTTTCCAATGTACCCTCATAATTATAAAACATCCCCCATCATTTCCATCGCCAACCACGTCAAGCCGCACAAAAACAAACCGATGTCCCTATTAAAAAAATTAATTAAAATATAATAACAACCAAAACAAAAAAATTAATACGCAACCGAAACTTAATGCCATACAATTTCGCCAAATAGAAAAATAATTAAAGCTCGATTCTCTTTTTAAAAATCGCGCAACAACAAAACCGAACCGTTTCTCATTCGACGCGAACTTCGAAAAGCCAAAAAAAAACCCAAATTATTGTTTTTTCCCACCGTCATCTTATCTCCGAAGAAACGAGGAAAAAAAAACAGAAGTCGGCGGTGTGGCAAAAATGAATATTTAATTTCGAGTTCGATGAAAGCTTCCATTAAACGAGGGGAAGTGAAAAATAATTGTGAAATACAGAACGTTCCTTCAGGAACGGCGCCCGCGAGCTTAAACAGGACTCGTAAAGTTTCCGCTTCGATTTCGCGCAAAAAAAAAGGCTTCGTCGATTCCCGCAAAAACGTCTTTAGGCAACCTGCAGCTATCTTATCAATTAACGAAAGCGAATCAATCGAAGCAAGCGTCGCCGAACGTAGCAGGACCGTACTACGCGACAAGCGTCGAAGTTTTTTGCCTTTTTTGATTCGATTTTTGTTTGCGGCAATAGCGCGCACCCGGAAATCGGATGTGCAAACGCAAAAAGCGAACGTTTCCGCTAAAATGCAAAGCGCAATTAGGCGAGACTGCAGTTTCTGCTTTTAAACACTTACTTTAGTAAGTTAATTAGTATCGATGTTGTTTAAACAAGTTCGTGTGTACTCTAGAAGCGAGGCAAATTTCTGCTCGTTTCTAACAACGGAATTTCATTAATCATCAGTTTAACTTCTGACGTAAGATTAAGTGAACAGGTGCGCAGAGGTAATCAAATATTAATTTTTTATTTTTATTTGGGCGCCGATCGAGCGCCATCTATCAGTCAGTTCGCAATATTTAAAGATTAAAGAAAACTTCTTTATCACAAATTGACTTTATGTTCGAAAAACGTTTTTACCATAGCAATGAGTGGAAGGGAGCGAAAAGATACGACAATCTCATTAGTGCGACTGAGAGGGAGCGATTAAAATTCTTTATTGACTCAAATTTTTGTGAATCGTGTTTAAAACCGAGTGTGCACATTCGAGCTCAAAGTGGCACATTTCGATCTCGGGAAAATGAAGCGCGCCGCTCCGCGTCGCGCTTCATTTGCCTCCCTCGCTCGGAAATGTGCCACTTTTCGCTCGAATGCGCACATCTTCGTATTTATTACATTTATCTACTTTGTTCATAGCTCTTTCAAAACCAAAAAATTAAATTTAGTTCGGTAAATATCGATTATGTTCCAAAAAATGTTTTTTTACCATAGCAATGAGTGCGAGAGAGCGAAAAGATACAACAATCTCATAAGTACGAGTGAGAGGGAACGATTAAAATTATTCTACTGATTTTTCGTCTATTTTATTGGCTTAAATTATTGTGAATCACGCTTAAATTCGAGTGTGCACATTCGAGCTCAAAGTGGCACATTCCGATCTCGGGAAATGTGCCACTTTTCGCTCCAATGCGCACATCTTCGTATTTAATGAATTAGGTCTTTGAATTTTTTTTTTTTTTGTGATAAATGGAAAGATCATATATGAGTTTTATAACAAAACTATTTTTATTTTATTTTTTTTCGCAATATTTCAAAAGTTATATCAAAATAAAAATTAATTTTGAATCCAGTACCGAAAACACGCCGACAGCTCCCGAACAAACACGAGCGTGTGTGACGTCATAATGTTAGTTTTAATTCATTGCAGCTTATACAGAAATAATAAATGCAGTGTTTTGATCTATTTAATTCTTTTGTCATGGTTAAATACTCAAGTTTATATTGAAAATGTCGAACCACAAAAGTTATCGTTCTTGTTTTGTACCATTATGTACGAATACTACAAAACAACTCCTGACAAAATGTTTTAAATGTTCCCCAAGATGAAAAACGTCGAAATAAATGGTTTCAAGCAGTGCATCGTTATAATCCCAAAACAAAATCGAATTTTTTGTTGTGAAGATCATTTCGATGTAAGTATTTTATAACACTATTGTTAGTAATTATTATTTATCCAAGTATACAAATCAAATAAGTAGAATTCAGTAAAAATATATCAACATCAGGAATATTATCAGACTTTGACTTTATGAATCCTTTATCACACATAGCTAATCGGAATTAACTAACAAATCGTTTTTAGCAGTAAATTTTCAATATTATTGTCAACTCACGTGTAATAGCCGTAAACGCTGTCCTGTTATTAAACAGCTATAACATTATGACGTCATAAAGATGGTGGCCAATTTGGCGCGTTTATAGTCACGTGATTTTTTAAATTTTATCAATTTTAATTGCTTATAATTAATTGAAAAAATTTTTTAAGTATTTTGCATTAAATATCCATATTATTAATAATAAAGTTTTAAAATACATAAAAAATCAATAATTTTTTTCAAATAAAGGGGGGAAAACGATAATTTGATTAAAAAGGGGGGAAATCCAATTTACAGGGGGAAAAAGGGAGGGACGGCCGGTTATTTTAATCAATTGCCATTTATAATTTGTCTTTAAAACACAATTTTTAAAAAAATTGGGAAAAATAATTGAAAAAATCGTTTCCTCCATTATGAAAATTTCGACTTCTGTTTCCCTAATGATTAAAAAGGAAAACCCATAAATATTAATTCAATTTAATTTAATATTTTGATTTAAAGAGGAGGATAAAGCAGATCAATTTAGTATATACAAAGATGTGCGCATTCGAGCGAAAAGTGGCACATTTCCGAGCGAGGGAGGCAAATGAAGCGCGACGCGGAGCGGCGCGCTTCATTTTCCCGAGATCGGAATGTGCCACTTTGAGCTCGAATGCGCACACTCGGTTTTAAGCATGATTCACAATATTTTAAGGCAATAAATTAGAGGAAAAAATAATTGAATAATTTTAATCGTTTCCTCTCACTTGCATCGACAAGATTATCGTATCTTCTCGCTCCCTTCCACTCAATGCTATGGTAAAAACGTTTTTAGAACATACCATAAATATTAATTCAATTTAATTTAATATTTTGATTTAAAAGAGGGGAGGATAAAGCAGATCAATTTAGTATATACAAAGATGTGCGCATTCGAGCGAAAAGTGGCACATTTCCGAGCGAGGGAGGCAAATGAAGCGCGACGCGGAGCGGCGCGCTTCATTTTCCCGAGATCGGAATGTGCCACTTTGAGCTCGAATGCGCACACTCGGTTTTAAGCATGATTCACAATATTTTAAGGCAATAAATTAGAGGAAAAAATAATTGAATAATTTTAATCGTTTCCTCTCACTTGCATCGACAAGATTATCGTATCTTCTCGCTCCCTTCCACTCAATGCTATGGTAAAAACGTTTTTAGAACATACCATAAATATTAATTCAATTTAATTTAATATTTTGATTTGAAAGAGGGGAGGATAAAGCAGATCAATTTAGTATATAAAGATGTGCGCATTCGAGCGAAAAGTGGCACATTTCCGAGCGAGGGAGGCAAATGAAGCGCGACGCGGAGCGGCGCGCTTCATTTTCCGAGATCGGAATGTGCCACTTTGAGCTCGAATGCGCACACTCGGTTTTAAGCATGATTCACAATATTTTAAGGCAATAAATTAGAGGAAAAATAATTGAATAATTTTAATCGTTTCCTCTCACTTGCATCGACAAGATTATCGTATCTTCTCGCTCCCCTTTCCCCTCAATTTCTATGGTAAAACGTTTTAGAACATACCATAAATGTTAATTTGATTTAATTTAATATTTTGATTTGAAAGAGATAAAGCAGATCAATTTAGATATAAAAGATGTGCGCATTCGAGCGAAAAGTGGCACATTTCCGAGCGAGGAGGCAAATGAAGCGCGACGCGGGCGGCGCGCTTCATTTTTCCGAGATCGGAATGTGCCACTTTGAGCTCGAATGCGCACCTCGGTTTTAAGCATGATTCACAATATTTTAAGGCAATAAATTAGAGGAAAAATAATTGAATAATTTTAATCGTTTCCTCTCACTTGCATCGACAAGATTATCGTATCTTCTCGCTCCCTTCCACTCAATGCTATGGTAAAAACGTTTTAGAACATACCATAAATATTAATTAATTTAATTTAATATTTTGATTTGAAAGAGGGAGGATAAAGCAGATCAATTTAGTATATAAAAGATGTGCGCATTCGAGCGAAAAGTGGCACATTTCCGAGCGAGGAGGCAAATGAAGCGCGACGCGGGCGGCGCGCTTCATTTTCCCGAGATCGGAATGTGCCACTTTGAGCTCGAATGCGCACACTCGGTTTTAAGCATGATTCACAATATTTTAAGGCAATAAATTAGAGGAAAAAATAATTGAATAATTTTAATCGTTTCCTCTCACTTGCATCGACAAGATTATCGTATCTTCTCGCTCCCTTCCACTCAATGCTATGGTAAAAACGTTTTTAGAACATACCATAAATATTAATTCAATTTAATTTAATATTTTGATTTGAAAGAGGGGAGGATAAAGCAGATCAATTTAGTATATACAAAGATGTGCGCATTCGAGCGAAAAGTGGCAGATTTCCGAGCGAGGGAGGCAAATGAAGCGCGACGCGGAGCGGCGCGCTTCATTTTCCCGAGATCGGAATGTGCCACTTTGAGCTCGAATGCGCACACTCGGTTTTAAGCATGATTCACAATATTTTAAGGCAATAAATTAGAGGAAAAAATAATTGAATAATTTTAATCGTTCCCTCTCACTTGCATCGACAAGATTATCGTATCTTCTCGCTCCCTTCCACTCATTGCTATGATAAAACGTTTTTCGAACATACCATAAATGTTTATTTGATTTAATTTAATATTTTGATTTGAAAGAGGGGAAGATAAAGCAGATCAATTTAGTATATGGGTGATTCTCAGATAACTGTGATTTTTATGTCCAGTATTTTATTTATCATCCAACATAGTGTTTTCTTATTAAGAAGTCATTAATATCATAAATCTGATCATTTTGTTTAACCTACATTAGATATTGGAACATAAATGGTCTTAGATTATTCATAACTTACAAAAATATACTGGAAATGTCAGTACCGTAGCATGCCCGATTCTCATTTTTCAAACTAAATGTAAAAATTTCCATTGATATTTGTTTTGTAATTTAAAAATTACTTCTCATAACTTAAGTCTAATATATACTCCATTAAATTATATTGCAATTATACGAAAATAATGTTTGGTAAAAAAAATAATCGTCTTTGATTTATGTCCTGGAATTTTATTCAATTTTTAAGTTTGAAATATTTGCCGCCTAATCGCCATCTTAATTTGGTTTCATCCACTCCTTCTGGCAGCATTTTCAGGAGGGACTATTTGTGCAACGTTTACAGCTGTGTATTTATTTTAAAGTTTCAAAAATATAATTAAAGTAATTTGTTTTATTTGGAAAAAGGTAAGTCATAAAATTACATGTCAGTACCGTGGTATTGAAATTTACGGTTATCAATACGACGTATGAATTCATTATAGTAAATTTTTATTTACTTTTACGTAAACAATCGAAATTATTTAGGAAATTATTTTATTTATCCGCATTATAAAGTTAGGGAATTTATAAATTGAAATGTCAGTACCGTGGATGTCAGTACCATGGCAAAAATAAGAAATAACTTTTTAATTTATTTTTTCCTCAATGTTTTAACTTATTTCTGTATTTATTTGTTATAGTTTTGTTAAAAAATTTTGACAGAATAACAATTGAATGTAAATTTTACAAAAAAATTAAAAAAAACTGGCGCTTAACAAGTATCAACAAAGGACTTTCTAAATCGTGGCCTAGCCGAATTTTGGTCAAGTATTAATGTGCCAAATCAATTGTATTCAAAAGAAGGATAAAAAACAAAAGTTTTGAGGTTTAATTTTTTTCGTATAACTTATATAGAAAATTTATCATTGCAATAAATATTTTGAGGGTAGTCTGGCAAACAGTTATGTCAAGAATAGGGCGCCACACTTAAATTTTTATATTCTACTGATCGAAACTTCTTCGAATAGTAAAACATTGTACTTATGTCTTATACATCATTTTTACTAAAAATTAGAAGAAAAAAATTATAAAAAAAAACAGTTGGACAAGTTACAGATCGCCGGACAGTTTGTTTATTTTTTGTCGAATATCTAAAAAGTAATAAAGTCCATTTTGTACTTATTCTGGTTCTCCACCCTTTTAACGGTCGCCGCTTGGACTATTATATGTCAGGACCGTGGCATTAAAATTTTTAAATTTGGTCATAGTTTTTGTTTTGTTGTAGTTGTAGTAGAACTACAGCACAGGCTTAGTTCTGTGTATAATTGGAGACAGAAAACACCCAAAACACGAGTTAAAAAAAAACATTTTTAATTTCAAAAAAATTTTAGTTATAAAAATCACAGTTATCTAGGAATCACCCAAATACTTTTTTCGAATATAAAATCGATATTTACTAAATTAAATTAAAATTTTTGATTTGAAGAAGCATACGGTAAATTATATTAATATATTAAGCACGAGGATGTGCGCATTCGAGCGAAAAGTGGCACATTTCCGAGCGAGGGAGGCAAATGAAGCGCGACGCGGAGCGGCGCGCTTCATTTTCCCGAGATCGGAATGTGCCACTTTGAGCTCGAATGTGCACACTCGGTTGTAAGCTTAATTCACAATAATTTTGGCAAATAAACCAGACGAAAAATCTGTTTAATAATTTTAATCGTTCCCTCTCACTCGCATTGACGATATTATCGTATCTTCTCGCTCTCTTCCACTCATTGCTACCGTAAAAACGTTTTTCGAATATAAAATCAATATTTAACCCTTTGCACTCCGTAGGCGCCGCTATTGCGCCATTAGTTATGAGCACTTCTCGTGTTTTGTACATTTTTTACAAAAAAAAGTAAATAAAAATATTTCGAGAATAAAAAAATACTATGGAATTAATTTTTTCGAATCTATGATAATCTACACTTTTCTAGAAGCTTGATAATTAATAACACGACACACATATAAGCGTAGCCGACTCCCGTAATAAACAGTTTCAGACTGAGTTTGTGTTCGTTAGTGAGTGCTCTCTCTATACTCGGCTCGCTCGGTGAAACTCAAGGTAATCTCTTTAACGCAGTGTTTACATAAATACATTGTAAATAAATATACGAGTGTAAATCAATTAGTTTAGTGCATTAGAACTTTAAGTAAATTAAATAATTATTTAATTTATTACTGAAAACGAATTTGTTATTTCTTTTGTTTAATAATTTGTAATTGTTTTTAAAAAAAGTGGCCGACTATAAATATTCGCAGTATAATGATTTTGGTCTAATCTTGTAGTAAAAAGTCCGAGGATTTCAAATTTTTGAAAGATATCGCACCGAATAACCGAGCTGTGAGGTTTTGCTTTAAAAAAAAATGAAATTTTCCCACCCCATTTTTTCCAATGTACCCTCATAATTATAAAACATCCCCCATCATTTCCATCGCCAACCACGTCAAGCCGCACAAAAACAAACCGATGTCCCTATTAAAAAAATTAATTAAAATATAATAACAACCAAAACAAAAAAATTAATACGCAACCGAAACTTAATGCCATACAATTTCGCCAAATAGAAAAATAATTAAAGCTCGATTCTCTTTTTAAAAATCGCGCAACAACAAAACCCAACCGTTTCTCATTCGACGCGAACTTCGAAAAGCGAAAAAAAAACCCAAATTATTGTTTTTTCCCACCGTCATCTTATCTCCGAAGAGACGAGGGCGAAAAAAAAAACAGAAGTCGGCGGTGTGGCAAAAATGAATATTTAATTTCGAGTTCGATGAAAGCTTCCATTAAGTGAGGGGAAGTGAAAAATAATTGTGAAATACAGAACGCTCCTTCAGGAACGGCGCCCGCGAGCTTAAACAGGACTCGTAAAGTTTCCGCTTCGATTTCGCGCAAAAAAAAAAAGGCTTCGTCGATTCCCGCAAAAACGTCTTTAGGCAACCTGCAGCTATCTTATCAATTAACGAAAGCGAATCAATCGAAGCAAGCGTCGCCGAACGTAGCAGGACCGTACTACGCGACAAGCGTCGAAGTTTTTTGCCTTTTTTGATTCGATTTTTGTTTGCGGCAATAGCGCGCACCCGGAAATTGGATGTGCAAACGCAAAAAGCGAACGTTTCCGCTAAAATGCAAAGCGCAATTAAGCGAGACTGCAGTTTCTGCTTTTAAACACTTACTTTAGTAAGTTAATTAGTATCGATGTTGTTTAAACAAGTTCGTGTGTACTCTAGAAGCGAGGCAAATTTCTGCTCGTTTCCAACAACGGAATTTCATTAATCATCAGTTTAACTTCTGACGTAAGATTAAGTGAACAGGTGCGCAGAGGTAATCAAATATTAATTTTTTATTTTTATTTGGGCGCCGATCGAGCGCCATCTATCAGTCAGTTCGCAAAATTTGAAAGATTAAAGAAAACTTCTTTATCACAAATTGACTTTATGTTCGAAAAACGTTTTTACCATAGCAATGAGTGGAAGGGAGCGAAAAGATACGACAATCTCATTAGTGCGACTGAGAGGGAACGATTAAAATTCTTTATTGACTCGAATTATTGTGAATCGTGTTTAAAACCGAGTGTGCACGTTCGAGCTCAAAGTGGCACATTTCGATCTCGGGAAAATGAAGCGCGCCGCTCCGCGTCGCGCTTCATTTGCCTCCCTCGCTCGGAAATGTGCCACTTTTCGCTCGAATGCGCACATCTTCGTATTTATTACATTTATCTACTTTGTTCATAGCTCTTTCAAAACCAAAAAATTAAATTTAGTTCGGTAAATATCGATTATGTTCCAAAAAATGTTTTTTTACCATAGCAATGAGTGCGAGAGAGCGAAAAGATACAACAATCTCATAAGTACGAGTGAGAGAAAACGATTAAAATTATTCTACTGATTTTTCGTCTAATTTATTAGCCTAAATTATTGTGAATCAGGCTTAAAACCGAGTGTGCACATTCGAGCTCAAAGTGGCACATTCCGATCTCGGAAAATGTGCCACTTTTCGCTCGAATGCGCACATCCTCGTATTTATTAGATTTATCTACTTTGTTCATCGCTCTTGCAAAATCAAAAAATTTTCTTCGAAAAAATGTATTTTTACCATAGCAATGGGTGCGAGCGAGCGAAAAGATACAACAATCTCATAAGTACGAGTGAGAGGGAACGATTAAAATTATTCTACTGATTTTTCGTCTATTTTATTGGCCTAAATTATTGTGAAACGTTAAATTCGAGTGTGCACATTCGACTCATAAGTGCACATTCCATCCCCGGAAATGTGCCACTTTTCGCTCAATGCGCACATCTTCGTATTTATTAATTTTTACTTTCCTTGCTTTTTCAAATCACAAATTTACATTTATTTTAGTAAATATTGATTTTGTGTGCGAAAATGTTTTTACCATAGCAACGAGTGGAAGGGAGCGAAAAGATACCACAATCTCGTCAGTGCAAGTGAGAGGGAACGATTAAAATTATTTAACCGATTATTCGTCTAATTTATTCGCTTAAATAATAATTCATTTGCCTGGGAAATTAAAAAAAAAAAATACGCTACATGTGTCTTTTGGCAGCGTCACTTATGGGTTTTGCGTGTTTTCTTTGTCCTTCAGAAGCGTTTTATGGAAATCAAGTTGCCTTATAAGGATCGAAGTGCATTCTTGAGATTCGCAAAGGCTGTTTGTAAAAATTCGCGACCGGTTTTATTTTTGCAAATTGATTTAGATTGATTCGTCCTTTTATTTTATATTAACCGAGAAAAATTTGGGTAGCGCGTTAAAAGCGTCACAGTTTTAATTTAAAAGAATTCGTAACTCGTTTATTTTTTGATCTTTCGTTAAAGGCGACACTTTGGAATTGTTGGTCTCTTAAAGCGCAAAATAGGGATTCAAAAAAACATTCATACTTTCTAAAAAAAAATTTGGACAACCGCGAACGAAACTATCGAAATTAATTATTGCAAATCGGCAAAAAGTAATTTATTACTTGAGTTACTAAGGCAAAATTAAAAATCTCCTTATATTTTCGTCATAAATAATGTACCAAAAAAGAATTGAAATCGATCGAGCGATTTTCGAGACAATCTTGCGCATCCCCTTGAAATTACAAAAAACACCGGATTTTAGACTAATTACAAATTTAAATCGCCCGTCACTCCGTTAATTTTTGACATAGCGTAAAAAACTTTAAAAATCCAAAATGCACAAAGATTTTCACATAACACAACACAAAAAAAATCGTTCGGGTACGCAGAACTAATTCGGAGAAAACTGCATCAGAAATTTTTAATACAAAACTTTTTAAAAATGCATTTTCTTTATTCTTAGAAATATTTTAATAAGCCCGAAATGACGCAATTTGACACATTTTTTTTCCAAATTGAATTTTAAATTACTAAAAAAAAAAAAGCATGCGGTAAAGCGCCCTCGAAAAACGGTATTTTGTGAAACAAGTGCGGAAAGTTGTAGATAGCGCACGAGAGCGGAGTCGAGCGTACGAACGAAGTGAGTGCGCTTATTTGCTCGAGTGGGCACAAATTGCACATACTATTATTTATCACTCAATCGGTGATAATAATTACTTTAGTATTTAATTAACAGGAAATATGTATCATATGTCACTTAAATGTCACTTTTGAGGTGGCTATAGCATCGATTTGCATTTTATTTTATTTTGGCGTTTTTTTTATAGCCAAATAGTTGAATGGGTAAAAAGCTACTTTGCACATGGAACAACGTGCGCGAACGAACTATTTTCCAGGCATGAAGGGAAAAAAAATTAAGCATTGTTTTTTTTTCAATTTTTTGCAAATTTTACAAACTTTAAAGAACCAAAGTTACAAACCTTTTTCTGCCAAACAAACTTAAAGATTTTCTTAGGAAACAATCAAAAACGAATCTTATTGAAAAATAAATAAAGCAAACGTACATATTTAAATTTTTTCTTTTAGATTTAATAAGCTTGTTTGTTTACAAATTTCGAAGCTTCCGAATCGAATTATTTTCGTATGAAAAGAAAAACACGGCCTGACCCGGAATTAAATTAAATACAAAATAAGCATTGTGTATTTTTATCAAAAAAAAAACGAAGCCAAAAAGAAGCTAATTATTAGAAACAAAAATGTCGGCACGACTTCTGCGAGGCTTTCCGTTTGAATTTAGGGAAAATGGAGCTCGTTAAATACTTACGTCTCTTTCCTTTCGGCATTTTCGCGCAAATCCCATAGAAAAAAAATGTTTTCGCACATTATTCTTACGGCCCCAAGAACATCCAGAGAGGTCTTTAAAATGTTGTAATAATTTACGTACTCTCGACGTTCTACAACAGAATATTTAAGATGAAATATGTCATTGTCTGCAGCTTTTGTAATAACTCCTTTTTTCGCTGCTATCGAAAAAGGAATAAAAAATCGCGCATTTTCGTATCAGCGCGAGAAGAAAGAAAGAAATCGTTCGTCAGAACCGTCAACGCGACCCTTTGTCTCCTTAATTAACAGTTTTTTTTTGTTTATGGTCAAAGAAAAAATTTAATTAATTACGCAAACGGCCTTAATTGAGAATTTGGGAACGAATGCACTTCGTCTCGCTAAATCCGACAAAAGTTTCGCTCGCCCAAAAACGCCACGTCGTCGAAATTTATTCGAGTAATTTAATTTGTTGCATTTCCTTTTTAGTTTCGCGAGGATGCATTAAAGTAAGAAAAGCTCCTCTTGCGAAGACAATGTTTTCAATTAGCGCTAATGGAAAGTTTTCTTTGCGAAATTGTTGTTTCTAACAATTCACTTGATCTTTTCACCTTTTTTTTTGACTTCGCGATGCTGCTCGTCGATTCAACAAGTTTTGATTGAATTAATTTAAAAAAATGGTTTTGCTATAAAAAAATATTGTACTATAAGGGGTTTACTGGGGGTTGTAAATATTAAAACGTCGCTCACTTATTTTAACTAATAATAATTAATTAAATTTATTTAATAGCGAATTAACACATAATAACTAAATTAACCTAAGAATTGGTTATTTGCTTAACTGATTTATTTACAAACTTATTTTTTACTGTTACCCTCTTAATTAATTTATTTTTAGACTATTTATATATTTTCATCGTTGCCCGCATCTATTTTGAATATTTAAACATAGCCGTGAGCCTTGAGATACTCTCGATCGTCGAGCTTTCTTACGAGACTATCAAGTTTCTCACCGATACTAGCTGATTGACGCTTTTCGATCGCCGAAGAGAAAACTTCTTGAATGACTTGTGGTTCCAGACCATTCCGTTTGCGACGTCACTTTGTAGTCTGTGTGTTCAAGGTTACGCTCGGTTTTAAGCACGATTCACAATAATTTAAGCCAATAAATTAGACCAAAAATAGGCTAAGTAATTTTAATCGTTCCCTCTCACTCACATTGACGATATTGTCGTATCTTTTCGCTCGCTCCCCCCACTCATTGCTATGGTAAAAACGTTTTTCGAACAGAAAATCAATATTTAATAAATTAAATTCAAATTTGTGATTTGAAAGAGCGAAGAATGAAAAAGTTAAATTGAATAAATACGAGGATGTGCGCATTCGAGCGAAAAGTGGCACATTTCCGAGCGAGGGAGGCAAATGAAGCGCGACGCGGAGCGGCGCGCTTCATTTTCCCGAGATCGGAATGTGCCACTTTGAGCTCGAATGTGCACACTCGGCTTTAAACATGATTTGCAATAATTTTGGTCACAAAAAATTAATAAATAATTTTTTATCGTTCCCTTTCACTCGTATATATGATTTTGTTATATCTTTTCGCTCGCTCCCACTTATTGCTATGGTAAAAATTCGTTTTTCGCACATATAATCGAGATTTACTGAACTAAATTAAAAAATTAAACTAAATTCAAAAATTCATGTAAACAAATTGAATAAATACGAGGATGTGCGCATTCGAGCGAAAAGTGGCACATTGCCGAGCGAGGGAGGCAAATGAAGCGCGACGCGGAGCGGCGCGCTTCATTTTCCCGAGATCGGAATGTGCCACTTTGAGCTCGAATGTGCACACTCGAATTTAAGCGCGATTCACAATAATTTAAGCGAATAAATTCTACGAATAATCGGTTAAATAATTTTAATCGTTTCCTCTCACTCGCACTAATGAGATTGTCGTATCTTTTCGCTGCCTTCCAACCTATTCATTATTGATTATTAAAATATATTTCTTATCATTTACATGTCAGAAAGTAGGGGAACCTGTTGAAACTTGGCCCCTTTTTTTTAAATTGTATATGTAACAATTTATGAATTTTCTAAATTCAACTTTCTTTACAATCAAGAAATTGAATTTAATTCAGTAAATATCGATTATATGTTCGAAAACGTATTTTTACTATAGCAATGAGTGGGAGAGACGAAAAGATACAAGAAACTCATAAGTATGAGTGAGAGGGAATGTAAAAAATTGTTTACTGTTTCTTCGTTACGAAAATTATTGTGAATCACGCTTAGAACCGAGTGTGCGCATTCGAGCTCAAAGTGGCACATTCCGATCTCGGGAAAATGAAGCGCGCCGCTCCGCGTCGCGCTTCATTTGCCTCCCTCGCTCGGAAATGAGCCACTTTTCGCTCGAATGCGCACATCCTCGTATTCATTAAATTTTGAAAATTAAACTTTCTTTACAATCAACAAATTTCAATTTATTTCTGTAAATATTGATTATATAATCGAAAAACGTATTTTTACCATAGCAATGAGTGGGAGAGAGCGAAAAGATACAAGAAACTCATAAGTATGAGTGAGAGGGAACGATAAAAATTGTTTACTGTTTTTTCGTTACGAAAATTATTGTGAATCGCGCTTAGAACCGAGTGTGCGCATTTGAGCTCAAAGTGGCACATTCCGATCTCGGGAAAATGAAGCGCGCCGCTCCGCGTCGCGCTTCATTTGCCTCCCTCGCTCGGAAATGTGCCACTTTTCGCTCGAATGCGCACATCTTCGTATTTATTGGATATTTAAATTAAAGAAACCTGTTGGACATTGGCTCTTTTTTCACTTGTAATTTTTCTTAAATTATACATGTAACAATTTGTTGATAAAATTAATTGCATCGTAGTGGGGCACTAATAAGGCATTCATCATAAAATATTTGAAAGCGTTACGAACCGTTCAAATTGCTATAGGATTTAAAAATTAATGGATCTATGGCCTAGGTACAACAGAGTGATGTATTAGCAAACTAAAAAAAAAATAAGAATTTATAACAAAGGTAAGGTAAAAGACCCTGTTATTGACACTGACCCTGTTTCTTCTTTACTTTCAACTTTACTTTGAATTAATAAAAAGATAATTACGTCGAATTCATAAATTATTTTTTCAAAATTGAAATTTTATCGTGTACCTATTTGATGACGATATCAGTTACAAAAAAAACTCACTTAATATAAAATAATATTTAAGCCCAGAGTGACTTTGAAAGCCATTTTTTGGTTATAGTCTAAGCAATTGACAGAAGACCGTTCGACTATTGAATTAGTGATTTAATCATCATGTAAGTATAAAAATATTATAAAAAATATATGGTTCGATTAATAATTAACTACTCTTTATTTTTGAATATTAAAACATCATAGTAAATTATATTTTATTATTAAAATAAGAGTGTCAATAACTAGGCTCAATTTTATAGGTATGTTACAGTTATTGACACTCAAATCATAACCTATGTTATGTTTACGTATTTGTTTTTATAATATTTAATTTTATTATTTTAAATATTTTTGTGTTGCAAAAATTAACATTTTATTTGTAATAAATGATACATTATAACAAATTATGTTTGATTATAATAAATTTAAATTTGATAGTATATAACCTAATAAATGACGAATAATTTTGACATGTGGAGTGTCAGAAACTAGGCAGATGCCAGTGTCACAAACTACAGCAATAAAAATTTTAAGTGTCAGAAACTGGAATTCAAACATTATTTTGTAAAACATTAATTTAAATTATTATCTGCTTCAAATAATTATTTTACGCAGATGACCTTTTCTAGAAATCGTAAACTTATATATCAAAAAAAATTAATTATTTAAATTAAATTTTTTATAAGTTTTCCTGTTATAACCTCAGCTGCCACTCCTAAAGTGTCAATAACTGGGTCTTTTACCTTATATCTAAATTTTTATTTATTGCAGGTTAATCTTAGGGCCAAGGTACAACTTATTGACAGTGACCGAGGTAAAATACACCATCCCTATGATGTTTAAACTCAAAAATAAAATTACAGATAATGCTTTGCCAAAATCGGACCACTACTGTGCAAACATTAATAAATAATCTTTCTATTACGATGAGTCATTTGTTATTAGGTAATAAAAATTAATAAAATATTTAAGTAAAAAGAATATAAAAGACTTACTTTTTTCGATTAAAAATTTCAATTGATCTCATACATTAACAAAGTACATTGGACAGCTGTTGCTAACTTTACGTTAATGTCTGTCATGTGGCATTTGAAATATCGAAAATTATGGATCACGAAAGATCATAAGAATTAAAAAAATTAAAGTTGCCCTAGGTACAAAAGGACCAAGATACAACAGGTACCTCTACAATTTTATGACTTTTATTTCACTTTTATTTTCGGGGTATGGCAAACCCCACCTAGTATGACATGTGACATTTGGTCACCTAGGTTAACGCCGAGATCAAATGCGAAAAAATAAACAAAGACGCCGTGCGCAATAAAATGATTAAGGAAACTAATAAATTAACGAGGCAACTTTTAAGGTCCATTGTTAAGCACAAAGCAATCAAAGCCTCCTCTGACAAAGGCAAGTGCGATCCATTTATGTTGAAAGAGCGGGCAGCAAACGCACAGAAAGGGGTAGCTAATGCCCCTATATCTAGCAATTTGGCGCCATTAAATTTTGGCAGGATAGCAAAGGAAACGGACCCCACCCCCGCCCACCCTCTCATAGTCATTTACAAATTTTCTTTGTATTATCCACATTTGAATAAACAACGCTCTCGATCCGAAGAGCGAAGTATCACAAATGCGAGGCAACCGGTCGGAGAATTTGCGTGCCGTCGTTGGATCCAAGTCAACATTGGTTTAGGACGCTTACCAACTAACCAAATCAATAATACACCGAAAAGGGGCGACTGTTTATTTAGATTAAAGAAGGCGACCGTCGGACCTTTGCGAAAATCATAAAGTCCGGCTATGCGTCCGTCGCGCCGAACTAATTCAATTATGACGAGAGGAACAATTCGGACGCGCGCTCCGGCGTCGGAATAATTAATGGCAGTCCGAAACTATGTTCGGCTTATATCTAAGTTTGCGACGCTCGCATTACAACAATTAACCGGCGGCCCCCCCGTCACCGGTGCGAAGCCGCCTGGAACCGACATTTAACCCCTAAATTTCCTACAATTTATCTCGGAATCGAGTGACAGCGCGACGCTACAAGCCTCAAACGTCGACCCCCCTTCAAAAACGGGCCCCCCTAATAAGCCGCCCCCTCATTATCCCGCTTTTTTATCATCATCAACATCGATTTTGATGCTCGCTGCCTTCCTTTCCTCCTCCCGCCCCCCCCCTCGCCCCCGCAAACACAACAGAAATTAATAAAGGTTAGAAGGGAGACCGCACATAAGCCGGAAGGATGACAAATTATCTTTGGTACCAACGTAAGACACGCCATAAAACGGGAATAGGCGGAAGGACGATTTATTTAAGGCGCGCGAGACTTTTTTAGGACTGCATTTTGGCGAAATTTATTTAAAATAGATATTAATAGGACGTACGAAGATTGATTGCGGAAGTTGGAATGGCGAGCGTCGAAGTTCGGTGCGTCTGAGAAGAAGTTGGCAGGACTGCCTTTTTTGCTGCGGCGAATGAAGTGAGGTCACTTTGGAAACAAATCTTGCTAAGATCTCGCTCGCTTTTATCCAATTATTTGGGGGGTTGGTATTGAAATGGTAATCTGTTTATGGGCGGCGAAGGGGGGAGCGGAGAGAAGGTAGAAGCGAGATTTATTCGCATTTTATTTGTTTCGATTTTAATTCATTTAAAAGATTACTGTTATAACGCAAGGTGCTCGATTTTTTCCTAAATTGTAATTTTAGTAATTATCAATTTTGTTAATTATATGAAAAGGCTTGCTTTTGTTTTACTCGAATAAATAACTTACAAAATGTTTGGTACACAAAATAAAGAGTAGATAAAAATTCAATTTGACTAATGAGAAAGTAAAAAAGCGGCTTTCTGTTTAACAACAAAAATAACGAGCTTTTAAAGGATTATTTTTCACTTTAATAACAAAAAAAATTTCAATGGGCTTTCATTTGAAAATTCTGTAGGAATCAAAGAGCAAAATGTCGATAATTTGTTCAATACAAAATTCGCCCTTAAGAATTCGTAACTTCGTTATTTTTTTCTTTAAGAATTATTTAAAAGTGCTTAACCTTCCGCATACTAGGTGGCTAAATGTCACATGCCATACTAGGTGGGGTTTGCCATACCCCAAGCATAAAATGCAATAAAATCCACAAAATTGTACTTTATGACAATTCAATGATAAGAAATATATTTTAATAACTACCCGGGAAAAATTTTTTATATAATTATATAAAATTATATATAAATCATCATATATAATTATATACGAATTTTGGCGCGATATAATTTTATCTAGTTTTATATAATTATATAAAATTATATATAAATATAAAAAATAAATTTTAAATAATAATTCCCCTACAGCAACATTTGTGGTAATTACCATCAGTCTACTAATTAGAACCTTTGTGATTCGGTATCTGCTTATTTAGTGGAAGGAAAGGTAGTTTGCAATGAGTAGCGCGGTGTGCCATTGATTATATCATCGATGAATCTGAAACACAATTATGTAACTTTTTTGGGGATTTGAACTCCGGACTCCTGGATCGGGAGACTGCTTGCTCTGCCACTGATCTAGGAAGCCTTCTCAAATATTTACTAAAAATGACTTACTAAAATGACAATCTTGCATGCTTGACACATGTACAATTTTGAGGTTAGATGGTTAACATATTTTTTGACATATGTTAAGCTGCTTGAAAAAGTTTCAATAAAGAAACAAAACGTTGCACATTTAACAAGAGTTAACTCTTGGACAACAATAAAACAATTGTTTTATTGTTGTCCAATTCCTAATAACTGAAATATTATTAAAAGATATTGGAGGTTAACATTATGATTAATATGTCCTAAACTTATTAAATTATCTAATTTATGAATTTGTCCATAAGTTAGTATAATGATAAATAATTTTAAAGAAAAAAGCAAATAATAACAATTATATCAAAAATATTCAAAATATATTTTTTTATATATGATTTTATAAAATTATATAAAATGTTTTCTCGGTTTATATAAAAATATATATAATTGTATATAAATTTATATAATATTATAACATATATAATTTAATAGAAGCAATCTAATATAATTATATAAAAAAATATATAATACAAAAAATTTATATGGTTTTATATAATTATATAAAAATTATTATAATTTTATATATAATTATACATATGATTATATAAAATATTTTTTCCCGGAATAGGCTACTTTATAAAATTTTATATATACAATAATATAAAACCATATATAATCATATACAACTATATAAAGTTATACATGATTATATATGATTATATAAAAATTGTTTTCCCGGGTAATAATGAATAGGTTTAAGTAAAACACATATTTATTTATGCATTAGAATAGATTTTTATTAATAAAAATACTTCGCAATAATTTAGACCAATAAATTACACGAAAAATTAATTTAATAATATTAATCGTTCCCTCTCACTTGCATTGCCGAGATTATCGTATCTTCTCGCTCCCTTCCACTCATTGCTATGCTAAATACGTTTTTCGAATATAAAATTGATATTTACTAAATTAAATTAAAATTTTTGATTTGATGGAGCGCACGTTAAATTATGCTAATGATATAAATACGAGGATGTGCGCATTCGAGCGAAAAGTGGAACATTTCCGAGCGAGGGAAACAAATGAAGCGCGACGCGGAGCGGCGCACTTCATTTTCCCGAGATTGGAATGTGCCACTTTGAGCTCGAATGTGCACACTCGGTTTTAAACATGATTCACAATAATTTAGGCTAATAAATTAGACGAAAAATCAGTAGAATCATTTTAATCGCTCCCTCTCACTCGTACTAGTGACATTGTTGTATCTTTTCGCTCGCTTGCACTCATTGCTATGGTAAAAATACATTTTTTGGAACAAAATCGTTATTTACCGAACTAAATTTAATTTTTTGGTTTTGAAAAAGCCCCGAACAAAGTAGATAATTCTAATAAATACGAAGATGTGCGCATTCGAGCGAAAAGTGGCACATTTCCGAGCGAGGGAAGCAAATGAAGCGCGACGCGGAGCGGCGCGCTTCATTTTCCCCAGATCGAAATGTGCCACTTTGAGCTCGAATGTGCACACTCATTTTAAACATGATTCACAATAATTTAAGCTAATAAATTAGACGAAAATACAGTAAAACAATATTAATCGCTCCCTCTCACTCGTACTTATGACATTGTTCTATTTTTTCGCTCGCTCGCACTCATTGCTATAGTAAAAATAGATTTTTTGAAACAAAATCGTTATTTACACATCTAAATTTAATTTTGTGGTTTTGAAAAAGCCCCGAACAAAGTAGAGAAATCAATAAATACGAAGATGTGCGCATTCGAGCGAAAAGTGGCACATTTCCGAGCGAGGGAAGCAAATGAAGCGCGACGCGGGCGGCGCGCTTCATTTTCCCGAGATCGAAATGTGCCACTTTGAGCTCGAATGTGCACACTCGGTTTTAAGCTCGAATACCAAATGTCCCGTTTTAACAAAAAAAAAATTGTTCACATTAATGATACCCCGCCTAGTACACGGAAAGTTAAAAAAATCGCAAGCAAAGCAATCAAAATGTGTTGTTTTACGAAATTAATTGTTTAATAATTCTTAATTCCGTTAAATTTTCTGACATCTTAAAAAACTTGAAAAAATTTAAATTTTTAGGATCTTTCGTACAAAAGGATAGCCATAAAACAAATTTCTCTTTGTAAATACAAGTGTTGATAAAGTAACAAAAAAGATACATCGGTTTGATTAGAATACACCCCTTCAATTCAATTGTAGTACACCCCTGGACCATAACTTTTCCTTTGTAGTGCCTGTAATTCAATTTATAAAAAAAAAACGTCGTCTAATGTAAAATTATCCCGACTAGAAATCTTAGTTTGGTTTTTATTCGGTGCGAATCAGGCATGCCGAATTCCGTGTTAGGTCCCAACGAGGCAACCGCAAAAAACCCACATAACAAAAGTAACACACGCGCGTCTCCCTCCCTAATTAAAAAAGTCTGATGTGGCACACATTCGGCAGCCACGCTTGCATGATATAGCTCCAACCTAGTCTCAGCCGTGTACGGCCTCCTCTTAGGGCAGCAATTTGGCAACGAGACTCAAATATGACGACCCCAACCTAATCTGACTAACTTTAATAAGTATTTGATTCAATATAAACGTTAAAGTCAAAAATCCCAAAGATAGGGCATGCCTAATATGGCCATACGTCCCGTTTTGAATGGGATTTAACTTAAAAATTAAAATAAATCAACAATACAATTCGTATTCAACCGAAGAAACATATTTCAAAAATGTTATAAATCTATTTGCGTCGCAGAAGGCAATAAAGTTGCAATTTTAAATTTAAAATTATGAAAAATTCCTTTATTATCGTTTTATCAAAAAAAAAAATTTTCGATTGGTACGCCTCTGCTCATAACAACCTAATTCGGAACATTTTCGGCACGCCGTGTATCAGTTTTCCTAATTAGGACGGGACAAGGTTAGAATGAGGCTTGCCCTAATTCGGAAGACCTTATTAGGCCCGAATTGCACTTTCGGCATGCCTCATTCGTATTTCTAGCGGGATGTGTGCGTACTAATATTTTCTTAAAAACCCTCAAAATATTTTACGTGATAAAAATACGAATTTACCTGCCTCTAGTAATAAAATTACAAAGTGCTTTATCCCACATAAAATAAACAAAATCCCCCTCGTAAAAAAAAATTTAAATAACTAAATCAACAATGCCCGCAAAAAGCGGAATAAATAAAATTCGACCAGAAACACGGGACGAAGCGAAATGTGTGTGTCAAAGCCAGAAACCAGTGTTTCTATTAGTGTAAGCAATTTAAAGCCCACATTCTAACCTCTAAATCAAAGGCTTCGTTAGCTCGAATCGCAACTCTGCAATCTCTAAGGGTTCGCGTCCTTCCAGACGTCCCCCCATCGCTTCCCCAACGAAACGCCCAAAGAAACATTTTTCCTCGAGGGCTTTATTAAATTTAATTAAAAAAAACTAGAAATAATCCCATCGGAAACGTGTTTCGGGTATGACATCGTCCTCGGCCCAAATCAAATTCGTTTTACAAGCGACATTTTGAAAGGTAATCCGGGCTTTAAGGGCTGATTTGCATGCGCGAGTGCCGTCGTTCATAAAATCCGATCGTCACAACTTAATGGACCTCTAAACTGAAGCATCTTTTCTTACTTTATCCGACCCTCGTATGTCACCTGAAAATCATACGCCGACATAACCTCAAACAAGATGGCCGACGGAGCTATAAAAGTCGTACGTGGGGTTAAGGTGGCGCGACTGGACCCGACCCGCAATTAAGCGCTTCCTCCCCACCCCCTCCTCCATCCCGCTAATTACTTCGAATTGCAATGCTGCCACCTGCACGCGGCCTTTGAGCAATCACTCGGCCGCTGCGGACAATTAACGAAGATTAAAGAAGAAGTCGAAAATGCAAATTTTCGTTTTACCTTTCCGCGCTAATCCGTAGCCGAATGATAATCGGCAGCTCGCGAGATTAAACCGATAATTAATTGTAGTCAATTAAAAGAGGTTTAGAGCGGACGAGATGTAAATGAAACTTAAAAGAAATATTAAACTGCAGCATCAATGTTGGCTTGTCTTCGCGAAGACAAACTCCGACGTTAATCTAAAGTACGTTTATTCGACATTAGTTTACTTTAAAAGCGGAATAATTAAGCGAAGTGCAATTAAGTGTAGGGAGTTTATATTTATCTTCGCCGTTATATAGAAATTGCGATGTTTACTATCGCTTCCATTGCTGCCAAACTTATTTCAACTCGGAAAGTATTAAATTTTAATAAGTTCTGTCAACAGAAAGGAGAGGTCGTCTTCTTCCGTCAGTTGGCGGCACCCGACGTTTTCCGTCGAACAAAATTCGGCCAACTTAAACGCGCGAAGGGATACCAACCTGAATAGGTTAAGATCGGGGTTAGAAGTCCCAATTTTTGTTCTTTTGCCTTTATAGAACCGGGCTTTGTTGACACCGGTAAACAAATTTATTAATTCATTAGGTTTTCTGTTATGGTTAATGTGACAACCTAACCGTGAGACAACCATACCCGGTCTCCCCTATTCGAGTAGCTCACTTTAGCACTTAAAATTAATTACTAAATTTAATTGATTATTATTAAAAAGTAGGGCTGTATAATTTAGCCGGTTAAGCCGACCAAAAAAGTTAGCTAATTGTAAGTTACTTAGCTGGCTAACTGATCAGCTTAGCCAATTTAACCGGTTAAATAAATTAGCCGAGCTAATTTAACCGGTTAAACGGCCAGCTAATTAGCCGAGCTAATTTATTTAACCGATTGAATTGGCTAAGCTGATCAGTTAGCCAGCTAATTAACTTATCTAACTTTTTGCCGGCTTAACCGGCTAAATTGTACAGCCCTATTAAAAAGTATGAATTTGATTATTCAAAAAACTAATTAAAATAATATAGAAAGAAAACTACAACAATATTAATATTTAATATAATAAAAAAAATAAAATTATAACCTATAATGGAGTGCCGTAAGGTTTATACCTCGGAATCCAGGGCCTTTTAATGGATCTTTATAAAACCTTTTGAAATAGGTTTTTAACATTAAATACAAAAATGTTAAAGGATTGATTTTGGGCGCTTTCAATTTTTTATATTGTATAACAATAAGTGACTCACCGGCTTTGATAAGTGCACGTCGATGCTCGGTCGTTTGGCCCACGCAAAGTGGACGTACCGCAAACTGAACCTTTCGCTCGGATGGAAGCGCGTAAGCCAATGCTGCGATCGCACTAAGCCACCCTTGCGCAGTGAGGTCGGGCGAATGCCGGCGCTCCGGCGACCGTCTCAAATTTGAAACTTTGTGCGAACTTTCATTCTAAATCGATTCCGACACTCTTTCACACCCGTGACCAATTAAAACGCTAATTAAACACAGTTAAAACACTAATTCGTGCTGATTTGCGTGGCAGCGAGCGACGAATGCAAGTTTATTTATCAGAAACGCACAGGTCGTTGGCCTTAAACATAAAGTAACCACTGAAAATTTTTGGCGATGTCGCTACCTGTTTGCCATATCTAAAAATCAATACTTTGTACGCTTCGTGAAAAACCGAGACATAAACTCGGCCCCTTTACTTACGAATGTGCCTTAGCTTATACGAAGCTTCAATACGAAGTGCTTCGTGAACGGCCTCGTGAAAAATCAATACATAAACTCCGCCCCCTTACTTAACCCAAATTTTCCATAACTTATAGATAGGCAGCTTGAATACAACGTGCTTTGAATGTAACATATGTGACTCAAAGAATAATTAGGAAATTTAAATTATATCGGTCGTTAAAACATTTTTTTTAAACGACTTTAATACATTACTTAAAAATTAAAAATGCAAATATTTGTTTAATTGTATTATTTATTTGAATTCTTATAAATCAATTTAAACTAGTGCGTGTACCGTAGATGGCTCGCACGAGTTGATTTAAATTAGTTACATTATTTGTTTTTAGTGTGTACAAACTTATAAATAATTATAAAACATCGGTACGGCCGTTTTTAGAAATTTTCTTAATCGCATTTAACATATGTCAAAATTGAAATAAACTGATAATATTGCAAATTGCATACATCGTTTCCCCCCGCACCCCAGGTGTAAATCGCAGGTTGAAGTGTTACGAACGTTTTAGAAAATTTTGATTTTGACTAATTAGTGTTTGTGTGGAACAGAATAGCGTTTACTAAAGGATTTTAGAACTCTCCGAAGTACACCCTGTATATAAATCTGAATTGTAAGTTTATTTTTAAATATTCTATGTTTTGTCGTTTTTGTTAAGTCACAAATAATACTTTAAAAATCTTTACGCCACCTTTCTAAAAAATCTCGGCTTTTTTGGTCGTAATGGCTTTTCAAAATGTTAGTTGCGAGGCCCAAAATTAATTTTCCTTTGTTCGACGTAGCGCTTTCGGCCATTTGCAAGTTAACGTTATCGCGCTTTCCGGAATCGTGCATTTGAGTTTTTAAATAGGCACACGTGTTTATCGGTTTGTAATAATAATCTCTTATAAATAATTACAAAACCTCGTAACGATCGTTTTTCGCAATTTTTGAAAATCTTAATATTTTCTGCTTTAATTCGAAACACCCTTTATAATAGAATTTGCGTTTGCACGTAATTAATTTGGAATTAATGCTTACTTTGTAAAATTAAAGCAAATTATTGGGCTTTTGTTTAGAGATCATAAAAAAAAATATATACAAGGTGTTTCGCATTTTGGTGCACCACTGTGAAATTTATTGCAGTCGTTGTTCAAACGGTTTTTTCGCGATTTTAAAAGTTAAATTTACTTGACGGTATACTATACACAGAAAAGTATTAAACTCGACTTTTTTTGATAACTCGCATTATTTTTATTTTCCTTTCGATTTCGACTTATCGAGGTTCGACTGTAATTATAAATAAATATTAAAGTTACTATACAAATAGCATTTATTGTGTATAAAATTGAGATCTTTACTGTAAATAATTTTTTTTTCTTATCCCTGCCATTCTTCATTAAATTGTTGTTATAAATTATTGTAATCGAGATCGCCCAATTTTTATTTTTTAACTTTTTTGGGACAGAGTGCAAAAATACATAAAATATAAATTTATTTGACTAACTTTAATAATGGGAGAAAATACATCAATCCAATGAACACAAAGATGTGCACATTCGAGCAAAAAGTGGCACATTTCCGAGCGAGGGAGGCAAATGAAGCGCGACGCGGAGCGGCGCGCTTCATTTTCCCGAGATCGGAATGTGCCACTTTGAGCTCGAATGTGTACACTCGGTTGTAAGCCTGATTCACATTAATTTAGGCTAATAAATTAGACGAAAAATCAGTAGAATAATTTAAATCGTTCCCTCTCACTCGTACTTATGAGATTGTTGTATCTTTTCGCTCGCTCGCACTCATTGCTATGGTGAAAAAACATTTTTTGGAACAAAATCGATATTTACCAAACTAAATTTAATTTTTTGATTTTGAAAGCGCCATGAACAAAGTAGATAAATCTAATAAATACAAAGATGTGCGCATTCGAGCGAAAAGTGGCACATTTCCGAGCGAGGGAGGCAAATGAAGCGCGACGCGGAGCGGCGCGCTTCATTTTCCCGAGATCGGAATGTGCCACTTTGAGCTCGAATGTGCACACTCGGTTGTAACCCTAATCTATACATCCATACTCTATACATATTTATAAATAAAATTGAAGTGTCTGTCTGTGATTTCAAAATGAAAACCTTTTTTTAAGCTCATATGGTTATTTGAATGTTACTAAAGCCCAAACAAGTGTTTTTCAAATTTTGTCTGTCTGTCTGTCTGTCTGTCTGTCTATCTGTCTGTCTATCTGGTCTGTCTGTCTGTCTGTCTGTCTGTCTGTCTGTCTGTCTGTCTGTCTGAATGATATCATGAAGCATATCTTAAACATCATAAATACAGGAAAAAGTTTATCACTATGCAAAATTTAAATATACTTACGAGACTCAGCACAGATTCACAAAAAATTACTTTCACTGTACAAAAAAAAAAACGAACGCATTTATTTCTTTTACGGTATTTCAAAGGAACTGAAGTGAAGTACGCAAGGAGGTATTGTGCTCGGGCTTCTTCGACACGGCTAAACAAATTTATTAATTCATCAGGTTTGCTGTTATGGCTTTTGTGACAACTTACCCGTGAGACAACCATACCCGGTCTCCCCTACGATTGACCTTGTCGCAAATTATTTTTTTTAAATTCGGCAAACCGATCCGAGAGAGTTCGGAATAAATTCCGACGACCCCCCCGGCACTCGGCGGATTTAAGTCTTTTAAGTCGATTTTGAAAAGAAAATTAATGGTTTTTATGTCGATAAATTGAAAGAGAGAAAAAAAACGGGAATCTCTCAAAAGGGCTTTGCTTTACATTGATCTGTCTCATTTTATTTCGGAAGGCTCGGCTTTATTTGCGGCGACGCTTTCGCCCCCATTCAATCGTTTGAATAGCTAACTAGAGCTTATTTTGTATTAATGGAAAATATAGGGGGGAGTTAAATTTGCATAGAATCTAACGACAAAACAATTACACAGATGGGGTTTTTGTTCTTTCCGCGCAGCAAGTGGGTATTTCTTGTTTATTTCGGACGGACGCGCTTAAAATATGCACTCTTGCCAACTCTAAGGGATTTAATTAGAAAACTTCGGATTTTACAATCCGAACTGGCGCGGACGTTTTTTTTTTTTTTCGCGGGACAAAGGACCGTCGCCGGTAATTGGGAAAAAATTGTTATCCGTTTTCGACTAGCTGCGGTCGTATTACTTCGGATTTTATGCAGATATCAATTTCTATGCAAAGTCGACGAACAAGACTAATAAGATGTCGTTTTTACAGGCCTCATTGTGTATACCTTGGTCACGTTAAGAATGATGGCGTATCCAGAATTTATTTTATTTTTTGTTTTTTTTTTTAAATATAGAATTGCCAAATTTATTTTGTGGAGTCTCAGGACTATAAACAATTACGTGTATGAAAATTATTTAATATATTTAATTAATCAGAACCATATAAAACAATATTCCAAATTTGTTAAACTTCTCGCGAAAATGAAGCGCCGATCGAGCGCCATCTATCAGTCAGTTCGCAAAATTTAAAGATTAAAGGAAATTTCTTTATCACAAATTGATTTTATGTTCTAAAAACGTTTTTACCATAGCAATGAGTGGAAGGGAGCGAAAAGATACGACAATCTAATTAGCGCGAGTGAGAAGGAACGATTAAAATTATTCAACTGGCTTTTCGTCTAATTTATTGGCCTAAATTGTTGTAAAAAATTTTAATTCAATTTAGTAATTATCGATTTTATATTCGAAAAACATATTTACCATAGTAATGAATGGAAGGGAGCGACAAGAAACGATAATCTAGTCAATGCAAGTGAGAGGGAACCATTAAAATTAGTCAATTAATTTTTCGTCTAATTTATTACCCTAAATTATTGTGAATCATGCTTAAAACCGAGTGTCCACATTCGAGCTCAAAGTGGCACATTCCGATCTCGGGAAAATAAAGCGCGCCGCTCCGCGTCGCGCTTCATTTGCCTCCCTCGCTCGAAAATGTGCCACTTTTCGCTCGAATGCGCACATCTTCGTATTTATTACATGGTTCTACTTTGTTCATGGGCCTTTGAAAATCAAAAAATTAAATTTAGGTCGATAAATATCGATTTTGTTCCAAAAAATGTATTTTTACCATAGCAATGGGTGCGAGCGAGCGAAAAGATACAACAATCTCATAAGTACGAGTGAGAGAGAACGAATAAAATTATTCTACTAATTTTTCGTCTATTTTATTGGCCTAAATTCTTGTGAATCACCTTTAAAACCGAGTGTGCGCATTTGAGCTCAAAGTGGCACATTCCGATCTCGGGAGAATGAAGCGCGCCGCTCCGCGTCGCGCTTCATTTGCTTCCCTCGCTCGGAAATGTGCCACTTTTCGCTCGAATGCGCACATCTTCGTATTTCTTGAATTATTATAGTTAATTAATTAAATTTACATTTTATGTATCTTCTCACTCTCCCCCACTCATTACAATATTAAAAATGACAAGTTGAACGGATGTATAGTTTCGAGTTATTCTATCTCACTTGTATGCATGTGTTTTTGATATCATTTCGCTCGTTCGCACTCATGGAAAAGTAAAAGCACGCCTTGTCTTATTTAATACTAGCTGGACCGGCCGGCTTCGCTCGAGTATTGTATTAAAAAAAATTATTTTTATTAAAAAAATGTTTCTATAAATCTGATTTTTGTGAATTAGTTTTGAAAATTGATTACAACGTGTAAAAAATTAATTAATCTGTAATTTTCGCAGTTCCATACATATGAATTTAAATTAACGCCTCCAATCGCTTATGTGAAACTTTAAAACATCAATTTACATTTTCTAACATTATTACAAAGAATTATTTATTTTGTCGATTTAAGTCCCGTCAAAATCGGTTCGGCCGTTTCCGAGATATACGGACGGACAAACTGACAGACAGACAGACAGACAGACAGACAGACAGACAGACAGACAGACAGACAGACACAAATTTTAAAAACGCGTGTTTAGGCTTTATTAACATTCAAATAACCATATGAGCTTAAGAAAAACTCCTATTTTTGAAATCACGGACAGACACTTCAATTTTATTTATATATATATATATAGGGTGTCCCTTATTTCGGGTATATTCGATTTTTTTTTCACGATAGTCCTAAATCGGTACAAATCTATAAAAAAAAATTTATGCCAAATTTTAGCTCTTAATTTTAATATTAACCCCCCCCGATAGCCAAAGTTTTAAATGGCAATTACATTAGAAAAGTTCTGTTATTAATTTGGAATTTTTTACCTCATGAACTAATGAACGGATCACATCGCAAATGATCGGTCTTATAGCAAATTTAACGCTCTACATAAAAGGTCTCATGTGATTTTTTGCTAACTTGACTGGTTCAAAAGTTATTCGAGGTTAAAAATCAAAGTTCTAGTTAATTTTAACTTTTGAACCAGTCGAGTTAGCGAAAAATCACAGAAGACCTTTTTTGTAGAGCGTTAAATTTTCTATAAGACTTATCATTTGCGATATGATCCGTTCATTAGTTAATGAGGTAAAAAATTCCAAAGTAATAACAGAACTTTGCCTATGTTATTTCTATTTAAAACTTTGGCTATCGGGAGGGGGGGAGGGTTAATATTAAAATTAAGACCTAAAATTTTTAATTTTTTGAAGATTTTGCATTGGATTTGTGTTGGTACATTAATCTTCCCTCTTTATATCCGTAAATATAATATTTAGGCCACTAGATTTAGATAATTTGTGAGTTTTTCTCAAGTCATTATGAAGACCAGCGTTTTTTAAGTGTTATCTTCGCATTATTAACAAGAATCAACCCTCAACCGTACTCCCTCACAAAAAATCAAAAAAAAAAAAACAACTCACATAAAACATGGAGCAATCCCTTGGCAAAAACCACCCAATTTGGCCACCCTTCTCAAAACACAATAAAAACAAATCGAAATTAAACGGAGGTTCTTCCGTTTCTTTACCCGACACCACGACCGAACAAATACTAAAATTTATTCGTAAAATTCCAAAATTACAAACGCACTCATAAAACAACATATAATTTTTTTTTATCCAAAGGCAAACGCCGTTTATCTGCAAGCGATATCAGCAGTGTTTGGGGCTATAGCAAAATTACTCATTCTCACCTTGAATTTATTTCTAAAATCGAAAAATCAATAAACGCTTTAAAAATCAAAAACACACAAGAATAAGCATAGACGTAGTCAGATACGGGCAGAAGGGGCCAGCTACCCCTGCCCCATAGCAGAATATGTGTAAGTGTTCGGTCGAAGTGTTCCCAACAAAAACGTAACCACGTATGAACAGGGGCGGTATCTTCCCGAGCTATGCCCGTGAGAATAAGTGCTGGGGTTTTAAGATATTAATGGTTTTAAAAAGAGGCATTTAAAATTCCCCAAAAACAATTTAAAATATCGAAAAAAATGCAGCCCCTATGTTTTTGAAATGAGATTTGCAAAATACTTTTTTCAATATTTTTAATTAAACGTTATAACAGGGCCATAACTTGTTCTTGGAGCTTCAGTTATTTTTCTTAACCTTATAATTTTTTTTTTTACTTTTTTCGTTAAGTAGTTAATTTGTATTTAATAATGAGAGCTCCTATGAGGGTGTAGCCAACTACAAGAAAATAATTAATTTACTCATAAACACGTTACCACAGAAACGTTAAACAACAAAAGCCGATACATATCTGACGTCACATCGTTCTTAACGTGACGACAGTATAAAAAGCAAGTTCACCAACCTCATTTAGAAATATAAATATATGCCAAAAAAGAAGATAATTAAGAGTCAAAACCTTATATTAGCAACATCTTTGTAAGATAAAACTAATTTTACCCCATTTCAGAGTTCATCTGCCAGATGTTTGGGCGGCTTTATAAAATTTATAATTTGTGAGATTCCGTGCACAGCTGTCAGTTTGCTTATTAAAGTTGTTAATATTTGCGTTTTTTTTTTCGAATAAGTGGCAACAACCGCAAAACCTTGAGAGGGCATCTTTTTTAATTGTTACGTGCCTGCCTCCTTATTAATAAAACCATTTAAATTTTCCCCAGCTGAACTTAATTACTTGTTGCTTTCGCATCTTATAAATAGCAACAATTAAATTTGTTCGAGCTTTTTTTTTAAATCCTTTTTCGATCGAAGCGCAATTATTATTATTTTTCTCGTTTTTCTTAGTCGCCTCCTTTATCGAGTCTTAATTAATAATTAATTATTCATGGCATAAAAGCAAATTGGCCGATTTATTATTTATGAAAACGCAAAAGAAAAAATTAATCCTCGAAATTTGTTTTTTTTTTTCGAAATTAAAAGCTCTTCGTGTTTTTCTCTAAAGAAAAAATGGGCACTCCCGGCTACGCGTTCGATGCCTAAAATTAAGACTTTTCCAGTAATTTAATTAAAGTTTTTGATGTAATTTCCTCGGACGGCCTTCTTTGTTCCAATTTTGTTCTTCCCAAAAAAGAAGTGCTCTTTTGAAAAATCCAAACGACACGTTCGTCCGGTCCGTTTGATTTTCAAATCAAAGTGGATTGTTTTGGGGATTGGATTTTTGAAATTTTGGATTGTGTAGGGAGGCGCAAGAGAAATGTTTGCGTTTCCTCTTATAAGTTGTTCGGGAATTGGAAAATATGTATAAAGTTGTTTC
Organism: Sinopyrophorus schimmeli; assembly: GCA_036325965.1. Classification (NCBI taxonomy): domain Eukaryota; kingdom Metazoa; phylum Arthropoda; class Insecta; order Coleoptera; family Elateridae; genus Sinopyrophorus; species Sinopyrophorus schimmeli. The sequence continues at coordinate 458,086 of JARFIZ010000068.1, forward strand.
GGAAATGTTTACATTGAAATGTTCCCTTTTTAATGCGTCTGTCGCTGCGTTGGATCGATTCGTATGTTTTTCGAAGGTAAACTTGGAAAAAAGTGGAGTAAATATAAATAAAAATCTCAATTAGATGTATAAATATATCGTTTATCAAAGATTTTCGACGCGTCGAAAGGACCACGTCGATTTTATCTTGAATCATTGAAACTAATAAGAAGTGCGTTTCGGCCCTGATACAAACGACTAAAATTGATTTTTTAAAAAATCGCCGTGACACCTATTGGCTCAAATTTTAACCTTTTTCGACTGGTTTGAACCCCGTTTTAATCGGATTAGCCGTTTTTGAAAAATTAACAATTTGTGATCAAGATCTGTATTTTGCATTATCCCCGAAGTCGTCTCTTAACCCCTTGACATACAATGACGTCTAGGAGACGTCAATCGTTTAGGGTGTCATTGTAGATTTTGACGTTTCTAAGACGTCAAGAACTGTATTCAATTTTATTTTCCAAAAAAGGTTTGTTTTCAACAATAATTTTGTTAAAAGGCACAAAATTGGCGATTTGGGAATTTTGTTATTAATATAATTCTGTAATATTTAATTGCGAATTGTCAGAGTGTAAATTAATTCTTGTAAAGTGTGCTTAAAGCCGAGTGTGCGCATTCGAGCTCAAAGTGGCACATTTCCGATCTCGGGAAAATGAAGCGCGCCGCTCCGCGTCGCGCTTCATTTGCTTCCCTCGCTCGAAAATGTGCCACTTTTCGCTCGAACGCGCACATCTTCGTATTTATTCAATTTGTTTAAATTACTTTTTGGATTAAAAAAGGAAATAGCAATGTATTCAAATAAAACGACATATGCGCAGTAACATATAGTTTGATAACCACTGGTCTAACTATACACAAGCGCAACATAGCGCGTTGTTATATTTCATTTAGTCGCGCCAAAGAAGTATTACTTCTAACGTGCCTACATAAGTACATGAACCGGTTTTTTTTACATAGAATGAAATTCAGTTTTAAACATTTATCAAAATTATTAAAGTAAACTCGAAGAATAAATTATTTTAAGTTTTTAGACAACTCAAATTAAATAAATTAATAACTTGGAAAATTTTTAAAATATATTTAAGAACTTTAATTATCAATTTTTTTTGTATAACACAAATTGAATAAAACAAAACTTTATTCGGTAAACTTAAAAAAAAATTTTGATAAAAAAATTATTATGTATTTTCAAAAAACTCAAATCGAGTAAATATATACAATTTGTGGTTTTTCAAAAAGGTTTGAAGATCATTAATTTACGCAAATAAAATTAATATTGGAGAAAACTCAATAAATAAATTATCTTAATTGTTCAGAAATATTAAATTTATAAAATTAAATACAGTCAAATCTCGATAGGTCGGAGTTGAAGAGAAACTAAAAATAATTCGCGTTATCAAAAATTCGAGCTATCGATATTAAAATATTTTTTAGTTTGTTTTTAAAATTTACTTATTGTTTCTTTTTCTTAATAATTTCCTAGTGATTTCTTGCTAAAACCTAAATCTTGTGTCTTGAACAAGTTGTAATTAGGCTTCATTTATGAAATAATTCAATTTTTAAATATAAAAAAATATTTATATGTTATATAGTATATTTTAAAACTATTAATGATTTATTTTATGTTATTTGTGTATGCTCATAACAGTTAAGTTGAGCCAAATTAATAGTTTTTTTCGGACTCATCAAATTCGGTTTTTTTTGTATGTCAAGGGGTTAATGCAATTACAAAAAAGTAATAATTTTTTAAAAATCACTAAAGATAATTAAATCCACTTTTAACCAGAGGTAAATACATCAATCCTAAGTATTGTCTAAAATTTTGAAGGGTTTTCATTGGAAAATGACATAATGGCAATACTGTAAAGGCAACTTTAAAGTTTAACGTTTGGCGCAATTAAATAAACAAAAAAAATTATTTTTTAAAAAATCGCCGAGACACCCATTTGCTCAAATTTTAACCTTTTTCGACTGGTTCAAACCCCTTTTTAATCGGATTAGCCGTTTTCCAGAAATTAACAATTTGTGACCAAAATCTGTATTTTCATTATCCCCGAAGTCGTCTCTTAATGCAATTATAAAAAGTAATAATTTTTTAAAAATCACTAAAGATAATTAAATGCACTTTTAACCAGAGGTAAATACATCAATCCTAAGTATTGTCTAAAATTTTGAACGGTTTTCATTGGAAAATGACATAATGGCAAAATTGTAAAGGCAGCTTTAAAGTTTAACGTTTGGCGCAATTGAATAAACACGAAAATTAATTTTTTTAAAAATCGCCGAGACACCTATTGGCTCAAATTTTAATCTTTTTCGACTGGTTCAAACCCCGTTTTAATCGGATTAGCCGTTTTTAGAAATTAACAATTTGTGACCAAAATCTGTATTTTGCATTATCCCCAAACTCATCTCTTAGTGCAATAACAAAAAAGTAATAATTTTTTAAAAACCACTAAAAATAATTAAATGCGCTTTTCTCCATAGATAAACACATTAATTCTAAGTATTATCTAAAATTTTGAAGTGCTTTTATTACGAAATGATCTAATGACAAATGTGTAAAGAGCAACCCCAAAGTTTAAACTTCGCGCGCTTACATAAAAATAAAAAACAATTAAAAAAAAAATTCTAAAACACGTATCGGCTCAAATTTAATCCTCTTTCGATTAATCGAAACCCCGATTCGATCGGCACAACCATTTCCAAAAAATTAACAATTTATGCCCACCCCATTCAAATTTTCCAACAAGCAGCGCCATCTCCATTTCGAAAAGTCAAACAAAAAGTTAATTTCCTTACGATCAAAAGAGATAATCAAATACCACTTTCGCCAAATTAAATCAAACGAAATTTCACGCTTTAAAAAATCCAATAAAAAATATTTTTAGTGCAACACGTAAAAACGTGGACGCTTTCGCGAAAAGGAAAAAAATAGAGGAAGCCCTTCGAACAAAAAGAAATTTTAATTACATAAGGTGCTTCATGCTTAATTGCTGTTATTTCAATTAGTTTTAATTACGGCAAAAGATAAGACATGGGCCCGGAAAAACAAAACTTTGAACTTTGTCCCTTAACAAAGTCTTTATAATTACCGCCTGTTCCAATACGATATCTCCAAAACTGAAAAGGCATTGTTTACGAGATGAAGATTAATGTTTTAACTTGTTAATTAAAAGGGGTTTAACTTAATTTCCTCGCGTGCTCCCTTAGAACTATAACACAACCTAAGAAATACAGTAAAACTTCTCGTGGCGACCGCCTTTCAAAGCGGGCAGTACGTTTCTGAACAGGTATAACGTAATTTAATTCTTTTTATAAATTTCTCTCTAAGGCGACCACTCCCTAACTAGACCGCGAACGTTAATTGCGCGGCCGCTACTTTTCTTAATGAAGTTTTTTAAGAAAAATAAACTTCACAAATCGGAATTTGAAAGAAAGATTATCAATATAAGGTAACTAATCCAATTCGGAATTTTAAAATTTTCTTAACGTAATCTGAATCAGCACCTAAAACTGCAAAAAATTGCCCTATTTAACCAAACTTCTATCTCCACTAATAAGAAACATACGCATGTTAGCCTACTCAATTTCGAACACCCTGTAGATATAAATATCACCTTGCTCGGTCGTTTGACCCACGCAAAGTAGACGTACCGCAAACTGAATCTTTCGCTTGGCTGGAAACCCGTAAGCCGACGCTGCGATCGCACTAAGGCACCCTTGCGCAGTGTTCGGGCGAATGCCGGCGCTCCGGCGACCGTCTCGAATTTGGAACTTTGTACAAACTTTCATTCTAAACCGATTCCCTCACTCATAAGTCTCTTTCTTTCGCACTCGTGACCAATTAAAAACACTAATTTAACACAGTTAAAACACTAATTTGCGCCGTTTTGCGTGGCAGCAAGCGACGAATGCAGGTTTATTTATGAGCAACGCACAGGTCAGTGGCCTTAAACATAACGTAACCACTGCACATTTTTGGCGATGTCGCTACCTGTTTGCCATATCTAAAAATCAATACTTTGTACGCTTCGTGAAAAACCGAGACATAAACTCCGCCCCTTTACTTACGAATGTGCCTTAGCTTATACGAAGCTTCAATAAGAAGTGCTTCGTGAACGGCTTCGTGAAAAATCAATACATAAACTCCGCCCCCTTACTTAACCCAAATTTTCCATAACTTATACATAGGCAGCTTGAATACAACGTGCTTTGAATGTAACATATGTGATTCAAAGAATAATTAGGAAATTTAAATTATATCGGTCGTTAAAACATTTTTTTTAAAAGACTTTAATACATTACTTAAAAATTAAAAATGCAAATATTTGTTTAATTGTATTATTTATTTGAACTCTTATAAATCAATTTAAACTAGTGCGTGTACCGTAGATGGCTCGCACGAGTTGATTTAAATTAGTTACATTATTTGTTTTTAGTGTGTACAAACTTATAAATAATTATAAAACATCGGTACGGGCGTTTTTAGAAATTTTCTTAATCGCATTTAACATATGCTAAAATTGAAATAAACTGATAATATTGCAAATTGCATACATCGTTTCCCCCCGCACCCCAGTTGTAAATCGCTGGTTGAAGTGTTAAGAACGTTCTAGAAAATTTTGATTTTGACTAATTAGTGTTTGTGTGGAACAGAATAGTGTTTACCAAAGGGTTTCGGAACTCTCCGAAGTACACCCTGTATATAAATCTGAATTGTAAGCTTATTTTTAAATATTCTATGTTTTGTCGTTTTTGTTAAGTCACAAATAATACTTTAAAAATCTTTACGCCACCTTTCTCAAAAATCTCGGCTTTTTTGGTAGTAATGGCTTTCTAAAATGTTAGTTGCGAGGCCCAAAATTCATTTTCCTTTGGTCAACGTAGCGCTTTCGGCCATTTGCAAGTTAACGTTATCGCGCCTTCCGGAATCGTGCATTTGAGTTTTTAAATAGACGCACGTGTTTATCGGTTTGTAATAATAATCTCTTATAAATAATTACAAAGCCTCGTAACGATCGTTTTTGGCAATTTTTGAAAATCTTAATATTTTCTGCTTTAATTCGAAACACCCTTTATAATGGAATTTGCGTTTGCACGTAATTAATTTGGAATTGACGCTTACTTTGTAAAATTAAAGCAAATTATTGGGGTTTTGTTTAGAGATCATAAAAAAAATTATATACAAGGTGTATCGCATTTTGGTGCACCACTGTGAAATTTATTGTAGTCGTTGTTCAAACGTTTTATTCGCGATTTTAAAAGTTAAATTTACTTGACGATATGCTATACACAGAAAAGTATTAAACTCGACTTTTTTTGATAACTCGAATTATTCTTATTTTCCCTTCGATTTCGACTTATCGAGGTTCGACTGTAATTATAAATTAACATTAAAGTTACTATACAAATAGCATTTATTGTGTATAAAATTGAGATCTTTACTGTAAACAATTTTTTTTCATATCCCTCTCATTCTTCATTAAATTGTTGTTATAAATTGTTGTAATCGGGATCGCCCAATTTTTATTCTTTAACTTTTTTATTTTACCTTTTAGCAATGCAATCAAAAATGTTTTACTAAAATTCATTCAAAGGCCATGGGTTCCGAGCTTTGGCATTTTTACGTCTTACGGCACTCCACTAAATAATGATTATTAAAATCGATATTAAGTTGATTTATATATAAAGAAATTCTTGGGCTTTATTTGGACATAGGTTCCCCAATAAGGCCCAACCGACATATTTTTTATATTTACTCAAGGTTCATTTTTTTGTTACAAAAGAAAGATTGTTACTTTTATTTTGAAGTTTAATATAAATAAACATTTTAATTACGAAGTATTGATGCATTTTTTTCAAAAACCTATAATTATGCCTTTATAAACTTAAGGTGGGCCTTATTTGGGTCCGTTACCTTAGAGAAATTCATTAAACGCGGAGTATGTGCGCATTCGAGCGAAAAGTGGCACATTCCGAGCGAGGGAAGCAAATGAAGCGCGACGCGGAGCGGCGCGCTTCATTTTCCCGAGATCGGAATGTGCCACTTTGAGCTCGAATGTGCACACTCGGTTTTAAACACGATTCACAATAATTTAGGCTAATAAATTACACGAAAAATCGGTAGAATAATTTTAATCGTTCCCTCTCACTCGTACTTATGAGATTGTTGTATCTTTTCGTTCGCTCGCACCCATTGCTATGGTAAAAATACATTTTTTGGAACAAAATCGATATTTACCGAACTAAATTTAATTTTTTGATTTTGAAAGAGCGATGAACAAAGTAGATAAATGTAATACATACGAAGATGTGCGCATTCGAGCGAAAAGTGGCACATTTCCGAGCGAGGGAGGCAAATGAAGCGCGACGCGGAGCGGCGCGCTTCATTTTCCCGAGATCGGAATGTGCCACTTTGAGCTCGAATGTGCACACTCGATTTTAAGCGTGATTCACAATAATTAACTTACTTCCTCAATAATACAACTTTATTTATAATAACTTTAATTTAATAATTATATGTTTCTGATAAATAACAACTTTATTTAATCCAACCTATTATTCGTTATTACATTTACATTGCTTATCTTTGTCTTTCTCCCTAAGATGACCACCTCTACAAAAGACCAATTTGAGCAAGAATCGACGCCGGTCGCGTTAGAGAGGTTCGACTGTATTGCGCGAAAAGGGTTGCCTAGCCACAAATCGAAGAAACCGCTCTTTTTCGCCCGCCTCTCGCCCTCTCCGACCTTTTTTTTTCTCCCCGCCGATTCTCCTCTTCAAAACTCGATATTAAAAAGTTGCGAAAGTGACAAAAAATCTCTCCTAATAAATCATTTTTCAATACTTCCCGCCAATCTCTTAGGCTCAACGGCTGTCGAAACACGAGCCATTAATCATTCGTCGCAAAACAACAAAGCAAATTGTTTTATAAACGCTACCCCTCTTTTTTCCTCCTAGTCAAATTACCAAAAAAACCCCCCCTTTCGAGATAAACAAGGCGCCCTCGTGTCTTTATCTGCGAAACGTGCCACAGCCCTTCGGCTCCAAAGCCACCTTGTTATTGCTCGCCGGTTCCTGTCTTTTGTGGCTTTACTCTTATTCTCCCGCCAGAAACCGAAACTTTTCACCTCCGCCCCTCCCACCCGACCCTTCGCCGTTTTTTTTTGTTGCCGAACTCCATCGCCGACCTCACGTCCGCACCAAGCCCCCCAAGAATTGATAAGAAATGCATTGTTTTAGGCGGTCTGAATTTCGCGCCGCACTTTCGCCACGTCCCATGAATAATTCCTTCGAATTAACGAAGAAGATATCAGCGACGCGCCTCTGGGGCATTAGAAAAATAAATTCGTCCCGTTTGCCCGCCCGCCGCCCGAGATCGGGCTTAAAAGGGAACGTATTAACGGGGCAGGCCCGTGGAATCGCATGAAAGGCTAAAGAGCTGTTAGCATACCGCAAACAATAATATGATTGTCATTAAAACCGTTTTTATTGTTAAATAAACTCGCATATCTGCGGCACTAAAAAGTTTGTTAATTTAATTATGGCCGCTCGTAAACGTTTACGTTCGAATAATTTGCTTTCGATGCCCGAAATGGCTTTGTTCGCATTTAAATTGGATGGCTGTGGCGCTTTTTTTTGTTAATGGTTTAATGTTTGTTTGTATGGTTGCTGAGCGACACCTTTAGTTGTTAAATTAAATGAATCGTTAAGGCATGCCTTAATAAAGCCTTACAAGATTTGTAATGTATAATTTTAAACTTTTTTTTGTGTTTCTGGTAAAAATACAGGTTTGTAATTTTTAATTTAAATTACAGTAGACGCCGCTTATTGTGATTACTTTGAGACCTAGATAAAGTGATTACATTAACCGACTGATAACAATAAACAAAAGATACCAGCGAAGAAGTTAAACTTACGTTTTGAAAGGTTCAAACGCGTTTTTCTCCCAGACTTAACATTGAGCCCTGTTAATTTTTTTGGCTAATCTTACGGTCCGATAAACGGTCTTTCAGAATCTGAAAAGTTTTTAACGATCCGTTCACAAACAACTGAGCTACGATTTTTCAAAGTGGAAATTTAGAAAAAATTAATTACAAGTCGGACTCTTCGAACACGTTTTTCTAGAAAATTTCAAATGGCACGCCTATGGTTTTAGGACCTATCCGAAGCCAAAAAGTCTGGCAAATCGGAATCTGTATAATTTTTAAAGATCCGTTCACAAATAACGGCGCTACAATTTTTCAAATGTAAACTTTTGTCCTATAAAAATGAATCTAAAACTTCAACCCTTAATTACTCAAAAAATTAACATTTCACCCCATGTCGATTTCACACGTATCTTATAGAAAAAAGTCGCAGGATTCCGAATCCGGCTTGGTTTTAACGATCGGATCGAAAATGAGGGCGCTACGATCGTTTTTGTAAGTCAAAGTGTATTTTTTGCAATTTATTTAGTTTTTCGAAAATTTTGGGCGTTGAAGGGGGCGCAAGGAAGAATGGCTCCAGGCTATGTCGGTTTGGGGTACATGAGAACGTCCCACAAAAATTTGAAGCAAATCCATTACCTAAAATTTTTTTTCCTCAAAAATACGCAACGGGTTAATCCATGTTTTTCTTGGCCGATTTTGGGGGTTTTGAGTTAGGACCGGATTCTGACGCATAGGAGTTGGGAACGTACAGAAATGACAGGATTTAACAAAATTCGCAAAGTTGGCGAATTTAGAGCATTTTGAAAATTAAAAATTTCAGCAAAATTTACATTTTGAAAGCTTAGAATGCGTTTTTCTCCTAGACTTAACATTGGGCCCTATTGATTTTTTGGGCCGATCTTACGCTCCGATAAACGGGCTTTCAGAATCTCAAAAGCTTCTAAAGATCCGTTCACAAACAACCGAGCTCCGATTTTTCAAAATAAAAATTTATAAAAAATTAATTACAGATCGGTCTCTTCGGACCCATTTTTCTCGAAAATTTCAAATAACACGCCTATCGTTCTTTAGGCCTATCCGAAGCCAAAAAGTCTGCTAAAACCGAATTTGCTTAGTTTTTAAAGATCCGTCCACAAATAAAGATGCTACAATTTTTCAAGATGGCAGTTTTTCCGAAAGTTGTAAAAAGAGCGCAAAATTATCTCCGAAAGTACTCGATAGATTTAATTGATTTTTCAACACGTTACTTAGGACCAAAATATAACGAGACCTTTTTGATTTTATCTTTCTAACTCGAAAAATTAATTATTTCTGAGCTTCTGTCACGAACCGAATTGAGCATATTCGTTTTCTTTTTCTCGTTTTCTTTTCTGTGGTTGTTTCATGTTTTTTTTCTTATCAAAAAAATCTAATTAGTTCAAATCGAAGTAATTTCATAAAATTATATCGTAAAATTATAGTTAGAATTTTTTTAAATATTTTTTTCTGTCGTCCGCGTTACATTCTCGTCGACGACTGCGCTTTTCTCAAACAATTCGAGATAATTTTGCGTTAATCTTGTTGTAAGAAAACCGAGGACTAAATTCGCTTTGTTTTTTGGAAAATTCTAAGAAATAATCGAGGTGCGCGCCTTCAAAAACAAATTTCCGTAAAAAAATGGCGCGAATCAAAGTCTTGGCTCGATTTCACAATTTTCTAAATTTTTTCACATTGTGTTTTTGATCACATCTTACGCTAGAAAGTCCGCAGAATCCAAATTTTTACAGTTTTTCAAGATATCTCAACAAATAACCGAGTTACAATTTTTTAAACATTTTAAAAAAAAATCTCCATTAAAAAGTACATCTTAATCCGACATAAAAAAACCAAAAAAATTTCAAAAGCCACAAAAAAAAGCAAAGAGCAACAAATAAACGACCAAAAAACGCAATTCGAACAAAAGCTTTCGCACTTCGCCTCTCCCGAAATTTTTCAACCCGCACCCCTCGCCTTCCCCAAATCCAAAAAAATAGAAATTTACAAAACACTAAAACCTCTCTAACGACATCTCTTCGCAATCAACCGACCCACAATTTTCCTCAAAAACTATAACCGAAAAATCGAAAAATAAAATCACAAATTCTTTCGTCGAAAAAAAAAAAAAAAAAAAAAAGCGGAATCCGTCTTTCGAATAAAAATAATCCAAAAAATTCCCAAACATCTTCGGAGTTTAAATAGACAAGTTCAAAGACCCGAATGCAAAACTTAAATTTCCTGGAAATTTTCCAGGCGTCTCGACGAAGGCCCCTCGTCCTTTTTTTTTCAAAAACGCGCGCACGAACGAAATAATTACCGATAACGACTAGGAATATTTGATGGAGCGCTCCGAAGTCGATTAAAATTCCGTTCGGGAAAATAAATCGCCATGAGTCTTCGGGGCGCCCCACGACGCCCGGCCCCCGCACCCCGCTCAACATCGTAACAAATCACTCCAAGCAATAACAATGCTTGTAATGCGTTTGTTTATTATTCAATGCACGCACACGTGCGTAAAGTAAGCGTCCCGCGGGGCCGTTGGACACCTTTCGTGACTATTAAAAATGAAAATTTATCGAAGTCGTTAGTACACTAATCCACCTGTAGGGTCAAAGACACCTTCTTCGCGGCTCGCGCTCGTCTCCAAAAAAAGCAGAAAAAACTCACCCCCGCAGGCCTGCTTGAAGTCGCCGCAGCAGTCCCCCAGCTTGAGGCAGGCATGGTCGCAGTAGCAGGGCTTGTCGTTGAGGTCCTCGATGATGGCGTTGAGGGGCGCCTTCTGGACGACGCAGGAGGAGTCCCGACCCGGACAACACAGTTTCGCCTCCTTGCAACTGCCGCATTCGGCACGCCGGAGGGCGAAGCCCCACAGAACGCACGAAACGACGAACAGACGCATCTTTCGCAAAAAGTTTTACGTTCTCGCACGTGTTCGAAGTGCGAAGTGCTGCAAGACGAGCCTCTCGCAGGAGCAACCAGAAGCCGAATGTCCCGTCGAATGCGCTGGAAGCGAGTTTTCTGGCGCGGTGTCGGGACGCTGCGAGTGGTAGGGAGCGCGCAACCCCTTCTGATGCCGCCGCGTACGCGCTCCCGAAGATAAACTGATTTTATGATTGTTGCGATCTAAAGTTGACACGCCGAGTTTTCTTCTTGTTTTTTTTTTTTGAAGTTGTACTTCTTTTGGCGCGTTGAGGGTGAAATTTTAGGGGGGAAACGGAAGTTGCGCGCGCACGACTAACGAAAATTCGAAAGTTTGAAGTTGACCATCTAAAAAAGTCAATTAATTATTGTGAATCGTGCTTAAAAGCGAGTGTGCGCATTCGAGCGAAAAGTGGCACATTTCCGAGCGAGGGAGGCAATGTGTCACTTTTCGCTCGAATGCGCACATTTTCGTATTTATTAGATTTATGTATGATACTTTGTGCATGGCTTTTTCAAAATCATAAAATTAAATTTAGTTCGAGAAATATCGTTTTTGTTCCAAAAAATGTATTTTTACCATAGCAATGAGTGGGAGTGAGCGAAAAGATACAACAATCTCATACGTACGAGTGAGAGAGAACGATTAAAATTATTCTACCGATTTTTCGTCTAATTTATTAGCCTAAATTATTGTGAATCATGCTTAACTCGAGTGTGCACATTCGAGCGCAAAGTGGCACATTCCGATCTCGGGAAAATAAAGCGCGCCGCTCCGCGTCGCGCTTTATTTGCCTCCCTCGCTCGGAAATATGCCACTTTTCGCTCGAATGCGCACATCTTCGTATTTATTAAATTTATCTACTTTGTTCATGGCTCTTTCAAAATCAAAAAATTAAATTTAGTTCGGTAAATAGCGATTTTGTTCCAAAAATATATTTTTACCATAGCAATGAGTGGAAGAGAGCGAAAAGATACAACAATCTCATAAGTATGAGTGAGAGGGAACGATTAAAATTATTCTACCGATTATTCGTGTAATTTATTAGCCTAAATTATTGTGAATCGTGCTTAAAACCGAGTGTGCACATTCGAGCTCAAAGTGGCACATTCCGATCTCGGGAAAATGAAGCGCGCCGCTCCGCGTCGCGCTTCATTTGCCTCCCTCGCTCGGCAATGTGCCACTTTTCGCTCGAATGCGCACATCTTCGTATTTATTAAATTTATCTACTTTGCTCATCGCTCTTTCAAAATCAAAAAATTAAATTTTGTTCGGTAAATATCGATTTTGTTCCAAAAAATGTATTTTTACCATAGCAATGAGTGGGAGCGAGCAAAAAGATACAACAATCTCATAAGTACGAGTGAGAGGGAACGATTAAAATTATTCTACCGATTTTTCGTCTAATTTATTAGCCTAAATTATTGTGAATCGTGCTTAAAACCGAGTGTGCACATTCTAGTGTTTATTGAACTCAACTTACAATATTTCAGATAAAGTTTTTAATTTTAATGAGTGAAACGAGCGAAAGATACAAGAATCTCTAGTGTAAGCAGGGGAATGATCAAATTGTATCAATAAGTATTACATTCAACTCGCGTTATAACGAAGCTCGATATAACGAAAATCTCGATATAAGGCAAGAAACCGCCGGTTTGAAAATCTCGCTTTATAACGAAAATTTTAATGAGTTTTGAATTTTCGACCAAAGTCTAATAATTTTGTTAAACAAGTAAGTATTGTAGGTATGTTATATAATTTACATAGGTAATGTGTTTCTAACAATTTGATTTTGTTATCTTAAATCAATGCAAACTCAACAGCATCAATTATCAATTACAGTCGAACCTCGATAAGTCGAAGTTGAAGGCAAATAAAAAATATTCGAGTTATTGATATAAAATATTAAAGTTGAAGTAGGCAAGTCCTAAGGAAACAGGTTCAAGTTATCAAAATTCGGCTTATCAGGTTCGACTGTACTTGCAGAGCCATGACATTGACGGCAATGTATTCTCAAGTATCTTAATTCTTAATTTTTTAATGAGTGGAAACGAGCGAAAAGATACAAGAATCTCTTAAGTGTAAGCGAGAGAGAATGATCAAAATTGTATCAATAAGTATTACATTCAACTCGCGTTATAACGAAGCTCGATATAACGAAAATCTCGATATAAGGCAAGAAACCGCCGGTCCCTTGAAAATCTCGCTTTATAACGAAAATTTTAATGAGTTTTGAATTTTCTTGACCAAAGTCTAATAATTTTTGTTAAAAAAGTAAGTATTGTAGGTATGTTATATAATTTACATAGGTAATGTGTTTCTACACAATTTTTGATTTTGTTATCTTAAATCAATGCAAACTCAACAGCATCAATTATCAATTACAGTCGAACCTCGATAAGTCGAAGTTGAAGGCAAAATAAAAAAAAATCGAGTTATTGATATAAAAATATTAACGTTGAAGTAGGCAAGTCCTAAGGAAACAGGTTCAAGTTATCAAAAATTCGGCTTATCGAGGTTCGACTGTACTTGCAGAGCCATGACATTGACGGCAATGTATTCTCAAGTATCTTAATTCTGGAGAACGCAATTGAACGGACAGTCACCAGCATACAAACTAAAATTACGGATTTTTTTTAGACTATACTTGTTTTTATTTCTATTATTTTTTTTATTGTTGTTTTCTATTGTTTTATTATTTTTTTTTACATTTCTGCGTTATATTGGTTATTTTATTAAACGACAACGAATTTGTGGTGTATTGGATTGAATTATTCTATATTTTCCACAGAATTTTAAAGTTTGTTAATTTCTGCTTTTTAATAACGAACTTTTGATATAACTAACTTTTTCTTGGGTACCTTGAAATTCGGTATAACGCGAGTTGACTGTAGTAGCATTTTTAACTAATACAGTAGACGCCGCCTAATCTGATCACTTTGGGACCAAGACAGGGGTAGGTTGCCAAATTTTGAACAACCGGCTCGCTATTATTTCGAAGAAAAAAAATTGTAAATTAGTACATTGTTTTCATTTATTTTTGTACAGTATAAAATATATAATACATATAACAAAACAAACAAAACATTTATTGCACAAAAAAAACTGATAAATTCCAAAAACATACTATACTATATATATGCATAATTAATTAATTAATTAATGTAGAGTTCATATGTTTTGTTCATTTGCAGAAAAATCATTATTGTGCCTTTTCTTACCCTTGTTTCTGTTGCTAACCTGTGATTCTGGTTCACCCAAGATGTAACAAAAGGAATGGCATCGAAATTTGCTATTGGTTTGCCCAATAAATTTATTGATATATGTTCCACAGTATTTTTTGGTTTTAGGCGTAATTTAACAAGCGGCTCGCCGAGTTTCAAAAATTTTAACAACAGGCTCGCGCGAGTCGGACCGAGCCGCTCCAGCCCATCCCTGGACCTAGATAAAGTGATTACATTAACCGACTAATAACAATAAGCGCAAGATACCAGCAAAAAAGATAAATATTTAAAAATATACTTATAAAGGTTATGTTTTGAAAGCTTCGAACACTTTTTTCACCCTAACTTAACATTGGGCCTTGTTAAGGAAAAGCGCCGGAAAATGACCCCGGTTATAGTTGCTAGGGGTACGTAGGAACATCTTCTTGCAATATAAAGCAATTCTTTTTTTTTTGTATTTTTTTCAATAATAAACAGGGATTAACATCCATGTTTTTTCTCGATTTTGGCCGATTTTGGGAGTTTTGAGTTAGCGCCGGTTTTAGACGTGTAGGAGCTGGAAACATTTAAAAATTAAAGGTTTTGACGAAATTCGCAGTTAAAGCATTTTGAAAATTAATAATTTTAGCAAAATTTACATTTTGAAAATTTTGAACGCGTTTTTCTTCCCGATATGACATTGCGCTCTGTTGATTTTTTTGCTTGATCTTACGCTACGATAAACGGTCTTTCAGAATCTAATAAATTTCTAAAGATCCGTTCACAAATAACCGAGCTACGGTTTTCCAAAGTAAAAATTTAGAAAAAATTAATTACAAGTCGGACTCTTCGAACCCATTTTTTTCGAAAATTTCAAATAGCACGCCTATTGTTTTTTGGGCCTATCCAAAGCCAAAAAGTCTGGCAAATCCGAAACTTAAAGTTTTTAAAGATCCGTTTACAAATCAAGGCACTACAATTGTTTTAACGTAAACTTTTGTACTATAGAAATTAATCTAAAACTTCACTCGAAAAATTAACATTACCGATTTTACACGTATCTTATGGAGAAAAATCCCTGAATTCCGAGAACATAATTAAACTACGATTAAATTTTAATTAGAGATGTCTGTTTTTAAAATATAATTATTAACACTTGTCCCTTAATTCGTTCGAATTAATCCTTTTATACCTGTCGTGTTCAACAGAATTTAATTAAAATAAATCGTTAATTTTAAGCTTAAAATTAAAGAAAAACTTTTATTTAAAGTATTTTATTTTATTTCTAAGCATCAGGTACAATAAAGGGCTTTAAAATTGACAAACCCATAATCAAAATTAAATTTGAATTTATTAATTTTTATTTTAAACTATGGTGTGTCATCTATCGTAGAAGAAATGAACTTTTCAAGTAATGTTGCGATACTTTTAAATTCCTTCTTTCTTTGCAAAGTCTATTGAAGTTATTTGTATATTTTTAAAAGTTCTTGGAGTTGATTTACCTTTAAATATATTCAAACAATTTTAATAATTATAATCCAATTGATTTCTAACTGAAAATAATTTAATAGATTGACTTTAAAAGTATTTAAATATAAAAGTAATTGTGGGTAAAAAAACCATGATTTTTAAAAACAATAAAATATACAATTCAAAATAATATTTATTAGTATTTATTATAAACTGTTTAAAATTATAATTTTAAATTCGGTTAAACAAAAGTGATAATGTAGGTCGTCAAAGCATCAGTTGCGCGTAATAGGAATAGAGGGCAGTAGTCAAAGATGAGAAAAGCATATGGCGTACGTTTTCTATTTTTTGCAATTTTGCTTGATGAATACTGTTTACACAATGTACAGTGCGAATAATCACGTTATACATTAATTTTATGTTAATAACAAACGTCAGCGTGAAATCTCGGTGTATATAAAAGTATTATTTATAAAAGAAAACGATTTTACGTGTGCACGTATGTTGACTTTTTACTTGTGAATGCAAACAGTCTGTGATATTAATATTAGTTACTACCGATAACTCGCTTTGTTATTTATAAATTTTGAATATTTACAGAATCATTTAAATTGCAATTGGGCTAAAATTGACTTATTGGTAAAATTCTCCAGTAATTTTGTTGTTATAAATCCTTGCTATGTCAGTGTCAACACCAACAGCTGCCGAAGAAGGTACCAAAACCGATAACCAGTTGAAAATGACAATCCCAGAGCATCCTGCTAGGGACGGTATGTAAACTTACATTAAATGTTAGTATCATTTTAGATAAAACAATGCACATAATTGTGCCCATCAAAAATTGATGCCTTCGCCTCAAGCACCACTCAAAAATATTCAAAACGCGGAATATTTTACTAAGTTAACTTTATTATCATTACTGTGTACGTATTCTACGTTAAGTTTTTACCAATACTTATCAAATCAGTTCTTGTGAGATAGCCCTCTTCTCCTTTGATTACGAAGCTAAAATTCATGCGCCCATCGGGCCTCTTTTTCTTTCAATTTTTGATTTCTATCGACCATTTTGTTTCAACCGATTTTAAAGTGTTCACATCTTTAACTTCTGCACTCCAATTAATTGATTTGATAGTTTGCCCCCACAAACGTTTGTATTAAGCTCTTTTTGAAAGTATCTGACTAAGGCACGTGCTAAAACAAGCAATTGTGTGTTTGTGTGTGTGTGGGTGAGCACGTGTATATTTTAAATAATCTAACCAACAATGGGTAAAGTTCGAGAATCGAACATGAAAGCCGAATTTCAAGTAATACCGAGCAGTCTTCAAATTCGTCGAAGGCTTCGTAGGGAGCATATGTTACGAGTCTCCTGGAGTAGGATCTTTTTGTAAGCTACAAAACGTACTTATTTAATCTTTCTCTTTTAAGGAGACGAACAGATGGAAGGTATGAGTTTAGCTGTAACATTGGATCCACCGCAGTTTACAGATCCTGCCATATTAGCAGTGAAGTCGTCGCAGATCATCTATCGATACACACGAGATGAACTGCTGCAGCTCCGCCAAGTACCTCTATCGCAAAAAAGACCCGACTATCTCAATTCGACTTGCAGCAAGTGAGAAATTTAATTATAAGCCCGAGCGTTTTCTTTTAATTTTAATCAGAAGTATTTCCAGTTCGAATGGGACTTGGGATCCTGAGTTGTGGCACCGCAGTCAATCAGAACAACCCAGTGAGAATGGCGTCCGTAATGAACAACCTGAATCGCATAAGGTTTACTTTATTTACTCTTCTCTTTCTTATCGTATTAATAATTGTGAAGAGATAAGATTAACAATATTAGCCTGGAACTTTAAATAATTTAAAGTATGTTTTTTTTTCTCTCTACCAGTAAAATCAATCGAACAGCTAATTAAACTCGATTATTCTTAGTAAATCGATTTTTTATTGAAAATAAACAGAGCATAAATTTGAATGAAGGTCAAATCAGCATTGTTGCTCTTCTGATACATCAATATCTTTTAACACTTAATCATTATTATATTTGAAAAATTATTAAAGGACTGAATGTTTTAGAGACGTTCGGGCGACCCCAGAGAGCGCCTTCGTAAAGAACAAGACGGCATAGTTCTAAGTCCCCAGCGGCGCAGTTTTAACACAGGATGCTTTGTCCCTCTGAAAGAGAGCCAGCGTTCGAACAGGCCCCATAGTCCCTTAGGCAAGCCCGATAGCTCGCACTTGAGCCACCGAGAAATCCAGCCAGGTGGTCGGCGCATAGGCAGCGGTCGAATCTTATCGAGAGATGTGCCTTGGGATTTCCAAGAGAAACAGGAACCAGACAACGATTTCAATTATCGTCGAGAAAGAGAACTGGACGAGAGGTATTGCACAATATTACATATCTCCAATCAAATTAACTCGTGTGTTGCAGGTTTGAGAGACGATCCTTCCGAAGAGATTTCGACATGGGCAAAGACAAAGAGAAGCATGGGAATCGAAATAATAGCAGATATAACGACAGGCGTCGTATTTCCAACGATAATCGTGATGAGGAGCCCGAGTGGTTTTCGGGTGGGCCTGTTTCGCAGCATGAGACCATCGAATTGCGGGGCTTCGACGATGCTGAATGCGAGAAGATGGGGAGGAAGAAGCATTCCACTACTCAGAAGAAGAAGACTAAAGAACGAGTTGTTAATAAGAATCCCGATATTCATCAAGCCGAGCCCAAAGACAAACAGGAAGTTAATCTTAAGAATTCTCAGGATGTCTCCAACGCTTCTAAAGCTGCTCGATCGCCAGCGTTCGAGAATGATATTGGTGGCGGAGGAGACACCCAAGACAAACCTAAGAATAATGTTAACAACCTTAACAATAACAATAGTAACAATCACAACAATAATACATCTGAGAATGCTTTTAATTTCGACGACATACTAAAATGCGACACAATCGCTGGACTTTTACCTGTAAGCTTAAAGCTTTATTTTAGAAAATTAATTTATGTTCAACTGATTTTTTTAGAATGGCGTGAGCGGTGAGGAAGGAGAATCGGCAGGTTCTCGATTTAGTAGGTGGTTTAAAAAAGAAAGTCCAATCAAACCAAACATGGATGACAGTCGAAGATCTTCCTTGCAAGACGATCATATAATTAAGAATCTGCTTAACGATATATCAGAGCCTAATGTAACAATTCCTGGTGACTCGGACCTTTATTTTGCACCCATTTCTCCAGCTGCTAACACCGGCAGCTCCATGCGATCTACTCAAAAACCTATGAACTTAATGGAGATGCTCCAAAGAGGCAAGCAGTCCGAAAACCAAATGAACAAAAACCTAAGTAAGTACTTCGATCAAATTAACTCTGGGTATTTTATAATAAATCATAGAACTCTGTGGTAAAGTTTTAAGCTTGGAAGAGTTGGAATCTCGAATGCTCCATCAAGGTGGGGACGGTGATCCAGGAGCAGTACGAGCCATGATGGATCAAACAAAACCAATCATACAAAAGGAAGAAGACGACATGACTGCTTTTAAACGATTGGTAAGGTCTTATTAAATCGCATAAAATTTAAACTAATTGAGTTCTTGTAGCTTGCTCAAGTATCGGGTGGACATGCTGTTACTGCAAACAATGGACCAATGCCACAAAAAACGCAACCCATGAGTATTTTAGAGGTAATTGCTTGAATTAGTAGTTTTTAAATTGATTTAAAATCTAATTAAAGCGCGCTTAGTGCCATCTATTGATGAGAGGGGGAACCTCTGAAGGAAATTTCAAATAAAGTTTTTTTTGATTAATTAATAATTAAGAATTTGTTGTAGATGTTGTCGCATTCTCAACAACAAGACGAAGCTGCTCGTATGGCGGCAACCGCACAAATGATGGGGCCTTCGAGTCCAAACCCTATGCAGGGGGCACATATGTCGAATGATCTCAGTTTTAAGTTACAGCAAGTACAAAATCATGTTCAGCAGCGTCAGCAAGTCCAGTTGGAAATGTTTAATAAATTAGTAAATGCTAATATTCATCGGCAGTCGATGGGAACGTCCCCGTTGCCCGAGATGGGCTTAAATCAAAGCAGAGAGTTGTTGAATAGACCCGAGGCTCAAGCCATCTTGCAAGGTATGAGATTAAGTCGATTGGTGTTTGGTGTAAGGAGGGTAACTTATAATTGTACAGGTTTAAAGCGGGGTGATATAACTCCGCAGCATTTGTATCAGCAATTGGCTGCTAATCCAGCTATGCAGCCGCGGCATCGTGAGTTATTACTAACAATCCTTAAACTTCATGGGAACAGTGGTGGCGTAGGGCCAAGTCCTCGAGTTCTTAGCCCTGTGCCTCCTCATCCCATTTTTCCACAACAACAACAACAGCAGCTCCGTGTCTCTCCTTTACCTAACGGTGAGTTGGTGATACCAATACACTCTCTTTGTTAAAAAGGACGTAGGGAATGCGCTTTTCGATTATTCTATGCTTGCTTAATAGATTAGTTAAATCTGTCGTACCTTGTTACATGCAGCATATTGCGTATCACCGATTCTCTCAACAAGTCCCAGCACTCTCTCGGTCCCAGGTGAGTGGACTGTTTCACTGTCTCTCTCTCTTTTTCTCAGTAACGCTTTTGATATCGCACTTATAGTTTAGTGTCTCTTGTGGAGCTCTGCGATTTAACTGACGCCTTGGTTTTTTGTAGCCATGCATCAACGCATCCCATCCCCAAGGGAGCTCCAGGTGCACACCCAAAACATCATGCAGAGGGCATTGATCAAGAAAAGCTCGAGGAGCAACAGGAAAACTTTAAGAAGAGACAGGAAATGCAACAACGCGGACAAAGCCCAGGTCGAGGTGTTTCGCCAGCCAAGCATAACTCTTCGCCTACTCCCCTTGCGTTTACTCCTACTTCGGTCCTTCGTAAAATGACCGCCGAAAAAGACGATGGTACATGGTCTCTTTTTTTTATTAATCTCTAAAAATAATTATGGTATTTTTTTAGGCACTAAAGAGAATAATAAATCCTTAGACCCTTTATCGAAATTGCCGCAAGGACGACCAGTTACTGGAATGAAATCGAATTTACAACAGCACGCTCAACCGTGGAATATGCAACAACAAATTAAGCAACCTGGTAATTTAATTTTGTAGCACTGTGAGTTGTTTTTTTTTGACGTAATTAGTTTGCGCAGCTGGTCGTCCGATTGTGAAGGCGAATGCCAATCTTCAACCAAGTCAACAGTCGCAGCAGGAGCCGTTTTATCATTCCCAACATCGTCTGTTTAATCAGCAACAGGCTAGAAAGATGGGACCCCAGTTTACTCCCATGAATCATTCTCAACAAGGTGCTTCATCACATCAATCTCTTCATCACTTCTCCCATCAACAGCATCCATTTTCATCGAATCAACAATTCCAGCAGCAGCAACTAACGCAGCATCAATTAAGGGCTCAGCATCAACAACATCAGCCGCCACAGCAGCAGTCTCAGTTTGCAAATCGTCCAACATCGCAGTCGAGCCTTTGGTCTCAACAACAGCATCATCAACTGCTGTCTGGTGGACCCAGCGGTTATGGTAAAGATTGTAGGATCTCATAAAATTTGATTAAGATTTTAAATATTAGGAATTAATTTTAAACTGTCGGGAACTCTGTTTTGAAAAGGAGTTTGTTGATTGGCCATTGCCTATTAACTTTGTAGTATTCGATTACTAAGGAGATGTTTTAATAAGATTAAGATTAATTGATATCGAGAGGATTTTTGGATTTAATTGTAAAGTTATTGTTTTATTTCTGATCGAATTGTTAAACAAAAAATTAAGATTTATAATACTGAAACATGTTTGTATAAGGTAAGGGCGAAATCAGCGTAGGGCGCATTGTTTATATTTTGAGTAATTAAGGATTGAAATTATGGGTTCATTTTCTCATCACAAAAAAACTATAGCTCGGTTATTTGTGAACCGATCTTTAAAAATTTTGCACATTTGAAATCCTCGGACGTTTTGACGTGGAATAGTCTTAAAGAACCATAGGCATGACATTTGAAATTTTTGAGAAAATAGGGGCTGAGAACTCGAAATTGTGTTTTCTTTAAATTTTAATTGGACATTCTTATGAACCCCCAATGGCCACAGTCGAAATCATTTTTTCTTGCTATCCTTTCAACCCTTAAAGTTTTCGAAAAATCTACACATTTTGCAAAATTCACAGTTTCGCTCAAAAATAAAATCGTAGCTGCCTTATTTTTGGTCCAATCATTAACAACGACCCATATTTGAATTCTTGAGACTTATTTCTATAAAATAGGTGCAAAATCGGCAAAGTGCCCAATGTTCGTTTTTTGAGTAATCAAAAGTTTTGAGTTCATTTATGCCATACAAAAGTGAACATTAAAAAAAAAACAGCCCGGATCATAAAAAACTTTGCAGATTTGCAATCTTCGGTCTTTTTGGCTTCGGAACCATAGGAATGCGATTGATAATTTTGGAAAAATCTTGACCAAGTGACTTCGATTAGAATTAAATTGGTTTTAATTGTAGATGGTCGAAATTCGCATATGGGAGAACGTAGCGGCGCTAATAACAACGGGGGCGACCTCTCACCAACTAGCAATCAGTTGGCACGTTGGTTTTCACCGGAACTTCTTGAGAGGGCACGTGCTGGCAAAGTACCTAACATGCCAAGTGCTTCGGCTACACCCCATGCCATCAGCTTGGAGGAAATCGAACGCCAAACAGCTCCCCCGGTTCATAACTAGCGCCGCAGCCAGTACCTGTCTCAACGGTGAGTTTTTCCAAAGATATCGCTTTTGTATCGACCAACTACCGCCTTCACGTTTTAGGTTCTTGAAGATGCAAAACAGTCATCGAAATTGTTTCCAAAACCAGTAGAATGTGTATTATCGAATGGTATTTAAGCTGTGTTTATTTTTATTTTTCTTTTTAAATATTCTGCAGTTGACGAACTGAGTTTTGATGTTAACGAGTGCGTGTATAGTGCGTAGTTCATTTGTGGTGAATCCACGATCTCCAAAAATTTAATTAGTGTGTGTAAATTGTAAATATATATAAAGCCAAATCTATAAAGTAACTTTTTTCGATGTACATCGTGGATTTTGGATTCACTAATGTGAAAGTGGTTTGGGCTTTACGTAAACCTTAAGATTAGTGTTTCCGTCTAAATTTTTAGTTTTTCAATAACCCATCGGTACGATTTTATTTTTGAGAGTTACATGTTTGATTTATTAATTTAAGGGAAATTGATTATTTTTGATTTAAAAGAAATTTTTTGATTTGCATTTTGGTGTTAAGCTAACATGAGCCAAGCCACTTTGTGAAGGTAAATTTGTCGTATGACTCCATGCTGCTATTGTCTTGTGTAATAACATTTTTTTTTAAATGAAATAACGAGTACTCACTTAGAATATATTATATTTAACATTTGTTACGAGTGCTCGTGCATTGTATTTGTCAAAAAAAAGATAAAACTGTAGCAAGCCGTTGATTTGCCGATAAATATTATGAGAGAAACATTGGAAATTTATTTTATAGAGCATTTTTGATGTGTCAATGTTGTTAGATTGTTGTAACAGTACAAAAAAAATACAACCCTTATATTATAATGTAACATTCCAAATTTTGTGCTCATTGTTTGGTATGTACGAAGTTCCTTTCGGTAATATTCAATTTTAAGGGCTACATTTATCAACGATCGGTTCAACAATTTGTAGTTTGTTTTTTTAACTACATTGATTGAAAGTTGTAATATTTTCTAATAATGCAGGGCTTTTCCATGATTTATTTGAGACTGCCAGAGAGAAGTATATATATTTTAGTTTTTCATAGTAATTGTGAAAGATTCTATTTTTAAGTTAACCATAATTGTTGAAGACTCGAGGTATTCTAAATATATTTAAAAAGAAAACTATCTTAAATTAAATTTAATGAAATTACAAAAAAATTTAAGAGTATCGTATGCTAAAAGATGTATAGCACACCAACACAAACATACACATACACATTATTGTACAGAATGAGTGATTTAATTGTGTTACGAATGAGTAAGACATCTACATCCTATCGTTGGGGTTTTTGATTTGTAAATAAGATAATATCACAACATATATTAGCATCTTATATTTATTGTACCATTGTAAAAGATCTTTGAATATCCCAAATACGAAACACTACTGTGTTTCGCATAAGTTATGATTATATAAGTGATTCCTCTTAAATTCTCTTCGTCAATTTTTTTCTGTTATACTATGACATTAATTAAATACTATTGAAATTGTAAATCTGTTTCTGCAATGAAATAAAATCTCATACCTACTCTTTTGTGATTTAATTGTCTTTGATTGTATTTATTTCTTGAATACAATTATGTATTATTGAAATGTTTATTTTATTGAATCTGGCACGTAGGCTACACACAATACATCATCTGAGGTCAATAGTTTGTTGCATACGCATTGTTTGTTCAGAAATTCGCCCAAAACTATTTAAATTTCCGAAAAATTGGATATTTTGTAGCCGGATCACATCAATGCGAGGAAGTAAATTGTCTAAAAGTGTGTTGGCAAAACTTTCTAATATTTTATTATTTCAAAGTTGGCAAAATATAACCTTAAAAGTTTGACATTTATTTATATCAATATGTTCATTCGGCATCTTAAATCATGGAAAAATATGATATATTTATTAGAAATACGTTAACAAGAAGTCATTAATATTGTACAATGTGAAGGTTAGCAATTTTATTCTATTTCAGCGAAGGTTAAGCAGTGAAATGAAACATACTTATCCAAGTGTCTTCGGTACGAGTCAAAACAGCGAGAGGAAAATTGTTAATTATTTACCTCTTGCTAGTGATTGTCTACCAACCACTTATCCATTCGCTTTATTTGATTGTATAGTGTAAAAATAAAAAAATTCAAAGTTGGTCCATGGATCTATACTTCTACCGAATGACCTTTTGTGACGAAAATTGGTTTGTATGTTGTTTACTTACCTTTAGTAATGTTTTCTTGTTTTTAGGTATTGAATTTTAATGAAGAGGAAGCACAGTATTTTAAAATAGCAGATGTAGAACCTGTAAGGGAGATTATATTATTTTTATTTTATCAAAGCATCTGCCGAGACAACACAAAAATAAGCTTTGAATATCTCTTCAACAAAGAGACATTACAGTTGCTTCAACACTGTTTGCACTGTATATCCTTTTCAGGACAGAAATTATTACATTATTTAATAAATTAGTGCTCTATTATTGTGTAAATATTATAATTGGTTTACCGAGTATCAGTTACTTAATATCTTGTAACTACACAAATGTTTTAGGTAATCGATAAACCAAATAAACATGTAAGGATCGTAGAAACTTTCAACCACTAAACGCTCTATATCTACTTCAAGCAACTGTGTATGTTATTTCCAAAAGTAATAGAGGAATATAAGAAAAAACCAAATGTTTAAATCGTACTATTTGAAGATCAAGGAATTGAATATGGCATTTGAACCAAAGGTCCAACATGCATGTTTTATAGGTGCTCACTGATTTATGGATTAGATTTGACACTAACAACCTTTTTGTATTTACATACGATACGATTAAAAGAATCGTAATAATTTGAATTACAATTGACGTCTAATCCACTTACCTTTTAGTTTTAGAATGGGATGCTTATTTAAGAATATAATAACTAATAATAATATTAACGACATGTTTAAATATCTATTATACAACACAAAGTGAATTATAAAATAATGGCAATTATTGAAATTGTCCAAAATTGGACTGTGTATTACATAGAAATGTGATTAATACAATCGTCCATGTGGATATGAAACTATATAAAAGAATTGTAAAATTTTAAGTATTGTAGTTCAATAATGAAGAGCATTATGTCAGCATACGAAGCCCTAGTACTTACTTTTGTATGATTTTATTTGTGATGATGATGGGTAGGTAATTTGTAATTAATAAAGCACGTTAGTAATATTATTATTTTAAGAGTCTTGTTGGACTTTGTCTATTCAAGAAAAACTTCAACCAGGCAACTTGCTGTGCTTAAATACCACAATAGGAGCAAATCTTTGTGTTTAGTTTATTAAACTATGCTTGTTGTGCATGTGGAAGAATTACTTGTATTCTTTCATATTAATTTTTTTGAAGATGAATAAAATTTATTATTCCAAGTATTACATTAATTTTGATGGGGAGAACCACTTAAATATAGAATAAAGTAATACTCCTGGCTTTCCATTTGTTCCATCCACAACCAAAACAATTAAGGCAGCCTTATGTTACCATAATATGTATATCTATCTAATAGGAATCATAAATAAAACAGAATGGTTTTGTCCAAAGCATGCAGTTAAGTAAATCTGTATGCAAAGTTCGATGTTTTTTTAGTACCTTTATTGATGTGGATTAGAAATAAAAAATGTTTCTGCTATGAAATAGGACTTCACCCCTACCCTTATGTTGTTATTTGGTCTTCTTTAGTTTAATTTATTTCTTGGATACATTCTGTATTTCTTAAAATGGCTAAATATTAATGATCTTTTTATTAATAAAATGTATTGTATGCACGTAGGCCATACACAATACATGTTATTTACTGTATGGCTCTATATATCGCCTAAATTCGTCTAAAATCACACAAAATCTTCGAAAAATTTTATATTTTGTAGTAGGAGTGCATAAATGAGAAAAGGTAAACAATGCAAAAGTGTGTTGGCAATATTTTATTATTTCGAAGTTGGCAAAACATAACCTTAAAAAGTTTGACGTTTGTTTATATCAGTATGTTTATTCGGCATCTTAGTTTATACAAAAATATGATATGTTTTATTACAAATACCGTAACAAGAAGATATTAATATTGGGCAACGTAAGAGTTAATAATTTTATTCAATTTCAGCAAAGGTTAAGCACTGAAATGAAACATAACTATGCAAGTGTCTTCCTGCTATATGAAAGTACTTGTTAAACTTTATTTAATGAATTGGGGCTTTATTATTGTGTAAATACTATTAATTAGTTTACCGAGTATCTGTTACTTAATATCCTGTAACTAATCAAATGGTTTATGTATTCGATAAACCAAATAAACATGTAAGCATCGTAGAAACTTTAAACCACTAAATGTTTTATATATACTTTAAGCAACTGTGTATATCATCCCCAGAAGTAACTTCCAATGCCAATAAAAGTAAAAGAGGAATATAAGAAAACACCAAATGCTTAAAGCGTATTATTTGAAGATTGAGGAACTGAATATGGCGTTTGAACCAAATCTAGAACATGCATGTTTTATGAGTGCTCACTGATTTAAGGATTGAATTTGATTCTGGCAAGCTTTTAATATTTACATATAATTAAGATGTGATTAAAAGGAACTTATTATTTCAATTACAATTGCCGTTTTAGAATTGGATGCTTTTGTAAGAATATAATAACTAATACTAATAATGGCCTTTTTAAATATTTCTATTACACAACACAAAGTGTATTATAAAATAATGAATATTATTGATATTGCCAAAAATTGGACTGTTACATATAAATGTAATTAATGCCAACATCTATATGGATAAGTAAAAGTATATAAAGAGATTTTAAAATTGAAGTAATTATAGTTCATTAATGAAAGGTATATTGTGAGCATTTGAAGCCTTACTACTTATGTTTTGCACGATTCTATGTCTGATAACGTTGGGTAGGTAATTTAACAGTAATTAAGCACATTAGTAATATTATTTTAACAGGTTTCTTAGATTTTGCCTGTTGAAGAAAAACTTCAAACAAACAACTTGCCGTGTTTGAATACCACAATCACAGCACACCTTGATGTTTCGTTTGTTCAGGTATTGTTGTGCATGTTGGAGAATTACTTCTACGCTTTCACTTTAATGATGATCTTTTCTTTTTAGAATTGGATGCTTATTTAATAATGTAATAACTAATAATAATAATGACCGTTTTAAATATCTATTATACAATACAAAGTGAATTATAAAATAATGGATATTATTAAGATTGCCAAAAATTGGACTGTATTACATACAAATGCAATTAATGTAATCGTCTATATGGAAATGAAACAGTATATAAAAGGATTTGAAAACTAGATTGTCAGCATTTGAAGCCTTACTACTTATGTATTTCTGGTAATGATAGGTAGGTAATTTAACATTAATTAAGCACGTCAGTAATATTATTATGTTAACAGCTTCATTGGACTTTGTCTATTGAAAAGAAACTTCAACTAGGCAACTTGCCATATTAGGATACCACAATCGGATCACACCTTGGTGTTTAAGATGAAATATACTTTGTAGATGAATAAGAATTATTCGAAGAATTAAATTAATGTTGTTGGAAGAAAAATTATTAAAAACACTTGAATATAAAATGAAATAATACTGTAGGGCTTCCATACGTTTCGGACACAGAGCAGTTAATGCAGGCCTGTACTACTGTACTACTGCAATATTTACTTATATTTTATAGTATTAATAAATAAAACAGAATGATTTTGTCTAAAGCATACAGTTGTATGAATAAGAGTTTTATAGTTTATTTATTAACTTTGGTGATGTGAATTAGAAATAAATGTTTTTGTAATGAAGCTCGTTCATATTTATATGTTGTTATTTTAATTTTCGTTAGTTGTATTTATTTCTTGGATTCATAATATATTTATTTAGTTGGTTAATTATTAATGATTTTTTTATTTATTAAGATTTATTTCATTTAAATCTTGCCCAATATATTATGCGAAGTGTATCATAGGTTGCATACTTCTATTATATGTCCTGCAAATTCGTCTAAAACCATCAAAATCTTCGAAAAATTTGATATATTGTAGTCGGAGTGCATAAGTGAGAAGAGATATACGATGCAAAAGTGTGTTGGCAATATTTTATTATTTCGAAGTTGGCAAAACATAACCTTAAAAAGTTTGATGTTTGTTTACTTCATTATGTTAATTCGGCATCTTAAATCATACAAAAATATGATATGTTTTATTAGAAATACCGTAACAAGAAGATATTAATATTGAACAACGCAAGAGTTAATCATTATATGCAATTTCTGCAAAGGTTAAGCACTGAAATGAAACATAACTATCCGAGTGTCTTCGTGCTATATGAAAGTACTTGTTTAACTTTATTTAATGAATTGGTGCTCTATTATTGTGGAAATACTTTTAATTGGTTTACCGAGTATTAGGTACTTACTATCTTGTAACTAATTAAATGGTTTTAAGTATTTGATACACTAGATAAACATGTAAGGATTGTAGAAGCTTTTAACCACTAAACGTTTCATATATACTTCAAGAATTATGGATATTATGCCCGGAAGTAACTTACAAATGCTTTAAAAGTAATAGAGGAATATAAGAAAACACCAAATGTTTATATCGTTGTATTATTTGAAGATTCAAGAATTGAATATGATATTTGAACCAAAGGTACAACATGCATGTTTAATGGGTGCTCACGGATTTATGGATTGAATTTGACTAAGGCAACCTTTTAGTATTTAGATATAGTTAGAATATGATTAAAGGAAACTTATTATTTCAGTTACAATTGCTGTTTAATCTTGGATGCTTTTGTAAGAACGTAATAACTAATACTAATAATGGCCTTTTTAAATATTTTTATTACACAACACAAAGTGTATTATAAAATAATGAATATTATTGAAATAGCCACAAATTGGTCTGTGTTAAATATAAATATAATTAATGCCAACATCTATATGAATAAGAAACAGTATATAAAGAGATTTTAAAATTGAAGTAATTACACTTCAGTATTGAAAGGTATATTGTGAGCATTCGAAGCTTTACTACTTATGCTTTGCACGATTCTATGTTTGATAAAGATGGGTAGGGAATTTAGCAGTAATTAAGCACATTAGTAATATTATTTTAACAGGCTTCTTAGATTTTGCCTGTTGAAGAAAAACAGCAAACAAACAACTTGCCGTGTTTGAATACCACAATCACAGCACACCTTGATGTTTCGTTTGTTCAGGTATTGTTGTGCATGTTGGAGAATTACTTCTACGCTTTCACTTTAATGATGATCTTTTCTTTTTAGAATTGGATGCTTATTTAATAATGTAATAACTAATAATAATAATGACCGTTTTAAAGATCTATTATACAATACAAAGTGAATTATAAAATAATGGATATTATTAAGATTGCCAAAAATTGAACTATTACATACAAATGCAATTAATGTAATCGTCTATGTGGAAATGAAACGGTATATAAAAGGATTTGAAAAGTAGATTGTCAGCATTTGAAGCCTTACTACTTATGTATTTCTGGTAATGATAGGTAGGTAATTTAACATTAATTAAGCACGTTAGTAATATTATTATGTTAACAGCTTCATTGGACTTTGTCTATTGAAAAGTAACTTCAACTAGGCAACTTGCCATATTAGGATACCACAATCGGATCACACCTTGGTGTTTAAGATGAAATATACTTTGTAGATGAATAAGAATTATTCGAAGAATTAAATTAATGTTGTTGGAAGAAAATTATTAAAAACACTTGAATATAAAATCAAATAATACTGTAGGGCTTCCATACGTTTCGAACACAAACAGAGCAGTTAATGCAGGCCTGTACTACTGTACTACTGCAATATTTACTTATATTTTATAGTAGTAATAAATAAAACAGAATGATTTTGTCTAAAGCATACAGTTGTATGAATAAGAGTTTTATAGTTTATTTATTAATTTTGGTGATGTGAATTAGAAATAAATGTTTTTGTAATGAAGCTCGTTCATATTTATATGTTGTTATTTTAATTTTCGTTAGTTGTATTTATTTCTTGGATTCATAATATATTTATTTATTTGGTTAGTTATTAATGATTTTTTTATTTATTAAGATTTATTTCATTTAAATCTTGCCCAATATATTATGCGAAGTGTATCATAGGTTGCATACTTCTATTATATGTCCTGCAAATTCGTCTAAAACCATCAAAATCTTCGAAAAATTTGATATATTGTAGTCGGAGTGCATAAGTGAGAAGAGATATACGATGCAAAAGTGTGTTGGCAATATTTTATTATTTCGAAGTTGGCAAAACATAACCTTAAAAAGTTTGATGTTTGTTTACATCATTATGTTTATTCCGCATCTTAAATCATACAAAAATATGATATGTTTTATTACAAATACCGTAACAAGAAGATATTAATATTGTACAACGCAAGAATTAATAATTTTATGCAATTTCTGTAAAGGTTAAGCACTGAAATGAAACATAACTATCCGAGTGTCTTCGTGCTATATGAAAGTACTTGTTTAACTTTATTTAATGAATTGGTGCTCTATTATTGTGGAAATACTTTTAATTGGTTTACCGAGTATTAGGTACTTACTATCTTGTAACTAATTAAATGGTTTTAAGTATTTGATACACTAGATAAACATGTAAGGATTGTAGAAGCTTTTAACCACTAAACGTTTCATATATACTTCAAGAATTATGGATATTATGCCCGGAAGTAACTTCCAAAGGCTATAAAAGTAATAGACGAATATAAGAAAACACCAAATGTTTATATCGTTGTATTATTTGAAGATTTGAGAATTGAATATGGCATTTGAACCAAAGGTATAACATGCATGTTTAATGGGTGCTCATTGATTTATGCATTGAATTTGACTAAGGCAACCTTTTAGAATTTAGATATAGTTAGAATATGGTTAAAAGAAACTTATTATTTCAATTACAATTGCCTTTTAATCTGGTGGTCTTTTTGTTTTAGAATTGTATGCTTGTGTAAGAACGTAATAACTAATACTAATAATGGCCTTTTTAAATATTTCTATTACACAACACAAAGTGTATTATAAAATAATGAATATTATTGAAATAGCCACAAATTGGTCTGTGTTAAATATAAATATAATTACTGCCAACATCTATATGAATAAGAAACAGTATATAAAGAGATTTTAAAATTGAAGTAATTACACTTCAGTAATGAAAGGTATATTGTGAGCATTCAAAGCTTTACTACTTATGCTTTGCAGAATTCTATGTTTGATAAAGATGGGTAGGGAATTTAGCAGTAATTAAGCACATTAGTAATATTATTATTTTAACAGGCTTCTTAGATTTTGCCTGTTGAAGAAAAACATCAAACAAACAACTTGCCTTGTTTAAATACCACGATTGCAGTACACATTGATGTTTTCTTTGTTGAGGTATTGTGCATATTGAAGAATTACTTCTACGCTTTCACTTTAACGATGATCTTTTCTTTTTAGAATTGAATGCTTATTAAATAATGTAATAACTAATAATAATATTGACCGTTTTAAATATCTATTATACAATACAAAGTGAATTATAAAATAATGGATATTATTAAGATTGCCAAAAATTGAACTATTACATACAAATGCAATTAATGTAATCGTCTATGTGGAAATGAAACGGTATATAAAAGGATTTGAAAAGTAGATTGGCGGCATTCGAAGCCTTATTCATGTATTTCTGGTAATGATAGGTAGGTAATTTAGCATTAATTAAGCACGTTAGTAATATTATTATGTTAACAGCTTTATTGGACTTTGTTTATTGAAGAGAGACTTGAACCAGGCAACTTGCCATGTTTTAATACCACAATCGGGGCCACACCTTGGTGTTTAAGATGAAATATACTTTGGACCTGAATAAGAATTAAATTAATGTTGTTGGAAGAAAATTATTAAAAACTCTTGAATATAAAATGAAATAATACTGTAGGGCTTCCATACGTTTCAGACACAAACAGAGCAGTTAATGCAGGCCTGTACTACTGCAATATGTACTTATATTTTATAATAGTAATAAATAAAACAGAATGATTTTGTCTAAAACATACAGTTGTATGAATAAGAGTTTTATAGTTTATTTATTAACTTTGGTGATGTGAATTAGAAATAAATGTTTTTGTAATGAAGCTCCTTCATATTTATATGTTGTTATTTTAATTTTCGTTAGTTGTATTTATTTCTTGTATTCATAATACATTTATTTAGTTGGTTAATTATTAATGATTTTTTTATTTATTAAGATTTATTTCATTTAAATCTTGCCCAATATATTATGCGAAGTGTATCATAGGTTGCATACTTCTATGATATGTCGTGCAAATTCGTCCAAAACCTTCAAAATCTTCGAAAAATTTGATATATTGTAGTCGGAGTGCATAAGTGAGAAGAGATATACGATGCAAAAGTGTGTTGGCAATATTTTATTATTTCGAAGTTGGCAAAACATAACCTTAAAAAGTTTGATGTTTGTTTACATCATTATGTTTATTCCGCATCTTAAATCATACAAAAATATGATATGTTTTATTACAAATACCGTAACAAGAAGATATTAATATTGTACAACGCAAGAATTAATAATTTTATGCAATTTTTGTAAAGGTTAAGCACTGAAATGAAACATAACTATCCGAGTGTCTTCGTGCTATATGAAAGTACTTGTTTAACTTTATTTAATGAATTGGTGCTCTATTATTGTGGAAATACCATTAATTGGTTTACCGAGTATCAGTTATTTACTATCTTGTAACTAATTAAATGGTTTTAAGTATTTGATACACTAGATAAACATGTAAGGATCGTAGAAGCTTTTAACCACTAAACGTTTCATATATACTTCAAGAATTATGGATATTATGCCCGGAAGTAACTTCCAAAGGCTATAAAAGTAATAGAGGAATATAAGAAAACACCAAATGTTTAAATTGTTGTATTATTTGAAGATTCAAGAATTGAATATGATATTTGAACCAAAGGTACAACATGCATGTTTAATGGGTGCTCACGGATTTATGGATTGAATTTGACTAGTATTTAGATATAGTTAGAATACGATTAAAAGAAACTTATTATTTCAGTTACAATTGCCGTTTAATCTGGTGGTCTTTTTGTTTTAGAATTGTATGCTTGTGTAAGAACGTAATAACTAATACTAATAATGGCCCTTTTAAATATATCTATTACACAACACAAAGTGCATTATAAAATAATTAATAGGTATTATTGAAATAGCCACAAATTGGTCTGTGTTAAATATAAATGTAATTAATGCCAACATCTATATGGATAAGAAACAGTATATAAAGAGATTTTAAAATTGAAGTAATTACAGTTCAGTAATGAAAGGTATAATGTGAGTATTCGAAGCTTTACTATTTATGTTTTGCACGATTCTATGTCTGATAACGTTGGGTAGGTAATTTAACAGTAATTAAGCACACTAGTAATATTATTTTAATAGGCTTCTTAGATTTTGCCTGTTGAAGAAAAACTTCAAACAAACAACTTGCTGTGTTTGAATACCACAATCGCAGCACATATTGATGTTTTCTTTGTTCAGGTATTGTTGTTTTGCATGTTAAAGAATTACTTCTATGCTTACACTTTAACGGTGATTTTTTCTTTTTAGAATTAGATGCTTATTTAATAATGTAATAACTAATAATAATAATGACCATTTTAAATGTCTATTATACAATACAAAGTGAATTATAAAATAATGGATATTATTAAGATTGCCAAAAATTGAACTGTATTACATTCAAATGCAATTAATGTAATCGTCTATGTGGAAATGAAAGAGTATATAAAATGATTTGAAAAGTAGATTGGCAGCATTCGAAGCCTTATTAATGTATTTCTGGTAATGATAGGTAGGTAATTTAGAATTAATTAAGCACGTTAGTAATATTATTATGTTAACAGCTTTATTGGACTTTGTTTATTGAAGAGAGACTTGAACCAGGCAACTTGCCATGTTTTAATACCACAATCGGGGCCACACCTTGGTGTTTAAGATGAAATATACTTTTGACCTGAATAAGAATTATTCGAAGAATTAAATTAATGTTGTTGGAAGAAAATTATTAAAAACACTTGAGTATAAAATGAAATAATACTGTAGGGCTTTCATACGTTTCGGACACAAACAGAGCAGTTAATGCAGGCCTGTACTACTGTACTACTGTAATATGTACTTATATTTTATAGTAGTAATAAATAAAAAAGAATGATTTTCTCTAAAGCATGTAGTTGTATGAATAAGAGTTTTATAGTTTATTTATTAACTTTGGTGATGTGAATTAGAAATAAATGTTTTTGTAATGAAGCTCGTTCATATTTATATGTTGTTATTTTAATTTTCGTTAGTTGTATTTATTTCTTGCATTCATAATATATTTATTTAGTTGGTTAATTATTAATGATCTTTTTATTTATTAAAATTTATTTCACTTAAATCTTGCCCAATATATTATGCGAAGTGTATCATAGGTTGCATACTTCTATTATATGTCCTGGAAATTCGTCCAAAACCATCAAAATCTTCGAAAAATTTGATATATTGTAGTCGGAGTGCATAAGTGAGAAGAGATATACGATGCAAAAGTGTGTTGGCAATATTTTATTATTTCGAAGTTGGCGATACATAACCTTAAAATTTTGACGTTTATTTATATCAATATGTTCATGCGGTATCTTAAATTATCGAAGAATAGAATATATTTTATTACAAATATCTTAGCAAGACGATATTAATATTGTACAACGTAAGAGGTAATAATTTTATTCAATTTCAGCAAAGGTGAAGCACTGAAATGAAACATAACTATCCGAGTATCTTCGTGCTGTATGAAAGTACTTGTTACACTTTATTTAATGAATTGGTGCTCCATTATTGTGGAAATACTATTAATTGGTTTACCGAGTATCAGTTACTTACTGTCTTGTAACTAATTAAATGGTTTTAAGTATTTGATACAGTAGATAAACATGTAAGGATCGTAGAAGCTTTTAACCACTAAACGTTTTATATATACTTCAAGAATTATGGATATTATCCACGGAAGTAACTTCCAAAGGCTGTAAAAGTAATATAAGAAAATACTAAATGTTTAACTCGTTATATTATTTGAAGATTCTGGAATTGAATATGGCACTTGAACCAAAGGTACAACATGCATATTTTTATGGGTGCCCACAGATTTATAGAGTGGATTTGACTCTGGCAACCTTTTAGTATTTACATATAGTTATGATATGATTAAAAGAAGCTTATTATTTTAATTAAAATGAGAAGTATATTCTCAGCATTCGAAGGCTGACTACTTATGTTTTGCATGATTTTATTTCAGGTAATGATGGGTAGGTAATATATAAATAATTAAGCATGTTAATAATATTATTTTAACAGCCTTGTTGAACTTTGTCTATTGAAAAGAAACTTCAACCGAGCAACTAGCTGTGTTTGAATACCACAATCGGAGCACACCTTGCCATAGTTTGTTCAACTATTGTTTTAAATAAACTACTCCATCAATTTGTGGAATGTTATACAGAATTTAGTTTTATAAGTGAGGTTAATCAACTTTCTTAATTTACTCAAGAGTTGTTTATTTATTTTCTTGTTGCAGGTGATGGAACAAAGTTGACCTTGTGGAACTCCAAACTAATTTCTTTCTTGAATACATTTAATCAATGCTCTAATATTCTTTGTCATTCAAAAACAAGAAGTTGGTGGAGTATTAAACAGTGTGCCTTCTGCAATAATAAGAAATGAGGTATTTTGCAACGTCTCCAAGATCACAGCTTTTGAACTGCAAAATCCTAAAGAAATCGATGTTATTAATGAAGAGAAGAAGATCGGGGCATTGG
Source organism: Sinopyrophorus schimmeli (assembly GCA_036325965.1). Lineage (NCBI taxonomy): Eukaryota > Metazoa > Arthropoda > Insecta > Coleoptera > Elateridae > Sinopyrophorus > Sinopyrophorus schimmeli. The sequence goes on from JARFIZ010000068.1 coordinate 494,411, forward strand.
ATTTTAATTCTCTCACTAAGATTGTTTTTTAGGCAAATAGTTACAATAAGATTATTTTACTATGAAATATAACCCTAAGTCCACAGCCATCGCAGTGATTGGCGTGGGAGTATAACATGAATTGGATGGAGACTAATCAAGAATTAGAAAGCAAACAGATGCTCAGTATTGTAAAACGAAGTGGGTATTTTTTTATTTTGGTCAATGTGTAACGTTTTTCTCTACTTTTATAGGTGATTAAGACATGGTATAAAGTCAGAAGCAATGGGGTTATGGAGGAAGTTAGACCGATACATACGCTTTCCATCATAAGCTAGGTTGGTTATAGATTTTGATACAAGCTTTTTATTAACATTGAAGGGGTAACTCTAGCCTCAGAAATTAAAGCATAATGTGAGTAATATGTGCGTTTATTTTATTGCTTAACTGCAAATTCATTTAATTTAATTCAAGGTGTTCTCATGCATTAATTTTTAGGTACGATTAAATCAAAGTACTTTGGTGATGAACAAATGGTACTGATTTTACAACAATTGGAAGTTATTACAGGAGGAGTAATTACAAATTACTGGAGTGTTTCTACTGTTCTAATGACGGACGGGAGACTACATAATCTTTTTATAAAGTTTTGTCAAACATTTAGCACTAACAAATCTTTAGAAGGGTGTTTTTCTTTTCAATCTAACTAATGCTTTTACATGTTCTAGTTGTTCTAAATTGCATGCTTTTTTAAGATGTTCTTTGACGATAGGTTTATAAAATATTTTCATCTGAGTTCTACTCTTTTCTTCTTAAGTTAAAGATGTAAACACATCAATTAGTTTAAATATAGCATTTAACATTAAATTAGTTGTTTTATTTATAATTTTTGTTTTCCTGAAATTGAATTGGAAATGCATGCCGTGCTGTGTTTGAAGAAAGGTTTGCAACTTATATTCTAAAACGGTAGCCTTTTAAGTTTTGTTGATTGTTTTTGGAGTCCCCTAGCCAATCCTGAGAGCAAATTCCTTTAAAAAAAACTAAAATAATCTTCGGGTAAAAAGAAAAAAAACCGGCGTGGTAGACAAAAATTTTAGAACATGGGGATAATTTGTAAGCAAATTAATTATCAGCCATCCCATATCATTTTTTATACTTGTCATGCGTTGACGTAGTGTAATTGATAGGTGGATAGATATGACGTCACTTTTTATTAGCACTCCTGTGAACACATAGCTAAACTAACGGTTTTATTTTAGGCAACGGAATTACCGGCCATCCCATTCCATTTTTATACTTGTCATAAATTGACGTAGTGTAATCGCTAAGTGGATAGATATGACGTCACTTTTGGTTAGCACACCTGTGAACACATAGCTGAACTAACGGTTGAATTTTAGACAACTGAATTACCGGGCATCCCATTCCATTTTTATACTTTCCATTTGTTGACGTCCGACGTAGAGCAATCGATAATGGGATACAAATTACGTCATTTAATGTGGTTACTCTTTATTTTTAAATATACATTCTTCATTTTATTAAGTGATAATATTATAATAGATCCTTAATAACAAGGGATGTAAAGGGAGTATTTTGAAAAATAAATAAATCTATTTATCACTTGCTGTTTTGCTTTTAATTCTCGTTTTAATAAGAGCGCAGAAAACTATACTTTTAAAATAATAAATTCAACAAAAATAAAGTGTTATCTATGCGAAAATCTTTGTAGCTTCCGATTCTGCATCTTTTAACAAATTTGACAAAAAAAGACCTGAAGGCAAAAGGAAACTTTGGTAAAACGACCAAAAAATGTTTTTATACGTTTTCCATAAAAAGTTTTTCACGGTTAGGCAAAATAGATCTTCGCATAGATAAGAATTCTAAATAGCCCCGGGCTATTTGGTCACAGACAATTTACCCCCAGGCGATTTAGCCTCGGGCTATATAAAATCCTTATCAGTACGAAAATCTAAATAGCCTGGGGCTATTTAGAATTCTTATCTATGCAAAGATCTATTTTGCCTAACCGTGAAAAACTTTTTATGGAAAACGTATAAAAACATTTTTTGGTCGTTTTGCCAAAGTTTTCAAAACGCGCTGGAGCGTGAAGCGGCACATGTAATTAGAAATTTAACAAAAAACGATCGAAGGCAAATAGGAAACTTTGGCAAAACGACCAAAAATGTTTTTATACGTTTTCCATAAAAAGTTTTTCACGGTTAGGCAAAATAGATCTTCGCATAGATAAGAATTCTAAATAGCCCCGGGCTATTTGGCCACAGACAATTTACCCCCAGGCGATTTAGCCTCGGGCTATATAAAATCCTTATCAGTACGAAAATCTAAATAGCCTGGGGCTATTTAGAATTCTTATCTATGCAAAGATCTATTTTGCCTAACCGTGGAAAACTTTTTATAGAAAACGTATAAAAACATTTTTTGGTCGTTTTGCAAAAGTTTCCTATTTCCCTTCTGACGTTTTTGTTAAATTTATTATTATTGTGCCGTTTCACGGTCCAGTGCGTTTGGGAAATTTTTGGTGTTTGGAAATGTCGAACATTTCTTGTGTTAAAGAAGAGGCAGAGCAAAATGGCTCTGGCTATGGACACTAAAGGCCCATAGGAACGTCTTCCTAAAAATAAGCAAATCGATTTTTTAAAATTTTTCCAAATTTAACAAAGGGGTTAACCCATGTTTTTTCTCGATTTTGGTCAATTTTGGGGGTTTCGTGTTAGTACCGGTTTCCGATAGGATAAGGCCCAATACGTTCGGAAATAAAAAGATTTCAAAAAATAATGAAAAATAAAAAAAATAGCCCAATTTAAAGTTTTGATTTTAACAAAAAATTTACTCTTTTAAATGTCGCAAATTTTATATCTTTTTCAACAATTGCAATACACTGATTATAATAATTATGCATTTTTAAAACAGTGTCATCACATACTGTAGAATTACACAAGATAAAATGAATGCATAGAATGTGTCCATAATGTTCTTGAATTGGATATGTTGTAAGTAGAAATCTTAAAAAAAATAAACCAATTTGTCTACATTCTAACTAAAGTATATAATTCACAATTGCAATTAGTGTTCCGGGTTAACAATGTAACATACTTTTTTAGAATTTGTAAAATTCACCGAGTTTATTTATGTACCTTTTCATTTTTGTATTTGTTTAATATTAGCTCGTTTTATATATAAACAATTTCATAAACAGTGCAGTCAAAGTTGCATACGAAGTATACAAAAATATATTTAGGAACATCTATCTCTTCTATAATACCTGAAGTCTTTAAAAGAACCTAATTAAACTCGCTAAACTAATAGATTCTAAAAAAGTAGCTTAATATGGTTGACCAGAAACACTAATTCTGACCTTTTAAATAGTATCAAAATACATGTGCTATGTATAAATAAGTATTAAGTCTTGATCAGTTCCATAGCTTTTTCTAGCTTGTTCTAAAGTTTCAATGGGCATAACACAAACACCTACAAAAAAAACCTTATAAATCAGAAATTTATTCAATGGTACACTTACGATCGCTGAGTGATGGATTTCGATAGTAAACTTTTCGATTTAAAACATTATATCCACATAGAACTATGTAATGCCCTTGATAAGGTGTTGTAGGCCACGGTAGACATTTCCGTAGTTCAAGAGATAACTTATTTACTTTACATATATCACAAGTAAGCAATCTGGCATTCGTTAATAATATAATGGGACCTCTTGATAAGTGCTCTATTAAAGATACGATATTAACTGAAGCTTGTTGTACATTAATTCCATTAGTAACAGCTTCTTTGAACTTATTTCTAATTCTTTCTTCGTCCTTAATTAAAACGTGATTATAGAAAGAGTTCTCCCAGTAGCTCGGATGTACTCCCAGAGTGATTGTATAAAATGCATTTTTAACTTTGAATCTTTTTAGGAGATAACATAGATCTATTGTCCACGTACTAAAAATTTTATGTTAATTCGTCTGTTTCAACAACTAAAATAAGTACCTTCGATGAAATCCTTCTTCTTTACATATAGAGTTTAAATTTTTAAGTAAAACTTGTCGATCCTCCACTGCTAACACCATCAGAACACAGGAAATTCCACAGTCCCAGTTATACTTTTGTTTGAAATGAGGTAGATGCAGTAATATTCTTTCGGAGTCAACTAAAACAGAAATATAAAGACAATAACACTAGAATGGTTTAATAGTGTACCTTTAATGGATGGCATTTTGGTATTTAGTTCAATTTTAGATTATTAAAGACTGACAAGATAAACAAATGTGTTATCATTCTTCTAATTGTGTTACAAATAAAGATAACTTTCTAGGAAAACAAGCACACTCATACGAGATAAGAATTTGTAAATTTTATGAGTGCATTTGATTCTCTTTCACTTTCGGCATTTTTCTTACTTTTTCAATTTTTGGCAATATTTGTAGTTAATAATTGGACATAATTATTTATTTAATTTTTATTGCACTTTTTATAACCTCATTTTTAAAATTTGAATTGACTTTAATGCTTGAATGTTGGCTATATTGATTGTTACTAAAAAAGTTACTAATTTTATTATTGTGAAGATTGTCTGTTTATTTATATGCAAAGAATTATTTATAAATTCTATTTAAGTGACTGATTTATTTATTTTAAAAGTACCTATCGTGCTATCTATTTTGTATAAACATTGCTTTATGCAATTGATGTAAGTTGTGAATATTCAATTTTGGTATTTTTTTGAAGCTAACCTATATTTATTAATATTTGTTGCATCCAAAGATATAATTATTATTACTTACCATTGTTTAGTGTTAAATCCATAATCGAACTTTAATTGTTTAAGGTTTTTACAAAACTAATAAGTGTCTTATGTCGACACAAGGTTACGACCCTGACATGATTTGTAAATTTGACTGAGAACCTCTCGATTAAAAGAATTACAGTCAAGGTTGAATATTTACGTAATTCATAGACAAGCATGTGCATTTTATTTATATACACAAATCCTAAGCCAAAGAAAGAAGCTTATAGACTTATACTTGCTTCGAATAGAGACGAGTACTATCATAGAATTGCAAAAAATGCATTTCTTTCAAATGATTACAACATTATCGGAGGTTAGAGCTTCTTCTCTTATTTCTACTTTTTTACTCATGAATATTTATTAATTTTGATATTTTTATTTATAGGAAGGGATGCCGAGAAAGGTCGTGAAGAGGGAATGTGGATTGGTATATCTTTAGCCAAAACAAAGGACTACAACTGTCGAATAGGAGCTTTACTCAATGTCACAGGAGAAGAAAAAAAGGAAAATGTAATTGGCAGAGGTCCTATTGTTTTAAATTACTTAAAAGACCAAATTACTTCTGAGGACTATCTCAGATGTTTAAATAATACCAAAATCAAGTATAATGCATATAATTTTGTTGCTGTGGAGTTGAGGTAACTTATATCTATTTTCTGAAAGTAAACAAATGGAATTATTGGGTTTTTTTGTAGGGACGAAGACACTATGGTTATGCATTACAGTAATACTGATTTTAACTGTGTTCGATATAGTGGAGAACAATTCTTAGGCTTTGGAAATAGTTCTACTTCTGTCCCATTATTAAAAGTGACAAATGGCACAAAGGAATTTGAAGAAATTATAAAATTGAATAATAATATCAATCAAAAAGACGAATTAGTGAATGGTTTAACACGATTGCTAAAATCAAATAAAAAGTAAACAAGATTTATTTTTAAGATTCTTTCTAAAGCTATTTTATTTACAGAAACCTTCCAGATCCGGAATTAAAAAGAAGAGCTCCTTATGGTTTTGACTTTTTATCTTCAATTTATGTTAAAAGTGTACCTCCAGGTTATGGCACTAGGTATAATCTTGTTTTAAGAATTCTAGATGTATAACAATTGTTTAATATTGTAGAACCCACACGTTGATGTTGGTGGATAGCCAATGGAATGTGGAATTTATCGAAATGACTATGAAGGAACCCATTGATATAGAAAATCCGATTTGGGAGACCACCAATTTAAAAGCAAGCTTATAAAAGTGCTTAAAGCTGCTTTTTATCCATGTCTTTGTTGATTATGGTGAATTTGGATTCTTGTTTTTCACGTAAGTGTTCTGCTTTTGCTATAGCCTTATTTACGTTAGCAACTATGTAGTCAATGTCTTGCTTAAATTTCTCGGTGCAATGAAATTTCTTTATCAAATCGTGCAATCTTTCCATGTTCGATTTCATTTTCTGTACCTCTTCTTTCATCACCATCGCTTGGTCTTCATCTATAAAAAAATCAATTACTTTTGGTATAAATAGATTTAGGAGTAACTCTAACTTAATTGGAGTAATTTAATTTGTTTATGAGTGAGAGGCGGCTGAGGTTGCGGACACTGTTCTAATAAATTATGTAAATTTGTTAGAGAACTTGTTTTTCCAATCGAACGGAAGGGTAATGGTATATCGAGGACTTCAGAGTTTTCGTTGATTTGTTCTTGTTCACTTTGCAGTTTTTCCATGCGATTAATATCTCTTTTTTTGCACTCATTTTCTACAATATATTTTGACGAAAAATTTATTGTCGAATGGATTTGGGATGGCACAGGACTTTTCATGGTCTTTGATAAGTCTTCCAATTGAGCTAATTCGCCATCTTCGAGTTGGGGCAATTTCCGCTTCTTGACGATGTCTCCTTTTTCAGTTAGAACCGTTGGTGGTGCTTCTTGTTGCTCCTCTTTTTCAATTAAATTCGCTTCTATGGTTTTAATATATTTACCTCCTATTTCTACGTCCATTTTGACTATATTTTTTGAGCGACTTTTATGCTTTTCGTTAATTATAATAGTATTGTTGTACCCCTTAATTAGGCTTTGTACTTGTTTGCTGTATTCTTGATCGGAGTCTGTTTTGGTATCGTAGTTGTAAGCTAAGTTATTTCGTATCCAATCTGATAAGGCACTATACATTTTGAATTTTGAAAACGATTACCAAAGCGTTTAAAGCTATTTTTGATAACATGTCTAATTTAGTCAAATAAACTTCAAGTGAAAATTTCAAAAACAATAATAAACAAACGTGATTGTCTATTATGCGACAACTATGATGATTTTTATTTGCACAGTTTATAACTGCATCTTTTATAGCATTTAAAAGTTAATTAATCACGTTTTATAAAAAGCATTTACTATTTATTTTGAATTTTAAATCTGTATTGTGGTGACATCTCTGTGCAACACGTCGAAACTTCGGAAGTTGCAGGCAAATAAGTGTGGTTATATTAACATTATTTGTTATGTTTCGCGCTAAATATTTTATTTTATTAATTGTGCAATGATTATTAAGCATTGTAAAGTACACGGTGATGAGTGTAAGTGAAAAACAAGCAAACCAAGAGGAAAAAATGGCGAAATTTCTTTCATCTTTAACTAAACTTAATTCTAATGTGAAGAAGCCATTTACTATTGTTGTGGAAGGCAATATTGGAAGTGGTAAAACTACATTCCTAAATCGTTTTAAAAAATACGATAATGTATGCATTTTATCTGAGCCTGTAGAATTATGGCGCAACTGTAATAATCATAATTTATTGGAAAATGTATACAAAGACACTTCTCGCTGGGGCTTTACATTTCAATCTTATGTACAACTTACCATGTTGAACCATCATGTACTTGCAACACCTCATCCCATTAAATTTATGGAAAGATCGATTTATAGTGCTAAATATTGTTTTGTCGAGAAAATGTACCGTGATGGGATTTTGCCTGCTCCTTCAGCAGCTGTATTAAATGAATGGTTTAAATGGATTACTCACAAAGTGGATATCCCCGTTGATTTAATCGTTTATTTAAGATCCACGCCAGAAGTTGTTTATCAACGCATGCTCGAACGTAATCGTTCTGAGGAGCGATCTGTATCTCTGCAATTTTTGAAGGATTTGCATGAAATGCATGAAGATTGGCTATTCCACAAAACTCTATTTACTTGTCCTGCTCCTGTTATTACCTTAAATGCAGATCTTGACAAATCGATCATAGAGGAAGAGTACCAAAAATGTGAATCACATGTTTATGATAAATTCACAGCAGAAACAATAGCTTAAAATTACAAACCAGTTTTTATGACCAAATACTTTTTATCTATATTATCTACTTATTATTTTAAAGAGACTTAATTCATAAAGTATTATAACTAGTTATTTAAAAATCTGAGATTTTAGTAATAAATTTGACGTAAACTATTAATTTTTATCACGATTTATTTTCCGTCTTTGGTTCATTTCTACAAATTACTGATATTCTTCTATGTTTTTTGATTTTCTTGTCTTTAAATAAGCTCTGCTCATTACATAAAATTTCATGTGTATAATCATAACGGGCAGTATTTTTCATAATATATAGAGACCTACGTTTCAAATAAATGTTGGCAAAGAAATCTTTCTTTTTTTCATGCACCAAACGCATTACACAGTCTGTTAACAAACTTAAACCAGCAATTGTATCTCCACAGAACTAAAAGAAGTATTTCATACAAGTATTTTTATATGAATTTATTAAGTTTACCCGAACAGCATCAATATGTGGTTTGATGTAGCCTTTTTCCTCGAGATCTAAGATATGAACATACTTTAATTGTTCCACGTTGGGTGGAAAGGCGATATTTCGAATTCTGTTTAAAATCTTGGTATTGTCGGCGTTCCATGTTAATCGTTCTGTTTCTCGGTATCCATGTATGGCCTAAAATCAATATATTACTCGTTGTTTATTACAAAAGTCCAGCATTTACATTATCCCAATGATCAAATTCATAGTGCATTTTCTTTAAATATGGCTCAATTTCATTTAATATATTTTGTTCTTCTTCTAAACTTAAAAAGTCTTCGTGGACTATCATATTATTAACTAAGTCATTTGTAACTTCTTCATCCTTTTTAAAGTTCTCTGAAAGTTGTAAATAATGGGGAAACCTCACCTCTGAAAAATGAATTAAAGACTATGTGTAAGGTGAATTGTAATTCTTACGGTTTACTTAATTCTCCTTGGATTTCTGTTTGTATAAAACGTTTGGAATAACAGATTAATTTTGGTTTAATAAAGTTATTTATGAACATTTTTTTTAGGTTACATCAGACTTTATTATGGTAACATTAAAGACAGCAGTTGGCAACATGAAAAAAAAGAATAAGCATTTGATGACATAACCTTATTGAAGCATTGCTTCTTTTATCCAACTATGATATTTTGCAACATCTGTAAATATAACGAATCGACTTCTATCGCATTTCAATTGATGCTGTAAGACAACACTAACAGTCACCAATCCTCTCAATTGCCAAACTGATTTTGTGGAAGCAGTGGGAAAGACCATTCCACCACCAGAATCTCCAACACATTCAACTGTATCTGTAATGGATGATTGTAATATCGGAATGGTTAAGGAAATCTATGACTTACCATCAACAAAATTAGCACAGTAAGTGTTTGAATTTAGAAACTTTGTTTTATAATCGGCTACGGATACATTACAAACATCCATTCCTTGTATCATCATGTGAACGTACATTAATTTCTCTTCGATCTTTCCAGTTTCATCAAAACCCCAGCCTACAACGGTTCCTGGACGATTAGCTACATTTTCGTAATTTGTTGAATCCTTCCATAAGCAAACAGGTCGCACGACATCAGAAAAGTCGGCAGGAATTAAAAGTTTTAAAATAGCAATATCGTTGTTGTATGTATCCGAATTATATTCTGGATGGGACACGATATCTGATATGTAATGTGTTTGTGTTGCTTCATGGGCCCAGTGCTTCAAATAATACTTTCCTGGAACAATCAGTTAGAAAGGTGATCTACACATGCAAAATCAACATGTACCTAAATAAGCAACCAGCCTCTCCGGATTAACAGGAGTTTGGGATTGGCTCTTCACTACACAATGTGCAACTGTGAGTAAATGATCTTTTGATATTAATGAAGCCCCACACAAGTAGGCAATGGTTATATCTTTGGTATAATAAAGTGCTGCATGCCAGGGAAATTCTCCTTTATGTGCCACTTGTCCTATATGCTTATCTCTTCGATTAGCCACCTGAAATCGGTAGTTATTAAACTATTTATTTTAGTCTTCGTAGGAAACATACCGTGCCACAGATCTCGTTCAAATTTTCTTTGTGTTTTGATATGTACAAAGAACTAGCAGTAGTATGCGCCCTAAAACGTAGCCAATTACTAAATTGCTTTATGTTATGTGATTTGGTATCTTACAAAGGATGTTTCACTAGTTCAGTAACGGGTGTTGCCGGAGCTACGTTAGCTTCTTCTTCGAGACTTGTAAATAGGTGTTCGGTAGTTGTACTGGGAGTTGTTGTTATTAAATCTTCTGGGCACACGGTTTTACCATTGAGTCGAAAGGAAATTAATTTTGGAGGTGTATCGTTGACATCGTACTTAACAAATATTCGAACAACTTTAGGTGTGTGTGGCTGTAGTTTGTAGGCCGGATTTCGAATCAAATAATCGGTTATATTTCTCTTAACTGCTTCTCCAAACCAATTCTGTGTGACATACAGTTAAAAAATTGTTAATCGAGAGATTACAAGCACTTACCCCTAGCTGTATGATTGGTTTGTCGAAGATCACTCGAATCCACACGCCATTCAATTCAGTGTCACTCAACAAAGTTAAAATACCGTACCAACGATCTGGATGGTTCGTTTCGCCTTCATATGTGAAGATTCTAGGACATGGCGATACTTCCAAAACACTACCCTTCGAGTTCGAAACGACCACAGATAGAAACAAAAGAAGCAAGAAATGCATTTTAACTGAAATCCTACACAACTATTGTTCAAACTTATTAATTCTTCGTCGACTCACTTAAAAACTACTTAAATAAGCAATAAGAATCCTCATTAAAAACTAATTTGGATGTATATCGATAATGAAACAAATAAGTGAAACTTTGTGAAATGTATATTCTTGGAAATTTAAAACTTTCAACTTAAGAAATTTGGTTTTGCTTTTTTTACGGCTTAAAATTAAAGGAGTATTGTCTCTTGGATCCAATCTAAGTATTTAGCTGCATCGGTGAAGATAACATAATGGGAAGTATCACATTTTCGTTGATTTTCTAAAGCTACACTGATTGAAGTCAGTCCTCTCAACTGCCACACCGGATAGTTAGTCTTATTTGGGGTGGATTTTGGAAAAACCAATCCACTTCCCGAATCACCATTACAGGCCGATGTACCTTAAGAAAATCTGTAATACAATTGACAAAGAAAGACCACTTTCTACAAACCATTCCTGTACCCAGCACAGAGCGTTGTAGACGAAGTATATCGAGAAAAGAACTCGGGAAATGAACGTAAGCAAGTTTCTTGTGATACAACAGGTAATTTGATTTGCATCAATACATCGACTGGTCTATCAATTTCGTTTAAGCCCCAACCCACTAGGCTGCCTGAAACACATTTATAAATACAACTAGCACAGCATTCCGTAATGATCGACCTTCTTTGTTTATAACTGAGTTTAGAGTTAGTGAGTCTTCCCACAAGCATATTGGGCGAACGGTATCACTAAAAATTACAGGATTGTGAAGTTTTATGATTGAAATATCATTGCTGTAATTCTGGGCATCGTATTTGGGATGTGGAAAGATCTTCGATGCACATCGATCTTGGATCCCCGGTGTAGTAAATTTCTTAAGGTAATGTTTGCCTTTAAAGAAAAAACAATAATTTTATCTATAGAAAGAAACTGATAATTTTACCCAAATATACAATAATACTGCTTGGTTTTGTAGGCGTTGTTGAGTTTCTTTTTGTAACACAATGAGCTGCGGTAATAACATGGTAATGTGATATTAATGAACCACCACAGATATAAAGCAATTCCTTGTCTCTTTGATAGTACAAAGCTGCATGCCATGGAAATTCACCTTCCTTGCTTATTTGACCAACAGTAATTAAAGGACGAGGTTTGGATGCAATGGTTCCACAACTCAAGTTATTTGGGTTCAGCAAACTTCGATTTGGTAGTACTTCCTCTGTGATGGAAGCTGAAGGACTAAAAAAGTATTAAAAACAGAAGCCAATGTACTTAGATAATACGATCTTACTTGATTATATTGGATTTGCCTAATCGCAAAGTGGGTTCCACTTTAAGTCCTTTATGACAAGTAGGCATTGCATTAACATTGAACGATTCAAGTCTTGGGATAGATTGTTGAGGGTCGTATTGTATAAAAAACCGTATTGTTTGGTTAGTATTTAGTGTTACTTTAAAATTAGGATTACTTATGAGGTATTGCTTTTTATCTTCATATGATCGAACTTGACCGAACCAATTCTGAAATAAGTTCTTAAAGCCTGTGGAGCTTATGTATGAAGATATAACATACTTACACCTAACAGTAGCGAAGGTTTATCTAATTTTATTCGTAGCCAAACCCCTGCATATTCTCTATCGCTTAATAAGGTTATAGTTCCATACCACCTGTTAGGTTCGTGGGTTCCCTTTTCATAAGCAAATATCTCGGGGCATGGAGATATTAAATCATCAGAACATAAATTCTCTTTTATCAATATAAATAAAACAATTATTTTGTACAACACACTCATAGCGCCTAATCTTATATACAAACCTGCAAACAAAGTAAATTACAGTCAATAAACTTACAACTTAAGGCTTCGCAGACAACTAATGGTTATTATTAAGAGGTATACTAACTTTACAAAATTGATTTGCCTGAATAGACAACACATTCCAACTACACTGACGTACTTTTTTCAAAGTATTAGCGGTGGAAATACCGAAAAAATAAAACAAAAAAACAAAGATCCTCTTCGTAATGTTTTATTTGACTCACCTTGAAGCAAAAAGTAGATATTCAACCAAAATCCTAAGAAAACAATAGTTATTTATTAATTGATTTAATTTTATTTTGTGATATCAAACATTAATAATAATTTAAAACCTGCTAATCGTGTTTTTGTTGAATGCCAAAAGTAGGGTTTAGGTCGTTCACATTTTGAAATTGGCGCCATCCAAGTTTTTTATATATATTTGTGTTTATCTAAAAAGCATTTAAATTATTTACTCCATTCTTATTATCTAAGAAATTAACCAAGTGATTGTATTTATTATTTATTTAATACTAAATTATAAAAGTTATGAAAATAATTATAAACGATCTAACCGCACTTTTTGTAAGATTTGGTTTATTTACATTTAAGAGGCACTTCATCCAAGTTTCTTAACGAGAAATTACGGATCTAATCCAAGGCAGAAACTTAGCTACATCTGTGAAAACTACATATTTAGTAGGATCACATTGTATTTGATTCTCTAAAGGCACAGTTAAGGAAACCAATCCTCGTATATGCCAGTGTACTTTATTTGTAGTAGGATTTCTGTATGGGAACACCATGCCGCCTCCTGAATCTCCATTGCAAACAGATGTTCCTAAAAGTAAATCATTATACCTATCAGAAAACACGAGAAAATGATTTACCATTTTGAAAGCCTGCACAGAATGTGGTATTGGAAGTAAACCGAGAGTAAAAGTCTAGATATGAAAATAAGCAAACCTCTTGACTAACAATTGGCATTTTGGTTTGCTGTAACTTTTGGGACAGTTTGCCAGTTTCATCGAAGCCCCATCCAGCAACATTACCTAAATAATATGATTTTAAAATTACTGGTTTTAGTTAATTCCTTTTATATAAATACCTTGTTTATCGACTACAGAACTTAAATCCGTAGGGCCCTTCCACAAACAAATTGTTCGAACATAGTCTGTTATGACTGCAGGAGCTGATAGGGTAATAATAGCTATATCATTGGCATATATTCGTTGACTATTAAAACTTGGATTCAAGTGAATTTCTTTAACTTCCCTATCTTGAATACCTACATGTGAAAAGCTGTGTAGCAGATATTTTCCTAAGTATATGAAAACATCTTCGTTGTTCAATGGTATTTTAGTTCCTTCTTTAATTACACAATGTCCAGCTGTTAGGACGTGATTCTTCGTAATAAGACTACCACCACACTGATACTTAGGATTAATGCCTTTTATGTGATAAATTGCAACATGCCAAGGGTATTCTCCAGATTGACTTCCTTGGGCAAACGTAATTAATAGCGCGGGTTGCACCTAAAAAGCAACTTTACCAAAAATAATTCTTATTAAATATTATTAAGACGTACAACAACAGTACCACAATCTTCATTGGAATTGATGTTGCTAATCGAAGACTCTGTGGTTTGCCTTATGGGAATACTGGTAACCCTACTGTAAAAGCAATGTATTTTATATTATGTGATAAAAGTGTTAGAAAATACTAACGTGACTGACCCAGACGGTCGAGAGTCATTTCCAACACCACTAGTTTGTAGCTTGGGTGCTGATGTCGTAGCTGGATTATCAAGCCCTTCTGGGCACACAGTTCTGGCATTAACTCTGAACGATTTAAGTTGTGGAATCGGTAGTTGAGGATCATATTCAACAAAGAACCGAATAGTTTGTGGTGTGTATGCTTTCAATCGAGCATCACGGTTTTTTATAAGGTATTCTCCGTCCTCTTTCTTTTCGACTGATCCAAACCAATTCTAAAACAAATTGTTTCAGTGATTGATCTTCAAAATGAAGTAGTGGTACTCACCCCTATTTGTAATGGAGGTTCATCGAAGATTATTCTCAACCATAGACCACTTAAATCGGTTTCGGTTAGTACTGTAATGATGCCATACCATTTATTTGGTTCAGCACTCTTCTTCTCGTAAACAAAGAGCCTAGGACATGGCGATTCGAAATCTTGAGCTTCTACAATACTCGTTAACACACTTACTAGTGCAATTATTGTAAATGTAATCCACATCACAAAAAACTTGGTATTTCCATAAGCTATTAATAACACAATGATCACCGAATAGCTACTTTCAATGAATTAAATATTACCTACCTTTTAATTGGATGTTGAGGTCCGTTATTTGCACAAAACGTCTGTTTTACAACAGGAAATTTGGATGTTTGTGGAATTACCACTAAGCTATTGATGTGTTTATTTGACCTTTAGCTACATTTACAAATATTTTAGTATGGTGTAGATAGGCCATATCGTGAATGTACTTAGGACATCCTTATTTTGTTCTTGCTAATTTCTCAAAACCTGCTCTGCTACTTTTTTTTATTGATCGCCCGCTAAATATTCTTTGTATCTACGTAATTTGGGTGATTAATATTCAATTTTGTTGTTTATAAAAAAGTCGAATATGAATAACACTTCAATAAAAGCTTTTATTTATGTTTAGACGAAACGAATGTAGATATGAATTTGTAAACATTATGCTTTATCTTCTTTGTATTGCTCAAATGTTTTTAAATTTAATTTTAGTTTTAATTTGAATTTTAAATTTAGCCGCTTTTTAAGTTGGGGTTTATATTTGTTTTCGTCTCATATTGGCAATAAGTAATTTAGTTAGTTTTTTTTTCAATAACATCATCATATAATTAATTTTAAAAGTTTTTACTTGTGTAAGTTTCAATGGATTAATTGTTTAAGAAATAATTTTATTAATATTACAATTTTTAGTATAACAGACACTTAAATAGGTTTTGTATAAAAAAGCATTTAACAAGATGAGTTTTGGCAAGAAATATGAGAGCAAGATCACATAAATAAGTTAATTTAAAGCTATTACTTTATAATTTCATCGATTTCTTAATCCAATCTGCATATTTTGCAGCGTCTGTGAAGACAACAAAATGGGAAGCATCACATTTGAATTGACTTTGTAAAGCTACACTTATGGACACCATTCCTCGCAGTTGCCACACAGGTTTCTTAGCAGAACTGGACTTTTTGGGGAAGACCATGCCACCACCAGAATCTCCATTACATACAGATGTTCCTAAAAGTACTTGGTGTAGAATAAATTTTCGATAATTTTACATACGTACCATTATTAAATCCAGCACAATAAGTTCCAGGGGACGTAAACCGCGTGTAAAACTCAGGAAAAGATGCGACGCAAGTTTGTTGTGAAACTACAGGCATTTGGGCTTGCATTAGCTCTTCAGTTACGCGACCAGTTTCATCAAAGCCCCAGCCAACCACTTTACCTAAATTATTGTCTTGTAAGTAATGGTTTGTTAAAATAATATTAAATGTTACCTGCTTTATTAATAACTGTATTTAAATCGGCAGCTTCTTGCCACAAACAGACTGGTCTCACAAAATCGGTAATATCGGCTGGTACCTTAAATTTCACTATAGCTATATCGTCACTGTAGGATTGTGGATTGTATTGAGGATGTGGTATAATAGATGATACTTGTTTATCTTGGACACCAACTCCTGAGAATCGTCTTAAATAGTATTTTCCTAAAACAAAAAGCATTAGAACAAAGTAAATTAGTCGTAGGTTGATGTACCTAAGTAAACAACTAAGTTATCAGGATGAAGTGGTGTATTGGTCCTTCTTTTGGTAACACAGTGAGCTACGGAGATGACATGAGATTTCGATATGAGGGATGCTCCACAGATATAAGCCAAATCAATTCCTTTAGCATGATATAAAGCTGCGTGCCACGGAAATTCTCCTTCCAGAGTTGGTTGACCATAAGTAATTAAAGGTTTGGGTCGTGCCTGAAATAAATTCACCTCAACGCCGTCGTTTACTGGATTGAAAAGCTGACTTACAATATTGTGAATGAATGGGTTAATGTTATTTAGTACTCCACTTTCTGGACTATAATAGTACGAATATTGATTATAGAAATCAAGCATTTGCCTTTTCTTACGTGTTTTAGTCTACAATTTAAAGGACGCGCTGGGTAGTATTAATTTTCAACGAAACATGATTATTATGTTAGTAAAAAGACAATAAATTTATCTACATACCACCACAGTTCCACAAATTAAATTTAGATCGTCTTTGTCGGGAAACAGGTCAGATTGAGTATTGTTGATGAAGGCGAAATCGTTGGGATAATGATCATCATCTTCGTCTGGTGTTTCAGAAGCGATATCGGCCCCTGGTCGGGGGCTATACATTTTAACAGTAAAAGAGGTAAGTGTGAATTGATGTAATTTAATAATTCTTACAAAATTGGGATTTTAGTTCCTTGTTGTTGAACTGGAGGAGACCTGGTAACAACGCTACTGGGAATTGGGCGTATAGTGCCACTAGTTTGGAGTACTGGCTTTGGAGTCGTAACTACCTCGACGGCATCTTCAGGACAGACTGTCTTAGCGTTAAGTCTGAAGGATACCAATTTAGGAGGAGGCTGATTGATGTCGTACTTGAGGAAAAATCGTACGGTTTGTGGCATATAAGCCTTTAGCCTTACATTTCGATTTTGTATAAGGTATTCTACATTATCTGTTGAATTAACTGCTCCAAACCAATTCTACAATTTATTCTATAC
Organism: Sinopyrophorus schimmeli; assembly: GCA_036325965.1. Lineage (NCBI taxonomy): Eukaryota > Metazoa > Arthropoda > Insecta > Coleoptera > Elateridae > Sinopyrophorus > Sinopyrophorus schimmeli. The sequence goes on from JARFIZ010000068.1 coordinate 511,837, forward strand.
GTAACAAACAAAGAGAGATTATTTAAGAAACTTACTCCTAGCTGCAGAGATGGTCTGTCGAAGATTAATCGTAACCAAACCCCTGATAGATCTGTATCACTTTTTAGTGTTACGATCCCATACCATTGATCGGGCTCTGGACTTTTACCTTCATAAATGAATAAGTTAGGACACGGCGAAACGACCTGCGCTTCAATTCCACTTTTCACAAAGAATATCACACCAATTAGTATTGCAGTTAACATCGTGTGAACCGTTCTGTAAAAAATACAATGGGTGACTCTTAACTATAGAAATTTGTGAATCAAGCAATTCCACAAAGAGGAATTTGTGGTTTTTTAGTGAATAACAACGTACAACGAAGGTCGATTAAAATGATAATTAATAAACAAGTAATTATTATCATAAATAATTAATGTTTTAAAAATAACGTACTAAAAAACTGGGATTACCACTTACTCTTCGAATTTGTTCATAAACTTATCGCAACTGATTTCTTATTAACGTTTATCAAAGGATTTTGCAATATTGTAAACGAACGGAAAAACAGAATTACTTATCGCTTTAAACGAACTCACCGAATGATTTATAACTTTTAATCTTCTTTTGCAATGTAGTACACCATTAGAATAGTCTTAATGGATGACACTACGATTAACTGTATTTTTTGCACTTTTTAACTTCCTTTATAGAATGATCGTAATCAAGTTATTTTGGATTTTTTTATATACGTACTGAGAAACCTGTTTCCAGTCTTTTTAGAATAATAATGAATATGTTCTTTTTTTCAAGGTCTTCTAGCAATCGCAAAGGTTACGGTCGGTCAGTATTTGTTAACTAAGATTTGAAATTCGCGCTTTTGCTCTTGGCGAATTTGTATTTGGAGTAGTTTCGAATAGATGGTGCTAGTATCGTCGGCCATCTTGATTGAATCTGATCCTGTATAATCCAAGAATTAATTTTACAATTTGTATTTTATATTAATTATTTGTGATTATTCGAAGAATAACATTATTTAAACCTTTTTAAGTAACAGGCACAATGTGGAATATGTTATCAGCAGTGTCTAACGTTTTGAGGTAAGAGGTTAGAAATTCTGTTTAATCTTTGATTATATCAATTGTATTTTAGACATACAATGGTAGAAGCTACAGCTCTTCCAAATCCTGGCGGAATATTTAATGTCGCAGTCAGATATAATATTCGTAATCATTTCCCTCGTCCCAATGAACGGAGAAGAATCAAACGACATGGTTGGCTGAAGCGAATGTCAACTCCTGATGGTCAAAAAATATTAATGAGGAGGATATTAAAAGGAAAACACGTCTATTCACATTAAAAAATGTATATTGTAAGTAGTTATAAAAAATAAATTTTAGATTCCTGTTTAAGAATATTAGTCTTAGAAGTTAAGCTTAACTCTTTTTTGTGATAGAGCGAACCCAGTCTAAATGTTTAGCAACATCAGTAAAAACTATATAATTAGATGTATCACAAACGACCTTTTCATTTTGTAAAGCAGCACTTAGGGAAACAACACCTCTTAATTGCCATACACTATTCTGACCACTCGTTCCTGTTTTAGGAAAAACCATGCCCCCTCCGGAATCGCCCGTACATGCAGAAGTTCCTACAAATTTCTATGTGAGTGACTTAAGGTTTATATTAATATTTATAAGCAGTACCATTACGAAAGCCAGCACAATAAGTTTTATCGGATGTAAATCGAGAGAAAAAGTCTCGATTTGAAAATATGCACGTTTCCGTTGATACGACGGGCATTTTAGCTTGCATTAGGGTTTCTGTCACCTCGCCATTCTGATCAAAACCCCATCCAACCACTGTACCTGTCGATTCAAAGGGTGGTTAATTGTATGTGGTAAATAAACAACGATCGATACCTAGTCTTTCGATGATGCTGCTCAAATTAACGTCTTCCTCCCACAAACATACGTAACGTACATAATCCGTTATTTCAGCGGTTCTATCCAATTCTAAGATTGCCAAATCGTTGTGGAAATAAGATGCGTTGAAATCGGGATGCACTGTTATAGTAGCAACCCCCATGTTTTGCACCGTTGAATCTTGTTTATACAAATTATATTTCCCTAAAAATTAAGCTACTTCAGTAGTTATTTATATGATTTGTTTTGAGTTAAATACCGAGATATACGATTAATAGCTCGGGTTTAATGGCAATCTTTGTCTTGGATTTTGTGACGCAATGGGCTGCCGTTAACACATGTCTTTCTGAAATCAAACTACCTCCGCAAACGTATTGCATGTTGGCCCCTTTATATCGATACAGAGCTGTGTGCCACGGCCATTGACCTGCATATAAACACCTTTAAATGTTTGCCTTTGGGTTATATACGATTATTGATACCTTCGGTTGTGCTTTGCCCATATGTTATTAGAGGCCTTGCTGAAGTTTTAACGAGCCCACAGGTTTGCCCTTGAATACCAACAGCAGATGACAATACAGTTATTATAGGGCGTCTCGAGGGTGAGAAATCGCCAGCAAAAAATTCATCATCGCTATTACCTTGATCTAAATCTGGTGAAGCTGTGGTAGTAGTCGTAGTTCTTCTTTCGTCCGTAGTGGGTTTTACTTGGCTTATGTGTAATTTTGGAGGTTCGATGGTTGTTGCTGCATCTGATGAGCATATTGGTTTACCATTCAAACGAATTCCTGTTAGGCTAGGTATAGGTTGTTGAGTATTATACTTTACGAAGAATCTTACTGATAAGGGATCTCGATTTGGCTGAAATACGTAGCTTCGGTTTTTAATTAGAAAGTCTTTATTATCTTCTGTTGTAGTCTCACCGAACCAGTTCTAAAATGATCGAGATTAAAATTGAGGAGAGATAAATTAATCGTTATAATTACTCCCAATAGTTCGGCTGGTTGATTGAGTTGGATTCGTAGCCATACTCCGTTAAGTTCTTCAACTGTTGTAACTGTTAGCCGACCATACCACCGATCTTGTTCTTGTCCTCTTGGTTCGTAGGCAAACAGACTGGGACATGGTGAAGGGTTCTGTGCCAAAGTACGAACCACAAACAGAATAACCACTGTAAACAGTAGCATTCCTTTTCGTTTAATTAAGTCTTAAATCGACAACTGCCACTAGAACAACTCGTTTCATATAACACTCATTAATAGAATATTAAAAATCGTTTTAACTTTAATTACACTGCAATCAGTAATGTTTTCATGACTGCCGGAACATCCACACATACTAATGTTTACTTGTTGATACTATAACATTACCAAGCTAATACAAGATTGAAATATTCATGAAAAAAATTCCACTGCAAACCTTGACCTTTGTCCGTTGATTTCGTACATCTCCTATGTAAATATCTGGGTTGTTCCAGTTCGATGAAATCAATGACCACCGATTGCAGAAATCCCTAATTTAAACAAAGCATAAATGGCATACCTGCTTTAAATTCTTAACATACACAACTGCTTTCTATCCCTTTATTATTTAAACTGAACATTGTTTTACTTCTCCGGGATTTCCTGATGACCTTAGATTATTTCAATTTCGGAGAAATGTTGGTGCGTTTACATATTTTATAATCTCTTAAACGAATTTCTGAAATTATTAGTTATAATTAGGATTACATTAACTTCTATCCAATTTAAATTAATGTTTATTTATTTAGTTTTTAGGTTATCTTTTAGAGTTGTTGTTTTTGATGTGTAACTTGGCTGCTTAGTTCAGCCATTTTCTCATAGATGGCTCTAGGGAGGCTTTTTTGAACTTTTATTGATTTTTATTTAAGTTCGGGTTTATATTGATAATTCTAAAGGTTTTATAGATTTATTAATCTTTTTAAATAAGCTATCATTAATTATATAGACAATTGCGACGTATGCGATACGTCGTTAAATGCTGAACAGATTGAGGGGCTATAAATAGATGGGCTATCGTGTTACGTAAATTATAATAGGAGAGAGTTCGAGGGAATGTAATTCCTTGTGTTTGATGATATTAAGGTTGTAAATGGTGGCTTTCATTATACTTGCAGGCATTTAACTGGTTTTCTTTGCCTTTGTCCTTTAGAACGAGGTCAAACAAAAGCTGCGTTGCAACGTTGAACTGTCGTTGGCCCCTATTCACGTCAACCTCTCCGCGATTGGCCAGGAATCTTGGACCGTTCAATATCTGACGTTCCCAGGGAAAGCTCATTTGTGATCTCATCGCTAAAGAGAATAGTCGGGTACCTGGTTTATCATGAAACATGCGAAGAAATATTCAAAATTTCTGTCCCTTATACATTTGTAGGAGACAGATATTTAAACAGTGAATGAGTGACTTATATGCCATTTCAATTACATTTTTCCGCCTAGTGAACTAAAAATTAGGTTGAAAATGGCACTCGTATGTGATTTTAAAAGGTTTGCATTATTTTTACCACAGCAATTACACAACAATACGTTTACGAGACCTGAAATATGTTAAGATTATGACAGGATCGATAAAATAACGCGGAAAAGATGGACGCCATTTCATCGTCTACGTTTTCAAGGCGTTGCCCACATAACGTATAGCTTCGAAATGTCAACGGCTCTACTCAAAAATAACTAATCAAATGTACTCCCCATTTTTCTAAATTTCATTTTGAGCGCCTCGATTTTATCGCAAGGCTTTTTCCATTATTAATTAATCAAAACGATGCATTATCGGTCAACCATATTGCGTTGGACTTTGGCCTCTATCACGCTTATTGATCGTGGTTTACAAAAAAAAACCGAGACATAATCGGTCCTGGGATAATATTAGCATATTTCTTTTGATAACCAGTTATTTCTGAAAGGGCAATATTTGCCTTTGTACAATTTCAATTGCTTTATGGCAAAGGCTGTGTGCTAAACCTAACAACATTCTTCAGTACTTTTTTAATTTTTCTAATCTAATCATTAGTAGCGTTACATTTGTAAAATCGGTTTTAATATTTATCGTGTACATTAATTTCTTTAATTATGCTTTTTTTCCAGATATTTCGAAATTGAATCGGGTTTGTGTTTCGGTTAACGGTTTAACACACAGCCGTTCGCTTAGCGCTTACACTTTAGTCCCGTGCGCCTACCATCTAGTGGGAGATAGCCACACCACTGTGACACGTTTCAAAACGCCACCGTATTTGACACTAACCCCTCTTATTTGTAGGTTTCAAACTTTATTTATTTATCTATTTTAATTAAATAGCGATAGTGCAACACAAGTACAAGAAAAGGAGGAGACTCCTATGACAATAAATGAAGACTTGGAAGATGGAGAAATCGAAGATGACGATGAAGAAGTTGGTGAATCTGTTGCTCAAGATAATGCTGACGCTAAAACTCCCGAAGCCCCCAATGCAGCTAATGCTTCCCCTAATAAATTCCCCGATAAGTTTAACCATAATAGAAACAATCGTTTTGACAAACCTGAGCGATTTAATAGGCCAGAAGATAGAAAAAGGGGACACTTGACTGAAGCAGAAAAAAGTGTACTGCACTTACATAAAATGGAACGTATGGAAAGACTGGAGAGAGACAAAAGGGAAAGATACAAAAGAGATCAAGTTAATGCTGTTGATGACTTTGCAAGTAATATTGAGAAAGCCATCGCTAGTGTTTTAAGAAAAGATAAAAAGGGAAGTGAAGAAGAAAAAAACGAAGATGATCGCAGAGGTAGAAAACGTAAGAAAAAAGACAAAGAGAAGAAGAAGGTTAATATAATTTTTAAAATTTACTCGATCGGTTTTAAACAAGCTTATTTTAGATTAAACATCAGAAGTTGTCACCAAAGGGCGAAGACATTGATGAGAATGAAATGTTAAACATACGTGGAGGAAGTCCCGATCATTTAAAATGTGCTCTAAGGATCACACACGATCTCCAACTCCTCGATCAGATTATGAGTCTTATGAATCGAGCGAATCTTCAGATCGAAGCAAAGAAGAGAAAGATCGAAGGAACAAACGCAATAATCGATCAAACAACAAAAAAGACAAAAATTCAGACAGGAAATTTAGAGATAAAAACAGAGACCAAAAGACTGAATCTCAGGACTCCAGCGACTCATATCCTCAGAGCAAAAGCAACAGAGTCAGTTATTCTATTTTTTTGCATAAATCACTTGCTATTATTTTTCTTTAATAGGGCAACGATTCTCTTCACCTGCAAGAGTCCTCAAACTCTGTTAAACTTGAATTGTGCAAATTCTATCTGATGGAATGCTGTGCCAAAGGTGATAAATGCTTGTATATGCATTCCAACTTCCCTTGCAAGTATTATCACACGGGTCTCCAATGCTATGCAGGAGATTCATGCAAATTTGCTCATGGAAAACCGCTGGAAGAGAGTAAGCTTTTAGATGATTCAATTCCTTTTGAGTATTTAATTAAAACTTTAAAGATCTGCGACAAATACTCTTCAAGCATATCGAGACAGCCCCCAAAGAGATTCTCGGCGACTTCCCTAGATTAAGTAGAGATGGCGCGTTACAAATGATTATACAAACACAAAAAGCCTTAGAATTAAAATATGGAATTGAAAAAACTTTGTCTTCCGGCATCGAAACGGCTGGGGATAAGACTTTAATACCTTCTCTTTTCGAATTAAACATTCCCGTTCCAATGGAACTTCAACAAAAAGACAGTGGTTTGTCTCTTTCTCATTCATTTTCAAATAGCTCTTTATTGTACTTTTAAAATTTCAGATTCAAAACCAAAGGATAAAAATGAGAAACCCAATAGAGAACGTAACAGGCCTTCGCGATGGCAAGATGCTGAGTCGGCAACGGAATCAAATCAACCTTCAGGTTTTGGAATTAAGAACTTATATTTGGACCGCAGAGATCAAGACATGAGAATTAATAGGTACTTGTACACAACTATCGATAATAACGTTGTTTAAAAATTAACTTTTTAGTAATGGAGACATTGATATGAGAACTTTACCTCCACCAATAAATTCCTTAATAAGTGGACTCCCTGCGAAGCCTCAGATTGTGCCAGCCGAGACTTCCGACGTTGACATACGAAATGAAACGCAAGATACCGATATAAGACAAGTCAATTTAAGCCAGCAGGATACGGACATCCGCCAGCTTCCTTTATACACACATGAAGACAACGATAACACAATAGACGAACCCAATCTTGAAATTGTGGAAGACTTGAATGATTTAAAATCAAATGAGCTTCCGGCCAACCTCCCAAAGAAGCAACGAGAATTATTCTTACGAATACAAGCCCAACAGAAGGAGAACGTCCCCGATAACCAGAAAGAGGCATCGGATGATGATCGAAACACAGATTGGTACTCCGATGATGACGACGACGATTGTAGGTTAACAATTAGGGATGAGATTGAAGAATCGAAGCCCAAAAACGAAGACGAAGAAGAAGAGCCTCCCGAACCGGTCCAACCTATTAAACCAGTCGAAGTCATGGAAAAATTGGGGGATCTCTCTAAAATAGATATTTCAGCCGAAGTTACTAAGCTTTTAAGTTCTATTAGTCAAAGTTCTACTAATAAAGAGAGGAGGACACCTCCGAAAGATCCGAGATTGAGTTCGGTAGCTTCCAGCGACCCACGAAGAGCTCGGCTTGAAGTTGCTGAACCTAAACCCATCGAGAAATTGAGTATTTATGAACAAGGAAGTATTTCGATCGAGAGTATAAGTAAGGATGTTGATCTGAGAAACATGGAGGACTTAGATTTAAGGGGGACCTTTGGCGATACTGATTTAAGAGCAAGTATGTATTGTATTCCGTTTTGGATCCTTCTTTAAATGATTGTTTTAGATTCGAGTCAAGGGAGGCCTGATATCGATTTGCGGCAGCTCAATTTACCTTTTAAGGCCATGCAGAATTACACACCGGCTTCTGAGATCGATGCCAGTATTAATTCGCATGGCCCAATCTCTTGGAAGGTTCATTTGGTTGAAATTCCACGTCCTGATTACACAGGCTTGAAGTTAACTCCACACGAGGCTAAGAACACTGGGGACCCTCGCTTGAGGAAAATCTTTCGGTTGAATAGTGTGGAGGAAAGGGATAGCCCCGCGAGTCCGAAGGAAACGAGTAAGGCTCCGACTGGTATTCGGGCTGATCCCAGACGTCGTAAAATGGAAGAGAAGGCTTTAGACGTGGCACAAATGAATTATTCTCAACAATTAAATATTCTTCAGACGTCGGGCTTCTATCAAAGCTTGACGAGTAACCAGAAGTTGTTGCTTAATCAGGAGTTGGCTTCCAAGTCAGATCACAGTGGCAGTAACGATCCCACTCTTAATGGAATCCTAATTAATTTAGGACTTGTGCCAGGAGCGAGTGCCATCGTTCCCATCACAAATCCTGCCGCGAACGCGAGTGCGTTAAATATTTTAGCTAATGTTAATAATATGTCGCAAATGTTGGGACAAGGACCGGGGATGATGCCGCCAAATCAAAATCCCCTTTTCGTTAATCAACAGATTAATCCGAACATTCTGTGTCAAAATCCAAATATCGTTAATCAAATGGCCCAATCGGTGGTGCAACCAGGACTGTTGGGTGCTGCTCCAGGCGTTCCTAATTTGCCTCCAGATTTTCAACTTAATTTCGATCCACGGCAAGGGGGACTTTTGGGTAACGCGCCTCCTTTTGGCTATAATGATAATTCGAATTATAATTACAACGAGGACTATTATGAAGAAGGTGGTAATTTTGTAGATCCAACCCTCGGGGGAGGTGGACGTGGTGGGAATTCTGGAAGAGGTAATCGAGGCGGTTTCAGGGATCGACACCAACAACGAAGAGGTAGAAACTTTAATAATAACAACAATAGAAATGCCAATGGTCGTAACTTTAGGAATAGAAATCGAACAAATAGGAGTAGGACGCCTCCCTAATAAAAGTTAAGGTTTGTACTTTATATATTTAAAAAAAAAGCAATTTACTTTATATTATTATTATTAGGATTATTTAATTTGTACGACTTAGTTCTTCTAGTTAAGTTTATTTTTTTCTCGATTCGTGGTGCAGTGGCGAAAGAAAAAACATTAGCTGAATTTTGTGATATCTTTTTCTGTATCATCATGTACAAATTGAAAAACTGCAAAAACTATTTAATGCAATAATAGCGAAGCTTTGTAATTTGTAAATACATAGACAATTAAGTAACCATTGCTCCTGTCTATAATTGTACATAAATATCAACCTAGATTTTAATATTTATTAATTTTTATTAACTACACCGATAGTGTTATATAATTATGCTTATTATTCGTCAATTGATTCATGTAAAGAGTAATTATTTCATGTTATAAGCCAAAATTGTATATTTTTTCAAGAATATTTACTTTAGTAAAATTTAAATTTAATTATATTTAAATAAATATAATTTTTATTTTATTTAAGTTTTCTCGCTAGGGAAATAACATATTTATATAAGATTTTAAAGCTTCAGTTGCAGAATTTACTGTACCTTTCTCGTCCAACTTTTAAAGTTTGATATAATATACAAAATTTCCTCGAGTTATATAAGACGCTTTAGTGGTTGAAACCTTCGACAATAGTTCATTAGTTTTAATGGACATGGAAAACATTGAGATGTCACAAAATACTAAATAACTGATATTCAGTAACCTAATTAACGTTATTTAAACAATAATAGAGCAGCAATTTATTAAATAAATGCTTCTATACAGCAAGTAATTCTCCGATAAGTATGTTTCATTTTGCTCCTTAACCTTTGCTGAAATTAAATAAAGTTATTAATCATCACTTTACGTACAGTATTAATATCTTCTTGTTAAAGTATTTCTAATAGAATATCATTTTATTCTATGGTTTAAGATGCCGAATAAACAAGATGTAAACAAACGTCAACCTTTTAAGGTTATGTATCGCCAACTTTGAAATAATAAAATATTGCCAACCCACTTTTGCATCATGTACCTCTTCTCATTTATGCACTCCGGCTACAAAATATCAAATTTTTCGTAAATTTGATGAGTTTTGGCGAATTGTGACGTCATATAAATGAAGTAAGTAACCAATCTAAGCACGCATACACAGTATTACGTGTTGCCTAACCGTAAGGCTTAAAATGTAACGAATTCTAAAACATTAATATTTAGCTAAATTAATTAAATATAAAATGTATTCAAATGATAAATAAAATTAAAAAAGATCAAAAAACGTAATAAAAGTTATATTTTGTTTTATTTTACATATTACACAAAGTAATAACAAGATGGTCTTACGATAAATTTAACCTTAATAACTTATGTTAGCTTAACACTAAATGCATATAAATATATCCTTTTAAATTAAAAATAATCGACTTTCCTTAAATTACTAAATGTATCTAAAAATTTAAAAACAAACTTAAAATTTACATAAAACACACACCAATTTCAAATTAGAGAATCCAAAATCCACAATGTACATAAAAACAATGTTCCTTTATACATTTGGCTTTTTATATATACAAATAAATCTCTTGCAGATCCTGGATTCGCCATAAAAGAACTATGTACTATACACATATTCATAACATAAAAGTGCAGTTCATCAACCACAGAACATTTAAAAAGTAAAACAAAAATAGACACAGCTTCAACACCATTCTATACCAAACATTCTCCTAGTTTTACAAACAATTTCGATTACTATTATGCATTCTCAAGAACCTACAAGATGAAGTGGGTAGTTGGTTGATCCGAAACTGATATCTTTGGAAAAAATCACAGCTGAGACAGGTAGTCCCTGCGGCGCTAATTATGAACTAGGAAGCCTTGTGACGTGCGATTTCCTCCAAGCTGATATGGGATGTAGCTGAAGCACTTGGTATATTACGTACTTTGCCAGCACGTGTCCTTTCAAGACGATCAGGTGAAAACCAACGTATTAACAGGTTACTAGTTGGGTATAGATCGTCCACGTCTTTATTAACGCCTCTACGTTCTTCCATATGTGAATTCCAATCATCTACAATTAAAATCACTTGAATTCTAATCAAAGTTACGATTTCTTTAAATTGTTTGAGAGTTGTTCGTTCAAAATACTTAAATTTTATGTAACAAACAATAAAAAAAAAAATTGAAACATAACTTGTTGCCTAAGCATCCGGGGTCATATTTACACTAAACTAATATAAATTTGTAGAACTACTGTTAAAAATCGCTTATAACACAAAACAATTTCATAATAATTGCAATAATTCTAACAAGTAACTAATTAAAACCATAAAGATCTTGATTTTTTTAAAATTACACCTATTGTTAAATTACTTACTCAAACATTATCAAAGTTGTGTTTACATAGATTAATGGTTAAATACTTGTGAAGATACAATCTTCTGTTCTTCTAAAGCAGTATTTATCATTACTAGGCTAACATCCCAAAGAGCTTGGGCCAACTCATCATTTTGTGCACTCTCACTTTCTTGGCAACGACAACAGTTATTGAAATAAACACCAGTTACTCCAATAAGTTCAACTGCAGTAGCACAAAATACAGTAGTACTAGCCGCTTGTTGTAAGGACTTAGTAAAAGGCCTTACGATAGCAAAGAACAATCTATAAAGCCACCAGTTTCGAGATAAGCTGGAAGACACCAAATTACCTGGATGCATACTAAAAACCGAAATTCCACGTTCCTGCCATTTCTTGGCTAAGAGACGACCAAACAACACATTGCATAGCTTGGAATTATTATACGCAGTCATATCCCAATATTTGCTTCCAGAATCAGGTGAAAGGATACTCGGTATAATATCATCTAAAGTTAAATTTGAAAATCTGCAAAACAATTATTAATTTTACACATAACTGCTTTTAAAGACATACCTGTGTGATTCTGAAGACACAATTACAACCCGAGATCCTGTACATAAAAGTGGCTCAAGCAGTAAAGTCAAATAAAACTGTGATAAGTGATTTACTTGAAATATCGTTTCAAATCCATCTTCAGTCTTCGAAAAAGGTAATCCAAACACTCCAGCATTTAGAATAAGCATATCTAATACTTTATATTTAGTTTTTATCGTGTTAGCACATTCTATTACGCTTTTAAGACGTGCTAAATCAAGATGGATGGCTTCACAAGCTTCTCCAGCTGAAAGTTTTTCTTGCTTTATTTTATCAATCGCATCGTTCGCTGCATTTAGGTTCCGACAAGCAAAAATTACATTACAACCATGTTTTGCTAAGGATCGAGCTGTTTCAAAGCCAATACCAGTGTTAGCTCCCGTTATCAAAGCCAACTTCCCTGTTAAGTCACGGCCATGCAGAACCTTAAAGATTGAGATTATTTAAAAAATTAATTACAAACACACAAACCTGTAAGGCTGTGGATGAGGCATCAAATCGTTGTCTAAAATCATTAACATGTTCTTTTTCTTCGACAGCAAAAGCGAGTCGAGGATCTGTATAAGTAGTCCTACGATTATCATGATCAATGTAGACGATTTTCCCAGTGTTTTTATCCACACAACGTTCCCAACCAAATGGAAGCTCACCAGAAACCACCTTCTTCTTACCAGTTCGAGGATGTGTCCATTGCGTGCCCTTCGTAATGTGATTCGCATAGAAAACACTACCATCAGCTGTTACTCGTTCTTCCCACCCCGGAGGAAGCTCATCTTCGCTGTCACTCTCCGGCAAGTTCATTTTGTTAATCTATTCAATTTAGCTTTTACGCAATCAACTTAATTAAACTCCATTTTAGGTTAATTGATATCAATTAACTCATAAAAAACAAACAAACACTTGTGGAGCAAAACAAACTGAATCAATTAAAGTTCCATTTGTAAAGAGGGTATCCAATAAAACCTATTGTTATCAGACATGGAAATCTTCGGAAGCAACCCCAACCCTGTTCACACATACAGAACTTGATCTTTTGGAGGAAGTGGCTCGAAATCCATCAATAAAATAAAGTCCTCGCCATGCACCTGAAAAGAATTTGGTTTATTTTAATATAAAAAAAAAGAGCTTTTTTAGAATTATAAACGAAGATCCATCGGTTACTAAAAAATCACTCAAAATAATAAGCAATTAGTTTTAACAAATTATACTTCCAACAAGAGGGTAACGTGCCTCAATTGCTTTTGGGTCCCGTTGCTATGGGAACCAAATAGCTAAAATTGTTTGAAAACCTAAATTAACCTATAATTGTGTAAGAAAAATCATTGTAAAGATACATAAAGTTGTTAGTCGATGTGTGTGTGGTATAGTATTTATTTAAATAATTTATGTGCCTTACGATAAGATTAACAGTTGTATTTAAATCGAAAAAGCCAAAATTTTCGTTACTGATATTTTCTAATCAAAAATTGGTTCAAGAAATGATGGTAACTCGTTCGTACCACGAAAGGGGACCGAAAAGAGCCGAGGAAAGCAATTGTAACGGCGCAAAGGTTACCACAGCGTATAAGTATAGAAAATATTAGTCGATAGCGTTTGGGGTTGTGGGGATAGTTATGTAATACGCTTAGAAATTAAAAAACCGATGCAATAACCCGGCTCAAAGTTACTTTTAATTAAACACTAGTGATATGTGACAATTGTGATATTAGAAAGTTGTACTACGCGGGCCTCTTTTTTTTTTCTCATTTGAATTTGTCAATTCCGTTCAGTTTCGATCATTCGCGATTTGCTCGTAATTATTTATCGAAGGGGGCCGCTTTTATTAATCCAAAGTTTGCGGGGGGTGTGATGGTCGCCGCAATCATCCGAATTGGAGGGTGCTAAAAAAATGGGAAAGAAGACCAAGAAGACGAGATGGCGCACTCTGATACTAAACGGTAATCACTTCTTTTTTTTTTTTTTTTGGTTTTTTAAAATTCATGGAGCACGTGTTTTTTAATGTAATCGTGACAATTTTATGGTGTACACCGTAACGTAACATGTGATTAACCTTCGCCGTTTCAACATGGAAGCGACCATTCAAATGTGTTGCACAATCGGCATTTGTTTTCGATTCTAACTAAAAAAATAAAACAATTTAAATCCGCCGTCTCCAAGCGACGAGTTCTAAATTTAACGCACCAAAAAAATGGCCATTCTTCGCCTCCAAAAAAAAAAAGGGACTAATCCAGAGTCATGTGCTCGAAAAGTATAATTCCGCGTGGTTACGTTGAATAAGTCGCGTGCTAAAAGTATTTTTGGCGCAACCATATTACTATTATTACCTTTTCTAAAGTTCATTCAAACAACTATTCTCCTATCTATTAATATCGGGGATTTTTTCGAAGCGCCGAAGCCCCCACCCGACCGCCAAAAAAATTAAAAATCGTCCGATTAACGACAGATAAATAATAACATCGTTAATGAACTTGCGGAAGTCTTTTTCGAAACCTTTTAACCTCGAATCGTGATCTTTGACCTCAACGTCATCCCCGAAAAGTGGAGGAAATCAATATTTCGAGAGAAGGCGCTTAAGACACCCTGTCTCCGTGGGGTGTGTGGCTGCGAGCCGAAATTTTGCCTCTTCCAATTTTTTTCTTAACAAAACTATAAGTAGACACGTAAAATAGAAGTCACGAGAATTTTAGAAAAGTTTCACGTGGTTTTAATTTTAGAACTGTTTTCTATTTTGATTTGTTGTCTCCGCGGAGGATCGAAGTGAATGGTTTTTTCTTAGTTTTGAGTGCTTTATTTATTTATTTGTGCGTTTTTTGTTTTTTTTTTTTGAAACAAGAAGAGCCATGCCAAAAACTAGGAAAATGAAATTTTCCGCGTTTTACGTCCAGGACTTGTCAAGGCTTTTTGCAATTTACAATCCCTATTATTAGAGACATATTTTGCAGAGGAATAGGTGCGTGCTGGTTACATAAGAAAGCGCTTTATTTAAATAATTCGAATAGGAAAAAAAAGGGGAATAATTGTGCAATGAATCGACGAAATTGATTGGCTGCCAAAACGTTAAGAAGAAGAAAAAAAAACTTAATATGATATCTGGGTCGTTCTTGCCAAAAATAATTGTTACCGTTTTGCTTTTTTGAAAAGCGGGGCCCAAGTCAGCAACCTCTTTCGTCTCGTTGTTAATTAAAATTGTGTAACTTCTACAAACATTTACGCTCGCATGATTTACTCTCATTATCTGCTCCATGCTAATTTGTTAACGTAATAGTTGCAAAACAAATATTCGATGTCGTTACGTGATTAGCACTTTGCTTTTTTTGGGGGGCTCCATGGTTCAAGGGGCCTAATCTTGTAATTTGGTTTCGATTAATTGTGTAAGAAACATGGGCCTTGGGCTTTAATTGTTAACCTACTGCCCTTTGGATTTAAGTTGGTTGCATTTGGTGTTTAGGCCCAAGGACCTTTTGGTCTCGGTTCATCTTAATTTGGGTTTTGAATTAGCAGCGGTTTCCGATGGGATAAGGTCCAATACGTTCGGAAATAAAAGGATTTCGGCAAATGATTAATAATAAAAAAGTTAGCCCAATTTAAAGTTTTGATTTCAAAGAAAAATGGGCGTTTGGAAATGTCGAAAAAATTTTGACGTTAAAGGAGAAGCAGAGCAAAATGGCTCCGGCTATGGACACTACGGGCCCATAGGAACGTCCCCCTAAAAAATAAAGCAAATCGATTTTTTTGAATTTTTCCAAATTTAACAAAGGGGTTAACCCATGTTTTTTCTCGATTTTGGCCAATTTTGGGGGTTTTGAGTTAGGACCGGTTTCCGATAGGATAAGGTCCAATACGTTCAGAAATGAAAGGATTTCGCGAAATAATCAAAAATAACAAAATTAGCCCAGTTGAAAATTTTGATTTCAAAGAAAAATTGACGTTTGGGAATTCCGAAAATTTTTGACGTTAAAGGGGAAGCAGAGCAAAATGGCTCCGGCTATGGACACTACGGGCCCATAGGAACGTCACCCTAAAAAATGAAGCAAATCGATTTTTTTCAATTTTTCCAAATTTAACAAAGGGGTTAACCCGTGTTTTTTCTCAATTTTGGCCAATTTGGGGGTTTTGAGTTAGCACCGGTTTCCGATGGAATAAGGTCCAATACGTGCAAAAATGAAAGGATTTTGCGAAATCCACAAAGGCGGCCGAGTTACACCTTTTTGAAAATTAAACTTTTTCCCAAAATATACATTTTGAAAACTTCAAACGCGTTTTTCCCCAAGACGTAACAATGGGCTCAGCTAACTTTTTTGACTGATCTTACGCTCCGATAAACGGACTTTCAGAATATGAAAAATTTTTGAAAATATCTGCACAAATAACCGAGCTACGAATTTTCAAATTCCAAATTTTGAAAAAATAAAACACAAATCCGAGTCTTTAACCCCATTTTTTCCGAAAAATTCAAATAACACGCCAATGGTTTGTTAGGCCCATCCGAAGCCAAAAAGTCCAAAGATTTCAAATCCCCAAAGTTTTTAAAGATCCGTTCACAAGTAACCGCGCTAGAATTTTTTTAAAGCCTTTTGTGCGACAAAAACAAACCAAAAACTTCAACGCACAATTAACAACGCGGCCACCTCTGATTTTGCAAGCATCTTATGGGAAAAGGTCTCGGAATAGCAAATCTGGGTCGTTTTTAACGATTAAACCAAAAAATAAGGGAGCACGTCCTCCGACTCCACCCCCCCCCCCCAATTTTAAGATATGAAAATGGATAATCAACACTTGTTTTTTTAGGTCACCAAAGCGATAGTGAAGAGTCGAATCCAAAGCACCCGAAGAGCTTTCAACACAAATACTCCAAGTACCCTTATTCTAGTCATTCGACTCCGATTCGCAAGTTTCAAAATGATAGCAGCATCTCCACAAGGTCCAACAGCACCGCCAGCGAAACGAAGAAAACATTTAATGAAGGTGCTCAATTGCTAGTTTTTAGTTTTTAGAGAAAAAAAAAAAAAGATAAACAAACGTGGAAAAAAGAAAAACAAACATAGGCGGCCTGATTCCGCTAATGAGACACGAGACAGGAAAGGCTCGTTATAAAGCGAAGTTCTCACGTTAAGCAACAGCAATTTTTATTATTTAATTTATTTTTAACGTAATAGCTTGCGATAAGGACAGAACTTGATCTTTTGGAGGAAGTGGCTCGAAATCCATCAATAAAATAAAGTCCTCGCCATGCACCTGAAAAGAATTTGGTTTATTTTAATATAAAAAAAAAGAGCTTTTTTAGAATTATAAACGAAGATCCATCGGTTACTAAAAAATCACTCAAAATAATAAGCAATTAGTTTTAACAAATTATACTTCCAACAAGAGGGTAACGTGCCTCAATTGCTTTTGGGTCCCGTTGCTATGGGAACCAAATAGCTAAAATTGTTTGAAAACCTAAATTAACCTATAATTGTGTAAGAAAAATCATTGTAAAGATACATAAAGTTGTTAGTCGATGTGTGTGTGGTATAGTATTTATTTAAATAATTTATGTGCCTTACGATAAGATTAACAGTTGTATTTAAATCGAAAAAGCCAAAATTTTCGTTACTGATATTTTCTAATCAAAAATTGGTTCAAGAAATGATGGTAACTCGTTCGTACCACGAATGGGGACCGAAAAGAGCCGAGGAAAGCAATTGTAACGGCGCAAAGGTTACCACAGCGTATAAGTATAGAAAATATTAGTCGATAGCGTTTGGGGTTGTGGGGATAGTTATGTAATACGCTTAGAAATTAAAAAACCGATGCAATAACCCGGCTCAAAGTTACTTTTAATTAAACACTAGTGATATGTGACAATTGTGATATTAGAAAGTTGTACTACGCGGGCCTCTTTTTTTTTCTCATTTGAATTTGTCAATTCCGTTCAGTTTCGATCATTCGCGATTTGCTCGTAATTATTTATCGAAGGGGGCCGCTTTTATTAATCCAAAGTTTGCGGGGGGTGTGATGGTCGCCGCAATCATCCGAATTGGAGGGTGCTAAAAAAATGGGAAAGAAGACCAAGAAGACGAGATGGCGCACTCTGATACTAAACGGTAATCACTTCTTTTTTTTTTTTGGTTTTTAAAATTCATGGAGCACGTGTTTTTTAATGTAATCGTGACAATTTTATGGTGTACACCGTAACGTAACATGTGATTAACCTTCGCCGTTTCAACATGGAAGCGACCATTCAAATGTGTTGCACAATCGGCATTTGTTTTCGATTCTAACTAAAAAAATAAAACAATTTAAATCCGCCGTCTCCAAGCGACGAGTTCTAAATTTAACGCACCAAAAAAATGGCCATTCTTCGCCTCCAAAAAAAAAAAGGGACTAATCCAGAGTCATGTGCTCGAAAAGTATAATTCCGCGTGGTTACGTTGAATAAGTCGCGTGCTAAAAGTATTTTTGGCGCAACCATATTACTATTATTACCTTTTCTAAAGTTCATTCAAACAACTATTCTCCTATCTATTAATATCGGGGATTTTTTCGAAGCGCCGAAGGCCCCCCCCCGGCCGCCAAAAAAATGAAAAATCGTCCGATTAACGACAGATAAATAATAACATCGTTAATGAACTTGCGGAAGTCTTTTTCGAAACCTTTTAACCTCGAATCGTGATCTTTGACCTCAACGTCATCCCCGAAAAGTGGAGGAAATCAATATTTCGAGAGAAGGCGCTTAAGACACCCCGTCTCCGTGGGGTGTGTGGCTGCGAGCCGAAATTTTTGCCTCTTCCAATTTTTTTTTCTTAACAAAACTATAAGTAGACACGTAAAAATAGAAGTCACGAGAATTTTAGAAAAGTTTCACGTGGTTTTTAATTTTAGAACTGTTTTTCTATTTTGATTTGTTGTCTCCCGCGGAGGATCGAAGTGAATGGTTTTTTTTCTTAGTTTTGAGTGCTTTATTTATTTATTTGTGCGTTTTTTTGTTTTTTTTTTTTTTGAACAAGAAGAGCCGTGCCAAAAACTAGGAAAATGAAATTTTCCGCGTTTTACGTCCAGGACTTGTCAAGGCTTTTTGCAATTTACAATCCCTATTATTAGAGACATATTTTGCAGAGGAATAGGTGCGTGCTGGTTACATAAGAAAGCGCTTTATTTAAATAATTCGAATAGGAAAAAAAAGGGGAATAATTGTGCAATGAATCGACGAAATTGATTGGCTGCCAAAACGTTAAGAAGAAGAAAAAAAAACTTAATATGATATCTGGGTCGTTCTTGCCAAAAATAATTGTTACCGTTTTGCTTTTTTGAAAAGCGGGGCCCAAGTCAGCAACCTCTTTCGTCTCGTTGTTAATTAAAATTGTGTAACTTCTACAAACATTTACGCTCGCATGATTTACTCTCATTATCTGCTCCATGCTAATTTGTTAACGTAATAGTTGCAAAACAAATATTCGATGTCGTTACGTGATTAGCACTTTGCTTTTTTTGGGGGGCTCCATGGTTCAAGGGGCCTAATCTTGTAATTTGGTTTCGATTAATTGTGTAAGAAACATGGGCCTTGGGCTTTAATTGTTAACCTACTGCCCTTTGGATTTAAGTTGGTTGCATTTGGTGTTTAGGCCCAAGGACCTTTTGGTCTCGGTTCATCTTAATTTGGGTTTTGAATTAGCAGCGGTTTCCGATGGGATAAGGTCCAATACGTTCGGAAATAAAAGGATTTCGGCAAATGATTAATAATAAAAAAGTTAGCCCAATTTAAAGTTTTGATTTCAAAGAAAAATGGGCGTTTGGAAATTTCGAAAAAATTTTGACGTTAAAGGGGAAGCAGAACAAAATGGCTCCGGCTATGGACACTACGGGCCCATAGGAACGTCCCCCTAAAAAATAAAGCAAATCGATTTTTTTGAATTTTTCCAAATTTAACAAAGGGGTTAACCCATGTTTTTTCTCGATTTTGGCCAATTTTGGGGGTTTTGAGTTAGGACCCGTTTCCGATAGGATAAGGTCCAATACGTTCAGAAATGAAAGGATTTCGCGAAATAATCAAAAATAACAAAATTAGCCCAGTTGAAAATTTTGATTTCAAAGAAAAATTGACGTTTGAGAATTCCGAAAATTTTTGACGTTAAAGGGGAAGCAGAGCAAAATGGCTCCGGCTATGGACACTACGGGCCCATAGGAACGTCACCCTAAAAAATGAAGCAAATCGATTTTTTTCAATTTTTCCAAATTTAACAAAGGGGTTAACCCGTGTTTTTTCTCAATTTTGGCCAATTTTGGGGGTTTTGAGTTAGCACCGGTTTCCGATGGAATAAGGTCCAATACGTGCAAAAATGAAAGGATTTTGCGAAATCCACAAAGGCGGCCGAGTTACACCTTTTTGAAAATTAAACTTTTTCCCAAAATATACATTTTGAAAACTTCAAACGCGTTTTTCCCCAAGACGTAACAATGGGCTCAGCTAACTTTTTTGACTGATCTTACGCTCCGATAAACGGACTTTCAGAATATGAAAAATTTTTGAAAATATCTGCACAAATAACCGAGCTACGAATTTTCAAATTCCAAATTTTGAAAAAATAAAACACAAATCCGAGTCTTTAACCCCATTTTTTTCCCAAAAATTCAAATAACACGCCAATGGTTTGTTAGGCCCATCCGAAGCCAAAAGTCCAAAGATTTCAAATCCCCAAAGTTTTTAAAGATCCGTTCACAAGTAACTGCGCTAGAATTTTTAAAGCCTTTTGTGCGACAAAACAAACCAAAACTTCAACGCACAATTAACAACGCGGCCACCTCTGATTTTGCAAGCATCTTATGGGAAAAGGTCTCGGAATAGCAAATCTGGGTCGTTTTTAACGATTAAACCAAAAAATAAGGGAGCACGTCCTCCGACTCCCCCCAATTTTAAGATATGAAAATGGATAATCAACACTTGTTTTTTTAGGTCACCAAAGCGATAGTGAAGAGTCGAATCCAAAGCACCCGAAGAGCTTTCAACACAAATACTCCAAGTACCCTTATTCTAGTCATTCGACTCCGATTCGCAAGTTTCAAAATGATAGCAGCATCTCCACAAGGTCCAACAGCACCGCCAGCGAAACGAAGAAAACATTTAATGAAGGTGCTCAATTGCTAGTTTTTAGTTTTTAGAGAAAAAAAAGATAAACAAACGTGGAAAAAAGAAAAACAAACATAGGCGGCCTGATTCCGCTAATGAGACACGAGACAGGAAAGGCTCGTTATAAAGCGAAGTTCTCACGTTAAGCAACAGCAATTTTTATTATTTAATTTATTTTTTAACGTAATAGCTTGCGATAAGGACGTTGTTGAACGTATAAAATTAAGAAATACAAGTTGCTCGATAGCTTATCTCTCAAGATGTGTCCATTAAATTTTTTTTTGTTAAATATTTACATTGAAAAAAAATTACAGATGAATACACGCGTATTACAACACCTCGACAGGATGTCTTGTTCAAGAAGGGTTACTTGAACAAGCCGAAGAACTACCAGACACAAACGTCGACTGGCACTTCTTCGACAGCCAACTCTACAGCAACCTGTACTCCAGACCACCAATCTGCTGGTTTGCTTCCGATTCGATTTACAAAAGTCTTCTCGATTAAAAACTAATTTTTTTTAGATGGAACAGAAGGGACAGATCTGGAGTACGAATCGCCATATGTCTTCCCTAACGGCTTCATCGATCAAAATGGAATTTACTACATAAATAGTTTCGAACCATTCCCATTCGTCGTTTACAACTCGCCGATTTATTATTCCGAATATCCTGCCCATTCGAGAAATAAAAGATGCAGTACGGACTCGATGGTAAGCTTATTAAAATTTGAACCATGACTTTCCTATTTTTCTGCGATAAAACCGTATGTTTATTTTGCTTTATCAATCAGTGGCATGTTTGGATGGCTGTATTTATAAAATCACATTCAATTCCTGTTGATTAAATCACTTTATTTAATTTTCTATTTAAAGCGCTTTAAAAAAAACAGAGTATGCTGTTGAGTGGGTTGCCTAAGCAGTAAGGCGCTAGAATGACTTTTTTAATTTTCAGACTGAATCGATGAGTCCGAACAACGAAGAAGAAAATTCCGAAAGCACTGAACGTCTAAATAACACACCAATCGTAAATCAAACATACATGCAAACTAATGGCTATTATTACAACGGAATAAATAACGAGACGGGTAAGTTTTGGCACGCGTTCAAACGCCATCAAATTAATTAGCAGTCATTACTCTTCTACCTGTTTTAGACGCGGTCGAAGAACCGAAAAGATTAAAGAAAAAACGCCGCCGAAGAATTTCGAAGTCGGCTTCCTCGGCCGATGAGACCACCACCGAATCATCGGACGAAAACGATGCCCAAAATGTGCTCCTCCGAAGCCTCACAAAAGACGACTCAAAAGACTGTAATCCAAACACTAACAAATATTCGCTAAAACCAGACGCCCAAGAATTCATTCCACGAAGCTTTCAGCCGCCACCCTTCGATCCAAATGTGCAGTTCGTAAATGTGCCTCCTAATTTTATCTTCCCGGTCTTTCCTCCTCCTCCGGCTTGCTTTATTCCTGCTCAAGATCCCAAAGTTATGGTTCCTCCTCCAACTACATCCGAAGAGAAAGAAGATACCAAAGCAATCGAAGAGAAGCCAGTGGAGCCCACTGAGCCTACGATCGAACCCAAAAAGACACAGAAAGATATCGACATCGAGAAAATTGTCTCGAAATTAGAAGAAGCAGCTAAACAACAACGCCTTAATGAAATAACCTCCAGCAGTCCTGCTATTGCCACAAAACATGAAGCTTCTCCGAAGCTTGTCAAAAAGCCACCTAGGCAACGATTTCAAAGAAATCCATATCGTAACGAGAACAACCCAACACCAAAGACAGTTGTAAATAAATTGAACGATTGCTCAAGCACCAATATTGCGAAAAAGACTAAATCAACAGAACTAAAACCTCCAACAACAACAAAAAATCAATGGATTTCAGTATTAAATCGTAAGAAAAGAAAAAATAAAATGACCGATGAAGAAGAACAAAATATTGAGGAAATTGAACTTACCAATCAAGATGATGATCAA
Source organism: Sinopyrophorus schimmeli (assembly GCA_036325965.1). Taxonomy (NCBI): domain Eukaryota; kingdom Metazoa; phylum Arthropoda; class Insecta; order Coleoptera; family Elateridae; genus Sinopyrophorus; species Sinopyrophorus schimmeli. The sequence continues at coordinate 534,788 of JARFIZ010000068.1, forward strand.
TTCGAAAGTTTTGATATTCATGCTTTGGTTGATGTTGTGCCTCCTTCTAAAGTGGAAGAAGTATCTCTCTCGAAACTTGAAGAACCATCTCCTCCAAAACTAGAAGAACCACAAGTCTTGAAGTCCACTGAAACAACACTCACTTCTGAAAACATTGTCGTTGAGGAAGTCAAAATCGAAGCACCAGTCGAAAATCAACCACAAGCAATAACCGAAGAAATCGTACTTAAGTCAAAAAAGAAAAAGCAAGAGAAAAACATTAAGCAAACTGTCATCAAAAAAGTTATGGTTACTGACAACTTCGTTCCTGAAATTCCCCAGGAAACTAAAAACCCTAAAGTGCAATCTCCAATAGTCGAAGAAATAATCGAAAAACCTTCGGTAACTCCAGAGAAAAAATCTAAAAAGAAAAAGAAGAAAACAGTTAAACCTGTGTTAAACAAAATCCAATCTGTTTCGAGCTCTAATACGACTCTGAGCAATTTTGATGATTCTTACGATTTTCTTTTAGATAGTTCTTTAATTTTAGATACTGAACAAAAGACCAATGTTGAGATATCTCAAGAGCTAGATCGAATGATACAAAAGGGGATGTATACAAATTTGGAAGAGAAATTGAAAGCTTTAAATATAAATCAAGATGATGGTTTTTTCAAGACAGTAACTTACACGAGTGAGAAGCCAAATTCACTTCAAAACTTTGAAGAAGTTTTAAAACGAGCCAAACCAGTCGAAGAGAAAAACGTGATCGATATAGACTTCTCAAAGATCAAATTACCTGATTTAGATGTGCCCTCCACCTCTTGCTCTGGGGTTTTTGTCGACGAAGAGCAAAGCAAGTTAAAAGACGACGGGAGATTGAGGAGCACAAATGTAGGACAAACGGATTTAAAAGGTGAGCACCTTAATGCTTCGATAGAACCTAAAACAATAAACGATTCCCAAAACTTTAGCTCCCATGATGACGATCCAGGTCGAGTCCTTTTAAGAGAAACTACCCCTAAACAAGACACACTCTACCCCATTACTCAAGCCGTTAAAGACTGGATGAATAAGACCCGCGAAACCACACCCGACATTGAAATTCTGAAAAGCCCTAACACGATTTACAAAGAATTTTGTGATAATGATGCCGAGGTTACCTTATGGAGTGTCTCCTCCGAGAACATTCTCGAAGAAGACTTGTTGACCTGCTGGGAAAACGACTTGCATAATGGTTCCGTTATTTTGCACAATAATGATGTTAAAGAAATCAAAGGATCTTCTTCACAGAGCAATGTTAAATGTTTAAATGGTGGACATGTCGAGGAAGGTGAGGAAGCTATGGAAGTATACGAAAGCAAGTATGGTCAGAACGAAGACTATTTAAATTTAAAAGCTGAAATCGAACAGCAATCTCGTAACTTTCCAAGACATGGAAATTTGCCATATCGCGCAATTTGTTGTAGCATCATGTAAAAATAAGACTCTCGGATATTATTCAGGGTGATTCCTTACGATCGAAGAAGCTAGTCTTAATATTATAGTCAATCATTTTCGTTTGCTTGCAGACATATAATGCATTAAGGAACTTGATTAATTTTCGAAATGTAACTTAAAGGAATATAATTCCATGACGCGAAATTATTTTTTGCTACAAGAATAATGGGTAAATGAGTCACCCTGTATAATAATGTTACATCTATTTTTCTATTAATTTTTGCATTTGTATGTTGAAGTACTTAAATAATTTATTTTTGTTCTAAAGACACGCTATTTTCAAATTTTGTTGTTGAATGTGAAACACTCGACTTGACTCGATGTTCTGTGCTTTAAGCATCTTTATCGTATCAGATACGATTATACTTAAAATCTATTAATACTGTTATCTCTGAAAGAGACGAAATTATTTTGATAGAGATTTGATTTGGATTTTTAAAAAAAAATTCGATGCAAATTGAATTTTTGAAAAACTTTTGAAGTGGATTCGTTGTTAAGAAAAATACAAATAATCCAGACTGAAATTATCTTAAACAACAAATTAATCACGCATTTCATTCATAGGAATCACCGATTCAATAATTTTTTTTAAACTCAAACTCATTAGATTTACAAAGTTATCGTGTAATGTTAATCAAGAATCGTTATTGTTATATAGTTTTTAGATTCAATGGGCGTTGACGCAATTTTTACTAAATGGCGTGTCCATTCTGCTATTAATTATTAATATGAAACTTCTGTAGGACTATTTTAATTCTTAGCCGATCTAGATGAAGTTTCTTTATGTTTTAACATTTAGGTGTAGACTATAATCAAGTTGTGTTCCTTTTAAGTTAGACATTATATATATTCAATTTGTAGCGACTGTAAGACACGATCAACTGCCAAGAGCTTATTATTTAAAAATCGTATTAAAAATACGTAGTTTGTTAAACATTTTAGGTACTTTGTGTTATATTTAGGTTTATAGTTTGGTTGTTACTATATGCAATAGTTTTATTTCGTTGTTGCAATGTTTGTTATTTTTCAAATTTGTGCCTTTGTGAATTTATAAAATAAAAACTAAGAAAATTGTTTAAAAAGTATTTGAAATTCAAGCCTTGTAACTTTGAGCGCCTTCTATTTTCAAACGAGAGCACTACGAAATATTTAATTATTTACCGTTGTTGGTACTCACTTTCCTTTTTTAGTTATAAAATGGTTGCTTAAAATTGTCTAAATAATGAATGAATCATGTTTATAAATTTATTAATTACGTCTTCTTTAGTTTTACAATTAGATTTAATAATAATTGGTAAGTCTTTAAGTATTAGAAAGTCTTTATTTTAGATCTCCATTGGCATTTCTAAGTATCAGAGTACTTTTCTTCAATTTTAGGTTATGCATTTATCTAAATTATTTTTAAAGATTACAGATTATTGTGAGAATGACTGATAATGTGACTTTTTCCAGCAAATGGGGAACGAACGAAAGATCAAATGTATGAGTATTTCAGTGGCAGACCATCGTGCTTTCGGCGGATGAATGCCACACATCAAACGGGCTGTTCTTGTAAGTTCTTTCCATCAAACAGGCGTACAATGAACCTTAATTTTTAGCTAAACGCGATGGATCAACTGGAGTAATACACTTCGTTGAGGAGAAAACAGATTTAGACTTTATCCTCAAATCGGGTAATGCTAGTAGTTACATACCGATAATTCCAACACATTTATTCGAACGTGACACATTAAAGGCTTTAAAAAAAAGCAAGAAAATAACTGGAGTAATTTTGTACAGAAATAATGCTTCAGTGCCCACGAATTATTCGCATGAAGATGTTTGTCCAAATCAAGCTTCAAACATTGAAGGAACTTGTAGTATGGCTTGGAATAAGCAAGGGACAGGTATTTTACATGAGGATATCCCGTTTCCCATGTATTTTGTAGATAACGATGACAATTTATTGAAAATGAAAGACTGCTTTGGAAAATTTAATAATTATTCATATGAATCACAAAATGTTAGGTCTTTGTGTGCTATTGAGCTTGATACCTTTATGTATGCCACCACCGATACCCCAACATGCATCAGAAGATCTAATTCAAAGACCAATCTAAATCCTGTAAAGTTCTGTGATCCGCTCGGCGGGGAAAATATCTGGGCTTCTTTATTTCCAGTCGAAAATTCGACGAGTAATGCCAATAAATATATAATAATATCCGCCCGATTAGATACCACTTCTTTGTTTGATGGCACTTTTCCGGGTGCTACAAGTCCTGTGACTGGCTTAGTTACGCTATTAGGAACAGCAGATTTACTTAAACGAATGGTTAGAAACGAGAAGCTTCAAGATGTTAACGTGTTGTTCATTTTATTTAACGGAGAGACTTATGATTACATCGGCTCTCAAAGACTAGTGTACGACATGGAGAAGGACGAGTTTCCAATGAAAATAGATCCAAATATCAAACATCCTATGTCTCAAATAAGGCTCGAAGACATTAGCCTTTTTATTGAGCTAAGTCAGTTGTCTTTCAGTAACGCTGTTTTTGTCCACATGTCCGAGAATAAACCAGAGGTAATTAGTATTTAAGACAAGATTATTTATTAAGTTTCTGTTTGATTTTAGATCAAAGATTTCTATGAAAAATTAAAGAATAATACTCATTTATCTTTGAGACAAATGGGAATACCGTTACCACCATCATCGTTGCAGTCTTTCTTAAGAGCTAGGCCAACGATACCTGGTGTTATTCTTGCCGACCATGGCCACGAGTATCTCAACAAATATTACAATTCAATTTACGATAATGTTGATAATATTGATTACAATTACAACGACACTGATGTGAAAGATAACTCGATCCAATATCACACGGCAAACATTACGGAAATGGTGGCTCGGAGTGTTTTTCAAGAAATAATGCAAAAATCCTATAAAGGGGACGAAAAGCCTCGTCTCGACTTAGTACGTAGTTAATTTATCTTTTAAACTCGAGTAATCCTTTAATTTTTAGATAAATGAGCTTTATAATTGTTATTTGTTAAATTCGAACTGTTTGGTCCATCAAGTGGTACAAAGGAAGGTAATTTAATTTTACTAAAGTACTTAGAAGCGTTTTTAATCAGTATCCAATTTATAGGATTTACGACAAGCAATTTCTAATAGCTACGGGTTCTATGTAGGAGTTCCTGTAGCTCCTAACATGCTGACTTATATAATCGGGTTAACACTTGGATGGGTGATTGGGGATGTAGTAAATAAGACGTGTGTCGCTGATCCGGAAACTCCCGTTAGTTAATGATGTTTCCTTCTTCAAAGTGGTGCACTAATTGTTTGTTTATAGATGTATAACTATTTTAATATGTCGATAAGCCTCGATGATGTAAATACAACGGTTTGCTATCGAACCACAATGAATTTTACAGAAGCTCTTAGTCCAGCTTTCTTAATTGATGGTACTTGATTTTAATAATGTTTTGAAGATTGTTCTACGATTTACATTGTAGATTATGATTGGAAATCGGGCAGATATAGTTCTTGGACCGAATCGACTTGGAAGGAGTTATCGGTGAGGATGTTCCTAAAGCCATCGTCGGCACATGAACGGTATACTTTGGCCATTGGATCGATTACGTTAGTCATGTCTCTTATTGTGGTGTATTTTATAAAATCACGATCTCACATACTGTTTGCTACGCCCGAAGATTGGTATGTTTGTTGTTATTTTACAATTATTAAGATCTCATTGTTGTTTTTTTTAGCTCACCTACGAACTGCTAGGTTTATTTATACAATATTAGAAATTACTTAACTATTTATTTATTAAAAACTTAGGGTGAGATTGCTACCTTTTTATGCATAATTTTCATGTCATTCCTAATTCTCATTCGATAAAGTGATAATTCATGATTTTAGTACATTAAATAATCCAAAGATAATTTGTGTTTTTTTATTCTTAATTTAAAATGTATGTTGGCTTTATAAAAGATTAGAAAAAATATACTGAAGCAATTTTAATTATAAAAAAGGATGTGCTTGTTACAAAGTGCTTCGAACAATTTGAATAAAAAAATCAAAACCGTTAATGGATTTTAATTTTGAATGGTTCTGGGTATCCATGTTTTAAATGCTCATTTCTATTGGGAAGTTCAATGATCAAAGATTGGTGGGTTTTGTATATAAACATTTGTACTCTTATGCAACTACTACAATTTAACATTTTTCCATATTGTAAGTATTTCATTGAATAGTACTTTTATAAGTAAATATTCCACATAAAAGTTAAATTATTAATTACCACATGTAAAACATATCAGCCATTCCCTAACACTTGGTCATCAATTTCATTTTCCGATTTTTTAGTTGTACATGTGTGAGACCTGAAAACCCAACCAGAAACATGTGGAGCCAAGAACACTTAATATTAGCCTGGGTACAAGTTACAGACAACGAAATAACCAAAAAAGAGGCACATAGGTTATACAACATATGTCCTCGTACTCTAACCCGAAGGATAAAAACAGGCAATAAAGAAAAAAGCAAATTCGGACCGTACGGTAAGCTTTTATTGAAACTACTATTAAAAGCTTGTCTCACCTGAATCTATGCAGGTGTTTTCAGTAACGAGAATGAGAAGAATTTAGTTGGGTTTATTCAGCATTTACGAGCATCTGGATTTCCTCCAGATGGAAACACGATCAGAACAATAGCCTACCAATTTGCTGAAGAACAACATATTAAGCACAACTTTTCGCGTAAAAAGCAAATGGCTGGGTTGGATTGGTTGGATGGATTTTTAGAACGAAATCCTCAATTAGCAATAAACAAACTGACAAAATCAAAGAAAGCTGATAAGGAAAACAAATTAAGCAATAAGACTTCAAAAAACTAAATTAAGTTGGAATTGAACAATTAGAATCAGCATTGCATATCTAATATCTAATTAGATATACATTTGTATTAGTATATATGTGTTCAAGTTAATTTGTGATGTTATATAATTTAATTTTCTTTGTATTAATCGAAATTAGTTAAGCGCTCAACAATATTTTAAAAACTAGCTCTGTTTTTATAAAACTAATAAAAATACATCTAGCAATAGTAATTATTACGATACCTGCAGAGTTCCTGTTTTGAAAAATTTATTTGGTGAACATCCTTATTCAACTTCCATAAATCGAATTGTTGATTCTTCAGATAAAATAACATTTCTTGAGTGATATCAAGGATGCTGTATTCTTCTATGATATCAAAAAACGTCTCGAGCACTTTAAAATAACTGTGTTTTTAGCAATAAGAACTCATGAACTTGAAATGATGGTACTCACTAGTGAAATGTATGTTTTTATTGTTGGTAGAATTGTAGAGTTGATAGCTACTAAAAACCCTAGCTTTACGTTCCTTTTTATATGGTCGTTTGCCGTGCGAACCACGTGTTGGCAAACAAAAATTTGTGTATATATCTGTGAAAACGAAGTAAATAAAGTAAGTAAATTGTATTACACATATTATAAGAAGCGATTAATGTTTTAACATAAAAATTAAGCAACAATTCCTGGGCTAACAGTACTTATCATTTCAGGATGCCTTTAGCTGTTGACTTGCTACATCCCCTGCCTGAAAAGCAGAAAAAGGCCCATAAACTAAAACGTTTAGTGCAACATCCCAATAGCTACTTTATGGATGTTAAATGTCCAGGGTGTTATGCTATTTCTACAATATTTTCGCATGCACAATCGCCCGTTCCATGCAAAGGATGTTCAACGATCCTCTGCACCTCCACCGGAGGCAAGGCGCGATTAACGGAGGGTTGCAGTTTTAGGCGAAAGCAACATTGAAATATTCATATTTAATGTAATTATATTTTTGTTTTCTAATAAATTGGAGGACCTTTCGTTAGCATTTCATTCAAACAATTCCAAACTCTGTCGAATATTACTTTGTTAACAAAATACTGAATCTTATTGAAAATAAACATTTAAATATGCTTTACGAATTAAATTTCTTAATCCTTTCAATTGAAGCAATCTTACAAATGGTTGTGCAATAAAATGCAATTTATATGCAACATAATTATTGGAATCTAAGTTATAAGCTCTATTATTAAACAAAACAGTACAGTGGAATGGCTAATACATTTATCAATAGAATATGTTGGTGTGTTTAACTTAAGACATTTTTAATATTGTGTCATAGGCTTGGAAGATAGGAGCTGCTACTTCAACAGACCTAGACTTTAAGCTAAGTGTGGCATGAGTAACACCAGGTTGCAGCTTTAATTCTAACAAAACCCAAATATTATTTGTTAGCTTTAGAGATTGATAGAGCATATCCTGCCCTTCCACATTTCTCTTAGCTATTGTGAATATATTACTACGAGTCATTTTGGCTGCTAAGGTATCAGATGTCCCCTTCAGATCAGTCAATGTGTATTGGACCTACAATAACAATAATAATATTTAATCCTAAAAACAGAACTAAATTACCTCATTGGCTGCAGGTATATCTTTCCATGTCGTTAAAAAAACCCGTTTATCCAATTGTCCATCTTCAGAGAACAAAATCTGAATGGGAATCTGACAGGCATAATAAAATATGTCGACGTTATTCTTCACAGCAACTTGAAGAGTCGTCAGGGGCTCCATGCGTTGAACGGGCCCATTGGTATTTAATTGTACGGTACCTTCGAGGTTTTCACCAGGTTGTAAGGCTCCGATATTGAGAGGAGAAGAAGGGGCCAGTCCAAAGCTATTTTTATTAAACTGAATAGCGAAGTTACTCATTGCTTGCATAGCTTTGTTTGTAAAAGTCAAATCCATCGAAATTTGTGCAGAACGCCGGGAGAAGGTTCCCCATATTTCTAGACCTTTACCCTTGTCAGCAGGTAACCAGCAAGCTTTCGGAGGTGTGTACATCGTAGTAGCTGTGGTAATACCAAATATATCACCCAAGAGGCCTGTTGTACTGGGAGCGGCAGAAGTAGTACTTAAATCACTTCCAACGCCACTACCGCCTCCAAGCTAAAAAATTAAACTCAATATTGTTGAATCCATTTGCTATCAATAAACTCACTAAAGAATCTAAGCCTCCCCCTAATAAGTCTACGTTACTCGTTGGAGGAGCTGCAGCAGCTGGAGCAGCAATCGCACTGCCAATATCCATAGAAAGCAAGTCTCCAATGAGAGATTCTTGGTTGGGAATGACTGTAGCTTCGGCTTGCACCGAGGAATTATCATCGCCAGAACCTTGTCTGGCTGGGAGCGACTTGCGAACACCCGCACTTCGGCCCTCCACAAAGGCTGTCGGAGGTTTATGATAAACACTCGCAAGAGAAGAAATATGACAAATTAATTCATCTAACAGTGTGGGTTCCAATAAATCAGTTTCCTCTGATATCAGAGGTTTGTCTGCTAAAACCACCTCCTTTGCAGCAGCAGGATCGGTACTCAACAACCTAAAACAGTAATAAATCAATTTGAACCACAAAAGAGTACTCTTTTACCTCCAATAAATAAAACCTCGATCTCTTAAATCGGGATTATCGGAATCCTGAGTTGCAAGGCTCAATACATGCTGAACTAAAGCCTGGGTGTGTGCTGGCCTCTTTAGGAAGAGTTTAACGACAGCTGTTAGGAGCTGAAGCTGGACCTGGGCGTTCTCATCGGCAAAACCTTCAAGAAAACTATCGAGAAGCTCATCTGCGTTATCGATTCGCTCGGCATATTCTCCTATAATCCAAACCATACTGGCACGGGCCTCTGGCTCATCCAAAGTGTCCAGGTTTTCACAAAGAGTACTTATAATGCTTTCATACTTATTTGGATATTTTCTAAAAGCAAAGACATACAATGTTAATTGAAGAACGATCAAAATGGCTTTATTAATCTACAATAATTAATCAAGATTGATAAGGCTTTCGGCTGCCAACTCGAGAACTTTACAAATATTCGCGAATTTATTCTCTTGATAAAACAAAGCCACGTTTAAATTAATGACTAATCCGTTTTCGTTTGCAGCTAAATACACTCCCTTGTTTTGGCAAAATTCTCTTATCTTCCTTTTGTACTGACAACGTTTCTTTTTATTCTTGAAATTAAAAACTAAATGAGGTGATAAAGGGTTGCTTATGACATCGAAGTATCCACTGTTTACGAGAAACTTATGCATCTTATTTGAGAGAAATTGTAAGTTCCCCAACTGATCAGAGCTGGTTTCGATTATATCTAAGGCTGTGATGGCAGCTTGGGCTTGAAATGTTGGGAGAGAGGCTGAAAATACATAACCAGCACTCGATAACCTTTGATGCTCGATTACAGGTCTGGAGCTGGCACAGAAGCTTCCAACAGAACCCAAAGAGCCTTCTAGGCTTCCTATGATCATATCAACGTTTTTGGTATCGATTGAGAAGTGCTCGGTGACTCCATGTCCCTTCTCTCCCAGAACAGCAAGAGAGATACTTTCATCAATAAAAATCCGAAGTTTATATTGTTGAACGATCTCCATTAGTTCTTTTAAAGGACAGATGGTTCCTGTTGTCGTATAAAGACCTTCAATTATCAAAAACTTTCGGAGAGAACTCATAGGGCATTCTTTCTTACAAGCGTTCTCTACTTTCCTCTGTAAATCTAGGACATCGTTATGTCTAAAATATATAATAATTGATTTAGCTGCTAAAATTCCTTGTTCTAAAGCGAAGTTGACTTTTTCATCACAAAAAATGACGTCGCTTTTTTTGCAATACGACAACACACCATTTGAAGGTGCTGCAAAGCCGTAGGCATAAACAATGGCTTCTTCCATCCCCAGGAAGTTAGATAAGCGCTTCTCGAGTTCTAATTGTATGTCAGTCGTACCTAAAATTAAGATTAACTTCAATTAAATGTAAAGTACATTAGACATTGGTGAACTCACCGAAGGCTCCTCTTGGGCCACATATGCCAATCCCATACTTTCTGATACAATCACTCGCGCTATCTTTAATTACCTGGTTATTTAACATATTCAAATAGTTGATTTTTGTAAAATCGACTTGGTGTTGATCGTTCTCATCAATTATCAAAGTTTCAAATTTATTCTGAAGCTCATACAGTTCTGGGCCATATTTACTTAGTCTTCCTTGAGCTAGAGCCTTTTTATATGCATTCAATTTGATTTTAAAGGACTTTGAAACAAATTTCCCCAAATATCGAAGCAAAACACATAGAAAAATGGCTATTATACCACAAGCTACATCTTTTAGTGAAAGATCCAGATTTTCCAACATTTTAAAACAGATTCGATGGCTTTTAAGAAAACATATGTCCTTTATGATAATACAACAGGAGATTTTGAAAATTTAAATTTAAAAAGGAATGAATCAGTGGCAATTACATTGTCAGTACGAAATAAATGAAATAAACACTCAGCGCCATCTCTGTTAAAAACCGTAAACCTTCAAGCCCATCGAATTAAGTAAAACTTGTTAATTAAATAAATACAAACCTAAAGATATCCTTAATGACAACGATAGCTTCTTGAACGACATAGTTGACCTTAGTTTGAATCAAATCAAGGAGAGTTGAGACACATCGTTCAGCTGAAGGCTCAACTTTAATGGCACATCTTCCAATAGCTCGGACAGCTTTGCGGACAAAATCTACGTCAACTTCCGTTGCATACTCCTTTAATTCACTGAGAACTTGTGCTATGTTTGCTTGAGAAGCTAATCGAATCATTATATCCAATTTCTCAAGTTTAACATAAATAGGATCGTTGTATTTGACAAAGAACACCTGAAGTAAATTCTTTAAAATCAAAACTTTTAGTTTTAGCAGTAAGTTACCTTCATCTCATGTTTTAGGATCTCTGGTCTCTTTTGTACAATTAAATTTATGTTTCTTAAGGCGACGTACTGAACCTCTGGTTCCGATGATAGCAAAGTAACCAAAGGAGGTGCCAGTTTTTTGCTGAGCGTTGTACAAAAATCGTTATCCCCAGATAAAATCTCCATTAATTTCATAAGCACCTTTTAAAATAGATTATTTTTATAAACCATTAGTGATTGAAAAAAACTAATTACCTTTACTGCAGAAAGAACAACAGCAGCATTTGCATGAGCTAATCTGGGGGTTATTCTTTCACAAATACTTTGAGCTTCTCTCTCATCTTTAGGACTGTAATTTGCAAGAGAATCTAATATAAATACTTGTCCCCATTCTGTGCATTCATTTAATGCAGTCAATAACTTGTTAATTGTATTTGTGTTAAATTCTGTAAAGAAAACCTGTAGTTTTGGTAAGGCAACGACTTAAAACATACCAACAAGAGGTTGCCCAGTGGGGCTGCTTTCGTTAATCTCTGATAAAGCAGCAACAGCATTTGCAACAACCATAGGATTGGAATCGCTGAGTAAATCCTTCAATTGATCCAGAAATCCTTGATCTTCTACTAAACCTATGAATTAAATTAAAATCAATAAAGCTTTAAAGTATATTAAAACTAACTTGATGATATATCGTATAATTTTGCAACACAAACTGCAGCAGTTTTTCGGACATAAGGATCTTCATCTTTCAAACACTTTCGTAGGGGTTCACATAAATATTCTGTTATTTTATCTACACGAATGCAGCCCATTGTTCGTACAGCTAAAGCTCTAATTAATGGGTTAGGATCCTCACAATCCTACAAATATAAATGAATAACCTTTAATAATGAAAGAATCTTAAAGCAAACCTTAACAAAGGTATTAACCGCCATTATAGCCATATCTGGTTGAGACTTTGCATAATTCATTAAATACAAGTAAACTAGCTTCTTAAGCTCTAAGTTATCTGTTTGCATACAGTTAACAACATCTGGAAATAACGCCGAAACATCTTTACCCACAGTCATACTTGCAATCACCTAAAAAGAGTATAATGTCTTCCAGATCAATTTTATTACTTAAAATATACCTTCTTAACAGCCTCCTTCTTCTTCTCTTTTTTATCATTATTGAGTTCTGATTTTAACTCAAAGATTTCTCCTTTTTTAGTTGTTGTAAAATACTTTGAGTCGGTCATTATATGAGATCCCCAAATTGATTTCTTCCAGTGGTTTAGAAGTGCTGGAATAGTAAAAAGTGTTTATTGACTTTGTTTAAACAAATTCGATTTGTAAGTAGCATATAATTGAAGCAAAAATTGATTGGTAGGTCCACGTACGCCCCTTTTGCTAAAGATCTTTTCGTCTTATTTTAGTGTTGTTATAATATTGCTATTACATGTGTAGATTAATATGTGATAAATTTCATTACTTACATTGATTAAATAGGTTGTAATCAGTTTATAAAAGCTTAATAAATCTTAACATAATAATGTTAAACAACAGGTGACACAGACGAAAGTTAATTGAACTATTTTTATCAATTCCTGTAACTTATATTATCGACATAAAAACGAGCGCCAATTTTAAAACAATTAAACTTTAAGTTGAGATAGTAATTAGGATTCTAATGATATTAATATCAATTTGTATAACATAGTACAAGCGTATTTATTCAATGAAATGGCACCACGGTAGCATACATATACAAATTATGTATCGGCAAAAAAATAACTATGGAATTACTTACAGTCTTCTCTCGTATTATGTGATTAAATAACGAGACTTACAATTAATGGAATACATTTAAAAATAAATCTGTAGCGATTAAAAAACATTACAATATTGCTGTCAGATTATTGTTTACCTAATGCCGATCTTAGCAGTCTGTCTTTGGTCGAAACAATTTTCTTAGACACATAATCAACCTAACAAAAGATTTATAACATACATCAATAAAAAATTAATTTATACAAGGCTAGGAAAATACTATAAAATCAATGGTAATACAAAAATACATGTATCGAAAGAATACCTTTGTGAATCGACAAACATACATTATTTCTAAAGCAGTATTACTTTTACGATGATAAAAGAGTGTTAACTATATTATAATTATTACTGTAGTTTCTTTAAATCAGTGTACCCAAGTCTAATCTAATTACAACAACAAATAAATTATTAAAACGTAAGAATATATTAACAATCTTAAAGAATGGCTCCTTTGACTCGATTTAATTGACTAATTAAATTATTTTTCTAGAATTAACAAAATGATAATTATTTTAAATAATATCTGTGGTAAAATAAATCAGGATCAACAAATTACTGAACAGAACACAGCTGCTTCCTTATTTCAGATTCATTGTCTTCTAATTCAACTTCAGGTATCGGTTGTCCCCCATTATTAACAACATCGGGGAGGTATGGTTTATAATTAAGTCCCGAACGTTCATAAAACAGAATATACGCATTACTCGTGTCTATTTTTGGTATCTTAGCATCACTATAAGCACACTTAAAACTATTCAGAGATGTCTTAGACTCGTGCAGACTTCCACCGCCATTCTTCGAAGTCTCCAAATTAATGTCATTTTGTTCAGAAATACATGAATCACTGTTTAAACTAACACTGTCAGTGTCTAAAGTCTTATTGTTCAAATTGTAGGTCTTTCGCTTAATAAGCGGCGTCGTATTTGCACTTTTACTAACTTTACACGTAAATTTATTGCTATATTTGTATTCATTATTGTTATTATTCTCGATACTGAGCGTATCTGTTGGAGGATCAATATTTTCAGCAGGCACTTCCCGACAGGAGCTATCGTTGTAGCAATACCAATGACCATTTGGATTGCAAGCATAGGAAATATAATGGCCCCCATTTAACAAGCCGGAGTGGCTCTAAAAAGTAAAACTAATTTAAAACCAACACTTAACAAGCCTAAATTCACTTACCACAACAGCGTAAAGCTGATATTTCAAATCAAATTTATTCTGTCCTTCCAAGAGCTTATGCTCATGGAAATCGTGCAGATTCTCATCTAGTATCGGTGTCTTCTGCAAACTAGTGGATATAAGCCGTTCCCTAACTTTATTTAAGGCCTTAGTTTGTACTTTTTTTGCATCAGAATCGTCGTCGCTAATGTTAACGAGCCTACTAGTTTCGTAACATCCTGAATCATCCCCATTTTGCTGACTAGATCTCTGCCCATCTCCAGAGATCGATAGTTTCTCCAACTCAAACTTCCCCTGCCTTTCCGTTAATTGTCGATGTCTTAAAATCGTCTCTTGAGGTACTGAAGCGAGGTACGCAGTAGGATCGAAGTTTTTAAATGGAAAATTTACAACCTTCTGAGTTTTCACCCATTTGCTGTTAACGTAATCGAATCTCTTCAAATGGACGATCTAAAAATGATTGTTTGAAGTGACTCAATCGTTAGATATATAAAATATCTCACCAGAATCGGTGGGAGTCTCCAAATCTGTAACTTCTTAGTTGCTGGTTGTTTATCTTGGCATTTTGAGCAATGGTACTTAGTTTCGAGTCGTTCCTCCGAAGTAAAGGCTTTAAGACAATAATCTAAATCAATGGGCTCCGTGTGTAGCTTTCGGCAATTGAAAATAGAGTCATGCTCCCTCCAGACCTGAAAGGTTTTGATTAAAAATTATTAAAAGTTGCTTAAATAAATTACAACCTTCTCTCTGCTGCTTTGATAACGTAAATGTAGAGCTGTTGGATCCCAGTCAATGGCAATTATCATTAGATTTTGTCCTGCCCTGCACACATCGAATAAGTAGTTATCGCTGCAAGGCAAACTACAACCACGACAAAATTGGGACCAATGGCACAATGCACAGATTTGACCGCCTTGCATAACTGCCTTCAACGTAAAAGGAAACTCGTACCCGAGAGAATCATCACTACAAATGAAATCATTCATCTCTAAACGTTCTTGAAGGGTTTTAATCAATTTACCAGTCTGTTGCATGGTTTGTTTGGTCGCTTTGTGGTAAAGGACTTAGTAACCGTGTCACTTGACTCCAAACGGCTTCGTATAAGCCTTGACACGTGCTGCTGGCATTACAACCCAACAAAAGAGGAATTCCGAATAAACTAGGCTTTGATTTGTGTTGTGAGAGAAAGTAGCTCTCTTGTCGCACACATTTTCGATGTACTGCTATTAAGTAGGTGGGAACTTTGACTGGATTATCTAGAAAGGTTAATAAAGTATTAAGAATAACAAAATATAGGCAAAATTACCTGTGTAAATATTCTGCGATGCTATAGAAGGCTTCTTTAAGATACGATCTCTTCTGGGCGCTAAACTCGAGTCGGTTTTATTCTAAAAAAAACAACAAAGCAAGCGTTTTATACAATATACAAATAAAGATCTCTTATTACAGGGATTGCCAAAATATACAATAAACCAAAAACTGACGAAAAACGAAGCAAACAGCAAATTATGATTTGTTGAAAAATTAATTCAAAAATTAGAAAATCCAATTTGAGTACCGCCCTCTTTGAACGACAGCTCGCACTAATAAAACTCATATTTACAAATGAGCGCTTCAAAAGCTACTTTTAATGTAAAAAAAAAACGAAAGCTTAGTATTTTCAGCGATGAGAGATTTATGTACAAATTATACACGCTCGCAACAAAAATACGTGTTAGGGCAACGCGCGTGCATACCTTAAAGCAAAGAATGTTGGGCATGCAAAGGGCCGACCCGCCTCTTACCTCTGGGCTTCGTGCTAAAGGACTTATTGATACCTCCACGTCTACTTCAGCTACAATTAAAATGCAATCAACTCATTAAATTACTAAGCCTTTACCTCCTACCTCTCCCGCCGTTGATGTAAATGCCCTCACCTTCAGTGGAAGGCAACTCATAGGCATATAACTCAGTTGCAGTAGCTGGATTAATTTTTCCTTCGTCCGACATCACTTGTCTTATCTGGGAGTAAGCTACTTCCGCTAATAATATATGAGAAGCCGCTATATTGCTTAAAAACGATAGTTGTTGCTTCAACTCCAAATGCTTTGCTTCTGAATTTAAACGCAAGCCGTACTTGATTGGAGTCTCGCCATTTAATCTTATCACTAAAATGATCAGTATTAAAATTTCAAAAAAATGCCCTTTTCAACGGTCCAACAAACCTAACACTTCACATAAAATAAAACTTTCCATAGGTAAAGGTAAACTTAATAAATTAAAAGCATCAAAACGCACAGACTCATGTCCACAAGTTTGACAAGTAACCTGAAATAAAACCGAATAAGTTCTATGTTTTAATAGTTTTAACAACGACATACTTTACTCTTAAGTTGTCCATAAAATAAATCAGTTATAATAGAATGATCTCGAGCTAAATGTTGTTGCCATGCTTCTTCGGCTACAACAGTATCAGGTCTTCCATCAGAATCCCTAAGCTCGGTGTATTGCTTCCGAGCAACCCTATTTAAATCCTCATGTAAAGCATCCAAAAGCCACGCCAACAATTCCTAAAATTACTTCATGAAATCGAGTTTCAATTAACATAACGGGAATTACCTGAGAATCGTGCTGTCCTCCACCCCCGAGATGAGGGGCATGTTTGGTGACACACCATCTTAGCTTCAAAGGAGCAACGCTTCGAGTAGAACCCGCCCACAATTCCCTACATAATTCTGCGTACCTCCGAGCCACTTGCCCGCGAGTTCCTAAAGGATTTAACGAATTGAGTTCGCAAAGCTGAAGGTCTCGTTGGAAATACTGTGTGAGAGGTCTCGTGTTCGAAACAGCTTGTAAAGCAGCGTTCATGAAGCATGTGTTCCCTAAGTTATGAAGGCCAGTGGCACCGGGTGGAAGAGTTATCGTAGGCCTCCGGTCCATACTGACAAGAGCTTGAGAGCCGGTGGCCCCCGAAACAAGGGCCCCTAACTCTTCGGGCCATGTTAAATCTTTATTACGGATTTCCAATAATATCTGATCGTTATCCTGTATCCCTAAGTCTTGCAATGTGGCGATTTCATCGTCCATTAACACGGTCGTGTCTTTAACATGCCACAACCGCACATCTTCTGTTCTAAGCCCTAAATGCGACGATAAAAACTCAATGACTTGTCTTACATTAGCAAGTCGACTAAATCCGGCCATGTGTGATAAATTTCTACGAGGAGAAGCGACTGGAGCTGTGGTAATCCCAGCAGTGCTTAAAGCTGCAGCCCCGTAGCCTCCAACGACACTCGTCCAAGTTGCCGAAGAGTTATTCTGAGCCTGATGTCTCAATATTCTTAGATTTAAAGGATAAAGTTCTAATTCTACTTCGTGGCTCCCGGGGGCTCTTATGACTTGCCTAGGTAAAGGCAGAGAAGCCCCATACCATAAAGCGAGAGCTTTCCAAAGAGACTCGGGCACCAGTTCGAAATCGCGATGTTGTACTAAGGGGGTGTCTCGTTTTAATCGTCCTCCTTCGCCGGTGAGAGTTGCTACTTTAAAAAAGGGTTCTGCCACTAAATTAGAATTATCGATGGGTCCAGGGGCGCCTTGATTACGTTTTAAACCACTCCCAGAGCTACTGGAAACTCCGGAGCTCGATGCTATGCTACAGCTGTCGCCCCTACTTAATAAATCTCCCATTGAATCTGTGCTGTTTGAAGTAAATTCGTTGGAGTGAGAAGAAGTGTAATCTGTGCTGCTGCTGGTGAAGCTCTCATCGCAAACTATGCCTTCTTCGACTTGTATTCGGTGTTCTAATCGACAGGAACAGTGATCATAATTAGAGCGAGAAGCTGTCGTGTAAGACACCCAAGTTTGCCACCATTCTGAACTTATTAAATACCATAGTTGTCCAACTCGATATCCTCTAGCCTCCTCCCGCGACAACCACCCAGTAACTTAAAAATAAAGTTATATTAAAACAATTTTAAATGTAAGTTCGAGGTCTTACCAATTTCGTACTCGTGATGTCTACAGTGAGGCTTCAAGCCTAATGAAACATGACACACTTCGAAGAGTAACTGAAGGAGTGGTGAAATTAAACTATTATCATCGACCCCCCAAATTAAGAAGTCTTCCTGACTCAAACATTCGCTACCACTTAATTTACGCCTTAGATATTCGATGGCTTTTTTGTGTTTTTCGTTGTCGCTTTCGAAACCTGTCTCTTGGGTTGCCAATGGGGCTGTTTCTGCTTTAATCGATTTCTTATTGTATTCCAAAGTGCTAAAGGCAGACCGATTGGACGCCTCAAAAATCTTGGTTTCTCTAGCAATAAATAATAAGATGTCGATCATATGATGCAATTCTTTGGAATTTAAAAACCCATCTTGGTCGATATCGAAAATTTTAAAGCAGAATTTTATGCGTTCAGCTATTGGTCCCCGACAGGCTGCTGAGACACCACAGCACAACTCTTTGAAATCAACGTGGCCATCGCTGTTAACATCTAAAGCCATAAATAATCTGCAAATGTATTTTTATGCATAAACCAGTAATTTTGTTATTTAATAAGAATATTACCCTATACACATACTGGCTGGTACCGGTGGACTTACAAGTCTACTAATACAATTCAAATCCAGCTGTCCGCTGGGTGAAGAGCTGGATAAGCTCCAAAAGCATTTCTCTAACTCGCATATGTCTTGTTCTTCCAAATGAGTTACTCCTGCTAAAGTCTGATAAAAGGTAGGTGTTTCAAGCTCAGAACTCAGAGTCACACAAGAATTTACGAGTAACCATTTAGAAAGAACTGTTGCCTCTTGATTGTATTGAATCCATGCTCGAAAGTGATCAAATCCAACACGATCCTGTCCTACTCCGAATAAAGACCGGACTGTATTGGATGAAGAAGTACCTTCAACTTGTAATGCTCTTTGAAATTCAGAAGCGGTCAAATATGTTCCTGAATCATTTGAATACAAAGTCCATAAGAATTTGATCTTCTCTTCTTGTGTTCCTTTCGTTAAAAGAACTAATCCACATATTAAATCTCTAAGGGGTATACCCCGTGGACTACCACCACATGCTGTATACAACCAATCTGTTATAATGATAGGTACACCTTCTCCCAGAACGTTTTGAGTAAAAGCATGACGACCTAACAATTGGCCACCTCCAGTTAAACGCTTAAATGCCTCACAAACTCGTTTGAATTCGGCATCAGACACTGAAACAGACATTGCGATAAAAAATGCTCGATATATCTTAAGGCAGTTTCAAGATTTGTGACAGAAACCCCATTATAATCTAAAATCATGTTCAAGACATTCACTGGGCACATAAGCATAATGCAAATAGGACTGTGTAACTGCAAAATGTAAATATATTACTGAGGGCGAAGGTCCTAAATATTTACATTGGATTACATCACATGATAAAAGGATTGTCAGGAAGGTTAGTTTGACAAAAAAACTATAATTATAATCAACTTACTGCGTTTAACAGCATCTTCGTAGCTTAAGCAAGGACGTTTAGAATCTTTAGCACCCATTGCAAGCTGTTTTTCTAATTGTTTTACATTTTTTACAACAAATAAACGTTATTTTCTTCTAAAAACCACAAAAATGATAATTAACTTGGATTGCAAACCTACACTGAAGTTGGATTGACAATATACTACCAACTTAATTTTTGCAAACGCAAAATTCCCTAAAAAACTAAATTTGAATTATTTAAAAAAATTATAATGTATATTTAGTAAACAATTAATAATAAAATTAATAAAAAAATTAATAATTACTTAGATTGTTTCATGCATGCACATTTTTAAAATAAAGCTTATTTTACTTTTTTAATGCAACTTACTACTAACTTCAAGCTAGTATTACATCAGATTGCTGTCTGATTTCTAAATCTATTTATTATAATCCAAAGAAGTAATAATTTATAACAAAATGGGGCTAGGATCCGTTCTTAACAATATGATCTTTAAGAGAACTTCAACCTTTGCTGTTGCAGTAGCTGGTGGAGCATTCTTCTTTGACCGAACCTTTGAAGTGGTAACCGAATATGTATTCGACAAATATAATGAAGGGGTATGTAAGAACAGATAAAAAGCCTTATTATCTAATACTAATTTTTCTTACAGAAATTATGGAAGCATATTAAACAAAATTATGAATAAATAATGGCGTAGTAGTTTTTATGTACTGTAATATAATTCTTTGAAATAAATTGTAAGTGTTACATTGTTTATTATATTGTTTCCCAAGGCTTTTCTGGTCTTTCACGAGTCCAAGGATAAACAGTTTTATATTGAGGAGGTTCTGATAGACTCAATCCACATTCCTTTAAAGTTCTCAAAAAATGTGCAATTTTACTATTTTCATTTGGTGGTTGTAAATCGCATAGAAATTCTGTTAAACCACTCTCCAAACATCTTTGTGCAAACACCCTAGCTAAATTAATATAAGCACTTGTGTCAGTCGTTTTGTAGAGCTGTTTTTTTATGGCCCATTCCTGAGTGCTCGCTTTTAATACTTGGCCACTCTCAAAGTGAACCAATGATGCTATAATATGTCGATCTGTTCGTTGCAGATCTAATCTAAAAGCTTAATTAAGTACTAGTTAAACATGAATTATATAAATTACTTATGCCAAAAGCTCCTGCCAGGTTTATCGACATAATAACCATCAGGTTTGTAAGCTATTCGAAGTCTTTCCAAATTTCTCGGATTGCGATTAGTAAAAACTGGTTCTATATCATCATTCGAACTTACTTTTGAACTCAACAATTTATTATGCTTTGTAATAATCGGTAAAAAACTATTTTGAAGCCTAGAAGCAAACATTGTATTATTAAAACTTGTTAACATAACCTCAATTTTAAGTATCAGTGTTCCTAAAAATATAGTATAATCTTTGATTATACATATAATCAAAGGTAAGTATAATACTATTAGATATTTATTTAAATTGAGAAATAGGATTATAAGAATGACAATTTAAAATACAGAATAATTTTTATTTCACTTGAACTTTAAGGAAGAAGTATCGCAGTTTACATGATACAGCTGTAAAATTTTACATTATAAAAAGAAATGAAATAAAAAGACATTTTACCGTTCAAAATAAGCTACATAAATATATATTTTTACACTGTAAGACTGACATAAAAAAATAAAAACCGGTTTAAAAATTAATCGTTAAAATTCTTTATATACAAAACCAACTTATAGTAAAATGAACTACAATTACGATTTTAATGTCCACCGATTATCAGAAAATCGAACATATTCAAGCAAAAGAGCCTCAACATTGGATTTCCACCATCTTCAGCAAATACTGAGTAATCCCTGCATTTAGAATCGAAAAAACACTTACCTGCTTGTATAATGTAAGATTTTCAGTAAACAGTAAGAAAATCTTGTACGTACATATCCTAGCCTAATCTAAAATAATTTATTCACTTCTTTTTATTTTTGTTTGTAGCACCACGAGGTGGCGTAACAGGTCGTCCAGCATTCAATCCTCCGTATTGAAACTTCCGCTTATCTGCAGGTTTCAATATTTGAAAACTGCACATTAAAGTTTCGTCAACTGACATCATAGCTCCTGCATTATCAAATTCGCCTAAAATCCCCAAATTAGTTACCTACAACTACTTGGATGCTTTTGTAATATTTACCGCAGTAATTAGGAGCACTAAATAGTGTCACAAGTTGTCGCTTAGCAAAAAATTCATATCCATCTTCTACGACTTGATGTGCTCTACAGATGAGATCAAAATCATGCTTATTTAAGAATTTACCGACAACCTTCAATTAAAAACAAACATTTTTATTTATTAGAAAAACATTCAATCAGTTATACTTACCTCTGCACCAAACGTAAAGCTGACACCTCGGTCGTTTTCTCCCCAACCTGTCGTATCTTTATCTGGATCTGACCAAAGCAAATCACATAGAAGCCCTTGATCTGGTACATCAGTAGGTCTCATTATCCGTCTTATCTGTTCCATTGAATGTAAATCGGGACTCAAACCACCATGACAACAAAATATCTTCTCATCAACTATCGCAGCAACCGGTAAACAATTAAAACAATCTGTAAAAGTCTTCCACAATTTTATGTTATACCTAAAACATAACCAAATGAAACGTGTCCATAAATTAATAATAAAAAAATCTTGCCTCCTTTTACATTCATCGTAAAACCCATAAATGCGATTAATAGAAGCACACTCATGATTACCACGCAGCAAGAAGAAGTTTTCCGGGTATTTAATCTTATAGGCTAGTAATAAGCAAATGGTCTCCAGCGACTGTTTTCCACGATCTACATAGTCTCCCAAAAATAAATAATTTGATTCTGGAGGAAAGCCACCATATTCAAACAAACGTAAAAGATCATAATACTGCCCATGAATGTCTCCTAGAATAAAGATCTTTTATAGCATCCTCTCTTAATAATAATATGGTGCAAAACAACTTAAAGTATAACCTACCGCAAATTTTAAGTGGTGCTTCTAATTCTAGTAGGATCGGCTGGGATAAAAATATCTCTCTCGATTTTAAGCACAGTCCTCGTATTTCATTTTCGGTTAATTGTACATTTTTACCTGGGCGAGCTCCGCGAACTTAAAAAAACAATATTCATTAGAAAGATCAGAGATTGTTATTTGTATATAGGACATAGCTAGGGAAATAGGGAAAAGCTCGTATTTCTCTAATATACTAAAGGCGTATCCGAAGACGCCATTGATATGACAACACAAGTTGACCTTCAATTGCGGGTCATATTTACCTTCCAAAAGACGGGCAATAATACTGTCAATGTTCAGTTTATCTGCTTCGGCCATTTGAGGTCTTCTTCTTCTACACTTTTAAGCACTTCTAATTACTTAAAACTAAAAGATGGCTCGGATTTAAATGGAAATTCGCCAAGCCTATTACACATAAACACTATTTTTCCTGTAGAGATAGCGGTGTCCGTCCTCTTCAAATGTTACTACGTGTTGCCAACTATACTGGAGCAATAATGTTTTCTTATTTATTATATTTAATTTTAATTAATTATATTGTATAATAATTAAATTCAATACCACAAAACAAAGCTCATCCCACAGCAAGATCTTAAATTACACTTCTTTACAACACTTTATTTGAGGGGGTAGTAAGTGTTCTTATGGGGATTTGAAATTTATACTGTTGGTGTTTTTGGAAGGTTTAGTTATATTTTTTTATGTGTTCGTTGTGAATTTTTAATCGTTATTTCCAATATAAATATGATAAGCTAGAAAAACTATAAGTAAATAAACAATCCTCAAAATGAACAACAATAATCTAAAACCACGAAAGTTAGAATCGGGAGTAACATGGCCCTCAGCTCCCATGAAACTGATATAATTTTGGTGTGTTATTAACCATGTAAATAATCATGTTTTATAAACAATAGTTTCATTAACATGTTTTTAAACCGATAAAAATGTGTGAAATATCTCATCCATTCCAAGATCTACAGCTCATAGAACAGATCTTTAAAAATATCAAATTTTTCGTAAGTGGCGAGGTACCTGAAAAGGTAAGCATATTAATCTTTATAGGAAACTTGTTCTAATTCAGTACTTGCAGGCGTTGGAATTACTAAGAAATGGAGGTGCCGAACGAATGAACTATTTCTCAGACTATGTAACACATCTAGTTTGTGGATACAATGCCGAAGAAACTGACGTTTCTGATGCTAACGATCTTTATGAGATTCCTGCTGTTACAGTAAAGTGGGTCTTTATATCTGCTGCATTAAAACAATTGGTCAGCGTTAAGCCTTATATTTATAACACTAAGAACCTTTTCTCCAACTTGTTCTTTACATTTTCTAAGATCAGAACTGACCGTAACGTTTTATGGAGCTTAATCACATATTATGGGGGAAACGTGCAATTAAATTTGGATAGTAGAGTAACGCATTTGGTAACGATCGATACCACATCATCTAAATACATTAGATCTTACACTTTGGGTTTGATCCAAATTGTAACACCAGATTGGATTACAGAATGCATTAAAAGCAAGAGTCTTTTACAAGCTGAGTTGTATCATCCTAAGCTAATAATTGTTCCTAAAACTATTAAGCACCAAAGTACAACTTCAATAACTGGTTTTGAACCAGAACCGTCAGATAATCATGAGAAAACTGCAGAACAAAATGCAGCAGATTCGACACAAGCCCTGCTTGATAAATTGAAACAAAGGATGCCATGGAATCAGCCTCAAACGTCGGCTATTAAAGGTAATATTTTCTTCTGTTTTTGTATTGTTTAATTTGGATGGTTTTAGATATAGTCCCACCGAACGTGGTGGCTCCGAGCTTTACTGCAGTTCGACCTCCTATTCCAGCAAGTCCTCAACAAGTTCAAAACCAACACCAACGAGTGTTTGCTCAACAAATAATACAACAACAGCAGCAACAGCAGCAGCAGCAACAACAACAGCAGCAATCATTTCAATCACAAGCACAGCCTAATATCGTAACTGCTACACCTATAGCTAGGAGTATTGTTCACCACACTGCTCAGGGAACACTGATCGGGCAAACGCAATTTGGACAACCTAATCAGATGCACTTGACTCAAGCTCGCTTGCAACAGCAGCAACAACAAAGAGCAAACGTACTCTCTCAAATTAATCAGCAACAAATAAATAAGCAGCATATTAATCCACAATTTGGAGCTCCACAAGTGGTACAAAGGAACCAAATGGGTCAAATAATTCAGACACAAATGGGGCAGCACGTTGGGCCTGTAAATCAGATACATCATGCCACACCTCAGCTCAATCAGTCTATCATACAAAGAGCACAGTTGGCTCAGTTAACCAAAGGACCTGTTCCTGTAAGTATTCAACAATTACAACAGCAGTTAGCTAATCGACAACTCAATCAGCAACAGGTATTTTTATTGTTGTTTTTATTGAAAAGGTTTCTTTAAAAAAAAAGTACTTTTATAGCAATTTGTTAACGTTCAGCAACAATCACAGCCCCAGCAGCAGCCGCAGCAACAACAACAACAACCACCACCACCTCCGTCTACGCCATCGCTTCCAACGCAACCGCAGAATCAGCCGTTTGTGAATATCAATCAACAGCAATCCCAACAATTGATTCTTAATCAAAGTCCGCAACCTCAACAACAGGCAACTCATATCGGGATGCCTCAAACTAAATTAATTCCAAATCAGTTTGTTCAACAGGCTCAGCCTGCTTCGAACCAACCAGAAAACCCACAGTTTGTACCGCAACAAGCCCATCAATTCCAAGTTCAGAACCCACAGTTTGCTCAACAAAATCAAGGGCCGCCTTCACCACAAGTCTTTAATCAACAACAAATAATACAGAATCAATTCACTCAAAATCGGGCGGTAAATCAATTTAATGCTCAAAATCTAATAACTCCTCAACAACAGCAACAACAACAATTAATTAATCAACATCAGATCCAAACGAACCAACAACTTATAAATCAACAAGTTATTAATAAGCCTTTATTATTAAACCAAGGTGTGCAACAGTCGCAACCTCCTCAAGCACAAGGACAACCTGCCGGTCCTCAACCTAAGCCATTGTGGCAACAACAACAACCGCAGCCTCAGCCACAACAATTAACGATGAGACATCCTGCCACTCTTTTGCAACAGCCGCAACCACAACAAGCCCAAGGTCAACCCGCAGGGGCGCAGGCAGGTCCTCGAGTTCAATGGTCCCCCAATCAGCAACCTACAGGTGTCCCTCAAAGGCAATTCATACATCTCGATGCACAAACTCATCAACAATTACAACAGATGGCGCCAGAGCAAAGGGCTCTGTTTATTGCGAAGCTACAAAAGCAGCGACAGGTATTTTTGCAACAAAGGCAACAACAATTGCAGATGCAACAACAACAACAGCAGCAGGTGCAACAGCAACAACAACGCACAGGACATGTGCTTATAAGAAGCGGTCCTGTGCCACAGGGCTTGAACCCTCAGCAGCAAATGCAGTGGCTTCAACAACAAGCGAAGCAACAAGGAGTTATGTTACAACAGTCCACCACTAATATTGTACAAAATGCATCCTTAACTCAGACTATCCAACATGCTCCTGGCTTGAGCCCAATTCAGCAGCAAGGACCACAATTTAATGATCAAAATCAATTACAGTTACAAAGACAGCAACAATTTCGATTGCAACAGTTGCAATTGCAAAGGGAACAAGCCCAAAAGAATCTTCCTACTCCAACTCCAACGCCTCCTCAGCAACCACCTCTTCCACAGGCAAGTGTTGTTCGACCCATGGGACCTGCTCCGACACCGGAAATTAATACAACAACCACTGTGATCGACACGAGTGTGTCTCAACAACAATTAGTAGTAAACGCTAAAACTAAAACGGCATTAGCCAATATGTTAAGTATTCGATTACAAAGTGGAGGAGCTTCGATGGGACCAACTTCTGACACAATCACTGAACCTTCAGCTGCTGGAACTCTACGGTTTGAAGCTCTTTAATCTTAATCTTTTTTAATTTACTTTCTATTTTTAGACTCATGACTGCACAACATAACGCAGCTCTTAATTCGAATAATCGTCCGCAAGAGTTATTAGGGTTGCCTCGAAGACCTATCGGGTCAGGTCCTAATGGGGAATTGGTACGACCCAGTCCTGCACCTTCAGCTCCTTTGCCTGTAACACCAGATCCCCCAAAACTCCAATACTCTCCGAGGAACAATGTGCCTGTTCAACACAGGCAAGGACCCTTCTATGGACATAATCCAAATTTAAAATGTTAGTGTGTTTACCAACTTAAGAGGTTAAGATTCTAATTTTTTTTATTTTTAGTGCCTCCTGATTTATTTCTGTTGGGGTGCATCTTCGTGGTTGTTGAATTGGATCGGTTTCTTGAGGAATCGATTCCTTATTGGCAACAACAAATTGAAAAGCATGGGGGTATATTTTTTTTTTATTTGCCTAAAACATTTTGTGGCTTATTGTCTTAAAATTTACAATGAGTATTTAAAAGTAAATAAATTTTAGGTGAAGTCGAGAAGCAGTATTGTACAAGAGTGACTCATGTCCTGTGCGAGACTCAAAGGCATGGCGTTGTGATGCAAGCCTTGCGTGATTGTAAGAGATGTGTTACGCTTTATTGGCTCTCAGATGTTATGAAACGGAAGCAGGTTCTTCCACCTTGGACTGCTTTACACTTGCCCACAATGTATTTGGATACGACGCCGGCTTCGAAGCATTTGATATCTCTAACTGGTTTTGTGAACTCAGAAAGGAATCGTATTAAGCATATGATTAAGTACATCGGAGCTACTGTGAGTACTAATTGATGTATTAAGTACCCGTTGTAATTCTGTCCGATTTTAGTTTACCAGTTACTTCTCCAAACATAACACACTTCTTATAGCTGCGAAGCCTGAGGGTCCCAAAGTTGCCCATGCTAAAAAATGGAACACACCTATTGTAAATGTCCAATGGCTGACCGACGTAATGTTGGGCAACTTCAGTGCTTTAAATCAAACCGAACACTTCAAATATCAACAATTTCCTAATCCACCTCATTTTACCTTTGAACCTAACTTAGTTCCAAGTTTGATGCGTAAGTTTCTAATGTTATTTTGGACGTAGAAGTACAGTTTTATTGTAGATGCTTGGAAGATGCCGATTAATATTTCTCAAGAGTCTTACGAAAGAGTTAAACGTAGTCCTTCGCCTGTGATGCTACCAAAGAAACCGAAGAAGATTAAAGTGGAACAAACGAACGATGAGAATGAGAATCCCAATGAGCTGATGCCGCAAAGTTCGACACATCGAATATTGTTCTCCATGTGTGCCGATACCGACGACTTAAAAAAGATCATTAGGTATAACCTCACAATAACTTAATTTTTTTGTAATTAAGAGTAAATTTTAATAGGGAACTTGGAGGAACTTTGGCAAGGAGTCATAACGATTGTACACATCTTATAATGCCATATCTTGCAAGAACTAATAAATTATTGCATTGCATCTGTCTCGGGGTACAAATACTTCCAGAGTCATGGTTGCACGATTCGCACGCTGCAAATAAGTTCTTAGACACTTCTAATTATTCTTTGGATACTAAAGATTTTAATAGTGAATATAAATGTGATTTTGCACAAACCTTAGCTACGAGAAATAGGAGTAAGTTGTTCGAAGGGAAATTTTTCTACATAACGCCTAGCGTTTTTCCCAGCAAGAGTGTTTTAACGGAATTAATTCAAAGTTGTGGGGGAATCGTCGAAAAGAATAGGCGTACCATATCGCAGATTGAAGCTACAAATATTAATTCTCCATACAGTTATATTATTCTTACACATGCTAACGATCTACACTTGGTGTACGATGTGCTTAGGAACAAGAAGGATAAAATAAGAACTGTGTGCAACGTTGAACTAATCTATAGTGCCATTTTAAAACAGACTTTTGAAGTTGAACCCTACGCGGTTCAGGTTTGTGAAGTAAGACGTTAGTTTCGTACACTTGGTATTAATTTTGGGTACAGTGACTTAACAAAAAGATATCAGGATTCATAAATCCACACACTTGTACCTGTAACAGCAGTTTATATATTCCAAAGTCTATTTTATATGTTTTATTTTAAATATCACTATTATTTTAATTCTGATACGAACAGTATGTACTTTAGTACTTTTAATATAAAATTATTTGTACACAAATAAATTATGGTGTATTTTTAATATACTTTTTTGCAATAGGGTCCAGATTTTTCGACTTAGACTTCAAATTTGGCAAACTATGGGAGACAAGTTTTGATGGGGGTTTAGGGGGTCCCTTTTTTGAGTTATTACGATTTATCTTGTGCGGATCGTTTTGGAGGGGTAACGGAAGGAGGTAGAGGATTGAATTTTGGATTTGAGGTAGTCCCACTAAAGGCACACATTTTAAGTTTTATTGTTAGATGTTTTAGATATCTCTATCTGGAAGAATACCTATATTATAATTAATATACTACCAAATGTCAACGAATACTGATATATTAAGAATTTTACTAGGAGTTGAAGTCTTTAAACGCGAAGCGACTTATTTTGTAAAAGTATTATCAATTTTAATTAATATTGTGCGCACATAAACGCTCTCAAAGATAGAAGAGTTATAAAATTATGAAAAAATAATAATTTTTTAAAATTTATAACGAGAACTTCACGCACGTTTTTCTCTGATTTAACATTGGCTTATAATTGTTTTTTTGACTAGTTAATTATATAAACAATTAAGAAATTTAATTATATTAATTCAATCAATTTTGAATTAGTTTTAAATTTGAAGTAGCGCTACATTGAGATGGCAAATAGCAGAACTATATCTGAAAAACTAATAAAAATTTTGCAACTTTATTTTAACTAATTATCTGATACTATATGTCTTTAAGTGTTTTCAATGTAATGTAGATTATTTTAAAGCTTTTCATACTTAATTTAATTGATTATTATTTTACAATCAAGCTGTTTTATCTTAAAAAATGTATTGGCAGTACTGATTGTCAATGTGTACAGCATCCGTTGTCGAATGGCAAGGAAAAACAAACAGTTATTTATGCTTAAAGCTTTAATAGATTTAATAATATGTGAATAATTTAACAAATAACATAAAAAGCTAAAGTCATTACCGATATAATGGCTGCAGCGATCGACCCTCAAAGTAACGAGAATGTTTGGATGGATTTCTGCGAGAGACATGCAACAGCAGCAGCTCAAGATTTCTCAAAAAGTTGCATCCAATTCATCTCAGTAAACCTCTCAGAAAGTGCAAGAGCTAATATTTCATACAAAGATTTCTTAAAGAAATTTACGGAATGCTTTACGGAGCAATTTGAAATAGATTTCTGCAAGCGGAGGTCCCACAAACTTGTAAACGGTACAACTAGGCATTCAGATGATTTAAACGATTGCATATCTGAAAATGGAGATATCTCCCCTAAGCTTAATCACAAGCCTTTTTTTCGAAGGTAATTCACAAAACTGTAAAGCACATTATCCATAATTCTTTTACAGATTAAGCTTTAAAATGCTAAGGAGAGGTAAAGATTTGTTCCACAAGCAGCACTCTGATGAGGTTGAGTTGTCTGGTTCAAATAATAAAACGAAATTAGCTAAAATTGTAGTTGAATGTCGTAAAGAAGGTATTGTTAATTATTCAACTCCTGAAAGCTTAGATCAGCCTGGAGGACCCCCAAAATGGGAACGTTGTAGATTAGCTCTAGTCAAAGCTGTTGGTGGATACATGCTTGAGTTTTATTCACCTCCAAAAAGCACAAAGGTACATTAAATATAGTCAATGTAAATAAAAGTTAATCATTTGTTGTTGTAGCCTCGAAGTGGAGTTTTTTGTGCACTTATTACAGAGGCAAGAGAAACCACAGCTTTAGAAATGCCTGATCACGAAAATACATTCGTATTAAAAGCTGTTAATAATATGGAATTTGTTATTGAAGCTCACGATACAGATGATATGCGGTGAGATTCATTTATGCATCGACAATTCTTTTACTTAGAGATTTATTTTAGTTCGTGGCTT
This sequence comes from Sinopyrophorus schimmeli, assembly GCA_036325965.1. Taxonomy (NCBI): domain Eukaryota; kingdom Metazoa; phylum Arthropoda; class Insecta; order Coleoptera; family Elateridae; genus Sinopyrophorus; species Sinopyrophorus schimmeli. Next base: position 565,619 of record JARFIZ010000068.1, read on the forward strand.
GCAACGATTAAATATTGTATTAGATCAGCTCCGGGGGGAGCTGAAGGTGGTGGTTCCCATTTGGATCACAATAAGCAAGATTATCATAGTGATGCCCCTGAATTGCCACCGAGACATGTTGGTAACAACAGGGGATCAGATCGTTTGTCTTCCAATGGTAATTTTGACATAAGCCCTCAAGGAGAAGATGGTAATTAATTCTAGAACGTGTGGCGTGTGTGCACACCTAATTTTTTAATTCTAGGGGCTGAGAAAGATATTGGAGTAACTCTAAAAAAAGAGTTTTGGTTTCATGGAACTTTGGGACGATCGGAAGCTGCTCAACTTGTTCTACACGAAGGTATAGCGGGGCACGGGTTATTTTTAGTTAGACAAAGCGAAACACGCACTGGAGAGTTTGTCTTGACTTTCAATTTTCAAGTAATGTCTTTAAATTCAGCTAAAGGTTGTTGTATTTAATTGAGACGGTTTTAGGGGAGAGCCAAGCACTTACGAATGACAATAAACGAACAAGGGCAGTGTCGTGTCCAGCACTTTTGGTTTCAATCCATTTATGAGATGTTGGAGCATTTTAGACAGCAACCAATTCCGTTAGAGAGCGGAGGCAACTCCGATGTTACTTTAACTGATTACGTGGTGAATCCAGCAGCCAGAAGTCAGCTGCAGGGATCTGTAGGCCGTACGGGACAAGCAAATTTGAATCAAACACAAAGTATTGGAACAGCCGATCGACGAGCTGTTCCCTTGCCAGAAATGAGACAAGTGAGATAGTCTTACGTTTGTATCGAAGTTTCTATGTGTTCCTTTAATTTGTTTTTAATTAACGCGGGTCTTATTGCTCGTTTTGTTATGAGTCGTACCCAGTTTTATTTTTTTTAATGTTTGTGTTTCAAGAAAAATTCCTAAAAGCACAGCTTTGCTCTCTTTAAAACAGTCTGAGATTATTGATCGGGTATTAAAATAAATTCTGAAAAGTGATTTAAACAGCTTTATGATATTGTCGAAGGAATTTTTCGTTGAACCAGTGGAGAGCACAAGTAGAATTTATTTATGAATGCGCTTCTTAGCAATTTATTCTTAATTGTTTGTGATTATGGTTTATTCTTAGAATGATTCGATTAAATATTTACGAGATTATTTTAAGAATGCCACTTCTATACAGAAACACATATAGCAGTTCTAACCGATGTGTTGATTTGTTTCGTAGCAGCTTACAATTTATTTTCTCTCTGTTTTATAACTTTAATTATGTTTTTTTCTGTGACTGCTTTCGAACTGTGATTCTTTTTTTATAATTTTTGATTTCATTTGGGAAAGTATGGTTGATAAATAGATGTGCTTCAAGGTACAAGAGAAAAGTACTTATATGTTAATTGTCTAAAGTCGAGTTCTATTGGGGGACCCGCTTTAATATTTATTAACGTTCTTCCATTTAGTTTAATACGATAAAACGGTGTCAAAACGATTTTCCCTATTTGAAGTCATTGTAAGTGTAATTAATAAATTTAACTTGTACTTTAGCATAGTGAATGCAGATTAAGATAAGTTTTCTTTACATTTTCAATAAATGTAAAAATCTGGCAGCTTTAAAAAAGTTATTTAAGATTCTGTTGTATGTTTGAGTATTTATTTTAGTTTCATTTATTTCTAATTATTTTATAAAGTACAAAGTGTAAATACAAAACTATAATCATCGAACGTTTGTTTTATTTAAAACCTTGATGATTTAGTTTGAATATTTGCAATCTCTTAAATTTCAGATACAAACACACAATGGAAGTGTCCGAACACAAGAGACTACCCTCGAACAAATCAACGAAGCGTCAAATAGAGCTATAGAGAATCAATACAGTTTTGTTTAAAACATTTTATACTTAATGTGCCAAAAGAAATAACGACCTAGATGACAATATTAGTGTGTGTATATGTCTGTATAGTAGTACTAGCACTAATGAGACATGTTACTGGTCTGATGATACATTCAAACCGATCCTTAGTATGTATGTATATATTTCTATTTTTATGTACTTAAATGTATTTGTTTCTCCTATTAAATAATAAAACTGTTTATCTTTGAATTAATTTCTTATTTGAGATCTGGAATTAAATCATTTAACAATTGGTGAAACTGTGTGTCCGTGACACCCATCATTTTAGTTGTTTTAGTAATTTGTGCTAACTTTGCAGCCAAAACATGTTTACATGTAATTGCAAGCCTAGCTTCAAGTACTTGATTTGTAAAAAATAAACACGAACAGTAATTAATGTCTATAAACAAATTGTACTGCTCTTCTCTTCTAAAGACTTTGATCATCTCTCGATACCCCTCATCCGTTCTATATAATATGAAGCGACCCCTGTCTAAGAGCTCCGTTGCGTCTTCAAAAACATCTCCAAATAATAAATAAAGTGACTGCAAGTTATCGTCTGAAACTATACAATAATGTAAACTAATGAAGAACTTCATCGTTAAAGGATGCATACATTTCCCAGTTTGTGTAAAATTTTCTTCTGCATCTTTTAAAACTAGAAAAGCCAGCGTTGGTATGATTCTAAAATAACACAATCATAATTATGGAGTAATTTAATAACAACAATTCTTACTTATTTGATTCAATTGCCATTTATTCAAATTAAACATAGAAAAAAAGTAAGGTTAATATTACCAAAGTTGCTTTCTTATGTTATTTAGGTTATCCCTAACTTTGAACTTATTTAAATTGTTTATTTCATAAAGAATTATACGCATATTAAACGTTTATTGTAAAAAGTAATTGATCTTAAAGGTTTAAAAGTATTGTATGTGGAATTTAATATAATTTTAGGTGGCCTGTGATTTTTTCTAAAGTACTTTTTGATGCGGGTCCTATTGCAATAACAGTGCGACTTCCGGGAGCTACCTGAGTCTGTCCTGCATCTCTTATAATACTGGTAAGTACATCATTAGTTTTAGCTATTTTTTCTAGTTGTAGTAGCTCTTGTTCGGTGTCTAGTTTAACCGCAATCTTTGTACCACCTAAAATTCTACAATTAATAAGCGATTTAATTTGAGAGAGTTTAAAAGTTACCGAATTGCATCCAACGCGCTAATGTACGGGGTTTATGTTTTAAAGCTTTTGCATAGGCTGCAACAGCTGCATGTCCACATTGAGCTGCTACCTTGCCCTTTTGCATTTTAAGATCATTTCTTATTCCCATTACTAATCTATATTCATCTCTTGGATCTGGAAACTAAAGCTGAGACTTGCAAACACATCAATTTATAGTATGTACTAACCTACCTCGAATGTTTCTTCGGCAGGCACAGTTTCAGGTGGGATTTGTCTGTTTCGTAATTTATTTAAACAGTACACTGTAGTCATCCCGAATAGTGTTCCCATTGAAAATATAGCTATTGGATTGGTGGATACTGCAGAACTTGCAATAATATCCATGATTTGAATGAGTGATGTGTGCCAAAAATTGAGTGGGATGATAAATACATAGATACCTTTGTTACCGACTTCTTATTTTGTTACAAATTAATGCTAGATTTAAAATGATAAGTATCAAATTTATTTATTTATATGCAAATGTAGTAAAATAGTTACTTTACCATAATTATGTTTCATATTTATTGAAGTAGTGACAAAGATTCATAAATACATTTAATATCATGTTATGTTCATTTGTTTATCAAATTCTTCATCGGATATTTTCTTTTTCTTCAATTTCTTTAATAATGCAATATCTTTGGCTAATTCTGTGATGTCCTCTTCACTGAGACCTCCTAAAATTAACAATTTATTTTTATGGATTTAATTAAATTAATTAGATATACCTTTACGTTTTTTCTTCGTTGGCGGTTCATTTTTTGCCAATTTCTCAGTTTTTTTTTGCTTTCGTTTCAATCGCTTTTCTTTTCTGTCTTGCTTTATTTGTTTCGTTTTAGACCAAGCTTCTGTGTGCTTATGATGAATATTGTTCTTCTTACCAGGCCAGTGTCCTACAAATAAATTTATTAAAGTCATTCAAATTAATTAAAAATTTATAATACCAGTTTGTTGGAAAGTTTCTAACTTAATTAGTCTTTGTTTTTCTTTCTGTTTGTCCTTGTATGAGATATTAGTAATATCAAGGTCCGTGAGAGGAACAAATTCAGACAAATCCTGGCCTTTTAATTCGGGCATTTTAGGTAATTGGAGTAAACCGTAAGTTGAAGCCATAGCAGGCAATGGAAGGTCTTTAACTTTTAATAATAAGGAGCATTCGTGTTTAGAGTATGCTCTGATGTGAGAAACGAAAGCCCTTGTACCTTTTTCCATTAGTTTTCGATCCTCTTTTTGTAATTGTTGAAGTTTTTCTCGTATTTCTGCAATCTAAAAAGGTGTAATGATTAGGTACCAAAAGTATAATCAATTTACTTTCAATTCTGTGGCAGTGTCTTCGATTTTTTGAACTTGAACCTTTTGATTGCGTTCGATGAAGTCGATGTAAGGCTCTTCTGATTCTAATAACAAAATAAGAGATGATCCTTGTTGTCCTTGTCTTGCTGTTCTTCCCACTCTGTGTACAAAAGCACTAGCATTTGTTGGAGGATCCCATTGCAAAACCCAATCCACCTAAAATTGAATATTCGATGAACATAAGTGAAGAAAATAAATTAGTAACAGTACTTCTGTTATATCTATTCCTCTTGCCATAACGTCAGTGCATATTAAAATCCCTGATTTAGCACTCTTGAATTTTTCCAGTACCTTCTTTCGCTTATCTTTCATTTTGCCATGAATTGCTAATATTGGTGCATTTGTTTTTTTTGCGAATATATGTGGGAGAACACTGGACCAATAATCAACACAGGCACAAGTTGGAAAAAACAATAAGGTCTTTTGAACATCGTTATTCTCTAAGAAAGATAAGAGCGTAGCCAATTTACCTAAAAATATTAATTGTAATGGGTATTATTGTGACCGGTTAAATGTACCATTATTTTGTGCGACTACGTAATAATTGTGTAGAGCAATGGGTGTGCTTTGTGTAGCCTTTTCTGTTACTGTAACTGAAACAGGGTTTCTCAGCCCAGCTCGTATTAAAGCTAACACTTCTTTTGTTTGAGTGGCTGAGAAGAGTCCTGTTCTCCTTTGTCGTGGAAGATAACTTAATATATTATCTATAGAACTTTGAAAACCTAAATCTAATAAACAATCGGCTTCGTCTAATATTAATAATTCCTAAAAAATACAATTAGTAAACTTTCAAACAATATCTCTGATATATTACCAAGCTTTTTACAGCAGCAGCTAAATTTAAATTTTTCTGGCGTGTTAATAGATCTTCTAACCTTCCTGGTGTACATATAAGAATATTAGCTCCATTTTTCTTTATATTTGAAACATCTTCATCAACGTTATTACCACCAATCAAAAGAGTATGTTTCAGACCCTAAAATTACAGTTTAATAAGTTTTAATCATACTTCAACCATCAAAGGCTACTTTAACATGAACCAATAGTTCTTCTAAAACTGTATTTATTTGAATTGCTAGTTCTCGTGTTGGAGAAATGACTATTGCAAGTACTTGATGTGCTTTCCACGATTCATTATCTTCTCTTCGTTTTAGCAGTTCTATCAATGGTATCAGAAACGCAAGAGTCTTGCCAGAGCCTATTAATACAAATATTTAAGATCTAAGAGAACAAAATACAAAATAAAGCACCTGTAACAGCTTGTACTGCGACATCTTTCATGTTTAATAATAAAGGTATTGTGGCACTTTGAACTGGTGTCATCGTAGGAAAATTTAGAGAATCTATTGCCTTTTTCACATCTTCGTGTAAAGTAATTGATAGTTCTTCCCATTTCTTTTTCATTTTACAATTTCTGATTCAATAATGGTTTATTTGAGGTTATAGGAAAACACGTTCTAAAACTTGAAGAAACAATATTCCCTATACATGTTTATTTACGTTTTTCTAATCTTCGTGTAACTGTTATTTTTTAACAGATTATTGGAAGTTTTAAACAATTACTTTTTGAATTTTTGGTAATTGTATAAGTTTACTATCGGATTTATAACTCTGTACTTATTTAAATATTTCATTAATACATTTCCAGTATAACGGCTAGATTTTCACCAAAAATTGTTGGTTTATACTCCAAATCCCATAAACTTGTTATAAATAAGCCTTCTCCACGTTGTAGATCGATATTAAGTACTGGACATTCATTTTTACAATTCTGTCGTGGCTGAAGTCGATAGAAGTTACTACCTTTAACTTGCCCAATAAAAGTAATGGATTCTTGTAAGGAAACGGTTTTATAGTTTGTTATATTGTAGTTCTTACTATCCAAGAGCCAACTATACTGAATTGGCGAAATTTCTGCATCTACAAAAGATGGTTTCGGTGCTACCAAGCGGAATGCTTTGACAACATCAAAATCACAATTTTGGAAGTGTATAAAGTATTCAGGAAACTCTTTTAGCTTGCTGTAGAGTTTTCCAACTGACGTCAATCCATTATGAGTATTTGTGGATAATTTACAGGGTATCGAATCGTAAATCATGTCATCTTCAAGAAAATTTATACTGGAGTTATGGAAAATTGGCCAATCATTTAGGGCGTTGTTTATTATAACTGGATTGTGCAAATCAATGTAATGCTCCTTTAAAAATTGAGAATCTACATCTGTTTCAACATATATCTTGGTGATTGATTCGCATAAAGCACAATCGAATGCGGGGACGTTGGTTTGTTGCTGTGCTCGAAGTGGATTTGGTATAAGACATTTCTCATACTTCAAAGTCTTCCAGTTCCACCATGGAAGAAGTTTAATGAGTAGAATTCGTGTTAATGATAATATTCTCCACGATATGGCTTCAATGTATGTTAAATAATATAGAGCAGTTAGGAGCAGCACACAGAAGAGAATGTACCAACATATTCGTTTTAATTTGAGTTTTCTTATAGGAGTAATGAGAGGTTCACAAATCTGAGCTATTTCCTTCTCTGTTAAGTTGTTTTCTTTGCAAAAAGCTAAGAAAGCGTGCAGCTCTTCGTTTATTTGTTCAATACTTTGTGGCATCATTTGAATAATAATTCCTGTAACTATAGAATTTAGTTTTCCATATGTTTAGTCAAATTGAGTTAGAATTAATTGAAATGTATTGATTTACTGTTTACCTCTGTTGTTTATACTTTTATTTGTAGATTGTGATTAAATATTTGACCGAATTTAGTTTTGTTGAAAGTTTTCACAAGCAACAGTTGTTAAAAGAGCGATTTGAAGCTTGAAATAAGACGCAAACTCAAAATTATTGATGGATTTAAACATCTTGATTTACCGCCAATGGAGCAAACCAAAATGAAGCAGCGATCACGTGAAGGTGAAAGCTAAACGGCGCTTGCGTATAGGCGCCCATGTTCAGTTTGACATTCGGGTTATGCTCGTAATGTTGTACTTTATAACTTGTTAATGAAGCTGTACTTTATTAAGTATTAAGAATAATTAAGTAATAATTATTTTAGCTTCTATTAAAGATAATTTAGAAGCCTTAGAAACGCAATCAGCGTGGAAGAAATGATTTAAGCCCAATTTATTTGTACTTATTGATTACGTCATTAAGCCATTTTGTATATCGTGAGCTTTGTTCGCAGTGTTTTGCGAGAAGCCAAGGTTTTTCATAAACCTAGTGTTTTTTGTGAGGTGTATTTAGAAGTGTTTCCAAAATTCCCGTGCCTACGAGAAAATACGACACCACCGGAATCGGTAGCGGCGGTGATAACATGAACAAGAGAAAGAATAGAGGAGGACCACTAAGGTAAGTACTATTTTTTGCTTTTTTCTATTCACTAACTTCACAATGCTTGTGCAGGTCTGCAAGGGTGCGTCCCGTGGTTACAGAAGGGGTATATAGTAATGCACATTTCATGCACGCAGCTACTTCACATGTCGGAAATGTTGTACGTATCCAAACAGCATCGGGCAGTGTATGGGAAGGTAAACCAATCACACATCTTTATTACTTAGTATTGTAAGCCTGATACTTTTGTAGGAGTCTTTAGGACTTTCTCTGCACAGTTTGATGTCGTACTTGAAGTTGCTGCAAAAGTTGATAATCCTGACTCGAATAATTCTAGTTTAGCAGCTGATTCATTAGCAGACAAGCTCATTTTTAAATGTTGTGATATAATAAGTATGGTTGCCAAGGATGTTGATTTAGACTTTGCTACTAGAGATACCTTTCAGACTGATACTGCCATTTCTGCAAAGTTTAATGGTAGATAGTTGATATACCGAGAAAAATCATTAAGGTTTATCGTATAATTATAGGTCAACAAAAGAGTTTGGAAGAGAAGGAATTAGAACCATGGGATCCTTCAAGTGGAATAAATGGAGATGAAACATCATTGGAATTAGAGCCTGGGGCTAATGGATGGGATGCTAACGATATGTTTAGGAAAAACGAACAAGTTTATGGTGTGACAAGCACATATGATCAAACTTTAACTGGATATACAGTTCAATTGCAGCATAGCGATTCACCAGATTATAGGTTTTATTAAAAACTCATAAATTTAAACATTAATCACTAAGATTTTTTGGATTTTAGGGAGCAAGAAGCAAAAGCCGAACAAATAGCAAGCGAAATAGAGAGTCAGCCAAATTATAAGGCTAGACTAGATCTTGAGAATGGCGACGAAGAAGAACGGTTTGCAGCTGTGATAAGACCGGGATCTGTGCCAAATCAAGACATGAATTATTCTGTAAGTAAGTCAGTGCGATAAACGAAATGAGAGTAAATATGTATCTTTTAGAAACCTGGTTTGGATACAACATCGACAGGTGGTAAATATGTTCTTCCAGCTAAAAGAAAGAGTCAGACAACGGGGAAAGTGATGCGTAGCACGCCTCCTCCACCGACTCAAAGCAGTAGTGTTCAAACGATTCCTTCTCCTAAGGGAAACATGCCCCCTATGCAATATTCAACGCATCCATCGCCTCACACGAATGCTAATACACCAAACTTAACACACATTCGTGATAATCAAAATAGAGAAAACCCACCAAGTCATAGTGTTCATAGTCCACATGGACCTTTACCACCTCAAGGTGCTATACATTTACCTCCGACACAACCGATGACAAATCATGCACCTCCATCACACGGTTACAGACAAGGACCGCCTCCTAGCAACGGCTCGAATGGCCCTCCAAAACCACAAATGAACGGGGACACTAAGCCTATGGCCCAAAGGTCACCTAGAAATAATTATCCCCCCAACATGCCTCCACAGGTACAATATCAAGAGCCGCCGAAACAAAGACATCGAGATGAAGTCAAAGAGTTACATAAATTTTCGCAAGACTTCAAGCTTGCTCCGCAATCACAACCCCAGCCCCAAGTGGAGACTGTTGTTATTACAAATCAACTACAAGAACAGATGCCTACTCAAAACACAACCCCTCAGCCACAGCAATCCATTTCACCCCCACAAGAAGGCGTTGAAAAAGTCACCAATACTTTTAAGAAATACAAATTAAATCCGGATGCTAAAGAGTTTGTATTGAATCCTTCGGCTAAGCCTTTTACTCCGAGGTACAATTTTGGGTTTTCTGATTGATGAGTTTGTATAAATTATTTTCTTGTAGGTCACCGAGTACGCCAAGCGCCAGTAGGCCACATACACCACAGACCCCGAGTCACAGCCCTTATATTCCAGTAAGTGGTCCACCGGGGCAGCCTTCAATGCCTTTGGTAATGGGATACATGGTGCCTAGTCCGCCTCAGTATCCCCCACAAGCACATCCACAAAGCAATAGGCTTAGAAAAGGTATTTTTTAAGCAATACTTTTTTTCCAGTGAAACTAACTCTGTTTGCTTTAGAATTAACGCGAAATCAATTTTTAGTGCCGATGAGTCAAATGAGAGCCGACATGGCATCACAAATGCAAGTAGCTGCTGCTACAGGGCAACCTTTATTAGCTCCGGCTCCCATACAACAATATGTGTACCCCCCTGGTATAAATCCTCAAGCCTACCAGCAAATGCACCAGGTTCGCATGTATGATTCCCAACAGATACCTTTTATAACTCAAAATCATTCGAACGCCCCAAGTCCTGCGCAACCCCCTACTCCTTACTCTCAAAACCAAGGTCCTCAGCAACCCCCTCAGCAATATCAACCGGCACCTCCTCACCAAGGTCCACCACAGTTCCCAATCATGTGTCCCATCATCCCGACCCAACCACACATGATGCCTGGTGCTATGCATTACATCCAACAACCACCACAACAAGCTCCCATTCAAGTCATTTTACCTCAGCCTCCACATCAACAGCAACAACATGCCCAAGCACCCTAGCGTTAATTTAAAAACTTTTTAGTGAATTATAAACCTCATTTTTTTAAGTACGATCCCCTTTGAAATTTTTTAACGCTTTATCTAAATTCTTTTTTTAAGAAAAGGTAAGGGGAAAAAATAAGTCTTTTTAAAAAATATATTTTCAACAAAAATCAAGCTCTACTGACATTTGTAGGGCTATTTAAAGCGGTACATCGCCATAGCCTGATGAAATTATATTATTTGGGAAAATTAACATTTCTTTTGAATTCTTTTGAACATTTATAAGAATTGTTTTATTGGAATTTTTACCGACTGTGGCGGTACTCAACTTATTAATCATCATCATCATCGGAGAAGAAGAAGTCATACGATCATTCCATTAAGGATAGTCCTGCATTATTGTCTTTACGCCTATTTTTTTTTCTTGATGTCCTTCACTTGCTGCCTTTCCAATAGCTCAATATCTTCGATCTTGATTCAACCAACAAATCTGTAATAATTTAATTCGAAAAATACATGCAGGTGCCTTATTCATTATACTTACGCTGTCTTATGAAAAATCTTTTGGCACCATCTTCGCAAATTTTGTTAATTTTATTATTTTTGTCTTTTTTTTTTAAATTTTTACAATTTATGTCAGTTATGATGAAAGCTGTTATTTGTTTTTTAAGAAATTATGATTTTAAACTCGGCTTAAACAATAGGTAAATATATAAAAGAAGAGTCCTCTACGAAAGCAGATCTAAATTTTCTTCGATCGGCCTCATACACACACATTGATTATTAAGAATTCAAAAAAGAGATTTTATCAATTAATTTTATTATAATTGTCTCGATTTTGAATAAAACGAAATTCTTTTTGTAAAAAATTCACTGTTTAAAAAAAATATACAAATGTCCTCTTTAACATTTTAATGCGAATAAATCATCAATGAGTTCATTTTTTAAAAACCTGTTTTTTTTTCACTCACTTTGTCTTTGGAAGATGGTATGTTTTAGAGGTAAATTTATGATTCTTAATTAATCTTCACATAATCTATACACGCTTTGTTTTTAGACTGTTGAGCGACTATCGCTCATGGACTGCGGGGCCATCTCTAAAAGACCACAAACATGCGCCTTCACATACAAGCTATCGAAGGAGATAAATTTATACTAAGATAAGAGCGAGCAAAGTTCAAAAGAAAGATGTCGGAAAATAGTTCGTTTATAAAGCTTTCTCCTATTCAATTATTTGAAACTTATTATGAAGAAATTAAGTGTCCCATAGCTTGTTTGCAAGATGGTAATTGTTAACTTTAAAGTAATTAATGTTATTAAAAGAAAACACTTGTAGATGTTGGATACAAAGAAGAGACTGTTCCAAAGATTTGTGGGGATGACGAGAGCTTTTTTTATACTGAATTAGATTTGAAATATACCACCTCGCAAGAAGCGGAGGTTTGTCATTTACCTGTGATTATGGATGAGGCAGTTTCGGGTTCCTTTGAAGGCGTGATTCAGGAATCAAAGCCTTTCAAGTGCCCGATATGCAAGTACGAGGCTGGGGGTGGTTGCAGTTTCCATCTCCATATGATGATTCACACAAGACAGAATGTCTACGAGTGTATTAACGATGGTTGCCAATATCGTGGAAGTAGCATCGAAGAATTAGTGAGGCACATCTGTAAAGTACACACTTCGACCACTATCTACGAACAGAAAACCGTTGAAGAAGAAGAAAAGCCACAGTCGAACAAATGTAAATATAAAACCAACGTTAAATGCACCTTAGTCAAACACATAAAGAAGGAGAAAAACTTTAACTGCACGAGTTGCGGCTACAAGACGTCCACCGAAGGTTATTTCTTAAGGCACATAAAAACACATTCGATACGAAACGCAAGAGCTGAAAATAAATCATGAAGCTTTTAGCAATACGTTTTCATTTGATATACCTCTAAAGTGTTCTCTTTTTAACTCGACGACCTTAAGGGCTGGAAAACCAAGACCCTTCGCACATGTCAAAATTGTGATAAATGGGTTTCCTTTTAAAAAAAAATGCGGCTAAACTTTCTGCTAAATTTAGAATGGTAAAGCGGTAACTTTGAATATCATCTCATGATTCATACGTTACAGAAAAAAAAAAACTATAAATATATCGCCGCATTTACTGTACAAATTGAATTGTAGCACAATATTTAGCTCGCATAAAAGCTAATTGTTCTTCTAAAGTAGCGTACACACGATCTCATTTGTAATTAATCGAGCTTCATTTTGGAAGCGACTTAAAATTGAATTTCTGTTTTATTTAAATTGATTCAATTACAAGTGAGCTTTTGAAATATTATTTCGACGGCACATTTGAAAGATTTGTTGTTTTTATAAGCTAAATTAGGGCGTGTATGAGAACTTTAACTTCTCGCACATATGGTAAAAATATTAAATTAGTTTACGTTGACACTTGTTGGGTTTTCGAGTTTTGAGGCTGCAGTTTAGAGGAACCGCTTTTAACAAGAGGTATATTTGGTTTAATTTTAATTATTTTGTGAGTTCTTAATTTGTTTAACACATTAATTTTAAGTTTCTGGGTATAAATTGTTTATTAAACAGGGAACACTTTAAAGAGACTCGGAACTGTACAACGAGGCTTCATTTATATTAGGACATTAATACGACCTTGGATAAGAATTAAAAGCATTTGAATTTAATTGTCTAAAAACTATCATGGATTATATACAGTTTGAAGTACACAAAGAACAAAATGAGAATAAAGGTAAAAGAAAGAAAATTGTGACGCCAGAGGTGGTACAACCAGCAAGACAACGATATCAAGCTAATGCCAGGGAAAGGGATCGTACTCATAGGTACGATTTAATTTGATAATATACGTTTTTTAATCCATTCTTTATTTTAGTGTAAACACAGCGTTCAGTACTCTAAGAACTCTAATTCCAACAGAACCGAAGGATAGGAAATTAAGTAAAATCGAAACTCTCAGATTGGCTTCGAGTTACATTTCACATTTGGGAACTCAATTATTAGCTGGTATGTCACATAATTACGTTTTTACTAACAATGTGCATCTTTCTAAATTTTAAATTGAATTTGCTTGGCGCGCTTCGTGAAAGAGTTCGAACACTTTGTCAAAGATGGCGGTAAATCTAATTCTCTGGTTTAATATTTGTTTTCCAATATTTTTAATTGATTTAATTTTTTTTAAGGTCCTGTGGAACAACCGTGTTTGCGATTGCCTAAAGAAGCATTAGAAGATGATTTATCCAAAATGAGTCGACATCAAGTGTGTACCTTTTGTATAGCACATAAAAAAAGTCCACTGGGCTATGCGATTGGACAAGGGAACGTGGTCGAAAGAGAAGAGTTTTGTTCAATAGTATGTAAGTTTCTTAAGTTTATAATTTGCACTTAGAGTGTTCTTTGTAGAAGGCAACCGATCATTATACTTGCTCGAATGGTAATAGTAACGAGAATCAAATATTTTATCCAGTACAAAATACTGATATCAGAGGTGTTTACTTTTAATTTTCAAGTATTCAAGTAATAGTTTAATATGGGTTAATATCTATTAATATTTATTAACATAGTCAATAATTTCGTACTTAATTAGTTTATTTAGAAGGAATATATACAGATTTTACTTTAATAACTTATATTTTAGTTGTTTCCATTTCTGTTCCATTCTCAGTTTCGGCGTGCTTAGGCTGCCTCCTCTCTTTAAGGAACTTTAATCTGAAATATAAATTCACAATTAAAATGGTTACAGATCCTAAGAAATCTACAAACATTAAGATAATAATTCCAACAACATAAAGAGCGATTCCTATGAGAAAGACACATTGTGGATAGCTATCTCGGAAATTCCTCCATAAGCCTTGGTGGTACAGTTCGATTGTAACAACAGCAGCTATTGCTTCCACAATGGAGATTAGGGATTGCGATTTACCCATGTCGTCCTCTGAAACGTATTGGGACGATTGCGAGCGTGTGGCCGCCCCTGAAATACCGGCAACCACACCAGCCACTAATCCTGTAAAACGATTATTAATCGCAGATTTAACGCCTAAACCATTCCTACCTATGTATAAACCACAAGATTTTTTAACGGAGATAAAAATAACATTGGAGATGATCTTATCGGAGTATGCTACAATTATGATGAGTAAATCTTGTAATTTTAGTACTTTTGATAAAATTGGAACGCCTACAGCTAAACCTAAAAGAATTCGTTTAAACCATGAGCGGAATAAGTACTAATTGGCATACCTATAAAACTAATTGCACTTGCTGCAGCTTGAAAATATGCATACTGGGGGCTAGTCCATCCATAGGCGAACTGGACGAAGTTAAACATAATATTATCTTCCCCTGTAAACAAATTATGAGCTTCGCAAATGGTTGCAAGCGTAGATCTTACCTATGGTTACAGTTGTGGTAATGTAAATAATAACTAAAATAAAAATAATATTTAGTCTTTGTTGCCCTTTGCTCTGCGTGAGTAATTTCAAAGTTTCAATAACATGTTGAGGGTTGAAGATGTCTTTTATTAAGCTGCTTCTAACGGTTGTTTCAGAAGGCTGTTTGGATTCCTTTACCACGAAAAATCCATACAAGAAGGCACAGATATAAATGCAAAGGCCAACCAGTAAAGATGTAATATAGCCAGTGGCATTGAAGAGCAAGCTGCTGAATGTCAATGCAATTGGTATGCAAATATTTAATGCTATTTGAAGTGCGGCTATTCTCACAACCCTTTGATCGGGGGTTGTAATATCGATTATGTAGGAAAAAGCAGCCATCACAAGCAAAGATGGACCTCCAAAAAACGAAGGTAGAACAGACTGAGCTATGCCTTCGTAGGCAACAGGAAGTTTATTGATGTATAGTGCACATATCATACAAGCAGTGGCTGAGAAGAATTCTCCAAAAATTGGCATTAAAAGAAAGGGCTTTCGTATCTTATGTTTGTCGCTGTAAGTCCCTAAGAAGAGGAGGAGTATTATGGGGACTGCATTTTGAACTGGTGTACTCCACGATTGCATGTCGCTTACATATTGCTGCACTACGTCTACTTCCGCTTTGAAGCCCAATTCTTCGAAGGTTCCTGCTCGTATAGATTCACAAATCGTTTCATTATATTTAGCATTCACTTGGCAAGCCATATCGAATGGTAGAATATTTATGGCGGGCACACATATTGCAGTAGCAACTAAATACAAACACAACACTGGTTCTATAGTAATTGCATTTTTGATGAAACTGAATTTCTCTTTTAGTGTTAAACTTAGAAATGGCTTCTTTTCGTCTGGACTAGTTTCATTAACTAAATCAGTTGCAGATGACATCTTCGAGCTTAACTCTTCTTATTTACCAAACATCGTACGGAGCACTTCACTCTGATGTAACTTAAGAAACTAGCTTTATTTGAATCTGTTTATACATAATCTTTATTATTTAATTTCTGCCGGGATTATATGTTAAAGTTCAGTAATGTTTAATTATTATGAATTGATGTAAAGTCAAGGTCGACTAAGAAACAGGACTTGAAGATTCTCCTTATATGATAAATATCTAAAAACGTGTTTATGGAATCTGTGTATCCGTCTAGTGTGTCAAGGTTTTTCAATTTCAATGTTTTAATTGATATTATGCTTACTTTAAAACGCATTCAATTAAATAGCATTACATCAGAGGGTAATATTTAAATCCAAAGAAGGCTACAAGTTTTTATTAATTTTATGCTTCATAAAAATTATTGAAATAGTTAAAAAGGTCACGAAAAGAATCTAAGGCAACTTATTGGAATGTTAGGAATGTCTTAAGTTTTATAATAATTGCTTATGACTCATTTTATACCTACAAATATTCCATTAGCATTACTACAGGTATTTTGATTACTATGTTTGTTTCATAATTAAATTTAAAAAAAAAAAGGTCATCATTTTTGTACTTTGCCCTGCTTTTCTAGCACTCTAACTATTATCTTTAATTCATGAGCCTTGATATAGTTTTGTATTCCTTTCTAAATGTTTTAAAATTAAAATTTAACAAATAAATGTAAAACAGATAAAAGTTTTAAATTTTAGAGGTTCAGCAAGGTGCTCGTAGATGGTGCCACGTGCTTTGAGTTAAAATTGTGTTTTTATCATATTTATTAGATTTTAATCAAATAATTATATGTTATAACAATTTATTTTAAACCTGTAATCTAAAATCAACCCTTATTTTATGATTTACTGATTTTTAAAATAATTATCTTTAGTTTGAACTACTTGTTTAACTAAAGATAAATAGAAGGCATAAAATACATTTAATCTTAATTATTGGTTGTTTAACTGTTTTTATGGTGTTTTATGTTATTTCTGTAAAGTTTCAAAGAAGAAAGATAATTAAAACTGGTTCAAAAAATTGTTGTTTAGTTAGAAGTGTAAAGATGTGTTCATAGATGGCACATGCAAATTCTTTTTTAATCTGTTTATATTTCGATGATAAAGAGGGAATTATTGTGTTATGAGTAATAAAAAGGGTGTCATGGCGAAAAAGTAATGGCCGGTTCTCTGATAAAATTCCTTTCGATGACAATATAAAGTAATATTAGTACAAGGAAAGGAGTATTTTACATCAAACAAGCAAGTTAAAAACGTAAGCATAGAAATTATAAGTACGGCTTACTTTTATCGTTGATTTTGCAGTGCTGGTGAATCATAATCTATGCTTCTTTGTGTTATCAGGTTTTCAAGAAAAAAATTAACGAAATGATGGATGATTTAGATAAGCAACTTGCTGAATTGCAGTTAATTAATAATACAGAACTGCCACCTAATCCACATGCCCTTCAACAATATGGAACCATGTGTAAGAAAGTTGGACCTGCCGTGCCACCAAAACCTAAGAAACCACAACCACAAGTAAAAATTAAATATTAGCTCTCCTTTATTTTATGTTTTTATATTTAGGTTCCATATTCACATATGGTGAAACAAGCTGCAGAGCCTTTGTACTCATCGAGATTGTCCAACACGAATCCTACTTTGCATTACTCAAATATTCCAACGCCTCTTCATTCGCAATCGCTTTCAGAAGCTTCCACTTTACCTTTAAACAATCACTACAACAACACTTATGTGAACACTAGAGAAAGTCCAAATATCCAATATTCTAACATTCACAATGTAGAGAAGAGCATTCCTTGTCTATCAATAAGCTCGAATTTTGTTCCAAAGGCTTATGTAAAACCCGAACAACATGTATTATATAGTAATGTTCAAGTAGGACAAACGAGAAACAATGATGGTCTTATTTATAGCAATTTAATTCATGCACAACGTGAAGGAAATGTTTACAGCAACCTTCCTCCATCGTCTGATATGTTTGCTAATGGTGGTAAGACTAAATAATGCAATTAAGTTGTAAATTACCACAATTTTGTTTTAGACGATTTACCACCCCCTCCACCTCCGCCTGAATTGAGTGGACCTTCAAGTGATTATGCTCCGTGCACTGTTAACACAAATCTGCCTCCGCCACCCGATGATCTACCACCGCCTCCATCACCTGTTAGCTCGAGCTATAGTGAACTAAGGAGGGCCACCATTCCAGGCCAGGATTATCCAAATTATAGCTTAGGCTCGCAGGTATGTACTATTTTAGCTTCAATTTGTGATAATTCTACAAAATTTTGTTTAATTTAATGCTAAAGCAATATAGTGGATATGAGGGCTATTATGGATCGCAGGTTTACAATTTGATTAGATACAATTAGGATTTGATTTAAAAATAGTAAAATTGCAGGCGTCATCGACTTATGAGTCTATTTATGAGCCTATTAATCCAAGGCCTCCAAGTCAGATGTCTTCTCGATCAAATTACTCGTTGTATGCTCCTTATGTGAGCGGAGGTAGCAATGCATCGGGCCCCAGCCAATCTGCTAGCAGAGTAGGCATACCAAAGGAACAAGAAGTGGATGCCTTGACTAATTTGTTAGTGCAAGGCATGGATGATAATGTTGAGACTGATTTTTATGGAATGTGTGTGAAGTGTGGGGAGAAAGTTGTTGGAGAGAATAGTGGTTGCACTGCGATGGACAAAATATACCATACGACTTGTTTTACTTGTCATCATTGCGCTGTTAATTTACAAGGCAAACCATTCTATTCTCTTGATGGAAAACCATATTGCGAGGAAGATTATTTGGTGCGTTGGCTTTATTTAATTTTTAATCAAAAACTAATGAGGTTGTTTTTTTTTTAAGAATACTTTAGAGAAGTGCTGTGTGTGCACTAACCCCATTTTAGATCGAATTTTAAGAGCTACAGGGAAACCTTATCATCCAAAGTGCTTCTGCTGTGTGATTTGTGGCAAGAGCTTGGATGGGATACCTTTCACGGTCGATGCAACTAATCAGATACATTGCATTGAAGATTTTCATAAGTGAGTTGTTAGAACTGTTTTAAAGTGATTTGAATGTTGTGTTTTGTAGGAAGTTTGCTCCGAGGTGTTGTGTGTGTCGACAGCCCATTATGCCAGAACCGGGGCAAGACGAGACTGTGAGGGTGGTGGCTTTAGATCGCAGTTTTCATATACAGTGCTACAAATGCGAGGTACGTGATTATATGATAATAGTATTATGCATGGTTTTTGCATTGTTGATCATCGGTACTTTAGGATTGTGGGCTTGTTTTATCATCAGAGGCAGAAGGGCGCGGATGTTATCCATTGGATGACCACGTTTTATGTAAAAGTTGTAATGCCAAACGTGTACAGGCTTTAACACGGCATATGACTACAGAATTATAATTTTAATTCGCGTTTTTGGAAGCTTAATGCATAGATTTGACTAATCCTTTTTTATTTTGAGTTGGATTTTCCAAAGTAACTTATTTTAGTTTAATTGACTGAAATTGAAATGAATAAGACTTTAGAATTGTTATTAAAGTGATTAGCTGCTTTGCCTTTTTTGCTTTCCTAAATTGTCGCTTCAAGCTAGAAATTCTCTTCGACGAAAGGACTTCCATCGGTGATCCAAATGGAGATCTCAAAAACACTCGGTGCATTCCATTCAATTGTTGCATTTACTTTGTTTTTTATATTTTATGAGTATCTGTATTTTATTATAAGTTTTAGGCGTATCCCAATGTTGGGAGCGCAGGGTAATATTAATATATTTATGGAATATATTTTATGCTCAACTTGATAGTTTAGAATTTGTGGCCTGTAAGCCGCAAATCTGGCGATTATTGTGCCAATGTATTAATGTGATTATAATTAGATGTTAGATAATGTAATTTATATCGAAACTTTCACATATTTACTACTTATTAAATGTGCTTTACTCAGAACAAACTCAACGGTTAAGAAAAAACAAATTAGTCACTTAAACTACGATACGTTTAACAACTCATGGTCCTCCGGGTGGTGGAGGAACATAATTAGGATCGTCAGATTTGCATTCAGCTTCCCAATCCTGTGGTATAACAGATTTAGTTAACTCAACTAACTTATTCAAAGGGCAAAATTTGTCGCAATTGGGTATTTGTAACTGGTGTGGTGGATCGGCAGATGTACCATTTCTTAAAAAGATCTACAAGAGACTTGTGTATTAAACTAAACTATTTTAATCACTTCTGGTATTTACCTCAAGCCCATATTCATTTGTGGAGCGATCCAAAGAGAATTCAAATTGCATGTTAATACCAAAGCCCGGAATCTGTGGATCCCAAACGCCCAAACTACTTAAAATGTTTACGATGGTCGAATCATGTCCTATGTAAAGAATGGCTTTTTGTTCTTTCGGTTTAATGGTACCTTCCGCAACACTTTTCCAATCTTTGAGCAATTTCTTAAGTAACACACCTCCTTTCAGTCGGTTAAGCTTATCGTTGTAAGCATTTAAAACATAAGCAAAGATCGTAGGCTCTAAAAGCTTTTCTGGATAATAAGATTTGCTCCACTGAGGTAACTCAAGCCCGAAATATTCCTAAAATTATTTAATATAATACCTATCGAAGGCAATATTTTAAAAGACTTGCCTCTGACATGAGTGTTGTAAACACATCTTGAGCGTCTTCAAAAGTCTTAACGTTCTTCCCAGTGAACTTAGAAACTTCTTCGAAGACTTGTGTGTATTTATTTAGTTTCTCTTGGATGTCAGGCGTCTTCATGACTCGATCTAATTCTAAATGGTACTGGGCACAGGGTCTTCGGACCAATAAAAGCTAAATTTATTGAATTAGGGCATGGTTTGATCAAAATAGTGTAACTTACGTTATCTGTGTCGAGAGGTTCTGCGTTGGTAGGAATAGGTTGCCAGTCTAAAGGCCCCATTTGTTATCTGCATCTGGAGGCCATAGACCTGAGTTGATACATTGTGCTGTTACCTTTGTGCGGTCCACATCGGTTGTTTGTACATAGTATAACAAAGGTGAATAGTGATCACCCAAAAATTTTCCATAGCGTTCTCTGAATACTTTTCCAAAATTATATAGTTCTAATTTACCTTTCTGTAAAGAAATAGATTAGTTTTTGAAGGAATTTATTCTAAAGTGATATGAGTACATTTTAAATTAGAAGTGACTAAAAGTTAGGGAACTGTAAAATATAGAATAGCTTGAACTACACAGTTCAGTGTTTTTCGAATAGATGGCGCATAGGTATAGAAAAATAAACTTTTAAAATTATATACTTATTGTTTCTTTTTAATCGAGTAATTATAAATCAGTAATTACGTCCTTGCAAACAAATTATTGCGTAAATTCGAAACCATAATAATTAAATTTACGTGAGGAAGAAAATAATTAGATTTGAGGTATGAATACTTAAATACTTACATTAGTTACTTGTCCCCATCCAGTGGGGTAAAAAGTATGATTGATGTATGGATCATTGGGATATGTATCAGCCGGAGCCCTTATTCCATGTCGGGAAATCTAAGTTATTAAATATTTTAAATTAAAGTAATAAGAAAGAAAAAGGAGGCTTACGATATGTAAAAATTTAAGATCCTTGTTGTCGGCTCCAAAAACGGTATGGTGAGCGAGGGCGAGAGCTCCAACTAAAATTGCAAGCGCCACCACCATAACGATGATGATTATTTCCTTAGAAGAACACTAACAATAAGAAATAGACAAATTATGTCGGTTTATATATCAACAATAGTTCAAAGGTTGTTTACATTTTTTTTCCTCAATTTTACAAGGTTTTTAAGTTACATTTGCATATCTATACTCTTTTATTTTGGATTTGCTAATGTAATAACTTATCTAAAACTAGTGTAGCGACAAATTTGTTGTTATCGAACCACACGACAGATTAGATACTAACAAGCCACGGGTAAAAAAATTTTACCTTCATTAAAATGTTATTAAATAACAATTAACTTTCCGTTTGTGCACAAAACGTGCGAGGTGTTCAACTCAAAAAAAACTATTTAAAACTATTTCATTCATTCGATTAAATGTAAAGGTAATAATTAATACATTAATATTGATATCATACAACTAGCAATCAATTAGTTAGAAATGTGTTTTTAAATGTTAATTAATTCGGATGCCCAGTTTTTTACAAGGACATAGGACAAAATAAGCCTGTTCTAAATTTTAATAGGCAAAAAATTGTTTATACTATTACAAAATAGTTATTTATTACTTATTAAAACACGATACTCCAAAAATAACAAATATTATTTAAATATAAAATTTTAAATTGCCCAATTTGAAATATCACTCAGGATTTGAGCATTCGATTTCCCAATTTTCAGGTACTATAATTTCAGTTAATTCGATCAATCGATCTAAAGGACAGAATGCTTCGCAGCTTGGCACTGTGAGTTGATATCTAGTTTCACTGTTACTCACATTTTGAAAGTAGATCTACAAAAATATTGCTTATCAACAAATTATTAATCGTTTAATTTAATAAACCTCAACACCAAATATTTTTGATATGGAATCTTGATACAATTCCAATTGAATATTCATTGCATAGTTTGGAAGTTGAAGGTCCCACACTCCCAATGCCCTCATTAAATATACAACAGCCTCTTCTTCTCCAACGTATAAGAAGGCTTTACGATTGGATGGCTTTAATTTCCCTTCAGTAACAGCCTTCCAGTCGGTTATTATTTTTTTCAAAAATACTCCTTTAAAACATAATAATATAAGCAGGTTTTTATTAAATCTTTACACACACATGTACCTCCTGTTAGTCGATTTAATTTATCACTGTAAGTGCTGTATATGTAACTCATAACTGTAGGTTCTATCAACTTGTTTGGATAATAATTGTTGCTCCATGATGGAAGAGCTAAACCAAATGCTTCCTAAGATTTATTAGAATAATCTTTAATCAATCAACTCACTTCTGCCTTGAGGGTTTTGTAGATTTCCTTGACATCATTAAAATCCTTTACAACTTCGCCCGTATGATTTGTAAGCACCTCAAATATTGTTTTATAGCTTTCAAGTTTATTTTTAACATCTTCATTTTGGGAAGACACATTAGCCAATTCCAAATAGTATTGTGGACATGGTTTGCTTGGCTTTAACAACTAAAATTAATCTTTTTAATTAATGTTTGTTAAATGTTTTCTAAGTGGATTACAGTATCAAGATTAAGAGGCTCTGCATGAACAGGAATCGGTTGCCAGTTGAGTGCACCCCATTTTTGATCCTTATCTGGAGGCCAGAGTCCAGCATTTATGCATTGAGCTGTTGTTTTCGTTTTATCTAAGTCTGTAGTTTGTGTATTGTATATTTCAATGCTAAAATGGGATCCCAAATACTCATCGTATAATTTCCTTAGTCTCACACCTTGATAATAAGCCTCCAACTTGCCTTGCTGAAATATAAAGCTAAATAATATTGAAATAAAGCTTACTTGTTAATTATTTACATTTGATAGTTGTCCCCAGCCAACAGGGAATAAAGTTTCATTAATATAAGGATCGTTGGGGTATGTCTTGCCTGGTGTACTAGCTGCATGATTAAATACCTAAAATTATCTCTTTAAAACTATGTAGGATTTTAAAAAGTACTTACTATATGCAATAATTTGAGGTTCTTCGTTTTTATCTTACTGCTCTCGTACACACTTAATACTATTAAAAGTACAAACGCCAAAGCCCCCACGACCATTCCAGATACGAATACATTCTTTCTCTGAAAGTGCAGGCATCAGATTCATATACAAAAACAAGATATATGCATTGAGGCTGCATCCTACCTGCATTTTATTACTAAAAACATAAGGTACTAATAAAAGAGGTTATGGTATAAAATTTTTATACCTCGAAGGCAAATATTTAATTGAATAGATAACCTTGTAGAAACTTTGGCGTTCTTATTTAGCTTTTATGGTAATTATTACACAACACTTATTATTTTATCTTAAATATTGTAAATATTTAATAAAGGTTATAACTCAAGGTTAACCGGTTTTGTTTATCAACAAGTGGTTGTAGTTTTGCCAAGCTTTGGGTTCAGCCCTTCTCGAAGAGATGGCGCTAATAGTACTGTCGTGTATTATTTAAATAATTTTAATAAACTTTACTTCTATAAATAACAATTTATTGAAAATTATACAACGAATATTGGTGCATGTGTATGTAAACTATATCAAAAATTTAAATTGTGTACGATAGCGAATTGTTTAAAACTGTTTTTGATTATTACTTTAGAAAGTTAAAATACCATCGAATGTGTGTTGAAAGCATTGATTATTTTTCGTCTTAACTATTTACTAATGATTATAATAAATCGGTTTATTGTATGAAGATAAGAGTGTCCTTTCTAATGAATTAAGAAAGAAAGAAACGTTTCTTTAAAAAAATATGCCGTCGTACTTTTAGCAACACGAGCTGTTACTAAAATTAATACAAAAATTTTGAATTAGGAAAGAATCAAAATGTTAAGCTTTTAAGCTTAAGTTTAATACACTTTAAGCTGATGCTTATCGTCAAATCCAGCCGAATGTCCAGCGTTACGAACTATGAAGTTGGTGCCATCGTAATGCATACGACGTTCACCTCGACGTACAAATAAGTGTCCCGTTTGTCCCAGCGAACCAGTACAATGCAAAAATGGAGAACTCACACAAGCTGAACCATTCGTAGGCGATGTACGTAATGAAAATTTGTTACTGTTGCGTCCAATCCTAAATATTCATTCACATTAACTGTTTGCTGCAAATTATTTCTAAACTCACCGTACGAGCCCATCAGTTGTTTGGGATATTCGTATATTATTTATTATCCAATTATCTGTGCCATCTTCGGTTATCCAAAAATTAGAACCTTGTAAAATCGTCATGGCTTCGTTTATGTTTTGAGATCCAAAATTGCTGGGCTCGAAGTGAGGGCTGTCGCTAATTTTTTAATTTAATATTTTTCAAAAGTTTTACTTATAATTGTGAATTACCTATAAAAGACGTTAACCGAAAAGTCTTGTGTTAAATCTGAAAAACTATCGGTGGTTGTTCGGGTTCCAGCTGAGTCTACTAAGTAAACTAAGGCACATTGACCACTGGTAAAACTTACACCCTTATACCACATTTTGGCGTATCTAAAAACTATGTTTTTAAACCTTCCTTTAATTTTAAAAGATAATCTTACTTATTATTGCCCCCTGTATCATAGGCAAGTATTTCGACTCTAGATCCATATTGATAAACCCTACCATTGGGATGTAAGAGTGCGGAAGAGCTTCCAGTGGGGCTTAGGGCTAATACAATCCCACTTTTGTAATTCATAACACGTACAGCTTTGTCTAAGGAGATGTCGACTCTTACACGATCGTGGAGACGTAAAGATATAATGCCTTGAGGAGAAATCGAACAGCTACCCCCCATACTCCCATCCTCATGCCAAATATCCTTTAAAAACTAAGATTAACTTTGGGGGAACTCCCTGAAAGATTGCTTACCGTGTAATCATCCACATAATAAGCTTTGTTGTGAAGTATTCGAGGTAACCATTGTCCCCCTTCATAAGGTTTTAAATCGCGAATGTTTGTCTCTTCGCTTAAATAAGAATTGGTATAAACACTACGACTCCGTGGTTTTTGGCCTTCTTTTCGTTGGGAATCTGCTGACTTTGGCTTTGGAGTTGCATATTCTGTAAAAGTTACTGCTAAACAAACCGAATTAGAGCGGAAAATCTGTTTTAGGGGTGGAGGGATTGATACCTTTACGTCTGTACACTTTTCCTGTGCCTTTATCCATCTTTAACGTTTATAAGATAATAAATTTTGAAAATGAAATGTCGTTTCAAATGATACTTTGTTTATTTGAAAACAACCATGGAGTCCTGAGATGTTTTTAAATACAAAATAGGGAGTACCTTTAGGGCTTTGTTGACTGCACAAAATCAACCACGTTATTCCCTTTAAATCAGTTCGCTTTACTTCGGTCAGATTTCGAAAATAATGCCCATTTTACATCAAGAAAGAGCTCAACTGAAACACTTGTGTTTGACAAATGTGGATTAATAATAATTGTTGTTTCCGTGGTAACTGTTTACAAACTAAATAAATATAATCTGTTTTTAATCATATTCTTGCAGAAGTTACCACAGATTTGTTAACCAAATTGGATAATAGTTTATCATTTAATGTTAGCTTAGGTTATTGTTTATAAGTATTGTTGAAAGGTAATCAACATTGAAATGTTCACTAGAAATTAAATTATTATTGTTATGGTGAATAAGACAAATAATTATTTCTCACTTTAGAGGTATTGAAAGGGTGTATCTTGATACATCAAAATAAAGCTTAAATATCAAACTTTCTTCTAACTCTAATTTTGGTTCTTTCAAGTCATATCTTGATTGTGAACCTTCAACAACTTGCCAATGGAAATCTCGGATCACAAATGAATTCTACTGGTATTACAGCTACATTTAAAAAACTGGACTACCTACAAAGACAGCTAAGTAACATTTATGCTAATTATATTTCTTAATTACTTATATAGTATCGTTTCAGATTCCTGATAACCAACGACAATTGTCAACTAGTTAGGATGTAATGTGGAGGATGAGTTGAATTATAAATACAGTCTTCCTTGATTATAAATATAATTAGTTCTTTTAAAATGTAGATACATTTATCAAACATATTTGTTCTATTATAAAGCAAATAAATCTTGCATAAATCCAAAAATTTCTATAAGTTAACCTAAAAATAAATAATATTATAAAGCTTTTTGCTATCCAAAATCATTCCCTTTAATTGTATTTATTTCTTATATGGATTATATATTGATTTACTTAAATTGATGATTTTATTAAAATATGTATTTAAGGTTACGGTAATTCTTGCGCTTAATGATTATGCAATCTGCAATGCTGCAATGTAGGCGATGTTGCTTATGTAAAACTGCCGGGTACGAGAAAATTCGCCTAAACTTCGTCAAATTTTCGAAAAATTTGATATTTTCCATCAGGAGAACATCAACACGCAGAGGTAAACGTCCAAAAAGTGGGTTGGTATAACTTCTTTTTCTAGTAACATTTCGAAGTTTGGCATGTATGAATTACATACGATAACCTCATAATTTGTGGAAGGCGGTTTAATAATCTCAATATTAATATTTATTTATTAAGTATTGTAATTAACGTAAGTACTGGAAAATAATTTAATACAGTTTTTTATTGTAGAAGCATATGTGATACAAGAAAACCAGTGATGGCTTGGCAAGAGATTACAAAGGCAGAAAAGGAAAATAGACACGAATTAATACTATCAGGGAATGAAATAAGCGAAAGGATTACTAAAGGAGGCATAGATCCAACCTTATTTACTTTAATTAATTTAAATTATTTAAATATTCACGAAACAAGTTTGAGGGCCATCCCCGATGAAATCGGCCTATTGATCAATCTACAAACGTTAGTTTTACATTCAAATAAACTAGAATCAGTCACTCCGAAATTAAAGGAGCTCCAGAAGCTAAAAGTATTGGATTTATCACATAACAGCATTAAAGAAGTTCCTGAAGAGATTTCCCAGTTATTGCAAATTGTCACATTGAATATTTCTAATAATGCTTTAGAGAAATTCCCCACGTTTATGAAGAATGAAAAACTAACAGCTTTAGATTTATCAAACAACAAGTTACAAGTTTTTCCCGAAGTCTGTTTCGCAAAGTTGCACAATCTTACAGAACTACGTTTGACTGCTAATGAGATTGAAGTTATTCCAAATAATATAAATGCTTTAACTAATTTAAAGGTATTTTATATTAATTTGAACAAAATTAATGTTTTACCAGGCGAATTATCAGAATGTAGCAAATTAAAAGGTATGTGACCAGATGTTGTCTTAACATGATGCTTAATCAATTCTTTTTACAGAGATTAATTTTAAAGACAACCCAGTAACAGATAAACGTCTACTAAAACTTATAAACCAGTGCCATACAAAGCAAGTTTTAGATTATCTTAAACAAAATTGTCTTACAAAATCTTCCGGAAAAAAGGGTAAAAAAGGAACCAATAATAAAACTGATGAAGATAACGTAGAAAATGCAATAAAAGAGTGCTTGTATAAGCTGAATATCCTACATTTCACTAATGATAACTTAAAAGTGATTGTCACAGAAGAAGTAAAGAAAGTACGACCACATCTTGTTGCATTTTCAGTATTAAATTTACAATTCACCGAAGAGGTCTTCAAGAGATTTATACAATTGCAAACGAAGTTACATGTTGGCATTTGTGATAAACGAAATGTGGCTACAATAGCTACTCATGACTTAAAGAAGCTTGTAATATTGTTTGTTATTCAATTTTGGCGTGATTAATATTATTTTCGTTTATAGGCTGAAGGTAATGTTACTTACACAGCTCTTCCACCTGATGTACTGAAAATAAGAGCTTTAAATAGGCAGCAAACTATGACAGGGGCACAATTATTTTTGAAATTACAAACAGAGGCTGAGAACATTCGAAAAGAGAAGAAACGAAACGTTTACTCAGGAATACATAAGTTTTTATACTTGATTGAAGGCAAGCCCAAGTATCCCTGTCTTCTTAGTTCAAACAATGATGTCATATCATTTCCTCCAATCACAAATTCTGAACTCACAAAGGTAATTATCATTTAATCTCTGAACTATTAATTCTTCAATGTAAATCTTTAGGTAACATTGAATACAGAATCACTTTTTGTCGAAGTCACAAGTGGATCATCTTTATCGGTTTGTAAAAAGATAGCAGACACCCTATTAAAAGAAATGTTGCCTTTGTTTGGGAATTCACTTACAGTGCAACAAGTTACGAATGTTGATATGGAAGGAAATCTGAAATCTGTGTATCCTTCGAGGACCGATTTATGTTTTGAAGAGAGCGAACGAATTCAAGTATTGCGTGAATAATGTTTTTTTTTTCACTAAAACTCATTCATATGGTTTTTATTAAAGGCTTTTGACACTTACATTAAGTTATTTTTTATAGGAACGAAATATTCATAAATTATTTCTTATCTACATTTTTGGCATCAAGTTACTCTAAAAATAAATCATCTTTGATTGGAATACACGTCACAAACTTCCTTTTGCCTTTAATCTAAGAATAAGTAGCTGAAGTTAAGCAAATGGGCATGGAATTGACTGAGTAATATCGAGATTAAATGGGTGTTTGATGGTCTAATAGCAATACAAAGTAAAAGCTTCTTATTCAGCTTTCTTTGCTAGATCCTTCTTCCGTTCATTTACATCTATAATGGCAAGATTCTTACTGGCTACAATAAGATGTAAAAGGGATATTCCAGACTTCACCAAAGCTATAGGAGCTGATAAATACACAACAATTTTAAATAATGACAATCCCAGGACTGTAATAAAAACAATTATTAATAAACTTTAATATAATGTTTTGCACATACTCAGTGGTCCTTGAGAGAAGTAAAGAAGATATAGAGCACAATAAAATGCTTCATTTCCAGCACACATCCAAAACAAAACTGTTCTATTCGTATAATATATGTTCATAATGGGATTCTCTGACATATCCACAAATTTGTGGCTACTCTTCCCTTGTAGGATAGATCTATAGTACAATATACATAAAATTAAACTTACACTATATAAAGACTTACGTATGTAAAAATATCCAGTGACAAGCAATATCAATGGTCATAGACATAAGGAACAAAAACGAATAATCAGGATAGAAGCGAGCTAAGACTGCACATAAGCACATTGTTCCACAACGATCCGTAAGTTGGTCCAACATAGCACCGAACTTTGTGCTTTGGTTGAAGTACCTCGCAGCATGTCCATCAAAAGCATCCAATAATGCAGACACCACATAGCAACTCACAGCGATTGCACAATTTGTGGGCATAAAATAAAACGAGATGATAGCAAGAATTATACGACAATAACCTAAAATGTTAGATAAACAAGTGAAAATCGACAAACAATTCCTGCTTACCAATCAAGTTTGGAACAAACAGAAAGATGTTTTCTGAGTCCATTTTATATGTTTTATCCAAATAACATGTATTGATGTATTTACATGACGTTTCAACAAGGTAAAATATACGTTTCTTATATTTGTTTCACAGTTAAGTTCAAAGTTTCCAAAGACGTACGTCCAATTTGAATTTTAGCAACCCCGTTTGAATTTCGTCTTTGGGCCAACAAAATAACTAATTTATTGGAAAATGGAAAATTAATCAACTTTACTAATGTATAGTTCAGAGTTTCTAGTATTGTAAGAAGAATATTGCACTCCTAAATCTATTCCTACAGAAAAAATTAAAAGAATCCATTTCTAACTGAGAAGATTGGCTGCACTGGTTGTGAAATTGAAAGTCCATTTAAATCAGTTCCAAATGAAAAAATGAGAATCAAAGCAAAGGCGTTTGCAAAGCAATACTCATATGTCATGTAAGTATTTATTAAAGCTTAAAATTAAAGTTATAATTGTGGACCCAGTTGCAGTCTAGGTTTGAAAATTGTTTACTTTATCTTAATTATGGAAAGAGATTTAATACTAGAGTAACGCCAGATATTTTTAAAAGTGCATAATCAACTTTTTACATTAAAATAAAGAGATCATATTGAATCGCAAAATCAAATATAACCAAAAACAGATTCCTGTATTAAAAAAATCACCTAGAATTGATACTGTAGTTCACAGTATCGATGAGACGTGTCGCGTTCGTCTCTTTTTTTGCAAATGTCTTGTAATGGCTGTCGGTGAAAATGTGCTATTCTTGTAGAAAGGACTACATAAATTAGTTTATAGTGTATAAAAATAATTAAACAATTATGTTAAATACAATAAAATGTCAGTGCGAATGCAATATATAACCTACAAATTAAGTGACTGGTGACAATTGACAGTTTCGGTTGAAGTTTACACGGGCTTCGAAAATGGCCCCTTCTCCCGAAAATGACAATACACCAAAGGCTCCCGATAAAAATGACAAAGCAAAGTTAGAGACAACAATAACAGCACCTACTGCTGGGGCACAGGACCCCGAAAATACTGCTTCTGGACCCGAAAACAAAGTACGTATTGTATTTGTTTGCTTAACGATTGTGTATCTTTCAGTAGGTTCGATGTTAGTTAGAAAGATCAGTAATTAAAGCGCTTTACGGCAATAAATACCATTAATTTGTGCTGCTTAAATGTTATATTCTTCGAAAAAAAATCGATTTTCACGTAATAGTATTTTACGATACGTCGAAAGAGTGCAAATGGCTGCCCTCATACGCTGACGTATAAACCGATGTTTTCAGAAGAAATACAATCCCGACATCTTCGATTATATACTAAATTTTGCGAAATCGTGCTCGAGAATTATCAAAATTTCCATAGATTTCAACATAGTGATCTGCATATCCCAAAGAGAAATCACCAACGTTTAAAAAACTAGTAAAATGACGTAGCGATTTGGGCGTAATCTTTGTCGAATTTTTCCCAAGAATTTATCACGTGGTTTATGTACTAAGCAGTGTTTTTAAAGAGATTTCGAACCCCTTTTTATTAACTGACTTTTTTTAGGATGCTTCGGTATCGAGGTTGAACGATATCGAACTGAAAGCTTTGCTCGATGAAGCCATCAATTACAAAATTCCCAAAGATAGAGTGGGCACTAGTAAACTCTTTCAGGTGAGTACTCAGCACAATTACGAAGCTCGCCTATTAAAAACAATGCTTTTAGAACTTATTAGAGAAAGCTGAAGAAGATGATCGTAAGGCTCGTGCAACAAGTGCCAGTGGCTCGGAATCGGTTCGTTACTACAACACTACTGCCACGCACCGCACCAGGCGTCGCAGAGAAGCCAATTCCGTCTCTGAGAATTTGACTCACGGTGGAAGCCTCAATAACTTGGCCAAAGAAGAATTATATGCTGCCACTAATCATTTACACAGACCACCAAAGACTGTTAGTGCTAGGCAACGGCAAGGAGGTTAATTTTATTCAATTCTAATGTTTTGTAGTACTTTAAATTCAATCATGCGTTTTTAGGGAGTTTACCTTGTAATGTTAATGCTGGGGTAACGCCTTCATATGATAAGCAATTCTTTGAAGAGGCTCGAAAAAAGAAAGAGACAAAAATTGAATACACAGCTATCGATATGGAATCTGAGAGTTTATTAGAACACGATTCTCTTAGCCAAAATTACAACGAACAGTCCGATAGCGAAGTCCTACCACCTCGAATACCGAGGATACCGATGAAGTATACATCTAGAATTAATTTAGAAATAGGTGGAAGTACGTTTCTTTTTATATTTTATATAGTCTTGTTAAATGCGATTTATTTTAAGATCCGGCAAGCAGTAGTAACGTAGACGATTCTCTGACGGTATCAGCTTTGGAAAGAGCATCCATCGAGAAATCAATAGAGAACGAAATCACACATAAGCCAGTGGAAACGAGCACAGCCACTGCACGATATCAGCCACAGTATAGCCTCCTAATGCCCACACCTTTATGGTCTTACAAAAAGGCGGTCGATGATAAGGTAAAATCTTTAATTTTGCTCAGTTCAAACTATTGCCAACTTGTATTTGTAGAAAGTAGACGAAAATGGTAATGCCCTCAACCAGAACAACTCAGATTTAAAGAAAAATAAAAAGAAAAAGACTCAGACTGATAAAAACGTTGTTGTATTAGCAGCCAAAGATGTACGTTCGTATATCTCTTAATTTACCGCTTAAATCTAAATCACTAAATGGGGCTCTTTTATAATTAGTTAATTCTTGTAGGTTGCCGGACACAGGAGCGATATAATAAATGACCTCGACAAACTGGTCGAATACATCGGAGGCAACGAAGAACAAACAGGAGCCAAATCTAAGGGACTAAAGAGTGGCAAATTCCACAAACATCATTTCGCTGCAGGTGATGATAAAACAAGCAAGAAACAACGCACTCGTTCTAAAGTTAAAGCAGAAAGTCGACACAAAAGCAATTCCATGGAGGAAATATCGATCAGTAAATTAGACGACTTTCATTTTACCCCAGATTGTGATTTGAGCAAAGTTCCACTTAGAAGCACCAAGAGCAATGCTGACAGACCCAGAGAACGTCGGTCTTGGGGCAATTCAGAGGTAAGCTCTCGGTTATTAATCTCAAAATTGTACACAACCTTCTTTTTAGAGCTTGACATTGCATGCGTCGGCTGAGAACTTGGAAACTTCCGATTTCCGAGTGGTAACCAAAAAGAAGAAGAGTAAAAAACGTAGGAATTCGGTGAGCGGTCGTAGACAGCCTTACTCGCAAGATACGCAAGATAACGAATTTAATCGCGTCCCTTCGCCTGAACTCAGACGTAAATCAGCTTGCTCTGCCCCCCACAGTGATAAGTCGAACGATTCTTCTGATGAAGACTCCGATTCTCTACCTATC
Source organism: Sinopyrophorus schimmeli (assembly GCA_036325965.1). Lineage (NCBI taxonomy): Eukaryota > Metazoa > Arthropoda > Insecta > Coleoptera > Elateridae > Sinopyrophorus > Sinopyrophorus schimmeli. The sequence goes on from JARFIZ010000068.1 coordinate 598,804, forward strand.
GATCCCATTCATCCCGATGCAAACTTAAACTTGCCAATATCCTATGCGGATATTGCGAAAAATAGTTCGTTTGATAAAGAGAGACCTAAGTGGAATCGGCCCCCGAGCGAAAGACGCAACAATCAAAACAAAGAGAAAATCCCTCTGGCAATCTTGGAGCCTTTAGAGTGCAGCAAAACAGAACCTGAGAAAGTAACACCTAAAACAAAACCAAATCAAACCATTCTGACTTCTCCGAAGCTCCAGATTAATTTACCGTTAGATAAGACTACCGAAGCCAAACCTATCGAAAGCATCCCTGTTACTAAGACTTCTCCACCGCCTGATGTTCAGAATATCCAGAATTGGCCAACGATTCAAAACCATAATAATATTAATAATAATAGGAATATTACTACTTTAGTTACAAATAAGAATAATCAAAATGTGTCTCAGAAGCCTGTACAGAATCGACCATCCCCCCCGAATAATAACATAAAAAATTTAAAGAACACTCAGCCGCAAAATAAGGCTGGGAGTTTCGTAAATAGAAGCAATACAGTTCCAAATAATATACACATGGAAGCCGCCGTACAACTCCTCCAAAATACGGAACAAGTTTGTTTGAATAACATGCAGATGTTGCCTCATAATATTCCCGATGTCCAGACCATCGAGAAGATGCATTTCAAGCAGCTCCAACAAGCTATGAGTCCCGGTTTTGTTTCTCATAATCCACAGGAAGCCATTCCAAATCACATGAACACACATATGCCAGGAGGATACGTACCAGCATTTATGAACCCTATGACTAACATCCCTCCTCAGGAAGCCCACAGTAGAACAGTAAATGAAGTAGACACGTCGGTTGTGCCTGGTTCAGAAAATTGTGATAGTGACAGAACTAGCTCTCGGCCAGCTGTTGTTATTTTAAGTGGTGAATGTAAAGAAGTGTCTGGGCTTACGTTCGGATTTGATATTAACGAACAGTTGTTATCGGATGATGTATGCGAGAACTTTACCTCACGATTTTTCGTTCCAAACGTTTTTCAGAACCACAACCACGACAAAATCGTTAATTTTATTGGGCTTGGTAAGTCACATATTTTTTCTAATTCGTACCTAATGCGATCAGATATAAATTTGTAATTTTTCAGCTTGGGAGGACATCGTATGTGAGGGCAATGGAAAGGTGAAGTATTTTAGCGAAAATTTATAATGAGTGTGCTTCGGTTTATGTGATTTGGATTGGATAGACTTTTAGTAAAATTTTAAACTTCGGAAAAAGGAACCAGTGTAAGTGTGTATAACTAGTTGCCAAATGTTAGCTTTTTTTCCATTTGTGATTATTTTTACTTTAAATTAAAAGGAAACATCTTTTTATTAACAACAACTATTCTAGGATAAAGGACACGGCGTATAAGTTATTTTATTTATTAAAATAATTAGTGTGAGATGTCGAAGTGTAATCGGGAGCAAAATACTTGCACAATTCTTTATTATCCGATTCAATGAGTGCGGTACGGGTATTTAAACATTTTTTTCTGTTAATAGTTAATAATAATAAAATGATTTACCGCATTCTATTTATTAGTACTGCCATGAGACTTCTTAATACGGACTCAAGCTTGGATATTTTGTGTTACAATCATCATCATTACTATTATGAAAAGTGGAGTGTGATAATAACAAAAAAAAATAATGCTAAATTTTATCCGAGCAATCATTAATGTTGCTTTAACTTTTATAATTTTGTTGTTATGTTTGTTAAATGAGCGATCAGAAATATATATTATATAAATATGTAAAAATGTATGTACTATAAAAATTAAGAAAGATATTTTATGTATAAAAGTGAGCTACATATAATATTATACACATACATACTAAAATATCAGTAGGCTTTTTAGTTAGTTACCTGGTTTTTAATGGCATCGACGAAGGCACACCCTTTGTAACTTTGTCGGACCATTTGACTGCTTACAGGAACGAGTGTAATATACTTACATCATTAGAAACATTTTTCTTTTTTTGTTCTTCTTAAATTAAATTATTTGTAAACGCAAAAATGATATGTGATACATCACATGAACCATCACTCTGTACTTACGATATACAAATCGATCACCATAAACCTGCATGTATCACACATCCTTTAAAGCGAAGAGAATACTTGTTATTTATTTTGCATTAAATATATTCTAGTTAGCTAACATTATAAGTAACAATAAATGAGATGGTCGGTTTATAAATATCTCAGACCCATATTAAATTTCCATTTAGATTTTTTTAATCGAAAAGGTTGAGGTATTTATATAGGATCATAGGACTATGTATATGTATTTTGGAAATGCTAAGTCATCTTTATGTTTATTTTATAATGACCTACCATTGTGGCTGATTATTAATGAAATATCCGATCTTAGGAAAAGAGCCCTGGCTATTGTGTAGCGTAGGTTTTTTAGGAGTTTTATAAAATTTGCAAGGTGCATCATGAAATTTTAAAGCCTCGTCGTTTGGAGTGCTTTTAATTCTAATTTTAGATGTTTACGTTAAGTGCAACTCGAATTCTATCAGGCTTTTAAATTTCATCGAGCACTTATTGGTATATAAAAATAATATAATTGTACAGATATTATTTTGATATAATTATTTCTGTCTGATTTTTTTGTATGTTTTCGAAATTGATTGTTTTTCTTTTTTTTGCATAAGTAAAGTCCCCCACTTAAAATGATATGCCACTTCACTTGGACGCTCTCTAACAAGAATTAAAGTTCAATTTGTTATTTTAGATTGTATAATAATACGTAAAACAATAGCCACAATAAGAAATTTTGGAAATCAGTATTCTGTTCAATCTGTATTAAGTACTTATGTTCGATACAATGTAAATAATTCGTGATTAATGTGTGGGACATGCTTTATTCATAGAACACTGTTACATATATCTATTCTTTTTGTTATCATTTCCATAACAAATTGTATTTTTAATGTAGTGTCTGCTTTATGTTGCATAATGATTTGTTTATTTAGCAAAGTTGTTACTTGAAGTTTAACAATAAATTCTTTGAAACTGGTATTAACATTTTTATTTTCAGATTAATCCATCAACAGGCTAGAGAGATTTGTAATTCATTTGTATATGATATCACAGAATACTGTTAGCAGTCAGTGTTTGTATAACTCGTACCTAATATACATCAATATAACCATGAGTCTCACACAAAGATCTCTAATGTAAATGCATAAACAAATTAGTCAGGTATGTTTTATATATACTTTCTTTATTCTTTTGTAATGTATAAATATGTAAATTATAAAAGATTTACTACATAAAATTAAGATTCTTGCAACTAAAATAAGTTAGAAAAATAACTCATTTAGAAACACACTCATACAACAGCTTTCATAGTTACATAAATAACTCTAAAAAGTAATTGCAATAACACAAAACACACGAAATCAAATAAAATAAAGCTTTTAAAGAAGTTACATAATTATAACCTTAAAAAACTTAGTTTTTATTTGCTAGTGCAGGAGTATGTTCATAGATAGCACACGCATGCACTTTTTCTTGATTATTATTAAGTTTTAAATAATTAGTTAATACATAGATGTAATTATCAAATTTGCAAAACTTTAAATATATTGTGTACATCTGATAACAATTTATTTAAAGAAACTAGTCGCATTTGTAAATGTTAGCTTGTTTAACTTTGAACAGTTGGATTCTAACCTCAAATTTTTATGTTTATTTTTGATTTTGTGCTGAAAGTGAACAAGTCTTTTAAAAGTTTTAAACCTTAATTTTGCTCAAATAAAAGCGTATTTTAGAAATGTGTGTTTAAGTTTAATGGGGTTGTATCTGGTGGTGAGAGACATCCTTTTATTATGTGGAACAAATATATAATCTACACTTCAATTTCGGTTTGTGTTTTTGTGATTTTTATTATATAAGGTTAATTATTAATCTTTTTCTTCATGTTGTTATAGTCATCAATTAGAGAAGCACCAATCTTTACTTAATAGATTACATAATAGGAATTATCGTACGTTTAGTAATTATGAAGGTGTTTTTTTGATTTTTTATTTAGACGATACAAACAATTTCTTTGTGTAATTTGTTTATTCGGAAAATAGTATACATAAGTTTTTATTCATAGGTACTTCTGTGAACAGTATTAAACGGAATGTTGCTTTCATTCGATATGTTAGGTATTTTATTAAAAGTATGAACGTTTTCTCATGATTGAAGACGTGAACACTATAAAAAATACGTATCTTTAAGAGCATGTCTTCTGCATACTTGACGTAGAGTTAGGCATAGAACTAAAGTAATATAAAGCCTTTACAGAAGACATCAAACATGCTATTGCTTTATTAAACAACAAAGTCGCATGTTGAAATAGTATGATCGTAAGTAGTTTTGTACTTTCTCTCAAATGAATAACAACCACAACTAGTCAATGTTTAAAACATTGTTTATGTACAATAAAAATTTATTAAAATCAGCTTCGAAATACTTCGACATATGGACGTAGAGAGTAGCTGCTCTTAATACTGTTGTTCCACATGTAAAAGTATTAAAGCTATCGATAAAAATGAACTAGAAGGTGCATAAGAACAGGATCTAATCACAGACACACTAGCGTTCTATATTAGATACGCCTTATTCTAAATAAATCATGCAACTCGTAGAATAAATACTCCCAAACGTGAACAACATAGGTACTTCAACACATACGGTGGGACCAATCGTGTCACTTAGTGTTATATTGTGTTTACGTAGCTTTGTCACAAATCTATTCCGTGTTAAAATTTTATCAGTTTTCGTGACAAATTGTGGCTTATTAGTATACGTTACTTCGAAAGAATTTAATAATTCAGGACGTCATAAGTCAGGGAATCTAAAACATACAACGATTAATAGAAATCGCAAACATCCTTTCCCTCGCTCACCTTGTGGGGTCTTCTGTGTAGTCTTTCGGTATTACAAACAAATTGTTCGACATATTGTTACGAAACTCGAATTGCTGGAACGTTATTTTAGCTGTCACAGTAGGCAGGATGGGTATTTCAACTTTCACAGGAAAACCAGTAGGTAATTTAAATGTGATGAAGTCTCTTAGCTTCGAGAAGTGTTTAAAAGGTGCTATGACTTCCAATACGTTGAGTAACATTTCAACAGATAAAGGAAACTCCGAACTCTGAAAGAATTACATTCAAATTTTATTTTTAAGCCATGTGGTTGATTTACCATTGCTATAGTTGCCTTAAAAGATTTTGTAGACTCTTTATAAACTAGTTCTCGTCCTAATCTAGGATAATTATTTAGTTCTGCTGCTACGTAGTCATCCCACGTTAAATTTTTATCGGGTGGAGGGCTGAGGCTCGTTCGTCTAACAGGCTAAGCTAAGAATTAGCATTGAAATTAACGAAAGTAACATGAGAATACTTACAACACCGTTTTGGTCAAAATTTTGAATATTATAGCCTTTGGTGAAGCTTTCTAGTAAGGCTTTGTTTTTTTGTAGGTCATCATTTGATAAGTGCTCTCTTCGTTTTCTGCTTTCGAGCATGAGACCGTTGACCGAATAAAGCTCGCTCTCGTATTGTCCTGCCACCAATTCCTGTGATTCAGATTGTTTTTAAATTGAACTTATTATTGTAAATCCTACCTTTTTGTCTTCTTTAAAAATCCATCCACTTTGGGCTCTAATAAAAGATATATTCTTTGTGGAGATCTGTGCAGAAAGAATATCAGTTGACATTAATAGATCTACTTCATCTTCTATTTCCATTTCGCTTTCCTGGAATAAATCGGTTTTAGTTTTGTTCGTTACAAGCCTATTGATTATACCTCATATTTAACGTTTTGATATACTTTAAGAACGTTGTCCAATACTGTTAAACTTTTATTAGGAAGAGCATTGCCGTTAAAAATAAAGGATATATCGCCACGCTCCCATCTCATATCAGAAAAATCCACCAAAGTCGTATCGAGCCTTATATTAGCACCACACTTGTATATTTTACATATATCTGAAGGCAAGATCCTTGAAACAAGTGGCACTATAAATAGAAACGTTTAGAGAAAGTCTTGAGGTTAAAAATACATACCCCAAGATTGAAAGTCCCACTTTAGTTCCATATAAAAGTCTCCTATTTGATTTAAAGCTTTTACTAGATTCGGTCTTCGTTCTTCCATTTGCTCTCTAGATTGTTGCCTAAATCTCCTTACCAAAGATGATACTACAAGTATAAAGTTAGATTCTACATTGAATTAAACTAATTTAAGTTTACTTGTTGGTCTATTTCCATAACTCACAGCCTCGGCAAGCACAGTCCACCCCAAACCATTCTTAACTTTTACTGGTGCATCGTGTTTCAATAATAACTGTACACACTCTAAAATTAGATTTAGTAGTAAAAATTGAATGAAATTAGTAAATCATTTACCTTTTCTACCTAACATTACCGCTAAATGTAAAGCTGTATTACCTAGAAAGGTGTACAGAGAGGTTAGGTTCGCTATTGTCTTAGTTTTTAATAAAATAATTACTCACCATGTTTGTCCTTCTCTGCAACGTCTCTATTTCTGATTAATCTCGATAGATTCTTTAAATCATTTTCAAAAACGGCCCTATGTAACGGATATTTGTCATTCTCCATGTTTATATGTTCCAAAACCTACATATTTTGACAGTGTTTTTCTACTAATTTTCATTTCATTATTATTCGAAATTTATTCATAAGTGACTAATACGTGATTCATGTTGTTTATCGAATGCTAATTAAGTGTATATAATTCTTATTCAAATATAAAAAAATAATAATAATTTCTATTCGTAAAGGTTGTGGACCAACCACATCATTAGGTGAACAGACCTTACCAAACGTCAAATGTCATTATGAGTAATTGCATCTTCTTGTTTTCGTAGTTTATTGCATAAATATGTAATTTAATTGTTTATAACCAGCTCAAAGGCATTAGATAAATGTAAGTCTATTATTTAATATAATTTTAACAGAAATTCAAGGCCACTAATTGCACTACAAGATCTTTTAATCACATGACAACAGAATTTTTAATTTCCATCGAAAAACCAGGTTTCTGTGTTGTATTTATTAACTATGGCCTTAATTTTTAGATGGACAAATACGCAGTGGATTTGGACAAAGTTCTAAATGATTTCGAGTATAGTGAACTCACAAATTCTGGTGCACAGCAACTTCGGACTGTTAACCCTTCTGCACTCCACAAACAAGATTTTTATAAATTAAATCGGAAACCTACTAAGCATACAATTAATAATGTATTTCAAAGTTTAAACGAGTATTTAAATACAGATATTGAAGTTAAAAGTAAGCCAAATGTCCAAGTGGTTGTGCACGATTCTTCAGCTAGCTCAGAAGATAATGAGCCTTTAATAGATAATGAAAGTAATTCGAAACAAGAGGAAGAGTGTCTGGTACCAGTTTTAACAAATTTAATTTATAATGAAGAAGAAATTGTGTCTAATACAGTTGTAGAAGAAATACAAAATGATGAACCTAAGGTCGAGGAACTTACGGATGTAATTAAAGAAGTAACTCTTGTGCCTGAACAAACAACAGAAAGTGTTATTGAAGAACCAACAGAACTTGCAGATAATACAATAGTTGTTGGTTTTGATGCTGAGATAGAAGTAGATGAATTGGAGTTAAACGAATATTTAGATGAAGTTGAGAACGAATTTAAGACTGAGGAAGTTCCAGCAGTAGAAGAAAGTGCTTTAGAATGTAACTTTCCTAAATTAGAAGATGAAATAAATGAGGCAGAATCAAATTTAGATAGTAAGAATGCAATCTCAAGACCAAACGTTTTAGATTTGAATAATCCCACAAAAATAGATCTTATTGGTAGGTAAAATTTGTTTTGTGAGTTTTTATGTTTAATAAATTTAATTCTAGGTGATCCTGGTTCAACACCGTACAATAACGTGTATGCATCTAATGAAAGCGATTCAGAATCAAGTTCCTCGCCTTCCCCAACGTTCTCAGAAATTTCCTCTGAGTCCAACGATACCACAGCATCGACAGGAAGTGTGACCGATAGCATTGATGTAAAACAAGTCATGCCTCCAACAAACAACAGCTACCTAGAAAATCAAGAAAGTATTTCTAATGATGATAACGAAAATAATATAAATCAAGTCATGGAGGAAAATACGGAAGTTCCTGTTATTACACAAGTGAATGTTTTGAATAACGAAGAGCAAACAATAGACGAGCCAACAGAAGTTCCGAGTGCTATTAATATTATTCCAGAAGAGGTCCTAAGCGAACCCAACCCCAGACCTGGTATTAAATTTATAATATTTCTAAAAGTAGTAAAGTAATTATTAATTTTTTAGTAAATTGGCTTGGAAAACAAGCACCATTATGGATACCTGATTCCGAAGCTTTAAACTGCTTACATTGTGATATTAAATTTACAGTACTTCGAAGAAGACACCATTGTAGAGCTTGTGGTTTAGTAAGTAGCTTTTATTACAATCAAAGCACTTGTAAAACACATTTTTTTAGGTTCTATGCTCGAAGTGTTGCAATATAAGATGTAAATTAGAATATTTAGAGGCAGAGGCTCGTGTCTGTCTTAAATGTTACAATATTTTAAATAAAGACACCAACAGTAGTTCAGGAAGTGAGCTTTCTGAAAGCAATTCGCCCAATCGACAAAGTAATCAGCCCAATCCTAATAACCCTATGGAATATTGCTCCATGGTGCCTCCTCTACAACAAGTTAGCAGTTCCACTCAGAATCCTCCAAGTGTTATGGTTCCTGTAGGCGTCTTGAAGAGGAAAGGTTGTATTTATTATTAACTAAAAATGGGAGCTAATTGAAATGTTTTAGGTTCTTCCAAATCGAGGACTAATAAAAGCGTTATGTTCTGTGATGGAATACGTCCTGGTAGCGAACTTACAAATTTAGACAACGATTTTAATTATAATGAAGCGCGAGGTTTGCACGGGAAGAAATCTACAAGCCCTTCGACAACGGTTAAACCTCATAAAAACACACCTCCAATTGATCCCAGTACAAAGAGTTTTATTCCAGTTGATGAAAATGGATTACCTCCTACTGTAACAGTTTTTAAATCTGGTTAAGAACAAGTTTTTAAAAATTTAAGCTTAAAACTAATATACGATGTAAATTCTAGATATTTCTTATGGTGAAAGTTTAAATAATTCGAATACAGTTGATGAGCTTAAGAATGAATCCCATACTTTTGCGTTACAAAGCAACTTACACGTTCACGTCAAAATAATTAACAGTAAGTAAAGAAAAAAATGGATTTAAATAATCGACAATTTTTTTTAGTGGATTGTTGTATAAACAAATGCGCTTGGTGCTTCACAACTGAAGGAATGATAACGGTGGGACAAGACGAAATTGTTCTGCTACTGGAATTTATAGATAATGAGAAAAGCGTCCCTAAAGATATTTTTTACCACATTAACAGTATCTACAACGATGCCAAAAAAGGTACAAACACATCTTGGAGTAATATTAACAATTATAATCTCATTTTAGGTTCCAGTATTATGGAGAATGGAATATCAGTTCATGAAACTACAAATTTCTTAGGATCTAAGAATCATGTTGGTTTCTTATACATTCGTTCCACTTTTCAATGTTTACAGAACGTGATTATTCCAAAGGAACCTTATTTGATTGGTATTTTAATACATAGGTACGTTTTTCCTTCGATCGGGATGCCCAAATTAAATGTAATTTTTTTGATTGTAGATGGGAGATGCCTTGGGCTAAGATCTTTCCTTTAAGACTCGTCTTGCGACTTGGGGCCGAGTATAGATATTACCCAAGTCCCATTATATCTACGAGGCATCGAGAGAGTGTCTTTGTGGAAATTGGACATACAATAATCAATTTATTAGCTGTAAGTCGATTGAATAGATAAAGATAACGTTACTGATGGTTTATATTAAAGGATTTTCGTAATTTCTCGTACACTCTTCCCAATATTCGAGGGTTGAGCATACATATGGAAGATAAAAATACAACAGTAACCATTCCTTTGAATCGCTATGATCAGGTGTGTGTTTGAGATTTTTTGTCTTTTTTTTTAGATAATAAGATTTTGATTTTAAAAGGTGATGAAGTCCATTAACAACTCGAGCGACCACATTTTGGCTTTTGGAGGCAATTTTAGTACGAATGCAGATTCACATTTGGTTTGTATTCAGGACATACATGGCAATAATGAAAATACCTACACTACACATGCTATTAACATCCATAATCGTCCCAGAAAAAGTATTGAATTATATTAATGTGATTCGGAAGTTAACTTATTGTTTTTAGTCACCGGTGCTAGTTTTATTGTATTTAATGGAGCTCTTAAGTCTTCGAGTGGCTTAACAGCAAAATCTAGCATAGTAGAAGACGGCCTTATGATACAAATACTTCCAGAACACATGTTACAAATTAGAGAGAGCCTTAGGAATATGAAAAATTATACCATTCAATGCGGTTGTGTTAATGCTGTGTCTGACGAGACTGTTAGCATTATTTGGGGAGAAAATGATATCAATTTTAATTTAGGGTAATCTTCTATCGGTTCTAAGTTTTATAAGTCTAATTATGTTGTTGTAGAGTTCAATCAGCTATCGATGGCAACTCATTGAGTGGAATTCCTTCAATAAGAGTCCACAATGGCAAGGATTACATTTGTAACAGTGGAAATAAAATGATTCGATGGACTGAAGTTTTTATACTACAAGTATGAGTCCTCCTGCTAAGCTTTTATTGTAATTTAATTGTTCATTTTGTTGTAGAACGGTGAAGATAATGCCTGTAGCCAAGATTTAGACTTCTCAAAACTTGCCGAGAGTATATCGAAGGCCACTTGTCAAGCACTGGTGAAATATTTGGATCTATTGGCGAGTAATAACTTTTACAAACTAGGAATACGTACTAATTTACACATAGAAAATGTAAGTGATGGCATTGTAGGGTTGCTCTGAATTAACAATATGATTTTTAGGTATCTTATAGTGCTGGAAGTAACGGTATGAAGTTACCCCCAATTTATATGAAGAGTTTAGATAACGAATTGGTTCCAGTGCTACATAGAATAACTTCAAATGAATTAGGTGAGAGTTCTATAATTTTGGAGTTAGTTTTTCGTATTTTAAATGTATAAAGGTGTATATATCTAACGAATTTAAGCTTAAAGTCATAGAGACAAGTTGTTTATATTTAAAAAGCGCTCAAGAATTGTTAGAGATCGTGATCGGCTTATATAGTTTATTTATAAAATTATTAATAAATAATATATTAAGGGTTGCCCTTTGATATATTATAAATCCAAACCGTGTCGATCCCGCTGCCGATGATGGCTTCTGGTTTAATATTCGGTAAAGGGAAACGACAAGCTACTATCCTGCAGTCTCTCCTACATTCTGCTAGTATTTTCGATTCCAAATCTAACATCTACAAACTTTTCATTACATAATTGTAGTGCAGTATAACTTCAAATCGTACCATTTGCTCAACTCCAAATATAACAACGTTGTCGTAGGGCTGTAGATTAAATTTCCATAAATCCTTTCTAAAGAATTTGGTCTTAAATGCTACACCTTGTCTGAATGAACTGAGTCTTGAGAAAATAACAAGCCATGGATTTAATTCGACACCATGAGCTATAAAATTATGTTTTGCTACTTCTAGAATTAGTGTGATTAGTTTTAGATTTAAAATTGTTTGGTGTAACTTACCAGCTACAATTCTTCCATCCCCTGATCCTAAATCAACAACTGCACCTTTCCGATCTTTTAAAGCAGTTAGAATATTACGAATTTGTAAATTTGTAGCCGGTATAAATGGTAAACAATGTTTACGAAGTGCTGGTGTTACAAATGGTACACAAATTACAGTTAAACCTACAGCTACAGTTCCTGAAATTTAATAATAAGATATGCTTTTAAAATAGTCATCGTAGTAGTACCGGTTAGTCCTAGAAGCACATTTCCAATAATCGATGATTTTGGACCATTTAAACCTTCAATTTTAATAATCTCTTGATTCATTATTTTCTATAACAGAAATTATTTAATCTTTTATTCAATATAAATAATTAAAGTAAAATCCTAACCTCAAATCTTGCTTTAGTTGAAGCATTTTCAAATAGATGGCAGCAGTATGCTTTTTCATGAATTTAATTTCCTTCAAATTTTTGTATAACCTCAAATGTTGTGTTGTCTTATTTATTATACAGTTAATTGTTATTTCATGTGCAGTTCATTAAAAACAATCTATAATGAAGTTGAGAAAGTGGAAATGAACCGGTAATAAGTATTTGGAGACTTTTTTGTGACAAAAACTTACATATAGGATTCTCTTCAAATTTTACCATGGGTATGTATTATTTTTCTTTTATTCTATATTAAAGAGAGTATAGTTCATTTTAAAAGAGATATGTTTGATTTTAACAGTTAATACAGTGTTGTATTAAGTTGAATATTATTTATGGCAATTTTCTAATTAACAAAGTTTCAAATAAGTAAATTGGTACTCTTCAAACAAATAATCTATCTTATCTATAAATATATTATTTATCATACAGGTTTCTAAATTACAATTGAAATTATAAAAAATATTCACAAAGCTGGTAGAATACACAATTCATTGGGAAGAGTTTTCGTTCAAAAGGGTACTAAAAGTAGATAACAACCTGATTTGTATATTACAGCGTATGTAGATGCACGAATGAAGATACTCTTAATTTACAACTAACAAGCACGTTCTCAAAATTTGAGTAATATTAATACAAAATAATATTCTTTGTTGAGCAATAGCTTTTACAATAGAGAAAAATAGTCTTTTAAAAAAACCAGAAACATCGAATAGCCATAGATCGTTTCTCATTATAACTATACAAAATTATATATTACACAGCAATTTAAATTAATTTATAAAAACTTCGTAAATACTTGCGTGAGCTTTGGAAACATTTAATACTCCTATGTTACTTTCATTAATATATCCTATGTATAACATTGATAAACGAATTTGTAGTGATTTCAACAATTTACCATATATAAATCTCCAATGCTAGCTGGTTTTTTGTAATGCTAATACAAAAAGCTTGGCTAGTATCATGTAAAGGTCGTTTTTTTTACAAACTAATGGAGTTATTCATCGAAATTAAAGCCACAGCCAACTATACACACAATGCTGATGTTAAGATCATTGCAGATCTTTCACAATCAAATCATCACAACATTTTATACAATAAAACTATCGCACATAGACAACTAAAAAAAGGTTTCGTGAACCAATGGGATTATTCTGGTGGATCCGTCTTCTCTGAGCAACTCTGTTGGTTGCTTGTGTTACTCGGATCATCCTTCTTCTGTTTAGATGTGGATGTTCCTGATATATCTTCATCTTCGTCCTCATCTTCCTCCTCTTCCAATAATTTACGCGCTAATTTGACAGCGTAGTACTCATTGTAATGTTTTTTCCTTTTGCTTTCAAACTCTTTCTTTTTAGCTCGTGCTTCGGGTGTTAAATCTTCATCATCTGTTTCCTCATCTTCAGACTGTGATCGCATAGCTTTTGGCGGTTTTTCAGTGCCCAATCTTATTCTAAAATCAGTTCACTTTGTAAAAATAAATAATTAAACTATTCAAACATACTTTTCTGCTAATTCTGTAGCATCTAACGAATCCAAGCTGTCAATGTCAGCATCTTCATAATTATAAGGTGTTTTAGGTTCGTCGATTTTCATATGACCATAGTCTTTGTCTGGTGGATGCAATGTCGCAATGATATTCATTTCATCCCATTTTGTCTCTTTGCTTTTCCTGCGGGCAAATGAACTAAACTCAATTCTCTTATATGTTATCTGAACCCTCTAATCTGCATTGATTGTTATATAATAATTAATAAATGAAAAAAGATAAGGAATGGATTTAAACAAAAAAAACATAGGTTTTAGCAAAAAATTCTTACTTAGCTGGTGTTGCACGAGAATCCTGTTTGTCAAAGCTGCTCGATTTTTTAATATGCCTTTCGATGGCCTTTTCTGTAAATTATCTGCCATCAGTTTAATAATGAAATCTTTTGGTAATTATCAAGCGAGGACCATTATCTGTCAAACACACTTTGACACCTGAAATCAACCTTGACTGATCTTCCTTATTAAAGGTACTACTCACGTGGACGTTTTAGGAATGATTTCTTAATACTTTGGGTTGCCTTTTTTGAAAATTGATTAGTTTCGTTGTATTTGGGAACGTTTTCGAATACAATAGGCGACGTTTTTCGTATTTTACCGTTGGGAGTGTTACGATAATGGAGCCACTACCAATAGCAATGTGATAAGAACGCATGCGTTAGTTTTCTATGATATTTGCCATATAGGGTTATCTATTTTTCATTGTTCCTATTAATTGGTGCGTATAATTACAATTTTACTGTAATTGGTATCGCAATTGGTGTTGTTGTAAACAGAGATTTTAAATTTGTATTAAATGCAGTCTTTGACGTTGAAGTGCGCGTGCGCGTTTACCATTTATTTGCGCTGTGAAGAAGCATGAAGCAGATTAAATTTCAGTGTATGGTGAAGTGTGTTGTATTGTAGTCGTTTCATTGTGGTGTTTGCTGTGTTAGTTTTATTTATATTAAAAGCATAGCTTTATAAAGTTTCACCGTGAGTACCAATTTATGTATTTATTTAACCGCAAACGGGCTTCTTTCCTTTATATATTTTTAGGTGGGAGCTAAGATTTTAGGTGAATTGTGTTGTCTTTGTATCATTTGATACTTAGGGTAGGCCGAAGGAATATCAAAGGCTTTTTGTTCTTCTTCTGCTTAAGTCGATAGCTCATACAGCCCCACCCTAATGGTCATTTTTTGCTGTTAACATCCAAGAATAAAAGCGATGTCTTCAGGAAACCGGTCTCTATTTTTTACGATAAACAAATTACTTGCCGCGTTGCATGGCCAACGACTAGGCGTTTCTTTTTAGAAACCGAAACTCTTTTTAGATGCTTCGTAACAGGATATGGGGCCTACCGCACACTTCCTTTGGAAATTCGTCGGGTTATCTGTTTCACCCAATTCTGAAAGTTGTAAAAAAAAAGGAGGAATCTTCATGTGTTGGATTTGTAGGTCATTAGCTTTGCTTTTAAGAGCAAAGAACTCGTCTCGGCCAAATTTCCTGTTGCTTATTATACACTCACATACACACACACAAAATGAGAGATATCAGTAAATTATTAAAATATTTTCACCTATGCTTTTGTTAGTAAATTGCGATTGCAGAGCACAAAGTGTGATATGATTGGTTCAAGCCGCAACAAAGTTAATGTGTTATCGCATGCATGCCTTTCTGATTACGACAAGCAAAAATGCAATAAAAATATCGAGAGATGACCTAATTCTGAAAGATTAAAGTGCAATGCTTAAATGTACTTAAATTTAGCACTTTTTTTGTAGGACGCTCCGAGTATGAATTACTAAGCTTTTTGAAGATCTGCCAGGTAGAGAAATTCTTGAATATTAATGCAATAACTTTAATAAATGCAACCGGAATCACGCTAGAGATATACTGAAATCTAATAAGTTGTAATCGAGATCACTTAGTGGGAAAATTGATCCACCGGCTTCTTCTTCACTGCGATTACTGTTTCCAATTAAAAATGGATCAAGGCATAGAGCTAAGATTAGCCGTTTGAAGGTTACTGTGTTTTTTTTTTTATTGAAAACAAATCATTGAGTGGCTTTGGGTTTGTCGAAGGGCCTCAGCTTCGATGAAGTACATTGACTCATCTGAATACTTCCAAAATGAATTGAGCCAGAAATAGGCCCAACACACCTAGCAAATAAACGCATAAACATCTTAAAATATAAAACAAATAAATCTTGGAATCCAGGAATCCGCTACAATATTCAAATTCTGCCCTGAAATACCACGACTTTTGAACCAAAGCCAACATATAACACATTTTTACGGCACAAATACCTGCGGAAGAGAGTTTTGATGCAAGTTGTTACGTTAACTCTTACACACCTCTTGGTTTGCACTCGAGATGCTACGATATAAATAAATCGAATTATTTGGAATTCGTCAGATTGCTGAGCTCTTGCATATTAATCGCATAACTGCATTCCTTCAAGAGAGATATTTATTAATTATAAATCAACAAATTTGCCTATAAATAATTATTATTAGAAATTCAATTTAAATAGAAATTGTTGGTACACTTAAAATGAAACCCGATGCTTTCATTCGCATACATTATCATTTTTTTAGCCGGATCTCCAAAGCCCAAACTACTTGGTGCGCATCACTATACATAGAAAGTGAAACTTTCGGAATAATCTTATTTTTTTTTGCCATTTACATAAGTCAAAAAATTTGTCGTAAACACTCTCCGGAAGGTGGACAATGTTTACAACTCTTCAGCTTCATTTGTATCGAACATCAAGCTCTTCTGAACTTATTCTTAATTGTGTTAAAACATTGTTTATTATATCATTAAAAGAAAAGTAATTTTATTTGTGAGGTTAGAATAATTTTTTTAAAACATTTGAATTGATTAAAGATTAATTCTCAGTGGCATAACCTATAATTTTTGTCAATTGAAATGTTCTTGTGGTTGTTTAAATTCGTGTGTAATTGTTCCTTATTTTTTCCAGATGGCCGAAATGGTGAAAAAGTCAAGAATCGTAAGTGAAGGAGAAGATAATTTAGAAGAAACCTTAATCGAAGAGTTTAATCTAAGGCTTAAAGAATGCATGAGCAGAGTGTGTATTTTTTACTAACTTTTGAGCTTATTTTATACTAATGTAAATTAGTTTATCGTACTAACTTTTAGGAGAATATGCAACAAAATCAAAATGAGACTGAGGCCGGGACTAACGATGTGCATATCTACGAAAACGTTGACACCAACGGACTGATACCTACCATAACTGATTTAAAACAAACTGACGAGAATTTGAATCAAGAATTTTTAAACATGGAAAGACAGAATTACGATGATTGTATATCGAATGGCCACAAGGAGGATTTAGAGTTAGAAATTTGTAGTTTAGATAAAAATAGTAGTACAAAGACTGATGCTAACGTGGAACAAACCGTGGAGATTTCTTTGGAAAAGCCTAGTCTAAACTTGCCAACTACTTGCCTTATCGATAGTTCTGAGTCAACCGACACCGACAATCCTGACTTAAAATCAGTGAAAGACCGCATGTTCTTATCAACAGACGACGCTTCTTGCTTGCTTTTCACCCAAACTGTCACATCACCTATGCTTACGCCGTCCGAAGAAAACATCGATTTTTTAAAAGGACTCAGACGAGAGTCTAGTCAAAACAACTTATCCGACACTAAAGAAGAAGCCAGCATTTCTACCAGACCCGAACAATCATCTGAAGTTACCACCACTGAAAAAGCCATCGTCGAAAACATTTACGAAAATGTTGAGGATCTCAAAGAAAGCACACAAGAATCTCCTGATTTGAAAGAAGAAACCTCAAAGTTCCTCGAGATGGAAGTCACTTCCACGGAGAGAACAAGTGATTCACAGGAAACAAATGGGGAAATTGATAATTCAAAAGGAAATGACGATTTGAAAAGCTTAAACATTATGAAACAAATTACTAAGTTTGAAAATAATGTTGTTACTAATCAGTGTGAAGAAATCACTAATGTTTGCTCTAATCTCGATGTTGTAAGTGTGAGTTTTTTCTTTTCATTTTTTGATTTATTAACATTTTATATATAATTTAATTTTTATAACAATCCCTTGGAGATGCTTTTTAGCTGTATTTTTTTTTCATTATTTTAAGTACGTAATTCCCCATGATTGAAGTCACAACTTAATTTAGTTGTTTACGATACCGACAGGTGGATGTGGGTGCTTCCGATTTATTTTTAAGCTATGATTTCAATTATTCAATTTTGAAGACTGACATGCACATTTCAATAAGTTTATTTCTATATATTTTCTTTTAATTATTTTTTTTTTATTTAGAGCACTATAACACAGTCACAATATGTCGAAACGTCGACTGAAATTCAATCGACAGGAGAAGTAAATAACATTAAGAAGAAAAAAACGAAAAAATCTAAAAACCAGCATGAAAAAGAGAATATTTCTGTTGTGAGTTTTATTTATAAGTTCTTTTTTGTTGAGTTGTGCGTTTGTAGAAGCTTTTGAGTGTGCTTATCAATTTACTAACCGTTTGTTTTTTAGAATAAGACCACTAACATTTACGAAGAAGAATCAATTTACAACGTCAACGTAAAAAATCTCGTAAGTGAATTTAACGAATTCTCTGCATGTTTGTGTTTTTTTTTAACGTCTTGCTTGTTGTTTTTTTTTTATGTACATTAGTGTAGAAGTTTCGGAGACTTAACAAAGATCGAAGGAGACCATCGGAGCATCAAAAACAATGAAAGATTGGTAAGCTTTCTAATTGTCAATTGTCCCTAATTTTTATTACTAATTTGGGCTATCAATTTTAAAATATATTAACGTAGAGGAAGGCATGTTAATTATTTTGTTACATAGAGAACAAAATCTTTGTCTGATGTTCGGAGTGTGGATTTAAGCAAAAAGATTGAGAATGTTTTCGGTGGAGTATCCGTTAAAGCTTTGGTAAGACATTAACATTATTTCAAGAAGTGTTGCACTTGGAGCTCTGCTCCGAATGGAACAGTTCTATCATTCATTTTTTGCTAAAATTATAATTTGTTGTTTTTGTTGCATGGTGCATGGCCTTACTAATTAAATCCTAGCGGGAGAAATTTGTTGTTATTAATTTAAGTACTAACAGAGGCTTTACTAGTAATTCTAATAAAACTCCTAGAGTTTACACTGATGTCAATAAACTGGTAAGACTCCATAAGTACTCAATACGCTTCTCAAATCTCTTTGATCCTTCGATACTAATCCTTTCTTTATTTTTAGAAGTCGAGCTTCAGTAAATTCGATGCTCTCCAAAAGAAAAACATTCTCAACTCTCATTCTGCTATCACGGACAATGTAAGTAAATTACTCTTCTTAAAACTCTCACACTCAATTCGAACACTTGCAGGACAACACAAACTGTAAGAAATGCGGAAAACCAGTTTTCCAGATGGAAAGAATCATCGCAGAGAAGTCGACTTGGCACCGGAATTGCTTCCGATGTATCGAATGCAGCAAACAACTTTTGTAAGCAATTTTAACATATTTCAGAATAAAATAATAGATTTGCATTATTTTAGGGTTGACAACTTCGAGAGTCACGAAGGAACTTTGTATTGTAAGCCTCATTTCAAAGCCCTTTTCGCCCCAAAAGTTGTCGAAGATGACGTACCCGGTAGGTGTTCTCAATCCTAAACCCCAATCTTAAACCGATCAAAAATAGTTGTTTTACTTTTAAAAAATTATTACAGCCAAACCTCGAAAACATGAACTAATTATTCGTGAAAATCAACCAGCAGAATTACCTCCAGACGTAGCGAGAGGTACTCAGTTGTTTAAACCCTCGAATAACCAGCTTAAGTGTTTTTTTTTCGTAACTCTGCATCATATATTATAATCAAGCGCTTCAGTGGTGTCAAAGAATTTTTTAACAATCGTTTAATGCGTGTTGTTTTTTCTTCTCGAGTCTTTTAACGAAACTAATACAGTATTTTTTTAGCGAGCGATAAGCCCGATTTGGGATTGGAAGAATTGCACTGTTTGAATGTAAAGGAAAGATTCCAAGTCTTCGAGAATGCGAAGGGTACGACCGACCTGCAAACGGAGAAGAATACGATTAAAATGGAGCGTTCTCGTTCGATTCTCTCGAAGCTTGCTCGCTTCCAAGCGAAAGGAATGAACGTTGGGGTGAGTGACGATGCTTTGAACGGAGTTGCATTCGAACCGAGCTCTTCAGAAGAAGAGGAGGAGGAGGAAGAGATCGATGGAGAGGACGCCGATTTAGTTCGGGCTAAAAAGGTTCAAAAGGAGAAGCCTTTCCATTTCTCGCAAATGTCTGATGTTAAGAGCAAATGGGAGCAAGGTAATCAACAGAAGAAAGACGATCTCAGAGAGGAGCGCAAGCAAGAAATCCAAAACATCAGAAGTCGTTTATTCTTAGGGAAACAAGGAAAGATGAAAGAAGCTTATCAACAAGCTGTTGTTGAATCTGAAGCTGGAGCGAACGTTAAAAAAGAAATTGCTATCGAAGTAACTGATACACGGTCGCTTAAAGATAAATTTGAAAGAGGCGATGTTGCTGTTCACGAAAATAAATCGATGGAGTCCGAAGACATGTCGGTCTTTGAAAGTGGTACGTTCTTGTTTCTCAGAAAAAATAATTAAGGCTAAATTAGTATTTTGATAGGTATCAGTAAGAAGTCGCGTTCGATTTTTCAAGAATTGGATGCCACAGGAGGGAAGCCACCCAAGTTGTCCCCAACAACGCCTACTTCTTTGGGAAACTCGATGAGGAGCGCTCGAGAGGTGTGTATGAGTTGAAGTGAAGAATGAGGCTTAGTTTCGTAGAAGGACGTGTAATTTTTTTCTCGTGTAAATTAGGCATTCTTAGCCAAGCAATCCTCTGAAGATACGGTCAGGTCGTCAGACCAAGTTGACGAGATCAGTGTTCGTACCGCCGATATCCAGGATCGGTTTAAATTTTTCGAAACTTATAAAGAGCCCCAACAGAAACGCAAGGAGTTTCGAATAACTCCGCCGAGAGAGGGACAAGTTAAGGTCAATAGGTTTTAAAACCCTGCTTTTATAAATCTAACAACTCGCATTTATCTACAACAAGTTTGATTCTTTATTAATCTGACACTAACTTTAGTTGGTTTATTATTTTATTTGTAACAAGTTTTTTTGCGAAGACATACTAATTTAATGTTCTTCCAATAGTCGAAGACGCCCGAAAGAGAAGTTTACATGGACCCCGACATTGTTAGATCTGAAGATTACATTGAAGACTCGGTTGTTGCAAAAGCCACTCACACTGCTACGAAAATGCTAAATAAATTCAGGCAGATGGAAGAGAACCTCTCCAAAGGCCAGGACACACAAGGTATTTACGGAATTTACCGTTTTTACAACTTAATAACAAAATCAAAGAATTAATTACCTTTTTTTCTATTTTTCTCTCTCTTTTACATGGGGATATCATAAAGCTCCAACTCTCACATTCGTTTGCAGTTTTTTTATTAATTTTGCTTTGTTTTTAATGAGAATTAACTATTGTATGTTTCTTTTCAACTGCACACTTCTTATCACTAAGTGAAATTTTTAATTTATAAATTATAATATCGATAGGCACTGATATTGCGATTTTTTTTAATTCGTTCATGGCTGACCATGAATATGTGTGGGGTGGGTTGCCTATATTTATAGTAGATTACATATAGCAGCAATGAACGTTTTAAAATTATTTTTAGTGGACCCTTAGTTAAAATATCGTATTTTTTGGACTATAAGACATATTTGTATATAGAAAAATCTTACTTAAGATTAAGACCAGAAGTGTTACACAAATCAAAAACTTTTTTGTATATAAATTGGAGTATCATTTGAAATTAATTAAAATAAATTATTTTAGGACCCAAACCCCTCAAAAGGTTCACACCCCCTCGAGAACCAATTAGATGCGAAAGCAGTAGTGGCGAAGAGTGTGAAAGCGAAGAGGAATCTGCAGATGAACTCGATAACTCGAAATTACCAGAACAGGACTTAATAGAGGCGCAGAAGGCGGCACGTGCCAAGAAATTACGGGCCAAATTTGAACGTTGGGAAGAAAACGAGATTAAAAGAGAAAACTCTATAAACATTGCAGAGGAAATAGGCGAAGATCAATCCCAATTAGAAACAGCTAAAAGGTTTGTTATTTTTGGTAGTTTTATAAATTTATAATAATTGATTTTATTACGTTTTAGTTTACGTGCCAAATTTGAATCTCTTCGTGATACAAACAGCAGTCAAAAGCAATCATCTCGAGTTAAAGTGAATAGATTTGTGGTAAGCATGGTTGTGGCATGAGTTTTATTTTATGGTAAGCGATGCATGAGGTGTGTAGCATTAATTTATTGGTTTAGTAGCCTTAACATTTGTTGTGTCGGTGTTGCACATTATTTTTTAGTTGAAGCACCAGCTTTTATGCGAGCTCGCAATTAATTTACTTATATCATACATAAAAAAGAAAGACTAAGCAACGCTAATTTGATTTAATTTTGAGCACAATTATTTTAATTCTATGCATGGCCGAAGACGTCGTGGCTTTAATTACTTTTAATATTTGATGTGTTGAAAATAATTAGAATCTGTTCTGATTTCAGTAATTGGAATGCGTGTATAATTTTCGACATCCTTATAACACCGAAAAAAATGTAATAATGCGTATTATTATTATTATTATGATTAATATTTAAAAGAAAAGAAAAATGTAGTAATAATGTTTTTTAGTAATAATGCACAAAAATTTATGATTGACGAGGCATTTCAAAAATAATCCTCTCTTTCGGTACTTTGTTGTCGTTGTTATTATTCTAACAGGTTTGATATTTTTTATTATATTTGTTGTTCGAAATTTTATTTTATAGAAATTTTACGGTTGATGAATGTCTTCCTTTTTAACACGAAGCTCTATTATTAATCTTATATTTGTATCTGTGCCAACATTTTGTATGTTCTTTGGGTTATTTAATAAAGAAATGTACTGAGATGTATTTATTGACACAACGAATCTTAAGGCGACTAATTTAACTTTTACGATAGGTCTGGTGATTGTTTCTAATTTTAAAGGGTGTGACGACAGATCCTATGTTTTGTAAGAGCTGTGACTTGAAGGTTTATCCTTTGGAGATGATCACCGTGCATGGGCTTTGTTTCCATAAGAATTGCTTCCGATGCAAGGAGTGCAAAGCTGTCTTGAGGTAATGATCGAGTTAAGCACAAATCAGAGATGTTGATTAAGCATTTTAACACAGAATGGATTCGTATTCGTATAACCAAGGGCTTCTGTATTGTACCACGCATTTCAAACGTTTATTCATATCAAAAGGCAACTACGATACAGCATTTGGCTTGAACCAACACAAGGAAAAATGGAACATGTCTATCGCATAACGAATCTTTTTAGTGCAATAATTTTAGCCGTACTTACTAATCTATGAGTCATTAATTTTTTATTGTGAATATTTTATATTATGAGAATATTTGGTAAATATATTTAAAGTTTAGGCGGGCAACTTCGATGAGACTGAGTGTGTTCAATTTTATTGATTGCTTTTGAAGAAACAGCTGACCGATAGATGCACTTTGTTTTGTGTTAATGATTAGCGTTATCATGTAATTCGAAAGCAGCGTATGGCTGTTTTTTATTTCAATTTTAGTGCCAAAATGTCTTCGTTCGTCAATTAAGAAAATCGAGGCTGATTTTTTTCTTTTTCCATCGCAACTTCGCTTCACATTTTATCCTGTGTTATGCCAACACCTCACCATGGATTATATCAAAGAGTTCGACATAAAATTAGATAAGGAATTCTACTACGCTGGGGAACAAATTAATGGAATTGTCTTCTTAGATACAGTCGAAAATTTCAAGCTCAAAAGTAAGAATAAAAAATTAACACACCCACACACGCCTTTATTTTATAACTCTTCAATTTCAGTGGTAAGAGTAATCTTACGAGGCAAAGCACATGCCGAATGGAAAGTTATTCTCTCAGGAGACAGAAGAACGGTAATTCATCCAGTGTTTTTATTTCTTAAATTTACTCGATCCATATATTTAAGGTAAAAGATGACCAATACTTTGTGGACGAACGCCAAATAATTTGGGGCGAAAAAAATGTAGAGACCACAGTTCCAATTCTTCCAAGAGGTTACCATAAGTTTCCATTTCGGTGAGCTTGTTTCCAATTGAAGAAGTGTTTATGTAAATAAAAGATTTGTAGATTTACGTTGCCCGAATCCAGCTTACCTTGTTCGTTTGAAAGTAAGCCCTGCTGCATCCGCTATTATATTAAAGTGACCATCGACATTCCATACGCAAGCCCTCCTCAGGGAATGAAATATTTCACAGTAATCGGTCCACATATCGATTGTATGGACGAACAATACCTTGTAAGTAAGCCAGTAGCATTTTAATCATGCTAAATTGATTGATTAATATTAGAAACCCACAATTGGTCAAGATAAGAAGAGCACCTGTTGTTGGTGCTGTAAAAAGGGCACAGTTACCTTACGTTGCGTCTTAGAACGTTCTGCCTATGTCTGCAACGAAAGTCTTAAGCTAAAAGCTACAATCGATAACCAAGGCTCCGAAGAAGTAAGACTTAAAGTACGCTTTACACAAATTTGCGAATTCTTTATCGACAGAGGTGTTTTGGGTGTCAATAAGGAATCTAAGCATCTCGTTTTTGAGTATAGGTGATTTTTTAATTTTATTAATACTTGTTCGTATCCTACATATTCATGATCGTAGAGGAAGCTGCGTGAAACCCAATTCGAGAACGAAATGGGATAGTTCTAATAGTCTCGTAATACCAACGATGCCTACAACGTTAGTTGGTATCTGTAGATTAGTACAAATTTATTATGTACTTTCTGTAAGTTTCTGTAACTGTTTTAACTCGTTTTTAATACATTTTTTGTTATAGGTAAGCCTAGATACCGATAAGGACTTTGATATAGTTTTAATACATTTTCCAGTCACGATAGGTACAGTTCCATTTAGAATACCTAATTCAAATCAATCTCCAATTGTGAAATATGGTAAGATTTGTCTCTGTGATAAATAAATTAATAATGTGGCATTTTTAGAGCACGCTTGTTCGCATGTAGAAGGCGGACAATACATTGGACCTGAATTTTTAATGGGACAGGTGTATGACGGTAACGAAGTGAATAGGGAGCCTGTTGTTTTGTACAAACCCGTGTATGTAAATGTAGATAGACAACAGAACACCACCAAATAGGCAAGATTCCGTGAGGGCAATAATTGTAGATGTTTATAGACATCCTTCTTTACACATTCAGTAAGTGCCATTTTTTTATAAAACCAAAAACGTACACAAACATAATTCAATAAGCAAGACAATTGTTCGAAATGTCTATAAACGTCTATTTTTTTATATTTTATAATTGTAAAACTAGACTGGCGTTTGTTACAAGAAATTTTACAGGGTGATGACGTTAATTATTTTCGTATCGTAAAAAATGAACAAACTTAGCTGTCGGTCATTCCATTTTTTGTAAATTGTTAAAGTGCCAAGTATAAATGTCTATTTAATGATCGAGACACAATTTTAAATCTTCCAAATTTAGTAATAAATATATGCACATACACACAGGCACACACACCAATATTTAACAAAAAAAGAGGTACCTATTCTAACGTTAAATCTAGGATACTTTATTTTATGTATTATCATTAAATAATTGAGACAACCATTTATGCTATTACACCTCAATTATTTAATATTTATTTAATTGTTCGGTGTTAGTTGTAGTTAAATTTATTAGCAACATGTATTGAAATATTTGTAATTGTCTGCTGTTATATTTGTTGTTTAATATTTTATGAAGTAAATGTATATTTAAAGGTTTCGGTAAATGGGTGTGTTTTACTTTGACTAAAAAGAGCGCAAATTTGAATTTAGTTAGTTCAATGTTACCTATCTTACAAAGTAAAATGTCACCATTAGGTTTAGTTTATGTAGTGAAATACAACTTAACCTATAATTACACTGTTTATTTTATTGATATAAATGCCTTCTAAGGTAATTATTAATTAATTTTTATTTTTCTTTAAGTGCATAACAAGAGTTGGGAAGGAATCAAAAATGGAACAAAGTGAAGCACTGAAAAAGATCAAATTTCATTTTTTATACGGTGCTTCTGTGGTTCCCCATCGCATTTCGTTAATCGTGAGGAAACGTTTGCAGTTCTTTAATTGTGATAAGTATTTTTAGAAGGTTATCAAGTTCCACATATAAACATCTGGTGATATGAAGAGCAGTTGACAGAGCTCCGTTCAATTGGAGGTTGATTATTTATATTACAAAGGCCGTTTTATGTGAAAAAATAATCATAGAAGAAAAGTCTTGGGAAATTAGTTTTGAGGTTTCAAAGCCGAGTTAAAAATACGCAAAGTAAGTTAGCCACATACCACCTCTTTTTACTAAAGTTATTTGTAAAAAACTATATTTAGTTAACCTTTTAGACGGCCTTCCCTGTGCATTAACACTCATTTTCGCAGTGATTTCACTTCTTTCTTAAATTTCTTTTGTTTCAAGATAATGCTTGGCTGTTTTTGTTTCATATTATAATCTTTGTTTTGCTTGCAGCGACAAAATGGAGTCGCAAATGGAATTAGAAGTTTGTGCAAATTGGTAAGTTTTATAACTACGTTTTTAGGTAGTGAAACTTATTTTAATCTTATGCAGCAAAAAGGAGATTCCTCATTACAATTATGTGATGCACACGGCTCATTGTGCTCGAAATATTACTCTTTGCAAAAAGTGTAAAGAACCGATACCAAAATCACAATTTGAAGAACATTCAAAGTCTTGTAAACCTCAAAACCCAAAGAAAATACCTTCTCCTCAACCACCACCTACAAAAATAGAAGAAAGTCAATATTTTAGAGAACGAAAAGCTGTTGAAGATAAAAAAATACTTCATCGCCAAGAAAAACGTTTAGAAAGATTGGAGAAGTTAGTCGATGTTGGACAACCTTTGGGTCGCATCAATAATGCCTCTCCATTCAAAGCAAAGCCTCCAAAGGATTTACTACCATGTCAGTACTGTGAGTTGGAGTTGCCAAAGTTTGATTTAGGAGAACATGAGAATTATTGTGGAGCTCGCACTGAAAAATGCCAGGATTGTGGCGAACTAGTAATGTTCAAATATAGACAGCTTCATAAAGATTCTAATAATTGCTTTTTGAAATTAAATGATGGTGAGTCCAAAAGAGGTTAGTATAATGTAATTTGTCTAAGATTTATAATAATGCACTTACATTTTAGAGCCTGGACCAAGGCCTTCATGGGAAACTCAAAGATCAATGCAAGATTCTTTACGTTCACATCCTTCTCCTTATAGAGTATTTTCTTATGATATGTATGGCCCAGGCTTATCTTCTGGGGTCGTACCAGCAATAAGCACAACCGATTCTAATGGAGAGAAATTGGAGACAAGTAAAGAGATATCAAGAAGACTTGACTGTAAAACCGAGTACATTCGTAACTTATTACATGACAGTGCAAGTATTACAGCCCCCATACGTCCAACTGGTGCTGTACCTCGCCATCATAAACATAATAAAGGTTTGTAACATATAGAATGAAGATTTTTGATTAATTGACGCTTGATGTAGGTCAGGCACCACAGCCACCTCGGAAATGTAATCCCCCGACAGAATTGGTGATTCCTTGTGAATTCTGTGATTTGCCTATCCCACACGAAGATCTGATTGAGCATGAAACGGGTTGTCGTCCGGATTTAGCCAGATTTAACCCTCGTAGACGTGCCGATTCTCCTGATTATTTTATGGCACCAGAACCAAGCTCTCCCGATGTTGAATTACCATGCGAATTTTGTTCAGATTTAATACCAGCCTCTCAGCTTCTTAATCATCAAGCTACGTGCAATTAGAAGTTTTGAAACTTATAGGGTTGATTTTATACATTTTTTATTATTAGTATTAGCTTTTGTGTTATTTCTAATATTAGCATAGTTTTGAAATTTGTTAATAGCTGTTAATCATATTATTTACTGATATTTTCATGATTGATTACTCAAATAGAGCTTTTACTTATTGTTTATAGATTTTAAAAGAAAAGTTATTGGTAATACTTAGTATGTTTATGATTCAATATTTAGATTTGATTTTAAGATACAGTTTTAAAAGTTAATTATGTTTGAATTTTGATTGTTATAAATGCTAATTAATTATTTTGCTGTTTAAACTTTAAATTAATAGAAATTGTTTTACAGTTCAACTATCTTCGAATAGAGGGCATTAGGAGTACTTAATCATCTGTCAGTTGTGTGAACGCCATTTTGCTTTGTTTCATCTTCGCAGTAAATTTTTGTGTGTTTTACATCAATTTTAAAGGTAAGGCTTTACGTTTTAATTAGTTTTGGGGGAATTAATACGAATTACTAATAAACCATGCTTTAAAGATGACAAATACGATTGTTTTTGAATTAAAAACAAATCTGACGTGTTGTCAGCTGACGAATTGCTTCTGTGTATTTATCTATTAGAATGTATTGTCCTCTTTTAATGATTAGCCATAACTTATGATTCATAATATAATTATTTATAATCGTGACCAGTAGTGCTGTCAATTTTTCCATAATTGTTGAACAAAGAAGTATGTAATTCTTTAACACTTGTATTGTTGAATAATAATGTGCATGAGTATCTTGTTGTAGATGTCTACTCGTAAAAAGGTTCTACTGAAAGTGATTATTTTGGGGGATTCTGGTGTAGGAAAGACGTCTTTAATGAATCAATATGTAAACAAGAAGTTTTCAAATCAATATAAAGCGACTATTGGAGCTGATTTTCTAACAAAGGAAGTTATAGTAGATGATCGAATTGTTACAATGCAAATATGGGACACAGCAGGCCAAGAAAGGTTTCAATCTTTAGGTGTTGCATTTTATAGAGGTGCTGACTGCTGTGTGCTTGGCAAGTATTGCATTAGTTTCTTGTAGATGTAAATGTAACTAATTTCATGTGTTTAGTATTCGATGTAACTGCACCAAACTCCTTTAAATCTCTTGACAGTTGGAGAGATGAATTTTTAATACAAGCATCACCCAGGGAACCTGAAAACTTTCCTTTTGTTTTACTGGGCAATAAAGTAGACTTGGAGCCCAAGTCAATCACAGCAAAAAGGGCACAGCAATGGTGTCAATCTAAGAATGGCATTCCTTATTTTGAAACGTCCGCCAAGGAAGCTTTAAACGTCGAACAGGCGTTTCAGAACATTGCCAGAAACGCATTAACTCAACAAAATCAAACTGTCGATTTGTATAACGAATTTCCCGATCAAATTAAACTCACGAATACCACAAATCGTAATAGTAGTGGCGATTCCTGTGCTTGCTAGACCAATTTTTTCTTTCTTTTCTTATTTAAGTTTTCTTACACTGCTAAATTTTATTATTTTTTTTATTTTAACTAAAGCTCAAGAGAAAAATTACAGATAGCATATCATTGGTTTTTTTACTATTTTGGTGTGTATATATACACTATACGCTTGCCTAATTTGTTTTATTGATATATATATATATATATATACAAAATGAATTACATACATACACTATAAATGAGTATATTAAGGGTACAATTTGTTGGTTTACTTTTAATTTAAAAAAAAAAATTAAGTAACACATTTTGTTGATTAAACTCTGGGACTGGTACTACATATTTTTATACTGTTCCATCTTTCAACGGAACATAAGAAGTATTGTAAATAATTATGTGCAACAACAAACAAAATAAGATTGTTTTTAAAATTAAGCTCGATGTGATTTTGTTGGACAGATGGGCTTTTCGTTACTTCAGTTCTGGGTGTTTTTTAAATTAGATTAGGTAGTAATAATTTATATTCAGATATCGTTAGTATATTATCGTAGTTTATACTTGTACTATAACAGAAAGATTACTGTGGTTCCTTTTGTATAAATACAAACCGAAACCATTGTAAGAATCTTTGTTATAACTATAAAATTTGTATATTATGCATATTACTACAAATAATAAACTAATGCATACGGATTCTTTTGATTTAAACGTTTCTTTGTCCAAGCTAATTGAATAGCAAACTAAGTAGTGTACTAATTTAAATCATTGTTTATTCGGTTAATTATACTTATAATATATTATTGGTAATAATCTAATATCGATTAAATGTAAATAGTAATTAGTAATGTTATTTATATGCATGTATTATGAAATGGAAATTTAAATTAGGAGAGTTAAGAAATTTGATATGTGCGAAAAAAGTTGCCTATATGTAGCCCTCTACGTTTGATAATAAGAATCGTTATTTAAATTTTAAAACGGAATCATACTACATATTTAACTTTTTTCTTATTAATTTATTTGTTAACAAAGTTACTATCGCATTTTATATAGTTACATAGTACCTCTGTCTGACAGGGGAAAAGGTTATCTAAATAATTAAGATAATACAGAAAGAAATCGAAATTTCTGTAGTACTTTCGTAATAAGAGGGGTCATATTTTTGGAAACGAAATAAAATTCGATAAGAAATAATGTAAACAAGGATATGGTTGAAAGACGATACGTAATTATCAATTCTTAAGAATTGTTTGTAGTTTTATGCGTATGATACCAATTTTGAAATAGAAAACGAGCGTAACAAAAGAAGCGGATGATTAATAGAATAATTAGATAAAGGTCACGAATTCATTGCTTATAAGGGGTAACTAATTTTAATTGGGAATTTTTAAACGGTGTTTCATATTTGAATGATGGCCGTATTTCCTGTAAGAACATTAAACCAAAACAAGGGTCTTAATTGGAAAATTAGGGTACACCATTGTAGCAATTTCGTTTTCTTTCTTTGCTATGTCGACAATATTTTTTATTTAGACCCTGTCGTTTGCTTTTAATGTACTTATTTACTTATTTTGCTTGAACTTTGACATCCTTCTTATCAGTATCATTATTTCAACTTTAACATTACCTCTGTGATAAACATAACAAAGATAGGGTAATTTTTAAGTGCTTCAAGGAACTAAATTTGCTGATACATTGTCTACTGCATTTTTCCATCAGGTCCTTCTAATGCAACCCCATAATTTAAAATAATAGACTCAGCAAAGAAGCTCTAAGCATCTTTAGCTTTAGAGTTCAATAAACGACACTCCATCAATGTAATGGAATGAAAGAAAGATAATAGTAATGAATAAATATTTAATTTTCGAGTCGAAAGTAAAAAGCAGAAATCGAACATTGTTTGACCATTACAAAGGTTAAATGTTTTCGGATCAAGGAAAATTTTCAACAAATTTTTTGTTTGCGGAGTAAGCAATTTCTTTTATGAATAAAACTATCTTATACGGACCTGGGTTGAAGAGGGGGCATTTATAAAAGCTGATTAAGGGATTAGCATTATCAGTCTTAGTGCAACATGGCAGGACTCAGGGCCCTCAGACTGGGCTTTGCCCTTGCTTTATTGGTTTTATCTATATCCGACTATGCTACTAGCGAAGGTACGTTTTTTCAATTACTTTTTTTTAATTTGTTTGTTTTTTTTGCCCCTTTGGGTTTGTTTGTCTACGTTTTAATTTTTCTTTTAAATTGAGGGACTTTTCTTTTACAATTTAAGTAATTATTTAAATTTAAATTGTAGATTTCATTTTGTGCCTTTACTAATAGAGTTAATAGAATAATAATTAGAGTATAAATAATATCAATTTAAGCTCCATTGACCTCTTATATCGATGGAACTTTTATTTTAAAATCAATTTCTTAAAGAATTGTTATTGCTTGTTCTCTGTAAAGTAGAAGCCACAATCGTCTCCATTAACTCATAATTGAATAATGGATCAATTGAATTTCCAATTTTTTTCGGCATTGATGCAGGAATTAGTAAAATGAGATTTGAATTTTTCTGGTGGTTAGTAACACCAAATTTATCAAATTAAAAGTTAGTGAACTTGACATTCAAATGATACGTTTTAAGGAACCTTATCAATTTATAGGTCAAAGTATTATTGTTTTTTTTTTGTAATTTTATGTCCGGGAGTTTGACCTAACGATAAAAGTTATTTAAATAATTTTATTAAATATGATTAATCGATTTTGAAATTTAAATTTAGGGTCAAATGCGATTGTGTTGGTGACACTGTTTTTGGTAGAGAACTTTTTGTTGTTGTTTAATAATGGTGTCTATTTGGGCTCTTGTTAAATATTTCGTTTTTATTAAGTGTTTGCATTATTAATGGTGTAAAATTTTCAGCACAATGCAGATCAGGGTGTCAAGGAGGTAAGAAAATTGTTTAACCTATTCTTGGAACGCTTTTTTACCTTTTATTTTTTTTAGCTGGTCATAACACTTTCAAATATTTGGAAGGCACAACTTATAAATACAACTTTGAAGGAAATATAGACGTAGCATTATCAAGTGCTGAAGGACAACAGAGTGGAACTAAAATTAAGGCAGCAGTTTTATTAACTCAATTGCCTGATTGCAATCAGTTATTGAGGTTACAAAATGTACAAGTGATTGGTCCCGATGGTAAAAAACATGGCCATATTGCTGATATCGAAAAGCCCATCCGTTTTAATAACCGTGATGGTCTCCTCGACGACAGTATCTGTGTTGATGCTGCTGATTCTGCAAACTCTCTTAACATCAAGAGAGCAGTTGCTTCCATCTTCCAAGCTGCTCTTAAACATCACTACGAAACCGATGTATTCGGCGTCTGCCCTACAGAAATCGTATCTCGTAAAGATGGTGCTAATATCATCATCCAAAAGAGTAGAAGCCTCAACAAATGCTCGCATCGTGAAAATATTAAACAGGTATTAAGGATCACCCAATTAACTTAAACGAATCTCATTTAAATATTACTTGTAGGACTTTATGGCTACTTCCTTCAACTTAAACAGCGAAATTAAATCGAGCCCTCTTTTAAATGGAGAATACTCTGCTGAACTCAGAATTAAGAACGGCATTTTAGATCATGCCATCGTAACAGAAGAATATCTCTACGTTCCATTCTCTGTAGGCAAAAACGGAGCTAAAGCTTCTGTCTCCACAAAGATACAATTCACAGGCTCTGCTAAAGAAGCCCCCAAGAACTTTGCTGGCATTCCAAAATCTATCATTTTTGAAAATCCTTACCCCGTTACTACACACAGCAACATCGAATCAATTTTAAGTGCTCTTAAAGACGTTACATCTAACGTCCACGCCACAGTTGGAGAAAAAACAGCCAAGGCTTTCGTTAATCTCATTAAGATCTTGCAAGTTTCTAAGAAAGATGATATTTTGGCTGTTTATGGACAAGTACGAGCTGGAGCTGGTTTTGCAGACAAAGCCAACGCTAAGCAAGTCTTTTTAGATGCTCTCTTCCAAGCTGGAACTAGTGACGCCGTTGAAGTTGCAATTGAACTGTTGAAAAACAAGGAACTTGGACCTGTCGAACAAAAACTGCTTTACTTAGGACTTGCCTTCGTTAAACACGTTACTGTATCTTCTTTAAATGCTGTTAATGTAAGTTATTGGTTTATGAATTAAGAATCGATGTGATTTCTTTTTATTTTAGGTACTCTTGGACCATCCACATCTTCCCCGAGAAGCCTATTTGGGCATTGGAACTTTGGCAGGACGTTATTGCAAAAAGCACAACTGTCACAAAGCGGAACTCGTTAATAAATTGATACACAAATTGGTTTCTAAGTTAGGAGACGGCAAAGCTGATAATCGTGACAAAGAAAATGAAATCATCTACGTTTTGAAGGCTTTAGCTAACGTCGAGTCTCTCACCGACTCTGCTATTGCTAAAATCGCCTCTTTGGCTCAAGATAAGAAGCTCTCAAACCGTGTTAGAGTAGCTGGGTTAAGCGCCTATTTAGCCGATGCCTGCCATGACAAAATTAGGGATAGCGCACTTAATATCCTTAAGGACACTCAACAAGATTCTGAGATTCGTATTAAAGCATATCTTGCTGCGGCGCACTGTGCCAATGGCAAAGTAGCCAATACATTAAAAACTATTTTGGAACACGAACCAAGCTACCAGGTTGGAGCTTACATTATTTCACATCTTCGCAACTTGAAGGCTTCGGCTAACCCAGATAAGGAACTCGCAAAGCACCATTTGAGCAAAATTAGTACTCTTAAGAAGTTCCCCATCGACTTACGTAAATATTCATTCAATATCGATCATTCTTACACCGCCGACACCCTCGGACTCGGTGGAACCACCGAACTCGATGTGATTTACTCTCAAAACTCGTTCTTACCACGTTCAACCAGCTTAAATTTAACCGCCGAGGTCTTTGGACATACTTTTAACTTCTTAGAAGTTGGAACTCGTCAAGAGAACTTAGATAAAGTCTTAGAGCATTATTTCGGCCCACTTGGAGTTCTCAACGAAGGAAGCACCGAAGAATTGGTTCATTCCGGCAAGGAAACCCTCGATAAAATCGTAAATCATTTGAAAAATCGCTTTGAGAAAACTAGAGGTATTTTTGAGTTATTTAAATTAAAGCTAATTTTAATTATTTGTAATTTAAGGTAAACGTCAGGTGTCGAAGGCTGAAATCGACAGCATCGGCAAACAAGTCCAGATTAAAACAAACGAGTTAAATAAGGACGTAGATCTTGATCTTAGCGTTAAGCTCTTTGGATCTGAATTACTCTTCTTAAGTATCAACGATCAAGATAAGGAATTAGAGCCGGAACGTGTGATCGATTCGATCTTCGATAAGCTCGACGCAGGAATAAACAAAGCCAAAAATTTCGAGAAAACAATCCAATCCAATTCACTCTTCATCGATTCTGAATTCAGTTATCCAACATCTCTCGGTTTTCCTCTTCGTTTGGCTGTTGAAGGGTCTTCGGCTATTCAGCTTAAGGCAGCGGGAAAAATCGATCTTAAAGCACTTTTGAACGATCAAGTCGAAGGCATTCCTTTCAGGCTTTCTTTAATCCCAAGCGCCAACGTTGAAGTTTCTGGAAGTTTAACAGTCGATGCACAAGTCGTCGAAGCTGGTCTTAAAGTTACTTCAACTTTACACACAGCAACTGGTGGCGATTTAGAAGTTTTGCTCTTACAAAAGGGCAAAGGACTCGACGTCAAATTCTCTTTACCTGTTCAAAAACAGAAGCTCATCTCTGCCACTCATGACATCGTATTTAATGTTCGCGAGTTGGGCAAACCTGAAGTAAATCAACCCATCAAGTTTGGTCAAAACAAAGATTTCTCAGTATGTGTCGATCAATTGGTTCCTTTCATCGGTTTAGATTTCTGTGCCGATATCAACAGCCCACCGACCAAGAGCAGCCATGGAGTAGTCCTCCCTTATCCTTTCTCGGGCAACGGGAAATTCTCAGTTTCAATCAACCGGGAAGACTTGTCTCACATTCATTTCAAGGAACTCGTATTCAGCGGTGAGTATTCATTATTATTAAGATTCGAGCAGTCGATTGACGACTTCCATTTTAGATAGCAACAAGTTGGGAGTCGAATATACTCTCGAGACCTTCGGTGCCAAGAATGACAAAAAGGTTGGCTTGCACATCCAAGCTTTTGCAGCACCAGAAATGTACGTTAAAGCTGATCTTATTTCGCCAATTCTCCCGTTGTCACTCGAAGGCAGAGTTATTAATACCAATCAAGAGAAGTCGCTCTCTGTTAAATTACAACAAGAACAGAATCAGTACGTTGGAAAGCTTGGTTTCAGTGTTTCGGGCAATCAGAACAGAGCTGTTTATAAGCCCCTTTTGGAATACAAGACTCCTTCGTCGAGCCAAAAATTACCAGTAACTTTAGATGGAACGGTGGTCGTAGAATGGCCAGGAGATGGCGTTAAACTCACTTTGGATAATCTCAAACTTGATGGACTTACAGTTCATCCCGTTTCTCTTAATGGTAACTTTGGGCGACTGGCTCGTGAGTTCTTCACCGACTTAACTTTGTCAGCTGGTGGAAAAACTCATGCCACAAAGGGCAAGTTCTTCGCCGACAAAAATTCCATCAGACTTAACAGCGAATATACGAACAATCACAATCCAACTGCCAATTTCAATCTTAAATATGAACTTAAGAAATCACCAACTTCCTTCGACAGCAATCTGCAATTAATTCATGGTAAAGACTTGTCATCCAAGACCAACAAGTTTACTCTGTCGAATTATTTGAATTCTGATTACCAAAACGCACAACATTACGATGTCAAAACTAAGAACAAAATCTCATATCCTTTACTAAAAATTGAAGCCAAATTTGATGCCGAATCGAAACCTAAATCTTTAGATTACGATTTAGAAATCCACTATGGACATCTTAAGATTGGCTCAGAATTGGAACTTAAAGTTTCTCAGAAGACCGAAGGAGACTACGATTTGGAATTTGAAGCATACGGCTACGAGAATAAATTGGAACTTAAAGCTAAACGTGACATAACTGGAGATAAGTCCAAAATTGAGAATGCCCTGGTAGTCAATGGTCAAAAATTGGAACTTAGTGGTACGGTCACTCATCATTTTAAGCAGGATGATCTTAACGTAGGGGCTGATTTGGTTATCAAAGTTCCTAAACGTGCAGATCCTTTAAAGTAAGTCGATCAGATTTTTTTATTTACTTAACGTTTGCTGCTTTTGAACCGTGGTCTTCCCACGAGATAGCAATTGTTTTTTGAATTATAAGGTTAAAATTAAAAAGGTCTTCTTGTATTTTGGGCTTACATAACATGTTAAAATTTTATTTAAATCTACCGGACAGTTTTGAAGATAATTTTGCGCTCCCACCAGAAATATAACTTCTTCATATTTATTATGGTGACAATTACTGTAACTTGGTTAGTTTTTTATCTCTCATTAAAAACTTGAAAATTCAAAGTATTTAGACTTGTTAGCATAAGATTTTATAAAATTGTGATAAAGCTTGATACTAAAATTTTGAGTAATTAGGACCAATAGTTTGCAATATGTTTTGATACGCATAATGTTGCAAAAAATAATTTATATTGTTCTTATTTGTTACAAGCGAGACGGATTCGGAATTCTGGGACTTTTCTACATAAGTTACATGTAAAATAAGTATAGGGCGCAACGTAAATTTTTCGAAAATTAGAAATTGCGATTTTTGGCGCTCATTTTTGACTAATTTTGAACTTTAAAAAAATTGTAGCACCGTTATTTGTGGACGGATCTTTAAAAACTATTCAGATTCGGATTTGGCAGACGTTTTGGCTTCGGATAGGCCTAAGAAACCGTAGGCGTGCTATTCCAGAGCTTTGGGAAAACGTTTTGAAAATTCAAAATCGATGGGTTTTAACCCATGTATTTTGGATAAAAAATGAAAAAAATAGAATTGCTTTATATTGCAAGGGGACGTTCCTACGTACCCCTAGTGACTATAACGGGTGTCATTTCCCCGCGCTTCCCCTTTAAAATAAAAATTTTCGATACAAACTAAATGATTAAAAATACGTACTCCTTGATTCACAAAAAAAATCGTAGCGCCCTTATTTTCTATCCAATCATTACAAACGACACGGATTCGGAATCCTGAGGCTTTTTTACATAAGTTACATGTATAATATGTATAGGGTGCGACGTTAATATTTCGAAAATAAAAAATTGCGAATTTTAGCGCTTATTTTGAGCCAATTTTGAACTTTCAAAAAATTGTAGCGCCGTTATTTGTGGACGGATCTTTAAAAACTATTCAGAATTGGATTTGGCAGCCTTTTTGGCTTCGGATAGGCCTAAGGAACCGTAGGCGTGCTATTCCAGAGCTTTGGGAAAACGTTTTGAAAATTCAAAATCGATGGGTTTTAACCCATGTATTTTTGATAAAAAATGAAAAAAATAGAATTGCTTTATATTGTCAGGGATGTTCCTACGTACCCCTAGTGACTATAACGGGTGTCATTTCCCCGCGCTTCCCCTTTAAAATAAAAATTTTCGATACAAACTAAATGATTAAAAATACGTACTTCTTGATTCACAAAAAAAATCGTAGCGCCCTTATTTTCTATCCAATCATTAGAAACGACACGGATTCGGAATCCTGAGGCTTTTTTACATAAGTTACATGTATAATATGTATAGGGTGCGACGTTAATTTTTCGAAAATAAAAAATTGCGAATTTTAGCGCTTATTTTGAGCCAATTTTGAACTTTCAAAAAATTGTAGCGCCGTTATTTGTGGACGGATCTTTAAAAACTATTCAGAATCGGATTTGGCAGCCTTTTTGGCTTCGGATAGGCCTAAGGAACCGTAGGCGTGCTATTCCAGAGCTTTGGGAAAACGTTTTGAAAATTCAAAATCGATGGGTTTTAACCCATGTATTTTTGATAAAAAATGAAAAAAATAGAATTGCTTTATATTGCGAGGGGACGTTCCTACGTACCCCTAGTGACTATAACGGGTGTCATTTCCTCGCGCTTCCCCTCTAAAATAAAAATTTTCGATACAAACTAAATGATTAAAAATACGTACCCCTTGATTCACAAAAAAAATCGTAGCGCCCTTATTTTCTATCCAATCATTACAAACGACACGGATTCGGAATCCTGAGGCTTTTTTACATAAGTTACATGTATAATATGTATAGGGTGCGACGTTAATTTTTCGAAAATAAAAAATTGCGAATTTTAGCGCTAATTTTGAGCCAATTTTGAACTTTCAAAAAATTGTAGCGCCGTTATTTGTGGACGGATCTTTAAAAACTATTCAGAATCGGATTTGGCAGCCTTTTTGGCTTCGGATAGGCCTAAGAAACCGTAGGCGTGCTATTCCAGAGCTTTGGGAAAACGTTTTGAAAATTCAAAATCGATGGGTTTTAACCCATGTATTTTGATAAAAATGAAAAAATAGAATTGCTTTATTTTGTCAGGGGATGTTCCTACGTACCCCTACTAACTATTACCGGTGTCATTTCCCCGCGCTTGCCCTCTAAAATAAAAATTTTCGATACAAACTAAATGATTGAAAATACGTACCCCTTGATTCACAAAAAAAATCGTAGCGCCCTTATTTTCGATCCAATCATTAAAAACGACACGCTTTCGGAATTCTGAGGCTTTTTTACATAAGATACATGTATAATATGTATAGGGTGCGACGTTAATTTTTCGAAAATAAAAAATTGCGAATTTTAGCGCTTATTTTGAGCCAATTTTGAACTTTCAAAAAATTGTAGCGCCGTTATTTGTGGACGGATCTTTAAAAACTATTCAGAATCGGATTTGGCAGCCTTTTTGGCTTCGGATAGGCCTAAGAAACCGTAGGCGTGCTATTCCAGAGCTTTGGGAAAACGTTTTGAAAATTCAAAATCGATGGGTTTTAACCCATGTATTTTGATAAAAAATGAAAAAAATAGAATTGCTTTATTTTGTCAGGGATGTTCCTACGTACCCCTAGTGACTATAACGGTGTCATTTCCCGCGCTTCCCTCTAAAATAAAAATTTTCGATACAAACTAAATGATTAAAATACGTACCCTTGATTCACAAAAAATCGTAGCGCCCTTATTTTCTATCCAATCATTACAAACGACACGGATTCGGAATCCTGAGGCTTTTTACATAAGTTACATGTATAATATGTATAGGGTGCGACGTTAATTTTTCGAAAATAAAAATTGCGAATTTTAGCGCTTATTTTGAGCCAATTTTGAACTTTCAAAAATTGTAGCGCCGTTATTTGTGGACGGATCTTTAAAACTATTCAGAATCGGATTTGGCAGCCTTTTGGCTTCGGATAGGCCTAAGAAACCGTAGGCGTGCTATTCCAGAGCTTTGGGAAAACGTTTTGAAAATTCAAAATCGATGGGTTTTAACCCATGTATTTTGATAGAAAATGAAAAAAATAGAATTGCTTTATTTTGTCAGGGATGTTCCTACGTACCCCTACTAACTATTAACCGGTGTCATTTCCCGCGCTTGCCCTCTAAAATAAAAATTTTCGATACAAACTAAATGATTAAAAATACGTACCCTTGATTCACAAAAAAAATCGTAGCGCCCTTATTTTCTATCCAATCATTACAAACGACACGGATTCGGAATCCTGAGGCTTTTTTACATAAGTTACATGTATAATATGTATAGGGTGCGACGTTAATTTTTCGAAAATAAAAAATTGCGAATTTTAGCGCTTATTTTGAGCCAATTTTGAACTTTCAAAAAATTGTAGCGCCGTTATTTGTGGACGGATCTTTAAAAACTATTCAGAATCGGATTTGGCAGCCTTTTTGGCTTCGGATAGGCCTAAGAAACCGTAGGCGTGCTATTCCAGAGCTTTGGGAAAACGTTTTGAAAATTCAAAATTGATGGGTTTTAACCCATGTATTTTTGATAAAAAATGAAAAAAATAGAATTGCTTTATTTTGTCAGGGGATGTTCCTACGTACCCCTAGTGACTATAACGGGTGTCATTTCCTCGCGCTTCCCCTCTAAAATAAAAATTTTCGATACAAACTAAATGATTAAAAATACGTACCCTTGATTCACAAAAAATCGTAGCGCCCTTATTTTCATCCAATCATTACAAACGACACGGATTCGGAATCCTGAGGCTTTTTTACATAAGTTACATGTATAATATGTATAGGGTGCGACGTTAATTTTTCGAAAATAAAAAATTGCGAATTTTAGCGCTAATTTTGAGCCAATTTTGAACTTTCAAAAAATTGTAGCGCCGTTATTTGTGGACGGATCTTTAAAAACTATTCAGAATCGGATTTGGCAGCCTTTTTGGCTTCGGATAGGCCTAAGAAACCGTAGGCGTGCTATTCCAGAGCTTTGGGAAAACGTTTTGAAAATTCAAAATCGATGGGTTTTAACCCATGTATTTTGGCTAGAAAATGAAAAAAATAGAATTGCTTTATTTTGTCAGGGGATGTTCCTACGTACCCCTACTAACTATTACCGGTGTCATTTCCCCGCGCTTGCCCTCTAAAATAAAAATTTTCGATACAAACTAAATGATTGAAAATACGTACCCCTTGATTCACAAAAAAAATCGTAGCGCCCTTATTTTCGATCCAATCATTAAAACGACACGGATTCGGAATCCTGAGGCTTTTTACATAAGATACATGTATAATATGTATAGGGTGCGACGTTAATTTTTCGAAAATAAAAAATTGCGAATTTTAGCGCTTATTTTGAGCCAATTTTGAACTTTCAAAAAATTGTAGCGCCGTTATTTGTGGACGGATCTTTAAAAACTATTCAGAATCGGATTTGGCAGCCTTTTTGGCTTCGGATAGGCCTAAGAAACCGTAGGCGTGCTATTCCAGAGCTTTGGGAAAACGTTTTGAAAATTCAAAATCGATGGGTTTTAACCCATGTATTTTGGCTAGAAAATGAAAAAAATAGAATTGCTTTATTTTGTCAGGGGATGTTCCTACGTACCCCTACTAACTATTACCGGTGTCATTTCCCCGCGCTTGCCCTCTAAAATAAAAATTTTCGATACAAACTAAATGATTAAAAATACGTACTCCTTGATGCACAAAAAAAATCGTAGCGCCCTTATTTTCTATCCAATCATTACAAACGACACGGATTCGGAATCCTGAGGCTTTTTTACATAAGTTACATGTATAATATGTATAGGGTGCGACGTTAATTTTTCGAAAATAAAAAATTGCGAATTTTAGCGCTCATTTTGAGCCAATTTTGAACTTTCAAAAAATTGTAGCGCCGTTATTTGTGGACGGATCTTTAAAAACTATTCAGAATCGGATTTGGCAGCCTTTTTGGCTTCGGATAGGCCTAAGAAACCGTAGGCGTGCTATTCCAGAGCTTTGGGAAAACGTTTTGAAAATTCAAAATCGATGGGTTTTAACCCATGTATTTTTGATAAAAAATGAAAAAAATAGAATTGCTTTATATTGCGAGGGGACGTTCCTACGTACCCCTAGTGACTATAACCGGTGTCATTTCCGGCGTTTTCCTTCTAAAACAAAATTTTTTGCATTTTTGCAAAATTAAATTTGGCTTTAAAATGAAACTTTTAAAACGCTATAACTTTTTTATTTTTGAGAAGTACACGGAAAGCGTTTAGTTTCGAAAGTATTAGGCCTTAGTACGTCCGAAACAATTGAAAACTCAAAACCCCCAAAATCGAGAAAAAACATGGGTTAACCCCTTTGTTAAATTTCGAAAAATTGAACAAAATAGATTTGATTTATTTTTTAAAGGGACGTTTATATGGGTCCGTAGTGTCTTTAGCCGAAGCCATTTTGCTCTGCTTGCCCTTTAACGCCAAAAATTTCGACTTTTACAAAGCGTCAATTTCTTTTAAAACAAAACTTTTATTTATGATTATTTCCCGAAATTCTTTCAGTTCCAAAGGTATTGGTTCTTATTTTATCCGCAACCGGTGCTAACTCAAAACCACCAAAAAAAATCTTGGATTTTTTCAAATTTTTCACTTTGAGATATTACTTGTGGAAACTTTTCAATTTTGAAATTCTCAGTTATTAGAGCAAAGACTAATGGAAAATTTTCACTAATGTTAATTCTTCGAGAGAATTGTCAAGAGTAATTTTGTCGACACAATTCAAACTTTAAAAGTGTACAACTTTTCTGTTTGTGCAAATTTGTTTATGATTCCCACGTTAGTTATTGAGAAAATAGTAATTGTAATTTTTCTAATTGCAGGGTACAAAGTGGATTGATTTGCAACCCCAACGAATTGGATACCCATGTTAAAATTTTCTCAGGCGCCAACGTTTACGTAGATTACTTCGTTAAAGCCACCAACGGCAATAATGCTAATGGTAACTTAAAAGTAGCTCTTCCAAGCCTCTTATCAGTTAATGGACAACTCAGAGTTGTAAATGGAGTAGGAAACGCAAATGTGGAATTCGAATTAGCAAAATTACAGCGTATAATTAAAGCCGAATCCAGTTTTACAGTAAAAGATCCTGTTTACAATGTAGACTTCACTTTATATCCCAATTTCCAAAAGGACAACAACAAAATAATCTTTTCTTCTCACAATCAACACAAAGAACAGTCCTGCGATTCTAAGTAAGTTTAATTTATTATTTTAATTTATATTTTATTAAACAATTGTATTTGTAGAAATTATATCGACTATAACGGACACAAATTGGAATTGAACTTGAAAAATACTTTGGAAGGAGAGTTCGAAAATGGAAGACAAACAGTTTTTGTTGAAACCATCTTGCCTAGCTCTTATTATTTGTCGACCAAATTAGGACGTGAGCAACGCATAGTCAATAAGGTTGCTGAAGGAAATTGGTTCGTAGTCCTCGAAAAAAGAGAAACCAAAAATGCACCACCCAGCAACATCAATCTTAAGAGTAACTACAAAGTATTCGATTCTGTCGAAGGATTATTCAACATTGATTACCACGTCGATGTTGTAAATCAACGTGGAGCATTCGTTAATCTTGATTTAGGTCTTAAGCGACACTTCACTGACAACAAATACAACGTCGACTCTGATGTAAGATTTTAACTTTAATGAGAGTTTTTTTAACTATAATAATCGATTTTAGCTTAAGATTTCTGGTGCCGTTGTACAGAAACCCATTCATGTTCAAACCCACTTGAAATACAAGGATTATGTTGGTTCTTATCAAATCGTCGGTAAATGTGAGCAACACGGCTCAATCACCATCAACGGTGAGCTCATTGGTTTAATTTTAAAGCCAGAACTTAATTATTTACAAACATTTTAGGAAAATACGATGCTGCTGATGAAGATAGAAAATTGCAAAGTGAATTGAACGTCGAACTTGAAAGAATTGGTAAAGCCATCTATCATT
Source organism: Sinopyrophorus schimmeli (assembly GCA_036325965.1). Classification (NCBI taxonomy): domain Eukaryota; kingdom Metazoa; phylum Arthropoda; class Insecta; order Coleoptera; family Elateridae; genus Sinopyrophorus; species Sinopyrophorus schimmeli. Next base: position 642,344 of record JARFIZ010000068.1, read on the forward strand.
TGAAATTTGGAGGCTCTGGTTTGGTCACTTACTCTTCCGAAGATCACGCCTAAGTACAACGGAAACTTCTTCCTCTTCATCGACGACAACGAGGTTTGTTTTATTTGTTGATTAAAAGTTGTTCGTTTGATTCCAATTGATCATTTTAGTTGCTCCCCGGTGGAGTGGTAGATGTAAAATTATCAAACGAAGTCGAAGTAGGACCCAACAATGCTCGTGTAAAGGCCACGGCCAATTTACCCAAGCAAGCACCAATCATCGTCGACTTAGGCTACGATTTCAGTGAAGCTAATAATGCAGAAAAATTGACAGGACACGCTTCCCTTCAATACGACAACGGCAAACTTATTAAATCCGACTTATCGGTCGTGAAGCCCAACGAGCACGAAGCTCGTTTTGATTTCAAAATCGATCTCCCCAAATCTCAAAATAATAGACTTCAGATTAATATCAAAAAGACACCTGACGACAAAGTCATCAACGGCGAAGTCATTTTAACAGCAAATAACAAGAAATACACTCTTTCCAACGAATTGGTACTCTCCGAGCTTGCACCAGCCGTTCATGTCAAACTTATTCTTCCAGACGGAAAAGTTGATAGTATCTCCGCTAAGATCAACAAATTGGGAGAGCATCATTACGGTGGTGAACTCAAGGTAAAAATCCATTCATTAGTTGTTTATTTATATCTTTAGTTACATAATTTTTTCTTTATAGGTCGCCTTCAGCGAGAACAACTTTGTCTTCAACAGTAACTTGGACGCCGACATCGAAAGCGTCGACAATTTCTTCCTTAAAGTCCAAGCCAACTCCCCGGCTTTGAAAATCAACGATATACTCTTCGAAGCACAAAACAAAGCAGCTAAAGGCGGAAAACGTATCCAAGTTGTTGCTAAATCCGCTGGAAAGAATCTTTTCTCCGGAAGGTACTTTTGAATTTTTTTATTTAAAAAAAACACAACTAATTACAAACGTTTTAGCACCAACTACAAGGCTCGTGAAGAAGGAGGTAAATACATAGTGGAAGGTTCAGGATCGTTCAAGGTAAAGGAGGACAACAAGCAAGCCAATTTCAAGTTTGTTAAACACGATTTGAATACAGAAAAGAACGGAGAAGATGGTGTTGAGGTATTTAATAATATACTCTCGCTCTTATTTGAGATTAATTGATTTAATTTGTAGATCTTATTTAATGCCGGATTAGGCGTAACAGCTGTTGACACTGAATTTAAAGCAACTAATAAGCAATTCAAGACTTTGGTTTCGTATTGCGAAGAGAAACAACAATGTGCTCACTTCGAAGTCGATTCTAAAACCGACATCAGAGGTTCTGGCGAATTTAATAACGAGATCGAAGTAGCTATCGATTTAAGAAAATTGGGATTGTCGCACGAATTTGGATTGAAGGGTGTCACAACCCGGAAGAGCTTTATTTTGGACCATAACGTCGATGTTTACTTCCAAAACAAGGATAACAAATACCAATACAGCTTGTACGTGCACCCAAGCGAAGCTGGAGCACAACTTACGACGCCAAAGAGAGTCATTGCTTTAGAAGGCAAAGTTCAAGTACCTAAGTAAGACTTTGGGACTTTTTCGGAAGTTTTTTATATTAATCTGGGTGCTTTTTTAGGCCTGCTAAGGGTAAGAATAGTCCAATCAGAGGAGAAGTGGCTTTTTACCTCAATAAAAAGGCACAACCCAATCAAAAGACGGCCCTCGTTGGTGTTCTGAATTGCTACGGACAAAACAAAGGTGATTGCCATGCTGAAGTTAAATTCACAAATCCAGCCTTGGGAAGAGATTTAGGTGTTAGTTATACTTCGAAATACGACGCAAATAAAATTACTGTGGAAGAGAATCTCATCATTGATGTGTTTGCAAATGCTAATCAAAAGATCGTAGTAACTGGCAAGCTTCATGGAAACAGAATTGGTAAAACTGGGGCTGCCGGTTTGGTTATTTACGAAGCCAAGAGTCAAGTACGTGCTTTTAAAATGGTTCTTAATTTTGTTGTAATTATTCTGTCTTTTAGGGCTTGAATTTCAATTTGAAATATGAAGGACAAGCTTATTTGGATGTGGAAAAGAGGGAATTGAAATATAGCGAAGTTTATGATGCCGATGTTTCTGGAATTAAATATAATACAGGAGTGATTTTACAAGCTGATGTTCAAAAATCATCTTTTGTTGTTAGGGTTTTGAATAAGGAGCTCGTAAATGCTAATTACCAACATGAAAAGGATAAATCTGTTATTATCGTAAAAGGAAACACTAAGATCTTTGGAGTCGATACTCTCATATCTTATTTGGAAGTCAAAAACTGGAGCAGCTTTACTTACAAGCTTCACAAACAATGTAAATTATATTTTTTTATCTTAAATGAATTTATTATAAACAATTGACATTTTAGCTACTCCCGATAATGAATTAAGAATCGATGGGATGTTCGTATTAGGTGTTAGCACCGAATTGCATGCCGATGTTACAGCCAATGGTGCCAAGAAAGAACTTTTCTTCGTCGGCGTTATGTTGGATGAAAAATCTTTCTTAAAAACACAATCAAGAATTAATTCTAAGGATATCCAAGTTTATTTCGTAACTCCACTGAGAAACGAAGCCACCAAATTCTATCACGAACTCAAAGCCTTCTCCGAAACAGTCGTAAAAGATCAAGACGCCCAATTAAAGAAATTCGTACAAGTCTTAAGCAAGAGTACTCCCAACTTCAAGCCTTTAGTGGATTATTACCAAAAAGAATTGAAGAAGTTACGCGAAGAACTTGTCTCCGATAAAACCATCAAAGAAGTAGCCAACTTCTTGTAAGTTTATTTCATTATTAGATTTAAAAAAATTAAGTATCAATTCCTGTAGGTCGAGTATTTTCCAAGCCGTTGGACAAGTAACTGGAGAAGTTTTGGGTCGTACCAGCGAATTGCTCGAAAAAATCGTTCACACTCTTAAAGTTCAATTTGAGAAAGTCGAGGAAATTGTATCAAGGAAAATAATACCACAATTAAATGAAATTTCTAAGAAATTGGTGCAAACAGCCGCAGAGATCTTTGAAAAGGTGACCGATGTCCTTTTAGCTTTCGTTGCTAAACTAACTCTCTTGGCCGAAGAACACGAAAAGGAGATCAAACGCGTTTTGGATGTTTTCGCAACCCTTGGACAAGGTTTGTTTAGCTTTAATTGAGTTGTATTTGATTATAATTGTTGCTTTGCAGATGTGGCTCGGTTCCTTTACAGAGTTGCCAAAGAAACCGTTGTGGTTGTCGATAAAGAATGGAGCCAAATCTACCAAGGAGTTCAAAAACTTCCAATCGCTGAAGAAATCAAAAACAGATACGAACAGGTCTGTAATAATTATTTTACTTTTTAAAACAGTGGAGTTCATTTTATTATCTGTTGTAGTTGGTCGGTGGACTTGAGGTTCCCCCAGCTCTTATTAATGCCTTGAAAGAAGCCATTATCACATTAAAGGATGCTGTTCCATCTCCCGAACTTAAACGTCTCATCACAGTCATTGGAGATTATTTAGAAAAGGTAAATAGAAGTGAAATAATTTAAATTAATTTTTAACTTCAAATTTGATTGTTTAGAAACTCAAAAATGAAAATGTAGATGACGCTACCGCTCTTCAAACTATCGCTCGTCTTGTTGCCGATATTATAAACAAATCCCTTTCATCTTTTGGAGAAAAAGACGATGTTAAAGTTACAGGCAGTCCTGTAAGTTGAAAAGAATTATTTTAATTATAGTGAATTATTTCGTTCCTTTTTAGTTGTCTTTCTTATCTTTCGATTTCGCAAGCAATTTACCAAAATTAACGAGCACCAAATATTCTCCACTTAGTTATTTGGCTCGTGGTGAATTCCCATCACTCATTGAACTTCTGTACGCCATCTCTTTACATCCTTTGCACTGGATTCCTCCATACAAACGTAAGTTTAAAGATGCACATACCAAAGGATTTTTTCATTATTGTTATAATTGCAGTTGATGCCGTTATTGTCCAAGGCCAACACATCTTCACCTTTGATGGAAAACACATAACATTCCCAGCTAATTGCAAATACCTTTTAGCCAGAGATGCGGTTAATGGTAACTTTACCATTGCGGCTACTTTTGCTTCAGGACAACTCAGTGCCATTACTTATGCCGACAAACATAACGTTGTGACTTTAAAGAAAGGCGGACAAGTTCTCTTAGATAATGGTAATTGGTTTTGGTATTTTTGCTTCTAACAATTAATTATGTTATAATTATTGTAGCCGCTACTGAATTCCCAGTCCACAAACCAAATCTCCAAGTCTATAGATTATATGAAAGTTTGAATCTTAAATCGAAGGCTGGAGTTAATATCATTTGCGGCCCTGAATTGTTGGTATGCGGTATTCATGTCTCTGGCTTCTATCACGGACAACTCAGAGGACTTTTGGGTATGTTCTTACTTAAATTTATGTAATTTAATAATTAATCATTGGGATCGTAGGTAATGGTAATAGTGAACCTTACGATGACTTCACAATCCCCAACGGAAAGATTGTTAAGTCCGAAAGTGAATTTGGTAACAGCTATAAAATTGGAGCTAATTGTCCACCTGTTAAGACCGTAGATCATAGTGTGCACCACCACAATCCATCATGTCAAAAGCTTTTCGGACAGGACTCACCTTTAAGGTAGAATTAGTTGCCTGAAAAGTTGTATGAGAGAGTTTATTAATTATTTTTGTAGTATTTGCCATCCATTTGTGAACCCAGAGAATTACAAAATGGCTTGTAGCCATGGCTTAGCTGCTAATGTTAAAGACACCGAGAAAGCGGTCGTTCTAGGTTATGTTGCAGCCTGCAGATCTAAATTCATACCTGTCCACGTTCCAAAACAATTCTGTAAGGAGTAAACTTATATTTTGAATTATATTTTTAAGACGCTTTCGTTTTTAGTGAAATGTGAAAACGGCCAAGAGAGCTACGACGTTGGAGATAGCTTCAGTGTTAAAACACCAGCCAAGGCTGCAGATATCATCGTAGCCATCGATCAACACAAATTCAACGAGCCTGTGTATAAAGAATTGGTACAGCCTATGATTTCTCAAATCACCACCGAATTGAATGCTAAAGGCATCAAGTATGTGTTTGTTTTGATGGTGCTTTTAATCTTAATTGTAATTTTATCTTCACTTTTAGTGACATCGAAGTACATCTCATTGGTTACGGTCTCGAAGAACAAAATTATCCATCTCATTACACAGTTGCCGGCAAATTAACTTTCAAGGGTAGAAGCCCAAATCTGAAATTCGCCGAAGAGCCCAAAGAAACTTCGAGTGGATGTCCTCACACCGACAAAGTAATCAAAGTTCTTAAAGAGATCTACAAAGAAGCTCAATTGGTTTCAGGACAATCACCACAACAAAAGGCTTACACCGAAGCCTTAAAATATCCTTTCAGGCCAAATGCTGTTAAATCTATAATTGCGGTCGTTAGCAAACCTTGTGAAGAAGGACACATTATTGGAGTATGTTCATCTTTGATTAAATTATTTTATTTTAGTGATTAATTAATTGATTTTGTAGTTCCAAAAATTGAGGGCGCTACTCTTCAACAATCCTCTTATCTCTTTAAATTTGGTCACACCCTTTGAACACTTCAGCGTCAAAGATGCTAAACAAACGAAAAATGTTATTGGCTTCAACTCGCACAATGTTTTCACTCTAACTGATAAGAAGAAGCCTGAGGGTTCACCAGCCCTTCATCCTGATCTTGAATACAACGATTACTGTGTCGATTTTACTCTTAAGGTACTTTATTTATTATCGATTTATTTTTTTTTTATTAAAGTTAATAATTTTTAGAATCGCGGTAACGTTTTCGTTACAAATAATTTCTTACATGCTAAAGGAGCATCAAGGAAACAATTCGCACAGGTATTTATATTAAATGTGATTAATTGGAACGATGTTATGGATTTGTTGATTTTAGGTGGCTGCTCATAATGTTGTTAGTCAGTTGGTGAATGTTGAACAAGGTTTGGATTGTGAATGTCAACTTGTTAGTGCTTTTTCGGCCCAGAATGTGTGTAAAGTGGCTTACACAAAGTCAAAAACTACACCACCTGTAAGTATAAAGTTTTTTAAATAATGCGTTCGTTGTGGTGATGGATAACTTTTAATGTTTAGAAAAAAGGAGGTCACAAAGGATAGAATAGTTGTGTGAGTGAGTGCTCGAAGACTGGATAAATTAAATTCAATTCTTTTACTTTATCTTCAAGGGAACTATCTGTTTTCTTAATATTTACTTATAGTTAGGATATGAATAAATGAAGCTTATTATTTTAATTACAATTGACGTTTAATTCGCCTATCTTCTCTTTTTAAAATTATAAGCTTATTTAAAAAAATAATAACTAATAATAATAATGACATATCTATATTACACAACACAAAGTAAATTATAAAATAATGGATATTATTAAAATTGCCAAAAATTGGACTGTCTATTACATATAAGTGCAATTAATACAATCATCTACGGGGATATAAAACAGTATATAAAGGTATTTTAAAAATACAATTTAGTAACAAGGGACAGCATGTCAGCATACGAAGCTTTGGTACTTATTTTTTGCATGATTTTATTTCTGATGACGATGGGTAAGTAATTTAGAAATAATTAAATAAACATGGTAGTAATATTATTATTTTAAGACCCTTGTTGGACTTTGTCGATTAAAGAGCAACTTCAACCAGGAAATTTGCTTTGTTTAAATACCACAATTGGAGCTCATCTTTGTGCTTAGTTTTATAATTATTATTGTTGTATTGGTCGAATAATGACTTTTACTCTTTCATTTTAATAAAATGAAAATTTTTTAAAGTTATATACAATTCATCATTCGAAGTATTCAACTAATATAGTTCGGGGAGAATTATTAAAAACTCTTAACTATCTAATGAAGTGACATTGTAAGGTTTTATATATTCCAGCAGCAGTCAGAATACTTATAAAAGCCCTTGGATATATTATATATTTATTTAAATAACTAAATATGAAAGATCGTTTTATTTATTATATTTGAGTCTTGCACATAGGTCACCCTAAATGCAGTTTATGTAGGTATGATAGGTTGCATATCTCTCTATATGTCTAGTAAATTCGCTTAAAACCAGACAAAATCTTCGAAAAATTTGATATATTGTAGCCGGAGTACATAAACGCAAAGAAGTAAACCATGCAAAAGTGTATTGGCAATACTTCACAATATTTTATAATTTCAAAGTTGGCAAAACATAACCCTCAAAAGTTTGACGTTTATTTAATGCAATATTTGTTTTCAGCATCTTAAATGATAGAAAAATATGATATTTTTATTAAAAATACAATGACAAGCTGATATTAATGATCTGCAATGTGAAGGTTAGTAATTTTAATAAATTTGAGCAAAGGTGAAGCAGTGAAGTGCAACACACTTATCGGAGTACCTGCTTGCTGTATAAAAGCACTTGTTAAACTTTATTTAATAAATCGGTGCTCTATTATTGTGTATATAATATTAATAGGTTTACCGAATATCAGTTATTTATTATCTTATGACTAATAAAATGTTTTAAGGGTTTGATAAACCAAATAAACATCGAAGGATCGTAGAAGCTTTTAACCACTAAACGCTTTATATATACTTTAAGAAACTGTGTATATTATCCCCAGAAATAACTTCTAAAGGCTATAGAAGTAGTAGAGGAATGTAAGAAAACACCAAATGTTTAAATTGTTGTATTATTTGAAGATTGAGGAATTGAATACTGCGTTTGAACCAAAGGTAGAACATGCATGTTCTAACATATTTGCGCCATTAAATATCGTATTACTCTGCAAATTTGTTAGTTTCTGTTTAACAGTTATTTAACAAAGAATATTTTCTTTTTTTTAGCTATAAATTGGCAACTTAGAACTTCATTAATAATCAAAAGGATCTTGGCTACTTTTTACCTTCACCTTTAAGCAGCCTTACATCTCAGAATTGTAGTGCCGACCAAAGAACACCCCTTGAAGAACAACAGCTTGCTTTATTATTTTGGGGTGAGTTTTCTTTTTTAACTACTATTTTCTTTGCGATTTATCTCACATAGAGAACAACAAATTAAAGCTTGTGGGGCCAATGTTAATTTTATAACGATTAAGAGTTAAAATTATTGAATCGTTTTGTACCACAAAATCACGGTTACTTGTCGACGGATCTTTGAGAACTTTGTAGATTTCAAACTTATGGACTTTTGGCTGCGGATTGGTCTATAGGTATTTAATAATAAATTTTTCTTTTTTAAAATGTAAATTTGAACACCTGATTGTTAGGCAACCGCGTATACTCCACTTTGAAAGTATTTAGAATTGCCTATCTTTTGTGGACATATACATCGGCCATCATGGTTATCTAACGTCAATTTAATCAATACAAGAACATTTTTCCAATATTATTAATTAAATTGATTAAATTCTTGGTGTTTTTTATATTGAACAAATGTAAAACTACAATTTTAATAACTAAATGTGATAAAATCGATGCTATAATCATGTTCACTAAAAACTATTAGAATAGGATACCAAGTCTATTTACTTCATGTGGTTATTAGATGATTGGAAATATTTATGTACAAATGATATATCAGTGAGTACACTCTTGTAAGTTTAAGCATAAACTTATTCTGTTTTGTTTTAGTTTATATCGGTGGTCGAAGCCAGGTTCAACTGTCGCAAACACTAAGTCACTCTGAAAGAATGTTTTTACAGTACAAGAAGATGTACAAATTAACAGCTTACTCACCACAGAGAACTTTTATAGCAGGAGTCCTTGGTGAGATTTATGGCTATCATTGGAATGCTCTAAGCACAATATCTTCTTCTGAACTAACTAGGATGGTTGTGTCTACATATTGCAGATTTTGAGATCTTCTGACCATCTATCGATGTCATCATTCCAATTCTCTATTGCTTTACGAATACTCCATTTTCTGTAGATTTTAAATAGAATATAAAAAGGACACAGTCTGGTCGCACTTCTTTGCTGATGGTAAAGCTCTATGATGTCCTTATGTTAATAGGTATGAAGGTATTGTTTGAATAGTACACCCAAACCACACTTTACGTTCCGAAAAAAGTTGTCAATAAAGCAAAAAGCCGTATAACAAATCAATTTAAGACTTTGTTAAAAATAGCAACTGTCCATGAATGGGGATTGCTTTTAAGTACCAATAAACTAGTCTTTGACTTCTAAAAGGGTTTTAATATATCTTAAAAGATATTTGGTTCCCCAAAAGTGTATTTCTATTAAATAGTTTGTTTGTAGGTAGTATTAAACAAATTCGTTTATTTCTTTAACTTTTCGTTGCGTTTTGGAAAATTTTGTTACAGCTTTTAAGGGCCAAAGGACTAGTTTTTTTGCTCATGAAAGGGTTTTTCTTAACTCTTAAAATTAATAGAGATACAGGGCTGTAAAGTATATGTTTTCTTCTTACAAATAATAAGAATGGTTATTTTGCTAATTCTGAAAATGTTCTTGTTTAATTGATTTCTTTTCTTTCATAAACTAAAAATGAGTGCTTTAAAATAAAGTAGGAGCCAATATTTATGTATTACTCTGTATTTGTTCTTTCTTTTAAATTATTTATCGCTTTTGATACCTGGAAATTTTGCTTTGGGGTAAATGCGATAGCGTATATCGGCTTTTACATAAATTTCGTTTACTGACTCATTTGTGAGTGTACAGCGAAGGCAAACCGTTGTGTATTTGTAAGAATAAGTGCTCCTAATTTTAATTACAAACCTTAATCTGAGGTAAATATTTATTATAACAATTTCTCTTTCATTCTACAGCAGGGGTGCCCAAAGTACGGGAAATTTTTTTTCTACATAGGCTTCTACGTAGGCTTCAGAATGTAATAAATTTAATGGGTTTAAGTTGAATGGTAATCGATATTTACTGTTTTTAACTGACATTGTGTAAGTGCATGATTTTCCCAGTAAGAACAATTTTATTTAGAGTAAACTGAGTTAATTGATATCGATCATTATACCAAAAGAAAAATCACACTACGACCTTTATTTTTGTTACAGATTTGCCCTTTTGAGAGCTGCGAGTCACAAAGCAATTATAGTTAAATAGAAGATGACACGAAACTGATGGAAGCAAGAAAAGAGTCCATTGTTCAAGCCTCAAAAATACAATTTTCATCTGTGTGACCTTCAAATCTTGGTAAATACATAATGAAGTATTTAAGGTTGACTTTTGACTACATTATTAATTTTCTTTGTATAATTTTATGTATGTTTTCATGACTGAATTGTTTAATTTATGTGTATGTGTGTATCTGTAACTGTTTTTGTGATTGTGGAATAATTATGTATAATTTGTAGTTATAAACAAAGCTTATGGCCTATTTTTAATTCTTCTTTATTTCAGGGATTAGGCTGTACACCGTTCTGACACCCATCCCTTTCTTGGCCTTCCAACATCCCTTTTGGTTTATAATGTGTTGAAGCTAACGGAAGCCCTATCTCTTAAAATTTTGCTTTGTAATAAAACCCAGGTTTTATTTCGAATTCTTGTAATTAAATAGTTTTAAGTTTTTGTCATTCTTTATTATTTATAAAAAGCTAGCCTTTGGGTTGTAGCAATGGAACTGTAGCATTTTTCAAAGGATATAATTGTAAAAAAGTAAACTCTGGGGGGCCTTAGAAGTGCTCACCAAGAAGTACAAATTCAAAATTCTAAATGGTCTTGGAAATATTTTTTTATCTCTGTGATCTTCAAAGTTTTATAAATACATAATAATGTATTTAAGGTTTGCTTTTGATTAATTTATTAATTTTGTTGTGTTAATTTTATGTATGAATATTTTAATTTCAGTGTACATGTGTGTTCGTCCTTGTCTTTGTGATCGTGGAATGATTATCTTTAATTTGAGGGTACAAAGCTATGGCCTATTTTTAGTTTTGTAATAAAATGCATTGGGTTCATATCGAATCATTATAATTAAACAGAACTTTGTGTCAATTATTGTTATTTATAAGACACATGCTTTCGATATGTAGCATTTCTCAAAGGATATAATTTTAACAAATTCAGAGAAGAAGTGGTAGTGATTCTGGGGGTCTAGAGGTACTCATTCACTTGCAGTTCGCCTGCAATCCAGAACTGCAGATTAGATAAGGTCAATTACATATACAGGCTATCGACACACGAGTCTATTATAAGATTCACTTAAACTGAAGGCTGTAATCTATCAATGGCATGTATATGTAATTGCCGTTGACTGATCTGCAATTCTGGACTGCAGGCGACCTGTAAGTGAATAGGTACCTTAAAAAGTGCTCCCTCGGAGATACAAAATACAAATCCTAAATTGTTTTCGAACTATTTAGGTTTTATCATTTATGATCCTTTTCAAACATTTGCTGATGGTTTTTCTTTGAGAAGGGCACAGGACGGAACTACAAATCTGAGAATTAATTTAATTATCATTTATGTTTTGAAAATTATTAATCGGACACTGATTAAATTTTATTTGATTTCATTGGAGCGAACAAAATTCTTGTAAATTAATAGAATTCAAGCGCATGTTCTCAATTAAATTAGACATCAAGAATGATAAAATTACAATCGCTTTTTCCATTTTAATCAAGTCCCGAAATAGCACATAAATTAAAATCCTGCATAAGGGCCGACATTTTAATAGCTAAAAATGACAACAAATTAATTTGATACATGAGGTGACATCTGCTGCTGTTTTCAGAACTTATTACAGGAATTTATAATGGTTTTAAAAAGAAGGGTTGGTTTTAACTTAACTATTAAAGTGTAGCCTCTAATTGTTAGATGGCGGAAGCTGTATTATTTGGGTGTAGAAATAATTTTTTTTATTGACAGATTGTTATTGTTTAATTTTACATGTTTAACCTTAAAAATTTTACTGAGAAAAGAGTGCATCCGATGTATGATTTAGGATATTATATCATACTTCAAGCTTCATTTTTGTTACAGATTTGTCCTTTTGAAAACTGTGACACTCATGAAGTAATTAAAGTTATATAGATGTTAAAAACCTGATGGAAGCAAGAAAAGAGTTTGTTCTTCTAGCAACATAATTACAATAATTTTACATCTATGTGATCTTCAAAGTTTTGTAAATACATAATAATGTATTTAAGGTGCTTTTGATTAATTTATTAATTTTTTGTGTTAATTTTATGTATGAATAATTTAATTTTAGTGTATGTGTGTGTCCCTAATTGTTTTTGTGATCGTGGAATGATCATCTTGAATTTGAAGTTACAAACAAAGCTATGGTCTATTTTTAGTTTTATAATAAAATGCAATGGGTCCATATCGAATTTTTTTAATTAAACAGAGCTTTAACTTTGTGTCAATCGTTATTATTTATAAAACACATGCTTTCAGGATGTAGCAATAGAACTGTAGCATTTCTCAAAGGATCTAATTGTAACAAATTCAGAGAAGAAGTGGTAGTGATTCCGGGGGTCTAAGAAGTGCTTCCTCGGAGATACAAAATACAAATTCTAAATTGTTTTGGAACTGTTTAGGTATTATCATTTATGATCCTTTTCTAACTTTTGCCGAGGGTTTTTCTTTGGGAGGGATGCAAGACAGGATAACCTGGAAATTAATTTAGTTAACATTTCAATTCAATTCATGGGATATATTGTTTTGGAAAATACTAATCTGAGACTGATTAAATTTTAATCTTTTAATAAATATTATTGGGTATACTTTAAATAATATTAATAACAGTTAAAATTTCGATCTTGTATTATATAGGCTTTAGTAATTTTTCTTAATTTTGTTTTTTATTTTATTGCAGAGAACAGTTGTGTTGAAAAATACTTTCGGAAGCCAATGTGGATTTGTACATGTACCCTTGGTTCTTCTTCACATAAGGCAATTCAAGAGGCTTTCGGAAACCTAATCCAGCAGCACCAGCAGAATCATCAATGGAAGACTAAATCTTCAGATTTGTATATTAATTATAGTTAATCTTACAGAACGACCCTCATATTTTTTGTCATTTTTTCTACATAGGATTAAGTTAGATAATCCATGTTAGCGTAGTTTTGCTAAACTTTTACTATGTTGTAAATTTATTTTGGGAATTTTAATTACTTTTAAAACACATTTCTTTTTGCCACACTTATTTATGTTTAATTATTTATTTATAAATTGTTAAAAGAGTTGCAGTCCTATCATATTGATAAGTATATTAATGTTTCGATCAAACCTCCCTTAATTTATATATTTGACACTTTGTTTAATTTGAATAGGGTTTCTTTTGAAATTAAACGACAAAAAAGGGATGCAGATTTTTATTATTTTTAGGTTTTTAAATTGTAACAAATTGTATATCTTTTTCTGTTAATCTAAGACAACATGTGCTCTGATGCGAAGGGCTTAAGTCTTCGATTAAAACTTTTGCTTTCGTTGGTTTCATACAGTGGTTACCCTTCACATCGGACCACATAATGTTTGTTGAATGAGGGGGTGTTCTAAGATTGTATAATCTTAAAACATCCAATCAAGGGCTGTGCTCTATTCTAAACATATTTGAATTTTATGACCAATATTCCTCTGTTAGGCTAATTAGATGTAAAGTGGGATGTAAGGGGGGTTTGGGAAATAAAAAAAACTATTAACTACCTGTTGTTTCTTTTCACACTAAAAATGTAAGGAGAATGTGTCAACTGGTAACAGGGGCATAAAAGAAAAATTGCAAAAATGTGATCGCGATCTACAGTCGTAATATCACAAATCGCGAGGGACAGTCGGCCGAGTCGGCCGAGTCGGCCGAGGGTTTATCTTAGAGATTTTTAAAAATATTTTTCAAATCACGAGTATCCTACAGTCATTCGTCATTCGTCATTCGTCTCGTTCGGCTCGTTGCTCGTTGGATTTTTCTTAGAGATTTTTAAAAATTTAACTTCGACCGGTATGGGAATCGAACCCGAGACCTTTAGAACAAACAACCAATACCTAACCAACTGAGCTATGGCGTTGTTATACGACATAAGTGTTTTAAACGTTATAAAGTACACGTCCTATAATATTAATTTAAAATTTATTTTTAAATGTTTAAGTAGTTAGGTGTAAAAGCCCACCTGACTCTTGCTCTTGCTCTTCCAATTAATAATTATTAAAATTCGGGTAACAATAAAGACTTTATTATATCTAATAATTTATACAAGTTATTTTACAGAGTTTAAATTTAACAGTTAAGAAGTTTGAATCACACATTTTTTAAGTCCGCTTCTTCAAAATATTTAATTCAAACTTCTTATCAGTTTTAAATTATACATTATTAAAATAATTAATTAATTGAAAAAAACCAAGTTTTAATATAATAAAAAGTTGCAACCCTTACGATTTTTTTTATTGTAATTAATTAAGAGTGATTTGCACGTCAAACTTGGGATTGCAACTTCTTTTACAATTACATTACATTACAATTACATACTATAAATAAAAGGGAAAAGGAAGGTGTTTTAAGTGTGTGTGAAATGATAAAATAATAATATGTGGATGGAGTGGGGTTATTTTATAAAAGTAATAATAAATAAAAGTTAAGTGCCCATCAAAGTGCTACATAAATCAAGGGAAGACAACAAAAAAGGTAAGTATTAAAAAAATAAATAAAGAAGTGAAATATTAAAAAATATTAAAATATAATAAATTAAATAAAAAGTATAAGAAGTAGTAATTTTTACCAAATTTTGAAAAAAATCTAAGTAAACATGAATTAATTTTGCAATAAAATTCAAAAGTTATAGCAAGTTCGAAAAATAAACAAGACGGGAAAAATTAATAAAATATAAAAATCAAAAAATCAAAACGCACGGTCCAATAATTAAATGAAGAGAGGGTGACTTTAAACTTTTATGAATTATTTAGTTTTATCGAAATTTTTACTTTAGAGGTGTACCGCGGGGAAATGACACCGGTTATAGTTAGCAGGGGTACGTAGAAACGTCCCCTCGCAATATAAAGCAATTCTATTTTTTTCATATTTTGCCAAAAATACATGGGTTAAAACCCATCGATTTTGAATTTTCAAAACGTTTTCCCAAAGCTCTGGAATAGCACGCCTACGGTTTCTTAGGCCTATCCGAAGCCAAAAAGGCTGCCAAATCCGATTCTGAATAGTTTTTAAAGATCCGTCCACAAATAACGGCGCTACAATTTTTTGAAAGTTCAAAATTGGCTCAAAATGAGCGCTAAAATTCGCAATTTTTTATTTTCGAAAAATTAACGTCGCACCCTATACATATTATACATGTAACTTATGTAAAAAAGCCTCAGGATTCCGAATCCGTGTCGTTTTTAATGATTGGATCGAAAATGAGGGCGCTACGATTTTTTGTGAATCAAGGGTACGTATTTTTAATCATTTAGTTTGTATCGAAAATTTTTATTTTAGAGGGGAAGCGCGGGGAAATGACACCGGTAATAGTTAGTAGGGGTACGTAGGAACATCCCCTGACAAAATAAAGCAATTCTATTTTTTTCATTTTCTAGCCAAAATACATGGGTTAAAACCCATCGATTTTGAATTTTCAAAACGTTTTCCCAAAGCTCTGGAATAGCACGCCTATGGTTTCTTAGGCCTATCCGAAGCCAAAAAGGCTGCCAAATCCGATTCTGAATAGTTTTTAGAGATCCGTCCACAAATAACGGCGCTACAATTTTTTGAAAGTTCAAAATTGGCTCAAAATGAGCACTAAAAATCGCAATTTTTTATTTTCGAAAAATTAACGTCGCACCCTATACATATTATACATGTATCTTATGTAGAAAAGCCTCAGGATTCCGAATCCGTGTCGTTTTTAATGATTGGATCGAAAATAAGGGCGCTACGATTTTTTTTGTGAATCAAGGGGTACGTATTTTTAATCATTTAGTTTGTATCGAAAATTTTTATTTTAGAGGGGAAGCGCGGGGAAATGACACCGGTAATAGTTAGTAGGGGTACGTAGGAACATCCCCTGACAAAATAAAGCAATTCTATTTTTTTCATTTTCTAGCCAAAATACATGGGTTAAAACCCATCGATTTTGAATTTTCAAAACGTTTTCCCAAAGCTCTGGAATAGCACGCCTATGGTTTCTTAGGCCTATCCGAAGCCAAAAAGGCTGCCAAATCCGATTCTGAATAGTTTTTAGAGATCCGTCCACAAATAACGGCGCTACAATTTTTTGAAAGTTCAAAATTGGCTCAAAATGAGCTCTAAAAATCGCAATTTTTTATTTTCGAAAAATTAACGTCGCACCCTATACATATTATACATGTATCTTATGTAGAAAAGCCTCAGGATTCCGAATCCGTGTCGTTTTTAATGATTGGATCGAAAATAAGGGCGCTACGATTTTTTTTGTGAATCAAGGGGTACGTATTTCTATTCATTTAGTTTGTATCGAAAATTTTTATTTTAGAGTGGAAGCGCGAGGAAATGACACCGGTTATATATACTAGGGGTACGTAGGAACGTCCCCTTGCAATATAAAGCAATTCTATTTTTTTCATATTTTGCCAAAAAGACATGGGTTAAAACCCATCGATTTTGATTTTTCAAAACGTTTTCCCAAAGCTCTGGAATAGCACGCCTACGGTTTCTTAGGCCTATCCGAAGCCAAAAAGGCTGCCAAATCCGAAACTGAATAATTTTTAAAGATCCGTTCACAAATAACGGCGCTACAATTTTTTTAAAGTTCAAAATTGGCCCAAAATCAGCGCTAAAAATCGCAATATTTTATTTTCGAAAAATTAACGTCGCACCCTATACATATTATACATGTATCTTATGTAAAAAAGGCTCAGGATTCCGAATCCGTGTCGTTTTTAATGATTGGATCGAAAATAAGGGCGCTACGATTTTTTTTGTGAATCAAGGGGTACGTATTTTTAATCATTTAGTTTATATCGAAAATTTTTATTTTAGAGGGGAAGCGCGGGGAAATGACACCGGTAATAGTTAGTAGCGGTACGTAGGAACATCCCCTGACAAAATAAAGCAATTCTATTTTTTTCATTTTCTAGCCAAAATACATGGGTTAAAACCCATCGATTTTGAATTTTCAAAACGTTTTCCCAAAGCTCTGGAATAGCACGCCTACGGTTTCTTAGGCCTATCCGAAGCCAAAAAGGCTGCCAAATCCGATTCTGAATAGTTTTTAAAGATCCGTCCACAAATAACGGCGCTTCAATTTTTTGAAAGTTCAAAATTGGCTCAAAATGAGCGTAAAAAATCGCAATTTTTTATTTTCGAAAAATTAACGTCGCACCCTATACATATTATACATGTATCTTATGTAAAAAAGCCTCAGGATTCCGAATCCGTGTCGTTTGTAATGATTGCATCGAAAATGAGAGCACTATTGAAACTAATTTTGAATACAAGTGAAATTTGTAATTACTTTTTCAAACGTAACGTTTTCATTAACAGATCTTAAAATAATCAAAGCCACCCCAAAGAAGAAATTTAAAGTGAGTCTCAATAGTACACGAGTTACTCTAATTTATAAAATGTATATGTGGGGGTTGTGTCTGTTTGTGTGGAAAGAACATGGTGATTTCTTCTTACCATTAGCTGATCTTCAATCTTTGCCCAAGATTTGAGGGCGCATTATTTCTTTGTGTGTCAGAGGCCTTGATATTTCTTAGATGTTGTTTAATAATACTTAAATTGTAATAAATCACCCCCTCTTTATTGTTATATTTTCTAATAACAAATATCAGAATTCTTTCCCCATCCTTTGCAATGTGTATTGTGTTTAAATTGAAATTTTGATGGTATTTTTTTGATAATAAGATTGTTTTAGATTAAGTTCTTAACTGAATATAGATTTATATTAATTTCAAATGTTTACTAAAAATGTCTAATTTTAATTAAAAGAATAATAATAAAAAAACTAATTTAAAACCAAAATAATGAAAAGCATTTTAAAAGTGTGGTGTGTAATGAACTTATAAACTACCCTAACACAATGGGTCAAACAGAAGGGCCCCCGTGCACAGCACCGGTAACCACGACTGTCTTCAGCTAAGAATAAACAACATCTAAGAATATACCATAGCCTCATTTGCAAACCGTGCTACCGTATTATTTTACTTTCTTTCGTTAAAATGAAATAACCTTCTCTGGAATGTTGTTTAAATTAATTTTTCTTTAAAACTGACCACGGTTTTTTTTTCACTTCATGAAATATAACGTGGACACACAAAGAAATAAACAAATACAATAAAGAACTTACTTACTAACACAAAAATTATTACAAGCATATAAATACAAATATAAATAATAAATTAACTAAAAGTCTATCACAGCATAGACTTGAACATGAAACGATAGCTCTTAATAAGCCGAACGAAATAATTAAACAAAATTTACAAAGAACAATAAGACCCCTGTTACTCCACCTTAAATTATAGGAGAAAAAGTGGTAGAAAAAAAGGTTTCAATAAAATGTAATACAAATAAGCAAATTCATGTAAAAAATGTAAAAAATGTAAAATTAAGACATTATCAAAATAAGACAATAATTAATCGTAATATTCACGTCCAATATCTTTTAATATTATTAAAAGTTAATAGAAATTGTTGGACTGCCAATAAAACAACTCTTCTTAAATATGGTAGTCCTTAGTGAGCCTGGGGGAATTCTCCTGTGTTACTTATGTCGGTGGCCTGCATTGTCCTAGAGCACTCGCTGTCTTAGATGAGGTTGTCCCCCTTTCGCCCGCCAACCTGCCAGCCATGTCGAGCCACGGGGCTTGTAGTGCCTATGGTGGTCCTTGGTGAGGATTATGTATTGTCTTAAAAGAAAGATACAATAGTTTAAATATCATAGAAGCACAGATAAAAAACATAGTGACAGTAGAGTAAACTAGTAAAAAGTTTATTAGTAATATATAGAAATACATATTTTATAAATTATATTAAATAATTAATTAAATAAATAACATTATTGCGTATATAACGTTGTTTCACTGATGACTATACACTGTCCGGCCAACAGAAATAGTTAAGCCACTCCCACAAATGTGCGCTAAATTTAAATAGAATTTTTTCTATTGGCTTAATTTTTAAAGCACGTAACACAAGTAACCATATTAGCATTTATGTCCTGCAAGAACGGGAACAAACTTGATTATTAATTTGTACCGTGTGAAACTGGGCACTGCATACATTGGTTCAATTTAGTGGGGCGTGGCTTAAATATTTCTGTTGGCCGGACAAAGTATAATATATTTATTTCCATTTCTAACACCGGCTATAGTTACGAAGGGTACGTAGAAACATCCCCTTGCAATATAAAGCAATTCTATTTTTTTCATTTTTTGCCAAAAAACATGGACTAAAACCTATCGATTTTGTTTTTCAAAACGTTTTTAAAGATACGCTCACAATTAACCGAGCAACGAATTTTCAAAGTCAAATGTTCGAAAAATTATAATACAAGTCCGGAGTATCAATGTTACAAATAAAAACAATACAGAAAAAAAAGAGATATTAACAAACCCAAGTGGCTGGGAGCTACCTTTGATTTCCATAAAGAGCTGGAAAACATCGTCCAACGATCCCACAGAAAGGAGTCCGCTCGCAGCAGTGGTGACTTTGGCCGACACCTCTGCGTCGCTCGCCGGGAACTGCCTTCGCGCCATCGACGGTGAAATCCGGTTTCTCCTAAACACAAAAGAAAATAAAATTACAAGATTAATAAAACGTTTTTGGAAAAACACTAAAACACCAAAAATTTGGATTTAAAGTTATGCAAGTAATAAAGAGTTGAAACACTAATCAATTTTAAAAATCGGTGGGACTTTAAGAATTAAAAAAAAACAATCGGCCGTTTCTAGAATTTAATGAAGCGATCAAAGGATATTCAAATTAATCACCAACTATAGTAATTAACAAGCCTTTAATTTAACAAAGGCTACCCATGGAGGAAAAAAATAAGACCTTCGTACTTACATCATTTGAAAATGTGCATCCCTTTGATGGGTTGGCTATATCCAAAATTTTACTTTTAAAGAGGGTTGAAGGTGGTGGGGCGTAATGCATGGTACCTTCGCGTTTAAATTGCTGTCTGTAAAATAAAAAAAATAATTATTAGCTGAAATCTTTTACGAAATGTGTGAATTTAGAAAGAAATCGTTAGAATGACTATTTACCTTAAATAAAGGGTTGTAATGAAAATTAGATGCACTAATTTATAATAATAATTAAGACACAACCGTACGACTTCGTTGTATATTGCAAAATGATTCAGAAATCGAAAGTTTTATGTAAGTGCTGCTATAAGTCATATCCGTAGACCCCCAAAGCCAAGCTGCCCGATATCAAAAGCGATAAAGCTACCTAAACGAGCCGCGATTATTTTAAATAAAATTATCGATTTAATTAGTTCAAAGGAAAAACATAATACAGGGTATTGCAAAATATTTGTTCTTACTTTATTGTAATTTATTAAACCCTTAATTTTTAGTTTATAATCGACAAGGGGTTAACCTTTCCGTGTACGAGGTGGGGTATAACTAATGTGACCAATTTTTTTATTGTTAAAACGGGATGCTTGGTAATCGTGCTTAAAACCGAGTGTGCACATTCGAGCTCAAAGTGGCACATTTCCGATCTCGGGAAAATGAAGCGCGCCGCTCCGCGTCGCGCTTCATTTGCCTCCTCGCTCGGAAATGTGCCACTTTTCGCTCGAATGCGCACATCTTCGTATTTATTACATTTATCTAATTTATCCTTCTCTCTTTCAAACCAATAATTTTAATTTAGTTTAGTAAATATCGATATTATATTGGAAAAATGTATTTACCATAGCAAATGAGTGAAAGGGAGCGAAAAGATACGAAAACCTTGTTCTTAATCTACAAAATTGCGAGAAAAATGCATTTTGATTTTCCAGTAAATGGCAACACAGCAATGTCTCTACATTTATGTTTTTAAAAGAGAGTGAGGTCATTTAGTACGTGTTCCATTGCTAATTGACATATTTGTTATACGATTCCTATGCATTTTTCGTATTTTTTGTAAAAACAAATTCTACGTTCGGCTTTAATGGCATCGTTATAACAAATTTGAATAAAAATAATAAGGTATTTACCTATTACAAATTCTGTTTGGTTTAGGGTCGTTTACAAGCGGGTTAAGTTCCAGTACTTATTCGTCCGACACCCCGTCTATTATTTTTTTTCGTTTTTTACATTACTCTATTGTTTTTGTAATTTAGTAAATTTTTATTAGTCTATTGAAACAGAAGAAAAACTAATATTCAGAAATCTTGCAAACAGATTAATAAAAGTGGGGGGACCCATCTATCGCTAACAATTATGATGTTTCGGTGGTATTTGCAGAGAAACGGATGATATGTTTATAGTGCCCATTCAACAAAGAAATCGTGCAGAATTGCATAGGGTTATTAGAACATATGTTGAGCCTCTTACTTTCGTACACTCTGATTCTTGGGGTGGATACAATGGTATCGAGGAAGAATTTGATCCGATCACCGAATTCTGATGCGGAATGGGGAATCATTTCGTAATTAATCATTCGAGAAGGTATGGAAATAGTGTGTACTACAAAGAGGAAAGACAGTGGCGAAAACTGAAAAAAAGTATTAAATCTTGTCGGAGTTGTATAAGAAGTAGAGAAAACAACGCGGCTAATTTATATATAATTTATAACCTGGAATACAAAATTAACGCCCTACATACATTTCCGTACGATTCAAGGGCGGCCTCACGATGTGAACTCTAACCATTTTAAGGAAGATAATCTACTTATAGTTGATTAATAATTTCAATAATAATAATATAATTACTTAATTTTTTTTTTCAAAATCTTAGGTTGGTCAATCTGACCCTCAGGGTTAAATCAATCTAAAGTAGTGGCAGCGGGAAAGTGTGAACTTGACGTTTTGCGTAAATACGTGTAAAGTTTTTATTTTAAAGTATTTGTTATTATTAAACTGTGATACGTATGCATTTATTAAACTTACACGTAAAAATTAATATTTTTTACACGAAGGAAAAGAGGTAGTTATAGAACTTTTTCAAATGGAGGAAACGTTTATGCTTCTGGCCCTTGTGGTGGTTATGTTGATTGGTTCCTATTTATCAGGCTCGATACCCCTTTTCATTAATTTATCAGAGGTGAGTCTCATTTGGATTCATTCCCTTATATTTTGTATGTTTAACGAAAGCACGAGCTTAAGAAAGACTTTCCAGATGTTTACTTTCATTTTTTTCTAGAGTAAACTGAAGAAAGTGACTGTGTTCGGTTCTGGATTACTAGTTGGGACTGCTTTGGCTGTAATTATTCCCGAAGGCGTACGCTCTTTAACCAGCGAGACACATCCCAAAGAAGCCAATGATAGCGCTCAAATAAACCATAAGCATGGAGATCCCTTTTCTGTGATCGGTTTTAGTTTAGTTTTAGGTTTTGTTTTTATGCTTTTAGTCGATCAAGTAAGTATCAAGGATTTTGATTATCTAATAATATTGATAATATCCTTTTAGATATCTCAAAGTCGAAATGAAGCTTTAAATCCATCAGAACGTAATGTAACGGCCACTATTGGTTTGGTGGTCCATGCAGCTGCTGATGGCGTTGCTTTAGGAGCTGCCGCCACTACCAGCCATACTGATGTAGAAATAATCGTATTTCTAGCAATCATGTTACACAAAGCCCCCGCAGCTTTTGGTTTAGTGACATTTCTCCTACACGAGGGCATTGAAAGGTTAAATTGAAATATAGCCAACGTTATAGAGTAACCATACACATTATTCTTTAGGCAAAGGATTAGGAAACATCTTTTAATCTTTTCTTTTGCTGCACCCGTTTTGGCTCTTGTGACCTACTTTGGAATTGGCCAAGAACAGAAAGAGAGATTCAGCTCAATCAATGGAACTGGTTAATATTTAAAATTGTAAATTAGAACGAATGCACATATATTATTTTTAGGTATAGCAATGCTGTTTTCTGCTGGTACTTTTTTGTATGTAGCAACAGTCCATGTATTGGCAGAACTTACACAGAAGGGCCATCACGATCATTCTTATACAAGGGTGCAGAGTGTCGAAGCTGGGATTAAGATAGCGCAAAGCCCCAAAACAAGTCTCCAACATTCCGAGTTACTTATATTAGTTTTGGGCTGTTTAACCCCTTTGATTTTAACTTTTGTACATCATCATTAGGAAACCTCCTGTAATTACTGTATATTTTGTGTTATTTAATTTTTTGTAAATATCTACATGGATTTATTATATTATAGATGTTAAATCGGGTGCAATGAATACCTTCAGTTAAATTTGTATTGTAAAATATATGCATGCATACATAAACTACACAGACACACTTAGTCATAAGAAAAATGTGTATACTTTTTAATTTTGAGTTTACAGTTATTGTACAACTTTGTTAATCTTTAAGATTCAATTAATATAAATTAAAGGTATAAACAGTGTTTTACTGGGTTTGAATTCAGTTAATGTAATTTCAGAGTAAATGTAAAAGTCTTTCTATTTAATAACTACTAATGTTTGATTGGTTTTTGATTTTAGAAATAAAAAAGGTCAAGTTCAAATGATAAAAATTGAAAGCATGTTAGATGTCACTAATAGCGCGTTTATTAATAAAATTCCCTGTCACACGTCGACGGTCGATAGAAAGAGGAACACGCCCAGTCGACGAGAGTGTGACTGAAACAGAAATAGCCGTCACTTCAAGTATTATTACACATCAATTATTGGGCAATTGCTGACGAACAGTTCATGAAGTACGGTCGTCCGCCATTGTTATAAAGTAAGCAGACATTTTTCACCGCCATATTGTGCGACCATCTTTTATAAACAACAATTTTAACCCTAATATTTACACGATCATGGCGGACCAAAGTATTATGTGCGAAGTGGAAATACAGCCGGACATTCAAGAGTGCGTCGAAATTGAAGCAATTCCCGTGGATATGCCCGATACGGTCGAAACCATCGGAGAATGCGGGGAACCTATGATACCAATGCAATCCCTAGAAGGCAGAGATATCATCTTGGAGCCCCAAGAAGAGATCATCGACGAGAGTGGAGACCCCCTAAACCTGTACGATGTACCCGTTCCCGATGCTTCCGATATTTACGTCGAATCCTCCCCTGGACCTTCGATAAAACGGAAAAAAACCAATGCTTCTCTTAAAAATCGCAGTGTGCTAATTAAAAACGAAACTATGTTATGTGGGGAAATGGGTATGGAAGCTAAACCTAGGAAATGGGAACAGAAGCAAGTGCAAATCAAAACCATGGAAGGTGAATTTTCTGTGACTATGTGGGCTTCTGGCACTAGCGATGGTACGTACACCTTAATTATTGCGAGGCAACGCCCAACAATACTTAAATCTATTAACAAATCCATAAAAGCACCGTTGTTAGGGCTTCACATCCACCAACTAACTCTCCTTGTTTATAACAAACAAAAGTAAATCACAAAACATGCCAAAACTCACCGTTAAGGGTTGTTAATCGCTGTCCGATTTGCTTTTAGTCAAATTTCCACAAGGCACCCCCAATTTTCCAAAAAACTTCCACGATACTTGTACTGTTTTGATACACAGCGGCCATAACTAACAATTTCTGCCATATTATTAAATGGCTCCTAAATTTCCTTATGGTGGTGCAATGGCCGCCATTGTCCCGCGACCACATTTAACGAAACCATATCTTTAATCGCCGTCACACCCCTTAATTTTATTCAAAAAACAACCAGGAGCATTGGGATAAATCATTTCGTTCAATTCCAAAAGATTTCCTTCATGTATGTGGCCTAAATTCCTTAAATATGCTGGTTGGGTTAGTTAGGTTCACGATTTTTCAAAGAGATGGCGCTCAGCTCACATTTTTCTTTTAATATTCGAATTAAATTTTTTGTAGATGAAGGATCTAATCCGGAGCCAGATCCTGACTATACGGAGTATATGACTGGGAAAAAGATACCAGCCGATGGAATACCTGGACTTGATCTATCGGACCCAAAGCAACTAGCTGAGTTTGCTCGTCCTGGCTTTAAAAGCCCCAGAGTCCGTCGTCCTAATCAAGATAACGCCGATAGAACAATAGGTTTGTTTTATGTTAGATTTAATTAAATTATATTAATTGGTTGTTTGTAGCTTGTCCACATAAGGGATGTAATAAAATGTTTCGTGATAATTCAGCAATGAGAAAGCATCTACATACACATGGACCTCGTGTGCATGTTTGTGCAGAGTGTGGTAAAGCTTTTGTAGAATCTAGTAAATTGAAGAGGCACCAGCTTGTACATACTGGTGAGAAGCCCTTTCAATGCACGTTCGAAGGGTGTGGGAAACGTTTTAGCCTTGATTTTAATTTAAGGTTTGTATTTTATCGAATTAATTGTTTTTTTGTAAATAAGGGTTTTTGTAGGACTCATGTACGTATACATACAGGTGATAGGCCATATGTCTGTCCGTTCGATGGCTGTAATAAAAAGTTTGCACAGTCTACAAATTTAAAAAGTCATATCTTAACACATGCAAAAGCAAAGTATGTAGTCTTATGATTGATGGTAAAACTTTAAATTATTTTAGAATTGATTTTAGATCTCGTAATTCTATGAATCGAGGTACGAATAGTACAATGCAAATGTTACAACCACAGTTTGTACAAGTCGAGGTAGCTGATGTAGACCAGCCTTATATTGTCTATGCTGATTAACGGGGTAAGAACTTCAGAGAAGCCTTTGTATTTATTTTGTAAACTAAAGAAAAGTGTGCTATTGTAGTTCCTCTACAAAGTTCAGTGGATCAAGAGACTGTAATTTAATATAGAAGGATTATTTATCGTAAAATAATCATAATTGTTAACTTGTCTTTATATTTTAAATATTACCGGTTTCTGCAGAGCGTTACCTATTTATTCGAATAAAGATTGACATTACGAACATTTAATAAGGAAACAATGGTTCTTAGCTTTCAAGGGTTTTATTTGCAAGACTTGGATGACATTAAGCTTTACGATATTATTCTTGGATGTAAAATAATTAATTTATTATAAGTACAAAGCTGATTTTGATTGAATTCTGTTTCCAAATGTTACATAATTAGTATATTGTGATTTTATTTAAGATTAGCACTTTTATAACTGTAACTAGTAGGTTTGTTGAGAAAAATGAAGAAATGTTGGGCTAAACGATAAGTTCAGAGTGATCATGTATGCTGTAGTTAACCCTGCATTCTTTGTGATAATTAACCCATGTAAAAAAAAACACAGGTTTTCCTAATGTACATAAAATAAATAATTTTTCAATAAGTGCATTTCTAGATTTTCATTTGATTTATTTATATTTAAGAAATAATATAGAACAACGAAATCTTATGACAATAATGCCTTTTTAATGGTGAGATGATAAAATTAAGAATGTGTTGTATATTTACATATCAGAAACTGTTAATATAAACCGAAACAAGAATTTTTTTATTTGTAAACCACAGCATTAATGTTAATAATCAAACTATGTAACTCTGCATTCAGATTCATTCAACTGCATGCTTTAATGCTTCTGACAAAACTATTGTGTTTTACTTCCTACTTCTATAACATATTACTGTAGTATAGGGCTGCCAATGGAGCGTATGACTACCCTATGGTACATTAATATTATTAGTTATTACTTTCTTAAATAAACTTATAATTTTGAAAAGATAAGCAGATTAAACGTCAATTCTAATTAAAATAAAAAGCTTCATGTAATCATATGCCAACTGTTAGTCAATATTAAAAAGTTGGAGTTTTAAATCTATTCCATAAAAATAATTGATCATCGGTAAAACATATATGTTCTACCTTTTGTTCAAAAGCAACACTTGATTCCTTATTCTTCAAATAATACAAGTTCAACATTTGGTGTTTTTTTACATTCTTCTATTACTTTAATAATCTTTGAAATATACACAAACTCCTCGAACGATATATAGCCTTAATAATTAAAAGGTTATATGTTAATTTGATTTATTAAACACCTAAAACATTTTAGATATACTAAATAACTGATAGTAACCCCCAATTAACATTATTTACACAATAATAGAGCACCAATTTATTAAATAAAGTTTAACAAGTACTTTTGCACAGGAAGCAAACACTACGATAAGTATGTTTAACTTCACTTCTTATCCTTCGCTGAAATTTAATTAAATTACTAACCTTCAAAATGCACATTATTAATATCTTCTTGTTTAGTATTTTTAATAATAAATAACATATTTTTTATGATTTAAAACGTGGAATAAACATTACGATGTAAACAAACGTCAAACTGTTAAGGTTATGTTTTGCCAACTTCGAAATAATTAAATATTGCCAACACACTTTTGCATCGTTTACTTCTTCGCATTTATGCACTCCGGCTACAATATATCAAATTTTTCGAAGATTTTGCGTGTTTTAACGAATTTACTGGACATATCGAGGCGTTTGTAACCTAAATAAAGTGTATTGTGTATAGCCTATGTGCAAGGCTCAAATGTAATACATTTTAATTAAAAGATGCTTAATATTGTGCTATTTAAATAAATATATAATATATTTAAGAAATAAATAAAATCAAACATTAAATAACGATATGTGAATAGGAATAAGATTTTATTTCATTGCAGAAACATGTTTTATCTGTAATCTACATTGTTTAAGTTAATAATTAAACTATGAATAATTCTCCATCAACAATATTAATTCAATACTTCAAATGATTCTTATTTATCACCTATTTTTCACCTGATTAAAGTAAAAGAGCACAAGTAGTTCTTCAAGATAAAGAATAACAATAGTTTAATAAATTTAATGCAAAGGTGTGTTCTTTATTTTCAATAGACAAAAGCCAACAAAGTTCTTAAAATAATAATATTACTAACATACTAAATTATTTCTAAATTACCTATCCATCGTCACAAATAAAATAATGCAAATAATAAGTATAGAACTTCATATGTAGACATGATGCTCTTTGTTATGAAATTGAATTACTTACATTTATGTATCAGATAGTCAAAATTTTGGAAATATTAATAATATCCATTACTTTATAATTTACTTTGTTTTGTATAACATAGATATTTAAATATCTCGTCAATATTATTATTAGTTATCAAAACTTACTAATATTTATTATATGTTATTGCCTTTCAATTTTCAACTTTCTAAATGTAAGATTTATTCGAACCCCCGGAGCTGATTTTCGAACAGGAATTGAATGGTACCAATAAGCATTAGTTGGTGTATTCATTAATAATAAACTTCCATGTTGTAGATCGATTTTGACTAAAATAAAAGCAATTTCAAAATAAATTAAGTAAACCATAATACTACCTACTTGTTTGTATATTCCTTTTATAAGGAATTTGTTTTCTACAGTCCTCATGTTTGAGCACAAATTGTCTTTGCTGTCCTAATGATAAAGATGCAATTGGAGCTGAAGGATCCAATTCTGCTTCGTTGTCTTTATGTTCTCCTATGTGATCGTTTCCATTTCGATATCTAAACTAGTAACCTAAATTACATTTGTTATTATAGAAAATAGAATTAGTTTAAATACCTATTAATAAGCACAAAATTATATTCACAATGTGTTACACGTGTTATTAAATCTTTGATTGCTTTTATTTGAGAAAGCCAGGGTTTAGCTGGTATTGTATTTCCTGAAAATTTATATTTTACACCATCATCACCAAACACAACTTGCTGTCTCGGAATGTTGTGCCATTTTCCAAAAACTTTTACCTAAATTAAAATACGATCAATACTCAACTTCAATTAATCTAAAACTAACAAACACACCTTTGCTAAATCACCATTATAATATTCTATTGTATCTTCAAGTTTAGCAAATAAAGTATCAGCTACACGTGTGGGCAACAGTTTTACATAATCAAGATCCAAATTCTCATTTGTAATCTTCTGCCATTTAATGTTATCAAGTTCTATATTTTCTAAAGCAGATATAAGATCAAGATTTGCCTTCTCCATAATAACAACCCTAAATTGTACTTATTTAAACATTACAATATACCTTATTTGAAATGTTAATACAATCGGAAGCAAATCTAAAAAGATGCCATTATAAATGATATTCTAAAAATACTAAGTACAATATCTTATTAAGCATTTACCTTAAGTTCTCTTTCATAAAATAATACTAATAAACCTATATCATACTAAATATTAAAGATAATAAGTTTGGTTTAGATCAAGTTCGAAGCCATTATGAAAACAAACAATGTCACCAATCTCAGAAAAACTAATAATACCAGTTTCAATTCAAATTCGAAACTGAAAAATTAAATAGTTAAATTGAAATAATTTATTTCAATAAAAGAACAGAAAAATATATTCTAATAAATAATAAAAGAATTTCCAAACCTCAAATTACGATGTTTAATTTTCCCTTTTAGTTTTAAAATAGAAATCCAAACAATTGGGCAATAGAAAAGTTACCTTCGTGGCACTACAAAAA
This sequence comes from Sinopyrophorus schimmeli, assembly GCA_036325965.1. Lineage (NCBI taxonomy): Eukaryota > Metazoa > Arthropoda > Insecta > Coleoptera > Elateridae > Sinopyrophorus > Sinopyrophorus schimmeli. Next base: position 671,924 of record JARFIZ010000068.1, read on the forward strand.
GTCAATCTCCGAGACCCCTCAGAAGTAAATTAAAAGCGGATAGCCACCAAATAAGGATTTAATATGAAATCCTAACAGATATACATACATCTTTTACTAATATTGTTTATATATATCGTAAGTAGTGGAGTAATTGCAAACAAAATCGGTAAAATAAGTATGACACAATTAATAGTCGTCATCAGAACCTGGTCCCTGTTCTGTATTTCTAGCTAACATATAATTATCCATATCGATGGAACGACAATTATTAATAGAGTATCTTAATTTTTCGGCCATTATTTCTTGTGTCGTGTAAGGAGGCAAACGTAACTGAAAGAAACAAGTCTGAGCAGTCGGCAAACCATTCACTGCGCGATCCACTCTCATCACCTAAAATAAAGAAAAATAAATAATACTCTGGCACCATTTAAATTACTTTAAAATACTTGGAATCTCTGTGAAAGGTCAGCCAGATTTGCTGGTAAGCGTGAACGTCCTGATACAAATCTCATAAATAATACTCTTTCGGCATTCGTAAAACTTTCTAAAATATTCCACAGCCATTGCACTAATTGATGATTCTCATCCAATTCTCTGTACCTAAAGACAAAAACAATTTAAGGGCTTTTTCGAAAACAAAACTAGTAACTATGAATTTACCTAACAACTTTCTTAAGAAGGGGCACAGATATATATGGGATACCACATATTAATTGTTCTAAATGATCAGCGGTAACTAACGACAATAAAGGTACAGGAATTATCCCACTCATTCCTTCTCTAACCGCTGCTATTTGGACATCAAACTCCTGAAGTCTAAATTGGATTGCTTGTTCAAAATACTGGCTTCTATTACTGAATAACAAAGGAATACTTTTACCACCCGGCACAATGGGAACAATCTAAAAACACATCGATTATAATTCAAGCAATACAATACCAAACAAAAAAAACCTTTCCACTGCAACTGGTTCCTTCAAAAGTATTCAAAGGAATGATATCGTAAAAATTTGCTTCGGTGACTCCAGAGAGATGAATGTCTCTAATACTTCTTAAACTTTGTATATACATACAATCGACCTCTTCTAAGTCTTCTATCGTAACAGGCTCTCCCACTAGTAATTTCCAAATAATCGGAGCTAAAGACAACGCTAAAGGTTTCTTTGTCCTTAAAGCCACGCCAAAAAGTATCCCTAAAAGATAACAGTTTGGTCCTACCGATTCTAATCAAAACCCTGCAAACTTACCTAAAAATTTAAACCAAAGTATATTTTGTTGCGAATTCATTTGTGGGTTAAATAAATATTTATCTTTATTAAACCCTTCGTCATTTAGGGCGTTTGGTGTTGGTACCAACAACGGGACAGCCCCCGAGGTAATCTCTTGACACATTTCGGTTATGGTATCATCGAAAACACCGCCAGCATCATCGGCGCCTTCTCCTATCAATTTTACTTTCCAAGCCCTCGAAGGAAGGCGCAACTCGTGAGATCTCATATTATCAACCACCTGCTTAGCTATTTGCACAAAGATTGGTTTACATTTTCGTCCTACGAAAGAAATGCATTAAAATTAATATTTTTTTTATATACACAGGAAACGCCGCTTAATATGATCATTTTGGGACCTAGATACAAGTGATTACATTAACCGACTGATAACAATAAGTGCAAGACACCACCAAAGGCTAATCTTACGCTTCGAATCTGAAAAGTTTATAAAGATCCGTTCACAAATAGCCGAGCTACAATTTTTAAAGTGGGAATTTAGAAAAAAATATTTACAAGTCCGACCATTCGAGCTCGTTTTTCTCGAGAATTTCAAATGGCACGCCTATGGTTTTATGGGCCTATCCGAAGCCAAAAAGTCTGGCGAATCCGAATTTGTATAGTTTTTAAAGATCCGTCGGCAAATAACGGCGCTACAATTTTTTAACGGAAAATTTTTTGCTAAAAAATGAACCTAAAACTTTAACTCTTAATTACTCGAAAAATTAACATTGCGCCCTATGCGGATTTTGCATGTATCTTATGGAAAAAAGTCTCAGAATTCCGAATCCGTGTCGTTTTTAATGATCGGATCGAAAATGACGGCGGTATGTTTTTTTTTGTGAGTCGAAGTGTATTTTTTTCGATCAATTTAGTTTTCTCGAAAATTTTAGGGGTTAAAGGGGGAGCAGGGAAGAATAGCTCCGGATATGTAAGTTTAGAGTCCATAGAAAGGTCCGGTAAAAATTTAAAGCAAATCCATTACCTAAAATTTTTTTGCCTCAAAAATACGCAAGGGGTTAATCCATGTTTTTTTCCGATTTTGGCCGATTTTGGAGGTTTTTAGTTAGGACCGGATTCCAACGTGTTCGCATTGGGAACGTGCAGAAATCAAAGGATTTGACGAAATTCGTAAAGACGGCGGAGATACAGCAGTTAGAAAATTAAAAATTTTAGCAAAATTTACATTTTGAAAGCTTTTTACGCGTTTTTCTGCCTGACTTAACATTGGGCCCTGTTGATTTTTTTGGCCGATCTTACGCTCCGATAAACAGGCTTTCAGAATCTGAAAAGTTTTTAAAGATCCGTTTACAAATAATCGAGCTACGATTTTTCAAAGTAGAAATTTTAAAAAATTAATTACAGGTCGGACTCTTCGAACACGTTTTTCTCGAAAATTTCAAATAGCACGCCTATGGTTTTTGGGGCCTATCCGAAGCCAAATAGTCTGTAGAATCCGAATTTGTATAGTTTTTAAACATCCCTCAACAAATAACGGCGCTACAATTTTTTAACGTAAAATTTTGTGCTATAAAATTGAATCTAAAACTTCAACCCTTAATTACTCGAAAAAATAACATTTTTAAGGGAACCCCGGTTACATACATTTTAGAAATCGCTGTCCTTTTGCCTAACGCTCTCAACATTGATCACAATAAACGAAATATTGATAATAATAAAGCAACAAATTTTAATGCTTTTGTATTGGCTGAGCCGGTTCAAAGCCAGTTTGATCACACTAAGTGGTTGATAAACATTAACCGTGATCCCATTAGGCAGCGTCTACTGTACATAACACATGTTCCTAATCTAAACTTGCCTTTATTTGCAATTCGTCGAACTGTAACCTGAGGCCCGTAATTCCTTCCTTGCACCATGGTCTTTCCAATGCATCGCACCAAAGGTAAAGTGTAAACTCTCGGAGCCAATAATGGCCGTAATTTTGGAGAAATAAGTCCTTCCAAAGGTGGAATCTCGAGGTTTCTTTGCTGCGCCCCCAAAGGTATCAAAGTCCAACAGGAATACAATTTATCTGAAAAGTTATGCAGAAATTTAAGTCTCGATTGGATGGCTGGGATCGAGAGCTTCTGAAGATGTGTGTATTGTGAAGGGATCTCGGAGGGCAGTCCAAAGGTTAGAGATCGTGTAATTCCTGGAATTCGCGGGGGTAAAGGTAACGCAGTCCAAGCCGCACTGTGCGTTCTGCCCGTTGAAATCTGCTTGATTCCTTTGTTCGATAACTCCGGGATGAGTTCGGGATCTTTCACCAAAGACGTGTGAGGAAGACCCAGTTGTCCCTCAGAATTCATTCCCCATCCGAAGACTTTCCCGCATTTGGTCAGAAACAAAACGTGCTCAGCTCCGATCGCAAAGTCCTCGACCTCATAGTCGATCAAGCCATTCAAAAGTTGTGGCTTCAAATCGGACCTTTCTCGCGGGTGGACTTGCCAAGGAATCCGATCGAGGCCGCAAACAAAAACCTTTCCATCTTGGGCCAAGAATATGGTCAAATTCGTGCCACAACCGACTTTCCTAACGTGGACATTAACTAACGCTTCTACTTTCTGTGGAACAGCTTTTGTTGTGGTATTTCCAAGACCCAGTTTTCCGTAGTCGCCTTCTCCAAAGGTCCAAACGGTCAGCCCATCGGAAGCCACGCAGGCCGTGTGGTTTAAGCCGCAAGAGACTTGCCCGATTTTGTGGCCTCTCAAAGCAACCACGTACTCCGGTGTTTTTTTGTTAGTCATCGAGCCCAATCCTAATCTTCCATAATCTCCATTACCAAAAGTGAACAATTTACCATCGCTCGTGACAACCGCGCTGTGTTTAAAACCGCAATCGACTTGTATAACTTCTTCGTTCTGCAAAGCTTCGATTTGGCGAGGCCGCCGCTGCCTATCGCTATTCCCATGCCCCAATTTACCAAAATCGCCATCACCCCAAGAAAAGACTTCTCCACTCTCCGCGAGCGCCAAACTGTGCCCATCCGAACCCACAGATGTCGCCAGATCCGTTATAACGAACCCCTGAAGACTCGAGATCACGCTCAAAGAATGCAAGTCATCAGAATTACCATGGCCCAATCGCCCATAACTCCCCTCCCCGCAAGCCAAAACCGTCCCGTTCGCTTGAATAACAAACGTACAGTTCTGTCCACAGACGACCTTCTTCGCCACCGAAAACGACTCGACAAGAGTTGGGGTTGAAGCGCTCGAGCCAACTTCGGCGAGCTGCCCATGTCGATCGGAGCCCCAAAGGTAAGCATTACATTTTCCTCCGATCTGCCAATCGTGCGGCCTTTGCGTCACCCATTGTATTATTTGTTCGTCCTCTTTGATGCTCCAGAGCGTATTTTGGGCCGCTTCGAGCTTATTTTCTTCGTCGTCGGTCGATTGGAGCACGTGCAACGGCAACTCGGTCCTTTTAATTAGGCTTTCGCCGATTTGTGCTGCTAAGCTAAAAGTATGGAGCCATTGGTACTTGGGAACTATCTCGGAGTCTATTTGGCAATTAAAAGGCTTCATGGGGTAGCACAGTAGCTTGTCTAGTTCTAAAAGCAAGGCGAGAGTGGCTAAGCTTTTAATGTACATCGTGTTCATTAGATTGGCCCCCGTTTGTACCGTGCACTTCTCGAACTGATACTGCTCGTGCAGAATGCTCGGAAGGCTTAAAATTAGAGTCTTAAAGAATATGGCCGTTTTTAAGCCGAAGATACCTTTTTTTACTAAGGCGGTTCGAGCTGTGGCGAAAGGTTGATTTTTCAGCAGCTCTTGGTAATGGAATTCGATGACGTTTATTGTTTTTGATCGCGAGTAAGCTATGGCTATTGCGTAATCGTTCAGCCATTCCAAAGCGTTCGTGTCGACACCTCCGGCCCCCGTGTTCGTGTAAACTAAGCTTCCGTCGTGCAGGGACCAAATGTTGGCTATTCCCGTGGGACCCTTCAAAGAGCCACTTGCCAAAAATAAGCCGCTCGGATGTATTCTAAGACTTGTGACGGGATTGAATGAGTGGCCTTGCGCGTTCATTACGAGCTGGGGCAGAGCTCTTTGTGTGCTGTTCACGTCGGGGACCTTCCATACGCAAACTGTTCCGTACGAAGTGCCGATGGTTAAAAGTAAAGGGGTGCTTGTTTCCCCTATGACTGGAGACCATTCCAAAGAGACGGGCTCGTAGGGCTGCACTAAAGTGTGGAGGACTATTAATTTGTTTTCCTCTTCGTGCCATATTTTGCAAGTCATATCGATGGAAATGCTCGCTAATAGAAGTCCTCTGCTGTCCCATTTTAAAGCAGATATTGCATTTTCGTGTGCTTGAAGCGTAATTATGTTATTTTGGTAGATGCTTCCCAATTTGATGGTGCCATCTATGAATCCGATTGCGAACTGTTGGTCTTCGTGGTGCCAATCCATTTGGACCACGGCTAAAAGTTAAATTATTAATTCTAAAGGTTTACTGCTGGTGACAAGTTATTTTATGCCCATATAAAGTTTACAAACGTTTAATTATCAGTGATTCTCAACCAATGTGCCGCGGCACTTATGTGTGCCGCGAAATTCTAAAAGTGTGCCGCCAAATTTTAGATATACAGTAAATAAATATTTTATTTTGTATTTCGCACTAAATAGTGTTTTTTTGCTTTATTGATTTTAAGATAATGTGCGACTGTTTTATCTAGTGATTAATATTTGTTGGGTTTTTTGTAAACATATACCACGTAATTTGACCAAGTTTTGTTCCTTTTAAAATGGGACGCTTTGTAATCGTGCTTAAAACCGAGTGTGCACATTCGAGCTCAAAGTGCACATTCCGATCTCGGGAAAATGAAGCGCGCCGCTCCGCGTCGCGCTTCATTTCCTCGCTCGGAAATGTGCCACTTTTCGCTCGAATGCGCACATCCTGTATTTATTGGATTTGCCTACTTTATGCTTCGCTTTTTCAAATTAATAATTTATATTTAGTTTAGCAAAATATCGATTTTATGTTCGAAAAATGTTTTTACCATAGCAATGAGCGAAAGAGAGCGAAAAGATAGGACAATCTCGTGAATGCGAGCGAGAGGGAACGATTAAAATCATTTAACCGATCTTTTGTCTAATCTATTGACTTAATTTATTGTGAATCGTGCCTAAAACCGAGTGCGCACATTCGAGCTCAAGTGGCACATTCCGATCTCGGAAATGAAGCGCGCCGCTCCGCGTCGCGCTTCATTTGCCTCCTCGCTCGGAAATGTGCCACTTTTCGCTCGAATGCGCACATCCTCGCATTTATTGGATTTTCCTATATTATTATTTTATTCTTCAATTCAAAAAATTAAAAGTCGAATAAATTAGATCTATTTGTTGGTTGAAAAAGGTTAGATATTTTATTCCTTTTGATAAATTATCATGGTGCTCTTCCGCACGCCTAATTGTAGCGAGCTTGATAACAATATTTTCAGGTGTACTTTCGAATGTTTACTAATTCGCATTTTTGAAAAATTAAAATTATATATGAGTCAAATTTTCTGAAGTGGACCACTAAAAATCAACTACAGTCAAACTTCTATAAGTCGAACGCCGATAAGCCGAATTTTTGATAGTTCGAACTCGAACTAGTTTCCCTAGGACTTGCCTATCTCAACGTTAATATTTTTATGTCAATAAATCGAATTATTTAATTAGACGAAGCGTTTTACAATTCATTAAATTCAAAGTTTCCATTAGTAAATAGGTCGATGACTCGAAGTTAAATTTTACAACTTTTCTAAAAATTTCTCTACCTGAGAGAGGATTAACGACGGCTCGGTTTGGTGTTATTGATGCTTTAAAAGCTCTATTGTTAACTACGAATAAAAGGTTTATACTACAAGAATGTTTTGACGGCGGCACTTCAATTGGATTTAAAAACTAATTTATGTTTAAATGCCTTATGAACAGTTATAAATTTTTGAGATGGTTTTACGTTTATTTTACAAAAAAGAAACTATTTTTGCATTTTAGTTTTCAATTTGCTAGTTATTCGTCGACTACGAAGACTAACAAATGTGTTTTACGTTCTTTATAGCTTGTAACAGAGTATAACAGAAAATCTAAAAAAGTTTAATACTTTTTCTAAAATTATTTACGTATTAACATGGAGTGTAAACGAAAATTAAAAAGTTTAACCATAAGGGAGAAAATTAATCTTATAAAAGAAGTGGAACGTGGGCTCAAAAGAAAAAGGATATAGCTAAAGATTTTGGTATTCCGCAAACACTTTATCAACCATTTTAAAAACAGAGACCTAATTGTAGCTGCTGAAGATACAAATGACAAATGTCAACGTTGATAAAGATTTGGAAGTTGCTGAAATTCTTAGCGATAAAAGCATTATAAGTAAAGTGCTAGAAAAAAATAAGAAAAACTGTGAAAGTGAAAGTGAATATGAAAGTGATACAGATGTTACAGTAAACATCCCTGCAACAACTCAAGTTTACAATGTAACAGATACTATTTCTCTATTCCTATGTGCCCAAGAAGATGTTCCTACAGATATATTATTATCGGTAAGATCATTGGAAAAATTTGTAGAAACGTAACATTTTGGAGCAATGAAGCAAAAGACAATTTTAGATTACTTTCAATTTAACAGTAAATAATATGTAAATAACTATATTATTTAGGGTCTTAATAAAAATAAATAATGTTAATGATTGTAGATCAAATTTGGTTATTTTCTATAAAAAATGAATGATATATATATATATACGGAAGTATTTAACTGAACTTCTTTTGGTAACTCGACTTTTTGATATGACGAATTATTTTTACTGTCCCTTCAACTTCCACTTATCGAGGTTCGACTGTAACTATTTTACGCAGTGTGTTATAGGCAAGTAAATAATTTTTAAACATCTTTTTCTTTGTGTGCCGCCAAATTTTGAAATCGCTAAAAGCGTGCCGCAATAAAAAAAAAGAGTTGAGAATCACTGGTTCAATAAGTTGCAAATTTTCTAAAAGTTTCTTTAAACCCATATAATTTTAATTTTGCGACTTAAGCGTTTGTGTATTCTTACCTTGCGACAAAGAACAATTAATTAAGGTTTTAACTTCTTTCTTTCCTTCGGAGATGCAGATCAAAGAAACAATCCCATCGATTTTGCCGACGAGCAAATAACCCTTGTGATCCAAATTATCGTGCTTGAACTTCGGCCAAGTCATGCAGCTCACAAATTCGTGCTGGTCGTCGATGAACCAATTCCTATACGAGCTACCTTGGCTGGAAACGGTCACAGGCCAAATATTTATAACGCTTTCCATAGCGGCAGCGATGTAATCGCCTGCAGTTGACCATTTGATCTGCCCTATCAATTTACCATGTAATTCGGCTCCGTAAACGTCGGCCGACTGATGGAATATCAAAGTTCGTTCCAAATACAGTGTCGGCTTACTTCCAGCACCCCAAAGACGGACGGTTCCATCGAAACCACTCGAAGCCAAAAGTTTCTCCGTGTGAGACCACGCCAAAACTGTTACTCTATTATCGTGCCCGTCCAAAAGCTGCACATGCTTTTTATCAATTGAATTCGAAAGATCGGAGAGATTGATCTGATCCACACTAGAACCTGAAACTATTTGTATTTTAGTTGCGATGCATTTGAAGAGTTGCTCGGCGGCCCATTGTTTATTTTCTTGTAGCACACCAGGAGATAACGTATAAATTGAAAGCGCGTTTTCAAGCGTCAAAGGCCCTATGTTATTCCCAGTCAAAGGGCTTCGAGAAACTTCGTCTTTGGGAACATTCATTAATGAATAACCGCCATGAATTGAAAGAATGTCGACGAGAGCTTGTGTGACGGCAAAACCACACTTCGTGACGAAGGAACCGAGCGACGCCATCACCAAGTCTTTCGTACACATATTTATGACCAACGTCGAAGCATCCGCGTTGTTCTGAGCTAAAGCTGCTATTATTATGCTTAAATTATTGAGGCATTCGTTTTCCAATAAGGTGGGCGACATTTTCGATATGTTTTTCAGCATAGAAATGGAAGGTTTTCTGAGGTTGCTCCTCACACCTGTGTCCGTTATTTCCACACGGTTCATCGCTACCAAAGTCATCAAACGGACCACTTTACATATATCTGATAACCCCAACATTTCTAGATTCTTTACGAGCCCCACCAAATTGGTACTTATTGCTAGTTGCGATAGGATGTTGAGAATTATAGATCTGCTTAATAAAATATGGGTTGAAATCGTCAAGTGTTTAAGACCTATTATGCGATCGCGAGATGTTGTAAGAAGCATAGCTTGGTTTCCGAGGTACCTCATTTGGTAGTCGTTTTTGACGTGGCACTTCTGCGTTATCACAGGAACCGCCGACATTCCCAAAGGATCGTATTCCTGTAACCCTAAGATATCGGGTATTCTATTTTCAGATAAACCTAAATAGGTTTTCACTTTTGCAACGGTTGAGAAGTCTGGTAATCCACATTCCATAGTCTGGGCATCTGATTCGAGCTTATCTAAAAAAAAATCTTAATTAGATGTTTAATTAAATTAAAATTAAAGAGAAACCGTTCTCGTCGAATATGATGTCGGGGGCATGTGCTTGTAAAGGTGAACAACTGTTAGCGAACATCTTCGAAGCATAAAGTTCTTTACAATCGTGGCATAAGATGTAACGAGGCCCTACGACGATTCCACAACAACCAGGACCCCAAAGCAGGCCGCAGCCAGGATGCGATTTTGTCATGTGCGCAAATACATTGGAACTTTTAATTCCGCATAATCCACAGATGTTATTCTCCTTCTCCTTCTACACAAGAAGATAGTTAAATCAAAGTCAACACAAAATAATTCACATATACAAACTTTCTTAATTAAGCCGTATTCGAATGTTTCGAAGGTGATACCGGCCTCGGCTTCAATAGAGCCTTCTTCACAAGCAAAATTCGTCAGAAGCGGATGGGCTTCGCCCCTAACATGTTGTCTTTCTCTACCGCGTTCAGATCTTTCGATCCTATCGATTAGGCTGTTCCTTATCTCTGAATACATTCGCCTTCTTGCGGTCGAAATCGAAGGCCTTCGGGCAAAACCACAAAGATCAGCATTATCTTGATTCTAAAACAAAATGGATTTTTTTGGTATCGAACAAATAGTAGAAGAAATGACGTTTCCATCTACCTGTTGCCTGAGATTGTCATTAACCGGTAAGAATCTGGAAATCATACTCGAATCTGACCGATTTCCTGATATGGAATCGGAACTTCTGCTGCTGTAGATGACGCTGGCTTCGTTCCTGGGATTTGTCTCTTCTTCGATGCAAGGATGCTCGATCATCCAGGTGGCCAACATGTTAGCAGTGTGTGCACTAAGTTCGCCTGAGTTTTTAGTCGCATGAATAGCTTTTAAAATGTGCTTCAATGTGAAACCCATCTCGAGCAAAGGAGCTGCGATGGGAGGCGGCGATGGTGCATTGGAAGATCTGTTAATACACCTCATTTCTTCTTCTACGTTCGGCGTGTACAATTTTCTAAAGCCCACACTACACACTGAAATAAAAAAAAAATGATCAATCACGCTTAGAACAAGTTATACGTTCACTTACTGGGAGAAAACTTATCCGAAAAAACCGAATGTGGAGGATAATTGTTTGCAGGAACGTTCAGGGACGAAGGTGGTCTTGGAACGACCAACGCCTGGGATGAACTCGATCCCGCATTCTTCGAACTAGTTGCACCAAAAGAAAAGTACTTTTTGGAAGCTCCACTTGATTCTTGTTGTACCTGCTCGACTTCTTCACAACTAACGATTGGCTGTATCAATTCCTCTTGTTCTACTTCCTCCTCGGTCCTGCTTTTCATATAATTATAATGCATAACGGTTTGGGCCCTTTCAAACTCGACCATGTTGACAATAAATCTTAATTTACACTGTTGCGTACCTTTTCGTACCAAATTACTCATAATCTCTTTAAGTGAAGTGTAGCCTTCGTCCTTTTGCTGGTCCTCCGATTTCTCATCGACATTAAAATTATTTGTGGCGAGGAAAAGATCCAAGTACTTTCCGGAAGTTAGAAGAACGTTAAGTGCTTTCAAAGCGGAGAATTGTATGACGCTCAGATGTAAACATAACATTTCAACGTTTAAGAGTTTCAGCTTTAATTCCTTGGTGTCTCGACGCATGAGCTTGCGATCTGTATCTTCTTGTATGTTCTGAATGGTTGGGGTGCTTTGGGAACCGATTATTTTTTCGGCACTCGCTATCTTTACCTCGCACATTATGTTGGAAACCATTTCGTCCGTGAGAGATTCGACCGTTCTCGTTGAAGACAATTTATCATCCTGCACGTTGTCGTAATATATTACCTCGGGCTCAGTACAGGACCTCCAAGACTCATACAGAGAATTGAGGGACGTATAATCGTACTTCCCTGGTTTTAATAAACTTTCTTCTTCCTCTGTTAATTTAACGTCGGGTAAAGTTATTTCGTCTGTTATTCCACTGAGTCGAGCGATTTGGCTTAAGAGCTCGATGCTAACTCCTGAAAAAGGAGACACAAAATTAAAACGTAACACTCTTATATATAATAAAATTACCAACTAGTTTGGATGTATTAAAGCGCTCAAATTCGATGAATTTGAGAAGATTGGCCGACACATCAGAGATGTCGCCATCGGGTATCCACTGTACTTTAACAACTGTTATCCCCTTTTTGAGTATTCCTAAGATTATGGCTTTCTTTCCCGTGTTTTTATGTCGACACAAACCTCCCATCCTCAACCCTCGATCCACACCTAAAATAAAACGATAAACACGATCAAAAATCGATAAAAGAAAATATAAAAACCTCCGATGACGACTAAAGCTGGCCAAACGATTTTGCAAAGCTTTTCCGTGTTGATGATTTGATCGAAATTGTCGGAATTAGCGGTGCCGTGCTTGGGGAACAAGTTTTTAATTTCCTTCAAGCGACTGATGATGCATTCGTTGACTTCTTCGACCCAACAGTCGCACTCGTGCAATTTCCTGATTAAGGTAATGTGGGCTTCGGCCACCACTGCAGGAAGTGGTGCGAAATTTGGCTCGCCCGGCAGCAGATCTTTTTGATTCCCATGCACCTGCAATTCATCAGTTAATATCCAAGAATTTAATGATAACATATTAATAAAGACCTGCATATCTGTTATTTTAACCTTTTCCCCTGGATTTGTACTGTAAAACATGACGCAAGGGAACAACTCGGAAGCTTCTATGTTTTCGAAGGCGACCCTAGGCTCCTCGCCGTTTTTGCCAAAGCTTAGTGTTTTGGCATCCATGTCTAAAACGACAGTAATGTAATCGCCTTGCGTGTAGCTTTGGAGGAAGAGATCTTTTTCCCCATTGTGATAGAGCCCCCCGCTGTAAGCTCGGTAGAGCCACATGTCGCTTGTCGTCCGATGACTGAAGTCTTTGATAGGATACTTCGAAACTCCGATGCAAGTGCCTTCGTTCCCTTTATTTTCTTTTACGATCAGAATTTTCCATTGGTAACAACCTGATTTAATGACGCGGGTGCCTAAGCCGTAGCCTCGACCGCCAGGTCCGTGGACCAGAGTTTGGCTCCCTTCGATCGAGCAACTGCAGGATTTTTCGGGATCGAAGCCGGTGTCGTGGATGGGAAGATTCTCCTCGACGTTCTCATGGGATTGATCTAACCTGGAGGAGTCGGTGAGAGTGTCTAAGGCTTTCTCGATTAAATTATGTTTGTCTGCCGATAATTCCGGCGAAGGAACGGGTTCTTTCCACATCTCATTGGCTAAGTTGTTGAATAACTGTTTTACGACGTACTCCCGGTGTTGTTTGCCGATATCTGAAGGGCTGCGATTCGGGAGGATGGTTTGGAGCAATTGTAAAGCGAGGAGCTTCGGTCGAAGGCTCTGCACGTGGAGGATGTTGGAATCGCTCGCGTCGTTGACTACGATGGACAATAAAGCGTCGATCCATCGCTTTGTCGAAAGCAACTTTTGGATGATGCGGCTCGAGGCTATGGTCCTAAGAAATACCAAATAATCTCCTAAAATTCGAGCGTAATTCGTAACGAATCGGTTGAAAGGGAAGTACTTAAGAACGTAAGCAAAATTGGAGTAATTGTTTTCTAAAATGTCTTTGAACTGCTCGTACATTTTGTCGACGATCGTCTCAATGTTTGAGACGTTGATTCTTGAAGCGTGAACTCTGCAAGACATTACCAAAATGTGCATCAATCTTAAAGCCGCGACGTTGAGCATTTGGGCTTTGCTTATGACGGTGCTGGGGATAATCTGCCATCGACACATCTGCGTGAGAAGCATCATCAGATTGTTTTCGATCACCAAATTCAAATCGCAAGCCTCGAACCGTGTGCTCAACGCGAAAGTTATCAATAATTGTAGGTGCTTATTCTGATCATTCTCGATGTTTTCTTGCAGAGATACAATTAATAATTTGTAAATATTATGAACTGTGGAAGAAATGTCTTTTTGGATTTTGCTAGGAGCAACCTGCACGCCTTCCAAGTAGTGATGTAACTGGGTGCAGGTGTCATCAATCTTGAGGTTGCTCAAAGAGAAACAACCCGTCAAGAGCTGCTGATGTATACAGCCTAAAATGGTTGTCGTAGATTGACTCTGTGTCTTCTTCAATAATTCGTAAATTTGCAATAAACTATTCAATCTTCCCTTAGCCCTTTGGTACTGACAATTCATAGCCGCATTTATAACAATTGGATCGGATTTCCAGCCTATTTCTAGATTCAGAGTATTCAATAATAAGTGCTTTTCGACCGGCTCTCCGCACACGTATGAGAGCAGTAAATTTCCTGCTTGCTTCAAAGAATCATCCTGAGTTCCACTTCTCATATGTTCGTAAAAATCGACGTAGTGCTTCTCACTTTTAAGATCATCGTTGTCATCGTTCACAGCGCTTATCTCCATTTCTAAAAAATGTAACAATTTATTAATCTATCACGTAATTAAACAAAAACAGCCAAACCTTTAACGAAAATCAACAAAAATAAACATCTCTCTAAAATAAACTGGCAGGACTTTCTAAATTCGTAGCTATCAGTCTGCGAAAGATTCAAATCTAATTCTGTTTCCAAATCGACGTCTTCAGTTTCTTTGTTGCTTTCCAACTCAACGTTCCTTTTGTCATCGCTAAATTTAAGAAGGAACTTAGTATTGTTCATTTTCTGCCTGAGATTAGCAACGAAGGTGTACATTTCTTGGACCTTCGGATGCTTGCATGATTTTTGAAGTAAACCGGTGTGTTTTAACAGAGTAATTAAAAAGCAACGTAAAACTGAGTCTAAAAGTTGATTATCGGAGATGGCGGAGATCCAATCGCCACCAATTCGTTCCAACATTTCTTCGTAGAAGCCTCCGCTTCCGCCGCCATCCTCGTAGATTTCGTCGTCTTGGACGGCACAGGCTTCGTCGTACTGACACGGTAACTTTAACGCTAACTTACAATAAGTTTGTATTTCTTCGCTAAATTCAGATATCACATTTGAAATTTGATCGTATGCGTTGGATAGTATCAAGTAGGTTATTTCCCCGATGCATTCCACGTTAATGTCTTCGTCTCGGAGGCCCGAGAAGAAGATAGGGGTTTTGAGCCAGTATTTCGCTTGTATTTCTTCTTTAATTGAAGGTTCTCCTATTAGCATGCCGCCCAACGATTGTCCTATTAAGAGAGCGCAAGTTCTTTCTAAGTCGATCAACCACACCCACGATTGATCTGTTAATTGTGATAAAGTTGGTGTTTCGGTGCCTAAAATTAACTCAATTAATTTTATTTAATCAAAAAGTAAACTAACAAACCGGATAAGCTGTCTGATTGGACACCAATCGGCATTAATCGATTTAATCGGTCCAGCGGCTCTAGGATTACTATTAAATGGGGCAAAATGTACTTCATGTAAGATCCCGGTAACAAAAGTAAAGATGTGAGTACTTTAAGTAGCATAGCTCCGGCATGGGAATCTAAAAGAACATTATAGAGGAGCTCTAAGCTCGCGGGATGAGTCTCCAACATGTTAGCTGCCTTATTAAAGACATTGGAAACCAAGGGCAACAGACATTGCAGATGGCTACTTAAAATATTAATGCTACTTCTAACGGACGCGTCGTCATTGGGCCAAGCCACGCAATGAGCCAATAAATGATTTTGTAAGGAAGACAACAATTTTCTCAAATGATTTATTCTCGGGTTGTTGATGTTCTGCCACCGAGTCTTCGCTCCCTTTTCGCTGTGTTGCAAAATACTCGTCAGACTTTCCTCCTAAAACACCCATAAAAAATATTAAAAAAATAAAACAAATACGAACGAAAGCACTTACACTATGCGCACTGAAAGATGTTAAAAGGGTGGACATAAGTGTTTCTAAGATGTACAAATCTTTTGGGTCCAATTTTTCGGGTACGTTGCTGTAGCCGAGGAGGGCGGCTACGTGCATGGGTTCTTCTAAGCTATTTAAAATAATTCCCAAGAGCATCTGTTGGCCTGTCGTTAAATGTTTGCCGTGCAAGAGCTGCTCGTGGAGAAGCTCCATCCTCTCCTTCAAAGTTGGAAGCAACAAAGAGGCGCCTACGTTTAATAATTCTCTGACTATTGTTTGAATGTCCGCTGGCGTTGTAATATCCACTAGACTAAAACGTTGCATTTAAAATTAAAAAAACAAAATTAATATTAATTTCGCACCGAAATAATAAGGTTCTTAAGCCCTTTGCTTGAGCCCCGAGAACTCCATTATTTAATCCGCCATTGATACACAAGTGCAAATGTGTCAACAACATCCTCAGACATAACAAGACAAACCGATGGTGCTCGATGGAAGTTCTAAAAGGCAAAGGTGGATAATTATCGTAGAAGCTAACGGTGAACTTCTCCAAGAAGTGCTTTAATAATTCAAAGGTCCTCTCGTGCAAATCTAAACAAAATGGACGATGCCTGGTCACTTGCCGATTTTCGACAGGCGTCGAAGTCCACACAATCGAATGAGATGTTCCTACAATTTAATGTAAGATAAAATTCTACGAGTTCTAATCATAAAATAACCTGCACTAATTTGTCTTATAAACACGCCATTAAGTCCTAAAACTTTTAAAGGCTTGGTAATGGGGCTGGTGGTGTGGCCTTGGCCACATTGCCCCATCGCGTTGGTCCCCCAAGCGAAAACTTCACAACCATCGGTTAAAGCTAGACAATGCGCATCCCCCGCTGTTATATCCACAATTCTGTGCTGAAGCAGCTCTTGAATAAGTGTGGGAACCAAGCAGATTGTATCAGTTGTGCCTACCCCGAGACAAGGACCACTGCCCCATGTATAAACCTAAAATAATCCCTTTCAACCTGTTTTTAAAACTAGAAACTTACGTACTTGTCCTGTAGATGTTAAAGCCATCGAGAAAAGAGCTCCAGCTGCGACTTTAACTATGGTAAGCCCTTGAAGAGCCTCAACGACTTTAGGCCTATAAACTTTGGCTATTTCTCCGTGCCCCAATCGTCCGCTATCGCCGGACCCAAAAGACCACACCGTTTTGCCACCTTTTGAAAGGACAAGGGTGTGGGCGCTGCCACAAGCAACGGATCCTACATCACTAAGATCTCTTACTAAAGTTGGGATGTGACAACCGTTACTGTCACCATGCCCCAGTCTTCCGTTCTCTCCTTCGCCCCAAGTGAAAAGCTCGCCTTCTTCCGTCACGGCAGCGCTATGGCGGTACCCTACAAATTGTTTTCAATTATAAATCAGACATGTTTGGCGAATTAAATGAAAGATACCCGCGTGGAGGCTTTTGATTGTTTTGCCAAGGAAAGGTCCGCCGATGAGTTTAGGTTGTTTGTGTGTGGAGCAATTCCCGTGACCTAATTTGCCGTAGTCTCCGTCGCCCCAACTGTAAACTAAGCCATCTTCTGTGAGTGCCAAAGTGTGGCCATCGCTGCCTTTGGAGCTCGATAATTTTTTTACTACGCTATCGATTAAGACCCTTTTTGGCATATTTTGATTTGCTGAATCGCCCAAGCCTAATCGTCCATAACTACCTTTGCCACAGGCACTAACGCTTCCGTCCCAATGGATTATAAAAGTACAATACTGTCCAGCTTCAGCCTAAAACACAAGCTTGTTTTGATTAAACTGTCAAACAATTAAATAATAAGAAACCTGTTGAACTTGATTGAAGGTTTTTGATTTGACTGGAACTATTATTTTATCTTGCATTCCTTCAGCCAACTGATGAGACGAATTACTGCCCCAAACATACACATCGCTGCTTTCTAAAGTTGTCGATCCATTTTCGTTTACTCCTAGTTCCATAGCATACGCGCTGTTGTTATCAGAAGCCATCGCAACAAACGCTTCCATTAAATAACAAGAAGCCTGATACAAACTCAATTCCGAAACGCCTTCAATTTCGTTACTAATTTTTTCTTTTATCTTACTACCTTCCATTTGCAGTAAAACTTTTTTAAATAGAACAATGGTTATCTTACAGTTGCAGTTTTCTTTTGCAGAAGCATCCATGGCCATTTCGATCCATTCTAAGAGGTGCCTTAAAGAGCCTCGTTGCAGAGCTAATCCTAAGAGCAATTCAGAAGCTAAAAATTGTCCTTCCGCATACTCATCGGCTGTTAGTAAAACAACCTCCCTTAGAAAAGTAGAGATTTGTTGCAAACTGCTGACTCCGAGGTTTGTTAATTGGAGATCATTCGAAAAGGATAGAGGTGGAAGATTGTTTATCATATCGACAGCTGTTTTAAGAACTGAATTGCATAAGGATGGGGCACCCAGTACACTACTGCTGTACCAATTCTGGCGGAGTAGAGCGAACAGTAAGTTTAAGCCGGTTTGCACCCCAACTTCCAAAAGTGCTTGAGATCCCGAAACGCATTCTTTTTGTACTAACATTTGTTCAGTGCTACTTTCTAAAGTTATAGTCTTCAGTTTTGTTTTTTCATGATACTTGCTTACTAATGCATGGTATATCCTTTTTAATACAATTAATCTTTGTTTTAGTATGACTGCAAATGGTGTCGAGGAACACACATATCTAGCAAATTCCAGTTGAGCTGAAAGTAGTAATGTTATGTAATTTTCAATTTCCACTATCGTGAGAGATTCATATTGGTAGTCTGGTAGCATTTGGACGTCATTATAAGTTAATATTGCTGGAGGAATGATTCTTATTTCCTTGTTATATATTAAGTTATCATACATAGATTGCACTGAGTCTCGATTAGCAATACTATCACAGTCCTTTGTTGACCATAAACCATTCATATTATCAACCCATTCTATATCAACATTTATTGGAGCATTTCCATCCATATTGATTAATAAATTGATGGTTACTTTTTCATTTAAAAAAAAAAACTGGAAAATTACAATTTCAGTTCACTTTGAGCTAGAATTATAGGATAATCATTGTGCAGACCTAAGAAAAACGATTTAGGTTGCTGCTGGTTATAAATATTACTTTGAAATGCTCACCATTTGGTTAATTATTGTAAACGCTTGAAAAAGCACAGGAATTTGGGTACCTTATTAATTAATGTCACAGTCGTTTTCCAACACAAAAGTTATTATAAAACTGTTAACATTCATATATTGTTGTTGTTATATCACGAAATAAATTTTAAGCAATTAACTATATTAAACGTCAAACGGCCACAATAGAAACCCGACTGCAGCGCTTCTCAAAATAAAATCGCCGAACTAAAAAAAAAAAGGTAATTTTTATTGCCAACCTAAAACGCAAATAATCATATTCCCTACGAAATTTGTGTTGTTTTTCTCTTCTGTTCTGTTAATGCATTACAATATTTATTAAATATTGTTAGTTTTAAATTAAAATTACCCCTAATTGTAAGTTATCATAATCAGTATTCGCGTTTTAACGAAGTCTTTAACAAAAAGTGTTTAAATGTATGTAAAAAACGTGAGATGATTTAATAGGTTAGAAATTGGTTTTTTAAAATATTAAAGAAAATGCGTTACGCACAATTAGTTATTGGTCCTGCAGGTAGTGGAAAGGTATTAAAGTTTTTAAAAATCAGAACACATCTTAAGACTGAATGTTTTAGTCTACTTACTGCACAGCTTTGGTTCAACATGGAATTGATGCAAAGCGAGAGATCAAAGTTGTAAATTTGGACCCCGCAGCTGAACATTTTAATTACCAACCATTTGTCGATGTCCGTGAATTAATACATGTACAAGATGCAATGGAAAACGAAGATCTTCAATTTGGTCCTAATGGGGGATTGGTTTTTTGTATAGAATATCTTTTGGAAAACTCAGATTGGTTACAGGAGCAACTTGGTACATATTTATATTCACTATACTATTTCCTATGTAGTTATAATAATTCTCTTAGACGAACAAGAAGACGATTACATCTTGTTCGATTGTCCAGGTCAAATTGAACTGTATACACATTTACCTGCAATGAGAAAGCTTGTAAATCTGTTACAAAGTTGGAACTTTAATTTGTGTAGTGTTTATCTAATCGATGTACAATTCATGACGGATGGAGCTAAATTTATATCAGGAGCAATGTCGGCTCTTAGTGTTATGGTTAATTTAGAATTACCTCACGTTAATCTGCTAACAAAGATGGATTTAATTAGTAAAAGCACAAAAAAACATTTGGATCGATTTTTAGAGCCCGATACACATGCGTTGCTGGGCGATTTAGAATTAAACCATTTCTCCTTTAATGATAAATACAAGAAATTAACTGAAGCCATCGGTTCTATTGTCGAAGATCACTCGTTGGTACGATTCACGCCTTTAAATTTAAAAGACGAAGAAAATTTAGCCGATGTCTTAATGACAATCGATAATATAATTCAGTACGGCGAAGATCGAGACGTGCGACCAAAAGATTTCGAAGATGATGAGAACGAGGAAGAGTAATATTAAGACAACATCTTGAGCGAAGTGACGAATGTTTTTTTTGTATTTTTGTAGTAGTACAAGTTCAAAATATACATAGATATCACACAAAAATGAAATGTTATAAAAAAACCGATAACTCGAGTGCTAAAAAACTAGAATCAATACCTTCTGTAATCAGTCGAACACTAACAAAACGACGATTGAAAAAGCTAAACTCATTGGGTGTGTATCAACTATTATAAGTTACACAAAATACTTTCATTGAATGACAAAGGGCGTTTGTTCGTTTTAAAATTGTACAAACGAAGTTTACAAATACATCCGAGTTTCTTTTTAAAAATCGAGATTTGTAAACTAAGGCCCACACTATTAATACTAACGAACACCCTCAAGTTATACCTAATTCACACTAATGTATCGTTCTCTCTTCTTTTTGTAAGGTCGTGTTTGATATAAATAATTATGTATTTACATTGCGCCCTAATACTTGGGCTCTACACGATTACAAAAAAAATTGTAAATACTTTTCCTGTTTTACTTAGAACGTTTTCTCTTCGGTTTTTTCAGCATCAGAAGACAAAGCTTCGATCAGAGATTCTACACAATTTTTCGGTATTAAAGTACCTAAAACGAAAATCCTTAATCAGGAGAAAAATATCTACGGTCGTTTGCTTAAGTGCAAAGAAACAAAGTGTTGAGCGCTTACCTACTACTTTAAGCCCATCTTCTGTTTTCAGTCGAATTACTTGCATCTTATTATTATGCGATCCATTCTTACTTGCTAATACCCCTTCTACACGACTCCAGACAGAAAGTACGGATCCAGAAACAACATTATAGGTACGTCTTCGAAGTCCTATCTCGCAATCGTGTCCTAAGTTGACGTTCCTACAATTACCTCTCCAATAAGCATGGGAGCATGTCGTAAGAGAAGATTCGTACTGTTGAGTCCAAGCTTCCTGTGCTTCATCAGATTGCACCTACAAATATTTAATTTATTGTTATGACATTCAATATTAATAAATTAATTGTAAAATACCTTCTTGTATTTCTTTTCGAGCTCTGCAAGACTTTCTTGCCGAAACTGTAACCCTGTGTTTGGTCGATAAATATAAAACATTAGATCCTTCTTAGATTCTGATTTCTTTTTAATGCCAGAGTCATATTCAACTGCTAATATGGCTGTGTGTTTGTTATTTCTAATTTGATGAGAGAGATAGAAGCCTTCCTTTCCTCCGGTTAATTCGGCCCATTTCTCCGTAGCTTCCTCCCAAGACATTCCTACGAGTTTTCACGATCAATAGATTTTATTTATTTAAATTGAATTGTTTACCTCTTTCCACATGAACCGTGTGTAATTCTGTGGGTGCTGTTCCAGTGGCATGTTTACGAAGGAATGTGACTGTTCGCACCCTTTTCACATTTTCACCTCCCGCACCTAAATCTAATATACCTAAAATACACAGATTTTTGTAATATAATGCGGGGTGGGTGCTTTAAAAAATTATCAAACCTAAATCGAAGCGTCCAGTGCGTTTTGCTTGCGTTATAATAGCACCTAAAGTGTCTGTGAAATATCTAAATAATCGATTTTGTAAATCTACAGGCATTCCAAGAATACGGTTTAGGAACTTTGACATATTATTATAATCCTTATCGAGAGATAATACTCCAGGCATATTCTCGCTATTTACTATTAATCCTACACCTACGAGGGCATCGGCTATGTCTTTAAAGAAGTCTCCTTTATAATCTTGGGGCGGTGGCACCAAAGGTGACTACAATAGAAATTGATTAGTTCATGTTTTTATAAAGACTTTTCGTATGTCAACCTCATATCCCATAACAGTCTTCATAGTTGCCTCTAAAGCTGCTCTACCATATTTATTATCAATATTGAATTGACTTAAATCGCGAGTTTCAGTAGCTCGTCGATCACCGTGAGTCAGAGCCCCTAAAACAGAAAAAGAGTAGCAAAAAAACTCACGTAATATCAAAGTGATTAAGTCATACCTAAACTCTCTAAACGCTTAGCAACAATCGAAGCAAACCTCCTTTCACCAGCGAGATCCGAAATAAGAAATATATATTCAGGAGCATTCACCTGATTACTTCGATGGGTTCGACCAAACTGTTGTATAGCCCTATCCGCAGACCACGGCAATTCCAAAGTTATATGAACCCTTCGTCGTTGATTGCGCGCTCGGCGATCACTTTGAAGAGATATACCACTAGATGCGGCCTCTGAAATAATCGCTACGTCTTTCTCACCATCCATAAACCTTTGCTTTTCAGTTAAATTTAATGTTTCGAGAGGAACGTCAATCTCTGATCTACTCTCGTATTGAATGCCGTCTTCAGTCTGTACAACTCTACCTAAAATTATCGTTTTAAATAAATTTTATTTTCTGTAATAGAAAATTGATTATACCTTTACGTCCCGTCATTTCAGCAACGTTTTCGGGGCCTCCCAACTCGTCAATGAGTTGATCCAAAGTGTTGGGAGGTAATTTATCGCCTAGTTTTTCTATTTTATTTAATAAGTCTTCTTTCATATTACAAGCTCTTTCGATTGCGTCTTTTGGAGGTGCGTACAATTTCGAATCCGTTGCTGCAACTCCACCGTTGGCTTTGCCACCTAAAAAAGTGATTTACAAATCCAATTCGAAAATTATAAATTATTAAATACCTTTATTTGTACTCTTCTTAGCTAATATTAAAGAGATCTTATCCTGTGCGGAGGATTTTTTCTTAGAACTAGTTTTCGAATGTTTCTTTCCTTTCTTCTTCCGGCTCCAAGGGTCATTGTCTGAGTCGCTATCAGAATTGAAGGGATTAAAATCGCTACTAAGATTAGAATCGGAATGTTCTTCGGATATTTCAGATTCCACGTCTGACATTTTGTACTCGGAACCTGAAGTATGCTCTGAGTCGCTTTTATCGCTATCGGATGTAGACCATTTGTTTCGCTTTAAGGCCCGAGCCGCTGCTTGTCGAGCTGTTAATTTAATTAATTTATTTATGAGAAGGTTGCTTGTTAAAAATTTAACTTACTGGGTTTCCTTTTCCCCGAACTGTTGCCTTCGTCGTTGCCATTTAATAAGCTCTTTTTTGAATTGGATGGAGGCTCCAGCCCGAGCAATCGATGGATCCTATTTCGATCGGGCGCTGGAAAATGCTTTTCAACTAGCGTTTGGAAAACACCTAAAAAAATAGTTACAAAACCCATTTTTATTTCAGAAAAAAAAAGGTAACCTTTTGCCGTTGAAACAAAATCTGTTAATTCTCCATCGTCTCTTTCTAATTGCTCTAAAGTCCTCGCTTCTCCTGTACTTTGTAAACCAATGACTACGCATTTACCTAAAAAAGAGATTTACATTACATAAATCTATCCTTAAAATTTAATCAAAAAGAAGTTATGCAACCCATTATACACCAATAACTTACCACATTTAATAGACTCGTGAGCCGTTCCACGGCATGTGGAACCTTAGCAGCAATACAAAGATACTTAAAAAACCTCTGATGGGACGACCAGAACTGTCCCCACATTGTTTTTCGCATACGATTTTCTGCATCGACAAGCTCAGCAGCTTCGTGAAACTTCTGCATAGCCTCAACCCAAAGCTTAACACTGGCATCATAAATCTTTACAAAATCATCTGATAATGGAACTTCTTCAATCTTAAAAGCTACTCCGTGAAAACTCAACTGTCTTGCTATATACATTCCTAAAAATTCAATCGTAAGCTCTGAGAAGACACTTAAAAGATTTTAATACCTCTCAACTTCATATCCATCGCCACAATTTCCATGGCACCAACTCCTCTTTTTTCAACAGCTGATATAAAATCAGCGAATTCTTTAAAAGGAGTTCCTTCACCCCACATGCCTAATCGGACCATGTAAGCCATGTTACGGGGCTCCGAAGCACCCGTGGCTGATGCATAAACCACCCGAGCTTTGGGTAATTTATTTTGAAGCTCCAAAACGGTCAAACCTTAAACAAACTAAATAAAATCCATTTGGACTAATCAAATAGAACGTACCTGTTTTAGTAGGCTTAGAAGAGCCAACAGGGCATAGATTTTTAGCCCTGTGACACTCGTCAAAAATGATGGGACCATCAAAATCAGGGCCACACCATTGCAAAAGTTGTTTTAAGCGCGACTTGTATTTTCCTCCAGCCGTATTCGATTCACCAATAAGCGCAGAGTAAGTGGAAAAAATAACACCTTTCTTAATATTGCCGTTGATCGCTGACGATATTTTGGCGTATTTAAATTTATTTAAAGGGTGCACATCGATTTTTCCTGCTCCGATATCTCGCAAGTCCCTTTCGGCGTCGTATTTTAAATCGTTCGAAACTGATATCCAAAGAGCCCTTTTGCGATTTTTTAAATAATTTTCGATTAATATACCGGCTATTGTACGTCCTTTTCCCACACCTGCGCCATCCCCTGTTAATTTAATTCAGTTAAAAAATAACGAATGAATTTTGTAAATTAAGATTAATTGCCTATTAAAAATCCAGCTCGTGTGCCATCTGGGAGGATATGTTCGTGCTGCTGAGATGCATAAGTAATGCTCTCTAATTGCAAAGCTGACAAATGGCCCGTTTTAATGGTTTCCTCAGGTATTGAAAGTTTGTACCTAAAAGTATTTAATTGGGTAGTTTAAATAAGATTACTATAAAGTAATTGTCTACCAAACATCGGCTGGAGCCACCGAAGACAAAGATGCAGTTTCGACCACTGGATCTGGATGTTTCCTTCCTAATTTTAATTTAGCTGGCATGTAATCGGCGTAGGTTTCAGCTACCCCTAATTCCTCGTCGTCAACCTACAAAAAATTAATGTACTTTGTTAAAACTATAAAATAAAAACAGTACTTCTTCGTCCTCGTGCTGAGGGGCTAATTGTTTGGCATCGGCGTTCATCCACATCGATGCAACAGCCTTGTTACTTAATTGTGGCCCCCACGGAGGTCCCCCAGTGTTTGCGTACATCAAAGAAGAAAGATTTTGTAAAAATGGATTTTGTACGTATGGATTATTCATATTCATTCCCATTACAGCCATTTCCACTAAAAAAAAGACGAGAACATTACAAGAAGTAATTCCGTACAAAATCAAAGATTAAACATAAATAACGTTAGTGTTGGATTTATCGTGCCTCAGAAAAACAAAGAAAAGAGTAAAAGACCCACAATATATTAATAAACTAATACATCGAAAGAAAAAAAAGAAAAATAATTGAAGTGTGCATGCGAACATCAAATGATTCAGCATCTCTTCACTTACTCTGCTGCAAGAGCTGTGCAGCGTTGAAGCCTGCAGTAGGAGGAAACATCCCTCCCATGTTTAATGGTCCCCCTAAGCTACTCAGCATACTGGCCATTGCAGCCATGCTGCCCATGCCACCATAAGGTGAAGGGGGTGTACTCACTGTGAAACAGTGAAAAAAAATTCCACAAATTCCAACAATAACAGAGAAGGTTAATAACCAATTTGTTTAATGAAGAACACAAAGAAAAATGCTCACAATACTTACTGGAGGGGTTTCTCATCATATCATAAGCAGCCGGAAACCCTGCTGGAAATTTACTATTAGCTGCAACATTCATCGGCATGGGTTTGACATCGGAAGCTCCTTGCTTCGATTTACTTCCTCTCGATTCAAGAATACCTGCAGCTGCAGCCAGATCTTTTCCACCACCTTCGCAAACAACAAATAAATAATAAAATTAAGTAAATTTTTTAAAATACAAGTCTCACCAGGAACTTGTATTTTATCTGGATCTTCATCATCATCGAAGTCAGATCCTGAAGATTCATCAATATCATTGTCCATATTCGCTTTTTTAGACTAAAACACATAAAATAAATTAAAACATGATCGTCTCTCAATACACAATGCGATAGAATAAGAAAATGTTGATCTTCATGAGAAATCTACTCCGCACCTTAAGAAAAATGTTTAAATTTTTATTTTGAAACAAATATGGCGTAAACCAACGCCCTACAGAAATTATCTCAGAACTTTTGCTTTAAAATTCAAGCTTGAGCACTTATAAGAGGTCCAAAGAAGTCTTAAATTATAAATACCTAGTTAGGTTTTTTTTCATTTTTTGGGGTTATGAATTTTTAACAAAGCAAAATATCTAAAAAATTCGATGTAACTGTTTGTTTTTTAGAAAAAAAGGGTTGAATGGCCGTTATCTACGCTTGGGGAAGCATGTTAAATGTTATTAAAGCGTAATTAAGTTAAAAAGAGTAAAAAAATTTCGGATTCTTTCCAATGTTAAAAGTACATAAAAAAATGTATTACCATTTTTACACATTCCTCAACGTGAAAAGCGTATTCTTGACGATGGGATCAATTAGAATCTTCTAATTTAACGTTTACTGTTTCACTATTATTTAAATAATAAACTTACAATGAGTTTAGAACGAGGCATTGTCAAATAAATTGATAAAAATCGCACACTATTAGCAGCACGCTAACGCCATCTTAATTGAATTCCCGACTTGCATTGCGCCGTACCAACATTGATTTCTAGTGACAAAAGAATTTCAAAAACCACTAAAAATAGTAACAACTAAAAACACAAACGAATGAAAACTGCAGCACCAATCGAACCAAAGATTTAGCGCGCCTTATTTAAACGAGCCAATCAATCAAATACTCCATCTTGGAATATTTTAATAAATCGGCTTTAAATATTAACATAAACCTACAAGAGTTCTCAACGACAATAAAACCACTTTTAAATATTAATCGTCCGTTTTTCTTTTATATTAATAAGTCAACAATTTCTCTCTAAACACGATTTAATTAAAAAGGATTAGATTTTATTAGTCATTGTATTAAACAAATGTTCTAATTATTGAATGTACACTAAAATTTTAATAGGTAATAATAATACCGTTTAAAAGAGATTAAAAATCGATTTATATATATATTTGCAAAAGAATTGTTTAATAATTACTTTTTAATTTATAATTAATAGGATATTTGTTTGGATAAGTTGGTATTGCAAAGAATACTATGAATTTACCAAATGTTATTTATTTACAAACGTCTGCCATTTTGAAGTTGTCGTTGTAACCTCGAAAGGCATTAATAATTAAGTTAATCTTGAATAAACCTTATCGAATTAAGTCATCCGAATCAGTTATATTAAAAATTTAAATCTAGATTGATCAATATGTCTATTGGAGTGCCTATTAAAGTTCTACATGAAGCCGAAGGGCATATTGTAACTTGTGAAACAATCACCGGCGAAATATACAGAGGGAAATTAATTGAAGCAGAAGATAATATGAATTGCCAAATGACTCAGATAACAGTTACTTATAGAGATGGAAGAGTTGCACAATTAGAAAATGTATACATAAGAGGCTCCAAGATACGGTTTCTTATATTACCTGATATGTTAAAAAATGCTCCTATGTTTAAAAAACAAACAAAGAGTGGTACGGCTGGTAGAGGGAAATCGGCTATTTTACGTGCACAAGGTACCATGAATTAATAATAAGTAGATAATAATAATATTACCTTTACCTTTTGTAGCTGCTCGTGGCAGAGGCCGAGGTGTTAATCCTGTCGTGCGAGGCAGAGCTTCCTGGCAAGGTGGGCCTCCACAACCAGGAGGTATTCCAGGAAGAGGTACTCGATGAATGTACCTTTTATCATTTATTAAATTCAGTCAGAATATGATTCACTTCACTTTAGAATAAGACTCGATTATCCATATTTTGTATTAAGATGTAATGGTAAATAAATAAGTTGCTTTAGTCTTTAAGTGGTTGAGTATTAACTTGCTTTAATTTTTGGATGATAACATGTTATAATTTAAAGCCCGAATGTATAGAAACTACTCCCAGCAGCAAGTTTTCATAAGAAACTTGACGAAATCCTGCTACTTCAATAAGTGATTTAAATTCATCCTAAAATATTTAAGACAGTAATTAGAGTTATATAATCAATCTAGACTTACTTGTTTTGGGAATTGTCTAATGCTTTCTACTAGATATTGATAAGAATGCCATTGCCCAGCTATTAGTTGTCCTAACACAGGTATCATTTGAAAACTATATTGATCATACAACCTACAACATAATACAAGTAAAAAAAAACGATGGTTCAATTAGAATATTGTGTGAGGTACCATTGTGCCCAAGAATTTTCCAAATGACTAAATTCCAAGCATAGAAATCGACCACCAGGTTTTAAAACCCTGTAAGCTTCTTGGAGAACCTATAAAAATAACTAATACAAATTAAATCTAAATAATTGACAATAAAAATCATACTTTATCAACATGTGTACAATTTCTAATACCAAAAGCTATTGTATAGGCATTAAAACTTTCGTCTTGGAAAGATAACTGTTCTGCATTTCCTTCATGCCAGCTTATATAATTTGGATCATATCCCAATAGATCACATTTACTTTTCCCAAATTTCAACATCTCAGGATTGATATCTACCACAGTAACATGGCAATCTTCTTGGCACCGTGAATTAATTATGTGATTTAAAAACCTGAAGGCAATATCACCTAAAATTGAATTTTGTATTATTTCACTTCAAACTAATAGAAAAGAATACCTGTGCCACCAGCTACATCTAATAGTTTTGTACCTTCAGTTGGACTAAGTCGATCTATGAAAATATCCTTCCAAATTCTATGAATACCCAAAGACATTGCATCATTCATTTTATCATAAGAAGAAGCAACATTTTCAAAAACTTTATGTACTACAAATAATAGAGTAATAAAATAAAAAATAACTAACTAATATATATATATCAAATAATTACACCTTTTTGAGCCTTTTCATCTTCTCGAACTTTTTGAAATCCAAAGTGAGTATATTTGTGTTGGTTTGATTCCGTTTGAGTCTCCAAATTTCTATTTGCAGTTGTTAGCCTTGATAAGGTACGAAATAATAGTTTATTGCGTGAAAACATTTAAATAATTGTTTTTAAAGAATTTATTAAAAAGAAACATAACCTTCTCACATTTTGAAATAATCTTGCCAACATTAAAGGGTACCAACTAAATCCCCTATATTGATCCTGAATCTTCTATTTAAATATTTAATTACTACAATTTATTTATTTCTATTTTTTGGGAATCCATGGTTCAATCTTAGGTACTGTTGTACTATAGGGAACATATTGCCTTGGAGTTCCGCTAAAATTTTCAGTGTGATCTTGCATCCACTCGTAGCAAGGTCTACCTGGATCTTCATGAGGAAGGTAATCTGTTTTGAAATGTAACCACCCGTACCACTCAGCTGGAACTTGACTAGCATCGTATTCCAAACCTAAAATCTAATTTAAATACCTTTCCTTTAAAGATAATGCTTAGCTTACGATAATAAGGAGCATATTCAACCCAGCGGTTACGACCATAGAAAAATCGAGGATTCTCATAGTATTTATTCCCATATTTATCAGTACCCACCAAATTACCTATTTTTAATTCGTCCATCCTTAAAGTAATTAAAATAAGCTAATAATCATTTGAATTGGTTATGTAATATGGTTTATTTACCTGTATATTTTTAACAATGATGCTTTTAATCCTCCAGTTTTTTTAATTATCTGCATTAAAGTACTTATTTTATTTAAGCCCAAAAAACTCATCTTAGCTTGTAATTAATAAAATGAGTGGAGAAATAACAAATATAAATAAACCGAATGTCAAACCACTACCAACCTATTTTTGATAGCTCCCCTACTTAAAAAATATTTGGTAACTTAACCTAGTTGTTCTTAATAAGTCTTTATTTAATGACCGTTATGTTTAATAATTAAAGAATTCCATTTACAACAAATGATCGATCTTAACATTGTATAAAAAATAGTGGAACGTTTTGTCAAGTGTTGTGTGTCAAATTAAATTTGAAAATAGTTTCTAAAGTTTTTTTTAACATTTCAAATAAAGTTAATTCGTACCACAAACAGTAACTTTGTGAGTATTTTGTGTATATTTAATGTTATAAGTAGAAGTACACCGCTTATGTAGTTAACACAGTAAACACGTTGCTTTTTAGAGTTTTGTTATGTACGACATATGAAGAGTTTTCCATTATATCATAAAAAAATTGAAGAGTACGAACTGATTAATAGACAAACATATTCTTAATACTTAGTAAATACTCAGATAGTGGTGTACATTTACTTGCACAGCCATTTCTGTACACCACCATTCAAGGCAAGCACAAGCAAAAATGAAAACTTATAAATTGCTTAACTACGAGAAGTATCAACCTAGTTCTGCAAGCACAGACTCTAGATCTTGTTGTAAAGATCCCGATTCTTCCTTTTGCTTGTTTAAGTCATCCTGCAACCTTTCAACATTTGCTTTTAATAAATAATTACCTTTTTTGAGTGCAGCAATTCTGCCTTCATATTTCTTAGTTCTCTTCGTTAAATTAGTCTTATGCTTGTCAACTGGAGCATCCTCAGGCTCACTTACGCTCTTTTCTGAATCACTACTGCTTTCGCTAGTTTCTGATTCACTTTCGCTCTCAGTTTCAGTTTCAGTTTCGGTTTCTTCCTTCTCTTCAGGCTCGGTGTCCTCTTCCTCACTATCATCCCCGACTTCTTTCATCAAAGCTGCCATTTTATTTACCTAAAACAACATTGTATTATTTAAAGGAAAACCATTTAATTTTATGTGAATTTCTACTTCTTTCTTGAGCTCCCTATATTTTTTCTTTTCCTCCTTCATCGCTTGTTGGAGCCTTTTGATTTGTGTCTTAAGTGCCAGTCTTTCCTTCTTAGCATTATCTTCCTTATTCTTGAAGCTTCTAAGTTTGTTTCTGAGCTGTTTAACTTCCCTTTGTGCTCTTTTCTCTCGTTTCTCTTCGTTGTCACTGCCATCGCTCTCAGATTCTGGTATGATTTCTTCCGGCTCACTCTCAGAGTCTCTCCTGAAGCTATCTTTCCTATCCGATATCGAGTATCTTTTACCTAAAACGAATTAGTCAGTTTGGAATTTAATTACGAGTAATTAGTGACCTGTTAAGGTGTCTTGCAGTCTCTTTTCTAAAAGTATTTTTTGCTTACGAACTTCTTCGAGTTCAGACTTTGTGTTATCCAATTGATTAGCAGCCTCGTGGTATTTCTTTTCTAAGTCTTCGGCAGTCTTTCTTGCGTCATCAGCTTCGTTCTTCAACGAATCGAGCAGCTAAAAAGAAACGTTTTAGGGGCGAGATTAAGCTTTCCTCTTTTGAACGTACTTTATCATCGGTTTCTGTCGGTTCAGAGGGTGCTGATTTTTTGTTGCTCTTCTCTTTATCAAGTTCAGACTCTAATTGTTGTATGCGAGTCTGCAGGCGTTTGTTGTCTCTATTCAAACATTCTTTGTTTCGTAATTCTAAAGCTAACATTTGTTTGGTGCTCTGCAGGTCATCGCGGACTTTGTCGATGTCGTCCAATTCATCGGCTTCGTCTGCAATTTCTTCCTGCAAATTTGAGGGGTTTAATGGGGCTTTTGGGTTGCTAATGTACTTACTGGTGGTATACTGGCCATCGATTGTGATTTGATTATTTGTTCTTCGATGGTCATCTGCCTTCGGAACTTTCGAAGGCCTTCCAGAATGGGTTTGCTTCTGTCATTCGTTTTGACTTTTTTTAAAGATATGCCTTTTTGAATCTACAATATTAAGGGAATGAATGTATTAAAAACTTGATCAATGAAGGTTTAACACAAACACACACACACACACCTGTTTTAAGAGTTGATTATGCGAAGTATCTTTTTCTGATTTTTCGCTTTCGTAAATAAATTGTTTCTTTTCTTTGTCTTTGGTGCTTGGCAAAAGGGGCCTGGAACGATCGTTGCATTGCACGTGCCTTAATTTCTTTCCGCTTTCGACTTCTTTGAGCATTGCTGACCAATCGGGTCGCACCTTCGGCCTCGACCTAAAATTAATAAAACTAGCTTATGTTGTTACTTAACTAAAAATAGATTTACTTTAGTGATTCAATAACTTTTTTTTGTTTATTAGAGAGTAGTTTCGAGTCCGTGGATCCTGGAAGAGCGGGTGCCGGTGGTGGCATAGGAGGAGCTTTTGGTGCAGTTAACTTCTTCAAGCTTTCCTGTCGGACCATCGCATTTCTTTCGGTGGGTACAGCCTGAAATTAATAATTTTATTATTTAAATCAATCAGAATTATTATTTATAAGCAAACACAGACCTTTTCTATGTTTTTCTCTTCGGCATTAATAGTAGCTTGTTTGTTGAGTGGGGGTTTCTTCAGTTCGGGGCGATCTGCTCGGTCAGCAATACTGTTGAGCTTAACGGGCACTTTTATCTCTCTCGATTGCAATTTGGTTTGCTCTCTGGGGGGCACAGGTTTGAGTTGCGGTTTGACGAAGGTGTTTTCTTTGGTTGTCGTCCCGTTTTCTTGGGGCGGGTTCGCTTTAGCATTGGATAATCTTCGGGGAGCTGAAAGAGCAAGAAAATAGTTTTTCTTGGAGAAAATTAGTTGGTATGCTTACGTCCATCCGTTTCAGAAGTGCCTCCATCTTTGCTCGCCTGTTTATTCTTTGACCAAAGATTGGATGGTTTCGGTGGGAGCGCATCGGGGCCTTCCTTCACCCATGGTGGTCTAAAAGTTTCTCGTTTAACAGTGGCACTTCCACGACGTTCTTCGGGGGCTTTAGGAGCCGGGGGCTTGCCTGCTGGCATCCTAGAAAGGCGAACCGTTTGATATTGCAGAGTGCATTTTAATAATTTGGCAAAGAGCTCGATATGTGGGAAATATTTTTATTTTATTATTGCACATACGTAAGCGTTTATTTTGAGTACTTACTTCTTTTATTTTTTGGTGGAAGCGCGCTCAAATATTCGATTGTAATACAATTGGAAAACGTCCCCTATTTATTTCGGGCGCACGCACGCTCGCACCAATTTCCTGCGATTTTCTTCGGAATTTTCGCGTTTCCTTCGTAAAAGTATGCCATGGACTGAATAGAATGTTTTCGAGATGGTGTCTGAATCTAAAATAGCTAAGGTCTATTTAAAGATTGCCGACGTTTCGTCTTTTTGGCGTTACACCGCTGCGAAATGTGCGTTTCCGATTTTCCTCCTTTTTTTTCGTCTTCGTTGCCACATTTGTTTTTTGACTTCGTTCGCATTTAGCTCGTTGGATGCATTATCTAACGATTAGCGAATTTTCTATTTGTAAAACTGGACGACTCTAAAAATAAACATTCTTATTAATAAAACATTATTTATGTGTGTTTTCTGATATTTTTAAAGCTTGAATTTATAACGCAAATCGGACAGGTGTGATATGTTAAGTGTACCACGATTTTTTATTGCCAAAATAATAACAGCGTGTCTCATCGCACTGCTGAAATTATATCAAAAAATATATGTTTTTAATCGAGAAGGAAAGTGGCAAAATGTTTATAATGTCTGTTTTTTAGATCAGTAATTAATTCGGTTGCCAGATCCTTTTTATTCGCAAAGTATTCCAAATTGGAAGTTGAGGAAATGCCTCGGCTATTTCCAATTTGGAAACCTTATTCTTCTACGAGCCACTGGACCAAACCCTTCACAGACTTAAATTTAAACTTAATTAATACAAAAGAAAATATATATATAAATTCAATTAATTTAATTATATGTCCTGAGTTGATTATGAAAACAATAAACTGAGCGATGTTTAATGAGTATTTCCTAAGGTGAATGATCGTGGATCTGCTTTTTATTTTGCGGATTAAAAACAATTAATTACTGTCATCTTGTGTTGATTAAATCTTAAAAAAATAGATTTTCGTCATGTTTGTTTCAATGGCGATGAGTAAACATAAAACTTAAGTCACTTCCATAATTAATCTAAGACTAGCGTTAACACTGATTAGAATACTGCTGCGTAATTACAATAACTAGCTTAATCAGTTTGGATTAGATTAGGGCTCCATACATGAGGAGGATTAGGCGAAAAGTGTTCCCACGTCGATATTTCTTCAAAGAGTCGATCCCCAGGGCACTCGGTGCCCTCTCGAACTTGCCGATGTCCAAATAAAGTGTAGTCAGGTTTAATTTTCCCCAAACTAACTCCGTAGTCGATTAATTTATGAACAGTTTCCAGTTGTTGTTGTGGAGGAAGCTCAACTAAAAGAATTAAGGTTACGCTTGTCTTTTCGTTGAAAAGTTTACCACTCACATCTCCAATCGCCAATAAGACATATTCCAATGCTTTGATTGTTGTAAGTGGGTGCATGGGCCCCAACGGTCGACCATCCTCTGCCCACGTAGGCCTTTGCATCGCCACCAACTCCGAAGCTATAGCCGATGTCATTCCATCCATTAGTTTGCTACAAAATCGCAATGAAATATTGGAATTTAAGTTCTAAAAAATCGTGTACTCACTTGATGGAGATTTTGCATCCATCTCATGGCTTTTTTACACTCATAAGTCGTGGTGCAGGCTGGGGGTTGGTAGCTGTGATGAATGATCACGTAAGGCACAGGGTTGGGCATCTTTTCGACTAACTTTGGAGGCCTTGCGCCCCAACACTCCCTCGAAACAATGTCGAAATCTGGGTACTCCTTCATGGGATTCGCTAAAATAAAAATTTAGAAATTAAATAAAGTTTCGCTCGGGCGATTTGAATAAAATAAAAACCTGCGATCACGAGCATTAGGCTGGAAAAATAAAAGGACTTCCACATTTTGCGTGTTGTTTTTAAATTGATGTTGAAACATATCAATCGCAGCTTTTTATCTATCAAATTAGTGACGTAAGAGTTTGATTATTGTTATTTTTGTTATAAAAAAAAATACCCTTGAGAGGAAGGGGAACAGCTTACCCATGCTCGTGTCTTCGACGAAGATGCGCTTATGAAGCTCTACCATTTTGGTCGGGGGAATACATCCGCTGGTGCTTCCCCTTGGACGCTTTCTTTTCTCTTTTTAATAAACACGATGACGTAGCCGATTACGACTTGAATAATTAAGAAAAGCCTCAACCTTTCGGTTATGAGATAATTCTCACCTATCAACGCAGGATTCCCCTTGCCTCTTCACGTTTCCCAATCTTATCAGTATATTTTTGTCAAAATTCGATTATTCATCGTATGGGATTCCTAACGCAATCCAATTTTTTGTCCGCAATCTCCAAGGACATCCGTTTCGACGAAGCCGATGTCGTCGTCCTGCACCCAACAAACAAAATAACTCGATTTTTTTTTTTGAAGATGACTTCGAGATCTTCGGCACGTTCTTCGGCGCGCCTCAACGCCGAGAAGCGCATGGTGCGGCAAAGAGAAAGAGAGTACGACCACCAGGCCACATGGAACGACCAAGTTCGCTACTACAAGATCTGCGAAAAAACCAGCAACAAATTCGACGAATGGACTTCGCCCCGTTACTACGCAACCAACAATCAATTAATCGAAACCCAACGTAAACAACGCGAGCACAAAGAATCTCTGGAGAAGCGCAAAGAAAAATTAAAAAAACTCCTCGAGGAAGAAGACCGCTCTTATCAAATCGAGCTCATGGTCAAAAACCGCTACACCCATCTCAGGGACCCCGCGAAGAAAAACGAGCCCCCCACCGAGCTCTTGAAAGACCTAAATTTGGGGATTAAAGTGGCCGAAGAAGATCGCCGAAGACACGAAGCCGAATTATCTTTGTACCACCATTGGCGACAAAATAATCCAGTTTTGCGCGAGTACGAAAGGGGCAAGGGCACAAAAGACATGAAGCTGTCTTGGCTGGACCAGCAGATCGAGAAGCGGTTGCAGAGCGAGAAGGCCGAAGAAGAGTGCCGGAGGATTCTCGCGGAGCGCGACCAACGCATCAAAGAAGAACGCGAGAAGGAAGAAGCCTTCAAACGCGAAATCTCTGAACGAAACCAGCTCCTAAAAGAAGATTTGCATAAGCAAATCGGTGAGCTGCAGAACAAACAGAAACGAGCCGAACGGCTCCAAAAGGAAGAGGAAGAACACGCGGGAAAACTAAACGAACTCGAGGAACTCGCCGAGCGACAGAGGGACGAAGAGAAGAAACGAGTCCAGCGCGAGGTTGCCCTCGAAAATATCAAACAACACAAATTGAAATTGAAATCCAAAGCCAAAATAATCGAAGAGAATTTGGAGGACGAAAAGCACATCGTCCAAAAGCTTCTCGATTCACAATTAACGGAAAACATCGAGAACGAAGCCAAGAAGAACGAGCTCAAGACGGCGATGAATGAATTTCTTAAGTTCGCGCGGGACCAACAGGAGCTGGAGAAGCAGCGCCAGAAGCACTTCGACTTTGTTTTCGATTCCGAAGCTAAGTCGGTCTACGAAAGACAACTCGAGGTGTGGGCTTCGGAGCAAAATGCTCGAGCAGCCCTCTTGCAAGACGTCCAAGACACTCTAAAAGAACAAATACAACAGAAAATCGAAACCAATAAGCAGAAGCAAAGAGATCTTTTGGAAGAGCGTCAAGACAACTTAAAATTAATCGAAGATTACGATAAAGACATCCGCAGAAACAAAGAGGAAGAGCAACGTAAGCTACAAGAGTGGAAAAAAGGCATCGAAGAACAGATCAAAGAAAAAGCAGCCCGTAAGATGAAAGAAAAGTTAGACGAAGCCAAAAAGCAGGATTTAGAACTAACAAACGCGCGAAAAGAGGAAGAGAGGCTACGCCACGAAATCGTGGAGTTACAAAGGAGACAGGGACCTATCAGACATACTAAGAGTCGCATATTATACTAATTTATTTCTTCTCGGCGAACGTCAAACAGGGCTTCTGACTTCATCCAACTGTCTTTTCATATCTTCTAATTTTTGCATGTCGGTGATGGACGTGTCGCACCTATGCACCACCAAAGAGTGATAAAAATGCACTGCGAAAAGCACGAACATTATTAAAACCGGTATTACGATCACTGTCGCTGCTATGGCCGCTGTGAAGGAGTAATCCCAAAATTTCACCCAGCAAAGTATAGCGACTTCGACCAAGAACAAAAATAAACCTTAAAAAACAAGTGCATTAAAGGAACCGATTTTTTTAATTCAATTGGCTCACCTAAAACCGTGGAGAAGGCCCAGGCGAGCTCTATGAAGCCCTTCATACGTTCGTGGGGGCTCTCGGTCACCAATTCGCACACATCCAATTTAGATATAGCATCAATATTAGGTAAAATGTAAGTGGAAATCATTAAAGCAAAGATGTGGACAGCTACTAGGACCGTGGTGCATACTGAGAATATCACAAAGAGCCATTCTGGAACCGTTGTGTCTTCATTTATTTGTAATTCAACCATTGCTACCATTGCAAAGCCCGAAAGCAACTCCGATGTTGTGGAGGTCGCTTTTAATTTAGCTCTCGACATGTGGAGACGTCTCCAAGACAATCCTTCAGGTGTGGGTGTAGGCACCTGTCCCTTGATCGAATTTGTTGTGTCATAAAAGCACTTACAACCACTCGAACTGCTTGTATATTCCGACATTGGAGTATGATACTAAAATTTAACTTTTACTTTACATCATTTAAGATCACAAAGTGGATATTCACCCTACTGTTGTTATGCTTATAATTTGGAGTAAAAGGTGGGGTTCCATCGGTCGAAACAACCCTCAACATCAATTCAGTGGGGTAATCCAGTGGGTTTCGAAGCCCTTCGTTTGGGAGATGCAAAGATTTAGGTCGCGTCGCTAATTTGAGATGGGGCAAAACTGAAGGCAAGGAGGTATGGGTCGCCCAAGGTGGTTTCTTTTGAAATTTGCCCAACTCTAATCGTTGGAGTCTCGGTTTTGGTAATGGGAGTGCTGTTGGAAAGTTCACCTGTGTACTTTGATCCATCTTGTGCCTAAAAAACAACTATTATTATTTTGCTAATTACAATTAAGTGCCTTTAAATTTAGTATTGTATACAATAATTAAAATAAATTTTTAAATGAGAATTATAAATTTGAAAGGTATGCCGCGCCATCTTTTCGCGTTTGGTTGAACTGTTCCCAGATTCGAATTTGGATTAGAATTAAAATCGAATCCTGGTGTTTTTTAAAGGATTTCGAAGTATGGATTTTTCTGTTATCGATGGGGGTTTTTGTTCGACGATTAAAAATGATTTAAAATTGTTTTTCAAGCGATTTGGCCTTTTTATGGAGTAGAATGCTCACGTTGATTATGATTACTATAATTTCTAGAGGATTATTATTGTCACTTCCGTTGTGATTAATTTTTATTACACAAACCGAATTACTGTAAAAATATTAACAAAAATATCGTTTAATAATTTTATATTACTCACGATTTAGTTCTTCCTTAAACATTACATAACGAATATGAGCACTAGTTTATTTTTTTCTTTATCTTCGTAAAACAATGGGATTATGTGGCATGTCGTTTTTGTTATTTAATTTCATATCATTTTGTAAATGAAAATAGTAAACAGACCGTATTACATGTAGCTCGTATTGTGTTATTTTTCCATTAAACTTATCTAAAATTTCAATAAACAAACAGAGCTCGAATTATAAAATAGAGTCGGCTACGTTTGTTTACCAAATAATTATTTATTTCTATTTTAGTGCTATTTAAAACGCACCACATAATCACATTTTCATAATCACTTCCCTAATTACTTTTGAATTAAACTTACATTTACTAATTACAGTTTTTTTTTGTTATTTCACAGATTACAGATGACTCGAACGAAACATGGAAGAAAGCAAATCAAAGACATCTGTCTTAAGCAAATACTTCGACAATAATGTGTACTTAGTCGCAGGTGTGTGCTCTAGGTGCTACCTTGAAGCAGATGACGACGTTACAATTATAGCTGTTAATAGGAAGTTCCTTGAGGAGGTAGAAATTCGCCAAAAGCTACAATTTGAAACCAAAACTAAACCCTGTGGAGTCCTCCTCGATCACCTCATAATTTAATCGAAGAGACTTTTAGAGATCCTTGGCCTCTCCTTGTGGCCACGATATTCCTCAACAAAACTTCTTGCAAGAACGCAAGGCCCTTTGTCGAAGACTTCCTCGCGGATTTCGAATCGCCCGTCGAAGTCCTACGAAAGAAACCCTCAGATCTGCAGAAGTACTTCTCGAAACTGGGCCTCTTCCAAAAAAGGGCGGAACAAGTCTGGAAAATGTCTTATGATTTTATTTATAAAAATTGGAAACATCCGACTGAATTATATGGAATCGGTGAATACGGGGCAGATGCTTATAGCATTTTTATATTAGGTGATTTAAATGTAGAGCCAAAAGATCGATTTTTAAGGATATATCGTGACTGGGCCAAAATGAAACTGAAGGAATTGCGAGCCTAAAACAAGTGTTGCAACGATTGAAAAACACAAGCTTTGATTGTCATTGGTTTGGATATTAAATGCTTCAAAAGGCACTCGATGACATAAAGAATGATTTGGCAAAATCTAAACGTTGTGTGGAATCACCCGATGTGCAAATAATAGACCAAAGGAGCAAGTTTTCAATAGCTGCTATAAATCAGTAAGTTATGACTATTTTAAGAGCTATAATTCACGCAACTGCAACTGCTGTTTATTGTACTTTGACACGTACTCGAAAAAATATTTCATATAATCGAGAATAATTATTTTAAAACTCGCAATTAAAATCATTAAAATCGGACGTTAGAGTTTAAAGCGCCTAAAAGTAAGCAACCAACACACACCGATGGTGTCGTTCCAACCTTTGTTAAAAGAGCGCGCTGTTAATTACAAAAGAGAACACCTTTAAATCAATACCTAATGCAAGACAAAGATAAACAGACTTACGTGCGAACCCCCTCAAAAATGTCACATTTTCGCCTGACTTTACTGACCTTCCTCGTCCTTCAGTTATCAGCAGCGAATCCTTTTACATTTTGGGGCACTTGCTCGTATACTCTTGCAGAAGGTAAGTTGATTTTTGATCTCCCACAAGCCATTAGTTCAATTACTTTACTTTGGAATTTAAATTCAAACGAATCTTCTTCTTTAAAATTGCATAATTTTTTGATGAAAATGACCTCTTCAAATTTAAATTAATTTATTTGTAGTACACCAAACCCAGACGACCAAATGACGACTTATTTCAATTATCCACCACCTGCTCTTCAGGATGAGCTTCGCAAAATTGCAAATGCCATTGTGGCACCCGGAAAAGGTATCTTGGCAGCTGATGAGTCTGTGAGCACCATGGGAAAACGATTGGCCGATATTGGATTGGAAAATGCCGATGATAACAGACGGAAATACAGACAGTTGCTTTTCACCACTGACAAATCGATTGGAGAATATATTTCCGGGGTTATTTTGTTCCATGAGACTTTATATCAGAAGGCTGACGATGGTACTCCTTTCGTCGAACTGTTGAAGCAAAGAGGAATCATTCCCGGTATTAAAGTTGATACTGGTGTTGTACCTTTAATGGGATCTGAAGATGAAGGCACCACCCAAGGTAAGACCTTGTATTTAAAATCAAAAGGCACTGTTTAATCAAAGCATTTAGGTTTGGACGATTTGGGA
The DNA here is from genome assembly GCA_036325965.1 of Sinopyrophorus schimmeli. Classification (NCBI taxonomy): domain Eukaryota; kingdom Metazoa; phylum Arthropoda; class Insecta; order Coleoptera; family Elateridae; genus Sinopyrophorus; species Sinopyrophorus schimmeli. Next base: position 712,577 of record JARFIZ010000068.1, read on the forward strand.
AAACGATGCGCCCAATACAAGAAGGATGGTTGTCATTTTGCCAAGTGGAGATGCGTCTTGAAAATTGGCAAAAATACACCATCCTATCAAGCCATTCTTGAAAATGCCAACGTTCTCGCTCGATACGCATCAATCTGTCAGGCTAATCGAATTGTTCCCATTGTTGAACCCGAAATTCTCCCAGATGGTGACCATGACCTTGAACGCTGCCAGAAGGTCACAGAAACAGTATTAGCTGCTGTCTACAAAGCACTCAATGATCATCATGTCTATCTGGAAGGAACCTTATTAAAACCAAACATGGTTACACCTGGTCAATCTTTTGCCACTAAAGCTTCGCCCCAAGAAATCGGTGCTGCAACTGTAACTGCTCTTTCTCGCACAGTCCCACCAGCAGTACCTGGCGTTACATTCTTATCTGGAGGCCAAAGTGAAGAAGAGGCATCCGTAAATCTCGATGCTATGAATAAACATCAAGGAAAGAAACCATGGGCCCTCACTTTCAGCTATGGACGTGCTCTTCAAGCTTCAGTACTTCGTGCTTGGGGTGGTAAAGATGAAAATGTTGCAGCAGGTCAAGCTGAATTATTAAAACGTGCTAAGGTATAAGATATATTACCAACGTGGTTTCGAAACTAATGCATTATTTTACAGGCCAATTCTGAGTCATCTCTGGGTAAATATTCTGCAGGTAGCGTACAAGGAAAAGCTGGTGAACAAGGACTCTTCGTAAAAGATCACGTATATTAAGTAATAACTCACATGTTCATAAATTCATTAATGATATTTAAAAAAAGAATGATGCCGACGTTGAGAAGTCACCATATTTTTATTTATTTATATTTTACTTTTGCTCTTATATAATTCTTCAACTTTTAACGATGTATGATGTTAGACAATTAAATATATTACTCGTTGGAGAACTAAATTAGTTATCGCGTTTTGTTACCGTAAAGAGATTGTATAACATTGCAACTATTGTATTTAAATTGTTAATAAATGTTAGACATACCTTATTTTCCATAGCTGTTTCCTGTAGTTGGATTTTTATCAGCCATTATTTTTATTAAAGTATTTCTTTCTTATCCTCGTTTTAAAAAAATTGTTCGGTCTGAAAAGATACAATTATTATATATTGTTTTACAAAAACTTATTTGAACGATTTTATTGTAACGTTTAGATTAAAAAAAAAAAAAGAGTTTTATATCCTGAGCTTGAATTTGTAATTCAACATATCATTAATAAGGACACTTAATTATTATAATTCACTATTTTTTTATCTTGATTTAAACTTTAAATTCTAAGTGGTCAGTTTTTTTAGAATATGTTGTTTTACTCGAATGCCATCTATCCGAAAATGTCTGAACTATAGACATGTAGCACTAAATTTAAAACTTTAATAATTATACTTCTAAATTTAATATTAATCTAACACATTATCGGTTTATCTAAATAACCGAATTGTAATTATTACGAATCAAAAAGATTTGCACTTCATTTGTTAATGCTGTAATCATTATTTTAAGGATATTAGTTTTAGGATGTAAGGATTTACGACACGAAATTTATTAGGCATGACATGATTGAGTATATTATATATCAACAACGACAACAATGTGTAAATAATAATTATAATTACAGCTAACTAATAATAGTGCAAAAATCCTAATTCAATTTCTCCTAATATAAAACAAATAACAAAAATAATTACCTACGCTTCACCTAACAATCCAGATATTTCTTTTAGTCTTTTGTCCCTTTCTTCAGAAGGTAACTGTTTCAAAAGTTGTTGCTTTTCATTATTTAAATCTAGTCTACTTGACGCGTTTAATCGAGAAAATTCCCAAGAACCTGCTCCATCGAATTGCAAAATATGCGTGTGGAATTTCCTACAATTTTATTTAATATATTAAAAAGGATAATGTAATTAATTAAATCCTACCATAAGGTTGGTCGGTGAGTTATCGTAAGAAGGGTAATTCCAAGATCAATGGCTGCTTGATAAATCTCACCTTCTACATCAATCGAAATAGCTGAGGTGCATTCATCTAACAGTGCATATTTTGGTCTGCAATTAATTTAATTAGTTTCTTTTAAGTGGGAAGCTTAATGTATTAAGTACTTGTGGTAAAATAGGCGAGCAACAGCCATCCGTTGCTTTTCACCTCCCGAGAGTATATCAGTCCAATCTTTAACGGTATAAAAGGTATCTCTTTCAACAATGTGCTCCAAATGAACCATTCTCATTATTTTTTGCAAGTCCTCTTCACCAACTTGCTTATTTATCATATCTACATGAGTATCCGGATAAATGATTTGATCTCGGAGATTACCTACAAGAAGATTAATGTACTTAAAGTTGAGGTGTTTACGATCAAAATACCTATAACCATATATGGCCTTTGTGGTATATAAAACATGGAATTCTTCGGAGTATGCAGCTCGCCTCCGTAGATTGGCCATAAACCAGCTAAAATTCTAAATAGGCTCGATTTGCCGCAACCATTTGGGCCAGTAATTAGGAGGTGCTCTCCTGGTTGCAACTCTAAAGTTAACGAAGAACAAACCACATCACAATTGGGTGTTACAATGGGCACATCTTTGAGAATGATTTCATTGTTCTGCGAATAAACGAACTTGCCTAAAAAAAATAGTTATTAAAAAATAAATAATGTTTCTAGCCCTAAAGCAGTAACAAGACTCGTTAAACACTTTCAAACATAATTTTGGAATGTTAAATTTAAATAAAAATTGTAATATCTTCGAGGATTGTTACATGACTAAAAAAGGGTTTGCATCCACGAAAAATACAAATTTTTGAATGTCGTATTAAATTAGTGTTTATCGTAGAAAAACTCGTTACGAGTCGCCACTGCTCAAACGAAAGGCCTAATTGTTCGTAGCAAACTTTAATTAGTATTATCAATGGTACAAGCCTTTCACCTAATATCAAAATAATTGGAATAATGTAATACCTTTAGGAATCGGTTGATTTCCTCTGTATTCAATTGCAAAACCATTTCCTGCATTGTCTTTCTTAATAACGAGAGTTTTGTGATAAATGGCTTGGCTTACTTCTTCTAAAACAGTAAACATATTTGCAACTCTTGCAGTGTGTCCGGCAAGTTCCACAATGTCTTTGTAGCTAGACATTAAACGCTCTACGGCATTTCCTCCGGTGATCATTAAGTTTTTAGCCGTCGTAAAGTACTGCGTCCTTTCTCCTATATTATCACTGCTGGCAACTAAGGCCGTGCCCGAAGCCGAATGGACTTTGGAACTCTCGTTTGTGTTGTCCACAAATTTTCCCTGTTTGGCTAATAAAATCGGTAAACTTACAACAATCAGTCCGGTTCCAGACCAAACGTATTTCATAAGGAATTGTTCCAACATAACAAACCACAATTTGACGCCATACATCTGCCTCATGTGCTGCACCAAGACCCGATAAGCACTTCGAAGATGCGCCAATTCAACCTTATGCCCCCCATAAAAAGCGACTTCTTCAGAATTGGTAACTAAGCGCGAATGTAGATATCTTAAATATCCCTTTTTCTCAGCTTCTTGAGCCACGAGTTGTCCAAACCTCGGAGAGACAACTTTCAAGATCAAAGCTGATATTCCTACAACTATCGATATCACAATTGGTCCTGTGATAATATTAGAGTTTCGAGACTTCGTCAAATTCGCTAGAGCAATCACCATGAGTAATATATCAAATAAAGGCTTTGTTATTTGTCCGTAGAGGTGGCTCACCGTATTTGCGACCGTTTCGATGTCGTCTGTGAGTCTTTGAGAGCAATTTTCTAAGCGTCCATCCAATACAGTCACGCGGTAATAACTTTGGTTGTTAAAATAGAGCTTATAACTATGATCAACTAGACGCGTTCGGAAATTTAAAGCTATCCTACTTTCTAAGTATTTGATGGTGCTGTTAATAAAGGTTGCTGGGATCGCAATTGCGAACCATTTGAGTATTTGTCTTGTGAAATTACGTGGCTCTTTACGTACGATGTACTTTACTATGGCACCCTCTAAAGTGGCTACGTATATACTAAGAAATGTACGTATAATCAGGCATGTCGTATGTCCAGAGAGCAGCATTATCTCCGTGCTGAATACCCTCGGAATCATTATACGTATTAACTTGTAGAAATGTAAAATAAATTCCACATTTAAACCTGGAATGCAATACAGAAGTTGTTCGATCCTTGAGAGCGGTTTTCTTCGTTTTGCAAGTCCTACATTTTTGGCATTGGCTCCGGGGCTCAACTGGATGGAATTGCTTTTGGTGACTAATAAATTATTGTTAACACTATCTTGTTGCGCATTTTCTTTGTTGATGTAGTTTTCTATAATTGGATAGCCCACTTTCAACCCATAAGCCAGTAAAGATGCTGCTATGATGCCTCCCGTAACATAATTCTTGGGCACATTCAAATACTTCCTAGTCTCTTCCGTTTTTTCTAAGATCTTTGATATTACAGCTGGCATTTTGTATCACTGTTCGATTCTGGGCATAATCTAAAAATCACACACACACACACACATTGCTATTAATAATTATTTATCTAAACTATTTATTATAGTTTAAGATTACTCTTAAAATTATCGCACTACAATTATTATCTTAAAAGCATCCTATTTTTGATTGTTTCAACGACAGGATGCTAAGAGCTATCAAATACAAAGACCTTCAAGTGCTCACTAACGAATATTTAGATAAAAATAATATAATTACCCTTGATTTGTAATTCCTTAAAGTGGCTACAAGCCCACAGGTCAGAGTTTACTGATTAATCACATATACGATATCTCCATGTTTTGGTATTGTCTGGATGAGTGGCCAGTATCGCTAACCCACATCAGAAAAACACGAAACTGACTATTTCTGAAGAAGGACGACCAAAAATCATTCCTCCCATCTTATGCAGTTCGACCATTACCAATTATTTGAGAGCGAAAGTTGTATTTCCAGGGACGCACTATGACCGAGGGGGGAGTTAACTAACAAATAATATTTATGAAAATAATTACACAGTACGTAATACTCACCAAAAATAATATTTGTGATTAATAATTACACAAACACATTCTACAAATATTTTAGGTTACTTTCGATTGCCCTTTGTTTTTTTAAAATCATTTGTACCAAAACACCAAGAAAATAACATAACCTCTGCAAATTTAATTTAAAAAATACATAAAATTAGTAATCGATGAATAATCTTATTCAATTTGATGATTCAATTAATGAATAAACATAGCTGTTTTGAATAATGCTAATTTTGAGTTATTGGCAGTTGTCAATGTGTTTATCGCGGACCTCGTCATTGGAACAGAAGTTGAAGCGATCCTCAAAGTAAAATTAGAATATTTCACCCTTGTGTGCGTCATAGTACGAAATAATTTTTTTTAAATCTGTGTTTTTGTAGCTACTTGCATAATTGTCAACCTTGACATGAGGTGGGTGACGCAAAGACAAAACCCGAAAGAAGCCTTTTACTTTGATCGATTGATGGTTCGCAAGTTATTCTCATCGAATTATAAAACAAGTTTGATAACGACAATAACAACAACAAACAAGAGTACAATTTTAAAATAAAAGCGAAAGTAAGAATGGGTGAAAGTCAAACAACGCAAAGAAAGTCAAGAAAGTTACAGATGCAAATGTAACGAAAGCATACAAAGTCAATGTCCTTTAATTATATACATGCATCTTTAGGAAACTTTTATGTAATAGATGGTTCTAACGCTTATTCGTTGCACGAATTTGGGTTATTAAAAACTCTAAAAATTATAAATATGCAATCGACTCAATCGAGCATCCAATTTCTTTAATGTTGTGAATTTTTTGCGTAACCATTTGTGCAACGATAAAAATTTCTTAATAATTTTAAAACATTATTAAAACCAGTTTCGACTATTATTTTGTTGAAATAATGGTCCTTTCTTAATATTTCCTTAATTTCGTATTAGGTCGTCCCTTCACATCAAATTCCTAGTTGCGAAAGCTCAATGAAACTTGTAAACAGAAGTGCTCTAATAACTAGCAATAATATAAATATAAACAAAAACGTCTTTCATGTGTATATTTGCACAACAGTACTATTGCACAATTTATGCGTAATTATTTTACTTATTATTTATGGTAAATATCTCCTTTTACTCGAAGCACAATTCTAAAGCAGAATTCCACATATTAATCATTCCAAATAAAAAATTCAGGCTACTGCCATTAGTTTTACATTAAAGAAAAGCTATGTCAATTGATCGGAAACAGATTTATATGTGGAAAAAAATTATGAGGTTTCGAAACTCGACTTTTTTAAAATGCCGTATTTGGTATTTGTGCAAGCTTTTGAAATGGTGTACACCTCTCATAAATGAATCCGTTCTCTATTTATAATTAACAGAAATTGAAACATACCTTTCCCATTCCTACAGTAAACAAGTTTTTATTACTTTCGTCAAAGGTCAACATTTTTCAAGTTAGATGATGAAAGCGTTGGTAACTTTTCCGAATCTGGTGGCACAAATACACCGATTGGTTTAATGGCATCCCTTTTCTCCTTCAGCTTCGACAACTCCAACTTCAACTTGTCCAAAATGGCAAAATTCGGCGAATTAATAGCTGCCTTACTCTGAAGCAAAGTTATTTCTTGCTCTTCCATTTTTTTCTCTTTAAAGGTCTTGACGGAACGATTTCCATACAATCGAAGCAAAGAGCCCCACGAACTAATATGTGGATGTAAAGCTTGTAGAATTGCTTGCGAGGCCCTTTGTTTTCCATCCCTTTTATTTTTACAAATTATAGTTGCAGTGTGTTTGCCGACAGTCATTGTAAACTCGTTTTTTTGGTGCTGTAGCGTGTGCCCTTGATAACTAATCTGGATGTCCCCTAAGCCGAAATTGCGTTGTAAACAAGTCAAGAGAATATCGTGAGGAGAAGGTTCTGTCGTCTTAGCACAAAATTCAGCAACCCTGGGATCTTCGATTTTGATCTCGTCGAAGAACTACAAAACTTTCATTAAGTAAAATTCAAACTAAAACGGCTGCGACGTTTTAACTCACAGATAAATCTTGGTCTTGCATTTTACTTGCATTCCCTGAGCTTTTTGAATCGGAATTAATTTTTGATCGCATCTCAGGTATAAGTATTTCGAGAGCTGTTCGAGCTGCCTCAGATTTTGCTTGTTTTTTGCTCGTACCATACCCAATACCGTATTGCATGTCGCTTATGGATATTGTAGCTGCGTAAGGTGTGGTGGCACTCTCTAAAATATTAAAGATAATTAGAGAGACATCTGGCTTTTGTGGGACTCATCTTACCTAATTCGGTGAACTTGTAAGTAGGTTGTTTTTTTAAGGCATGTTGTACGTACTCGTGCAGAATACAAACGTACGATTTTCCATTTGGGTTCATAATCCATTCACGTTTAGTGTTTTCACTGGTTCCGTCCCCTTTGTTATTTTGTATCGGGAACGCTATCAAGTTGATGCCTAAAATGAAAAGCATAAGATCAAATTGTTATTAAAATAAATAAAGCTACCATCAGGTAGTGTGGGTCTTTGGAGCTGTTTCTCATGTTTGCGCTTTTTAGTAAATTGTCGTCTTTGAGACCACGATTTAAATTTCATTATTTTAATGTTTCTAAACTGGAAAAGTTTTTCACTGTACGCTTGTAGTTGTTTTGGTGTTAAATTGTTTAATTTCACGTTGTCTTTTGCTGTTTCAATGCGAGCATTGGGAAGCTCTTGATTTACGTTAGTTTTAATTCGCTCAGATTCCTCCTCAATAGCTCTCCGATAATTTAAACAAGGCACTGCACTTACAGGTACTTGATGTTTCTAAACGTGTTTATAATCAGTATTTCATAAAGGATTTATAAATCTGTCTTACTCTTGCACTGCCAGAGCCCAGAAAGTAAGGTTTGGCTAATGTACATACTCGAGTGACTTTATGTAAGTACAAAGGCATTCCGCTGTTGTGAGTAACTTGAATCCAACCTTCTGGAAGGATGTCAAAGTGATTTTGTCCCTTTTCTATTAAAACAACTTTGTCTTTCTCTTCAAATGGTCTTTCTTTGTCTTTATCTGAAAACAAACGTTTAACAATAATAACTCTTGTACCTAATTCATGTACCCAATTCAGCTTCTTCCGCTGTACGTTTTTTATCGTTGAGAGCATCTTCTAACATGCGTTCAACTTCATCATCGGGTATATCTGAATCTGAGTCAGTCACTAGAGAATCCGATTCATTGTCAACTTCGTCAAGCACATGAAATTTACGGACATCATTATCATTGCTGAATGGACAGGATAACTCTTTGTTTTCGTTAGAATCAGCTTCCTCATTGGGTTCATCGTCATGATTACTGTATTCATCTATGTTGTCCATTGCGAATGATTCTAATTTAATTTTATTCATTAGCCGAGTTTCCCAATCCTGTAATAGAAACTACCCATTTGGATTTTCTGAGTTCAAAAGTAATTGTATATACCTTATCCATTTTACTGTTGCACAATTTATTAAAATGTTTATGTTTGTTTTAAATAATAATTGTAAATTATAATTATTAATTTGTAGTGACGTTCTACGCTTATAACCTAGAAAATAACCGTCAAAGATATAAATGCAACTTCAGAGTAGGTACTATCAACCTAAAACTAATATCTGCAATTTCGAATAAATGGCGGTAGAAGTTATTTTTACAATTTTTAAGGGCCAGCAAATGCAACATATCGTTATTAATTGACAAGAGATAGATTTTATATAGCTTTATAAGCAAATCAGGGAACCACTGCGAGGAGCATTTCAATTTATGCGGTTGTGTGCATGCGAACGATACAATACATATGTAAATAACATGCAATCGTAAAACTGCAATCTTTTGAATTTATAGAATTAATTTTTTTACAATGGACTTTATTAAATTATTATACTTCTCATATGATTTACTATGTACACTAAAAATTGAACTTCCTAAAAAGGGAAATCCAGTACAGAGGTGCAGCAGAGTGAGGAAAGTTATAGACTTAATTGACTTGAGTAAAACTTTTAACTCCTGCTCACTGTTTATATTGGATAACGTTGTCAACATTTTAAATTTGTGTTTTTAAAAACTCATCATCCATTTCATTAAATTTAGTTGCTAAATCTTCTGGTACATCGACTTCTTTTAAATTGTCCCTCCCAATTTCTTCTTCGGTCCTACAAGTTTAGAAATTAGTTTAGACTCACAGATAAAATACTTTTTACAAACCTAATTAATATATTAACTAAATGTTCACAAGTTAATAACACTTTTGGATCTGTTTCCCATTTGTGTAGCTCACGTAATATGACATATGTATTTTTATTCCTGACATATTCCCTATTCTTTTGTAAAGTGCATAATTGTGTTAAAGCTTCTAAAAGCATACATCTTATATCAGGATCTTCTTCTCTCTGTTTATCATCCAGTAAATATTGTAATTCTGGAGGCAACTTTTCATTTTCTTCGTCAGTGTATTCTGTATTTCCAGCAAGTGGCAATAACAGCTGTGGTAATATATCTACTTTACTGGTTAACAGCCGTTCATGCCAATCAGTTTCAAAACAACAATTACGAAGAGTTCCTATAACTCCACCTCTCTTAACTATTGAATCTCTATATTCTGTAAAAGGTAGAAGTTTTTCAATGTAACATTTATCTTCATCTAATAACCATTTGCGAATTGTAGAACTTTGAGATAGGTTCGATAACACTGGTCCTAAGTAATACAAATTCTGGCCCTTATTATTGTACTTTACTTTTGTAAACACATTGAGCAGTTCTTCAAATTTGGATTGTGTCACTGATTTGATGACTAATTCCACATATGGCAATGGTCTCGATATATTTGATAAAATCATACAACATGCATCAGCTATATTACTATCAGGCTTTAAAATGTTCTCCATAAGAACTCTTACACAGTTTTCGTTATTTGATAAAATTTGAGCCCCTTTCTCACAAGCAGACAAGTTAACCAAGATTAAAGCTGCACTTTTGTTGATAATTGTGTGAGAAATTTGTAGAAGTAAAACTAACTGTGTTACAATGTTTTCTGAATTACAAATTAACTCCAAGCCATCCGAACTACCAGTAAAAGCTGATAAACAAAGTATTTATATTTAATTAATCAATTTAATCGAGTTATACTGTACCCAACACATTTTCTAATGCGATTATTTGTAAATCAGGCCTTTGAGAATTGGATAAAATTAAATGTAATTCGTTTAAAACGTTCTCCATTGTAAAAAGTAAATAAACATGTGTAAAAAGAATTAGGTTAAACAACAGGTGATCTTACAGTATTCTTTCGTAAGTTTGATTTAAAGATTATTTCAAAAGATCTATTTTTTAAAGCAGATTGTTCTATTACTATTTTTATTAATTAAACATTACTTATGGATAATTATATTTGAAATTGAAATTGCTTTTTTCTTTGTAATTACAGAATTAAGAAATACTTTCGATTTATGTACTTTAATCTAACTTAGAAACATATATCACATTGAACTCTTAAATTTAATGCAACTTATTAAATATTGTACAGTTTATATACAATTATCACAGGTATCTTTAAACCAAGTAACATAAGATGAAACTCTGGCATAGACATCGGGATATCCTTTGCCACACGGAATCCCCCAAGATACAATTCCTATTTGTTTTTTAATGTCATCTATTTCTTTTACTAATGGTCCACCAGAATCAGAAGAACAACCTCCCTCTCCAACAGGATTGATCGTACAAATTTCATTAACTCCAACTTCCACAAAATGAGCTTTTTTACAATCTTCAAAACTCATTGTTGTACTTTTAAGATGTTGCAAGTCGTCAGGAATTTTATTGTCCTTTACACCCCATCCACTTAGAATGCAGGATTTGTTTCCTTCCACATACTCCTCGTCTAAAACAACAGGTTGTATCTTTTCTGTGAAATCAATCGCATCAACTTTTATCATTCCAACGTCGTTTTTAATTGTCATGGGATCATAATCTTCATGTATAATAGCTTCTTTTACTTGTCGTTTTGTGCCACCAGTGCTTAATTTGTTTGAGCCAAAGTAAACCGATAAGGCTGACACATCGTTTCTAGAAAAACATTAACGTATTACAAACATATTTTAGTCTAAAAATAATAATCTACTATTTTACCCTTCGATACAATGAGCTGCTGTAACAATCCACTCTTTGCTAATGATCGAACCTCCACAAAAATGTCCATTTAGCTGGAGAGATATCTGGTATGGGTAGGCACCATCTGGAGCATCTTCACCCCCAACTATTCTGCCAGTGTTTATATTCGATCTTGAAATGCTAGCACCTAAACAGACATTAGTATAAAATTACTATTTCTTGTTGCATTTTACAATTCTTAGACTAATATATAAAGTATTCATTAAAATAATGTATGAATTAAAAACGTTGTGTTACCCAAGACAGCAGTTGCAACAAATAAAAGCAATATTATGTGTTTGGACATTGTAAAAGAAATTTTAGTAAATTAACTAAAAGATTTGGCAATATTTATAGTTTATGTCCTAAATCATTTGATGAGATGATTAGATTATCTTATTACTTCTAAATTAAATCTCGACAAGTTGTTTGGCATAAGTGTTGATAATGAACGAAAATAACTGGAAAATTTTAAGTAATTACTTCCCAATCTTAAATTAATATCAATTATAATGCAGGATATAAATGTTTTAAAGTGTTTTTTAATCTTTATGTTTGATCAGAATTAATTGATCATTTTTCCTAAATAATTAGATTATAGAAAAATACATTTTTAATCTTTCTCCAACGGGTTTACTGCCAGAAATATGATAACTAGCAATTTAAATATTACCAATCTTTTTGAATTCTTAAAACAGATAATTTAATAACAAATAGGTATTTTAATAATTTTAAAAAATCGTAATTACCTTTCCGGAAACAGTTTTCGAGCCTGCCCGATTCATGGCTTTCGTGTATTGGCGGCGTTCTTCTAGAACATTCAAGAACATTTAGTAGCCGTGGATTTTTCGGAGTGAGAGGTTCGATTTTCGGTCTGTGAAAAAGTGATTTTTGTTAATGTACATATCTAAAAATATGTGCAATTGTGTTTTAAAATATCGTGAAAACCATGGAGCTAATTAGTGTTTTGTGGAAACATGGAATATCGAAGAAAATCGACTTTGAAAAAAATCTTTGGTCGAAATTCAAAATGGCTTCAACATGAAATGTTCCAACACGAAGTTAGTTGCGATGCTGGCTCTTTTTTTAGATTGGCATTGAAGAAAAAGTGGAAGTAACTAGCGGAGTAAGTTGCTAATGTCATTTATGTTATGTTCTTGAATTATTTTTGATTAATATTTATTAGTTCTATTGATTATTTGATATTTGTGAATTTGAATAGTAAGTTAATGGATGAGTTTTCTATTATTATAAAGATTAAAACATATTTAATCTGCTTTTTTAAGTATAGTGATTGGTGTAAATTAAGAAATTTGTTTACTTTTGGAGAAATGTGATTGTTATGAATGTCCAATTGATTAGTAATGCTTGTCTTTTATTGCTTCTTGGTTTCTTTGTATCGGAAATAAACTTTTGATTGTTTTAGGATCCTTACTAGGAGTTTCACATACTTCGGATGGCTATTGTTAAAGGAGTATAAAAATCTGATTATACGCTATTGACTTACGATGGATGCTTAGTGTATTTAATGGATAACATCATGTTACGAAGGATATAATAATGAGGTAATTGATGAAAAATTATGTTTGTAACTAGAATTATTATTATTATCTTTTAGATTTACAAGGAGATTTGAAACAAATCAATATGTGTATTTGTACTAATTGTGATATCTACAACAGCACATTTTGTTAAATGGTTTAGTTCAGATGCCTTTTGTCTATTTTTGAAAGAGAATTTATTGAAGTTTATAAAACCAGTTTGCTTCGAGGGTTTCATCTATCTTTCAGGTATTATTACAATTTTACAAAAGTAAATCTCAATTGCAACAGCATCACACCATTATTTCATAAAATTAAATGTTTTTTTTAAATGGTTTTAGTATTCTATGAACAACCACAACAACAACTAACAAACGACTGCAGGATCACCTTAACATAAAATTTTGATTGATAAGTCGTTCTTAGTTATTTATTGTTGGTTTTAAATAACTGTTGCAGTTATTTAAATCTTAAACCTTAGTACAAATCGATTTTAATAAATAAAGAAATAATTGCGGCCCTTTGTATCCTATGAAGTGTCCTAAAAATCTAATTTTTTATTTTTTCAGGTTTTGTTAGTCAAGAAATGTTTATTGAGATGGTTAAATATGTTAAAAATTTGTGTGAGCAGTGCTTCATTTTTAAAAATTGCATTTCCTTGGAGTTAAAAGCAAATACCTTTATTTTAAACCACAGAGCAACATCCATTCATAATCGGATTAAAGATTAATAATGCACGACGTTGCATATAATTACAATGTGCATACTGCAACGAAGTTGATTACGTTTTCTTAAATAATGAAGTTTCAATAGCAGTAGAAGTTAGCCATTCCACGTAGGGTTCTCGAGACATGTTTACCAACTAGTACTTCCATCGATCTAATTAACTCATGATACTCAAAACGTAGACCTACATATACAGTGAGCTGCAATATTCAATTTGATTTATCTGCAGTTTTAAAACCAAATATTTTGGGTTTCTGAGCTCTATTATATTATCTCAAACTTTTTACAATGTTTGAAGATTTTGCTGTTTAATGGAGATTCATAGCAAGTTTGATTAATTTTTTTACATGTTTTAGGATATCTATTTTATTGTTGAATTTTGTATTTTAAGCACTTGCTACTTTTAATTTAATTTTTGCATTTATTATTTCAGATCCTGTGGAGGAAAACTTCTGCTGCATCTCAAGGATATGCAATACCACTAGGATTATCAGAACCTGTAAAATTCCTTGTAGGGTAAAAGCACAAGTAGTTGACACTTTTATGAATGAAACTACAAAAGACGTATTTTACGAGCACCATCTTACTAAATATCTGCTTTATAGGATATACTGAGCGTATTATAGTTTAAACAAGTACTTTATACGTAAAATAAATCAAAAACTATTATTTTTGTTAATTTACTGATTAGAGTTGGAATAGATATAAAAGCTTTAGTAGTTGACATGTGATTATTCGTGACGAACAACATCACTGGTTCACATTGAGCCTCCAACATATCAGTATAAGAAATTAATATGCTTTTAACCATCGTAATTAGCAGGTTCTCAAATTTGTAACTAAAGTGACTGTTAAAAAAGCGCACATTAGACAAAATAACTTAACAATCTGAGATTTTCGTATAGAACTAGTATCATTTTCGTTATTTGGCACTATCAACTTATTTTTAACTTGAAAAACTCTTGGCTACATGTCAATTACTTGTGCTTTTACCTTAACTTTGCTTTTAATGCAGTTGTCCTCAACCGCGCCCTTATGTTTTCTTCCAGGGTAAATTATAGATTGTATGTTTGTTGGAGATCCAGTCAAAATCTTATTTCTGGGGGAAGTTGGCCGCTTCTCTCAGTTAACTTTTGGCCTTTTTTGCAGGTTGTGGGCCCGCGTGCTCTTCGAATTTTCCGTGGAAATCGTCGTGAAAAGCTGGACTACCTAAAAGCTTCGTCGTCAGTGGGTGCGTGAACCGCAATTGTTTCGTAGTACTTTAACCGTATGACTACCCTCCCAGTATTCAAAAGTATTGGTCCCTTAAATAATAAACGCGCGTTTTTTAAAAAGGACCGTGGATGCAGATGTGGGGGAGTGCTCGGATCAAGCTGCTGTCTAAGGAGCAGAGGAGGGACTGCAATGATGGTTAGCCCAAATCCCACATTGGGAAACCGTCTTTACTATAAAGGACATCAAGGTAGGTGATCCTAGCAAACGAGAAGAAGTCCGAGACGCCATCTCCAACGAGTTTTTTTTTTCTTATCTTTGTCGGTGTTGTTTCTTGTGTTCAGCAGCCTTGAAAATATTTAGTTTGCGATTTTATTTCAGGTTTTTGAACGGGATGGGGATAATTTTAGTGTGGAGCGTTGATAGCGTTAAATAGTTCCAATTGCATAAATTTGGAAGATGCATTGTGGAAGGTTCAATTAAAAACGAAGTCAAAGATTTTTGAACTCACTCAGATTGATTATAAATTTTGGAATTAAATTGTTTTCCAGTCGTTTTGGAGAAAAAGTGCTTTAATTAGGTTTTAAATGCACGTGATAATTATATGGAATTATTTGGTCGTTGCTGATGGTAATAGTTTTTAATTTAATTTGCTTTTTGAAAATGCCATTTGGTTAGCGAATCAAAATTGAAATGTAGTGTGGGTTGCAGTTTTAAGGCTTCTGCCGGTTTTTAATGTTTTTAATATGTTCTTGCTTCTGATTCTATAATGTTCAAAATTTTGATTTTGAATGGTAATTAAACAATTTTCTAAATTGTTTTATTCATAGTTTAAACATTTTTAAATTTTAATCAAGCGCTAAACAATTTTCGGTTTTAGGTAAAAACTTAGTAGGCTGTGATTTAAGTTAGTCGGTAAAGTCGCCGTGGCGCTGAACGCATCCTCATCCCTTCGTTTGTTTTATGTGTACTTACGCTTTGTGACTTGGTTGATAATTACATTAATTATTTGTGCTTTAAAGTTGTGTAAACCATTTGTGAGTTATCACAAAAGAACAATCGTGTCCTGCTTAATGTTTTGTGAGTATTTAAAAGTTTGCTCATTTTTGATTAGAAAAGTAATTTGCGAATTAAAATCGAGATTTTCGTATGGAGGCCATTGTGCTTCCAATGACGTTGTGTGCTGTTGAGATTTGATGTTAACTTTTTTCTTATTATTTTTGGTATTTAGGCTGATTGAACGTTCAAATGTGATGTATTGGGGTGAAAGTATGCGATTAGTACTATTTGTTGTAATTCAAAATTTAATTTTAATGTGGATTAATGCAATATTTTATTTCGGGCTTCTTTGATTTGAAACGATTGCCATACAGAAATTTATTAATAATGTTTTACTAATTGTTTTAATTCTGGAATTTAAAAGATTGTACCTTTTTCGTATCAAATTGTTAGTAGAAGTGATCGCTAAATTTATTCGGTTTTAGATAAAAACTTAGTGGGCTGTGATTTAAGTAGTCGGTAAAGAAGAGGTCGCGTTGAACGCATCCTCATCCCTTCGTTTGTTTGATGTGTTCTTACGCTTTGTGACTTAGCTGATAATTACATTAATTATTTGTGTTTTAAAGTTGTGTAAACTATTTGTGAGTTATCACAAAAGAACAATCGGGTCCTGCTTAATGTTTTGTGAGTATTTAAAAGTTTGCACATTTTTGATTAGAAAAGTAATTTGCGAAATTAAAATCGAGATTTTTGTATGGTGGCCATTACGGTTCCAATGGCGTTGTTTGCTGTTGAGATTTCGTGTTACCTTTTTTATAATTATTTTTGATATTTAAGCTGATGGAACGTTAAAATGTGATGTATTGGGGTAAAAGTATGCGATTAGTCAGTACTATTTGTTGCAATTCCAAATTTTTGATTTTTAATATGGATTAATGGAATATTATATTTTGGGGCAATTTTGATTTGAAACGATGGCCATTAAGAAATTAATTAATAATGTTTTACTAATTGTTTTAAGTCTAGAATTTAAAATATTTTACCTTTTTCGTATCAAATTGTTGGTTGAAGTAATCGCTTGACTTTATTATCAGGTGTTTTGAACTCCAGGTGAAGTTTTTTGCAAGAGATAATAACACTCGTTCGGTCTGCTTATCTCTTCTGGAACTTTTTCGAATTTCTTTGTTATTGCATTTTATTAGTCATTTGAAAAATGTACGTAGAACAGAACGGTTGTGTAGCAAAGGGCCTTTTAAAGGCGATTTTTGAGTTGAAATGTAACTGTAAGTTTTTGCACACGACTTATTGCAGTGTTACTGTGTATCAATTTTAGATGCACATTCAAGTGAAAAGTTATTTAGGGGTGACTGTATTAATATAAAATTGCTTTGAAAGATTTTTTGAGAATTTGTTACGCAATTAATTGCTGTAACAAGGCTCGTTTTGATATGTGCTGTAACTTGTTGTATAATGAATTATAACTTTTCTTTCAGGATTAGGTGTAGATTGTATGCTAGCAAGGTTTCTTGTTGGGCATCCAGTCGAAATATTTCTGGAAGAAGTTGGCCACTTCTTCCAGATAATTGGGCCTTTTTTTCAGCACGATAGGGCCCGGTGCTCTTACGTTTCTCGTGGAAATCGTCGCGAAAAGCTGGACTGTCTAAAAGCTTCGTCGTCAGTGAGTGCGAGAACCGAATTTGTTTCGTAGTCTTTCAACCGAGTGATTACCCTCCCAGTCAAAGTAGTGGTCCCTTTAAGTCAGATTATCGCGCGTTGTGTTTTAAAAAAGACTTCTTGCTGAAAGTGCGGGTCCATTCGGGAGTGCCTGATGGTCCATGAGGGTTGCACCGAGGGAATTGCTGAGATCTTCTTTTCCATAAGACATCTATAACTGGGACATCAGGTAGGTCCGTCCAGCGTTGGGACGTTGGAAGAGGAGGAAAACTCTTTCCAGTAAGCGATTTTTCTTTAGCATTGCAGATGGTGTTTCTGGTATACAGGAGTCTCTAAAACTTTTAGCTCGCGATTTGTTTACCTTCCAGTTATTGAACGGGCTTCGGGAAAATCGGGAGTGAAATGTGGACGCCGATAGCGATAAATCATCCTAATTGCGCCTTTTTGGAAGATGAATTGTTTATATTCAACTGAAAAAGAAAATTATTTTCCGAACTTACACACAATAATTAAAATAATTTTTTTTGGAATTAAAATTTTTAAAGCTTTCTTGCAAAAAAAGACCTGAATGAATTTAAAAAAAAATACACTTGCAATACTTTGTGGAACTTGTGGTTGTGGCAAAGGGCATTTTTAATTGTTTATTTAAATCTTTGATTCTACGATTGTTTAATTTAATTTACTTCTTGCAAATGCCATTTGTTCAACCATTCAAAATTGAAACACAGTTAGGGTTGCAGTTTTGAGGCTCCTGTCGGTTTTTAATATTTGTAATTTGTTCTCCTTCAAATTCTATAATGTTCAAACTTTTTATTTTGACTGGTAATTAAACAATATTCCAATTATTTTATTAATTTTTAAAGTTAATTAATTTAATGTCAATTTCTAAAATCAATCATTTGGTTCTGTGGTTTCTGCTTGTTGAGTTTTGTTTGATATTTTTCAAAATTAAGATTTATTTGAAAGTTCAAATCAAATTTTTATATTTGTTAAAGAATTTTTAGTCTTATTTTCACTTTTTAATTGTTGCTAAAAAATTGTTTAGATTCTTCGTTTTCTTCTATTTTTGTTGAGCTGAGAGCGCCCAACTCGATAAAAAGTTTTAGAAAAATCTGTTTTTGTTTTATATCTTTTATATGAACGTTTCAAAAAGTTGTACATTTTTGACTTTAGTTTTCTAAAACTGCAAATTGGCAAACGTTCATTATAAATAATTAGGTAAAATTACATCACAACGCAGAAACATACAAGAACCAACTTGTAAACTGGAAAATTGCATTATTGCTGCAATAAATAAATGATAACAAATTTTGGAGGTAAATATTGTGCCTCTGTTATTTGCAAAAATGAAAACACCAAGTGAGATTCAGTAATTCCTGAAACTAAATAATTTCATGCATTTATTATATGGGATTTAATTGTGAAAAGAAATAAAGAAAATTAAGTCAATTTTTAGATGGAGGAACAGCATTAAAATTAAATAAATTGCAATTTTTCAAATTTAAAAAAAACTTTGCTACGAAATTCTAATATAATTTAATAACAATTTGTTGTTATTAACGTTATTTTTTTATATTGTTGTTTGCAATTTTACTGAATTCATATTCAGATTTTCGCAATTAATTTTGCCAGAGAAATAACCTTCATCAAAGTTTATCTGGATTCAAAACCAAAATCAAAGAACATTATAGGAACCTCAATTTCTTTTACGTAAACCAGAAACACCACTGCAATTTTTTTATTTTTGGAAATGGGCAAAGTGAATGTGTTGCAAAGGAAATCCTAGATTACCTGAGCTCCATTTTCACGATGCCTTTTTTCCTTTTTGTTTGATTGTCTCAATAAGCTGCAAAAACAGCGTAAATCGCTCAAGTTTTTGCAAATGGAAGTTGCTCAAATTTCGAGTTTTTGGTGATGTTGTCTTTCGTAAGGACCCCTTGCCCCCTCGCCATTTTTATTGTATTTTTTGTAACTCTGAAAACTCGAGAGGAGAGCAACATGTCCATTTATTGAGTTCAATCCATTTTCTGTGCAACTCAGTTGGACAGGCCAGTTTTTTTCTCATAACTTCATCCACAATAAATTGTTGTTAATTTCAATAATTAATGACTTTTTAAATTCAATCTCGAGACTGGTCATCCCTCTGTTGTTGCACAAATGTGATATTTGTGTATTTTTTGTATATCTGTGTACCGCCCCAATGTCACGCTAGTTGGGCATTGGGGCACCTTTCTTTATCCGCGTTTTTAATGCTGCAACCTTAAAACAAGATTATCTGTTTCGTTGTATCGCACATTGAACTTTGAATCAAGTTTAGGGTTGCAGAAGAGGGTGGCTTAGCATTTTCCCCAATTTTCAGGTTTATTTAATTTTAAGACGAGGATTTTGTAACACCGTGAGGGTGTTACAGCGTTTCTTTGCGGTTTTTTACGTCTTGCGCCCAATGATTTTATTATGTCACTAATCCATTCCTTTTCAGAATTTTTATTACTTTTTGAAATACAATACAATACACTAATGAGTACTAATCATTTTTTTCAGATCTTTTTCAGGGCGTTAAAAAAATTTGCGTTTTATGATTTGCTCGTTTCGGTTTTCTAACACTGTGGGGGGTGTTGGATCGTTTTTTTGTGTCTTAAACTCATTTTTGGTCTTTTGATAAAACATTAGCTTTTGGTTAGGTAGGACTTTATTACCAATCTATTCTTTACAGGTTTTTAATTAATTTTTTGAAATACAATAGAATATTTTAACCAATACTAATTTTAGGTACTTTTTCAGAATTGTTTATTAATATAATATTAATAAATAATTTAAGGTGGTTAACAATATAAACAACAAATCACCGCCAAATTAAAGAAAAGATGAAATGGTCCCTCGCCATTTAGGTTGTATTTTTTGTAACTATGAAAATTAAAAAATGGAGCAACAAGTTCATTTATTGAGTTCAATCCATTTTCTGTGCATCGCAGGTGAACAGGCCAGTTTATTTTCTAATAACTTCATCGCAATAAATTCTTGTTCATTTTCAGAATTAATTACTTTTTATATTCAATTTTGAGACTGCTCATCCTTCTGTTGTTGCACTTTTCTTTATTTTCAATTTTTTAATTTGCGGTTAATAAATTGGGCCTTTTTAATCAAGCGCTTTGTAACACCTATTTTTAATATCACGAGCAAAGCTCAGAGATGTAGTATTATTTACACCCATTTTATTCTTTAACCAAAGAATATACACAATACTGTGTTTCAAAATCAAAAGCCAATTCTTTGACCCAGTTTTAATCAACCTCTTCTGCAGATCATTCTGAAAGCAATACAAAACATGAAAATTAAATTAAAGTCTAACAAACAAAGTTAAATTAATAAATTTACTTCATTTACCACATTTTTGCCATCTCTTAATGAGAAAAACAATTACAGATAGCCTTCCGACCTTGGAACACTTCTTACATACTAATTTGTTGATCAATTGTTGCAAAAAAAAGATTTACGTAATAAAATGTCACCGCTTTTCGTATTTTTCTTCACAATTTTAAGTGCTTCGGCTGGTGTTTTAGCAGAATGTCAGTATCCTTGTGTGTGTCAGTTTGCTAAGAGCAAAAAGAATGCAGAGTGCCCCAATGGCAATCTCGCAGCCATCCCAAGGTCTTTGGATCCTGATAGCGAAAACTTAGACCTATCTGGTAATGCCATAAAGAAACTTCAAAGAGAAGAATTTAAAAAAGCAAGGCTCGTTAATCTGCAAAGCATCGATCTAAGTAATAATGGATTGCAAGAGATCGACGAGGATGCTTTTCGTGATGTTATTAACTTAGTGGAACTTGATCTATCGAATAATAAATTAACACATATCGAATCTGACACATTTCCAAGATGGTTGCAACATTTGAACTTAAACAACAACATGTTGAAATCCATTGGACAGTTTAACTTCTTAACTTTACCGCATCTAAAAGTGTTGGAATTAGAAGGTTGTCAAATCGAAACTATTCATCCTAAAGCGTTCTTACAACTTGCAGCTTTGGAAGTTATTAATCTTAAGCGTAACAAGATACAAAACTTAGATAAAGACGCCTTTAAAGAGACTACTCATTTAAGTTCCATTTTGATCGAAGATAATCCTTGGTCCTGCGATTGCAAGCTTCGTGGCTTCCGAGATTGGTATATTAGTCGTAACTTCAACGATAAAGCCTTGACCTGCAAACAGCCTGCGAGCTTGAAAAACCAATTGTGGACAAACGTGCCTGCTACTCAATTTGCGTGCTAATTATTTAATTGTTATTTCTTCCTTATTCAAATACTCAAAATGTTCTCCAATTTGTAAAAGAACAAGTCTTTAACCATTTTGCTTAAATAAAAGTAACTTAAGTACCTGATATTATTTATAAATATGCATGTACCTGGTTTTAAATGTTAAATAATCTTTAAATTAAATATTGTTCATCGTAATTGAATAATATTTAAGAAGAGGTTATGTTTTGTATTAGTTGCCAGACAAGTGGCTCCATTAGTTGGCGAACGGTGCAATTAAAAAAACTCGGGGCTGAAGAGTTATGGCGCTAATTTTAAATCGTACCCGTTCAGCATTTTGATCGTTTATTACACATTTGAATGCTAAACAAAATTAAAATGCAAACGTAAAAGGAAATGAAACCGAATTATTTGCGTTCCATTTAATGTAGAAACCTTTGCAATGTTTCTCTCTGCATTTCCCTTTAACGAATGCGAACTTTCTTCGACTTTGCATTCAAATTACTGATTACATAAGTCCTGATTTTATCGTTAGAAAGTGGCAAATTTGTATTTTTTTAACAATTTCTCCTTTTTTTGCGTCTTCCTACCACAATAAACCAAAATTAGAAATCAGCCAAGCTTAAGTTAAAAAAAAACGATTAATTAAAATTTTTATTTAAAACTTATTTGTTTCGATTAATTTAATAAGTTAGTTGGTTTTATTGCCTTTAGTGCTTTGCAGATCAGAATTTCAGTTGCCGCCAATTTACTTTTAATTAGATTTGTATTAAAAAGCGTGCGCTCGAAGTGTCCCAAGCGCTTTCTTCGAATGGGGGCACGAACTCAAATTAATTCCCAAATTAACTGAGATTTTTTCTTATTGCTTTCACAGAGACAAAGTTGGATTTAATTGCAAACTATTCAGTGCCTTTAAAAGCTTTCAAGTTTTAGTTTGGGAATTAAATTAATTGAAAAAAAGAGAGATGGAAGTAAAAGGGTCAAGAAAGCTTAAAATTTTCCGAGCGCTCCTCAGGGATCGTTGTTAATTTAATATAATTCCTCTGAATATGCAGACAAGACATTTAGATTTGCTTAAATTTAATTTGTAAGGCAGCCTAAGTACACAACAACAATTTAATTGTACCCTCCTCCAAACATTTTACATTATATCCTTCTCCTGTTTGTTCATTTTAATCAGCTTAAGGGTTGTTAAACCTTCCATTTTCAATAATTCTTATTATTATCTTTTAATACTTTTGATTGCATTGTGTCATTAAGCGATTAAAACCATGTAATTAGATCCAGAGTGTTTTTTTTCTTCAATCAAACGCACTTTAATCTTTTTCAGTTTGGTTTAAATACAACCGCCAGAGCGCTTAGTTCATCCCTTTGTCCACAGGTGGCGCGAGTTGTGGAATTTACACGTTACGCTAAAGCAAACAAGTCGGATTATTTTTTTATTGTTAATTAGTGTGTTTAAGGATGATTTATTAAATGTGAAGCGATTTAACATGTGGTTTGGTACGTAATTGGTCTTGCTTTTAAGATTTCGGTTGTTTTACAAAAATAAACCTGGTGGCTTTTGAACCCATCCACAGGTGGTGGCTTGTTGCAAGGTAGAATTTTGATTATTTCCTTTTAAAATGAAATTGAATGGTATTTGTTGTTAAATTGCCTTTAATTAGAGGCCCTTGTGGCGATTTGTTGCTTTTGTGGGTTCGAATTAGGCGCTCGCTATTTTGATAAGATAAGGTTTTTAAGATTAAATTGCCGGGAATCAATGCACTTGAAAGGTGTTAATAGAGGAAAATATGAAAGTTTATAAAAAGGTAATAATTTGATTAACTTCGGTTAAAAGCGGTTAACCGATGATGGTCGAGGAGCGACGAAGCTGTCGGTCCGCGCTCAAGTTTTCAGTTTGTTGCACGCGTCGGTTTGTTGTGTTTGAATTTCCTTTATTAACACCTGTTAAACTCGCAGATGAAACTATTTAAAAGTGTCTCCGATTTGATGGGAAGTGTTTAAAAGTTATCGGTACAAGTTTTTTTTTTTATTAATTATTGCGCGGGGAAATTGTGCGATTCTGATGGTTAAAAGTGGTCGAAAACCGATTGGATTTTAATAGTTTTTACTTTGTTGTTGGTGCACCTGTACCATGTTGTTTGCTACGTGGTTTGGCATCTTTCAGCTTCTCCTTGTTAAAGGTAAAAAGTAATTAGACGAAACGGATAGATTAGATATTTTTTACGAATGCACACAAACCCTTATCTAACTTTTTATCGTTCGTTGATAAAGCGACAATATGCAATTGTTTTTATAAAATGGCGATTTCGATGTAATTTGATTAATAATCTATCGACTTTCTCTCTCGTGATTAATTTGTGTGAATTCGACGAAGAAACGTAAAATTTCTAATTGTCGGTCTCGAAGCGGGATTTGGTAAAGACGGAGTCGGCTGAGCCGCAGAGAAAGTGTCATTTACAAGCCCGAAAAGCTAGGTAGAAAAAAATTTACCTGTGTAAGAAGGCCCGGCCTGTTTTTAGAGCTCGAGGCCACAAAATACCCATCCATTGTGGTCGTAAGGTGTAGCCTTTTTGTAGGGCGAAGGCGACAGGTGGTTTTTTTAAACCCTTCATCACAGACGCACACACACACCTGCGTCAGTCGTTAACTTTTATTTCTGGCACCTTTTTTCGATGTAAAAAGTAAGACAAAAAAGAGGACCTCCTCGGAGATGCCCCATATCGGCGGTCCCCCACGGGGGGAACGCGATCCTCGGCCGTTCCCAGTTTTTCCGTTGAGATTCTTTCGGTTAGCCTTGACTTTTTTTGTTTTGGAACGAGAGAAAAAACGCCTCAAGAACAATCACCCCAGTAATGGATGTCAAGGATTTTGTAACGTCAAATTGTAATAATTGAAAACAAATGCAGAATTTGCGAATTTTGAATGCAGGTGCTTTGCTTTGTTAGAAATTACGAAGCGTGAAGCGCGAACCAACTCATTACGGCTTTTTTTTTTGAGAGAGTAAAAATCTTGGGTGGCTTTGAATGCGTTGAACTTTAACACTTTTAGTGATGAATAAAAGAGAGAGAGAGACGGAGAGATGAAATTAAAAGAATATGTGAATAAGTGATCGTTGAGGAGGCTTGTATTATTCACATCGGTGAAAGGCGATGTTTTGTAACACGAAGAAGTGAAAAGAATGTCCCTCTGTCGAGGAGAGCGGAAGAAAAAAAGATGCACACCCTGTATAATGGGTGGCTGTCTATTTAAATGTGCGGATTTGTGTTTACATAGCTTTTATCTTTTCTTCACCTCCTTTTGTTCGCGAACGCTGTAAATTTTAAATAAATATTACTTTTCGCTTGGTACACCTGTTTGACTTTTGTTTTGCTTGTTGTCACAACAAAGGGCGCCATTTTGAGGCCCTTAAAGGAGACAAGTCGCGCTACGATGGCGTCAGATATCGTAATTAGCATCCCTTAATTAAATAGTAAGGTGTGTCTACGTCATTTACTCGCCTCTGGTAACGTAAACAATTATTTTGAGGTTAGATAATTTTAAAATGGACGGTTCTTTAAAATTTTAAACAATGCAAATCGAGCGTTTGTGGCGTTTTTTTTTTCCAATTTTGAAAGTTGTTGATTTTTTGGTTTCGAGGGGCGTAAAAGTCCACAGATTTTGTTTTAGTGTTACTTTTGTTGATTACAGTTGAACTTTTGCTACTCGATTTGTATTGGAAGTTGTTTTCTTGGTCAATCAATGTTCACATTGATGACTCGAGTTGTTTTTGTTTTTACTCGGCGTCCACTTATCGAGGAGCGACTGTAGTTAAAAATTAATCGAGTTGTGCTTTTTTAAAGTACAGATCTTGATGGAATTTATTAAATCTTTGGCCACTATAAAAATGTAGTCAAAACCAAATTTTTATAAATGAATTAAAACATTAAATGAAAAGAGAAAAGTGAGGTTAGGATTTGCGTGTCCAATGATATGGTTAATTAAATGCGAACTAAAGAAGTTTTTGAAGCATTTAACTCCTATGGCTTCCTTCAGAAAACATCTTTCAGGTCGTTTTTGAGCCGAAAACAAAAAAAGGACTGAAGTAGGTGTACGTGTGTGTGTGGGGCAGAGCCCTGAGAATCTTAAGTACAAGACCTGGCATTGGCGTGGGCGAAAACCGTTAGACAATAGTCTTAAGGCTTCTGGTGTTCGTTGAAGCTTAACCGCAGAGCCGTACTAAACATAAATTGAAACAATTCGGACGTTTAGGTTTAGAATTGTCTGAAACGGAGAAAGTCTGGTTTAGCGGAGCTTCGCCCTCTTCGCTCTCGGAACGTTCTCCAAGATTTACGAGACTTTAGATCAAAGCGTATCCCACAGGTAACTCCCTGATATGTGGAGGGTGTGCGTTGGGAGCGGTTTTGTGGCTTTGAATTGAATCGGAATTCTGCAGCTTGCAAAGTTTCCCTTTCGCCCTTTAAGTTTCGAACAAGTTTGGGTTTTTTTTTTGTAAATAATTTTAGAGCAAAAAGTTGTAAATATTTGAAGTACGGTTCTGTAATTAAAGTAGACGGGTTTATTAAAGAATTTTTGTGTTAAAAGCACTGGAAATCGAGTTTTTCTGGCAGAAGTACGGGCCTGTGATTTTTGATTAAATTTTTGTTGTTTCTCTCAGTTGTACTTATGGCATTCTTGTATCTCTTCGCTCTCTCGCACTCATTGGAAAATCAAAAACGCTTTATCTTGGATATTTTAGGATTAAATTCAATAAATACGATGATGTGCGCATTCGAGCGAAAAGTGGCACATTTCCGAGCGAGGGAGGCAAATGAAGCGCGACGCGGAGCGGCGCGCTTCATTTTCCCGAGATCGGAATGTGCCACTTTGAGCTCGAATGTGCACACTCGGCTTTAAGCATGATTCACAATAATTTAGGCCAATGGATTACACGAAAAATCAAATTGAATAACTTTAATCGTTCCCTCTCGCTCGCCTTTACGAGATTTTCGTATCTTTTCGCTCTCTTCCACTCATTGCTATGGTAAAAACGTTCTTCGAACACAAAATCATTAATTTACTAAAATAAATTTAAATTTGTGATGCGAAAAAGAGAAGGATAAAGTAGATAAATGTAATAAATACGAGGATGTGCGCATTCGAGCGAAAAGTGGCACATTTCCGAGCGAGGGAGGCAAATGAAGCGCGACGCGGAGCGGCGCGCTTAATTTTCTGAGATTGGAATGTGCCACTTTGAGCTCGAATGTGCGCACTCGGTTTTAAGCGCGATTCACAATAAATTAATCAATAAATTATTCATAAAAATAATTGAATAATTTTAATCCTTTTCTCTCGCTTGCACCGACAAGATTTAATATCTTTTCGCTCTCTTTCACGCATTGCTATGGTAAATACGTTTTTTGAATATAAAATTCATATTTGCTAAATTAAATGTAAATTTTTGATTTGAAGCGGCGCAGGACAAATTTTTTTATAAGTATATAAATACATTTATTTATGTTTATTTTAAAATTAATTTTTTTTTCAATTTTATTAAATTAAAGTAGTTGTAGTAGATTCATTCACAAGTTTTTCCAAAAATACCTAATAATATCTAATAAACTATTTATCGTACCTTTTTATAAGTTTTATAATTAATGTTTTTTAATTTTTAGATACATAAAAGTAATTCATTAAAATAGCTAAGATTATATTTTGTCAAAAAAGTATGGGAAACTACTAACGATATATTCCGACTATTTTTGGTTGTACACAAAAAGAAAGTCAAACAACAAAAAATAGTAATTTGTAAACAGCTCATTTTGAATACGAATTTGCTAATTTAGCTAGCAACGCAATTTTTTTAAAATTTGATTGAACAATTGTTTTTTAGTAGTAGATATTGCTTTTATACGAGATAACGAAGCTCTCCTATTTATGCAAAAAAATTCGTACAAATTTAAAAAAAACGATAGACAATTTAGATTATTTAAAACAACCGTTTTTCCAATTGGGTATTTTTTAGCAAAAGTTTGATTAAAGTGGACGGCAATCTGCTAGACAAATTTAATAAATACGAGGATGTGCGCATTCGAGCGAAAAGTGGCACATTTCCGAGCGAGGGAGGCAAATGAAGCGCGACGCGGAGCGGCGCGCTTCATTTTCCCGAGATCGGAATGTGCCACTTTGAGCTCGAATGTGCACACTCGGCTTTAAGCATGATTCACAATAATTTAGGCCAATAAATTACACGAAAAATTAGTTAAATAACTATAATCGTTCCCTCTCACTCGCCTTCACGAGATTTTCGTATCTTTTCGCTCTCTTCCACTCATTGCTATGGTAAAAACGTTCTTCGAACACAAAATCATTAATTTACTAAAATAAATTTAAATTTGTGATGCGAAAAAGAGAAGGATAAAGTAGATAAATGTAATAAATACGAGGATGTGCGCATTCGAGCGAAAAGTGGCACATTTCCGAGCGAGGGAGGCAAATGAAGCGCGACGCGGAGCGGCGCGCTTCATTTTCCCGAGATCGGAATGTGCCACTTTGAGCTCGAATGTGCACACTCGGTTTTAAGCACGATTCACATCAATTTGTTTACTTTCTAAAAAATTTTAATGAAAAATTACAGGACCGTATTTCCATCGGAAAACCCAAATTTTTTGACAGTTATAAAACTTCAATTTTTAACAAAATTATCTTTTTATTTTAAACATAAAATTGATCTAAATAAAAAATATTCCAAAACAAATTAATTTAGTTTTAGTCGTTCTTTTGTTGGCAATTAAAAAACATGGGGTTGCCATTTAAAAAAAAAACCTAACTATAACAGCACCATTTATAACTTTTCAATTCAAATTAAATAATTTTTGATTCTAAACAAATTTAGTTTCTTTAATTTTTTAAATTTAACGCACCATTTTTTTAGTTATTAAAAAAAAGGAAGAAACAGCCCCCCAAATGTTTTTCTCCACTTCAAAGACACATAGCTCGAAAACTAAGACGACGTCGGTAGGGTTGCTATACATTTTCAAAAAATTGACACTTTTACCTTTAAAATGACGTGCAATTTAATGGGGGACGCTCGACTAGTTTTTTGAAAAAATCCGCTGAAACCCTTTAATTTTTTTTTAGTGCGTATTTTTTAATGCGTATATTTTTAAATCCGGTTAACCGCCCAATCCAAAAAATTCTCAGGGCACAAATTAATTACATTCACTTCTAATTTTAGTTAAAAAACAAAAAAAAAAATTTCCCCAAAAAAATAGTCGATCCCCCCCAAAAAAAATCGAATCAACTTTTCAAAATATTTCCAACAATCTAAATCGTTCGAAACTTTGCCGATTTTAATTGAAAAAAATCGCGGGCGGGGTGGAAGGGCGAAAGGATTGCTTCCTCCTCGAAACAGTCGGTCGTCGGAGTTTAAGGGAAGGTTTCTCATCCCTTAACTTAATAAGATCTCATTTTGCACATTGTTAAAGCAAGCGTTAAATAGAGACAGGCGGGAACTTAGTGGGAATATGATAAGAAATGACAAGAGAAATTCATTATAAGAGGGCCTAAAGTACACACGCACACCCCCTCTTCCAAACGCAAAATACGTGTTTTTTTTTTTGGGGGGACGATTCTCTCAGGTGGCGCGGAAGCTGCGAGACGCATCAGTTTCGTAATTTTACGAACTCTTATCGACCAGAGGGGAACGAAATAAAGCGAAAAAATGCCCAAAACGGGGGCCATTATTTCCCAATTAGAATTTAAATCGTAAAACTATTTCTGGCCGAGGTCTTTAGAAAGTTTCTCTTCTATTCTTATGACATTAAAAACTCGTTTTCTAAGATAATCGACGTAATTATTTCCTTACGACATTCCCTTTGCCTTTTGGACTTTAACGCGGAATTTCGCTCGCAACAATGCCGCAAACGCACATAACCTCGTTTTTTGGGGCCGAATATCTAACGCTAAAAATGGGAATTACGCCGATGTACGCTTCAGTTGTCGTGGGATTATAATTTTGAAGAGTTGAATGACATTTAATTTAAGACCCGCGATTAAAAACCAAAGTCGGGGACTCGGATGATTGTCTTAAAAAATTTACGTTGCCTAGCGACCGTCAAAATTTGAGCGGATTAGAGTCTTTAAAAATTTCTGGTTCGCTTCTTCGCGGAGACGGCTCCGAAAATTGTGTTTTTGGAATTTTTTGGGGTTTAGGCAAGGTGGGAATTTTGAGAAGATGGCCGACGGATAAGTGGACGTTTTGCGTTTATATACGATTTTAATTTTTTTTTACATTACTAAATCGGTTATTTAAAAAGCGTAAAAATTTGCAATCCTGGGATTTTTTGGAAAATTTAAAAAAAAAATCTAAGTTGGCTATTTGGGAAGATATCTTTAAAAAGTACAAAAAATTTGGAATCTTGATATTTTTTTTAGGCGCACCTGGAAAGTACCTTATTGTTAGATCTTTTTCGGACGGAAGAGAAGTTCGATAAAATCTATATGTACTCTGTTTACGCAGTTTCCGCTATTTAAAGGCGGCCACACACTAGCGGGAATAATACGGCCGGCTTTAGGTGGCAAATTCAAAATAAATACGTCTATTTTGTAAGATGTGAAAGTTTCTGTCCGCTCAACTATTTTCTATTATACCAAAAAAAAATTCTCTATAGAATTTTGAAAAAAATTAGAAGAGTCAAGAAAAATGTTTTTTAAGCGAATTAAATAAAACCGGATTTTATTGTTTTGTGTACGAGAGATAATAATTTAAAATATAATTAATTATATATTATTATTATTATATTAGGTATAAACAATACGGTAAATTAAGTATAGCCTATAATCATTTATATACAGGGTGTTTTGGAAGGAAATGGAAACATTTTATGGACGTGTTTAGGGAGCCAAAATAAGCTGATATGTTCAAGTGTGATTTTCATTTGTTACAGAGATAATTAGGTTTTTCTTTTTAAAAAGTTAATCAATTTAACTTTGAAAACGTTTGCCCAAATGACAATCGAAGTGGGCGGTGATTTTTTCGAAAATGCGTGGTGAATTTATGCTATTTCCTTTTTTTTTTGTTAAATTACAATTAATCAAAGTATCTCTGAAACAAGTGAAAAACAGACCTGAACATCGAGCTTATTTTGGCTTTTTAGACGTGTCCTGACATGATCTAACTATATTATACCAGGCTGGAACTACCTTGACACAATTTCTCTAAAAGAAATATTCTTTAATTTAAAAAAAATATATATAAGGTACCGGAGGGTAATAAGGCCCACTAGGTAATAAAGCCCAGAAGCCGTTAAATAAAAACTATAATCGAAATTGCTTATTTAGTGCCATCGGCGAGCGAGAAACATCTAAAACATATCACCTCTGGGTTGGAAAATTTTCTGGGTTTCAATTAACGCGGGAAATCTCGATTTAGTGAATCTACCTCAATATTATGTGCAATTTATGAATGTATCTCTGCCAAATTAACTTTCAATTAGTGCTATCGTGTAAATATTTAAGAGGAGCAAAATTATATACAAAGAGGTAAGCTTCTTCTTTGTCTTCTTTTTAGTTGACTTGATTTATTTAATCAGAAAAAAAGATAATCTTAAAAAAGGAAAAATGTACTACTCAGGTAATAAGGCCCGGGCCTTAATATTTTAATAAAAGGCAAATGCTTGAGTGTCGTGACTTACAATAAAAATCAGGGTTGCGTAAAAATACAATATTGCTGGCTCCTTAAAACAATCTTGGCTGATATGAGATCTTGTACGTTATGTAACATTTGGGTACATGAAGAATGTGTTGAACTAACGAAAGATGACAAAGCACCTTTTATATGCCAAAGTTGCTACTCCTGAATTGAATGCTTTATTCGGGACTTATTTTAAGGCGGGCCTTATTATCTGCCTGTTTGTTTAATAAGGCCCAAACACGAGTGTATATGTTTTTGCTTTTAAAAATGTGTTTTCAGTTTTTGTTTTAAATATACATTATTTTCAGAAAAAATATGTAAAAATCACTTACAATTCATATTATGTTATGAGTTGTCTTAGTTTATTTAACAAAAATATTTAACACTAACTGGGCCTTATTACCCTCCAGTACCTTATTCAAAAATAAATAAAATTCTAAACTTTTGTTTCAAAATTTAATTTTAAAACGACCTTTTTTGTTACAAAAAGGGAAACAGCCCCAAATGTTGTTGACAATAGCCGCTAAAACGGCCCGGTGGGTTTATAACAAAAATTAACTTTCCCTTTAAAAATGGTCAATTTTATCATATTTAGAAAAACGTAAAAATTAAGTGCAAAATATTTTAAATCCGGTTAACCCCCTCCAAAAATTTTTAAAAATTAAACCAAATTTTATTCCAAAAATAATTTCCAAAATAGCGCAAAAAATGGCCTAACTTTTCAAAATATTTCCAACAATCTAAATCGTTCGAAACTTTGCCGATTTTAATTGCAAAATCGCGGGGGTAACAAAGGATTGCTTCCTCCTCAAACAGTCTCTCGGAGTTTAAGGAAGGTTTTCATCCCTTCTTTGATCTCCAAATTGTTAAAGCAAGCGTTAAATAGAGACAGGGGCAAATATGATAAGAAATGACAAGAGAAATTCAATTAATCTCATCTTCCAAACGCAAAATACGTGTTTTTTTTTACGATTCTCAGGTGGCGCGGAAGCTGCGGGAAAAAACGAAACGCCATTTAAAAAAAGGAAAACCCGACCCAAAAAAAGAAAACTATTTCTGGCCGAGGTTTTAGAAAGTTTTTTCTATTCTTATGCATTAAAAACTCGTTTTCTAAGATAATCGACGTAATTATTTTTACGAATTCCTTTCCTTTTGGACTTTGCGGAATTTCGTCGAACAATGCCGCAAACGCACATAACCTCGTTTTTTTCTAACGCAAAATATTACGCCGATGTACGCTTCAGTTGTCGTGGGATTATAATTTTGAAAGTTGAATGACATTTAATTTAAGACCCGCGATTAAAAACCAAAGGGGGACTCGGATGATTGTCTTAAAAATTTACGTTGCCTAGCAAACCCTCAAAATTTGAGCGGATTAGAGTCTTTAAAAATTTCTTTCGTTCTTCCGGAGACGGCTCCGAAAATTGTGTTTTGGAATTTTTGGGGTTTAGGCAAGGTGGGAATTTTGAGAAGATGGCCGACGGATAAGTGGACGTTTTGCGTTTATATACGATTTTAATTTTTTTTTACACTACTAAATCGGTTATTTAAAAAGCGTAAAAATTTGCAATCTTGGGATTTTTTGGAAAATTTAAAAAAAAAATCTAAGTTGGCTATTTGGGAAGATATCTTTAAAAAGTACAAAAAATTTGGAATCTTGATGTTTTTTTTAGGCGCACCTGGAAAGTACCTTATTGTTAGATCTTTTTCGGACGGAAGAGAAGTTCGATAAAATCTATATGTACTCTGTTTACGCAGTTTCCGCTATTTAAAGGCGGCCACACACTAGCGGGAATAATACGGCCGGCTTTAGGTGGCAAATTCAAAATAAATACGTCTATTTTGTAAGATGTGAAAGTTTCTGCCCGCTCAACTATTTTCTCTTATACCAAAAAAAAAAAATTCTCTATAGAATTTTGAAAAAAATTTGAAGAGTAAAAAAAAAGAAGTTTTTTAAGCGAATTAAATAAAACAGGATTTTACCGTTTTGTGTACGAGAGATAATAATTTAAAATATAATTAATTATATATTATTATTATTATATTAGGTATAAACAATACGGTAAATTAAGTATAGCCTATAATAATTTATATACAGGGTGTTTTGGAAGGAAATGGAAACATTTTATGGACGTGTTTAGGAAGCCAAAATAAGCTGATATGTTCAAGTCTGATTTTCATTTGTTACAGAGATAATTACGTTTTTATTTTTAAAAAGTTAATCAATTTAACTTTGAAAACGTTTGCCCAAATGACAATCGAAGTGGGCGGTGTTTTTTTTTTTAATATGTGTTGTGAATTTATGCTATTTGCTTTTTTTGTTAAATTACAATTAATCAAAGTATCTCTGAAACAAGTGAAAAACAGACCTGAACATCGAGCTTATTTTGGCTTTTTAGACGTGTCCTGACATGATCTAACTATATTATACCAGGCTGGAACTACCTTGACACAATTTCTCTAAAAGAAATATTCTTTAATTTAAAAAAAATATATATAAGGTACCGGAGGATAATAAGGCCCACTAGGTAATAAAGCCCGGAAGCCATTAAATAAAACTATAATCGACATCGCTTATTTAGTGCCATCGGCGAGCGAGAAACATCTAAAACATATCACCTCTGGGTTGGAAAATTTTCTGGGTTTCAATTAACGCGGGAAATCTCGATTTAGTGAATCTACCTCAATATTATGTGCAATTTATGAATGTATCTCTGCCAAATTAACTTTCAATTAGTGCTATCGTGTAAATATTTAAGAGTAGCAAAATTATATACAAAGAGGTAAGCTTCTTCTTTGTCTTCTTCTTTAGTTGACTTGATTTATTTAATCAGAAAAAAACATAATCTTAAAAAAGGAAAAATGCTCTACTCAGGTAATAAGGCCCGGGCCTTAATATTTTAATAAAAGGCAAATGCTTGAGTGTCGTGACTTACAATAAAAATCAGGGTCGCGTAAAAATACAATATTGCTGGCTCCTTAAAACAATCTTGGCTGATATGAGATCTTGTACGTTATGTAACATTTGGGTACATGAAGAATGTGTTGAACTAACGAAAGATGACAAAGCACCTTTTATATGCCAAAGTTGCTACTCCTGAATTGAATGCTTTATTCGGGACTTATTTTAAGGCGGGCCTTATTATCTGCCTGTTTGTTTAATAAGGCCCAAACACGAGTGTATATGTTTTTGCTTTTTAAAAATGTGTTTTCAGTTTTTTTGTTTTTAAATATACATTATTTTCAGAAAAAAATATGTAAAAATCACTTACAATTCATATTATGTTATGAGTTGTCTTAGTTTATTTAACAAAAAATATTTAACACTAACTGGGCCTTATTACCCTCCAGTACCTTATTCAAAAATCGTCAGAGGTCGCCATAGAAAAAATTCATAATACTTTTCGCATTTCTTTCGAAATTATCGAATTTTGCAAAATCGAGGGCGCTTTTAATTTCGTCGGGGCAAAAAGGGTCGACGAAAGCACGTGCTGCAAGTGTCCTAAGAAGCCACTTAACCCAGTAAATAGATTTCTAATCAAAATTGCTTAACGCAGGTGCACTTGAGCACCGGCAATCAGGGCTCACCTATCCTTTCACAAACCCTTCGCACTTCGACCCTTAAACTCGCAACGACCCCGCCGCCGAATTAAAAACAAAACCAGAATTAAGGAGCAAAAACGCAAACAAAAGAAATTTCCGGTGGAAAAATATCAAAAGGGATTTTCGCGTGTCGCCTAATTCGTTTAGGGTCGAACGCAGAGTTATAATCACACAATTTGTACATCGCAACCCCCCCTTTTAAGTTGCAAATCTGTTGTACAAAGAGCAATACCGCCTAACCCTCTCTCATTATCATCCTAATAGCTTATCTTCTGTTTTGTAGCGGATGTTTTCATTTCCATCCCCTTCTTTTGCGGTCCTTTGTTGGGCGGGCGAGCGAGAGAGGGCGCCGGAATGGGGGGGCCGCATTAATTATTAATGGCCGCCTTATCAAATATCGAGTTACACAAACAAAAATATTCGCTTACACAAAGCTTTGTTACTATTTCTATTTTTCGGTACGCCACTGGCGTCGTGAAAAAAGGCGAAAGGTTAACGCGACGAATAATAATCGGCGTAATCTCACGTATTTAATCGCGGAACTACGTGATTATATGTTTAAATGTTAATAGGTCCCCCCTTTTCTCAGACCCCTCGCGTGCCCTCCTCGGACGCGGAATTTCCCCGAAATCTAAGCCAAATTTTTCGTGAATTTTCCTCGTTTAGTTAAATATCGAAGTTTGTGTATGAGAAAAGTTTTATCGCAAGGTTTTTTCCCCTTTTAAAAGTTTTCCTTCTGCGATAAACGATGATTATTTTTTGTTTTTGTTTTGGTTCGAATTGATTCTTATTTTAGGCCGGAGATGGCGTTAAAAGCCCGGCGTCTCTTACTACGATTTGCGATTTTTAAAGTGCGGTCGAAACGAGCACATTTTTGCAATTAGGAACTGGTTTTATTGGGCTTTCGCGGAAAAAAAAATCGGTAGGCGTCACATTGCGCGAAAGCGTCCCAAACGACTTGATCCCTATACCCGAAACTCATAAATAAAAATATAAAAAAGTTAGGCGAGAACAAAATAAATGTCCTTACGTTGTTTGTTCGCGATATAAAATAACGAAGGGGGTGCAACGGGGGAAGAATTGTGTGTGTATAAGTGCTTAACGCGGTGCTTCTCAACCACAACGGAAGGGGGGTGGGGGTTATAGGTTTTGGGGGATAGAATTGCGAAATGTTGAATTTTTAAAATATTACCTCCTCGTATTTATTGGATTTGTATAGTTTATCTTATTCTATTGCCAATGAATAATTTAAATGTAATTTAGTAAATGTCGATTCTATGTCGAAAAATGTCATTTTATTATAGCAATGAGTGGGAGCGAGCGAAAAGATACGATAATCTCGTAAGTGTGAGTGAGAGGGAACGATTTTAACTAATATTTTGTCTATTTTATTGTGAATCATGCTTAAAACCGAGTGTGCACATTCGAGCTCAAAGTGGCACATTCCGATCTCGGGAAAATGAAGCGCGCCGCTCCGCGTCGCGCTTCATTTGCCTCCCTCGCTCGGAAATGTGCCACTTTTCGCTCGAATGCGCACATCCTCGTATTTATTACATTTGTCTACTTTATCCTTCTCTCTTTCACATCACAAATTTAAATTTATTTTAGCAAATATTGATTATGTGTTGGAAAAACGTTTTTACCATAGCAATGAGTGGAAGAGAGCGAAAAGATGCGAAAATCTCGTAAAGGCGAGCGAGAGGGAACGATTAAAGTTATTCAATTGATATTTCGTGTAATCCATTGGCCTAAATTATTGTGAATCATGCTTAAAGCCGAGTGTGCACATTCGAGCTCAAAGTGGCACATTCCGATCTCGGGAAAATGAAGCGCGCCGCTCCGCGTCGCGCTTCATTTGCTTCCCTCGCTCGGAAATGTGCCACTTTTCGCTCGAATGCGCACATCCTTGTATGCATCGGGTTTGTCTGTTTTTTCTTTTTAATGAAAAACTGAAATAAAATTTTAAGGATTTTCGAGTTTAATTGCATTCAAACAGATTGGGTGTTTTTTGATGGAAGTACGGTCCTGTACATTTTATTAAAAATTTTAGACAATAAATTATTTATTGTGAATCGTGCTTAAACTCGAATGTACACATTCCCCGCGTTAACTGAATTTGTCAATATTAATTATCTCTGTCAAATCAAAACAAAAAACCAAAAAAAAATTAACAATTAATTTACGTAAAAGAATTTATTAGTTTTTAAAAGTCACTGATTAATTTATGCATATTTAGTTTTGATTTTGAAAATTATGTTCTTAAACAAAAAATTGTTTAGAAGTTTTACATTTTTGATTAAATTAATGCAACCCTAGCTTTATTAGGGGTGGGTAGAATTGTTTAATTAATTTTCTGGCTTATTATAAACTTCAATAAATAACTTCCATTAAATAGTTTAGCAAAATTTGCAAATTTCGAAAATTATGTTTTGAAACAGAAAATCGTTTAAAAGTTTTACATTTTCGATTGAATTAATGCCACCATAGCTTTATTAGGCGTAGCTAGAATTTTTTAATTATTTTTTTGGCTTATTATAAACTTCAATAAATAACTTCCATCAAATCAAAATTCCTTCAAATCAAAAATTTTAATTTAATTTATTAAATATAGATTTTCTATTCGAAAAACGTAATTACCATAGCAATGAGTGGAAGGGAGCGAAAAGATACAATAATTTTGTCAGTGCAAGTGAGAGGGAACGATTAAAATTATTAAATTAATTTTCGTGTAATTTATTGGTCTAAATAATTGCGAATCATTAAGAAATTAATTTTTATTTAAATAAGGAGGCAAGAATGAAATTCTTGTTAGGTTTTCTTAATAGTTACAAAAATCCATTTACCCTTAGAAAGTCAGGGGTGGCTTTAATTTATTCAAAAATTTAAAACTTTGAAACCATTTTATGATCAAAAATACGATTTTCGAAATTTGGAAAGAACGAAAGCCGGTTTGACCTGAAAACTGCCTATTTTTCGGAAAAATTTTATGACACCAGTCATTTCTGTCGAAAAAATTTTTTAAAAGTATTGGGAAAATGGAATTTTTCGACTTTGAAAATTGAGCTGCGCCTAAACGCTTTTTATGCAAATAAATTATGAAAACGGCGACAAAAGGGTGAAAACAGTTGAAAAAAATGAAATTTCAATTAAAATAATTACTTTTTTGGCAATTAAAGACAAATTATATATATTTTCTATTTTTAGCTAGGAATAGTAGGCTGATTTTCAAACGCATTTTTAAAAATGTTCCATTATCCGATAAGAAATTTTTTTCACTACTCCACTTGATTTTTGATGCTCTTTCATTAATTTTTCCATTAACATTTGACTAATAGGGGCAGTTTTCAGGTCAAACCGGCTTTCGTTCTTTCGACCAAACTATTGCATAAAAGTTTTTTTATTCAAGTTATTAATAAAGCAGACAATTAGCTAAAAAATTCCACTTAACCCCAGAAAAACAGGGGGGAGGGCCATTAATTCAATCTCAAAAATCTTTAAGAATAATTCACAAAAATTAATTTATTCTCCATTCGTAATAAAAAATTACAGGGCCGTATTTTATCAGGAAAAATCGAGAATTTCGGGAGTTTGTTATAAACAAGTTTGAGAAGCGCTGACTTAGCGCTTTGGATTCTTCACAATCAAAGTCGATAGCGAGATTTTTCTTAATTAAATTATTGGAGCACGACGAATCGATTTGTTATCGGAACGATTTACTGTTAAAGCTTAATTAAAAAAGCAAAATTTTTTTGCCGCGCGAAAGGCAAGAAAGAGCCGTCCTTCTTCGACTCGCCCATTAATAATTCGAAAGAAAGCTCGCGAAATGAAATTCGGATCTAATAATCTTAATTTCGGAAGTAAATATCTTCATTGGATTAGAAAAGAGTAAAACAAACGGATGACCAAATCTAATAAAGCTCGCCACAGAAGTGTTATTAGATTTGCTCGCTATTTTCGCGATATTTCCTCAATTTTGGCGTTGCCACGGGCGACGGGCTCACCGTAAACAACTCGCTCGAAATACATATTATTTTAATGTTTTTAGGCCTTTTGCCTAAAAAAAAATAAATAAATAAGAAAGGTACGGAGTCGATAAATCGATGAAACGCCCTATCTCAAAGGCAAAAAGGGAAATAGAAAATGAGATGCTTTGATTTCTCGCCTCCCCCCTCTTTTTGCTTCCGAAAAGCCACACGAGACTACTAATTATCTTTCGACGAATTCTAAAACTTATCAATTTTAGGTTAATAAAATTTATAAGGGGAAAACAAGAGCACCGTGGAGTTTTAATAAAGTAAATTAATTAGGAGAAGTACGGCTTTCATTTAGCTTAAGGCCTTTTCACTTTTACAAGTCGATTTCGAAACGTCGTTTAGGGGAAATCGGTTTTTTGCGAAAAATGCGGGCTTCTTTCCTTTTTTTTAAGGTTATAATTAGATTGGCATGTGTAGAGATTCGCGTGCGGACGAAAAAGAGGGGGATTTGACAAGAGGTTCCATTCTTCATTGTCCCCAAAACAATCGTAAACTGTTTTAATCGAGTTGGCGGCGGTTATTATTTACAAAGGTTATTGTTCTCATCAAGCTATCAACTTATAAGCGAATGCATTATGAATGTATAATGGCCGCCCGTAGAAATGTTTCGACGTCGTTAAATCTAGAAGGCTGTGTACTGACAGATACGCTCTAATTATCTCATTCGGCGTGGAATAAGTTTGCCGCGAGATAAAGCGTGCCTACCCTCTTTTCTCAATTTTGAGAGACTTTTGTCTTTTCGAAAAAAATGGCACAAAAGAGTATGGCCCGCGAGCTGCGCTTTGACGTCAGGGTACCGTTGCTATGGTTTTTAATCAACAACGTTTTTTAAGTAAACTTTTTGATTGGTTTGATTTTCTTTTTAACAGTGTAGGTATTTCCATAGCAACTAGTTGTTATCTAACCTAAATGTATTCTACGGAGTTTGATTAATGTTTTCTCTGAGTTTTCCCGCGTTTTTTTTTTAATTCAAATGTTTTTAATATTTTGAAAAATATATATTAGGGCGTGATTGCGAAAAATAAAAGAACTATGACTTTTTAACCCCTTGACATACAAAAAAAACCGAATTTGATGAGTCCGAAAAAAACTATTAATTTGGCTCAACTTAACTGTTATGAGCATACACAAATAACATAAAATAAATAATTAAGAGTTTTCAAATATTTTGAAATATGTAGAGGAGTGTTTCCCAAACTTTTTTTAACATTCCCCACCTGTCATTCTAAAATTTTGATGCGTATTAATATATAACATATAAATATTTTTTTATATTTAAAATTGAATTATTCCATAAATGAAGCCTAATTACAACTTGTTCAAGACACAAGATTTAGGTTTTAGCAAGAAATCACTAGGAAATTATTAAGAAAAAGAAACAATAAGTAAATTTTCAAAACATAAACTAAAAAATATTTTTATATCGATAGCTCAATTTTTGATAACGCGAATTATTTTAGTTTCTCTTCAACTTCGACCTATCGAGGTTTGACTGTATTTAATTTTATAAATTTAATATTTCTGAACAATTAAGATAATTTATTTATTAGTTTTCTCAATATTAATTTTATTTGCGTAAATTAATGATCTTCAAAGTTTTTGAAAAACCACAAATTTGTATTTACTCTATTTGAGTTTTCTGAAAATACATAATAATTTTTCATCAAAATTTCCTTTTAAATTTACCGAATAAAGTTTTGTTTTATTCAATTTGTGTTATACAAAAAAAATTGATAATTAAAAATTTCTAAAGTTCTTAAATATATTTTAAAAATTTTCCAAGTTATTAATTTATTTAATTTGAGTTGTCTAAAAACTTAAAATAATTTATTCTTCGAGTTTACTTTAATAATTTTGCTAAATGTTTAAAACTGAATTTCATTCTATGTAAAAAAAAAACCGGGGCATGTACTTATGTACGCACGTTAGAAGTAATACTTCTTTGGCGCGACTAAATTAAATATAACAACGCGCTATGTTGCGCTTGTGTATAGCTAGACCAGTGGTTATCAAACTATATGTTACTGCGCATATGTCGTTTTATTTGAATACATTGCTATTTCTTTTTAAATCCAAAAGTAATTTAAACAAATTGAATAAATACGAAGATGTGCGCGTTCGAGCGAAAAGTGGCACATTTTCGAGCGAGGAAGCAAATGAAGCGCGACGCGGGCGGGGCGCTTCATTCCGAGATCGGAAATGTGCCACTTAACTCGAATGCGACACTCGACTTAAGCACACTTTACAAGAATTAATTTACTCTCTGAACAATTCGCAATTAAATATTACATAATTATATTAATAACAAAATTCCCAAATCGCCAATTTTCTGCCTTTTAACAAAATGATTGTTGAAAACAAACCTTTTTCGGAACATAAAATTGAATACAGTTTTTGACGTCTTAGAGACGTCAAAATCTACAATGACACCCTAAACGATTGACGTCTCCTAGACGTCATTGTATGTCAAGGGGTTAAAATCGGTTTTTCGTTTTCAGTCGATTTTAATATAAGAACAAATATTAATTATTTTTTTAACATTTTCTTGAATTG
Organism: Sinopyrophorus schimmeli; assembly: GCA_036325965.1. NCBI lineage: Eukaryota > Metazoa > Arthropoda > Insecta > Coleoptera > Elateridae > Sinopyrophorus > Sinopyrophorus schimmeli. The sequence goes on from JARFIZ010000068.1 coordinate 754,060, forward strand.
ATTTGTTTTGCAATTGGCCGGTTAAATTGATTTTTAGAAATTTAATTTTTGTAAAATATCAAGTCTCTTGTTTATAAAATAAAAGAAATCGTACTTATCTCAAAGCCACCTTTTAAATTGTTAATAATTTTTCTTCTTCGATTTTTTTCAAAATTATTGTTTGGTTTTTAACGGCAATAATCTCAAAAGTAAACTAGATGGCGCTATATCAATAAAATAAGAGGCTCGGTGACTTATTTCAAAAATCTGCCACTAATTAAAAAGCATAGCGTTTAATTAAACAAAAATTTGCGCACACGAAAAAAAAAGGGCAGCGCAAAAAGCCGGTTTAAAATTGAAAGCGACCGGCCCAACTAATTGCGGACCGAACGCGCATTAATCGAGTTAATTTTCCCGGAAAACGTGAAAAATCGCAGCGAGAATCCGGAAACAAAGATTTTTTTCCGCCGTCAAAGGGGTAAAATCGGGGCGCCGGTTGCGGAAGCGAGTTTTTTTGTCGATGGTAGTTGTTGGGGAGTTTCCGAACAAAGCATATTTCTTCCGAACAATTAATCTTCGCGCTGGTCATCTGCAGACGACCACTCGACCCTTGATTATTCCTTCTTTTTTCTTTTAAGACAACGGCATTAAGAAAAGCGCAGATCTGACGTTTAATGAAAATTACGTTGCGAAGAAGGAAATAGCGGGCCTTGGAGCGTTTCGCACGCGAGCGCCCCCCTCGATTAGTTTCGAACGAAAAAAGGGGGGAAATTTTAAAAATTTACGTTTCGACCAGTTTTGAGGGGGCGATTTTTTTTTTGCTTTTTTTGTTCGAGGTGTATCGATTCGAGCTCGAATTGAGACCTTGCATGGCCTCCTGTAATTTCTACCCTTTGTGTTGTTTTTGTTTGTGCGTAAGGAAATATATATCTGCGGCCCTCATATTTATACATTTTCTTAAGGAAAAAAAAAGAGTAAATCTGAGTCATAAAGAAAGAAAAAGTTTAACTACACAGCCATTTGTTAGATTTTATGTTTGCGATACAAACAAATAGGTCATAAGAAAGCCCTTGTAAGGAGCTTTACCGTATCTAAAAGCTTTGTTGCTTAAAGTCTCCAACAATAAATGACTCCAACTCTACTATATCAGACTTTTAGACAACTTTTATTGACGCGAACCCCCTCACATTCTTACCTCGAATTGATATTTTACAAACAGATCGCTCCTTTTTGCACAAAAACTGAAAAAACGCTTTATGAATTAAAAAAAAATAGAGCTATTTGAGACAAGAACGAATTCCTGGAAAGAGATCAAAGAAATGAAAGGCGGCTTTGATTTCTTGTCTCGAATTGTTTACTAGTAATTGAAGTTATACTTCTTTTGGCGCGCTGAGAGTAAAATCTGAGCAGGCTACGGAAGTTGCGCGCGCACACCTTCGAAAGTAAATTAATTATTGTGAATCGTGCTTAAAGCCGAGTGTGCGCATTCGAGCTCAAAGTGGCACATTCCGATCTCAGGAAAATGAAGCGCGCCGCTTCGCGTCGCGCTTTATTTGCTTCCTTCGCTCGGAAATGTGCCACTTTTCGCTCGAATGCGCACATCCTCGTATTTATTGAATTTAATTTAAAGTGCGCAAATATAAATATAAAATTTATTTATTTTGTAATGGGTGGAAAAGAACGAAAAGATACAAAAATGTCACAAGTACAAGTGAGAGGGAAAGATCAAAATTGTCGGAATAAATATTTAGAAACATTTTTTACTAATAATTTTTTTTTTAACATACAATTGCTTTGACGGTTGATTATTGTAAATTGTGCTAAAAACCGAGTGTGCACATTCGAGCTCAAAGTGGCACATTCCCGATCTCGGGAAAATGAAGCGCGCCGCTCCGCGTCGCGCTTCATTTGCCTCCCTCGCTCGGAAATGTGCCACTTTGAGCTCGAATGCGCACATCGTCGTATTTATTCAATTTAACCTAAACTGCGCAAATATAAAGGTTTATTTATTTTGTAATGGGTGGGTGGAAGAGAGCGAAAAGATACAAAAATGTCACAAGTACAAGTGAGAGGGAAAGATCAAAATTGTCGGAATAAATATTTAGAAACATTTTTTACTAATAATTTTTTTTTTAACATACAATTGCTTTGACGGTTGATTAGTGTGAATGGTGCTTAAAGCCGAGTGTGCACATTCGAGCTCAAAGTGGCACATTCCGATCTCGGGAAAATGAAGCGCGCCGCTTCGCGTCGCGCTTTATTTGCTTCCTTCGCTCGGAAATGTGCCACTTTTCGCTCGAATGCGCACATCCTCGTATTTATTGAATTTAATTTAAAGTGCGCAAATATAAATATAAAATTTATTTATTTTGTAATGGGTGGAAAAGAACGAAAAGATACAAAAATGTCACAAGTACAAGTGAGAGGGAAAGATCAAAATTGTCGGAATAAATATTTAGAAACATTTTTTACTAATAATTTTTTTTTTAACATACAATTGCTTTGACGGTTGATTAGTGTGAATCGTGCTTAAAGCCGAGTGTGCACATTCGAGCTCAAAGTGGCACATTCCGATCTCGGGAAAATGAAGCGCGCCGCTTCGCGTCGCGCTTCATTTGCCTCCCTCGCTCGGAAATGTGCCACTTTTCGCTCGAATGCGCACATCTTCGTATTTATTAAATTTGTTTATATGAAATTCTAAGTTTTCTGTACAACCAAAACAAAGTATTTTTAATGTTGTGACAGAAATAGCTTCAAATACAGTCGAACCTCGATAAGTCGAAGTTGAAGGAAACTAAAAATAATTCGAGTTATCAAAAAAAAAGTACAGTTAAATACTTTTGTGTGTATAGATCAGGGGTGGCCAATCCACGGCCCGTCTTGAACTTTTTCCGGCCCGCGATATCAACACTTTCACAAAATATATATATTTTATAATGGCCAAAGGTAATATAAATATTTTTTAACGATTATATATTTTTCTACTTTCATTTATATTTATATATTTTCTATATTTCATTTTTAGTGTTATATATCTTTTTACAATGTGCGTTTAGTATCATTATTACTATATTATCCATGTGTACATGTAAGAATTATAGTAAACAGAATAATAATAACTCATTATTTTTCACATTTTCGCTCCAAAAGTGGGTCTAAATCTAATATGGGGATATATAATTTTATATGCGGTCCGCGTAGTTATAATGCATTTCCAAAGTGGCCCGCAAGATCATTTGGGTTGGCCACCCTCAGGGTGGCCAACCCACTCAGGGGTGGCCAAGCTACTTGATAGTCCGAGCCATTTGTCAAAATTTGAAATATTTCGCGAACCGCAATTAAATACGTATTTGAAAGGTATTAAAAAAGATTTTTTTACAGAAATTATACTTATTGAAAACATATAAATAAAAGTATAAAATACGTGTATTGAATTTAAAAATTAAACACATTTATTTTACTTCTCTTGATAAGTCTTTAAAATTTCGAGAGCCACAAATAATTCTTCAAAGAGCCGCATGTGGCTCGCGAGCCGCAGTTTGGCCACCCCTGGTATATATCATATCAATATTGACCATCTTTTATACAAAATAACCAAAATTTGTAAACAATTATTCACATTATTTATTCTTATTAAGTACTTAGGTAATATGGTTATTTACATTGTATTTATTGTTGGATTGAAAGTAATCTAAAATTGTCTTTTGCTTCATTGGTCCAAAATGTTGGGTTCCTACAAATTTTTCCAATGATGTCCCGAAACCGCTTTATTTTTACTATGTGTATAGCAAAACCATTCAATCATAGCTTTCTTCAAGTTGAGAAGAGGACACTCCTTTTGCCCTTTTTTTTTAATTTTCGTGTACGCTTTTTTTTAATCGGTAAATAATTTTAGAAAAAGTATTTAATTTTTTCAATTTTTGTTACACACTGTTATAAACAAAAAATAACAAAAAAAATGTTTGTTCGTACTCGTGCTCGACGAATAACGACCAGAACGAAAACAAAAAGGCAAAAATAGACCCTTTTTTTGTAAAAGAAACGGTAAAACCACCTTAAATTTCATAACTGTTGAGAAAACATTTAAACATAAATTAGTATTTAAATCTAATTGAAGTGCCGTCGTCAAAACATCAAACTCTTGTAGCGTGAAACCTTTTCATCAAATTTTACTATAGCCATTTTGACCAGCAATATTTTTTAAGTGGAAATAAAACGAGTTGTTTAATTTTTAAACAAGTTAAAAATCCCGACGATTTTTTAAAACTAAATTATTTTTAACCAAATTGTTAATTTTTAAAAAATTAAATTGTATGACGTTTTTAATTTCTCAACCGCTTCAATTTTCTTCTCGTTTTTGCTTTCAATAAAGGCATCGAAATACTATTTACTAGAAAAAAATGATATAAAAAGAGCACCGTGCTCTAAGTATTTTACCAAAAAAAACAAAGGAAACGGAAAACCACAAGTATCATGTTGTTTGCGCTAATAAAACATAATTGAGCTGTTTTGATATTTCGAATTAAATTAGAATCTCGAAAAACAACCGACGAAAAAAAAAAGTTATTACTCCAAAAATTGTAAATGAAAAGACGAGTGCGTGTCTGCGGGGGCAAAAAGGGACAGCTAACAGAATTCGCCCGGGGGCTTGGGGCTGATGCGTCGTGGGGTATAAATTGAACTAATTTTGAGTTCGTGTTTGGTTTTTCATACGGCGAGACCAACATTTGTTTAACTTTAATTAACGTTATATAAATGAACCTAATGAAACCATAACATTTACAAATTATATTAGAGGGGGCGCCGCGACGCTTCCCAACAACAAAAAGAGGGCTAATTTAAACAACAAGCGCCCTTTTATACCGATTGTTTGCGTTCGTCTTCTTTTTTTCTTCTCCAAACAATGCGTCACCACGGTAACCGATTAGTTTATCGTTCGACGTGCATTTTAAAGTGTAAAACGAACGTGCTCGTTATAATAAAATTAAAAATCAATTAAAAAAAAATTGAAGTGAATCATTTCGTGACCGGTTTGAATGCATAATTGCGATCCGAGTCACCGTTGACATTGTGAGTCATATCTGGAAAGTGCGAAAGCCAAAAAAGAACAAAAGAGGGAGCTAACGAGAAAAGCCGAAAGTCTTTTGTTTCGGGGATTACTTTGGCGAATTTTGCGTCCTCCTCCGCCCTTTCATCTCTATTAAAGATAACATACTGCAAAAGTCGGTTTTATCTCTTTAGTTACGAGTGGCGTTTAATAATTACGGCCAACCCCTATTTAACATTCAGGAAAGACGTTATTTACTGTCAAGATTTTCGGGAACTTCTGTTGGGGAGAGGAGGAAGCGCTTCTTCCGCCTTTCTGGAGGTTCTGCTTTTTTTTCTTCGTCTTCTCTGCCGTTGGAAAGTTGGCAGAAATTTTGTCACGCAAGACTTGATCGTCGCGGAAACAAAAGTTAACCGTTAATATAACAGTTGTTTTTAAACAAAAGTCGCTCATGACTTACCGGGATTTACAAATATGTCTAAGCGAGAATCTAGTTGCTTATGTTCCACATTTTTGGCTTTGCCGTTACTTTTTTTTTCGCAAAGACGACAAGTCCTTTTAAACGTTTCGCAATACGAAGGAGAAAAAATGAGGTTAGCGGAGCGATTATTAAAAAATTATTAAGCAATCTCTTTCGACAAGTGAGCCTTGCAAAATTTTCTCGTGGACGTCAATTTTTCTGCGTAGAATTCCGAAATTTGAACAATGGAGATATTTTTAATCACATCCATTTTTTTTTAAACAAAGACAAACTGATCGTTAAACAACTTTTACGGGGAATTTTAGTTGTTTTTTATTTTTCAGTTCCCTAATAAGGAGTTTTACACTTATTTAACGATTTAAACTGTAATCGTGTGCTGAACTGTAATTATTGATCGACGTCACATCATTCTTAACGCGAACGACCTATACATTTGTATATTGAATCGCTATGCAACGGACTTAGGTTAATAATTTCAATTTTTGGAGGCCTATACGTAGTTTTTTTTTTTAATTTGGGTTTTGGGTTATATAAACAATTGAATTGAAACTGAAAAAAAAAATTGCGAGGCGCGCAACTTAAATTAAACTTTAATTTTGCGTTGGAATTTTTTTAATAGCCCCTTCGTTATAACGGCACGTAATTTACAAAGCCTTCTAGATGTTTTAAATAATTATTGTAATAATAAAAATTAGTTTTGGCGAATGAAACCGTTCCTTCGGTGAGAGGTCTCCTGTATTACAGTCTTTAATTGCAAAGTCTACTTAATACGAGCTATGCAGGCGGCCCCCTTTTCTAAATTCCACCTTAAAAAAAAAGGCGCAACATATAAAATTAATTTAAACTACAGTCGAACCTCGATAAGTTGAAGTCGGAGGGATACCAAAATTAATTTGAGTTATTAAAAAAAATTCAGTTACACACTTACGTATTACAATTAGGTCTTTGTTTTTTAAAATGATTGATAAAGTGTTTGCGGGAATACCAAAATTTTTAGCTATATCCTTTTTTCTTTGGAGTCTACGTTCCACTTCTTTTATAAGGTTAATTTTCTTCCTTATGATTAAACTTTTTAATTTTCGTTTACACTCCATGTTAATACGTAATGAATTTTATAAAAAGTATTAATTTTTTTTTAGATTTTTTGTTATTCTTTGTTACAAACTATAAAGAACGTAAAACACATTTGTTAGTCCTCGTACTCGACGAATAACTACGAAAATGAAAACTAAAATGCAAAAATAGTTTCTATTCTTGTAAAATAAACGGTAAAACCATCTTAAAATTTATAACTGTTCATAAGGCATTTAAACATAAATTAGTTTTTAAATCCAATTGAAGTGCTGCCGTCAAAACAGCTTGTAGTATAAAACCTTTTCATACAATGAACCTTTTAAGCAGCAATAACACCAAACCGACCCGTCCTTAATCCTCTCTCAGGTAGCGTAATTTTACAAAGAGTTGTAAAATTTAACTTCGAGTTATCGACATATTTACTAATGGAATTGTAAAACGCTTCGAATTAACGAAAAATTCGATTTATCGAAATTCGAGTTATCAATACAAAAAAATTAAGGTTGAGATAGGCAAATCGTGGGGAAACAGGTTCGAGTTCGAGCTATCAAAAATTCGACTTATCGGCATTCGACTGTACTTATGCGAATAAGCTAACGCAAAATCGCCACCTTTCCGTCGTCATGGCGACGCGTAGGTATTTTTCGGTGGTGTTTTTTTTGTGCGGGAAGGAAACGACATTGGGGATTTTATTGCGCCCCTAAAATTTATTATACATAACGACATAAAAAGAAAAGTATGAAAATTTGAGGGATTGGAAGTTGAGAAGCACGTCGTTTCGGCGGCGGCTTTTTATTAAAAGAAAATGCGTAAAAGATGTGCGAGTTAGGGGGCCGCGGAGGGGCCGGCGGGAAGAAATTGTAGCGCCCGATATCAATTTGAGCAAATAAACAAACAAACAGCCTTTGGGATACATCCCAACCCTTATTATAGAGAGCTTATACTCTGCAAAATTACGCGAAACTGCAAACAAGCTTTTCCTCTATTTACACAACTTCGGTCGATTTGCTTCTCCCTTTTTTTTCTTCTTTTTAAGTCGGGAATAGGGAAGGCCTCGCTTTATGTAAAACACGGCTCGGTTTTGTCGCGAAAATTCCCTTCTTAACTAGCAAAAAAATTGCCGACATTATTTTTGAATTGTTACGAGGCGACAGGGGGAAGTTCGCAACCTCAAACGTGCGCCCCCTTTTTTTTCCCTCCTCCGAGACTTTTCTCTTTTCGGTTTTTGAGGTGCTTCCTGATTCTGATGGCGAATTATTTATAAAAGTGAAACGAACTGACGTCTGTTCGGTGTTTATCTTTGCCGGACAAGTATCCGGAATTAAATGCTTAGTTTTCGCATCCCCATTGTTAGGGGATTAACGAGTCAACAGCTTCCCTTAATTCTGCATTTCTAAGCATTTATCTTTGTTATTAATTTAGACGATGTGCTCGCTTTTAAATTTAAGCTTTTTCGGAATTTATTTCGCTTTTAATTTTTAAATTCGTTTCATTGGGTTGGTTTATTGAAGTTATACTTCTTTGGGTTCGGTGAGAGGAAAATTCGATATTATGAATTTGGGGCCCCAGTTTTTAATTAAAAAATTTTTAGAAATTAAACGTTTTATTGTGAATCGTGCTTAAAATCGAGTGTGCACATTCGAGCTCAAAGTGGCACATTTTCGATCTCGGGAAAATGAAGCGCGCCGCTCCGCGTCGCGCTTCATTTGCCTCCCTCGCTCGGAAATGTGCCACTTTTCGCTCGAATGCGCACATCTTCGTATTTATTACATTTGTCTACATTATTCATCTCTCTTTCATATCACAAATTTAAATTTATTTTAGTAAATATTGATTTTGTGTTCGAAAAACGTTTTTACCATAGCAACGAGTGGAAGAGAGCGAAAAGATACGAAAATCTCTTGAAAGCGAGTGAGAGAGAACGATTAAAGTTATTCAACTGATTTTTCGTGTAATTTATTGGCCTAAATTATTGTGAATCGTGCTTAAAGCCGAGTGTGCACATTCGAGCTCAAAGTGGCACATTCCGATCTCGGGAAAATGAAGCGCGCCGCTCCGCGTCGCGCTTCATTTGCCTCCCTCGCTCGGAAATGTGCCACTTTTCGCTCGAATGCGCACATCTTCGTATTTATTACATTTGTCTACATTATCCATCTCTCTTTCACATCACAAATTTAAATTTATTTTAGTAAATATTGATTTTGTGTTCGAAAACCGTTTTTACCATAGCAACGAGTGGAAGAGAGCGAAAAGATACGAAAATCTCGTGAATGCGAGCGAGAGGGAACGATTAAAGTTATTCAATTGATTTTTCGTGTAATCCATTGGCCTAAATTATTGTGAATCATGCCTAAAGCCGAGTGTGCACATTCGAGCTCAAAGTGGCACATTCCGATCTCGGGAAAATGAAGCGCGCCGCTCCGCGTCGCGCTTCATTTGCTTCCCTCGCTCGGAAATGTGCCACTTTTCGCTCGAATGCGCACATCCTTGTATGCAACGCGTTTGTTTGTTTTTTTTTTAATTAAAAACTGAAATAAAGTTTTATGGATTTTTGAGTTTAATTGCATTCAAACAGGTTGGGTGTTTTTTGATGAAAGTACGGTCCTGTACATTTTATTAAATATTTTTAGACAATAAATTATTTATTGTGAATCGTGCTTAAACTCGTATGTACACATTCCCCGCGTTAATTGAATTTGTCAATATTAATGATTTCTTTGAAATCAAAACAAAAAAAAAATTAACAATTAATTTACGTAAAAGAATTTATTAGTTTTTAAAAGTAACTGTTCAATTTATGCATATTTAGTTTTGATTTTGAAAATTATATTCTTAAACAAAAAATCGTTTAAAAGTTTTACATTTTCGATTAAATTAATGCGACCATCGATTCTGTAAGGGTAGCTAGAAATTTTTAATTATTTTTCTGGCTTATTATAAACTTCAATAAATATCTTCTATTAAATAGGTTAGCCAAATTTTAAAATTTATTTTTTTGAACAAAAAATTGTTTAAAAATTTTACATTTTCGTTTAAATTATTGCCACCCTAGTTTTATTAGGGGTGACTACAATATTTTAATTATTTTTGTCGCTTATTATAAACTTTAATAAATAACTTCCATTAAATAGTTTAGCCAAAATTCAAAAATTATTTTTTAGAACAAAAAATCATTTAAGTTTTACATTTTCGATTAAATTAATGCCACCCTCGATTCTGTAAGGGTAGCTAAAATTTTTGAATTATTTTTCTGGCTTATAAACTTCAATAAATAACTTCCACCAAATAGTTTAGCCAAATTTGCAAATTTCGAAAATTATGTTTTTGAACAGAAAATAGTTTAAAAGTTTTACATTTTCGATTGAATTAATGCCGCCCTAGCTTTATAAGGGGTGGCTAGAATTTTTAAATTATTTTTCTGGCTTATTATAAACTTCCATCAAATAGTTTAGTGAAATTTGCAAATTTCGAAAATTATGTTTTTAACCTGAAACCATTTAAAAGTTCTACAATTTTCCTAAAGTTATTGCCTCCCCACGCGATGTTAATTTAATATGAAAATGACACATTTTTTTCTATTAAAAAGGAACAAATGGCATCAATACGAAATTGAACTATGTTGAACATTGAAATTTCGTGATTATTTAAAAAAAAATTAAAATTTAATTAGGAGGCTTTAACCTTATGAAAAATAACAATTATTAGGGGTACTTGTGAATTTCCTCCTTCAATACAAATGTCAATAGAGCGTAGAAAAAAAATAGACGTTTCAAACGCAGCACCCTATTAAAATATATTTTGCAATATAAAAGTCAGTATTAAAGGGGTATTCTGGTCCAGAGGCATAAATTTTGGGCGTTTTGTTGAGCTTTATATAAAAGAAACAAAAACCATATCTACCATTTATTGTTGTTACAATATATTTATTGATATTTTGAAAATATACAAAAAAAATGAAAATTAAATAAATTATAAGCTGGCAACGTAAGGACTAAAAAAGAGTGGGGGGGGGTGCAGGTCGACACTATTGCAACCCTTCTAGTCATCTAAAACAAAATTTAAAAAAAAATTATTTAATATTATTAATACAGTTGAACCTCGATAAGTAGAAGTTGGAAGGAACTAAAAATAATTCGATTTATCAAGAATTCGAGTTATCGATATAAAAATATGAACGTTGAAATACGCAAGTCCTAGGGAAACATCTTCGAGTGATCAAAAATTCGACTTATCGAGGTTCGACTTATGGAGGTTCGGCTGTATTTTTTTTTAAATAGTGTTCATTAACCGCTCTTTTATAATTGCTTTCTTAAACCGACATTTTTTTTCGTTTTGTGATGTAAAAAAGGAAATATTTACAATTTAAAAATCCATAGCGTGCTACCATATAGTTCTACCTATACATAAACGCAAGATATGCAACATAACACGTGATTATATTTAATTTAGCAACGCCGAAGAAGTATAACTTCTAACGCACCGCTTTTATTTGTAATTGTTTTCATACCCGTCACAGACGAAAAAAATACATCCAATTTCCGCGCCCCATAAACCAACTCCACGTCATCTTTCTTTCCGTTAAAAGACACCATAAGAAATAGTGCCCCTTCGTTCGAAATAAGCCGCAATAAGCATACATCCTTGTAATTAATATAAAACCTCCCTTTTCTATTAAATCCCCCTTAAATTCGGCGCCGCTTTAAAATATCTCGCAAATATCGCATGCATCGAAGTTGGCCGGATTTAAAAGCTTACCCCGTTTTAATTTACCTTAGCATTTATTTCGAAACCCCGGATAATATCGCCTTGAGCAAATCTCAAGCTCATTTCGCATTCCTCGTTCTATTTTTTTGCTAAAATAAAAGGGAATATTAATAATTTAAGCAGGAATTACTTGGGATGCATGACTGCTCCATTAATCGTGGCGGATTCTTTAAATTTGCAAAGTCAAACAGCCCCCTTGATCGATAGTTAATGGAACTCGGGGAAACCCTCGGGCTGACATTGTAACAGACACCATTCGTACACATCCCCAGTGGCGTACCCTAAAGCGAAAGATCCGGGAGTAGCAAGGAAGTAATAACAAGCAACTTTCCACTACGACTTCCGATCCGAACGATAACGATCAAAAGTTTGAGCCCCCCATATTATTTAAAACGATATCAAAGATGGCTTTTGCTTGCTCGTAAAGTTTGCGACGTAATTAAATTTTATCTCCTTCCAACTTTAACGTAAATATTAACAAAGTAAACGTACCTTCTGCGAAATCTGATTTGGTACTGAAGCCATTTGCCTAAATTAATGCCAAACTTTGACGTCGGAAAAAATTCAACCGAAAGAAAAGCCCCGCTACCAACCTAAAAGGAAAACGGACCAAATCCGAAACAGAAGGCAATCAGGTTTTCTTTTCGCAATTTCGCACAAACAATTATTCTGAGACATTTTCCACCGCTTACGTTGATCAGCAATTTTATTAAATTAACAAGGCTGGGAACTAAAGCCCTATAATTTTTGTGGGGGCGGTGGAAGGGGGAGGATTTATGAAATTTGCGGGGAACACTAATTGATATTAATTAAGCCCAACTCTGAAGGTTACAGTTTCCTTCTACACACACACACACACTTTTGTTTTTTGGGAAAACAAAAGATTTGATCGTAGAATGAGAATCGTAATTTTTTGAGCTTTTGTTCGGGCGATGGACGCGCCATCTGGCGTCTTTCAGTAAGCAAGAAACACGCTGAAACATCCAATATCATTTCGGAGATAATGGAGTGTCACTAATCACGGCCAACTTAACACCAATCATTAACTTTAGCCGAGTTATTAAAGATATTAATATCGTCCCTTAGAAGACGACGCCGCCGCCCGACGCCCGCTTTTTTTTGAAAAATAACCCTTACTTTATTATTCGACGAAGTGACATCGGAATTAATCAAGAAAATTTAATTTTTTTGCCGCAGCGGAATGAGGTTGGCGCTCCTGTCGCTCGGCGGATTTTTCTTATTGTTGTTGGCGCTCGTTGTTTCTACGACGACGCCACTGACTTATTGCGGTTAGCTTACTGTTGTAGCGAACTAAAACTAGAGCAACTTTGTATTTGATGACAGAAGGGAGCAACCACTTTCATTTGTCACAATGTCGGCGGTGGTGGCAGTACTGCTGATGTTTTCTCCAAATACGAAAGGGTTTAAAAACTTTTTTGCCCCCGTTCCCACCCATTTGCTACGCCACTGATTGCCAACGAAAAAAAAAGTTGTTAGTTATTCAATTCAAAGGAAATAATTTCGATGTAATCGGTCAGGGGCGGAGGTGCGCGGCGGGTCGGTGTAAGAAGAGGGTGTTTGAAGGTGCGTGCGTGGCAAATGAAAGTCGGGGTAATGTTTTTGTCGTTACAAATGAAATATCGATCGGTTTCCGTTCGTTTTTGCTAAACTCGGTCGTGTTTTGTACGGTTTCGGAGTTTGGGGAACAAATGGCACACTTGGCAAGCGATTAAAAACAATTTAGAAACTGCGGGCGCCGCTCAAAAGAGAAACAAAAAAAATAAGAGGCGAATTGCTTGTAAATATGAGGAGTTTGCGGTTCGTTACAAGCCTTTCGGGACTTACAGTAAAACCTCAATTATCCGGACCTCGGTTGTACGGATTCGCGATTATTCGGATTGTCAACGGCGTTCGGGCTCGTTGCGAAAATTAAACCTAGGCATTTCTTAGTAAATATTTTATTTTGTATTTCGCACTAAACAGTGTTTTTTTTTTGCTTTATTGATTTTAAGATAATGTGCGACTGTTTTATTTAGTGATTAATATTTGTTGGGTTTTTTGTGAACATATACCCAATAATTTGACCAAGTTTTTTTCCTTTTACAATGAGACGCTTTGTAGTCGTGCTTAAAACCGTGTGTGCACATTCGAGCTCAAAGTGGCACATTCCGATCTCGGGAAAATGAAGCGCGCCGCTCCGCGTCGCGCTTCATTTGCCTCCCTCGCTCGGCAATGTGCCACTTTTCGCTCGAATGCGCACATCCTCGTATTTATTGAATTTTGGAAATTAAACTTTCTTTACAATCAACAATTTTCAATTTATTTCAGTAAATATTGATTATATATTCAAAAAACGTATTTTTACCATAGCAATGAGTGGGAGAGAGCGAAAAGATACAAGAAACGCATAAGTATGAGTGAGAGGGAATGATAAAAATTGTTTACTACTTATTTGTTACCAAAATTATTGTGAATCGTGCTTAAGACGGAGTGTGCACATTCGAGCTCAAAGTGGCACATTCCGATCTCGGGAAAATGAAGCGCGCCGCTCCGCGTCGCGCTTCATTTGCCTCCCTCGCTCGGAAATGTGCCACTTTTCGCTCGAATGCGCACATCCTCGCACTTATTGGATTTTCCTATATTATTATTATATTCTTCAATTCAAAAAATTAAAAAACGAATAAATTAGATCTATTTGTTGTTTGAAAAAGGTTAGATATTTTATTCCTTTTGATAAGTTATCATGGTGCTCTTCCGCACGCCTAATTGTAGCGAGCTTGATAAAAATATTTTCAGGTGTACTTTTGAATGTTTACTAATTTGCATTTTTGATTAATTAAAATTGTCTATATGGGTGATTCTCAGATAACTGTGATTTTTCATGTCCAGTATTTTATTTATCATCCAACATAGTTTTTTCTTATTAATAAGTCATTAATATCATAAATCTGATTATTGTCTTCAATTTACATTAGATATTGGAACATAAGTGGTCTTAGATTATTCATAACTGGAAATGTCAGTACCGTGGCATGTCCGATTCTCATTTTTCATACTAAATGTAAAAATTTCCATTGATATTTGTTTTGTAATTTATAAGTTACTTCTCATAACTTAAGTCTAATATATACTCCATTAAATTATATTGCAATTATACGAAAATAATGTTTGGTAAAAAAAATAATCGTCTTTGATTTGTGTCCGGGAATTTTATTCAATTTTTAAGTTTGAAATATTTCCCGCCTAATCGCCATCTTAATTTAGTTTCGTACACTTCTTCTGGCAGCATTTTTAGGAGGGACTATTTGTGCAACGTTTACATCTGTGTATTTATTTTGAAGTTTCAAAAATATAATTAAAGTAATTTGTTTTATTTTGAAAAAGATAAGTCATAAAATTGCATGTCAGTACCGTGGTATTGAAATTTACGGTTATCAATACGACGTTTGAACTAATTATAGTAAATTTGTATTTAATTTACGTAAACAATGGAAATTATTTAGGAAATTATTTTATTTATCCGCATTATAAAGTTAGGCCAATTATAAATTCAAATGTCAGTATCGTGGATGTCAGTACCGTGGCAAAAATAAAAAATAACTTTTTAATTTATTTTTTCCTCAATGTTTTAACTTATTTATGTATTTAACTGTTATAGTTTTGTTAAAAAATTTTCACAGAATAACAATTGAATGTAAATTTTGCAAAAAAACAAAAAAAACTGGCGCTCAACATGTAGCAACACAGGGCTTTCTAAATCGTGGTCTAGCAGAATTTTGGCCAAGTATTAATGTGCCAGACCAATTCTATTCAAAAGAGGGATAAAAAACAGAAGTTTTGACGTTTAATTTTTTCTTATACCTTATACAGAAAATTTATCATTGCAATAAATATTTTGAGAGTAGTCTGGCAAACAGTTGTGTCAAGAATAGGGGCGCCAGACTTAAATTTTTATATTCTACTGATCGAAACTTTTTCGAATAGTAAAACATTGTAAATACTTATGTCTTATACATCATTTTTACAAAAAATGAAGAAAAAAATATTATAAAAAAAAACAGTTGGACAAATTACAGATCGCCGGACAGTTGGTTTATTTTTCGTCGAATATCTAAAAAGTAATGAAGTCCATTTTGTACTTATTCTGATTCACCACCCTTTTAACGGTCGCCGCTTGGACTATTATATGTCAGTACCGTGGCATTAATTTTTTCAAATTTTGTCATAGTTTTCGTTTTGTTGTAGTTGTAGTAGAACTACAGCACAGGCTTAGTTCTGCGTATAATTGGAGACAGATAACACGCGTTTTAAAACATTTTTTATTTCAAAAAAATTTTAGTTATAAAAATCACAGTTATCTGGGAATCACTCATGCGCACTTTTAAGCGAAAACTTTTTCCGAATAGAAAATTTGATTTGTAGGATTTGTTATTAATATAGTCGAATCCAATTAACACGAGGATGTGCGCATTCGAGCGAAAAGTGGCACATTTCCGAGCGAGGGAGGCAAATGAAGCGCGACGCGGAGCGGCGCGCTTCATTTTCCCGAGATCGGAATGTGCCACTTTGAGCTCGAATGTGCGCACTCGGTTCTAAGCACGATTCACAATAAATTAGACACAAAATTAATTCAATAATTTTAATCGTTTCCTCTCGCTTGCCCCGACAAGATTATCGTATCTTCTCGCTCTCTTCCACTCATTTGCTATGGTAAATACGTTTTTTGAATAGAAAATTAATATTTACTAAATTAAATGTAAATTTTTGATTTGAAATAGCGCAGGACAAATTAGACAAATCCAATAAATGCGAGGATGTGCGCATTCGAGCGAAAAGTGGCACATTTCCGAGCGAGGGAGGCAAATGAAGCGCGACGCGGAGCGGCGCGCTTCATTTTCCCGAGATCGGAATGTACCACTTTGAGCTCGAATGTGCGCACTCGGTTCTAAGCACGATTCACAATAAATTAGACACAAAATTAATTCAATAATTTTAATCGTTTCTTCTCGCTTGCCCCGACAAGATTATCGTATCTTCTCGCTCTCTTCCACTCATTTGCTATGGTAAATACGTTTTTTGAATAGAAAATTAATATTTACTAAATTAAATGTAAATTTTTGATTTGAAATAGCGCAGGACAAATTAGACAAATCCAATAAATGCGAGGATGTGCGCATTCGAGCGAAAAGTGGCACATTTCCGAGCGAGGGAGGCAAATGAAGCGCGACGCGGAGCGGCGCGCTTCATTTTCCCGAGATCGGAATGTGCCACTTTGAGCTCGAATTTCGCACTCGGTTCTAAGCACGATTCACAATAAATTAGACACAAAATTAATTCAATAATTTTAATCGTTTCCTCTCGCTTGCTCCGACAAGATTATCGTATCTTCTCGCTCTCTTCCACTCATTTGCTATGGTAAATACGTTTTTTGAATAGAAAATTAATATTTACTAAATTAAATGTAAATTTTTGATTTGAAATAGCGCAGGACAAATTAGACAAATCCAATAAATGCGAGGATGTGCGCATTCGAGCGAAAAGTGGCACATTTCCGAGCGAGGGAGGCAAATGAAGCGCGACGCGGAGCGGCGCGCTTCATTTTCCCGAGATCGGAATGTGCCACTTTGAGCTCGAATGTGCACACTCCGCTTTTCGCCACGATTAACAATGATCAATTCACTTTAAAAAAATTCAAGTAATTCTAAAACCGTAGTTGCGCTCTCAAAATGTTTCCTTTGGGCTTCGCCTATTTTTCATAATTTTACACTTTTTTCATTTCGAAATTGCCATGAAATTAATTCGTATTTAAATAAGGGGGCAAGATTTAAATTCTTGTGAGGATTTCTTAATATTTGGTATCGTAATTGACAATTTTTGGAAACGGGATTTTTTGACATCCCGAATGATTGCTTGGGGACAACGGGACAAATGATCTGAAAACGGAAAAATCCCATGCAAAACAGGAAGTATGGTCACATTATACATATATAGCTAAAATTCGTTTTTTTCTATACATTTAATTAACCGAATGGGCTGCAACAATAATTAGTCCCGATAACCGAGGTTCCACTGTATTTCTTTGAGCCACTCTTCAAGCCCTTTTTCTCTTTGAACTTTGGGCCCAAAAACAAACAAATAACGCAATCTTTATGGCGCGAAGAGGAGGAAAAAGTTAAATAACAAAAAGGGAAAATATTAGAAATTAGTAGAGGCGCGTTTATCATTTTTATGGGCCGTTTTAATTTTCGCACAAAGGCTCGATTATTCGGCGAAGGTTTTGTAATTCCCGAGGGATTAAACGAATAGCAGGAAATTGTGCTATCGTTTAGGAACATTACTTTATATCGCTTTCTCCCTCTCGAAGATGCTTTACGAGCCGTTTTTGTTAACATTCGGTTTTCTCGACGCTTAAAAAAAAATATAATAAAGCGCCCCTCGTCGCCGAAAATCGCTCCCCCGAAAAACGATTTTCAATTTATTAAGATCGACGATTTATTTCAGTTAAAAAGCGATTTGCTTAGAAAATTATTCGGCCGGATTAGTAATTGAGTTTTTGTGCGCGGAAATTAATTTTTGCGACGCCAATGCTCGAGGAGCGACGTTCCACAATCCTCATTATTTTCCATTAAGTCTTAACCTCAAATTAGGGGCACCGCGCGCTTCGAGGACCCGCTCGCATCGAATCGTCCGACCTCGACGAAATACATTTCGGAAAAGGGCGAAGGGATGGATTTTTGAATCGTAAATAAAATCGGAGATTTTCTCCCGAAAAAGGAAAATCCTTCATAAAAATAAAACGGGGGAAGAAAAGAATAACCGATTCGGCTTTTCGGCAGATGTATAAAAAGTCTTCGGGATACAATATAATAAGGGCGTCTTTTTATGCTTATAACCTTCTCTTATATGCGTAAAATTTCATTTTTTTATATGTATGTATGGGGCGCGAGCCCTCGTATATTTTTATACCAGTCTTCGCACTTCATTGTCCTCCAATTTCTCGAGGACCGAACCTTATGAAAACCAAACGAGCCTTTTGGATAAAAAAATACTTATCCCACGAATTCGGTAAATGTCTTTAAAAAAAGGTCCACCCTCGAAAACTCTTAGCGGGGAAATATTTTTCTATATCGTCGGCTTTTGCTCGCGCGTGATTTCCATACCAAAGATTTGCCACTTGTATCGAGAGTGGGGGAAAAGAGAAATAAACAATTATCGTTAGCAACGCTGATGACGTAGTGTGACGTCACATCACTCTTAATGCGAACGTCCTATACCATAGAGCGAGGTTAATAAAACTTCCCGATGGAAATCGATGCAGCAAACAGATATAACTTTTGTTTATCTTCCAAGCAAGTAAAAATAAAGCGCTCCCATAAATTACAAACCCAAACTAAAGATGGCGCGCGTCTAATAATTCAAAAGGAATTTCGACACCGATAACTCTATAAATCAACAATTAAAGTCCTGACCAAAGCCAAAACTAAGATTATCGATTGTAATACACACGCCCCCCGCCTCCCGCATCGCCTCCACCGACCCCACAAACACCTCTCGCTGATCTAAACAACGCCACAAACTTCTAAAATCCATTAATAAATCACAAAACGTTCGTTCATTATTCAAATCGCCTTTGCGATTTGTTCGAATTATGTAAAGCAACCCTTGGAGGTGGCGGCCGGGGTTGATGTTCGCGGTCGAGTGCATTTCAGGTATTTTTTCCAAAGCTTCTCCGCTCTTCCGCTTCGAAATTTTATTATTTTCAACTACACACACTTCAAAGGCCTACTACAATATTTAAATTTTTTTCCGCTTCTCCAAAAACTGATATTTTGTTCGAAACCGACTCGCCCCCTCCCCGTCGCCCCTTTCGCGGCCAAACCGAAGTACAATCTAAAATTCAAATTTCCTCATAAAATATACAAAACATAAAAAGGGTGGTGGGGGGGGATCCCTCAAATTATTTTAACACACAATTCATCGGGATTTTACCCCCCTTTTCGCCCCTAATATAATCGAGTGTGGCGTTTAACGGCGATGCCACTTTTTTTTTTAATTAAAAGAAAAAAATTGGGTATGTTTCAAAAAGGAGATGAAAGCGTGAGTGTTGTTTTCGCGTCGCGAAAAAAAAATAAATCAAAGACGTGGCGCCGATTAATTTTTTTTAAGCACCAGCGCCCCCTTTGAGCTCGCGTAATGAGTTCTTTTTCTTTGTTAGAATATTTAAATTAACTCTTCCGCATTCCTTTCGCCCCTGTCGGAGTTTTCGGGTTCGTTTGTTAGAAATTAGCGCGGAAGTAAGCTTTGGAAGCAATAAATTAGAGAAAAAAAAAGGTGAGAGAGAATAACTTGATTACGAAATTAAAGCGCCAAGAATAGGGACAAATAGAGGGAAATGGGACCCCTAATATCGCGCGGAAAGCAGTAAACAAACAAAAGGTAAAATCGGCAACTCGTAATAAAGCGGGGGGCAGGTGAATGGCGGCGGCGGCGGCGGTGCTAAACTTGAGGATAATTTAGTTCTAATATAGGAGAGATAGTATAGTTTTAATATAAGGCCCTCGTAATATATCGTCCAAGTTGGCTGCGACTCGACGCCAGAATTGATGTCACACTCAGGTGAATTATTAACAACCCCCAGATTGCCGTTTCCGTCTCCTTCCCGCTCGTTAAAAGGCTCTAAAAGAGTTTGCCGCGCGTTACCAACCTCTCACCTCTAAAAGAACCGCTTCAATTTTATTTGTTTATTTCATATCGCAACTGTTTATTTTTTTTCTATTTAAAACAAATGACATTAACTTTCATTCGCAACAAACGAAAGTTGCGACTCGTTCCCACGAGATTCAATTATAAAAAAAAAACAATTACAATAAAATAATTAAAGAACGATAAAATAAAAAAATGAATGCGCCTTTGTTTATGAATATTTATCAATTTTATTTGTTTGTTTATGTGTTTGATTCGATTTCATGGGTGACTGGGACCGTTTTAATATTTAATAAATCGCGGAAGTAAAAGGAAAACGACGCGTAACTTTGGAGGGAAAGTTCGGCGTCGTCGCGGTATACAAATTATGTTAAAGACGTCGAGGAGGAGGGGGCGGCAACCACTAATTCCTGCTAATCGTACTCGTGCCCCTATTAATCTAGAGTGTGTAGGATTAGGACTCTTCTTGCGTATAATCGCCATAGATAAAGCACTTATCCTTAAAGCGTTACGCCACATTTTCTTTGTCTGCTCCTTTTCGCCAGAAATTTAAATAAATCATGTTCGGGGTCATAACTTGTTGGATTATTGTACCGCAGATTAACTCCACTTAATCGTGCGGCTTCGGAAATTAGAAGTCGATTTTCCGAAATCGAATTTTTGAAATTTAAGAAAAATATAATAATAAGGTAACGGACCCAAATAAGGCCCACCTTGCGTTTATAAACGCATAATTAATAGGTTTTTGAAAAAATGCATCAATACTTCGTAATCAAAATGTTTATTTATATTAAACTTGAAAATAGAAGTAACAATCTTTCTTTTGTAACAAAAGAAGGAACCTTGAGTAAATATAAAAAATATGTCAGTTGGGCCTTATTGGGGAACCCTAATATTATTATTATATTTGTATTAAATTATTATTAGTGTTATTAAACTTAAAATAATAATATATTTGGTTATAATTTGATATTTTTAATAAAAATTGACTTGTAAATTTTTAACAACTTTTAGTTGAGTTTTTTTATATTTATCTCTAAACAGTCTTCTGAACAATAAAATGCTTTGTCTGCGTCTGTAAGAACATTATTATTTTCAAATAAACTTAAAACTGAATATGTTACAAATAAGACCCACAAGGTTTTTTAGAGGGCCTTATTAGGACATATACATGTAATAGAAAAATTTGTCACATAACATATACTGATAGGATGGCTTTGAAATACATATAGGAGGGTTAGTAAACATATAATAAACAAACAAAAGAAAAACTAGACGACGCATGCATACAGTTAAAAATACTCATCCTTTTGGCTTCAGAAATTTTATAAAATCTAGCGGCACTTTGCGTTGTAGTACGTTCGCCGCTGCAAGTTCTAACATGCTCAAGACACGGGGCTCTCGTTATGCAATTGTGCGTAAGTTATGGTCCCGTACATTAATACGAGCTTTAGCGATGATTCGAATTCAGAAAGCGGGAAATTTGAAAACTAGGGCTTATTGGGCACCAGGCCTTATTTGGATCAGCTACCTTAGAAAGTTTTGTTGTAAATAAAACAAAGCAAAATATGCGAAAATTAATGTAAAAAAATTGAATAAATACGAACATAAAATCAATACTTACTAAACTAAATTTAATTTTTTGATTTGAAAGAGCGAAAGATAAAGTAGACATATCTAATAAGTACCAAAATGTGCGCGTTCGAGCGAAAAGTGGCACATTTCCGAGCGAGGGAAGCAAATGAAGCGCGACGCGGAGCGGCGCGCTTCATTTTCCCGAGATCGGAATGTGCCACTTTGAGCTCGAATGCGCACACTCCGTTTTAAACACGATTCACAATGAATTAAGCCAATAGATTAGACAAAAGACTAGTTAAATGATTTTAATCGTTCCCTCTCGCTCGCATTCACGAGATTGTCCTATCTTTTCGCTCCCTTTCGCTCATTGCTATGGTAAATTCGTTTTCGAACATAAAATCGATATTTTGTCAAACTAAAATATAAATTCATAATTTGAAAAAGCGAAGCATAAAGTAGACAAATCCAATAAATACAAGGATGTGCGCATTCGAGCGAAAAGTGGCACATTTCCGAGCGAGGGAGGCAAATGAAGCGCGACGCGGAGCGGCGCGCTTCATTCCGAGATCGGAATGTGCCACTTTGAGCTCGAATGTGCGCACTCGGTTTTAAGCATGATTCACAATAAATTAAGCCAATAACTTGGACGTCAAATTGATTGAATAACTTTAATCGTTCCCTCTCGCTTTCCCCGACAAGATTATCGTATCTTCTCGCTCTCCTCCACTCGTTGCTATGGTAAATACATTTTTTGAATAGAAAATTCATATTTATTAAATTAAATGTAAATTTTTGATTTGAAGGTGCGTAAGACAAATTAGACAAATGTAATAAACACGAGGATGTGCGCATTCGAGCGAAAAGTGGCACATTTCCGAGCGAGGGAGGCAAATGAAGCGCGACGCGGAGCGGCGCGCTTCATTTTCCCGAGATCGGAATGTGCCACTTTGAGCTCGAATGCGCACACTCGGTTTTAAGCACGATTACCAAGCGTCCCGTTTTAACAAGAAAAAAATTGGTCGCGTTAGTTATACCCCACCTCGTACACGGAAGGTTAAATTTTAAATAAATTAAACGGTTTTTCCAGCCCTTCCCCCTCGCTCGAAATGGAAAAAAATAGTGGCAATTAATTTTGATTGCAAATAAATTTTATTAATCGTCTACGAAAGGAGGCCATTTTGTGCTGGGAGCCCAATTCCAAAATCAATATTTTTATTCGAAGCCCCACGATGACCCCCTATTGTACCTAGAATAAAAAGAAAGTCGTTGAGGGCAATTAAAAAAAAATCAAAATTAGTGTCGCGAAGGAAATTTATTAAATTAATTTTCAAAAATACGAAAAATTGACTCATTGCGCCCCCTAGTGCTTGAAATTGTTTCTTATCGTTTATTTTGCCATTGCAACGTCGACGTTAGGCGTACCCCTTTGTCGCGACAAAATTTCAAATTTATTCTCGCATAAGAAGTTTCACTTCCCAAATAAAACAGTTAAACTTCTCCCATCAAAAAGCACCCCCGATAGTTTTAAAACACTTTATTGAGTCGATCTCGCCGCTATTATCTCCTCGAAACCGCTCTCTTCGATCGCGGTCCCTTCTTCAAACGTCGAGATTTTAATAAAAAGCGGCCCCCAGCCCGCTTTAATTATGACGTCGAAAGTAAATAAAGAAATAACACGAAAATACTTTCTTATCCTCGATTTTATTAAAACGGAGATGGTAAAACGTTCGATTAAAGTAGGCCACATTTCTCATCTTCGACGGAGCTAATAATTGTGAGTGCTCGAATTTTATATTATTTCGCCCCTCGCGGAGTGTTTTCATAAAATATCACCCCTCTTCCACTTGTTGATGGCGGCCGATCCTCCTGCTGGGACATTCTTAAGCTTTCGCAGCTTCGAGACGTAGCAATTAATTAAAATCTACAAACCACGGCCATCTCTAATTGCGATCGCGCATTATCGTCCCCCTTCCTTTTTTTACGAAAAAGTTGCGAACGCTTCGCACCCCCTCGAAAAACGTGCCGTGCGCCCGCAAATTAAGCAGGACGACTCGTTAATTTTTTTCTCTCTCGATGGCACGTGCTTCGTTACGCCGCATTTTTTTTTTACAAATTCTGAATACGGATCTGTGCACAATTATGACGAAAACACTCGCAGCCACACACACACACACCCCCCCGCGGGCTTACGTATTTGCGACATCGCAGCGGGGAAGAAGCATAATTGGATTTGTGGCAAAAAAGCGGATTTTTTTTTTGTTGTGATGCGAATGCTTAATTAAGTCACACCTGCTTCTCGGCGAAAAGTGATTTCGTCGACTTTTGCATCGGAGTGTATCCGAGGAAAGCTTTCACGTTCTCGGTTTACAGAGCTTTAAGCTCGGCCCGAGCTTTTACACTACAATGGCATTCGTTTTAACGCTTTCTTAATGCTTTCCGTAATTTTTTCTTTTGCTCGCAGCGAATATGGGAAAAGGGCGTCGCGCGCGCTACGCAAATTTCTATTTTATGTTTGTGTGGAGCGCGATTTTATAAGAGAAATTTTAAAGGGGGGGGGGCGCTTAAAAGTTGGAGGGTGGTTGTAAAGGGCAGCGGAAAAAAAAAGCGGAAAAATTGTTGAAAAATGTTTGGTTACGCTTAAAAAAGAAGGGAAGGCATTAAAGGGGTGGAAAATGTACAATTTTTTTTGAACAATTTTATGTGAAAAAATACATTTTTCGAAAATTGCACGTTCGGCCGAACCGTTGCATCGAAGTTGTATATTTAATAAATAAAAATGAATGCGGCCCCCGAAGTAGCCACTTCATCTTAAGTCGGCACGAAAAAGAAAAACACTAATGATTTTAATTTTATTTTTCAATTTTTTTAATTTACCGCGTTTTTTTTCGATCAATTTTGGAGCTATACAAAAATTATTATTTTGTTTTCTCGTAAAATAAAAGAGATATGTTCCCCCAGAGTCACCGATTTCTTTTAAATCGACTCAAGAAAGACGAAAATAATTTTAATTAATTTTTTCCGCTTGACAAAACGACAATCGCAAAGCACCGCCCGAACAGACCTCGTCGACAAGCTCCGACGTGGAAATGCGACGTCACTAAAACACACTCGATTCCCAAAGCATCGCGCTAAACTAACATAAGCCACGTTTTAAGTAAGCTTCCGACAAAATCGATGCTTGTCGCCGTAGGCCTTACCCAATCAGAAGTCGATTAATCGCAGGTGTGTCGTGACGTCAAACGCCGGGAATTAAAACGCGCTATTCGCATTGATTTTAATGAAATTTTGTGTTTGCGATGAATGGCGAGCCAGAGAAATATAGTTTGACTCGAATTTTGGCGCAACGCTCGCACACTATACAAATTTAACGTCGGAAAATTGAATAAAATTAATTCTTTGTACACATTGCTTCCAAAAAATTGTATAATTTGATTATTTAATAACAAATAAAAATGGCAGATTGTTGGTTTATAAACGAAAACGGATGGGTTTTATTTTTCATCAAAATCAACATAATTTAAATGCGGATAATTCTGTTCCCTCTTTGTATTTATTTTAGATAACTTAAAAAAATTGTTTTTTGAAGTTATACTTCTTTTGGCGTGTTGTGAGTAATATTTTCGCAGGCAACGGAAGTTGCGCGCGCACAGCTCGCGAAAATGAAGAAAACGAATAAATTATTGTGATTCGTGCTTAAAACCGAGTGCGCACATTCGAGCTCAAAGTGGCACATTCCGATCTCGGGAAAATGAAGCGCGCCGCTCGCGTCGCGCTTCATTTGCCTCCCTCGCTCGGAAATGTGCCACTTTTCGCTCGAATGCGCACATCCTTGTGTTTATTACATTTGTCTAATTTGTCTTAGGCACCTTCAAATCAAAAATTTACATTTAATTTAATAAATATGAATTTTTATTCAAAAAATGTATTTACCATAGCAATGAGTGGAGGAGAGCGAGAAGATACGATAATCTTGTCGGGGCAAGCGAGAGGGAACGATTAAAGTTATTCAATCAATTTGACGTCTAAGTTATTGGCTTAATTTATTGTGAATCATGCTTAAAACCGAGTGCGCACATTCGAGCTCAAAGTGGCACATTCCGATCTCGGGAAAATGAAGCGCGCCGCTCCGCGTCGCGCTTCATTTGCCTCCCTCGCTCGGAAATGTGCCACTTTTCGCTCGAATGCGCACATCCTCGTATTTATTGAATTTGTCTATTTTATCCTTTGATCTTTCACGATTTTTCGTTTAATTTATTTGCTTAATTACATTAATAATAATTTGGCGTAAGCTCCTTCAATCAAAAATTTAAATTTGATTTTCCAATACGAAGCATTTCGTCAAAATTTCTCGCCGAGAATAGTGGTCGTAACAGAACGCGCCCGATACGATGCGTGCTGTATAGTGCGAATACGTCAGACGTAAAAGCGGTTAAGAACATTTTGCCGAACCGATACGCTACGTGCTTTGAAACGGTTTATACATGAGGTTACGAATCCACCTTTAGAGTGCTTATTACGGAAGTTGGTTGGGCTTATATGTGTGTCTCGGTATCAGTATCCGTGCTTCCAGGACGATATAGATTGTCCTTATCATGCTATCAAGGTAATGTAAGATGGATGTTTCTCGAACGCGTGCTTATATTAATGTATCGCGTTTGCTTACATTAATCTCTCGCGTTCGATTAAATTAATCCATCGCGTTTGTTACAATTTAATTTATTACTAACGAACAAGTTTTTAAATATGCTCATTTAAAGAAAAAAAATATATTGTATTTTTAAAATGCCTATTTAAATGCGTATTCAGAATTATTCTTTTCGAAAAAAAAACGTGGTCATAAGTAACAAAAGTTTTCAAAATTTGATACGTTTATGGGCGCGACGTTGTAGTGTCAAGTTATTTATGTTTATATTTATATATGGGGGGTTCTATTCTAACTGTGATTTTTTGTGTCCTATACTGTTTGCTCTCACTGGTCATACATTATAAATCTAATAATGAAGTTTTTGTATCAATACGATTATCATGAACATATTTCATCACGTTTTTTGTATAATATAAATTGCAGTCCAAAGAAAACTTGCAATATCACACTTAAATGTCAGTACCGTGTCATGTCCTTTTCTAGAATTTACGTATAAATCGGTTATTTTTTTTGTTTTAATAAATAATTCAGACCAATTAACTGATAAATCTTAACGTATATAATCAAACTTAAAAGAAATTAACAAATTTTTTTAATACATCAATTTAAGATTGAATTCCGGCTTAATAACTTTTGTCCTCAGATTTAAGCAAATTTTTAAATTTGAATGTGTATGACTCGTGCGCCATTTACCTCGAAATTAATGAAACAACTAATAAGCCATATTGAAAGTACGTTAACTGAGTTACGTTCACAAATATCACACAAGTGAAATTCTCAAGCGAGTTTGTGTCATTTTAAAACTCAATTTTTAAAAGATGATGTCATAAATTTACTTGTCAGTACCGTGGCATTGGTAAACTTAATTAACGATTAATTTTTTTCATCATAAGTAATGAATTTCTGTACTTATTACTAGCCTAAATTATAGGGTAATAGGATATTATCAAATTCATAATCAAAAAATTACAGTTGCTATTTTAATTTAAAATGTCAATACCGTGGCGGTCAGTACCGTGTCGAAAAATAATAAAAATATATTTAATTGTTAATAAATAATATTGACTATTGGCGGAGAAGCTTAATAATTAAAAATGCTGTAATGAAAACCGAAAAAAAATTATCGTTAAGTTAATTTTTGTGAAATGTGTTAGATTTGAGTTGATTAATGTTTGATATAAATTATAATGTATTATTTGTTATACATAAGTTACTATGGATTATTGAAATATTAAATAATCAATAAAAAAAAGTTTTAAAATGGTACAATACAATTCATAAATGAATTTAATAATTTGTCTGAAGAATGTTTACCAAATGTGTTTTATGTCAGTACCGTGGCATGGAAATTATAAAATATAATTCTCATTCTCGATATTATAAAGTTGTAGCAAAATTTTTCGCACTTTCATTTTGACTATGAAATGGAGTAATAATATGCATAAAAAATCAAAAAAAGTTTAGTTGTAAAATTCAAAAATTTTTAATCAAAAAAGTAACAGAACATAATCACCCATTTACTAAATTAAATTAAAATTTTTGATTTGAAGGAGTTTATCGTAAATTATATAAATGTAATAAATACGAGGATGTGCGCATTCGAGCGAAAAGTGGCACATTTCCGAGCGAGGGAGGCAAATGAAGCGCGACGCGGAGCGGCGCGCTTCATTTTCCCGAGATCGGAATGTGCCACTTTGAGCTCGAATGCGCACACTCGGTTTTAAGCACGATTACCAAGCGTCCCGTTTTAACAAGAAAAAAAATGCTACGTTAGTTATACCCCACCTCCTATAGTACATTTTATTTTCGGGGTATGGCAAACCCCACCTAGTACGGCATGTGACATTTAGTCACCTAGTATGCGAAAGGTTAAGCCGATAAATGAGCTCTCTGGCTTTTCGTCGACTCAGGAAAAAAAATGGCTCAGGACGCCATCGAGAATTTTTGGCCCAAAAATTTTGCGCGTTTTTTGGTCGTTAATGATCGAAGCGCGACCGCATCGAATAAAAACCGAAACGGGCGTTCGAAGACTAATTGAATGCAAAGAGAGTGTCACACACGATTTGGCGTGGCTCTTCTAAAAGGCAACCCTTAATCCGATTTCGCCCTGAAGCAGAATTAAATTCGAACGAAAAATGGACGTTATTTCGAAAAAGGTGGAATCGCCCGCTTTTCGAGTCGCCGATTCTTCTTCGGCCGCCATAATTTCTAAATTAAAGTTTGCAGCTTGCAGCCTACCCCTTTAATTAACTAATGGAAGGGACGTAAAATAATAATAATAATAATTGCAATAAAAACATCCGACTTTGCCAGATTATTAAAACGAGATTAGGCCTAAGGCCCTTTTTTAATCAACTTATTTCCATTTCGTGCGATCGTGCTCTTCCCTTCTAAACTAACAAAAAGGGATGTAAACATTCGAAGGTCGTCCCCGACAAGAAAACTCACTTTGCAAAGATCGCGAAAACCTTTCAAAACTCGCAAAATCCGAAAAGTCTTAACCCTTTTATTCGATTCCGTTGTTCCTACGGTCATAACGCGGAGGAATCGAAGTGGGCTTTCGCCCGAAGATGGCACGGGAGGAAAAAGTGCGCAGACGAAGTTAGAGAAGTTGGAAACGGTGTGCAAAAAAGAGGGGGAGGGGGTCGGGAAAACTTGGGGAAACCCTTTAAAACTAATTTCAAAAGTGAACCAAAAACAAGCCCCGAGCTGCAACTAAATCTCATTAAGTTTAGCCCAGAAATCAATTAAAACTTTGAAAGCACTCAATAATCTGTCAAAGATAACATTTGTTGTCTCTTTTCGGCACCCTGTGGGCTTACGCTAATTCGACTTTTGTATGTTGAAAATTAACCTGCGCGGAATTTTACGGAATGGACTTGCGGGTTTTTTTTTTTTTTAATTTAATCGATTTGTTTATGTTTGTGCTTGTTGTTGTTAATAAAAAAGTGTTTTTTAACTCAAAAATTAAAGAGATTTAGTTTCGTCTAAAAAATCGAAGTGGGAAAAAACAGAAATAAATTAAATTAATTTTTTTCTTCGTTCTTTTCAAAATTAGCAGTCTCTTTTGTACCGATTAATTAATTTAAGGTTTAACAGGATTTTTTTTAAACTTTAATAAAAATGTAAAACTTTTAACCTTCCGCATACTAGGTGACTAAATGTCACATGCCATACTAGGTGGGGTTTGCCATACCCCGAAAATAAAATGATATAAAAACCACAAAATTGTATTTTATGACAGTTCAATGATAAGAAATATATTTTAATAAACAATAATGAATAGGTTTAAGTAAAACACATACAGTCGAACCTCGATAAGTCGAAGTTAAAGGGACACCAAAATTAATTCGCGTTATCAATACTTCGAGTTATTAAAAAAAGTTCATCTACACACTTACGTATAGGTATATACACCGTGTCCCAGAACTAATAGACGCCATTGATGCATCTCACAGAAAATAAAATTCTGAGACGAAAAGTCCTTTGTCATTTTTTGATCAGACCCATAGATAAATAGTTATTAATAAAAATGGGTGGCCAATCAGGTGCGCGTTATAGCAGCAAGAAGAAAGAGGGGAAAAGTGAGAGATGCCTGCAGGAGTAAAATAAACGGTAAAACATTTAAACATTTAAACATAAATTAGTTTTTAAATTCAATTGAAGTGCCGCCGTCAAAACAGCTTGTAGTATAAAACCTTTTCGTAGAATAGACCTGTTAAGCAGCAATAACACCGAACCGAGCCTTGCTTAATTCTCTCCCAGGTAGCGTAATTTTAAGAAAAGTTGTAAAATTTAACTTCGAGTTATCGACATATTTACTAATGGAAACTTGAATTTAATGAATTGTAAAACGCTTCGAATTAACGAAAAATTCGATTTATCGAAATTCGAGTTATCAATACAAAAATATTAACGTTGAGATAGGCAAATCGTAGGTGAACAGGTTCGAGTTCGAGCTATCAAAAATTCGACTTATCGGCGTTCGACTTATGGAAGTTCGACTGTAATTGTTAATTTTTTATTGTTTTGATTTGAAAGAGATAATTAATATAGACAAATTTAGTGAACGCGAGGAATGTGTACATTCGAGTTTAAGTACGATTCACAATAAATAATATATTGTCTAAAAATATTTAATAAAATGTACAGGACCGTACTTCTATCAAGAAACACCCAATCTGTTTGAATGCAGTTAAACTCGAAAATTCTTAAAACTTAATTTCAGTTTTTAATTTAAAAAAAAAACAGACAAACCCGATGCATACAAGGATGTGCGCATTCGAGCGAAAAGTGGCACATTTCCGAGCGAGGGAGGCAAATGAAGCGCGACGCGGAGCGGCGCGCTTCATTTTCCCGAGATCGGAATGTGCCACTTTGAGCTCGAATGTGCACACTCGGTTTTAAGCACGATTCACAATAAATAATATATTGTCCAAAAATATTTAATAAAATGTACAGGACCGTACTTCTATCAAGAAACACCCAATCTGTTTGAATGCAGTTAAACTCGAAAATTCTTAAAACTTAATTTCAGTTTTTAATTTAAAAAAAAAACAGACAAACCCGATGCATACAAGGATGTGCGCATTCGAGCGAAAAGTGGCACATTTCCGAGCGAGGAGGCAAATGAAGCGCGACGCGGAGCGGCGCGCTTCATTTTCCCGAGATCGGAAATGTGCCACTTTTCGCTCGAATGTGCACACTCGGTTTTAAGCACGATTCACAATAATTAATTAATTTTCTTTGACGACTAACTTCAACCGTCGAATTTTCATTAGCTGTGCGCGCGCAACTTCCGAAGCCTACTAAAACTTTTTTCTCCCCGGGCCAAAAGAAGTACTACTTCAAAAATTTACGTGCCCCCAAAATAATCAATTATATTTTTAAAATATTAAAAGACTCAAACTTGGTCCCCCTTTCGATCGAAAAAAACCTCCCTTCGGGTTCTCCCTTTTTATTATAAACAACTCGTTCGGCCATTACGTCCACTCAAAAGACATTTCGCCATAAAAAAAACGACAATCGGATAAAACCGCAACACCCCATTAAAAGTGGAAGCGAACACCCTCCGTCCCCGCCCTTCGTCCCTCGCCCGTAACATCCTACAAGATATTATGCCACTTTTAAGGGAGTAACTAGCGCGCTAAAAGCTTACAGAGCCGACTACAAAGCAAAACGAGGGGAGGTATTAGAATAAATTTGCCGGCTTTAGCTCTCGAAACGTTTTGCCCGTTTACAATAGACGACATGTCAGAAATGTGCAAAGACGACGCGTAATGCTGCGAAAACAATTAAAGCTCGCAAATTACGGCGGCCGCACCGTTCCGATCTCCCCTCTTCCTCTTCAACCCCCCGTTCGAAGCAATAAAACGGGCAGGCAACGAAGGGCGGAAAAAAAAGATCGTAGAACATTACCTAAAAATCTAGGAAGAAAACAAGGCGCGCGAAAAGGGAAGGAGAGCGGGCGAAAAAAAAAAAGGGAAATAAATGAAGGCTCGCGACTGGCAAATAGCCGGGAGTCCATCATCCCTTAACTCGTCATCTTTATCGTTCGTTCTCCTTTTTTTTTTTTTTTTATCTCGAAGCGAAACTAAAACATTTCGGCAATAAAACGTGAAAGATTTCGTAAGAAAAAGGCGTTAGGGGAGCGTTTGTGTCAGAAATAAATAGTGATTAGATCTCGCATAAAATCTGTTTAGTTGGCAAAAGTGACGCCGAGAAGGGTGCGGCGGCGGCGGCGTCGCGATTGGATTTAACGCCGGAAACGGCCCAAATTGGCTTAATTCGATTTGCGAACGAACGTTTGGGCATTTTTCATTTGAATTTTACCTTGCGGCGTCTTCAATAACCGAGATTTATTGGCTTCGCTCCATTCAAATGCGATCGTAATGAATTTTAACGACAAATCTCTTCAATTTACGACTTCGGAGTACTCGCTTCTTTTTTTTTTGTTAAAACAATGTGCATTGATTTTGCGCTTTTCCTGTGATCAACAGGAAAAGTTGTTTTCTCGACGACGTCGGAAAAAAATTTAATTTGTTTTTGTCGCGCAAACTTCGTTGAAGCGAAGCTTCTTTGGCGAGGGTGCTACAATTCGCGGGCGTTACGAAAATTCCGATCGCACGAGGGAATAGTTAGGCACGTGGTAGGGGAATTAGTAGAGGAGGAGAGTCTGCTTTTGGTAGCGCTTAACGCATGGCAAACCTTTGTATTGGGCCCTTTTATCTATTATAAACGTTGTTTGGTTAAATTTTTCAATTGGAATTTCATAAATTAAGATTTTTTTATTTTGGGGAAAAATAATTTTTAAATTTTGTAATTCAAAAAATTTTTTGTAACCCATTGGAATTTTTTCTCGAAATTAGAAAATGATTTTTTTTGAATAAAACTTCATGCTAGGGGCGCTCCACAGGTTGGAAAACCATCGGGAAGGGAATTAGTTAGGGTGGGGAATTTTTTCTATTAGGAAAGTTGTTTTGGAAGTTGCTTAAAGTTTGATTTCAACCTTTTTATCTGGGAAATATCGAAAAAAATTGTTCAATTTTGTCTATCTAAATTTTATAATATAAAATATTTTGTAATTTTATTTTAAAGGCTTAAAAATAATTTTTTCCAATAAATTTATGCTATTACAATATTTCATTTAAAAATTTTTGATCCACGGGACTTTCGTGGTGGGGTATTCGAAAAGATATTTTGCAACAGCTGATGGCCACTAGGGGCGCATGATTTGAAAATTTGTGCTTAATGGATTTAAAGTTTTTACAAGTTTTATTTTAAATTTTAAAAGTTGTTGGTATAAATGTCAATTTTCCCTAAAATTTGGTTTTGCCATACCCGAAAATAAAGAATATAAAATAAAATTCACTTTTGCTTTTATAGAAATTTTTTTATCACACTTGATCGAAAGTTCACTTTTGGACGTGTTAAGGGAAGAAAGTGACATTCTGTCCGTTATAGTAATTACTTACATATTTTATTAATTGTTAAACGTTTTAAGTAACGTACAATACTTTGATAGACAATTTTGAATTGGTATTTAAAAAAATGTGTTTTATTCATTACCAAAATAAAGTTATCAACAATTTTTTATGACAATTGGAAATCGTTTTTTATCAATCCCTTTTAAAAGAACTACCAAAAAATCTTAAAACCGTACATATGAAAATAAAACGAAATGTAATTTTGACCTTTAAAAATGGGCTCTCCTTGCAATATTTAAAACTGTAAATAACTCAATTGTTATTAACAATACACAAAATTGATTAATTTTAATGTTAAATGATAAGAAATATATTTTTTATCACACCTTGATCGAAAGTTCACTTTTGGACCGTGTTTTGCGGGAAGAAAGTGCCACATTCTGTCCTGTTATAGTATATTACTTACAATATTTTATTAATTGTAAATAAGTCGTTGTTAAGTAACGTACAAAACTTTGAAAAAAACAATTTTGAATTGTTATTTAAAAAAATTTGTTTTATTCATGTACCAAAATATGTTATCAACAATTTTTAAATGATCAATTGAGAAATCGTTTTTATAATATCGAAAAATCTGTGTAAAAGAACTACCAAAACAAGTAAACTGCTAAAAAACGTACATATGAATATAAAATCGCAAATGTAATTATTGACTCTTTAACAATGGGCTCTCCTTGCATTATATTTAAAAACTGTAAAATAACTCAATTAGTTATTAACAATAATAAAAAATTGATTAATTATTAATATTAATTGCAATTAGTTAAAAATTGTTAAAAATAATTTTTATTAAGTAAATTTTTAATTAGTTCAATTATTATATACTTTTAGTAAACACATATAATTGTAAATCAAAAAATAACTCTTTTAAAAAATTTAATTTTGAAAAACGTTATTTTTAGTCAACCATTAAAGGCGGGAAACCCCCAGACCCCTACCAGAGGATTATCTCCTGGACTAAACTGAACAAAATGTATTAATTAATTGAAAACAGTCAAATAATGACACCTGTCAACCTAACCTAAAAATATTAAATTTAATTATTTTAATTTTTACGGAACTTTCGAACCCTGTGTGATAAAAAATTGTATACTCGCCACGGGAGGTAAGTATGACTTTCCTCCCTAGGTGAGTAATATACTATTAATTACCAATAATGAATAGGTTTAAGTAAAACATATTTATTTATGCATTAGAATAGACTTTTATTAATAAAAATACAAAAATTTAAGTTTTTTCTTCAATTTATAAACTATTGACTCTTTTTTTGAGTATTAAATTCTAAAGGCACTTGTCAATTAAGATACCGAATATTAAAAAATCTTAAGAATTTCATTCTCGCTTCTTTATTACCATACAAATTAATTTGACGGCAATTTCTTAATAAATCGCAATAATTTAGACCAATCAATTACACGAAAAATTAATTGAATAATTTTAATCGTTCCCTCTCACTTGCGTTCACAAGATTATCGTATCTTCTCGCTCCCTTCCACTCATTGCTATGGTAAATATATTTTTCGATGATAAAATCCATATTTACTAAATTAAATTAAAATTTTTGATTTGAAGGAGCGCACGATAAATTACACAAATGTAATAAATACGAGGATGTGCGCATTCGAGCGAAAAGTGGCACATTTCCGAGCGAGGGAAGCAAATGAAGCGCGACGCGGAGCGGCGCGCTTCATTTTCCCGAGATCGGAATGTGCCACTTTGAGCTCGAATGTGCACACTCGGTTTTAAGCGCGATTCACAATAAATTAAGCTAATAGATTAGACAAAAGATCGGTTAATGGATTTTAATCGTTCCCTTTCGCTCGCATCCACGCGATTGGTCTATCTTTTCGCTCCCTTTCGCTCATTGGTATGTTAAAAACGTTTTTCTAACCTAAAATCGTTTTTTTTGCTAAACTAAATATAAATTAATAATCTGAAAAAGCGAAGCATAAAGTAGACAAATTGAAGAAATACGAAGATGTGCGCATTCGAGCGAAAAGTGGCACATTTCCGAGCGAGGGAGGCAAATGAAGCGCGACGCGGAGCGGCGCGCTTCATTTTCCCGAGATCGGAATGTGCCACTTTGAGCTCGAATGTGCACACTCGGTTTTAAGCGCGATTCACAATAAATTAAGCTAATAGATTAGACAAAAGATCGGTTAATGGATTTTAATCGTTCCCTTTCGCTCGCATCCACGCGATTGGCCTATCTTTTCGCTCCCTTTCGCTCATTGGTATGTTAAAAACGTTTTTCTAACCTAAAATCGATTTTTGCTAAACTAAATATAAATTAATAATTTGAAAAAGCGAAGCATAAAGTAGACAAATTGAAGAAATACGAAGATGTGCGCATTCGAGCGAAAAGTGGCACATTTCCGAGCGAGGGAGGCAAATGAAGCGCGACGCGGAGCGGCGCGCTTCATTTTCCCGAGATCGGAATGTGCCACTTTGAGCTCGAATGCGCACACTCGGTTTCAAGCTCGATTACCAAACGTCCCGTTTTAACAAAAAAAAATTGGTCACGTTAGTTATACCCCACCTCGTACACGTACATTTTAAAAAACCTCAATTTATCATCTCAATTATTAATCAACAGGTCTTAAAAAACAAAACACCATCCGGTTTTTTTTTTGCTTACATTATGCTCAAAAAAAATTAACATTTCATCTTTCACCCTTCGGCGAAAAATCAATTCGATCGACGATTAGCATCGGCTCGAATTCAACGCACGCATCCATGGATACAAATTCGAGCGCCAGTGGCGTAGATTAAAACAAATTCAAACATTTACTCGCGGATAATTAAATTTCGCATATTTCGAAAGGAATTGACTTTAATTGCGAAAATGCGGAATTAGAAGGGTTCGGAGCTCACACAGCAAGCTTTAATATTTTGAGTACCATATTAATCCAGTGGCGTGCACAAGTTTCGAGGAAATTAATTCTTGCCGAGGAGGCACAAATTATAATCAGAGAAGAGCATCGCACACACAGAGTTCGATAATCTCCTCAAAGAAGATCGGGGGGGCGCGGGGGAGGGAGGGTGGTTTCTTGTATTTAATGCATCGAGAGCTTTAATAAGGGATGAACGTGCCTCCCGTGTACATTCAGAAAGATCAGCAAAGCGTATGTTTAGCGCTCAGTTCGGTTGTGTATAATTTAACACATAATAATAATTCGAGGCGGATATGTATTATCAACGTTTGAAACAAAGGGGAGAAGCAGTTTGACATTTCTCAAGTCTGACAATTTGGAACGCTTAAATTAAGCTCGAGCCTTTTGTGTCGCCCGCTTAACGCGCGGAGGCGCGCCCTCCTCTTCGGCAGAAGGAACCGTCGTCTCCCTTCGCACGATTTTCGCTAGTTTTAAAATCGTTTCGTATGTCGGGGAAAGGTTTTTCACCCCCTCGCAGCCCCCCTCTCTTTTTACCTACCCACTGGAAACGCTAAAAGCTCTCGAGTACTTTAAGTGCTTGTTAATAAATGATGAAATGTTGCGAAATGCATCCTAAGCTATTTCCCACACGACGTGCTTGTCCCTCGACAACACTATTTCACGGCATTTCAGGTGCGAAACGTCGCCCACTTTTTTTTCCGTCGCGCTCGGGCGCGCGCCGCTTTTTTTTCCGCGATGCGCCCCCCCTTCCGCGCTAAATCTCGAGCGAAATTTCTAAACTCTCGTAAAAATAAAGTGCGAAAGAGATTTACACCTGGCTTTGCGTCGGACGCCTCTCTTCTTTTGAATATTAAATGAGTTTTTGTCTCGCGCGTTTTATTCGCAAAAGGGCATAACTTAAAACGCGAGGATCCGGGGCCCGCCGCCGCCGCGCTCCTTTTGCAATTATTGTTATTAAATTTTAATCGTCGCCTTGGAAACGGAAATTGTTTTGCTTCGCGCGCCTTTGAAACGAGATTAGGATTTATTTGGGGATTTTTCGTTTTCGAGTTTGAAAGGCGAAAGATTAGGCTCCTGAATTTTTTAGGGTGTTTTACACGGAAGGCGCACCCCACCCCCCCACCCCGCATCAATTTTGATCTTCGTTTAATCTACCTTTTAATTTATGCGAAATGAAAAATAAGTGGGCCGTATTTCCGTCGGGACTAAAGAAAAACAAAAAATAAAATATGGTAGGGGGAAAATAAAAGTAGGTGCGTGGTGTTTACGTGCGACAGAAGTGCAACTTTTTGCTTATTGCGTATAGATAAGGATAAAGTATCAGGATTTTGCCGTTGCGCAAGACAAAATATTTTTTTTATTTTTTTTTTACTTAATTTAAAAAAAAATGCGTCACCGCTGACGCACTCTCCTCTTCTATCGATTTTCCGCCACCTACGTAATTATTCTCCTTGGGCGATCGGAATTCTCGTAACGCTCGAAAATGATAGCCCCCTCAGCAAAGAAGCTTCACTTCTAAAACAAGATATATTCAAAATTTTCTTTTCGTTTTATTTAGATATGTATTACTTTATTTTCAAGCCAAAAATTAAGGTAAATAAATTGGATGAATACGAGGATGTGCGCATTCGAGCGAAAAGTGGCACATTTCCGAGCGAGGGAGGCAAATGAAGCGCGACGCGGAGCGGCGCGCTTCATTTTCCCGAGATCGGAATGTGCCACTTTGAGCTCGAATGTGCACACTCGGTTTTAAGCTCGATTTACAATAAATAATATATTGTCCAAAAGTATTTAATAAAATGTACAGGACCGTACTTCTATCAAGAAACACCCAATCTGTTTGAATGCAATTAAACTTGAAAATTTTTAAAACTTAATTTCAGTTTTTAATTTAAAAAAAAAGCAGACAAACCCGATGCATACAAGGATGTGCGCATTCGAGCGAAAAGTGGCACATTTCCGAGCGAGGGAGGCAAATGAAGCGCGACGCGGAGCGGCGCGCTTCATTTTCCCGAGATCGGAATGTGCCACTTTGAGCTCGAATGTGCACACTCGATTTTAAGCACGATTCACATTAATTCGTTTACTTTCTGAAAAAATTTAATGAAAAATCGCAGGACCGTATTTCCATCGGAAAGCGCAAATCTTTTGGACAGTTCATAAAACTTAATTTCGATTTAACAAAATTATCCTTTTATTCTAAACATAAAAATTGATCTAAATAAAAATATTGCAAAATAAATTCATTTAGTTTTAGTGGTTTTTTTATTGGAATAAAGAAACATGGGGTTGTGTCATTAAAAAAAATCTAACTATAATAGCGCTATCTATAACAGAACTTTTCAACTCAAATTAAATAATTTTGATTCTAAACAAATTTAGTCTCTTTAATTTTTTAAATTTAACGCACCATTTTATAGTTATTTTAAAAATGGGAAGAAACAGCCCTCTAATCGTATTTCTCCACTTCAAAGACGCGTAGCTCGAAAACTAAGACGACGTCGGTAGCGTTGCTATACATTTCCAAAAAATTCACACTTTTACCTTTAAAATGACCCGCAATTTAATGGGGGACGCTCGACTAGTTTTTTGGAAAAATCCACTTAAAAACTTTGCTTTTTTAATCGAAGAGAAATGCTTACATTTTTAAAGCGAATTATCTCAGCAGTTAAGCGCCCAATTCAAAAATTTGTTAGAGCACAAATTAAATATATTCACTTTTGATTTTAATTAAAAAACAAAAAAAAAATCCCCCAAAAAAATACAGTCGATTCATTTAATCTAAATTATTTTAATTAGAAATTTTAACGCTGTGCCAAGTGTACAATTTAATACCGAGAAAATGTGCACAAATGTCGTTTCATTTGAACACATTTACTATTTTCTTTTTAAATTCAAAAAATAATTTAAGCAAATTCAATAAATACAAGGATGTGCGCATTTGAGCGAAAAGTGGCACATTTCCGAGCGAGGGAGGCAAATGAAGCGCGACGCGGAGCGGCGCGCTTCATTTTCCCGAGATCGGAATGTGCCACTTTGAGCTCAAATGTGCACACTCGGCTTTAAGCGTGATTCACAATAATTTATTTATTTTCTAAATTATTTTAATTAAAAATTACAATTTTGATGCAAAGCTTCTTCGCGTAGGGGGCTACAATTTTCGAGCGTTACGAAAATTCCGATTGCATGAGGGGAATAGTTAGGCATGTGGTGGGGGAACCTGTAGCATCACCATTTGTTTTCGCGAAATCGCATTGTGCCACTTTTAGTATGGTTCACAATAAAATCCAAAAACGCCTCACATTGCCAACTTTTCAAGAAAACAATTAAGCTTAACACCTAAAATATGATCGCAAAACTTGATCAGATCATAACTCAATTACTTGTGAACCATTCACAAAAAAAACAACAAACTATCTAACTTATGGCTCAACTTCCAATAATACCACAACGTTTATAAACATATAAAGTCCCCAACCCTAGAAACGTGCACCCGTTGTGCGCTACCAAAAGTAGACGTCTTTTTTGTTTCGAGCAAGCTCGACGCTAGCTCTGTTTATTTGCAAATATGTATCGTGTGCACAGTCACACACACACACACACACACACACCTCATTCGAACTTCGCAAAACTGAATAGATATCGTCTCGAGCTCAAAATACTTGTAAAGTGTAAATACGAAACCCCCCTTCCCCCGCCTTGCACACACACACAGCAAAGGCTGAAAGGAAATCTATGTACGTCAGTATTCGGGCAGAAAAGCAATATCCTTTTTCCCACTTATGCATGAAAATTTTGCGATACACCAAACGAAAGAGGAAAAAACGCCTCTCCAAAGCGAAGCTTTTGCAAAATTGAAAGGAAAACCCCTAAAAAATAGATCAAAGCACGCGCGACTGAATTTTAAACAAATAAAACTAAATAGACCAGGTGTGCAATGAATCGAGGTCGATCTAACTATGACGATTGTTCTCGCCGCCATCTTTGCAAATTGCCATCGGCTCGGGCGTCTATTTCTTTGATTAGAAACCGACCTGTTTTGTTTTTTTTTTTTCGTTTTTTTTTTTGGGGGGGTAAATTTGATCGATAGATGGAGGCCATCTTATGCAAAGCACGTCGAATTTTATTGGCGCCAAAGTAATAAAAACGGAGCCGTAAAAAAAATCGAAGGGAGCGAGATCGATGCGCTTTTGTCTTAAGACGTCGCTTCGCGTGTAATGTGATTCCCTCGCCGATTCAGTCGGAACATCTGAGGTTCAGGGATTTGAACTGATGATCGTAATAAAAGAGAAAATACCGAAAACTTAGTAATGTTTGTTTCTGTCAGTTAATGGTGGCTCGACGAGATCTCAGGAGGCCGCGTCGGTGGAGCGCGATTGTCTTTTCC
This sequence comes from Sinopyrophorus schimmeli, assembly GCA_036325965.1. Lineage (NCBI taxonomy): Eukaryota > Metazoa > Arthropoda > Insecta > Coleoptera > Elateridae > Sinopyrophorus > Sinopyrophorus schimmeli. Next base: position 794,598 of record JARFIZ010000068.1, read on the forward strand.
CTGTTCCGTCTCCCGAGGCCGCGCTGCCTGCTTACCCCAGTTTACGAAAACCAATATTTACTGTGGATTTCATATTTTTTTTTTGTTGCTCTACCACCCTTCATTCCCTTATAAACATCTTGTTAAATCCATGGCCAACTTGGGAATAGACTCCGTTGAGGGTTCAATTTTTTTGTTGCGATCGAGGGTGTTGGTTTAAAAAGAAAATCGGTGCGCGTTAGAAGTTATACTTCTTTGGCGCGACCTTAATTAAATCAAAAATTAATATAAATGCGAGGATGTGCGCGTTCGAGCGAAAAGTGGCACATTTCCGAGCGAGGGAGGCAAATGAAGCGCGACGCGGAGCGGCGCGCTTCATTTTCCCGAGATCGGAATGTGCCACTTTGAGCTCGAATGTGCACACTCGGTTTTACGCACGAATCACAATAATTAATTTACTTTCTTCCTTAGTTGTGCGCGCGCAATTTCCGTTGGCTTCTAAAATTTCATTCTCAAAGCGCCTAAAGAAGTATAACGTCAAAACAAAATCTTTGATAAACACGTCGCTTTCATTACAATCAAAATTGAAATTGATATTCAACGCTCTAATTCAATTTTAGGTTTAATTTTCAATTTGGTTTGGAGATTATTTACATCCATTAGGAACTCGGCACATTTAAAAAAAAAACAATCGAAATTATTTCGAAAAAATAACAATTTTTTTGATGGAGCGTTCGACGTAAAATTCGATTTTTTACTTGTCGAAAAATAAACAAGCCGGGAGGAAATTAGATTAAAAGTTTTTATCTCCCGAATCGAGGGGGCTTTGAAACAAACTTTCAAACAATTAAATCCCCAAAAGTGATTTAAACGAAAATAATGGCGAGCTTAATTTATAAACAAAACGTCGCCACCGGCGTTTTTTCGACAATAAATTAGTGCGGCGGCCCCCCTCCGGCAAAAACCTCCACCTCCCGAAATTATGCAAATTAATTTAAAAAACGAGGCGGCCGCGGAAGGGGGGGGTGGGGAAAAAGTTGTAGGAAACATTTTCGCTTATTATGTCGGAAAAAGTTCGAGCTTCTGCCTTGCAGCAGTTAACTTTTCGATGGCCATTGTTATTCCGATTTTCTTTTTGCTCAAGCCTTACTTCGATTTGATTTATCACGTTAAAAATTCCCAAAGTTTTGCGCCCCCGATTGAATTTATCGACTTGTTTTCGGCACGCGTCGTCTCGTCCGCTGTTTACGAAAAAGCGAAACGCGCCGGCAGGGACTTTAATTTTCTTACTTTCGGGTTGGCAGTAAGTTTTGGAGGGAAACGGCGACATTGACGCCACCAACTGACGTTTCGATTGCAAATTAACGTCGCGCTTTCGCGTCGAATCGAATTTAATAAAATTCGAGCCATGTGTCTCGGCCGTCTTTTTTTTTTCTCCCTCCCCCTCTAATTTTCTAAGTTATTAACTTTTATTAGCCTTGGAAGGGCGTGCTTATCTCGCCGAAGGATCGCGGCAAATAAAATTACCCCGCAATCTCCATAAATAATTCCGAAACATAATAATAACTCGCTCGCACGTCAAAATCGAGCGGGTCACTTACGCGCCCGAAAAATTTTAAACATCCCAAGCTCGCAACTCGGAAATATGTAAAAGACGACGCCCTTTTCCCTAATAAGGAACCCTCTCTTGTCTATTTCGAAAGCCTTCTGGGATATTGGAAGGACAAATGACATTCCACGCATAGCCCATTTCGATTTTCTTTTAACATAAACAGGGAGATATTGATATTGACCTATCGAGTGCTCCGAGCAGGAAAAGTGTATTTTTATTTATACGTGTCGCGAGGCGGCAGCGCCCCCTATGTTTGCCGAAAAATTTTCCGACGACGCTTCTCTCATGTTTTTCTAAGCGCCGCCAATTTTTTTCGCCATTAATTTCGACGAGCGCGTTCAAACATGTTTTTAATCTAGAAGCCGTGTCGAGATGGCCTTTTTTTTTAAGATCGAAGCGGGAAAATGGCGCACTTCTGTTTGAGTTTGTTTTAATTTTGTTTTTTCGCCGTTTATTGAATTGAGCTTCTTTTTTTTTCTTTTACGACGTGGAATTTATCAATAATACGAGTTGAGTGGTTTAGTCACGAACCGCCACTGCGTCAAGGCTTACTTTATTTCTATTATAAACAAAAATTAAAAGGGCACTTTTACTTGTTTTAAAGGAAGTTAAGTGGCGGACTTGTTTGTCGAGGAATATACAGGATGTCCCGTTTAAAAAAAAACTAAATAACTGGAATTGTACCACAAAAAGAGTAGGCTCTGGAAATTTTTTAAAACAAAAAAAATAAATGAATAATTTCGATCAAAAACATTGATATTTGGGGAAATAAACGGTGATGAATATTTAGGCGGCCATTTTGTTGATTTAATCAACGGAAGTTGTTGTTTTGTTTTTTTTCTTTTTGTTTCTATGTTTGAAAAATGGGAGAGACGAAAATAAAATCGGAGCTTTTCGCAATTTTTTTGTTGTTCTGAAAGAGAATCAGGATGTCTGCTTGCGCGAGATGCAAATATTTCGAGGTAAGCGAAACAATTGAATGAAAAAAAAAACAACCGCAATGTAAATGCCATTATGCGCGCTAATTAACCGTAAGCCGTTATTTGTACTCCCATTCAATTCACTTTTAACATTTGCATTGGATTCGTGGCCACCTGAAATTTTTTAGTCTGGCGTATTAATTTTTTTTTTTTGTTACAGGTACGTGCATTGAGCTTTTTGTGCGAATTGTGGGAGGGCGACGGCTCGTTCGCGCGTAAGTAATGCCAACATTTAATTTTTTTTTACAAGGTGACCAATAAAATATGACGAGCGCGCGGGAGGGGAACGGAGCTGAAAGCGGCCATAAATATCGAAATTGCGGCCGTAATTTTTATTTTTTCGCCCCCTTTCACTTTTTTGTTGCGTAATGATGCCGTTTGCGGTTCGCGACGTAAAATCCTTCATAAAAAAAGGCTAACCCAATTTTCTGGGGGGTGAATTTTATGAGTGGATTTTATCTTTCCTGTTGTTGATACACACTGCTTGCCTTTGATCTCTCATGAATAAAAGTTCGCCCCTTTTATTTCGAGCCTTCCGCCGCGCTTCGCGGGGGAATGGGAATGTTTATGAGCCCCGAGCCGGTCCTGCCTTATTTACATTTCTTTTTTGGATTAATTACTTTTTAATTTAAGTAGACGTTTTCCTAATTCGTATAAAATAATTAGGGTTTCTTTCTTAGATTTTGATCAAAGAAAGCATATACAGTGGAACCTCCATAAGTCGAACTCGAACCTGTTTCCATAGGACTTGCCTATTTCAACGTTAAATTTTTATATCGATAACTCGAAATATTTTTAGTTTCCTTTTAACTTTGACTTATCGAGGGTTGACTTTAGGGGAGACCGGGGTTCTTTTGCATTTATAGAATGAGAACATATTATAATTTTTATGAAAAAAGTGAAGTGTGACTTTTAACCACGTATTTGGGGGTAAGTAGTCACATACTAAATAAAAGGTAAAATACAAAACGACAAAACAAATGCTTATTTTTATTAAAGGTAAAATGTTGTTTGTAAGAAATTTTACCTAAGAAAGGAACGAAAAATATCTTATTCATAATTAAAAAAAATAAAAAATATTTGCTGTGAGCGAATAGTATCTTCTATCTAACGAACTTAGGTTATGTTAACAAAAATGACACAAATATAATTCCAGCCAATCGTTTATGTAGTAAAACCCCTAGAAACCAATAAAAAAGGCCGCACATATTCATGGTGTTGCTTTGCACATGTGACAACTAGCCCCCGTTAAATTGAGACAACTTTCCCCAAAACAGTTTTAGACAATTAACTCTCAAAATAAATTTAAATCAATGGTCATTTAACAAACCATATGAATGATGTCATGAATCATACCTTAAACATCATAAATACACGAAAAGGTATATCACTACGCAAAATTTAATTATAATTACGAGACTCAACACAGATGCACAAAAATTACTTTCACCGTACAAAAAAAATCAACGAACGCATATATTTCTTATACGGTATTTCAGAGCGAACTGACGTGAAGTACGCAAGGAGGTATTGTGCTCGGGCTTTTTTGACACGGGTAAACAAATTTATTAATTCATTAGGTTTGCTGTTATGGCTTTTGTGACAACTTACCCGTGAGACAACTATACCCGGTCTTCCTTATTGTATTATCATTTCGAGAAAAAATTATCAAAAGTTTAATGGGTTACAACTCGCTTATTTGTGGAGTAATTTGAAAAACAAAATTGTAAACCGTGTAAAAGCAGAATTATGTGAATCAAGTAGTGTGTAAAATGAGGGATAGGTATAGTGGTTGTTTTAGATTTAGAAAAATGCTAAATGCGAATACACACTATTTTTTTTATAATTTGCACCGTATGCGCACGGCCGATTTTTAAAATGCAACTGATTTTAAAAAAATTTTAGATACCACGATATGTTCAATGATATTTGTATAAATGCATTAGTGCAATTATTTGACAATGCGATGTACTACAATTTTTTTAAATTGAATAATTACTGAAAACGGTCGCAAAGTGGCGGTGGCCGACGAATCGGCGAAGTGAGCCTATTAAAACATTATGTTCTAAATCATTTTTTGGCGAATTTATGAAAAACATTGTAAGTGTCCAACTTTGTATGCGAGTCACTGTATGTCGTGTTATTTGGGTACATTACTCTTTTCTTTTTTAATCCAAAAATCAATTTAAATAAATTCAATAAATACGAAGATGTGCGCATTCGAGCGAAAAGTGGCACATTTCCGAGCGAGGGAGGCAAATGAAGCGCGACGCGGAGCGGCGCGCTTCATTTTCCCGAGATCGGAATGTGCCACTTTGAGCTCGAATGTGCACACTCGGTTTTAAACGTGTTTTGCAATAATTTTGCCGAGAAAACATTAATAAACAATTTTTATCGTTCCCTCTCACTCGTACTTATGCTTTTGTTGTATCTTTTCGCTCTCTTCCACTCATTGCTATGGTAAAAATACGTTTTTCGCACATATAATCGATATTCAAATTAAATTTGTTGATTCGAAAGATAGTTTAATTTCCAAAATACAATAAATACGAAGATGTGCGCGTTCGAGCGAAAAGTGGCACATTTCCGAGCGAGGGAGGCAAATGAAGCGCGACGCGGAGCGGCGCGCTTCATTTTCCCGAGATCGGAATGTGCCACTTTGAGCTCGAATGTGCACACTCGGTTTTAAACGTGTTTTGCAATAATTTTGCCGAGAAAACATTAATAAACAATTTTTATCGTTCCCTCTCACTCGTACTTATGCTTTTGTTGTATCTTTTCGCTCTCTTCCACTCATTGCTATGGTAAAAATACGTTTTTCGCACATATAATCGATATTCAAATTAAATTTGTTGATTCGAAAGATAGTTTAATTTCCAAAATACAATAAATACGAAGATGTGCGCGTTCGAGCGAAAAGTGGCACATTTCCGAGCGAGGGAGCAAATGAAGCGCGACGCGGAGCGGCGCGCTTCATTTTCCCGAGATCGGAATGTGCCACTTTGAGCTCGAACGTGCACACTCGGTTGTAAGCGTAATTCACAATAATTAATCTACTTTCTCAGACGGCTAACATCAACTGTCGTTAGATGTGCGCGCGCAACTTTCACTGCCTGCTAAAATTTCATTCTCGAGCGCCAAAAGAAATACAACTTCAAAAAAATTGACAATCCTATTATTTTTTACATTAGGCTTTTTTCAACTGGTTTCAATATAGAAATAATTAATATAAGTTTTGGACCCTCGATCTTTTTAAAAAACCACAATAATTTATTCGATTAATTTCCGTAATATTTAATAAAAAAAAAAACTGCGCAGAGTGCACTTCGATCCGTTCACACAATCTTTAATTTTTCCCCCGTCGCAATTGATTTGTAGCTAATTACGAAGGGGGCTCGCAGCCCGTTAATCCGCCCCTCGGATACGCCACTGGCCCTAGTTACCGCGAAACTTCCACAATAAACTCGGATATGTTTTATAACCGACACGGATACTACTCGACTACTTTTTTTCCTGGTGGGGGCGAAAGGGCATCCCCCGGCTCCGCATTTTCTGATATTAAAAATTTGAAATATTTCGTGGCGCGACCGAAAAGATATAAATTGCATTTGGCGTAACGTATATATACAACCGCAAATCGAACACCGCAGGGATTTATGCGCCATCCCCTAAATCGACATGGTCTGGCTACAAAACATATTGAAATTGACTCTTTCCGACAGACACACACGCGAATTTTTAAAAGCGCCCCCGAATTACCCTTCCGATTGTGCGGGGGATTTTTTTCGGCCGCGGTCGAACGGTCCGGAGGGAAGATGGCGGGCGGTCGTCGCCTAGGCGACGCGTCCTCCTAATAAAGAGAGGTTAGTAAACGCGTTTAAGGAGCAAGAATGTGATTTAAGGGGGTGTAATGGGGACGTAATACGCCCGAAAAGTAACAAGCTCTTTGTCACGTCAAACGGAAGAGTTGTAGGAGCGATAAGACGTCGGGGACGCACTATAGAAATTAGAAATGTTGAAGAAGGGATTATCTAAGAGGATAATTTCCTGCTTTCCTGAATTACATCAACTTTCTGGAGAAACAGACATTTGTTACCGGCAAACGACGTCATCCAAAAAGATGTCGTCTGATAACACAAGGTATTAAACATCCGTTTCATTTAGCAAATCGCTTTCGAAACTGTTCCCGTTGCTCCTTACGATCGACGGGATTATTACCCTTCTCTCTCTCTCTCGCTCTGCCTCCAGCCTTTGAACATTGAGGTTAAGGTTATCCCGTTTTGTTTCCTTCGAATATCGATTTGATTTTTACACGTCCTTTTAATACGTCGATCTTTTTCGAATCGAGGAAAAATTCAATTTAAACTACCGCAGTCGCATATGTAACCACAATGCGGTAACAATATGTATGTAAATTCGCTAAGATATCTAAAGAATTTGCTTTAAATGTCAAGTGGGCTCCCGAAGGTGCACACACACGCACGCACACGCTGCTATTTGCTTTTTATGAAATTCCATACCTCGAGCACTTTATAAACTTTGATTATTAACATCCGGCAATAAAGATATTAGCTTTTGGCCCCTCCACTCGTCTACGGCACTGCATGAATTAAATTAAAAAATTTGTCTATATTAATCTTCCCTTTTTCGAATGGAAAACTTAACGGGAACCTGTCTACCGTGTAAATCGAGGAATAAGCGTAGGGGAGACCGGGTATGGTTGTCTCACGGGTAGGTTGTCACAACAACAATAACAGAACACCTAATCAATTAATAAATTTGTTTACCCGTGTCAAAGAAGCCCGCGCACAATACCTCCTTGCGTACTTCACTTCAGTTCGCTCTGAAATCCCGTATAAGAAATATATGCGTTTGTTTTTTTTTGTACAGTGAAAGTAATTTTTTGTGTATCTCAAAAAGTCTTTATTTTTTTTTAAACTAGAATAAATACACTATCTATTGATATATAAATGTCAATTAATACAATGGACTGTATAAATACAAAAGAAAGAAATTGCGACTTCCAACCCCGGTCTCCCCTGCAGTGGGGAAGCGCCAAAATTAGATTTTTTTAAGGGAGGCGCAGTAACACATACAAATATACACACGCACGCAAGGTGCGCAACATAACACGTGGTTACTTTTAATTTAGTCGCGCCCAAGAAGTATAACTTCTAACGCGCGTAAAAAAGTACATGCACCGATTTTTTTTTAAATAGTAATGAGCTTTTGATACGAAAATTATTTAAAAATTGCTAATGCAAAATATCTCGTTGCTCATTAAAATACTAATGAGATTACTTGTTAAGAAAATGCGTATTACTCATTTACTCATTACTCATTAAAAAATTGTTATTGGAGATGACACATTATTCATTAAAATACAAAAATACAAAATGCTTTCCTAAATTGTTAATACGGATATTGCCGTCATCTCTATAGCTTGATTATTCGGTCGGTCATTGGTTATATTGGATTTAACGAAGGGCGACGCGGGATTTTTAAAAATAAATGAGCGCGAAGCACGCAAGGCGTATCTAGCATAAGTAAAAAGGGCTCCAGTAGTGGGATTAATGATTAAATTTTCACAGCGGGAAGTTAAAAATTTCAGTCGAAATTGATTCATTATTATTTATAAAAATTTAAAAAATGAGTAGTGAGAAATAGTTTCATTGCTCATTAAAAACAAAAATCAGAAATACAAAATGAATACATTACTCATTAAAAATAAAAATGAGTAGAGAAAAATTGATACATTGCTCATTCAAAATTTTTTTTAGAAATTAATTCATTGCTCATTAAAAATTAAAAAATGAATAACAGAAAATTAATTGCTCATTAAAATAATAATGAGCAAAACTTTAATACATGGCAAAAATGATTCGTTTTTTTTTTTTTTGGAATTATAATTCAAAAACAGTTTCTGGTATTGCATTTTTGTAAAATCAAATGTTGAACATTGTTTTTTAATTGAAATTTTGGCAAGTTGCGAATGTGCCACTTTGGGCCTAGGATTTAAGCACAATACACAATTAAGTCGCTTCGTAAATAAATTATAATTAAAAATGAAGCCTTCCATAATTGAACACAAATTAAATGCGGGGTTTATCCGTTAATTAACTCTAAAAAAATAACCCCAGGTCCCTTTCGCTTCGGTTCAGCGTGCGCTGCTGACTAGATTAGATTTTCTTCTTTCAAACCCTTAAAGGTTGCCATATTTTAATATTAAATAAGTTCGTTGTGTGGTGGAAATCTCGCGCGTAGCTTTCCTAATGAAATAAACTACACCCCTTAAAGGCTCCCACGAGGAACATAAATCGATTCTTTTTATATTTTATATGTTGCGGTCTTAAGGAATGCTAATTTATAGGGTTTTCTTCGGCGGCGAAAAAAAAAAGGCAAAGATCTAATCGGAAATGGGGGCGACGAGGGAAGGCGTCGTTCGAATTAGCAGGTGTGCGTGTGTATATTTGCATATTAACTGACGTGTTGAGATTTCGCAACAACCCCCTATGAATATCTGCGTTATTGAATGCTTGTCAACGGCAAACTAACACAAATGATATATGAGTTGTATTGATGGGGGTGTAAACAGTTGTAATTAGTGGATCATGACACAATCCATTTCGTTTCAATGGGCTTTGGGGTGGGCATTTACTCAGCTATTGCCAAATGCATCGGATCGTTTCTGCAAATTCAATTTTCGAAGCTTTCATTAAATCCTGCGGCAGACACATACGTCTCCCTTTTCCCCTTTTTTTTACTTGATTTATGTCCGTTTTTTTGGTTAGCAGAAAAAAAAATCGTTTGATTTGAAAGTTTTTGGTTGGGAACGAGTCTTTCATACAGGGTTTTGTTTCGTTAATATTTAGATGGCAATTTTCATCAAAAATGCGTATTTTACAATTGTTTTTAGATGAATAGCAATTAAAATTAAAAATGCGAATGTGCTTTACCTACATAGACCAACAAATTATACTAAAAATCAGTTGTATAGGTTTAATTGTTGCCTCTCACTCGCACTGATCAGATTGTCGTATCTTTTCGCTCTCTTCCGCGCGTTGCTATGGTAAATACGTTGCTAGAAGATAAAATTGCTATTTACTAAACAAATTGGAAATTTTTAATTTGAAAAATCAAAGAAGAAAGTAGGCAAATCTAATAATCACTAAGATGTGGGCATTCGAGCGAAAAGTGGCACATTTCCGATTCATCCTCTCATAAGAAGTTTTACTTTATCAATTATTAAGAAAGAAAACGATTGTTTTGACAAATTTCATGTTTTATATTGTTAGAATGACAATAAGAGGGATTAAATATCAAGTTAGTAATACAATATAGGCATAGAGATGTAAAACAAAAAGTAACTTCGATTGTTTAATAAATAAAAATAGTAAGAAGTGATCTACCACGAAGGTTGAATAAAAAGACATACATAGCTAACCCAAAGCAAATTGTTAATACAATAGTCTCTCAACATTCACGAATTCGATATTCGCGAATTTTTTATATCAAGGAAGGAAATACTGAGACGAAGTGAGTGATTTCTGGTTATAAGAAATTGTTTTTTTATTCAAGTGCAATTTTTTATTTTAGTTTAAGAGAATAGTAACAAAGAAATTTTCTCATTTGAGCCAAGATTCATATGTATAATTATTAAAACAAGTTTATATGTACTTTGTTTTGTATGTATATACAACGTTTATCAACCTTCGTGGAACGTAACCCCCCTATTTCCACATTAAGATAGACTTAACATTCGAGAATTCGATATTCGCGAGGAACGTAATCTTCGCGAATGTTGAGAGATTACTGTATACACTTTGAACTACTCAAAATTCAATATGCAATAAATTGCTTTTCGCTTTTCATAGTGTAGCAAACGCGATAAATGAATGAAGCGGCCTCGATAGATTTGCTTAATCACCCGCGAGATACTTCTATCTCACGCGCGCGACCGTGAGATATTGAGTAAGCGTAGATATCCCAATAATCTTTTAACACACAGCTAACTAGAGTTTTCTATCTACTTTACCTTGAAATGACTGTATCGCCAAGGCCCAGATACTTCTCGAAGCTTCCGAATAGATTAAGCAACACATATATAAACTCCGAAACACTTCCTCACTTTAGTTACGACCGAGTCTGTTATTGTGAAGTGCCAACGCTCTAAGTCCGTACTTTGGTGAATCTACGAGGTAAGCGCTATCGCTATCAGTATAAATAAATGTAAATAAATATACCAGTGACAATCGTTTAAATAAATATACGAGTGTAAATAAATTAGTTAGTGTATTAGAACCGTAAGTTAGTTAGTTAGTAAATAAATAATTGTTAAGTGCTAGTGTTTAAGTTATTGGTGAAGGAGAATTTGTTTATTATTTTGTGTTAATAAATTGTAATTGTAAATTTAGTGGCCAACTGTGTGTTATTATTCACAACCCGAGTACGAACCGCTTTTGCTCTCGTTGGAAATTGGATTTGGATTGGGAAATCCGTTACAATTGGTGTCAGGTGTGGGGTTGTGAATATTCGTGAGTGTTAAATAAATAAATTAACGGAATATTTGAGTGTAACATTAAAAGTGAAAATAAATAAAAATGGTTTCGGAAAATTGTTAAAAGACCTTAAAGTCGCCGAACTGAAGAGCGAGTTGGAAGAACGCGAGTTGGATATGTCCGGATTTAAAAGCCAATTGGTAAAACGGTTATTCGAGGCATTAGTAAATGAAGGAAAAATCCGGAGGAGTACAGATTTAACTACTGTACTGATGATATTAGTACGGTGTTAGAAAAGATTCAGGAAAATTCAAAAAATGGAAGAACGAATGCTAGAAAAGATGGGAGGTATGCAAGAAGATTCTAACAAAATAAAAGAAGAATTAATGGACCATTCTAAAAAATGGAAGAACGAATGTTGGAAAAGATTCAAGAAAGTTCAAAAGGAACGAAAGAAGAATTAATGGACCATTCTAAAAATGAAGGAAGATTTAATGGAGCACTCCAGAAGTTTAGAGAGCAGGATAATGGAAAAGTGACACAACAGTGTGATGAGAAATTGGAGAAATTTCAGGACGAAATAGCAGCTCTTAAATCTCAGCTGGAAACCATTGAAACCAATGGCGAAATTTCCACATTAATCGCCGAAAGAAAATTTGTAGACCCACCTAGAACCATTCAGCAACCTCCGCAGTTTGACGGAAAACACCGTGGGACAACTACCAGCGTCAATTTGAGGCGGCTGCTAAGGCCAATGGGTGGACCTTGAGGAAAAAGCCACAGCATTAACTTTGGCTCTTTGTGGAGACGCTGCCGACATTCTACAAACGCTTCCTGACCAAGACTTAGGGAATTACGGTCAACTTACCAAAAGCTTGGAAACGCGGTATGGGTCAGCGCATTTAAAGCAGGCGTACCACTATCAGCTTAAAAACCGTTACCAGAAACCGGGTGAAACTTTACAAGAGTTTCAGCTCGCCATAATTCGGTTGGTCCGTTACGCATATTCGGATACATCAAAGGAGGTCCAAGAACGATTAGCGGTCCAGGCCTTCGCAGATGGACTTCGAGACACGGAGGTTAAACAAAGTGTCCTGTTGTCGAGATCCAAAACCATCTCCGAAGCATTGGCATGTGCCTTGGAATTTGAGTCGGCGAAACTCAATTCCAAAAGTACGGGGAGACTTCGTGAAGTCAGTGGGACCGAGGCCGAAAAATCAAGCGAACTCAATGAAATAAGAAAAATGATGGAAGCGCTTATAAAGGAAAAGAGAGAGCCGATGCGATGTTGGGGATGCGACCAAGTGGGACATAGGCAACGCCAATGTAGAAAGTGGAGGGGTGGTACAGCCCCATCGAGGTCGACCACCAAGGCGTCGGAAAACTAGTAAGGGTCAACGTGAAGGGGCAACCGTCGACCTGCCAGCAACAAGCCCCACAGAAAATAGTGCAAGTTACCTCGAAACAACATCCGTCCGGCAGCATCTTTATAGATGGGTTAATTAATAACAAAGTGTGTGCTTTGTTGCTGGACACGGGTGCAACAAAAACCATTATCAGACCAGACGTTGTATCCCTCAAAACCAAGATACGACCCACTAAATGGCGCCTGCGCACTGCAACAGGTGACTCGGCTACAACACATGGTGAAGCCAACATCCGTCTAACAATAGGAAACACATCCTTTACACATTTGGCGATTGTGGCCGAGATTGAAGATGAAGTCATTATCGGTATGGACATCATGAACACCAAAGGATTCGAATTGAACCTCAAAAATGGTGTTGTTAAAATAAATGGCGAAGAAAGTGTGATACATAAGAGAGATGAAACTACAATTCGAGCGTTCCTAATCGAAGATACCGAGATACCCGAACGCGCTGAAGTAATTGTCAAGGCGGTTTTGGAAAATAATGTAAATGATGGGAGCATTATGATGCTTGAGCCAAGAAACGACGATGAAAAGGTGGCAGTCGGAATTGTAGTGGGAAAAGTTTGACGCGTGTCGCAAGCACTGTTCCGGTACGAGTGGCAAACATGAACTATCACACGGTCACCTTACGGAAAGGGACGAATTTAGCTGATTGCTGCTCTGTTTCCTCTATTATTCGAGAAGTGAAAGTCTGCGATAAACCATTGTTGGAGGAATCAGAACCTCTTAAGGATTTGATCAGTGCTTCTTCTAAGGGTTTGAGCCGTTACGAACGAAATGGGCTCGAAAATTTAATCAATAAGTATTGGACTATATTCGAGAGCAGGCATCAATCCAAAGGGAGGACCAACATGGTTCATCACAAGGTCAACACCAATGGTGCTCAACCCATCCGCCAAACAGCTAGAAGATTACCCTTAGCCAAACGAGAAGAGGTCGACAGAATAATCCAGGAAATGGAAAAGGAAGGCGTAATCGAACCATCTACCGGCCCTTGGGTGTCACCTGTCGTGCTGGTAAAGAAAAAGGATGGCTCCACCCGGTTTTGTGTAGACTACCGGCAATTAAACAACGTGACGAAGAAGGACAGCTACCCTTTACCAAGAATCGACGATACCCTGGACACACTTGCGGGGGCAAAAATCTTCTCGACGCTAGATTTAAAAAGCGGATACTGGCAAGTAGAGATGGCACCAGAAGATAAAGAGAAAACAGCATTCACCGTAGGCACGGGATTATGGCAGTTTAAGGTCATGCCTTTTGGATTGTGTAATGCACCAGCAACTTTTGAAAGACTGATGGAGACCGTTCTAAGGGGTTTATCGTGGAAAACCTGTTTAGTCTACCTCGATGACATCATCGTAATGGGTACTTCGTTCGAGGATCACCTAATAAATTTAGAACAGGTGTTTCAAAGATTACAAAGTTCCGGATTGAAACTAAATCCTAAGAAGTGCAATCTCTTTCAAAAGGAAGTTAAGTATCTGGGTCACATTGTTTCAAGCAAAGGCGTCGCCGTGGACGACAACAAAATAGAGGCAGTTCGTGATTGGCCAGTACCCAGGGACAAGCATGAAGTTAGAAGTTTTCTGGGTCTCTGTACCTACTATAGGCGTTATGTATCGGGTTTCGCCAATATAGCCAAGCCCTTGACACGCCTTACTGAAGAACTACGCAAGTTTCAATGGGACAGCAGTTGTCAAGAAGCTTTCCTTGAACTGAAAAAAGCTTTAACAAACGCCCCTGTGTTGAGTTACCCTCTACCACACGGAAGGTTCACTCTAGACACAGATGCCAGCAACGTGGGGATAGGAGCAGTCCTTTCTCAGGAGCAAGACGGACAGGAGAAAGTGATTGGCTATTTTAGTAAAACCCTGTCCAAACCAGAAAGGAACTACTGCGTTACTCGACGCGAACTTTTAGCTGTAATCAAGGCCGCAGAACACTTCTACAAATATTTGTATGGGCGAAGATTCTTGTTGCGAACTGATCACGCAGCATTACAGTGGTTATTGCATTTTAAAAATCCAGAAGGGCAAGTCGCCAGATGGATCGAAAGGCTACAAGAATTTGATTTCGAAACCCGCCATCGAGCTGGTACAGCTCATCGAAATGCAGATGCCTATCTAGAAGACCTTGCCTGGACGACTGCAAACATTGTAATCGCGCTGAAGAAAAGGATGCTGTCATCAACAGGACAACCGTGGTGGATGAACACTGGAACGGAGATCAGCTAGCTAAAGATCAAGAGGATGACCCCGCATTGGGAATATTGATCCGGTGGAAGAAAACGGGCAGAGACCTAGCTGGGAAGAGGTCGCCAAGTATTCCCCGGATGTGAAATCGTTATGGGCACAATGGAATTCCCTCATCCTGGATGGAAACGTGTTGAAACGTGTCTTTAAAGGCTCAGATGGTCAGGAGGAAAGACGGCAGGTCTTGATTCCGAATGGAAGGATTTTTGAAATCCTGGAAGAAGTTCATGGTGGAACTTCGGGAGGGCATCTGGGAGCAGCAAAGACGCTGGAGAAAATAAGGGATCGTTTTTATTGGATGCGATGTAAAAAAGGGTGTGAAGGAATGGTGCCAAAATGTGCTGCGTGTGCAGCGGCGAATGGTCCTGGCAGAAAACCCAGAGCTCCAATGCGTCAGTACAACGTCGGTAGTCCATTTGAAAGAATCGCCATAGATGTAGCCGGTCCTTTTCCCCAAACCGACTTGGGAAATAAGTACATCATTGTAGTAATGGACTACTTCAGCAAATGGGTAGAAGCTTACGCTGTACCGAATCAAGAGGCCGTTACTGTGGCTGACGTGCTGGTAAAGGAATGGATTTGTCGATTTGGCGTACCCATGGAACTACACTCCGACCAGGGAAGAAATTTTGAGTCCGGAGTATTCCAAAATTTATGTAAATTGCTGTCTATCAGAAAAACGCGAACTACTGCATTACACCCGCAGTCAGATGGCATGGTAGAGAGAATGAATCGGACAATCAACCGCCACCTAGCAAAAGTAGTCTCCGACCATCAAAGAGACTGGGACTCTTGTCTTCATTTGTTCCTGCTGGCTTACCGCTCAGCCGTCCACGAAACAACTGGTCAATCGCCGGCAAGCATTGTCATGGGACGAGAGTTACGATTACCCTGTGACCTAAAGTTCGGCTGCTTACCAGGGGAAGATGTTGCTGGGGAAGGTTATGTCGATAAATTGCGATCCAAAATGGACAGCATTCACCAACGGGTCCGGCACAACATCCAAGGAGCTAGCGACCGCATGAAAGAGTCCTACGACATTAGGGCTCACGAAGGAGGTTACCAAAAGGGCGCTTTAGTTTGGCTATACAATCCCCAGAGACGTCGTGGTTTAAGTCCAAAGTTGCAAACATCGTGGAGGGTCCCTACGAAGTGCTCGAACGAATTAACGACGTTGTATACCGAATAAGCAAACAACCGCGAGGAAAGCCCAAGGTGGTGCATTTCAATCGGCTCGCCCCTTATGCTGGTAACAACGACGCAGAAGTACGACCTGTAAAACGACACAAGAGGCCAGCGAGTCGTTTGAGAACTTTATGTCACTGTATTCGGGGAGCAGTAAAATTCGTCACGGGATAACCAGAGAGGAAAACTGCGATCTCTTCCAAGTTCCCACCCACTATGCCTTAGCGTGTTCAGTAGCCCAGGACTTAGAAATGCCAAATGGGGTTGCTTCGGTGTTCAGGAAGAAGTTCGGGGAAATCAAAAAACTTCCACGAACAGCGGGTATGCGTAGGGGACGCTATTCTACGCCGTTTAGGAGAACGAAAACTCCTATATTTGGTGACCAAGTCAAAAACATCAGACAAAATGCAGTACAGCGATATATGGACCGCCTTAAAGCAGTTAAGGGATGTGGTGACTTCCAACAACATCACAAAATTAGCCATCCCGAAGCTGGTTGCCAACTACGACGGACTCAACTGGAGAACTGTTCGAAATATGCTGGAAGTCCTCTTTGCGGGCACCAACGTAGAAATCCTGGTATGCTGTTACAATCTTCAGAAGACAATGGAGAAAACCGTCGATTGCTACTTCTTTCAAACATCGCATTGCAACCGGGGACAAAGTTGCCAATATCGACACAGCCCAAGATGTACATTTCGGGACGAAATGGAGCTAAGAAGGGGGCAATGTAGCAAACGCGATAAATGAATGAAGCGGCCTCGATAGATTTGCTTAATCACCCGCGAGATACCTCTATCTCACACGCGCGACCGTGAGATATTGAGTAAGCGTGGATATCCCAATAATCTCTTAACACACAGCTAACTAGAGTTTTCTATCTACATTACCTTGAAATAACTGTATCGCCAAGGCCCAGATACTTCTCGAAGCTTCCGAATAGATTAAGCAACACATATATAAACTCCGAAACACTTCCACACTTTAGTTACGACCGAGTCTGTTATTGTGAAGTGCCAACGCTCTAAGTCCGTACTTTTGGTGAATCTACGAGGTAAGCGCTATCGCTATCTGTATAAATAAATGTAAATAAATATACCAGTGACAATCGTTTAAATAAATATACGAGTGTAAATAAATTAGTTAGTGTATTAGAACCGTAAGTTAGTTAGTTAGTAAATAAATAATTATTAAGTGCTAGTGTTTAAGTTATTGGTAAAGAAGAATTTGTTTATTATTTGTGTTAATAAATTGTAATTGTAAATTTAGTGGCCAACTGTGTGTTATTATTCACAACCCGAGTACGAATCGCTTTTGCTCTCGTTGGAAATTGGATTTGGATTGGGAAATCCGTTACAATAGCTATCAGGAATTTTTTAACTATTGTCCAGGCGCTCGGCAATTGAAAATACAGTTGAACCTTGATAACGCGAATTTCAAGGGAAATGCTAAAAACTTTGAGATATCGAGTTTTCAGCTTGGCGAGTATTTCGAAAACCAAAAGCTTTTAGGGCTACAATTTCGAATTACAAGGGCACACTTTTTAAGTAGGTACTTATATTGCAATACAAATTCATTTCACGGCACTTTCTTAATGATTCGCAATAATTTAGACCAATCAATTACACGAAAAATTAATTGAATGATTTTAATCATTCCCTCTCACTTCAAATGACAAGATTATCGTATCTTTTCGCTCCCTTCCACTCATTGCTATGTTAAATACGTTTTTCCAATATAAATTCGATATTTACTAAATTAAATTAAAATTTTTGATTTGAAGGAGCGCACGGTAAATTATACTAATGTAATAAATACGAAGATGTGCGCATTCGAGCGAAAAGTGGCACATTTCCGAGCGAGGGAGGCAAATGAAGCGCGACGCGGAGCGGCGCGCTTCATTTTCCCGAGAGCGGAATGTGCCACTTTGAGCTCGAATGTGCACACTCGGTTTTAAGCGCGATTCACAATAAATTAAGCTAATAGATTAGACAAAAGATCGGTTAATGAATTTTAATCGTTCCCTTTCGCTCGCATCCACGCGATTGTCCTATCTTTTCGCTCATTGGTATGTTAAAAACGTTTTTCTAACCTAAAATCGATTTTTTGCTAAACTAAATATAAATTAATAATTTGAAAAGGCGAAGCATAAAGTAGACAAATTGAAGAAATACGAAGATGTGCGCATGCGAGCGAAAAGTGGCACATTTCCGAGCGAGGGAGGCAAATGAAGCGCGACGCGGAGCGGCGCGCTTCATTTTCCCGAGATCGGAATGTGCCACTTTGAGCTCGAATGTGCACACTCGGCTTTAAGCATGATTTACAATAATTTAGGCCAATAAATTACACGAAAAATTAGTTGAATAACTTTAATCGTTCCCTCTCACTCGCTTTCACGAGATTTTCGTATCTTTTCGCTCTCTTCTACTCATTGCTATGGTAAAAACGTTTTTCGAACACAAAACTAATATTTACTAAAATAAATTTAAATTTGTGATGTGAAAGAGAGAAGGATATACAGTCAACTCGCGTTATAACGAATTTCAAGGGACCCACGAAAAAGTTCGTTATATCGAAATTCTTTATTATAAAAGCATAAATTAACAAATTTTTACAAATTTATTTAGAGATATAAAATAAATCAATCCAATACACCACAAATTCGTTGTCGCTTAATAAAATAACCAATATAACGCATAAATGTATTTTTTTTAATAAAACAATAAAAAAAACAATAGAAATAGAAGCAAGTATAATCTAAAAAAATTCCGACATTTTAGTTTGTATGCAGGTGACTACGTGTCCGTTCAATTGCGTTCTCCAGATTTAAGATACACTTATACCCCTCTAACTTCACATTCCATAACGTCACATCTTCTCTAATTTCACAGTTTTCATAGGTCCCAAAATGGGAGATACAAATTATCCTAGAGTTAACTTCACAATATAAAAAACCATTTTAGTAAGAAAGATAGATAACTTCGCTTTTTTTATTTAAAATATGTTTCATGTTCACAAAAAAAAAAAATCTTTGAAGTTTATTGTAAGTACACTAGAGGAAAAAATTAAAGGGTCAAAAAAATTTCTTAAATTTTATTGTGCTTTTTGACAGGCTGTATTTCAGTGAAAAATGATCGTATCTAAAATTTTAAAAAAGCAATTTAAGGCTTCAAGATTCTAGTTTTTAGATCTTTTAGTCAAAAATTTTTAGAAGCCACTGTTATCATGCAATAATAAGAAATAGCGCGCAAGAAAAAAATTGCAAATTTTTTTCTTTTTTTTTGTGTCCACGGACTTGGAAATTTTTTTCAGCTAAACCATTATATGAAACGGATGGCTTGTTTATTAAACTTCAAGTTTCTTATTTTTAAAAGGTTGGTACGATTATTCTTCACCGCGTTAAATAAAAAAAAGTACTTTTGTCATCAATTATTGATATCTCTGTAACTAATAATCGTTCAAAAAATTGCAAATCAGTTTTGGAAACTGAACAAAACACCCTACAAGAAACGGCTACAATTTTTAGGAATTTTTTTCCATCGTAAACATGAATTTAAAAAAGCATGAAAAAAT
Organism: Sinopyrophorus schimmeli; assembly: GCA_036325965.1. Classification (NCBI taxonomy): domain Eukaryota; kingdom Metazoa; phylum Arthropoda; class Insecta; order Coleoptera; family Elateridae; genus Sinopyrophorus; species Sinopyrophorus schimmeli. The sequence continues at coordinate 814,112 of JARFIZ010000068.1, forward strand.
AAGTAATTTATCGTTTTTTTGAAAATTGTAGACTAAGTTACAAATATTCATGAAATGGCTAATGTTAAGGGTAATTTTTATAGCTGAATATACCCATACAAACTCTGTGAAGTTACAATTCAATCTAGCGAACCGTTCTTTTGTTTCAAACTTTTGAAAAAAATAAAATGGTTGCGTTTATTCTCGCTACACACTTCATAATTATGATTAAAATAGAAAAACATTTTTTTAGCCTTTTTAAGATTTTTACCGCAAACAACATATCGAAAAATTTTTTCGAAAAAAAATCTTTTATTTTATTAATTAAATTTTCTTTGGTTTTTAAAATTACCCATAGTTTTAAAAACTAAAGAAAATATTAAGTATGCACTAAGTAAAATTAATTAAATAATTTTTTAATCGTTTCCTCTTGCTTGCCCCGACAAGATTGTCGCATCTTCTCGCCCTCTTCCACTCATTTGCTATGTTGAATACGTTTTTTGAACATAAAATTGCTATTTACTAAATTAAATGTAAATTTTTGATTTGAAGGCCCTAAGTGCAAAGGGTCTAAGGTACAACAGGTTTCCCTACATTACGAAAATAACAATTTAAAAAATCTATTTTTAAATCATATTGCAATGAATAGAACGGAGCGAAAAGATACAAGAATTCCATAAGTACAAGTGAGAGGAAATGATCAAAATTGTCCGAATAGAACAATTTTAAATAATAATTAATTTTTTTTTACAGTTAATTGTACATTGTGCTAAGAAACCGTGTGTGCACATTCATTACATTATGTCTGCTTTATTTTTCGCTCTTTTAAATCATAAAAAATTGAGGTTAGTAAATGTCGATTTTATATATTTGCCATAGCAATGAGTGCAAGAGAGCGAAAAGATACGAAAATCTCGTCAGTGCGAGTGAGAGGGACCGATTAAAATTAAATTGGTTGGACCAAAGAATTATAACTTCTAACACGCCGTTTTTTTTAAATTAAATCTATGATGGGCAAAAGTAGTTTTAAATCGCTTGAAATTTTGAAAAAAAAAAAATAGAAGAAAACTTTGATCAAAACGGAAGGCGGTTTTGATCAACGGCCGAGGGACGAGAAAGCACAAAAAAGGGAGCAAACGAAAGTTACACAACTGATAAGCGATTTTATTAACTCGCCGTATGGACTACAAGTTTCCGCATTTCTTATTTCCCTCAACGTATCGAATACCAATTTATCAAAAATAACAATTTTCCGAGCAGAAAATGAGGCAGTCAAAAACCGCTTTGCGAAATCAATAACGACTTAATTTCGTGTTTATTTAGTTGAAATTTCCGCGTGTTTTTTCTCCCCCCTCCCTTCTCTCGTATTAATGGAAAAATCGACGACCGCTTAATCGAATCGGATTAAATTAAAGCCCTGTCCGAAAGGAGCATAAGCAATGAATCAGAAATTCGGAAACTTCCAAGTTGGCAGGAAATGAAGCGAACGATGTATGCGGCGGATATGACATCGTGTGGAAAATCACATGGAAAAACTTTAATATATTTCCACGCGCCGCGTTCCTCTTTTTTTTTCTTCGAGGAAGTATTTTTGATTACGTAGTCTCGGCGGTTGAGAGACAAAGAATTGTCAGGGCGGCGCGACGTCATCCGTTTTATTCCCTTTTTCGCCGGAGTCATCGTCGGGACTGACATTGACGGCGAGAAAAATTGAAAATTGTAGCAATTTTCTCGAATTCAAAAAATTAACGAGTAATTCGTTCGAGTTCCGATTGTGAAAGCGCCAGATACGTTTTTATCAAGAAGTTAAGAAAATGTCAAAATTTTACAAAATCGTTGTTTTTTATTTTTCGAAGCTATTTACAGGGGAAGCTCGATAACTCGAGCCTTCCGTGTACGAGGTGGGGTACAACTAACATGACCAATTTTTTTTGTTAAAACGGGATGTTTGGTAATCGTGCTTTATTTGCCTCCCTCGCTCGGAAATGTGCCACTTTTCGCTCGCATGCGCACATCTTCGTATTTCTTCAATTTGTCTACTTTATGCTTCTCTTTTTCAAATTATTAATTTATATTTAGTTTAGCAAAAAATCGATTTTAGGTTAGAAAAACGTTTTTAACATACCAATGAGCGAAAGGGAGCGAAAAGATAGGACAATCGCGTGGATGCGAGCGAAAGGGAACGATTAAAATCCATTAACCGATCTTTTGTCTAATCTATTAGCTTAATTTATTGTGAATCGCGCTTAAAACCGAGTGTGACATTCGAGCTCAAAGTGGCACATTCCGCTCTCGGAATGAAGCGCGCCGCTCCGCGTCGCGCTTCATTTGCCTCCCTCGCTCGGAAATGTGCCACTTTTCGCTCGAATGCGCCCATCCTCGTATTTATTACATTTATCTACTTTATCCTTCTCTTTTTCGCATCACTTATTTAAATTTATTTTAGTAAATTAATGATTTTGTGTTCGAAGAACGTTTTTACTATAGCAATGAGTGGAAGAGAGCGAAAGATACGAAAATCTCGTGAAGGCGAGTGAGAGGGAACGATTATAGTTATTTAACTGATTTTTCGTGTAATTTATTGGCCTAAATTATTGTGAATCATGCTTAAACGAGTGTGCACATTCGAGCTCAAAGTGGCACATTCCGCTCTCGGAAAATGAAGCGCGCCGCCCGCGTCGCGCTTCATTTGCCTCCCTCGCTCGGAAATGTGCCACTTTTCGCTCGAATGCGCACATCTTCGTATTTCTTCAATTTGTCTACTTTATGCTTCTCTTTTTCAAATTATTAATTTATATTTAGTTTAGCAAAAAATCGATTTTAGGTTAGAAAAACGTTTTTAACATACCAATGAGCGAAAAGGAGCGAAAAGATAGGACAATCGCGTGGATGCGAGCGAAAGGGAACGATTAAAATCCATTAACCGATCTTTTGTCTAATCTATTAGCTTAATTTATTGTGAATTGCGCTTAAAACCGAGTGTGCACATTCGAGCTCAAAGTGGCACATTCCGCTCTCGGGAAATGAAGCGCGCGCCCGCGTCGCGCTTCATTTGCCTCCCTCGCTCGGAAATGTGCCACTTTCGCTCGAATGCGCCCATCCTCGTATTTATTACATTTATCTACTTTATCCTTCTCTTTTCGCATCACTTATTTAAATTTATTTTAGTAAATTAATGATTTTGTGTTCGAAGAACGTTTTTACTATAGCAATGAGTGGAAGAGAGCGAAAAGATACGAAAATCTCGTGAAGGCGAGTGAGAGGGAACGATTATAGTTATTTAACTGATTTTTCGTGTAATTTATTGGCCTAAATTATTGTGAATCATGCTTAAAACCGAGTGTGCACATTCGAGCTCAAAGTGGCACATTCCGCTCTCGGGATAATGAAGCGCGCCGCTCCGCGTCGCGCTTCATTTGCCTCCCTCGCTCGGAAATGTGCCACTTTTCGCTCGAATGCGCACATCTTCGTATTTCTTCAATTTGTCTACTTTATGCTTCTCTTTTTCAAATTATTAATTTATATTTAGTTTAGCAAAAAATCGATTTTAGGTTAGAAAAACGTTTTTAACATACCAATGAGCGAAAAGGAGCGAAAAGATAGGACAATCGCGTGGATGCGAGCGAAAGGGAACGATTAAAATCCATTAACCGATCTTTTGTCTAATCTATTAGCTTAATTTATTGTGAATCGCGCTTAAAACCGAGTGTGCACATTCGAGCTCAAAGTGGCACATTCCGCTCTCGGGAAAATGAAGCGCGCCGCTCCGCGTCGCGCTTCATTTGCCTCCCTCGCTCGGAAATGTGCCACTTTTCGCTCGAATGCGCCCATCCTCGTATTTATTACATTTATCTACTTTATCCTTCTCTTTTTCGCATCACTTATTTAAATTTATTTTAGTAAATTAATGATTTTGTGTTCGAAGAACGTTTTTACTATAGCAATGAGTGGAAGAGAGCGAAAAGATACGAAAATCTCGTGAAGGCGAGTGAGAGGGAACGATTATAGTTATTTAACTGATTTTTCGTGTAATTTATTGGCCTAAATTATTGTGAATCATGCTTAAAACCGAGTGTCACATTCGAGCTCAAAGTGGCACATTCCGCTCGGAATGAAGCGCGCGCCCGCGTCGCGCTTCATTTGCCTCCCTCGCTCGGAAATGTGCCACTTTTCGCTCGAATGCGCACATCCTCGTATTTATTACATTTATCTACTTTATCGTTCTCTTTTCGCATCACTTATTTAAATTTATTTTAGTAAATTAATGATTTTGTGTTCGAAGAACGTTTTACTATAGCAATGAGTGGAAGAGAGCGAAAAGATACGAAAATCTCGTGAAGGCGAGTGAGAGGGAACGATTATAGTTATTTAACTGATTTTTCGTGTAATTTATTGGCCTAAATTATTGTGAATCATGCTTAAAACCGAGTGTGCACATTCGAGCTCAAAGTGGCACATTCCGCTCTCGGAATGAAGCGCGCGCCCGCGTCGCGCTTCATTTGCCTCCCTCGCTCGGAAATGTGCCACTTTTCGCTCGAATGCGCACATCCTCGTATTTATTACATTTATCTACTTTATCCTTCTCTTTTCGCATCACTTATTTAAATTTATTTTAGTAAATTAATGATTTTGTGTTCGAAGAACGTTTTACTATAGCAATGAGTGGAAGAGAGCGAAAAGATACGAAAATCTCGTGAAGGCGAGTGAGAGGGAACGATTATAGTTATTTAACTGATTTTTCGTGTAATTTATTGGCCTAAATTATTGTGAATCATGCTTAAAACCGAGTGTCATTCGAGCTCAAAGTGGCACATTCCGTCTCGGAATGAAGCGCGCCGCCCGCGTCGCGCTTCATTTGCCTCCCTCGCTCGGAAATGTGCCACTTTTCGCTCGAATGCGCACATCCTCGTATTTATTTTATTTATCTACTTTATCCTTCTCTTTTTCGCATCACTTATTTAAATTTATTTTAGTAAATTAATGATTTTGTGTTCGAAGAACGTTTTTACTATAGCAATGAGTGGAAGAGAGCGAAAAGATACGAAAATCTCGTGAAGGCGAGTGAGAGGGAACGATTATAGTTATTTAACTGATTTTTCGTGTAATTTATTGGCCTAAATTATTGTGAATCATGCTTAAAACCGAGTGTGCACATTCGAGCTCAAAGTGGCACATTCCGCTTCGGAATGAAGCGCGCCCCCCGCGTCGCGCTTCATTTGCCTCCCTCGCTCGGAAATGTGCCACTTTTCGCTCGAATGCGCACATCCTCGTATTTATTACATTTATCTACTTTATCCTTCTCTTTTTCGCATCACTTATTTAAATTTATTTTAGTAAATTAATGATTTTGTGTTCGAAGAACGTTTTTACTATAGCAATGAGTGGAAGAGAGCGAAAAGATACGAAAATCTCGTGAAGGCGAGTGAGAGGAACGATTATAGTTATTTAACTGATTTTTCGTGTAATTTATTGGCCTAAATTATTGTGAATCATGCTTAAAACCGAGTGTGCACATTCGAGCTCAAAGTGGCACATTCCGCTCTCGGGAAAATGAAGCGCGCCGCTCCGCGTCGCGCTTCATTTGCCCCTCGCTCGGAAATGTGCCACTTTTCGCTCGAATGCGCACATCCTCGTATTTATTACATTTATCTACTTTATCCTTCTCTTTTTCGCATCACTTATTTAAATTTATTTTAGTAAATTAATGATTTTGTGTTCGAAGAACGTTTTTACCATAGCAATGAGTGGAAGAGAGCGAAAAGATACGAAAATCTCGTAAAGGCGAGTGAGAGGGAACGATTATAGTTATTTAACTGATTTTTCGTGTAATTTATTGGCCTAAATTATTGTGAATCATGCTTAAAACCGAGTGTGCACATTCGAGCTCAAAGTGGCACATTCCGCTCTCGGGAAAATGAAGCGCGCCGCTCCGCGTCGCGCTTCATTTGCCTCCCTCGCTCGGAAATGTGCCACTTTTCGCTCGAATGCGCACATCCTCGTATTTATTACATTTATCTACTTTATCCTTCTCTTTTTCGCATCACTTATTTAAATTTATTTTAGTAAATTAATGATTTTGTGTTCGAAGAACGTTTTTACTATAGCAATGAGTGGAAGAGAGCGAAAAGATACGAAAATCTCGTGAAGGCGAGTGAGAGGAACGATTATAGTTATTTAACTGATTTTTCGTGTAATTTATTGGCCTAAATTATTGTGAATCATGCTTAAAACCGAGTGTGCACATTCGAGCTCAAAGTGGCACATTCCGCTCTCGGAATGAAGCGCGCCGCCCGCGTCGCGCTTCATTTGCCTCCCTCGCTCGGAAATGTGCCACTTTTCGCTCGAATGCGCACATCCTCGTATTTATTACATTTATCTACTTTATCCTTCTCTTTTCGCATCACTTATTTAAATTTATTTTAGTAAATTAATGATTTTGTGTTCGAAGAACGTTTTTACCATAGCAATGAGTGGAAGAGAGCGAAAAGATACGAAAATCTCGTGAAGGCGAGTGAGAGGAACGATTATAGTTATTTAACTGATTTTTCGTGTAATTTATTGGCCTAAATTATTGTGAATCATGCTTAAAACCGAGTGTCACATTCGAGCTCAAAGTGGCACATTCCGCTCTCGGAATGAAGCGCGCGCCCCGCGTCGCGCTTCATTTGCCTCCCTCGCTCGGAAATGTGCCACTTTTCGCTCGAATGCGCACATCCTCGTATTTATTACATTTATCTACTTTATCCTTCTCTTTTCGCATCACTTATTTAAATTTATTTTAGTAAATTAATGATTTTGTGTTCGAAGAACGTTTTTACTATAGCAATGAGTGGAAGAGAGCGAAAAGATACGAAAATCTCGTGAAGGCGAGTGAGAGGGAACGATTATAGTTATTTAACTGATTTTTCGTGTAATTTATTGGCCTAAATTATTGTGAATCATGCTTAAAACCGAGTGTGCACATTCGAGCTCAAAGTGGCACATTCCGCTCTCGGGAAAATGAAGCGCGCCGCTCCGCGTCGCGCTTCATTTGCCTCCCTCGCTCGGAAATGTGCCACTTTTCGCTCGAATGCGCACATCCTCGTATTTATTACATTTATCTACTTTATCCTTCTCTTTTTCGCATCACTTATTTAAATTTATTTTAGTAAATTAATGATTTTGTGTTCGAAGAACGTTTTTACTATAGCAATGAGTGGAAGAGAGCGAAAAGATACGAAAATCTCGTGAAGGCGAGTGAGAGGGAACGATTATAGTTATTTAACTGATTTTTCGTGTAATTTATTGGCCTAAATTATTGTGAATCATGCTTAAAACCGAGTGTGCACATTCGAGCTCAGTGGCACATTCCGCTCTCGGAATGAAGCGCGCCGCTCCGCGTCGCGCTTCATTTGCCTCCCTCGCTCGGAAATGTGCCACTTTTCGCTCGAATGCGCACATCCTCGTATTTATTACATTTATCTACTTTATCCTTCTCTTTTTCGCATCACTTATTTAAATTTATTTTAGTAAATTAATGATTTTGTGTTCGAAGAACGTTTTTACCATAGCAATGAGTGGAAGAGAGCGAAAAGATACGAAAATCTCGTGAAGGCGAGTGAGAGGGAACGATTATAGTTATTTAACTGATTTTTCGTGTAATTTATTGGCCTAAATTATTTTGAATCATGCTTAAAGCCGAGTGGCATTCGAGCTCAAGTAGCACATTTCCGATCTCGGAATGAAGCGCGCCGCCCGCGTCGCGCTTCATTTGCCTCCCTCGCTCGGAAATGTGCCACTTTTCGCTCGAATGCGCACATCTTCGTATTTCTTGAAATTAACATAAAATAGGTATACAAGATAAAAGTATTTTGATTTTTCAATGTGTGTGAGCGAGTGAAAAGATACGATCATCACATGTAGGGGAACCCGTTGTACCTTGGTCCCTTAGGACCTAGGGCAACTTTATTTTTTCTAATATTTGCGGGCTTTTGTGACCCATAATTTTCGATATTTCAAATGCCACATAGACAGACAGCTGGCCAATGTATTTTGTTAATGTATGAGATCAATTGAAATTTAAATCTAAAAAAAGTAGGTCTTTTTATATTCTTTTTACTTAAATATCTTATTGATTTTTAGTACCTAATAACAAATGACTCATCGCAATAGAAAGATTATTTATTAATGTTTGCATAGTAGTGGTCTGATTTTGGCACAGCGTAATCTTTAATTTTATTTTTGAGTTTAAACGTCAAGGATCGGTCTGTTGTACCTCGGTCACTGTCAATAAGTTGTACCTTGGCCCTAAGATCATCGTGCAATAAATAAAAATTTAAATATACCTTTGTTATAAATTCTTATTTTTTTATTTTGCTTCAGATAGTATGCCTCGCAAGTCTAACGAAAAATTTAAATTTTTGTAAAGTTAACCATTAATCACATGACATTTTAGTATACGAGAAAAGTTTTGTTAATTTTTGAAACAATTTTAGTGTCATCTCAAAGAAGAACATTAGCAGTTCGTATAATCCAAAAATAAATATATAGTTTTCATAGAACAATGGCTTTTATTTTGCTTAATGTGAATGGAGCCAAGGTACATCACCTCTGTTGTACTTAGGCTATAGATCCACTAATTTTTCAATCTTATAGCAATTTGAGTAAACGGTTGGTAATGCTTTCAAATATTTATTAATGCCCTACTACGATGCAATTCATTTTATCAACAAATTGTTACATAAACAATTTAAAAAATAATACAAGTGAAAAAGGCGGTCAAGGTACAACAGGTTCCGCTACATATGTATTTACTAAAAAGTGCGTTAAACTACTAAAGATGTTATTTTCTTCGGATTTCGTTACGAAGGGAATCATATTTTATTGTATTAAACTGGTCAGGAACGTTATTATTATAAACAGCTAGTAGCAATTAAAATAAGTCATTTCATTTGGGGTTTCAATTTTGAGGCACTGTTGTCAAGCCTATTTCCCACATTTTAATGCATATTCGATTTACGATTGCTATGGTTCTGTTGATTTAAAACAACATATTTTGTCATAGGGCTTTAATGACATTGCTATAACAAACTTGAACAAACATTTTTGAAATATTTTATATAATAAAGTAGTTATTACACATTTTGAATTTGAAACTTATAAAACCATAACACAAAAATATTCCATATAAGGGCAATTGACATCCCGTATATTTTTGTTCAGTGTAGTGTCATTTATAAGTGGGCTAAGTTACAGTATTTGTTTGGGGTATACCCTGTATATGAGTGTGGTTAAATACCGCGCGCACCCTGTATACAGTGTGTCCCAAATAGAGTAGGCTAACATGGGTTCTTATAATCCAAAAATAAATATATAGTTTTCATTGAACAATGGCTTTTATTTTGCTTAATGTGAATGGAGCCAATGTACATCACCTCTGTTGTACCTAGACCATAGATCCACTAATTTTTAAATCTTATAGCAATTAGGTATTTGAAAAAAAAAATTATTGATTTTTTTATGTATTTTAAAACTTATTATTAATAATATGGATATTTAATGCAAAATACTTAAAAAAATATTTTTTTCAATTAATTATAAGCAATTAAAAATTGATAGAATTTTAAAAAAAAATCACGTGACTATGAACGCGCCAAGATTGGTCACCATCTTTGTGACGTCATAATGTTATAGCTGTTTAATAACAGGACAGCGTTTACGGCTATTACACGTGAGTTGACAATAATATTGAAAATTTACTGCTAAAAAACGATTTGTTAGTTAATTCCGATTAGCCATGTGTGATAAAGGATTTATAAAAGCAAAGTCTGATAATATTCCTGATGTTGATATATTTTTGACTGAATTCTACTTATTTAATTTGTATACTTAGATAAATAATAATTAATAACAATAGTGTTATAAAATACTTACATCGAAATGATCTTCACAACAAAAAAAATTCGATTTTGTTTTGGGATTATAACGATGCACTGCTTGAAACCATTTATTTCGACGTTTTTCATCTTGGGGAACATTTAAAAACATTTTGTCAGGAGTTGTTTTTGTAGTATTCGTACATAATGGTACAAAACAAGAACGATAACTTTTGAGGTTCGACATTTTCAATATAAACTTGAGTATTTAACCATGACAAAAGAATTAAATAGATCAAAACACTGCATTTATTATTTCTGTATAAGCTGCAATGAATGAAAACTAACATTATGACGTCACACACGCTCGTGTTTGTTCGGGAGCTGTCGGCGTGTTTTCGGTACTGGATTCAAAATTAAATTTTTTTTTTGATATAACTTAAAATATTGCGAAAAAAAAAAATAGTTTTGTTATAAAACTTATATATGATCTTTCCATTTATCACAAAAAAAAAAAAAATTCAAAGACCTAATTTGAGCAAACGGTTGGTAGTGCTTTCAAATATTTTATGACGAATATCTTATTAGTGCCCCACTACGAAGCAATTTATTTTATTAACAAATTGATACATAGACAATTTAAAAAAAAATACAAGTGAAAAAGGCGGTCAAGGTTCAACAGGTTCCGCTACATATGTATTTACTAAAAAGTTCGTTAAACTACTAAAGATATTATTTTCTTCGGATTTCTTTACGAAGATAATCATATTTTATTGTATTAAACTAGTCAGGAACGTTATTATTATAAACAGCTAGTAGCAATTAAAATAAGTCATTTCATTTGGGGTTTCAATTTTGAGGCACTGTTGCCAAGCCTATTTCCCACATTTTAATGCATATTTGATTTACGATTGCTATGGTTCTGTTGATTTAAAACAAAATATTTTGTCATAGGGCTTTAATGACATTGCTATAACAGACTTGAACAAACATTTTTGAAATATTCTATGTAATAAAGTAGTTATTACACATTTTGAATTTGAAACTTATAAAACCTTAACACAAAAATATTCCATATAAGGCCACCTGACATCCCGTATATTTTTGTTCAGTGTAGTGTCATTTATAAGTGGGCTAAGTTACAGTATTTGTTTGGGGTATACCCTGTATATGAGTGTGCTTAAATACCGCGCGCACCCTGTATATAATGATTTAGACAAACACGAATTACCAAAGAAGTTTCACTTCTTTCGCGGACTTGTTTCTTTTAGTGCCGTTAAAATGAATCTCAAGAGGAAGCAAAATGAATTTTAAGCGCCGAAACCGTAGGGAGAGGAATTTTTAGGATTCCTTCAAAGGAAGAGATTTGTGTTCTTTCAGTGGAAGCTTCGAGCATGGACGTACGTGTGGGAAGGAGGCGACGAAATCTTTTATAAAAGCGCACGTATGGTTTTAAAATCAATTTAGTTTAAATCTGTTTGCATCTTTTTATTTTTTAAACGTGATTTCGTGCTTCTCCCTTTCCTCCGTTTCTCGATTCTCGAATGTAATCGAAACGGGCTTCCACATTGTTTATTTCGAAGGCGTCGTCGCCCTGGCAACGCCGAATCGCCACTGTTTTTAAAGTTTCGCTATTAATTGCGCGCAAATAATGAACTCGAAAAAAAACCCTTTTAAAAAGAAACCTCGTTTCGGTCATTAGCAACCCTTAACAAAAAAATTGAGAGCTTACTTATTTAAAACCGCCCGACTAAAGTTTTCTTTTTGTGTAAAAAAAATGAGAAAAGGAGAAAAACGACGTCGCCTTCAAAAGGTTCGCGTTGAAAAAGATTTGTTTGTGCATTAAAAGGGAATTTGCTTAAAAAAAATCGTCAAAAGATGGCGTGCGCTTTCAAAAAAAAAAAACACACCCCTCAAAGCGCTATTTCGCCCCTTAAAAAAACAAAGTGGCACAACTCAATCCGGAAGGCTTATCGTGTCCGTCACGGTCACCTTTGTTCTATTTTTAAGGGACAATCAGGAAGCTCCTTGCGAAGGGACAAAAAACAAGTAAATCCTTCCCCCGGAACAAAAAAAAAACGAATTTGTTTCCTTCAAATTGGGAGGATTCTCTTAAGCCAGGTGTGTATGAAATTGAATGTTTGTTCCCCATTTAAAGTACCTTTTTCGCAGGTAGCTTTGGTAATTCTAAAGATTTTTTGTTTTTTTTTTTTTAGTAAAATCGCGGGGGCGTTTTAAATCTTAGAATTTGCATTTTTGCAACCCTTGCCCGTCTCATCGAAAGAAAAGTTGCTCGTAATTAAATCTGTCACTTTTGACAGTTGCGTCTCTGTAGTCGCCTTGGTAACGCGCGCTTATAAACGGGGAAACGTTCGAATCGGAAGAGGAAACGCACATTTTTTTGACAACGCATCGAAAGTAGAACAGAAAATAATGATTATTTAAATTTAAAAAAAAAAAAGAAAAACAAAGCCCGCTTTGTTTGGACTAATATAAAAAGATAATAACGTTCGATTTTCTGTTGGTTTATTGAAGGTATACTTCTTTTGGCGCGGTTGAAGGTGAAATAGTGGCGGGCGACGGAGGTGGGGCTCGACGGTTGAAGATGAAAGCAAATTAATTGTTGTGAATTGTGCTCAAAACGGAGTATGCACGTCCGAGCTCAAAGTGGCACATACGATTTTATGTTAGAAAAACGTTTTTACCATAGCAATGAGTGGAAGGGAGCGAAAAGATAGGACAATGTCGTGAATGCGAGCGAGAGGGAACGATTAAAATCATTTAATCGATATTTTGTCTAATCTATTGGCTTAATTTATTGTGAATCGTGCTTAAAACCGAGTGCGCACATTCGAGCTCAAAGTGGCACATTCCGCTCTCGGGAAAATGAAGCGCGCCGCTCCGCGTCGCGCTTCATTTGCCTCCCTCGCTCGGAAATGTGCCACTTTTCGCTCGAATGCGCACATCTTTGTATTTATTGGATTTGTCTCTTTATACTTCGCTTGTCAAATTATTAATTTGTAACGTAAAAGTCTCTATTATGAGACACATTTCTACTTAGGTCAAACATTAGCGTTTTAGTGTAAAACACAATTTAAATTAAATGATACATATGTTTTATCATTCTTATATTAATATTTTGAGTTTGCACTAAATATTAATTTAAAAATACTTAAAAATAAGTATTTTTAATGGGAACCGCTGTGTCCCTATTTATGAGACACTCTAAAGGTGTGTGGCCCCAGTGTCTCATGATACAGGTCCCCATTATTGAGACAGTTAAAAAATCAATTTAGGACAACAAATCATTAAATTTTTGTAAATTAAACGACTAATCAACGAAAATTATCGTAAGATCAAATTTCTTTTTCTTCTTTAATTTCTTTTTGCAGCTTTTTAACCTGTTCCATTAATTTTCTTTTTTCCTCTTGCAATTTTTTTTTAATTTTTTTTCTCGTTACAGTATAATTTTATAGACAAACAAAAAATAAGTTTCTGAAAGTTTCAATTTAAAATTAGAGTTTTAAAAGGTCGCTCAGAATTTTTATTTATTTATTAGTACATCACTTTGGATTATATCTCAATGCTAATATAGCAAATTTAATACGCACTTTTTAATAAAATTATGTTTTTTTTTGTCATGTGTTTCATTTTCAGTTCATCTCGTGGTGAATTTTTTTTTATTATTTTAATAAATAATGGAAACAAAATGAATGAAATTTTAATTTTAATATTAAAATGTCGCTCGAAAAAATCCAAAGTGATGCACTAATAAATAAAAAAACATTCTGAGCGACCTTTTAAAACTCAAATTTTAAATTGAAACTTTCAGAAACTTATTTTTTGTTTGTCTATAAAATTATACCGTAACGAGAAAAAAAATTCAAAAAAAAAATTGTATTTTGACGGATTTTGAAATTTTAAAAAATTTTGAGCGACCTCTTAAAAATTTTTTTTTGAGCTGTTCTTTGGAGGTAGCTCTTAAAACATCAAAAATACTTTTTGAATAAATTAATGTATTCACGTAATGAATCATAAATCGGGACATCGTCTCATAATAGGGACTTTTACCTTATTTAGTTTAGAAAAATATCGATTTTATGTTCGAACAACGTTCTCACCATAGCAATAAGCGAAAGGGAGCGAAAAGATACGACAATGTCGTGAATGCGAGCGAGAGGGAACGATTAAAATCATTTAATCGATATTTTGTTTAATCTATTGGCTTAATTTATTGTGAATCGTGCTTAAAACCGAGTGTGCACATTCGAGCTCAAAGTGGCACATTCCGCTCTCGGGAAAATGAAGCGCGCCGCTCCGCGTCGCGCTTCATTTGCCTCCCTCGCTCGGAAATGTGCCACTTTTCGCTCGAATGCGCACATCTTTGTATTTATTGGGTTTGTCTACTTTATACTTCGCTTGTCAAATTATTAATTTATATTTAGTTTAGAAAAATATCGATTTTATGTTCGAAAAACGTTCTTACCATAGCAATGAGCGAAAGGGAGCGAAAAGATAGGACAATCTCGTGAATGCGCGAGCGAGAGGGAACGATTAAAATCATTTAACCGATTTTTTGTCTAATCTATTGGCTTAATTTATTGTGAATCGTGCTTAAAACCGAATGCGCACATTCGAGCTCAAAGTGGCACATTCCGATCTCGGAAATGTGCCACTTTTCGCGCGAAGGCGCACTAACCCCGCGTACATTAAATTTGTCTGCTTTATCCTTCACTCTTTCAAACCATTTAAAATTTTAGCAAATTTCTATTTTATGCTCGTTACCATAGCAATGAGTGGAAGAGAGCGAAAAGATACACAAGCTCGTCAGTGCGAGCGAAAGAGAACGATTAAAATTAATTCAATCGCGCCAAAGAAGTATAACTTCTAAGGCGCCGATTTTTTTTTATTCAAAGCCAAAACTTGCGTTGATCAAGACGAACGCCAACTACCAACAATGAGAAAATTAAATAAAAATGCCGGTCAGCCTCTTCGGCGGCGGTGTTTTCCCCTTCTAAAAAAGGCGTTTTTCGGCACATTCATCAGCGCGGCGAAAATTTAATAAAAACACGGGAGCCGCAGAAGGAAAACACCTACACCGAAAAAATGTTAATTAAAAAAGGCAAGGAGTTTTAATAAGCAGCGGGGGATGATTCCGGGGCCCGGATATCAAAGCCGAAAATTACGGAGGGGGCGCGCGCGAAACAGTGTACTTCGTTTTAAGCGCCCAAGTCACGTTTTCAATGAAATGGAAGTTGTTAACTGAAGTTCTATTACATTTATTCGACACTCTCGGTCTGCTTCCGAAGGAAATATAAGGGGGGGCCTCCTTCCGCGCCGCGGACCGCCAGATTATTACTTCGCAAAGATATTACTTTATTAATAAAGGGAGAAGACCGACCCTAAGAAAGTTAATTATCGATCTAAGCAACTATTCCTTCTGTTACGTTATGTTTCACTAATTTGGAATGTTGGAGGGCGCAACAAAACCAACCCTTGAACGCTAACTTAGGAGTAAGTTGGCCCCAACTTGTTCTTCTGCTGGTAATTTGTTAATTGTACGAGCTACACAAACTTCGCCAGTTTATTAATTGCCGAACGTAAGTCGTCGTCCGCCCTCTCGCAGCCCCCTCTTTTCTTTTTCGAACCCCCGTGATTTTTTTTTCGGGGGGACACCCGCAACCGAATTAGCGAATTTCGCTTTCGATGATGGATCTCTCGAAAATCTTAGAAACAACAAATTAATTTTAATTAAAATTTCGAAGCTGTCTTTCGTAATATCCACAGAGGGACTCGTGTATCAACATCGAAAGTGTCAAGCCCGGATTAAATTTCTTCTCCGAGCGACTCCCGCAAACACTTCATAACTGTTTGTCACTTTAGGATTATCAAATATTTTTGGTGGGCACACCTCGAGGCTTATTTTCTATGCAAATTAGCTTTTTTTGATTTGTGCTTCGGTCAATGTTGCAAATTTTTTTTTTGGACAGTGCCGGCGACTTTTAACTTGCTTTACGAACGAATTACTTTTTATTTGGTTTAAATTCGTTGTTTTAGTGTCAAATTTAACGCAAAAACCCAACACTTGCGTAATAAACGCGATGAATAAATGTAGCGGTCGCGATAGATTAATTTAATCGAACGCGAAAGATTAATATCTCAAACACACGAACCCGAGAAATTTCTATCTACGTTACCTTGAATGTTGATATCGCTAAAGATGAGAATAATCTACATTTTTTAAAAGTTCTGATAATTGATGACACGACACATATATAAGCGTAGCCGACTTCCGTAATAGGCAGTTTAAGACTGAGTTTGTTTTCGTTAAGTGTCAACGATCTAAACGCAGCTCATTCCTGGTGAAACTCAAGGTAATCTCTATCGTATTGTTTAGATAAATGTATATAAATAAAACCATGTAAATAAATACGAGTGTAAATCAAATAGTTTAGTGAATTAGAACAGTTAGTAAATTAAATCATTATTAAGTCAATGTTCTAGTATTTAAATTATCGATATAAATAAATTGGTTAATCTTTTTGTTAAATAATATGTAATTGTTATTAAACGCACATTAAAATTTCAGATTTACCCTCGTATAAGAAGTTTCACTTCAAAAATTAAAATAAACGAAATCCAACAACGCGAATTTACTCGTTCGTTCGAAAAAAAAAACAAATTACATTGTCGACCGATCGAAAGGGCTTTTCGTGAACTTTGGGGAGGTGACGATAATAAAATAATTTAAAGAACGAGAAAAATTAATGATAAAATCTTGGGAGGGGGGTTGGAACGGGCCGAGGGAACCGATATCGGATTTTTCTTGTTTTTGTGCGAGAAAATGAAGTCGGAAATAGACGTCGAACAAGAGTTTAACGACGCGCTGTCGACGTCGTCCAAGGGCCTTGTAAACTTCCTTACCGAGTGTCGATATCTTTCAGACAAACGACCATAAATTGAAAAGTTTAATGCTTTTCCGAGGACGGTGACAAATGGTCGCACGTGCTGATAGAATAAAAATCGAACCCCGAGCCCTCACACACACACCTTACAGCGCCGATAAAAATTAATGGGGTTATTTTAATAAGAAGGTGCGAGAAGAGGGGGGCCGCCAGAAGGAAATGGCTGTATAAATTCTCATCTGTGGGTGACGTCGTCGTGAAAATGATAGATGGAAATGTCGACAACTCGTCGACTCCTGTTCCCCCCGATTTATATGCAGAAAAGCTCTGTCGCAGAGGTAACGCGGAAAACCCCAAGAAAAGCCCTTTTCATAACACACTTCGAGGAGATCGAAGAGACCTCTTCATAAAAGAGGTCAGCGGTATTCTTATTTTTTTGTTCGGCTTTAACGAAACGTTATGCTTTTTGAATTTAATCTTCCCTGTACTAGATGGGGTATAACTAACGTGAACAATTTTTTTTTGTTAAAACAAGACGTTTGGCAATCATGCTTAAAACCGAGTGTGCGCATTTGAGCGAAAAGCGGCACATTTCCGAGCGGGGGAATAAATTTATTAAGTTTAAGAATATAATAATTTTATATTCGAGATATAGGACCGATTCGGATAATTGGCAATTCGGTTAATCGGAGTTCTACTGTAGTTTTATTTTCATTTTTTTCGACGAATTTGGGTGAAAATTATGAAAACATGTCGTCTATCCGTCACTTTGCCATAAGACTCATGTTAAATATGCTTACTTTTGAAATCAATTATTTCTTTAAATAGTCGGTTAACCCCTTCTCAAATTTTGAGAATTTGTTTAGGCATATTTAAACTACACATAAAAAAAATAATTAAGCATTTTGTTCAAATGACGTTCGTGCTCGTACTTCCTTAATATATATAAAACAATTAATTTATTTGTTCCTGACAGATTTAACTTAAAAAAAAACAGTACTTTTTGGGACCGCTGCCCTAAAAGTTAAAATGGAGGGTACCGACGTGTTTATTTTGTAATAAAAACACAAAAGTATTTAACTCGAATTTTTTTGATAACTCGAATTATTTTTAGTTTCTCTTCAACTTCGACTTATCGAGATTCCACTGTATATATATAAATTTTATATAGTTTTTAAAGGTTTTAAGCACTATATTATCAATTGTGGATAATGTGTAATTTAAATTTTAATAAATAATTTAATACTGCGTAAAATAGAAAAGTTTTTATTTTTAATATTGTTTTGATTTAGATCAATTTAGTAAATTCAATGAATTACAAATTTATACAAAATTTAAATATTTAATTTCTTTAATCATTTCTGTAGGAAAGGTAGAAATATTTACCTAAACTGTTTTACGGTTGAATTTTTTTTTTTAAACCATTGCCTGTACCTTTATACGAGCGTTAGAAGTTATACTTCTTTGGTGTAATAAAATTAAATATAACCATGTGCAAAAATTAATATTAATAAATTCAATAAATACGAGCATGTGCGCATTCGAGCGAAAAGTGGCACATTTCCGAGCGAGGGAGGCAAATGAAGCGCGACGCGGAGCGGCGCGCTTCATTTTCCCGAGATCGGAATGTGCCACTTTGAGCTCGAATGCGCACACTCCGTTTTAAGCATGAATCACATGTCTTAAAGTTAATAAATTTTCTAATTTATGGATTTGTTCATAAGTTAGTATAATGATAAATAATTTTAAAGAAAAAACCAAATAATAACAATTATAACGAAAATATTCAAAATATATTATTTTATATATGATTTTATAAAATTATACATATAAAATGTTTTCCCGGGTATGCAAATATATAAAAATATATATAATTATGTATAAATTTATATAATATTATGACATGATATATAATTTAATATAAGCGATCTAAATAATTTTATATACTTACCTATATATAAATTTATACATAATTATATATACAATAATATATAATGATATAAAACTATATAAAGTTATACATAATTTTATATAATTATATAAATTTTTTTTCCCGGGTAGATACAAAATTAATTGAATAATTTTAATCGTTTCCTCTCGCTTGCACCGACAAGATTATCGTATCTTCTCGCTCTCTTCCACTCGTTGCTATGGTAAATAAGTTTTTTGAATAAAAAATTCATATTTACTAAATCAAATGTAAATTTTTGATTTGAAGGTGCGTAAGACAAATTAGACAAATGTAACAAATACGAGGATGTGCGCATTCGAGCGAAAAGTGGCACATTTCCGAGCGAGGGAGGCAAATGAAGCGCGACGCGGAGCGGCGCGCTTCATTTTCCCGAGATCGGAATGTGCCACTTTGAGCTCGACTGCGCACA
The DNA here is from genome assembly GCA_036325965.1 of Sinopyrophorus schimmeli. Classification (NCBI taxonomy): domain Eukaryota; kingdom Metazoa; phylum Arthropoda; class Insecta; order Coleoptera; family Elateridae; genus Sinopyrophorus; species Sinopyrophorus schimmeli. The sequence continues at coordinate 833,231 of JARFIZ010000068.1, forward strand.
CTCGGTTTTAAGCGTCATTCACAATAATCAACTTACAAAACAGTCGTATACATTCAAAAAATTAATTATTACTTCCTAATACTTATTGTAACTATTTTGATCATTCCCTCTCACTTGCACTTATGCTATTCATGTATCTTTTCGCTCTCTCCCACTCATTGCAATCATACAAACAAGAACTCTCATGCTTGTCGTACAGATAAATCTCCGTCCGCCATGTTTTCGTGCAACTTTCACAGCAACCTGTTCTTATTTTATAGGAACTCGATTTATTAGCGATACCTTTCAATCCGCTTATGGAAACACGTCCAAAATTTTCATTTGTGCGGAAAATCCGAAATGAAAAGCGCCGGAGATTCGAATCACAAAATCGAACCGTTGAAAGCGCCCGATCCGTTTCGACGCCGACTTCGAAATATTCTCTTTTTTTTTCCGTATTAATCAAAACAATAGCTCTCCTATCAACAAGCGAAGCTTATGAATGAGATAAAAGAATTTTCCAGTCGAATGCTCCGGTTTAACCCTTATCTGCAAACGGGCCATAATTCAATAGAATATTGTTATCGACTTCGCCTGCTCCTCTCCCCCGCCCCTTCCCGTTTCGCCGAAAAAGCAAACATAAAAATAGAGATGTGCACGTGTCTTAATCGAATTTCCCCCAAAGAAAAAAACCCCTTTGTTTCACCTTTAATATCGTTATCGGGAGTCGTCGATGCGAAGGGATGTGTGGGGGCGAACGGGGACGGTCGCTTTGTTGTTGTTGTTGCGCCGAGTTTCCATAGAGTCGGAAAATCCCTTCGATAACGCTTAGTCACGCAGTAGGCTCGGTTTCGTATAGATTTATCCCCCGCGAGTGGCATGCACGAGCAACCCGCATTCTTCATCTACCACCGAAACAAAGAAGGCCTCAACCAACTCAAATGCTACGACAACTACGTAGATCTGAGGTTATGTCTCGCCCATCCCGACGACTTCGAAGATCACGTCGTCGAAGGCTACCCCGACGAGCAAGTCACCCGCCTTCTGATCCCCGAAGGGACGGCGAAAAACCTCAAGGTCGACGATTTTAAAAAATTCCCCAAGCTGTCCGAACTGGAGGTGCGCTTCGGCGACGAGGACATTCCGGCGGGGCTCTTCGCGCAAACGGCCGGCTGCCTAGAAGACTTGTCTTTGAAGGGTGGTGGGGGTTTGAGCATGCGCGCCGACGTTTTGGCGGGCTTGGACGGCTTAAAGCGACTTGAGATAAGTTCGAGGCGGCTTTTGCGATTGGACGAAGGCGTTTTTAGTGGGGCGGCGAGCTTGGAGACCTTGAGGCTCTTATGTCCGAACTTGAGCGAGTTGAAGGGGGGCGTTTTCGGGGGGCTGGGTGGCTTAAAAAGATTGGCGATTTACGGGCCGATTTTGGAGTTGAGTGCGGGACTGTTCGACGAGAATCGGGGGTTGGAGGAGTTGGTGATTTCGGGGGACGCCGAAGAGGTTGCGGGGGTGGGGGTGGCGGGCGAAAGGGGTCCGATGAAGGTGGATTGGGGGTGTTTCGAGGGCTTGGAGGGGCTGGAGCGGCTTAATTTGTCGCACAATAATTTGGCGGAGGTGGATTTGGGGGTGAAAAGTCTGCGAAGTTTAAATTTGGACGACAATGCGCTGGCGAAGTTCGAAACGGAAATGGGGGGACTCGAAGAGCTGAGCCTGGCCAACAATGGAATCGAGAAAATAGATGTCAGTATTCTTGCGAATTTAATTTCGTTGGCGGTGAATGGTAACCCGATTCGTAACGTGGGACCTTATCAGTTCGCCAATTTAAGTTTGTTGGAACGTCTCGATTTATCGAACTGCCAAATTAGTTCGATCGAAAAGGGCGCCTTTGCGGGCTCGGGGAACTTGAGGCATCTACTTTTGAGCCGCAATCTTCTGAGGCGGCTCGATTCAGACGTCTTCGAATGTTTGACCGAATTAATTTCGATAGATTTGAGCGACAATGGCCTCGCCGCCTTCGATCCGGAACCTTTTAGGCGTTTAAAAAAGCTGGAAAGTTTGAGCGTCGAAAATAACGACATAGAACTTTTGTCCGTCGAGCTTCTTGCCGATTTCGCGTCGCTGAAGGACCTTTTTGTCTATGGAAATCGAATCCCCGTCGAGCGGCTGCAAGAGCTGCAAAAGGACAAACCAGATATCCACTTCGTATTTTAATTAAAATTCCTCCATTTTAATCCACGATTTTAAATTAAATCCCTATGACGAAAATAAACAATTTATTGTTGAATGCTATCCGTAAAAAAAAGTAGGTCATGTAATCGGTTAATTATGTTTTTTTATTTTTAGGGCAATGTACACTTAAATATTTGTCAATGGTTTTTTTTTAGAAACGTGGGTATTAGTGGTTTAAAAAAATCTAGAAAAAGCACGCCACTGGGTTGAGAATATCTTTGTACTTAGTGTTTTAATAAAATGTACGAGAGAAACATTTTAATAGAAAATTATATTTAAATATATCAGAGAATTTTTGAAAAATAAAAAACCCATCAATTTTGTAAGTTAAAATAGAGCTCCTTCGTTTTTTTAATATTTTTTCCCTTAGTACCATATAATTTTTATAATATTTTTTAATTATTTAAATTAAAGTGGACGCATTTATTAAAAAATAAACGATTTGTTCAAAATAAAAACGATTCAATGTTTTCCCCTTTTTTCTACTTAAATTACTTCCCCCGTACCCCTAATTTTTTTTAACTTAACGTACACCAACAAATCTGAGATTTTTTTCAATGATATTAAATAAAATAAAAAATTGATTTTTAAAATTATTTCTAAATTAATTTAAGGTCGTACATTCGTAACAATCGGAGCGAAAAGTGCAGGACTACAGTGAAAACAAAATATTTAATATATTCAATGGCCGAGTAATTTATTTTTCAGGGACTGTACTTGATACAGAAAAGCGTGTGCATACAGAACGCACTAATACAATCCAACTTTTAAACAATGTAAATGTCACAACGCTGTCAATGCTTAAACCGAAAGCTCTAGATGTATCGTACATACAGGGTGTCACAAAAGTAATTGACAAGCGGGAAAGGGTTATAGAAGATAAAATTCTAAGACAAAAAGTCCTTTAACACGGCAAATCGACTTATTTAAAATTAAAAAAAAAATGTAGGGAAAGCAAAGCGCCCACATTTAGGATATATTTTTCTATTAAAGTGATGAATGTTTCTTGGGAATATGAACCGTTAGATATGTTGTTATCCCGACAGGATTTCATTCGGGTCCCTGTTTAGCGCGTGCTTGTAAAAGAGACAGACAACATTCGCGCTCATGATTGATGTCGAAAAGTAACAACTTTTTAAAACTCCAAAAAAAAGCTTGATTAAATACTTTTTTTTTTGAAGTTATACTTCTTTTGGAGCGTCGTGGCCAAAATATTAGCGGGTTATGGAAGTTGCGCGCGCACAGCTAACGAAATTCGAGGGTTGCAGTTAGAGGTCGCAGAAAGTAAATTAATTATTGTGAATCGTGCTTTAAAACTCGGGAAAATGAAGTGCGCCGCATAAAAATAAAATAAAAAAATGCACATATGGAATTTGGCAGGGGCGGCGACGATAATATTTTTTATAGAAAGCAGTGTAAATCGAAAACAAAGCAAAATATGCAAAAATTAATGAAAACAAATCGAATAAACACGACGATGTGCGCATTCGAGCGAAAAGTAGCACATTTCCGAGCGAGGGAGGCAAATAAAGCGCGACGCGGAGCGGCGCGCTTCATTTTCCCGAGATCGGAATGTGCCACTTTGAGCTCGAATGTGCACACTCGGTTTTAAGCACGATTCACAATAAATCAGGCCAATAAATTAGACGAAAAATTAATTGAATAACTTTAATCGTTCCTTCTCGCTTGCCCCGACATGATTATCATATCTTCTCGCTCTCTTCCGCTCATTTGCTATGGTAAATACGTTTTTTGAATAGAAAATTCATATTTACTAAATTAAATGTAAATTTTTGATTTGAGTGTGTGTAGGACAAATTAGACAAATGTAATAAATACGAAGATGTGCGCATTCGAGCGAAAAGTGGCACATTTCCGAGCGAGGGAGGCAAATGAAGCGCGACGCGGAGCGGCGCGCTTCATTTTCCCGAGATCGGAATGTGCCACTTTGAGCTCGAATGCGCACACTCGGTTCTAAGCACAATTCACAATAATATACTTACAAAATAGTGGTATACATTCAAAAAATAAATTATTACTTAAAAATATTCCGAATACTTATTCTTTTGAAGTAAAACTTCTTTGCTTAGGCGCCCACCATTTTCGAGCGTTACGAAAATTCCGATCGCATGAGGGGCATAGTCATGTCTATGGTGGGGGAACCCGAGATCGCAACGTGCCACTTCTTTTTTATTTATTTTTTATTTATTTAAAACCTACTAGTCCTTCAATTAAAAGTTACAGAACCGTATTTCTATTAGACTCGGGCCGCCGAACGACCGGAATGATGACCCTTCAGCAATTTCTTTAGGACCAACCATAAAAACCCTTAAAAAAACAATTAAATTTCAAAAAAAAAACTTATCTTTGGCCACCGAAAACGTCCGATTAATTAATTACGATACATACGAAGATGTGCGCATTCGAGCGAAAAGTGGCACATTTCCGAGCGAGGGAGGCAAATGAAGCGCGACGCGGAGCGGCGCGCTTCATTTTCCCGAGATCGGAATGTGCCACTTTGAGCTCGAATGTGCACACTCGGTTCTAAGCACAATTCACAATAATATACTTACAAAATAGTGGTATACATTCAAAAAATAAATTAAAATGAAACGCGCCGCTCCGCGTCGCGCTTCATTTGCCTCCCTCGCTCGGAAATGTGCCACTTTTCGCTCGAATGCGCACATCTTCGTATTTTTGAATTTATTTACATTAATTTTTGCGTATTTTGCTTTGTTTTCGATTTTATTCAATAATTTCAATGCTAAATTATTTAGTAAATATCTAAAATAATTTTAAAAAATTTTAAAACACATTTTATTCATTCTTGTATCATTTTGTTCATTTTTTCAGATTTTAGCATATTACAAAATTTTCATCAAAATCGATGCGATTATTCAAAAGATAAAAAATTGATTTTAAAACTCTTTAGAGGTAGTTTTTTTCACGAACGGTCGTCGCTGGCGCACTGTCTTCCTCTACCGGTTCCCCCACCACCTACCTAACTACTCCCCTCGCGCGATCGAACTTTTCGTAACGTTTGAAAATCGTAGCCTCCCCTGCAACGAAGCTTCACTTCAAAAATTAAATATTTCTAAAAGTAACAGACCAATTTAAGCAAATTTTTTTTTTGTTCGATTTACACGGTTTTCTCCGGAATTTATCCACCGTGTTAATCGAAGACTACAGTGGGGTGCGCCAAGATTAAATTTTTTTAAGAAAGACGTAGTAACGGAATTTCGAACTTGATATTATTTGAAATTTCGGTGGGCACTATAAATATATAATTCGCAACGGTGGCGCACGTGCCTACTGAGATAAGCCCGTAAAAATGCCAAAACGGAATTTTTAAAGATTTAATTATAAAAAGGGGAGCAAGTCACGTAGTTTTCCGGTTTTCTTTTATGAGAATTTTCGTTAAGAGAAGTAAAAAAACGCGAATGCATAACGATTTCTGAATGGAAAATGAGGAGAAAGTCGTCCGGTAATAAACCTCGCAGGTTTCGAGTGGATGATTAGAAAACTTTTGAGCTATTTACACTCCCTTCGACTAGTTTAAAGGAAATCCTGTCGGAATATTGCGGAGCTTAGGAAATGAAGGTCGAAACTAGCGTTTTCTTTTTCTTTTTTCTCCGACGCAAATGACTCTTAAAAACTTAAAAGCTCTTAAAACTTTCAGCCAAACATTAATAGATTACCCTTTTGTTATTTTCGAGTTTATTTTTTGAAAAGGGGAAAAATAGCCGCGCGAAGAAATAAGAGCGTGTTGTTGCTTGTCCAATTTAGGAAATTTGCAAAACACTTCCATTCCGCCAAGCCTTTAATTTCGGCGCATTTTTTCCCGGCGTTCGCTTTTCGCAAAAGAGTCGGGAAATCGGATTAGGAAAGCGAAAAGATATCGGCGGGAAAATTTTTGTCAATTGATATTCGACAAGACTTTTTTATAACCGAAGCCGAAGAAGCAAATTTAATAACAAACGTCCGAAGATTTTTTCGAAGCGATCGTTTCGATTCTTTTCTCCCCCACGATATTTTTTAACTTCGTTACGGGCCGCACTTTTTTTGCAGATCCTCTTTTACCTTCGACTTTGTTAACTTTGTATTGTTCCCCCTTTTCTTCGACGTTCTGATATCTTAAAATGGATGAGAGCCATCCATCATTTTTCCGCTTAAACTTTTCATGGAAATCGACGCACGCCACTGCAGCGAGATTGCTTTCAGTTTTTCGCGTTTTCGACGTGGAAATCTCCTTTTTGAATATTTTAAAGGGGACATTTCGCGTTAATCTCTTAAGCAAGCCGAGACATCTCATTTATTGAATTTTTTTCGCGAAAATACGAGGTTTCGTAAAGCGGAAATTGACATCCTTATAAATCGTGTAAAACAAGTAGCGTGTAAATGGAGGGACAGATATACAGTCGAACCTCGATAAGTCGAGGGCGAAGGGACACCAAAATTAATTCGAATTATGAATAATTCGAGTTATTAAAAAGCTTAAAAATTAAATATATATTTGTGTATGTATATATCTTTTATGTGAAATGGTCTTTTATATAACGTAATTAGAACTGTAAGTGGTTTAAAGCATACTTTAAAAATTCCCGCTTTAAATAAGTCACTGTGATTGGCTCATTTTTGATACACCATTATGGCCGTTAGCTTATTGACCAATCAGAAAGGTTAATCACTTCGTAACCATAGTTATGTTAGAATAGTTTCAATTCTACCTTTTTGAAATACGCATTTTGTCGGGAAACACTTTCCAACTTGAGTTATCAAAGAATTCGAGTTGTGGAGTTATTAAAGTTAACTGTACATAAAATTTATTAAAGTGGTTAAGCTGAAAATTTTCATATTATTTACAACAATTATTAAATGATAAAGAAAGGTGCGTGTACTTATGCACCGTGAGAAGTTATACTTCTTTGAATAACTAAATTAAATGTAAATAAATACAGGATGTGCACGTTCGAGCGAAAAGTGGCACATTTCCGAGCGAGGGAGGCAAATGAAGCGCGACGCGGAGCGGCGCGCTTCATTTTCCCGAGATCGGAATGTGCCACTTTGAGCTCGAATGTGCGCACTCGGTTTTAAGCATGATACACAATAAATAATTTACTTTCTCAGACGGCTAACTTCATACTGTCAAAATTTTCTGTAAAACTTTACTTTCAATGCGCCACAAGACGTATAAATTCAAAAACTTTAAATAATTGAAATCTTTAATCATTGTAGTCTAAGATTCGCAATTAATATGGGGTTCAATAGCGAAATTCGAAAAAAAATAGCGGCAAAAAGAAAATGCGATCACTTTATTTTAAAGAACCAAAATCCTTATAATTTAAAGCTTAAAAAATATTATAAAAATTGTAGAGTACCAGGGTACAACATTAAAAGAACGAAGAAACTGTATTTTATCTTACAAAATTTTTTATTTTTTGAAAATTCTCTAATACATTTTACTTTAATTTTTTACTAAAATATTTCTTTTATACATTGGCGTGTTTTTTCTAGATTTTTTTATCCATTAGCACTCACATTTCTAAAATAAAAACATTGGCACATCGATTTTCCGAAATCGAATTTTTAAAATTAAAAAAAAAATAGAAAGTTATGTTACAGATAAATGTAAATTAAAATAATAATTCTTTATAGAAAACAGTATAAATCGAAAACAAATTTTAATGACATTTTTTTTAATTTGCTAAAATCGCAAAAAATGAACAAAATGATACAAAAATTAATAAAATGTATTTTATTATTTTTTAAATTATTTTAGATATTTATTAAACAATTTAGAATTGTAATTATTGAATCAATTCAAAAACAAAGCACAATATGCAAAAATTAATGAAAACAAATTGAATAAACACGACGATGTGCGCATTCGAGCAAAAAGTGGCACATTTCCGAGCGAGGGAGGCAAATGAAGCGCGACGCGGAGCGGCGCGCTTCATTTTCCCGAGTGCGGAATGTGCCACTTTGAGCTCGAATGTGCACACTCGGTTTTAAGCATGATTCACAATAAATCAGACCAATAAACTAGACGAAAAATTAATTGAATAATTTTAATCGTTCCCTCTCGCTTGCCCCGACATGATTATCATATCTTCTCGCTCTCTTCCACTCATTTGCTATGGCAATACATTTTTTGAATAGAAAATTCATATTTACCAAATTAAATGTAAAGTTTTGATTTGAGTGTGCGTAGGACAAATTAGACAAATGTAATAAATGCGTAGATGTGCGCATTCGAGCGAAAAGTGGCACATTTCCGAGCGGGGGGAGGCAAATGAAGCGCGACGCGGAGCGGCGCGCTTCATTTTCCCGAGATCGGAATGTGCCACTTTGAGCTCGAATGTGCGCACTCGGTTTTAAGCATGATACACAATAAATAATTTACTTTCTCAGACGGCTAACTTCATACTGTCAAAATTTTCTGTAAAACTTTACTTTCAATGCGCCACAAGACCTATAAATTCAAAAACTTTAAATAATTGAAATCTTTAATCATTGTAGTCTAAGATTCGCAATTAATATGGGGTTCAATAGCGAAATTCGAAAAAAAATAGCGGCAAAAAGAAAATGCGATCACTTTATTTTAAAAAACCAAAATCCTTATAATTTAAAGCTTAAAAAATATTATAAAAATTGTAGAGTACCAGGGTACAACATTAAAAGAACGAAGAAACTGTATTTTATCTTACAAAATTTTTTATTTTTTGAAAATTCTCTAATACATTTTACTTTAATTTTTTACTAAAATATTTCTTTTATACATTGGCGTGTTTTTTCTAGATTTTTTTATCCATTAGCACTCACATTTCTAAAATAAAAACATTGGCACATCGATTTTCCGAAATCGAATTTTTAAAATTAAAAAAAAAATAGAAAGTTATGTTACAGATAAATGTAAATTAAAATAATAATTCTTTATAGAAAACAGTATAAATCGAAAACAAATTTTAATGACATTTTTTTTAATTTGCTAAAATCGCAAAAAATGAACAAAATGATACAAAAATTAATAAAATGTATTTTATTATTTTTTAAATTATTTTAGATATTTATTAAACAATTTAGAATTGTAATTATTGAATCAATTCAAAAACAAAGCACAATATGCAAAAATTAATGAAAACAAATTGAATAAACACGACGATGTGCGCATTCGAGCGAAAAGTGGCACATTTCCGAGCGAGGGAGGCAAATGAAGCGCGACGCGGAGCGGCGCGCTTCATTTTCCCGAGATCGGAATGTGCCACTTTGAGCTCGAATGTGCACACTCGGTTATAAGCATGATTCACAATAATCAGCTTACAAAATAGTCGTATACATTGAAAAAATAAATTATTACTTAAAAATATTTTTTTTGAAGTAAAACTTCTTTGCTTAGGGGGCCACCATTTTCGAGCGTTACGAAAATTCCGATCGCATAAGCGGCATAGTTACGTATGCGGTGGGGGAACCGGAGATCGGAATGTACCGCTTCTTTAGCACGTTTCGCAATAACATTTTTGAAGCTTGTATTTTTTTTAAACAAACAATCTTTGATTAAAATTTTTAACTTTGCTCTGCTTTTAACGATCTATTTTTAACCCCAACGCCTTAAAGCTGCGAACGCCGAAAATTTCGAATCGAAATCGAAAGAGTGTCGATTTCCGCACAAATAATTACAAAAAAAAAAAATAATTCCGGGAGTCATCCGATCCCCTTCTTTTTTTTTCTAAATATAAAAGAACAAATTGGGCGAGCCGCTCGCAATTGGATTCGAGAAAAATTTTTTTTGATTTGTAATATTTGTGGAAAGCGATCGGTTGCGGAAATACAAGCGGCTTAATTGGATAGGAAAACCACAAAGACGTCGAAGATGAGAGAGGGCACGGGGGGGGGGCTCCTCGTAAGCCTATTATCTTCGAAAACGAAAAAAAGGGCCCGCAAAGTCGACGGAAACATTTCCTTCGTAATTATCTTAAAAGAAAACAATAAATAAAAACGATCAAAACGTTTCCGGCGAATCAAAAAAAAAAAACAAAAAAGGAGCGAGTGAGAGACGAGAACGGGGTAATTCATTTAGGAAAATTTATTTTCCGTAGTTTTCATGTAAATTTTTATTATCGTCGTGATGGATTGCGTTCCTCGATTTGATTGAACTACTTTTTTCGGTTTGCTCTTTTCCTCCGGCCGCCTTCCTCGCGCGCCCCCCTTTTCTTCTCCCGTTGTAACATCATCCCCCTTCTGTTTATTTTATCAGGAGTGCCGTTTAACTTTTTTCTCTGTCGTTTTCCTCGCGGAAAGGCGGAAGAAATTGTCGCTCGTCGAAAGTTTGTAATACCTCGTAAACTTAATATTTTATAAAACAATTCCGCCCCCCAACTAAAACTCAGCTGATGCTTGTAATAAAAACCGAGACGAAGAATCTTCCCTTTTACGTCCCCCCCTCCTTCTTCTTACCCCGTCCATTTTTAATACAAACTTTTATATAAGAAAAGTTCTGCTTGGCAACTCCTAAGTAAAAACTTATTTTATGTCTGTTTTTTGTTTGAAATAAAACCAAAAAGAGTGACATAGTCACAATGTGTTTCTAAACCGTCGCCGCCCCCCACCCCATCTCGGCAGCCCTCGGAGCGCCGCAGAAATTGAATTTTCCGCCGCCTTTTTACCTGAGAGCGTCGCGGGCGCCCTTTCTTTGAGGGAAGATTTTGTTCGAAAAACTCTTTCATTAAATACGTTTTAATGGACACCCGCCTTCGAATTAATAATTCGATGCACAATTAACCGCCCGAAAGTTTTCGCTTCAGAGAAAAGGGGCGCCGCTCGTATGTTAACTTTCTTAAGTTTGAGGAAATTCGTCTTTTAATGAGCGCGCCGCTAGCCGAAGTGCTCTTTCGCGATTTGGGTCGTAAAGGTGAAAGGAAAAATTTTAATCAAAGATTGTTTCTTTTTCTTTAAGGTTGAGGAAACGCCTGGTTTCCAAAACAAGTTTTGCTTAAAAAAACTGAGATTAATGCGGGCTTCAAAAATATTATTGCGAAACGTGCTAAAGAAGCGGTACATTCCGGTCTCCGGTTCCCCCACCGCATACCTAACTATGCCGCTTATGCGATCGGAATTTTCGTAACGCTCGAAAATGGTGGCCGCCTAAGCAAAGAAGTTTTACTTCAAAAGAAATATTTTTAAGTAATAATTTATTTTTTCAATGTATACGACTATTTTGTAAGCTGATTATTGTGAATCATGCTTATAACCGAGTGTGCACATTCGAGCTCAAAGTGGCACATTCCGATCTCGGGAAAATGAAGCGCGCCGCTCCGCGTCGCGCTTCATTTGCCTCCCTCGCTCGGAAATGTGCCACTTTTCGCTCGAATGCGCACATCCTCGTATTTATCGAACTTATTTATATTAATTTTGACACGTGGTAATATTTAATTTCGTTATGCCAAAGAAGTATAACTTCTAACGCGCGTACAAAAGTACACGCACCGGGTTTTTTTACAAAAAAATGCAAATCTTTCTACTTTTCTTGCAGAAATGATTAATAAGAAATTAAATATTTGTATAAATCTATTAGTCATTAAATTTACTAAATTCATCTAAATCAAAACAATATTAAAAAATTTAAATTGTTCAATTAAACCCTTAACGTAATATGCAATTGTTTATTATAAAAACAACTCACCTTTTTTTTAACACACACGCGTAATAAAATTCGTCGAAGGATCGAAATAGCTGCCACCACGAAAAGGCGCGAAATTCGAAAATTCAGAAAGGAGCACAAAAAAGAACGAAATTAATGGGATCCAAAGAAACTTAATCATTTCTCACCAAAAATTATGACCGAGACCTTAATAGTTTTGAAAATATAACAATAACGTGAAATGTGGGGCATCTATCCTAGTTTTACGCCATGCATTTTGGGCTATTAAATTTATTTTTCCGATTTAAGAAAAGACGTAAATTTTGAAAGGCCTTTCTAGATTGTTGGTTTAACTACGCCCCCAAAAAATAATACAAATCGGGCCCATATTTCTCGAGAGGGAAAGATGCGCCCCTCGTTGCATAAAGTAAAAATTTAGAATTCAAGTAAAAAAATTTTTATCATCTTTATTGGAGGCGACATCTTTAAAAACTATTCACATTTGCAGAGGGGCTTAAAAATTTTGGAAAGAAAACGGCACTCAACTAGGATTTGCATTTTATTTATGCAAAAAATCGCAGCCGTTTCGGTAAACTTCGCGAGTTAATCAAACTTGTAATATACCCTGTGCAATTTAAAAAAAAATAAATTTCGCGACTCTGCCCGTCGCCCTTGACGCTTTATCATGTTTTAGGGGGATAAAACAACCCCGTAAGCTTTGTAGCAATAACGAAGAGGAGTTCATTTCGAAATTTAAATAGAAACGACACAACAAAACGTAAATAGTCAGCAACTTAAATGTAGTGGAAGTGTAGTTAGACTGCGATAACAGTTAAACGTTTCCATTTTCCATGCATTTTCTTTTCGAGAACCTTTTTCTAATGCAATTTTGCTCGGATTTCGGGAAACGTCTACATTACCCCTCCCTTCCGCGCCCCCCTTCTTCGGCGGGATAAAATTTTATTTTATTTCGCTTCGTCATTTTTGACGGCCGCGCAAATCCCTCCGTGCAAAAAGGGAGACTCCTTTCTTATCCCCGAAACGTGTCAAAGGAATAAAGGGGTTAAAAATGTGGGTCGACCGAAAAGCGACCAAGTCGAAAGTCGTTTTTATGACTAAATTTGCATTTTAGGAACAGGGCGACGTATGCGTCGAGCAAATTGCATTTCGAACCTAAATTGTTGGTTTTATTTTTGCTCCTTTTTTCTTTTTTTTTTTTTGGTTCGTTGGAAAGGGTTAATAACAAAAAGCGTTCAACTGAATAACGCCGTTGCAAATTGAAATTTACTTCGCTCTTTCAATTCTACCACAACATTTTATTTTTTGCCGGGGAAAAATCGATTCCGATTGTTTATTTATTTTGCCCGGCAACCGAGCACGAACATCTAACGAACAAAAGACAGGACAAAGGGCACTCGAAAACAAAAATCTCGCAATTAATACAAGATCGCAGATTGCGCCGTTCTTTGTTACTTTAATTAGTGTTTTTAAGGGTTTTGTTTTAAGTTTTTTTTTTTGCCCCTAGATTTAAGGAGCGCAGAAGGGCGGGGACGTAAGAATGCGGGAAAAATTAATTAAAAATAGTCTTCTCACGCCGACTTGCATTTTCTCATTAAAATCGAGGGATTTGCTTAATAAACTCCTAAATTATGCAGAATACAATTTAGGGGTTGCTTGGGAGATTTGTTGAGGCGTTATTTGTTGCGATTCGATTTGCGTTTGTTTTTTTCTTCGAATAAAATAAATGTGAACGTTGTAGGGTTTTTTCGGTGCGCGCACGGGCCCCCTTTTGATGATTATTTCGGTAAATTTTATTGTTAAAATTTTCTAAAAGAGAATCAGAGAATTTTGAGGTTATATTTCTCTTGGCGTTTTGAGGGTAAAATTTTAGCCCACAGCTAACGAAAATTCGACGGTATGCAGTTAGTTGTCTAAGAAAGTAATTTAATTATTGTGAATCATGCTTAAAATGGTTTATTTATTTTGTAATGAGTGGAAGAGAGCGAAAAGATACAAAAATGCCATAAGTACAAGTGAGAAAGAAAGATCAAAATTGTGTGAATAAGTATTTAGGAACATTTTTTATTAATAATTTATTTTGTTTGAACACACAATTGTTTTGACAGTTGATATTGTTAATTGTGGCGAAAAGCGGAGTGTGCGCATTCGAGCTCCAAGTGGCACATTCCGATCTCGGGAAAATGAAGCGCGCCGCTCCGCGTCGCGCTTCATTTGCCTCCCTCGCCCGGAAATGTGCCACTTTTCGCTCGAATGCGCACATCTTCGCCGTAATTCGATATATCAATTAATCATTTTTTTTTTATTTTAAAAATTTAATTTCGTTTAGTAAATATCGATTATATGTCACAAAAAACGTATTTTACCATAGCAAGAAGTGGGAGAGAGCGAAAAGATACAACAAACTCATAAGTACGAGTGAGAGGGAACGATAAAATTATTTATTCATTTTTCGTCATCAAAATTATTGTGAATCGTGCTTAAAGCCGAGTGTGCACATTCGAGTTCAAAGTGGCACATTTCGATCTCGGGAAAATGAAGCGCGCCGCTCCGCGTCGCGCTTCATTTGCCTCCCTCGCTCGGAAATGTGCCACTTTGAGCTCGAATGCGCACATCTTCGTATTTATCACATTTGTCTAATTTGTCCTGCGCAACTTCAAATCAAATTTTTTTATTTAATTTAGTAAATATGAATTTTATATTCAAAAAACATATTTACCATAGCAAATGAGTGGAAGAGAGCGAGAAGATAGGATAATCTTGTCGGGGCAAGCGAGAAGGAACGATTAAAATTATTCAATTAATTTTTCATGTAACTTATTGTCCTGATTTATTGTGAATCGTGCTTATAACCGAGTGTGCACATTCGAGCTCAAAGTGGCACATTCCGATCTCGGGAAAAGGAAGCGCGCCGCTCCGCGTCGCGCTTTATTTGCCTCCCTCGCTCGGAAATGTGCCACTTTTCGCTCGAATGCGCACATCCTTGTATTTATTGAATTTATTAATATTAATATTTGCACATAGTTATATTTAATTTTATTGCGCCAAAGAAGTATAACTTCCAACGCTCGTGTAAAAGTACGCGCACCTGTTTTTTTTTTAAATAAGTTTAACCCCAAAACAGTTTAGATAAATATTTCTACCTTTCTTACAGAAACGATTAATAAGAAAATAAATATTTAAATCTATAGGTACAGATAATGTATACTTTATACATATAAATAAAAATGAAGTGTCTGTCTGTGATTTCGAAGTAGACTTTTTTAAAATTTAATATAGTTGTTTGATCGTTACCAAATCCCAAACTTGCGTTTTTAAAATTTTTGTCTGTCTGTTGTCGGTCTGTCTGTCTGTCCGTCTGTCTCTCTGCCTGTCTGTCAGTTTGGGGATATCTTAAACGGCAAAGATTTTGACGGGATTTAATTAACAGGAGAAGACAATCTTTGAAAAAGTAATTTTATTTTGAAAAATTATTTTTCTTCGAAATTGCAATACCCTGGGAAACCGGCGGCCAGTTAGTATTTATATTACCCGTTCTCGTCTCTCACTCGCCTCTTTTTTTTTTTTTTTTTGATTCGCCGGAAACGTTTTGATCGTTTTATTTATTGTTTTCTTTTAAGATAATTACGAAGGAAATGTTTCCGTCGACTTTGCGGGCCCTTTTTTTCGTTTTTCGAAGATAATAGGCTTACGAAGAGTTCCCCGTGCCCCCTCTCATCTTCGACGTCTTTGTGGTTTTCCTATCCAATTAAGCCGCTTGTATTTCCGCATCCGATCGCTTTCCACAAATATTACAAATCAAAAAAATTTTTGCTCGAATCCAATTGCGAGCGGCTCGCCCAATTTATTATTTTATATTTAGAAAGAAAAAAAAGGGGAATCGGATGACTCCGGGAATTATTTTTTTTTTGTAATTATTTTGCGGAAATCGACACTTTCGATTTGGAAATTTTCGGCGTTCGCAGCTTTAAGGCGTTGGTTAAAAAAGATCGTTAAAAGCAGAACAGAGTTAAAATTCTATGAGTTTTTTTTTATATACAGGGTGTCCCAAATTGAGTAACCTAACATGGGTGTCTTTCTTATTAGCCAAGATAGAAGTTTGGTTAATTATTAAAATATGGGTTGAAACGAGACAAAATAAATGTTATTTAACTGTGTAAAAATCCAATATGGCGTCTATTTAAAATGAGAAAGTTAGTATCAATATCTTGGAATCCGCCATTTTGAATTTAATTTTGACTTAATTTTCACCTGTATTTTATGATATCTAGTAACTTTTATATTAAACTTTTTTTTTGTAAATTTTATAATTACAAAGTTATTTGACATTAAAGAAAATAGCAATTTTCAGTTTTTTGTACGATAACTTCGGAACTATTCGGAATTTTGAAATTTTCCTAACGGAATCCGAATCGGCACCTAAAACTGCAAAACATTGCTCCGTTAACCAAATTTCTATCTCCACTAATAAGAAAGATACCCATGATAGCCTACTCAATTTGGGACACCCTGTATACGAAGAGAATCATATTTTATTGTATTATACTGATCAGGAACGTTATTATTATAAACAGCGAATAGCAATTAAAATAAGTCATTTTATTTGAGGTTTCAATTTTGAGGCATTGTTAGCCGACTCGATTTGGGACACCCCGTAGATAAAGATCGAAACAAATTCACGCGCGACTCGTCACAGGGGGCACCGTCCGGACACCGAAAAGCGCCTACGCCGCACACGTTTATTTTAGTCGTAAAAAAACGCAAATCGAATCGCAACAAATAACGCCTCAACAAATCTCCCAAGCAACCCCTAAATTGTATTCTGCATAATTTAGGAGTTTATTAAGCAAATCCCTCGATTTTAATGAGAAAATGCAAGTCGGCGTGAGAAGACTATTTTTAATTAATTTTTCCCGCATTCTTACGTCCCCGCCCTTCTGCGCTCCCTAAATCTAGGGGCAAAAAAAAAACTTAAAACAAAACCCTTAAAAACACTAATTAAAGTAACAAGGAACGGCGCAATCTGCGATCTTGTATTAATTGCGAGATTTTTGTTTTCGAGTGCCCTTTGTCCTGTCTTTTGTTCGTTAGATGTTCGTGCTCGGTTGCCGGGCAAAATAAATAAACAATCGCAATCGATTTTTCCCCGGCAAAAAATAAAATGTTGTGGTAGAATTGAAAGAGCGAAGTAAATTTCAATTTGCAACGGCGTTATTCAGTTGAACGCTTTTTGTTATTAACCCTTTCCAACGAACCAAAAAAAAAAAAAGAAAAAAGGAGCAAAAATAAAACCAACAATTTAGGTTCGAAATGCAATTTGCTCGACGCATACGTCGCCCTGTTCCTAAAATGCAAATTTAGTCATAAAAACGACTTTCGACTTGGTCGCTTTTCGGTCGACCCACATTTTTAACCCCTTTATTCCTTTGACACGTTTCGGGGATAAGAAAGGAGTCTCCCTTTTTGCACGGAGGGATTTGCGCGGCCGTCAAAAATGACGAAGCGAAATAAAATAAAATTTTATCCCGCCGAAGAAGGGGGGCGCGGAAGGGAAGGGTAATGTAGACGTTTCCCGAAATCCGAGCAAAATTGCATTAGAAAAAGGTTCTCGAAAAGAAAATGCATGGAAAATGGAAACGTTTAACTGTTATCGCAGTCTAACTACACTTCCACTACATTTAAGTTGCTGACTATTTACGTTTTGTTGTGTCGTTTCTATTTAAATTTCGAAATGAACTCCTCTTCGTTATTGCTACAAAGCTTACGGGGTTGTTTTATCCCCCTAAAACATGATAAAGCGTCAAGGGCGACGGGCAGAGTCGCGAAATTTATTTTTTTTTTAAATTGCACAGAGTATATTACAAGTTTGATTAACTCGCGAAAAGATTGAAGTTTACCGAAACGGCTGCGATTTTTTGCAGAAATAAAAGGCAAATCGTAGTGTACTAGGTGGCGGTAATTGTTTTTTTTTTGTTAAAACGGGACGTTCGGTAATCGTGCTTAAAACCGAGTGTGCACATTCGAGCTCAAAGTGGCACATTCCGATCTCTTTTGAAATTTAATTGTTTTTTTAAGGGTGTTTATGGTTGATCCTAAAGAAATTGCTGAAGGGTCATCATTCCGGCCGTTCGGCGGCCCGAGTATAATAGAAATACGGTTCTGTAACTTTTAATTGAAGGACTAGTAGGTTTTAAATAAATTAATTATTGTGAATGGTGCTTAAAACCGAGTGTGCACATTCGAGCTCAAAGTGGCACATTCCGATCTCGGGAAAATGAAGCGCGCCGCTCCGCGTCGCGCTTCATTTGCCTCCCTCGCTCGGAAATGTGCCACTTTTCACTCGAATGCGCACATCTTCGTATTTATCGTAATTAATTAATCGGGAATTTTCATAAGTCGGCCGATAAGTTTTTTTGAAAGCTCGAACTCGAATTTTTAAGGGGTTTTGGGTTTGTCCCAAAGAAACTGAATTTTCATCATTTCTTGGTGTCACAGGCGGCTCGGTAAAAATAGGAAATACGGGATCCTCATAATTCAATAAGGAAAATATGAAAAGGAAATAAAAATAATTATTGTGAATCGGTCTTCTGGGTCATTCCACTTAGGGCAAAATTCCGATTCCGGAAAATGAATTCGCGGTATCCGCGGCGTTCATTGGGATCTCGCTCAGGATGGCCCTAAGAAAAACCCAAATTTATTGTTTATTTATTAATATACCCTCTGAATCTCCATTTAAATTCCCAACGCCATAATCCCAAAAACTGTGAACTTTCAACCTGTTTCCTAAAATTTGTCTATCCCAACCTTAATATTTTTATATCGATAACTCGAATTTCAATAACTCGATTTTTTCAATAAGTCGATGCGTTTTACAATTCTTTAATTTCGAGTTTCCATTAGTAAATATTTCCACAACTACCTCCCGCCTAGAATTTTTTCTTATTTCTTTGAAGTGTCACAAGGACCTCATCAGGTAAAAATACGGTTAACCTCATTCGGGCAATCCTCATAGATTCCACATAAGGATCACATATGGAAGACCCGAATATAAAAAAAATTACTTGTCATCGGGTTCTTCTGGTCATGTCCATTTAGGGAACTTCTCAGGATTGCCGTGCTTAAAAAAAGAATATTTCCGATCAGGTTATCCTGACGGAGTCCATATGAGGATTGGGTCAGGATGGCCCTAAAGAAAATCAATTTATTGTTTATCGGGCTTTCCTGATTATGACCATCTAGGGAACCTCTCAGGATTACCATTCCGAATGACATAACTTAACCTAAAAACTGTGAACTTACAATCGCATAAAGTTACTAATAGGTGTCGCAATCACTTTAACTCGCAGTCTTTTTGTATAAAAATAGTATAAAAGGCTTTCACATCTCTTTTCAGTTACCATGTGATCTGGTCTTTGGCGGTTATGGGTATTCCGTTATAAATATACTCTTCCCTTTTTCCCTTTTTCATGTAAAGTAATTTTGATCGGGACCATTTAAGGTAATCCTGGTCAGGACCATATAAAACAATCCTAATAAGCACCTTAAGGTTCATCTGCGTTACATCCTTATCAAGTTCCGCGAAAGGCTATCCTGATCTATACCTTATCAGGTTACGAGGTTAACTTGATAACATCCTTATCGGGTCCTTTGAAAAAATTCTGGTCGGGCGGGTAGGATTAATGAACGGGTCGGTTCGGTGTTATCGGTGGTTAAAAGGTCTATTGTGAACTACGAATGAAAAGGTTTTATACCTACTACAAGCTGTTTTGACAGCGGCACTTCAATTGGATTTAAACACTAATTTATGTTTAAATGCCTTATGAACAGTTATGAATTTTAAGATCGTTTTACCGTTTATTTTACAAGAAAAGAAACTATTTTTGCATTTTAGTTTTCAATATGGTAGTTATTCGTCGAGCAGGAGTACGATGAAATGTGTTTTACGTTCTTTATAGTTTGTAACAGAGTATAACAGAAAATCTAAAAAAATTTAATACTTTTTCTAAAATTAATTATTTACGTATTAACATGGAGTGTAAACAAAAATTAAAAAGTTTAACTATAAGGGAGAAAATGTTTTATTTTAATATTAAGCCAGTAAATGACCGACTGTTAGGCATCCATGGTCCTGATCGGATATTGGGTCCTCTTACACAAAATAAAATCAAACAACCCTTGCTCTAGCGTTTACAAAATTTCGAAAAAAAAAACGAAAATAGAAATAAAGGCTTTGATTTATCAACCGAACTCCTAATTTTCAAAGGACCTCCCCCGTCCTTTTTGAGTCCCCGCTCGATTCCCAAAAATCATATTTTATAATAGAACAAGTTAGGTACACTTTATTGGCCTTAATCTTAATAAAAGAGCCCCCGCCCCTCGAAATAATTTGATGTAAGCCCGGCGAAGTTGAAGCGTTTCCGTTTCCATTTTATGCGTTAATTAAAGTTGGAAAAAGTTTTTTTTATGGCAAGTAGCGCAGAAGATTTCCTATAAAAACTTAATTTAACGTCCGCTTTAATAGGGAAATTTAAATTATAGCAAAACACTTTGTCTCCTAATTTCACCTGTTGCGAGTTCGGATGCTCCCGAAGAGAATACCACCCCAAAAAATCTCTGCCGTAATTTTTTTAATTTATTGCCGGCGATAATTTCGATCTCCGTCTTTTCGGTCGGATTTTGCGTAAGGGGCGAAGGGGCGGCGTTTTAAATACGCTCGAAGGAATTTTCGAAATCGGGAGTCGCCTTCGAATTAATTGTTCGAGATAATAATTAAGTGTGTATAACGTAAAAGGGGAGAAGTCCCCTCGTTTCGCAAACTCCAATCTTTCGTTGTTGCCAAAGGGGTTTTTATTCCGGGAAGTTATCGGTGCGCGACCCACCCCTCCTAAAAATTATTAACATACAATTACGGAAGTTTGGGGAGTTTTGAGGCGAATCGTCTAATGTTAAAGGTAGATTTGGACAAATGAGAAGAAAACTTTCGGGAAATTCGGCGGGAACATCTGCGTCTTTTCTTGTTTTATTAGTCGAAGACTAAACAATAATAATGGGGCGCTTTTGATGGTTGCCTTTGTTATTTGTCGTAAAAGTGTGTGCTAATTTGATGTGCAGACTTGAGGGCTTTTCTTCTTAGGAATTAAAGGTTTTCTTTATTACTTTAAATACTTCAATCTAGGTTTTAAGACGCCTTATAAAAACAAGCGTTTTGTTTCTAAATTTCAGCTGATGGCGTAGCTTTTGAGAATCGAATTTGTTGGAGGGATGATCGAAACGAGTTTTAAAAAATTAAATAGAAGGTAGGGGGAGACCGGGGTTAGAAGTCACAATTTTTGTTCTTTTGCATTTATAAAGTATATCACTATGCAAAATTTAAATATACCTACTTACAATAGTGGAGTGCCGTAAGGTTTATACCTCGGAATCCAGGGCCTTTGAATGGATATTTATAAAACCTTTTGGAATATGTTTTTAACATTAAATACAAAAATGTTAAAGGATTGATTTTGGGTGCTTTCAATTTTTTAATGGTGAAAATACAACCGGCACACCAAAAAAAAAGTGGTCAGTACTTTTGACCAGACCCACCTAGGGTTATGTATTTCGATGCGCTGAATCCGAATTTGAGGTCGGTTTAACTCGTACACCTTCAAAATTTTGAATAAATTGCAAAAAACCACTAAAAATTGCAGTTATGAAAATAAAAAAAGTTTGATTAAACTAGATCAAATCTTCCTTATATATATTTTTTGATGAGATGAATCCAAATTCAGAATCTGTTAATCTCGATCATTCATACGTTTCAGTTTTTTTACGATTACTTCGGAACTATTCGGAATTTTAAATGTTTCTTAACGGAATCTGAATCGGCACCTAAAACTGCAAAACATTGCCCATTTAACCAAACTTCTATCTCCACTAATAAGAAAGATACCCATGTTACTCTACTCAATTTGGAACACGCTGTATATATAAATATTACCTTGCTCGGTCGCTTGACTCACGCAAAGTAGACGTATCTAAAAACTGAATCTTTCGCTTGACTGGAAGCCCGTAAGTCGATGCTGCGATCGCACTAAGGCACCCCTGCGCAGTGTTCGGGCGAATGCCGGCGCTCCGGCGACCGTCTCGAATTTGGGACTTTGTGCGAACTTTTATTCTAAACTGATTCCGACATTTTCGCACTCGTAACCAATTAAAACACTAATTAAACACAGTTAAAACACTAATTTGTGCCGTTTTGCGTGGCAGCGAGCGACGAATGCAGGTTTATTTATGTTCAACGCACAGGTCAGTGGCCTTAAACATAACGTAACCGTTGGAAATATTTGGCGATGTCGCTACCTGTTTGGCATATCTAAAAATCAATACTTTGTAGGCTTAGTGAAAAATCAATACATAAACTCCGTCCCTTTACTGCGCAAATGTGCCTTTACTTATACGAAGCTTCAATACGAAGTGCTTCGTGAACGGCCTCGTGAAAAATCAATACATAAACTACGCCCCTTTACTTAACCCAAATTTCCATAACTTATATATAGGCAGCTTGAATACAACGTGCTTTGAATGTAACATATGTGCTTCAAAGAATAATTAGGAAATTTAAATTATATCAGTCGTTAAAACATTTTTATTAAACGAGTTTAATACATTACTTAAAAAGTGAAAATGCAAATATTTGTTTAATTGTATTATTTATTTGAACTTTTATAAATCAATTTAAACTAGTACGTGTACCGTAGATGGCTCGCACAAGTTGATTTAAATTAGTTACATTATTTGTTTTTGGTGTGTAGAAGCTTATAAATAATTATAAAACATCGGTACCGCCGTTTTTAGAAAGTTTCTTAATCGTAGTTAACATATACCAAAATTCAAATAAACGGATAATGTTGCAAACTGCATGCATCGTTTCCCCGCACCCCAGTTGTAAATCGCACGTTGAAGTGTTAAGAACGTTCTAGAAAATTTTGATTTTGACTAATTAGTGTTTGTGTGGGACAGAATAGGGTTTACCAAAGGGTTTTGGAACTCTCCGAAGTACACCCTGTATATAAATCTGAATTGTAAGCTTATTTTTAAATATTCTATGTTTTGTCATTTTTGTTAATTCACAAATAATACTTTAAAAATCTTTACGCCACCTTTCTCAAAAATTTCGGCTTTTTTGGTCGTAATGGCTTTCCAAAATGTTAGTTGCGAGGCCCAAAATTAATTTTCCTTTGTTCGACGTAGCGCTTTCGGCCATTTGCAAGTTAACGTTATCGCGCTTTCCGGAATCGTGCATTTGAGTTTTTAAATAGGCACACGTGTTTATCGGTTTGTAATAATAATCTTTTATAAATAATTACAAAGCCTCGTAACGATCGTTTTTGGCAAACTTTGAAAATCTTAATATTTACTGCTTTAATTCGAAACACCCTTTATAATGGAATTTGCGTTTGCACGTAATTAATTTGGAATTGACGCTTACTTTGTAAAATTAAAGCAAATTATTGGGGTTTTGTTTAGAGATCATAAAAAAATGTATATACAAGGTGTTTGGCATTTTGGTGCACCACTGAGAAATTTATTGTAGTATTTCAAACGTTTTTTTTGTGATTTTAAAAGTTAAATTTACTTGACGATATACTATACACAGAAAAGTATTAAACTCGATTTTTTTTGATAACTCGAATTATTTTTAGTTCGATTTCGACTTATCTAGGTTCGACTGTAATTATAAATTAACATTATAGTTACTATACAAATAGTATTTATTGTGTATAAAATTGAGATCTTTACTGTAAACAATTTTTTTTTCATATCCCTGTCATTCTTCATTAAATTGTTGTAATCGAGATCGCCCAATTTTTATTTTTTAAATTTTTATTTCACCTTTTAGCAATGCAATTAAAAAGGTTTTACTAAAATTCATTCAAATGTCCTGGATTTCGAGCTTTTGCCATTTTTACGTCTTACGGCACTCCACTACGAAGCTCAACACAGATTCACAAAAAATTACTTTCACTGTACAAAAAAAACAAACGCATATATTTCTTTTACGGTATTTCAGAGCGAACTGAAGTGAAGTACGCAAGGAGGTATTGTGCTCGGGCTTCTTTGACACGGGTAAACAAATTTATTAATTCATTAGGTTTGCTGTTATGGCTTTTGTGACAACTTACCCGTGAGACAACTATACCCGGTCTCCCTTACATAGTTAATAGACTCTCCATATTTTATAAAACAAAATCTGTTACCTTTTAGCCCTATCTTCCCTTGGTCTATTCCCATTTTTTTTTATAATACAATTAGTTTTGAAAAAATGTGAATGGAATTACGAAAGGTTTAAATTCTTCTCAATATTAGGCAACCCACTTCTCTCTGCCTCAACAACCGGAAAAGGCTTTGAATTCCCATTAATTACCCTTGAAACAATTTTCACTTGTAATTCTAATAAAAAAATAAAAAATTTATCAAAACGTCATCTTAATGCATTCGAAAACAAATCGACAAACTTTAACACCTTCGTCGAATAAAAGGACTTTTAAAAGTTCGAACATGATCTTGTTTTTGGCGAACATCTCTTTCAACTTCCTCGCGAATTTCGGCCCCAAGCCCACCCCCAACGAGTGGCGGAAACTTATGCTCCCCACGGAGAGCTTTTTCCGCGATTTCCGACCGACGTGCGCCAATAAAAAATCAACCCCTTTCATTTCGCGGCATCGAAGGCCCCTTAAAAAATTATGACCCCCCTCGCAGAAAAACCTCGTAACATGTTTACTCTTGAATATTTGAAGGGCCGAGACAATTTGTCAGGGGATGATATAAAGTTAAGTCTTCGGAGATTTTATTTCGAAGGATCTTCCTTAAAGGATTCACGTTTCGGGCATTAAAAGTTGGTCCGCAGCAAAAACAAACTAGCCATTTATCAAGCGGGGTGTGTCCTTTGCGCATTTTTAACGGCGGTTTAAATGGAGGGCCCCCCCGATATTAGGAACCCTCGAACGGAATTTATGTTATTTCAACCACGTGGCTTCATAAAATCCTATAAACGTAAATTGTCGGATGCCTTTATGTTGGAATTTGAATTTTACGGATACGCGGCACGTGGTGTAATTAATTATTAAATTATTAGGGAGGAGGGGGGCGACTTCGGGGGAGCGGCCGCGATAAATCAGAAGCAATAAACAATTCGTCCGGAGCATTTTTGTGTGTTAATATTTGGGGAACGACGTGTTATATTACACCCGGGCGAATTTAGACCATTCACTTAATTAAATTGGTTGCTCTTTCTCGCCCCCCGAGCCCCTCCTTCGGGGGTGTTCTAACCAGAGGGCCGAGGGTTAAACCATAACGCAACATTTCAAGCAAACTAACAACCGCACCGACAAAAGGGAAATGCGGGGCTTCACGCGTCCAACTTGAATTTTGCGCTGCCCCCCACCCCCCCCCGAGAGTTACGTAATTTTTTTAAAAAAATAATAGCACAAAGGAACATAAAAAAGTGGCCGCGAAAGAGGGCGCAAAAGAAGGATCAAAAGCGCGCAATAATAAACCTCGATTAATTTTTGTTGTTCGGGCGGATCGTTTTTAATTAGAAGCGATTTGTCAAAATTTCGAATATATATGGGGGGCGCATTTATAATTTAAATGAACATGTTTGTATGGAAGGCAGAGACCGCAAAGTTTTCGACGTTTATGAATGTGTTTGTGTTCGAATCCTGGATTTATTGCCGCGATTGCTCTGCGGTTTTTATTGTTTGACTCGTCTCGATTTTGCTTTGATATACCCCACTTTATATTATTGCTAATTTACATAACACACACGCGCACCCCCTCGACCCTTAACCCCGAACCGTCCGCCGGCGCGCGGCCCGAAGAGGCTCAAAGCAGAAAGTCGAAGAGTTACCGACTTTCTTCGTCAAATTATTATTTTTTTTTTTCGAAATACATGTTCCTTTCTTTGAGGCTCTGTTACCAAAAAAAATCGTTTGTAGTCCTGATACTTTTTTCCAAAATATAGATCCAAAAAACTCATACATATAAGTACGTACATTTAACCTTCCGCGTACTAGGTGACTAAATGTCACGTGACATACTAGGTGAGGTTTGCCATACCCCGAAAATAAAATTAAATAAAATCCATAAAATTATAAAATATGTCATTTTAGGAAGTACGACCAGGGTACTGGGTGGGGATAGACCGCTCCGGGCGCGCGATAAAGAGGTTATGTACATCACGTGACCGCAGCATTGCGTATGGCAACACTGTGATTATTAAGGCAATGTTATCAGTAAATTCAACATAAACATTGAGTGTAACACGTGCTAATATAAAATTATGGAAGGTGAACTATCTATCGGGATGCAAATTTAACAGAATTCCTAAAATTAGGTTAGTATTTTTGACACTTACTGTTCTTTAATGGTCTGTGGTGTTGCCATTTCGTTTAAGAGCTAATAAAAGCAAGCTAATTTTCGTAAATATCTCTTAATTTAGTCGGTCACTACGGTTTTTTATTTTTTTAATTTTTTTATTAATGTCTTAACTTTTAATTAAATAGTTTTATTTTCATTTTTTTCGACGAATTTGTGTGAAAATTATGAAAACATGTCGTCTATCCGTCACTTTGCCATAAGACTAATGTTAAATATGCGTACTTTTGAAATGAATTATTTCTTTAAATAGTCGGTTAACCCCTTCTCAAATTTTGATAATTTGTTTAGGCATATTTAAACTACATAAAAAAAAATAATTATGCATTTTTTTCCAAATGACGTTCGTGCTCGTACTTCCTTAATATATATAAAACAATTAATTTATTTGTTCCTGAACAGATTTAATATAAAAAACAGTAGGGGAGAGGGGGGCACCTTTGAACATTTTTTACTAATTTATTCATTGCTCTTAATGTAATAAACGAAACAATATGTTTTATGTCTTAATCAATACAATGATCACTCTACTTCATAATACACCTTGATTAATTAAAAAAAAAGGCCTTAATCAAAGCTATATTATTAATTTAAAAATTGGTCAGTTTGTTCAAAGGTGCTCCCCCTTAGGGGGCACCTTTGAACACCTCAGGTTTGAACAATATATAAAACCCTACATAAATTATTATTATTTCACTCATAAATTATATTATTGCTCTTATTTTCAAAGTTAAATCTTCCATTTATTAGTTTAATTAAAATTTATAAAATCTTTGAAATAATGATAAATTAACAAAGTTACTATATAATTATTAAATCTTTAACATTAATAACTTTACTCAAATATAATTAAATAAATTACGAGACTTATTTTATAACGATGAACGTTAGACTTAGTTTTTCTTAGGTACAGTCAAACCAAGAAGTAATCAACACCCTATAAACAGACCTACACTAAACGTACTATTCCAGGAGACAAAATCTGCGCTGCATGATTAAAAACAATTCATTGGCACTCTTGTCCGCTTTTTTATAATTTCTAACCATGATTGACCTTGAAATTAAAAATTACTTAATAAACCACGTAATAAAGATCGTATATTTTTTAGAAACAATTTAAAAGTTAGAAAAATTTATAAAATTAAAATTAATTCGGTTTATAAGTATTCAAACGTGCCCCTCGTTTCTTGTTCAAAGCTGCCCCAATAACATATTTGAGATAATTAATTTATTTAAACTAATTAATAATCAATAACAATGAAATTTTTATTGTAATTAGATGGTGAAAGATATAAAGATTAGATGACCCTTCATGTATTAATAAATTTTTTGTTATTTTACCTGTAAGATGCTTACATCCAAAAAATAAATATTTTAGAATTGTAGCGTAAATTCGATTATTAATTGTAAGTTAGGTTTAACATAACAAATAAAACAACTGTTGATGGATACTAGTTGGCAGCCGTGCTGCCACCTTAAATTTAAATTTCGCGGTTGGAAAAATGTTTTATTCAATTTTTAATTAACGGCGTTCAAAGCTGCCCCCCTCTCCCTTACTTTTTGCAACCGCTGCCCTAAAAGTTAAAATGGAGGGTACCGACGTATTTATTTTGTAATAAAAACACAAAAGTATTTAACTCGAGTTTTTTTGATAACTCGAATTATTTTTAGTTTTTCTTCAACTTCGACTTATCGAGATTCCACTGTATATATAAATTTTATATGGTTTTTAAAGGTTTTAAGCACTATATTATCAATTGTGGATAATGTGTAATTTAAATTTTAATAAATAATTTAATACTGCGTAAAATAGAAAAGTTTTTATTTCTAATATTGTTTTGATTTAGATCAATTTAGTAAATTCAATGAATTACAAATTTATACAAAATTTAAATATTTAATTTCTTTAATCATTTCTGTAAGAAAGGTAGAAATATTTACCTAAACTGTTTTACGGTTGAATTTTTTGTTTTTTAAATCAGTGCCTGTAGCTTTATACGAGCGTTAGAAGTTATACTTCTTTGGTGTAATAAAATTAAATATAACCATGTGCAAAAATTAATATTAATAAATTCAATAAATACAAGGATGTGCGCATTCGAGCGAAAAGTGGCACATTTCCGAGCGAGGGAGGCAAATGAAGCGCGACGCGGAGCGGCGCGCTTCATTTTCCCGAGATCGGAATGTGCCACTTTGAGCTCGAATGTGCACACCGATTATAAGCATGATTCACAATAAATTAGACGTCAAATTAATTGAATAATTTTAATCGTTCCCTTGCTCGCACTGACGAGATTATCGTATCTTTTCGCTCTCTTCCACTCATTGCTATGGTAAAAACGTTTTTCGAACATAAAATCAATATTTACTAAACTAAATTTAATTTTTTGATTTGAAAGAGCGAAAGATAAAGTAGACATATCCAATAAATACGAAGATGTGCGCATTCGAGCGAAAAGTGGCACATTTCCGAGCGAGGGAGGCAAATGAAGCGCGACGCGGAGCGGCGCGCTTCATTTTCCCGAGATCGAAATGTGCCACTTTGAGCTCGAATGCGCACACTCGATTATAAGCGCGATTCACAATCATTTCAAGCGATAAATTAAACGAAAACGCAGTTGAATAATTTTAATCGTTCCCTCTCGCTCGCACTGACGAGATCGTCGTATCTTTTCGCTCCCTTCCACTCATTGCTATGGTAAAAACGTTTTTTGCACATAAAAAATTTTCTAACGATTTGAAAGGCGGAGAGGAAAAGTAGCATACCTAATAAAGCCGTGCACGTTAATCAAAAGGGCTTCGTAATTTAACCAATTAACACGTTAATAGATCGAAATTAACAAAATTTGAACGTAATAAAGTGTATTTTGTATTAAGTTTTCGGCGAAACTATTTTAAGCGTGATTTAATTTTGAAAGTTCCGCGCGCCGCTCGACAATTTAAACTTAAATTTTTGGAAAATTTCAAACCAGAAAATTGGGAAAAAGATTTTTCACATAAAAACTTTTTTGGGAGGGGGGAGGGGTTTCGCTCGCTAAAGCCGGCCCCAAAAAAGGGCTTCGTTTCCCATTTAACGCTAAAAATTAAAGGAAAACAAAATTTTAACGGGAATAACGTTTCTTTTTATTAAGTTTTCGGCGCAAAAATAAAATTTAAAAAAGGATTAATATTTACAAATTCCCCGGCGCTGTTCATAAAAATTAAGTTCCGGGTTTTGCAAAACCGGAAAAAAAATGGTTGTACGACTTTTTATTAATCAAACTTGTTTAGGTGCTCGCGATTACGAAGGTTTTCCTGAAATTATAATCGATCTTTTGGGGTTCTTTCTTTCCCCCTTCATCCCTGAAGATTGGCCAACAAAATTTTCAGCACGAGCGCGCTTTCCTTGTATAAAATAGGTCGTCCGCGATACGTTTTTTTCTTGGTTTCTTTTAGCGCTTTAAAAGGTTCATTTTAAAGCCAAATTTAATTTTTTGAAAAGGCGAAAATTTTTGTTTCAGAGGGAAAGCGCGGGGAAATGAGACTTGCTATAGTTGCTAGGGGTACGTAGGAACATCCCCCTGCAATATAAAGAAATTCTATTTTTTTTAATATGGATTAACATCCATGTTTTTTCTCGATTTTGGCCGATTTTGAGTTTGCAATTGTTTCGGACGTACTAAGGCCTAATACTTTCGAAAATGAACGCTTTCTGCGTACTTCTCAAAAATGAAAAAGCTATTGCGTTTTAAAAGTTGCATTTTAAAGCCAAATTTAATTTTTCAAAAACCGCAAAAAAAATTGTTTTAGAGGGAAAGCGCGGGGAAATGACACCGGCTATAGTTGCTAGGGGTACGTAGGAACATCCCCCTGAAATATAAAGCAATTCTATTTTTTATTTTTTCCAAAAAAACATGGATTAACATTCATGTTTTTTCTCGATTTTTGGGGTTGTGAGTTAGCACTTGTTTCCGATAGAATAAGGTCCAATACGTTCGGAAATAAAAGGATTTCGGAAATAATGAAAAATAAAAAAGTTATCGCAATTTCAAGTTTTGATTTTAACAAAAAATTGACGTTTTGAAATGTCGAAAATTTTTGGCTTTAAAGGGTAGCTAAAGCAAAACGGCTCTGCCTATTGATACTAGGGGCCCATAGGAACGTCCCCATATAAAATAAAGCAAATCTATTTTTTTCAATTTTTCAAAAAAAACAAAGGGGTTAATCCATGTTTTTTCTCGATTTTGGCCGATTTTGGGGATTTTGAGTTAACACTGGTTTCCAATAAAATAAAGTCCAATGCGTTCGGAAATAAAAGAATTCGGGAAAAATTAAAAAGTTATCGCAATTTCGAGTTTTAATTTTAACAAAAGATTGACGCTTTGAAATGTCGAAAATTTTTGGCTTTAAACGGG
Source organism: Sinopyrophorus schimmeli (assembly GCA_036325965.1). Lineage (NCBI taxonomy): Eukaryota > Metazoa > Arthropoda > Insecta > Coleoptera > Elateridae > Sinopyrophorus > Sinopyrophorus schimmeli. The sequence continues at coordinate 863,903 of JARFIZ010000068.1, forward strand.
TAGCAAAGCAAAACGGCTCCGCCTATGGACAATACGGGCGTATAGGAACGTTCTCTCCTGAAAAATAAAGCAAATGAATTTTTTTCAATTTTGCGCAAAAAAAATAAAGGGGTTAAATCCATGGTTTATCTCGATTTTTGGCAGTTTTTGGGGATTTTGAGTTATCATTGGTTTTTGACGTATTAAAATTCCGTACGGTGAGAAATAAAAGGATTTTGCAAAATTCGCAAAGAAGCATTTTGAAAATTAAAAATTTCCCAAAATTGACATTTTGAACGTTTCAAGGGCGTTTTTGTCCATAATTTAACATTGGCTCCTAGTTGTTTTTTTAACTAGTCGTATGCCCCGATACCCAAGCTTTCCGAATCTCAAAAAATTTTTAAGATATCTCCACAAATAAGGTAGCTATAAATTTAAAAAAAGTCCTACTCTTCAATTCAAATTTCTCAAAATTGTTAAATGGCCCCTTACAATTTTTCAAATCCTCTCCGAGCCAAAAAATCATAGAATCGAAATCTGTAAGCTTTTTAACGATATCGCCGTAAATAAAAAAGATACAAATTATTTTATGCAATTTAAAAAATGTTTTTGAACTTCTTCAACTTCAATTTACCCCAAAATGTTTGTTTCGGCCCCCTATTACGATTTAAAGCTACTCTTACGCGAATAAGTCTAAAGATTTTGGTTTTAAGCATGATTCACAACAATTAATTTACTTTCTTAGACGGCTAATTTCATTCTGTCGAATTTTGTTAACTATGCGCGCGCAACTTCGCTCAGCGCGTCAAAAGAAGTATTACTTCAAAAAGTGTTGGTTTCAAAGCAGAATTCTCTTTTAGAAAACAGTCATATTTTTACAATAGAATTTAGTGAAAAAGTATATTATGAATACCTGCAAAGGGGAATCCAGTACAGCGCTTCGTCAAAGGGAAAAAAGTTTTCGACTTAATCCGCTCAGCTAAAAAATTTTACTCCTGCCCCCTTTTAACTTCTTAGGTTGCTTAGCTTGCTAATTCCTGCAAATTATCGTACACCTTTGCTTACAACCTTCTCGTTTATTCTTACAACATCCGCATTCCTTGTGCATTTCATTTACGTAAACAAAAATCATGCCGATTCTTTCAAAACGACAAAACACACACACACACACACACACACACTTTTATGTTTAATTTGATTCTCAATTAATTGAATTAGGTTTGTTGCCATACGAAAATTAAATTAGGTATGTTGTACCACCTGTTGTGGAACCGAATATTTCGCTCTATCAGAGTTCGCAAATTAATTATTTACTAATCACATATATTAAATATATAGTGCTAAACATTCTCTGTTAATTACATCAAAGCTTCTGTTGTAATAAGTTCGCAAAATCGAATTAAACGCATCAACAATTTAACCAAATTTAAAATCGCGCATAAGTTGTTGCGCGCCGGCCTCTATTAGAGAGTTGCCGAACTTCTCTGACTGCTCCGATAGTTCGCCGCTAGTGGCGTTCTTGACGTTTCAACCTCCGCTACTTACTATCATTATATAGATAAGCTTTTCTAATTCGAGATTTGTTTGCAGAATGCATATCAGTGTTCGTGGAAGTTTCGCCGAGAGAAATCCTAGTTCTTCCTGGAGAGAATGCCACCTTCCTGTGCCGGGTGGCCGTCTCCATACAGTACTGCAGGGTGGAGGTGCCCGGAGTGAAGCACCTAAACTTAAACCCAACTTCGCCGTCTTTTGAAGGGGTACGTAATATTTTCGTCACTTTCCTACAACCCTTTAGTTCGATTTACTTTTAGATATCGTACTACGGCAGCGGTCTTCAGGCCGGCCAGTGCGGCGTGAGGATAGAGAACGTGAAAGAGGTCAACAACGGGGAAGTCAAATGCATGCTCGGCATTATAACCGAATCGCAAGAACCGTCGGCCGTTATGCGACTAATCGTTGCCAGTAAGCTTCGTTAAAAACGTAAAAGCTCGTTTCTTAAATCCCTGTAATTGCAGAAGCCCCTCGGCCGCCCCAATTAGAGATATTCGAAAGTGCCGACCATTATTGGGCTTACAAAGTCGGAGACACCCTGAAGGCCATGTGTGTCGTAAGGGATGGACGGCCTGTCGCCAACATCAGTTGGTTCTTAGGTATTTAATTTTGTTTAGTGTTAAGCCCAGTGAACGCATCGACGTAACGGTGACGTAAAAGTAACACGTCAATGTTATATCAATGTTACATACATGTGATATCATTTAAGCTTCCTTGTACTAGGTGGGGTATAACTAACGTGACCAATTTTTTCTTGTTAAAACGGGAGGCTTGGTAATCGTACTTAAAACCGAGTGTGCACATTCGAGCTCAAAGTGGCACATTCCGATCTCGGGAAAATGAAGCGCGCCGCTCCGCGTCGCGCTTCATTTGCCTCCCTCGCTCGGAAATGTGCCACTTTTCGCTCGAATGCGCACATCCTCGTATTTATTACATTAATATAATTTACGATAAGCTCCTTCAAATCAAAAATTTTAATTTAATTTAGTAAACATCGATTTTATAATCGTTAAACGTATTTACCATAGCAATGAGTGGAAGGGAGCGAGAATATACAATGTGTTTTACTTAAACCAATTAACTATTAATTATTAAAATATATTTCTAATCATTGAACTATCATAAAGTACAATTTTATTTTATTTTATTTTCGTGGTATAGCAAATCCCACCTCGTATGCCATGTGGCATTATTTAGTCACCTAGTATGCAGAAGGTTAAACATACCATTTACGTAACAAAGGGGTCACAAATGAATATGAATGTAAAGTCTAAGTTTTGACCTCCCAGTGATGTTAAGCTTTATATCATTATTATATTGAAAAATTTATGTAAGGGTTATATTACATTTATTCCAACATAAATATCTACATAACCCGTAAATTGTAATATTTATTACACTGAAAAAATAGCAATATAAATGAACATAATTTTAGCGCAAAATTTTATATTTTAAATCTTTTTACTAACGCGTTTTTAAGGATATATTAAAATTTATTCAATGTTGCAAATATTTGTCACTTCAAAGTAATCTACAGGGTGGAAAAAATCTATATGAAGATGCAAGAAGATTAATAGCAAAAAAACGGTTATATTTATTACAATTCTGTTGATTGCATATCATAGATGAATAGTGTAACTAATTTAATGCTCCGATTCTTGAGCTCATTTGTGTCCACCATTTTGCCGCGACTCTGGTGGTAAATTATATCTTTCATTTGACCCTATAAAGAGTAGTCACAGGGGGCCCTTTGGCCCTCTTCCAGGCCCTGGCCGTCTCATTCGGGTCTTTGCCGTTCAAAACCCACAATTCACTTATTTCCACCCTTTCCGAGATGAAGTACCTCTCGTTCGCCAAAGACATTTTGGTCAATGTTTTGATATCAACGTGTATAGTAAAAGTCACGCTATCATCTAGCTCAAGTTCAATGTGCTTGGTCATGTGGTTTGTGAACAACAATAAACAATGTACCTGCAATACAATTTTGACCACTCTGTATGTAAAAGAAATGTAATTATGTTCTGTAAATGTAACATTATATATAGATCACTGATATGACGTCATATTTATGTAGTGGTAACATCCACTCTGACACAACTAATTTGGAATTAAATTTAGATCACAGTTTTTATATCATATTTATATTAAATTTACATTACTCGTTTTAACGTCAGAGTGATATCACTATTACGTTGACGTGTTCACTGGGCATTGCGATGAATAACAACGTACGTTGTAGATGACGAGGAGCTCCCCAACAGCGTCCTGAGCCCCCCGACCATCGCAAGCGGTTCGCAAGAAGACCTACAAACGGTTTTCCAAAACCTCACGAAGGAGCTGAGGCCTTCCGACAACGGAAAGGCGTTGAAATGCGTCGCAAATCATGCAGCAATGAAATCAAACAATTTAGCTTTTAGACAATTAAATGTAACTTGTGAGTATTATTGTGAGACGGCGTACGGGGTGTTCGGTTTCATAACGATGGCTTTCAGATCCGCCACTACCTCAAAGTAATCCCATCGATAAATTTGGCTACGTTCTCGGACAAGACGGAATTATTTCATTAGTCGTCGAAGCGAATCCGAGGCCTCACTTAGAATGGAACATAAGGGATCAAGTTATTAAGGAGGGCGGCCACGACAGCACGGGACGTATAAAGGCCGAGGAATTAAGAGACCTGGTTTGTTTTTATATCGTCGAGAAGGGGGCGGCAGGGTTAATTTGCATTTAATGCCGTAGGGCCGAGGACATTACGAGGCCTCTCTGATGATCGCCGACATTAATAAGCAAGACACCGAAGCTCAATACATTTTAAAAGTGTACAACGACATGGGCAACTACGATTACGTTATACTCATTTCGACGAGCCCGGAACCCGAAGGTAAAATGATTTTTCCTAAGCGCGCGATTAACGTTGTAAACATGTTCGTAAACACTGAAATCGAGAGAGACCTTTGGGGATTTATTTTGGGATTTTTTTACAGGCTTCAAAAAATTTTTTAGAGATAGTATTAATTGTAAGTATGGCCCTTCAGTACGGTGCATGATGAAATTAAAAATTAAATAGGAGTTAAATTAGAGCTCGAATTGTTTGCTGGATGTTTATTTGGCTTTTTTAAGGTTTTCGTCGTTTTTCGAAAATAATGAAGCGCCTTTTTTTTTAGATTTGGAAATGGGGGTGTTATCGATAATCGGGATCGTATTAGCTGTGCTCATACTTTTGCTCATTGTGTTCCTCGTGATTTTTGCTCGAATGACGGGACGATGGTGTTTCTCAGGTAAGAAGAGATTCGTCTCGAATAAGGGCCTGTATTGATGTATATCTGTTGGCGATAATGCATTTGCGAGTAATGTTTTTGTCTTCATTTTTCTGTTCGATTAAATTTACAAAAAAGAGAGTTGCTCGTAGCTCTGGGTGCTGCGAGCAATTAGACGATAAGAAAATTAATTAGAATAGCTGGTCCGTACTCAATAATTGTAACACAAATTTTGTTTGCCTCCTCCTAACAAATAAAAGCTAATTCTTGAAGGCAAGTATGGGGTAAGTTGTATTTTTGAACTAAGTGTAGAGTTTTTTTTGGTTTCGATTTCATATGTTAAAGCATGTTCTTTGTGCATGGGCGCTTTGTCGTTTAAGGCGCAGCAGGAGTAAATTTGTCCATGAGAAAAAAATTGACATATTGAACCTTTGGGCTAATTACTGAGGGGGTGTATCGAGGTACTTTTTGGAATTTGGCTTTTTAAATTAGTTTCTTTTTTTTTTGATGATAATGATGCAACTACTCGAAATAGATTGATTTTCAAAATACGAGGTAAAATCAGAAAGTTCTCCAATTAAAAGATAAAATTGTCGGTTAAAGTATTTGCAATAACTAATTTACGGAAAGGGGTTTTTCAAAATTCGACCAACTATAGATAAATAGAAACTTTTGTTAAAACCATTTCAAACTTGAACTAAAATAAAACTAATTACAAGAGGTCTTATTAATAGATCGACCATTTTGGATGTTAATTTATTACTAACGAACAAGTTTTTGGAAATGCTCATTTTTTGATGAAAAAAAAAAGAATACAGTCGACCTCGATAACTCGAATTTTTTGATAAGTCGAAGCGTTTTACAGTTCCCTAAATTCCAGTTTCTATTAGTAAGCATTTCGATAACTCGAAATTAAATTTTACAACTTTTCATAAAGTGCAATACCTGGTAGGATTAAAGAACGGGTCGGTTCGGCGTTATTGCTATTGTAAAACCAACATTTTGGATCAATGAAGCAAAATACAATTTTAGATTACTTTCAGTCCAACAATAAATAATATGTCATTAATTATATTACCTAGGCACTAGCAATATATAATGTTAATGATTGTTTACAAATTTTGGTTATTTTTTATAAAAGATTGTCAATATAGATATGATATATAGGGGAACCTGTTGTACCTTGGCTCTTTTTTCAATACAATGAATTGAATCGTAGTGGGGCACTAATAAGGTATTTATCATAAAATATTTGGAAGCATTACCAACCGTTTACTCAAATTGCTAGAAGATTTAAAAATTAGTGGATCTATGGCCTAGATACAACAGAGACGATGTACCTTGGCCCTTTTTACTTAAAATCGTTTAAAATATTTAAAATTATTTAAAAAGTGAATTAATTATTGTGAATCATGCTTAAAACCGAGTGTGCACATTCGAGCTCAAAGTGGCACATTCCGATCTCGGGAAAATGAAGCGCGCCGCTCCGCGTCGCGCTTCATTTGCCTCCCTCGCTCGGAAATGTGCCACTTTTCGCTCGAATGCGCACATCCTCGTATTCATTAAAGTTTGAAAATTAAACTTTTTTTACAATCAACAAATTTCAATTTATTTCAGTAAATATTGATTATGTATTCGGAAAACGTATTTTTACTATAGCAATGAGTGGGAGAGAGCGAAAAGATACAAGAAACTCATAAGTATGAGTGAGAGGGAATGATAAAAATTGTTTAATACTTTTTTGTTACCAACATTATTGTGAATCGTGCTTAAAGCGGAGTGTGCACATTCGAGCTCAAAGTGGCACATTCCGATCTCGGGAAAATGAAGCGCGCCGCTCCGCGTCGCGCTTCATTTGCCTCCCTCGCTCGGAAATGTGCCACTTTTCGCTCGAATGCGCACATCTTCGTATTTATTGGAAATTTAAATTGAATAAACCTGTTGAACATTGGCCCTTTTTTCACTTGTAATTTTTTTTAATTGTATATGTAACGATTTGTTGATAAAATGAATTGCATCGTAGTGGAGCACTAATAAGGCATTCATTGTAAAATATTTGAAAGCATTATCAACCGTTTACTCAAATTGCTATAAGATTTAAAAATTAGTGTATCTATGGCCTAGGTACAACAGAGGTGATGTACCTTGGCTCTATTCACATTAAACAAAATAAAATCCATTGTTCTACGAAAACTATATATTTATTTTTGGATTATAAGAACTACTAATGTTCTTCTTTGAGATGACACTAAAATTGTTTCAAAAATTAACAAAACTTTTCTCGTATACTAAAATTTAATGGTTAACTTTGCAAAAATTTAAATTTTTCGTTAGACTTGCGAGGCATATTATCTGGGCAAAATTTTAAAAAAATAAGAATTTATAACAAAGATATATCTAAATTTTTATTTATTGCACGTTAATCTTAGGGCCAAGGTACAACTTATTGACAGTGACCGAGGTACAACACACCGACCCTTGACGTTTAAACTCAAAAATAATATTAAAGATTATGGTGGGCCAAAATCAGACCACTACTGTGCAAACATTAATAAATAATCTTTCTATTACGATGAGTCATTTGTTATTAGGTAATAAAAACGATAAGATATTTAAGTAAAAAGAATATAAAGACTTACTTTTTTTCGATTAAAAATTTCAATTGATCTCATACATTAACAAAGTACGTTGGCCGGCTGCTGCCAACTTTACGTTAATGTCTGTCAATGTGGCATTTGAAATATCGAAAAACATGGGTCACGAAAGCCCGCAAATACAGTAGAGTCTCACTAATCCGGCAGTATTAAAAATTAGGGGGTGCCGGATTATTGGAATGTTCGGATTACTGAATTGAGTAAAAAATTAATAATAAATGTAATAAAACATTTCATAAAGGGAATACATATACACCTATTTGTATTCATGTACTACACATTTTTTTTATAGCAGTGACATATCTTACTTAACGAATTAGTCTTAAAATAATCTTTAATTGATTTTTGTGTTTTTACAACTTGTTGTCCTTTTTCACGCAAGTTTAGAAGAATTATATTATACGAAGGGTGCCGGATTATTGGAGGTATCGGACTATTGAAGTGCCCGATTACTGAAACTCTACTGTATTAGAAAAAATGAAGTTGCCCTAGGTACATAGGCACCAAGGTACAACAGGTTTCCGGACATACAAAAGTATTATTTAGTATTATTTAGTTTTTTATTATAACTAATACTTAATATATATAAAGCATAAAATTTATTCGTTCCTGACAGTTTTAACTTAAAAAAACAGTACTTTTTGGGACCGCTGCCCTAAAAGTTAAAATAGAGAGGTACCGACATGTTTATTGTCTAATAAAAACACAAAAGTATTTAACTCGAATTATTTGTAGTTTCTTTTCGCGTTATCGAGGTTCGACTGTATATATAAATGTTATATGGTTTTTAAAGGTTTTAATCATTATATTATCAATTTTGGATAATGTGTAATTTTAATTTTAATAAATAGTTGAATTTAGTACTGCGTAAAATAGGAAAGTTTTTATTTTTAATATTGTTTTGATTTAGATCAATTTAGTAAATTCAATGACGTACAAATATTTTAATATTTAATTTCTTATTAATCATTTCTGTAAGAAAGGTAGAAATATTGACCTAAACTGTTTTGGGGTTGAACTTATTTTTTTTTTAAAACCACTGCGTGTATCTTTATACGAGCATTAGAAGTTATACTTCTTTGGCGTAATAAAATTAAATATAACCATGTGCAAAAATTAATATTAATAAATTCAATAAATACGAGGATGTGCGCATTCGAGCGAAAAGTGGCACATTTCCGAGCGAGGGAGGCAAATGAAGCGCGACGCGGAGCGGCGCGCTTCATTTTCCCGAGATCGGAATGTGCCACTTTGAGCTCGAATGTGCACACTCCGTTTTAAGCACGATTCACGATCATTTAGAGCGATAAATTAGACGAAAACGCAGTTGAATAATTTTAGTCGTTCCTCTCACTCGCACTGCCTAGATTGTCGTATCTTTTCGCTCCTTTCCACTCATTGCTATGGTAAAAACGTTTTTCGAACATAAAATCAATACTTACTGAACTAAATTTAATTTTTTGATTTGAAAGAGCGAAGGATAAAATAGACATATCTAATAAATACGAAGATGTGCGCATTCGAGCGAAAAGTGGCACATTTCCGAGCGAGGGAGGCAAATGAAGCGCGACGCGGAGCGGCGCGCTTCATTTTCCCGAGATCGGAATGTGCCACTTTGAGCTCGAATGCGCACACTCCACTTTAAGCACGATTCACAAGAATTAATTTACTTTCTTAGACGACTAACTTCATACAGTCCAATTTTCGTTAATTTACCGCGCGCAACTTCCATTTCCCGCTCAAATTCAACCCTCGGCGCGCCAAAAGAAGTATAACTTCGAAAAGTACACTACTCGACGAAAAAATCTTACTCCTGCTGCGCCTCGACTCTCCTTCTTATTGGTGTATGTGTGGTTGCCTACGCTTTGCTTGAACACTCTTTGGCTCGCCTTCAAACGTACCGCATTTTGGGAATTTGCAAAAGTGCGAGGCGCCTCTTCCCGAACGATAAGTGTGTGCTAGCTTTCATTTGGTTTTAGGGGGCGAACGTGTGATCGACTACACCGGGGGCGCTAACGGCGAGAGCCAGCAGGACGTCGCGAACGATGGCCTGGGCTCTGATGGCGTTGACAATCCCCATCATCAAGTGTCGCAGGAGTACATAAACGGCAACAATCTCGTTATCAAAGATAAGGAGAAAAAGGTGGACACTGCCGTGTAATAATTAATGGCCTAGATCTAGTGGATGTTTTTTTAAAAAAAATTTTAATTGTACGTATGTGTTTGGGGCGAACGAGGGGACAGCACTCTGTTATTTTTTGTGATCTATGTTTTTTACTAACACGGAAAGGTAAAGAAAAAGGCTGAACTCTGATAATCCTAATTTTAGTGTGAGTGTCTGCTCTCTCCAATATGATATATCATCAGTATTGCACACGTAAATGTTCGTAACTAATTTTGTTTTTCTGTTTCTTCGATACTAAAAAAAAAAAAGGAAAGAATTTGCTGATAATGATTAGAGATTAGGTGTAGATTTTACGAGCCATGAGCAAAAGGGAACAGCGTCTACTGCCATGTCCGATTGATTTTCTCACTTTATTTATAAGAAATTGCGACGCGAGAAAACAAGGTCCGTTCGATTCGTTTCGAGCGATTTTCATTTTTAATCAGAAAGATGCGAATCGCCAGTTTCAGTAATTTTATGTGCAAAAAAGAGAATTAATTAAATTAATTAAATATTTTAAAGTTAGAATTACATTGGCCGAATGGCTACTCAATTTGGGACACCCCGTATAAATATCCAGGGTGTCCCAAATTGAGTATGTTAACAATGCGTATCTTTCTTATTAGTGAACATAGAAGTTCGGTTAAATGGGCAAAAAAAACTGAAAATCGTTGTTTTCTTCAATGTCAAATAACTTTGTAATTAGAAAATTTACGAAAAAAAAAGTTTAATATAAAATTCCTAAATTTTTACAAAGAATTCAAAGTAAATTTAACAACACATTTAGTGCCTAAGACATTAGTTTCGAATGCGCCTTGTTTCCTTGGGTCTTTCGACAAAAGACTTCTTCTGTAACATATTTCTTACATTAGTACTTAAACGAGTATTAATTAATTAATTAAATGACTCGATACATTCCAATTGGTGTAGTGATATGGATGGTCCTCTGCGACCACAACGATAATCTTTGGTTAAACATAGTTCTATTTAATTGTGGCGTTTCTCGATCTTGCAATCGACACATTTGTTCGATTCGAATGGCACCTCGGAGACGAAATTTGAGATTAACCAGAGATTAGCGAAAGCCTATAAGAATTCTCATTATACGTTTAGTAATTTAAACAATAGATTAGTACGATATTTTTTTTGTAATATAAGACAATAATAATTATTTTTTTTACATTTAATTATAATTTAAGTTATGTTATAACCCACTGGATAAGTACTCGCAAATGTATTTATTGTCCTCCCCATTAGTTTCTGTAAACTTCTTTTTTTTTGGTTTTCTTTTTTAAAAACGATTCGTCGAAGCGTTCTTTGCTTTACAAATTAAGCGAAAACATGACTCTGTTTTGCATGAATCAAAACCAATGTCGTTAAATTCTATGTAATTGAAGATTTAGCATAAATTAAATTATTAAATTGTTTTATAAATAAAGAAGTTTATTAAACATGAGGTGGGGGCGTTCGATTTAATTAAATCTCTTCGTTTTTCGTTTTAGGGAGGCCGCACTTGAGGCACTCGGGCGAATCGTGAGTACTCACTTCGTTATTCGTAAAGATTTTAAATAAAAGGATTTGTTTTAGTAGCGACACCGAAAGTGTCGAAGTCCGACCGAAGCTAAGTAAGTTGTCTTTGTCTCCAATCAAGCTGACGTCCTTCTTCAAGAAGAGCAGCAAAGAGAAGGCGCAGGAAGACGAAGAAAGGCCCAAAAGTGCCGAGACCGTTGAGACCAAGGTGCCCTTGGACGAATCCGACAAATCTGATGTTGCCACGAAAGAAGGCATTGTCTACGCGGAATTAGATTTAGTTAATCCCAACTTGAAGCCCTTGGTTAAAAACGACGACGATAAAACGGAATATGCTGAAATTGTGTATACACAGAAAGAAGGTGAAGAAGTTAAGACCGAAGACAGTAATAAATCAGCAGCTGCTTCTTAAGTACTTCGTACTCATTGTTACTAGTGTGTGCCTTTTGTACTTCATCGCCTTCACGTGTGCCTTTTTATTACTCCTTTTTTTTTATTTTTTACAATTCTTATGTGTTAATAGTCTTAAGCACATATAATCGAAAACAAACACAAATCATCGTACTCCTATTTATATATATGTATGTATGTCTACATAAGCATGACAAAAATCAAATTATTTTTTATTAATTATAACAATTACCGAGGTAAAAATGTTATGAGAACTAAGGAGACGTGTGGGGCCCATTTTAAACTGACAACGATATCTTCTTTTTTAATATTAAGTTATTATATTCTTATTTAGAGCTCTCGATTAGATATTTCTATGCAACCCACACGCCACCAATTTAATTATAAGGTCTTATTTAATTTAAACTTCTCACCAAAAGTAAATGCAATTGAATCGAATAAATTGTGTAAAAACTAACAATTTTATTTGGGGGACGAGATACTAAAAAAACTAAGAATTTAAAGTCTTAAATTTTCAAAATAGTCCCCACTGATCGTGAGACGAAGGATCACGAATGGTCACGAAGTGAATTTGTTTATGTATAAAGGTGTACATTATTATTTAAATTAATTACTCTTACAAGAATTGCGTTAAAAGAAGCACCGACTTATATAATTTAGTGAATTCAAATGTAAGTATTATAATTAAATCTTAAATAACAAAAAAAAACAAATACGAGAGCCATTTTTATGTTTGTAACAGTATTGATTTTCTAACCTCAAAACTGAACTTGTCAAGATGTTTAGAAAGCAAAATTAATTATTGAATTAAAAGTAAGTTTACTCTAACAAAGTCTTACGTAGGACGTTTTAATTTAATCTAATCGTTTATGATTAATAATATTAATTAAATATGTCTAGCACTTGTGTGCTTTACTACTGCTGTTACATTAGCCCTTTTGCTTTTAGATTAAATGGATTCATAAGAGAAATAAGCATAAGTAATGAGTAAAAGACAGCATGCCCCAAGAGGGCGGCTAGTAGTGTCTTCAAGAAACATGCAAGCAGGACTAAGAGGAAGACGCACCTTCCCCCGAATTATATACAACATATTTTGTAAGATCTTTAATTTTATTTTTTTACGCTGGAATCGTAATGGCAAATGAGATGTAATTTTTACAACCCATATCATCGGTGATGCACTTCTCCTCTACAATATGTTGATAGTTTTGTTGATATCTCCTTCAGCTACTGCTGAGTTAACAGTATTAAGTTTTAAACCACCTTATTTTAATCATCGTATTAAAAGTCAAGCATTGTTTTCTATAATCGATTAATAAATGTGTGTGGAATGCAATTTCAATTAATATAATATTAATCGTACTATAAATTATTTATAACACTTGTGGCTTCAATCCTAATCTGTCTATAACATATTGTGGCATACAAAATGTAGGATTAACATGTTTGATTGACTCGAAGCCTAATAAAGATAATGCAGCCAAACCAAACAGTGTGTGATAAGGATCGGGAACATCACCAGGTCGGTCACTAAATCCTCCTGTTTCAGCATCCTGACACGCAAGAATGAATGTTTTTAAAGCTGAAGCGCTTATCCAATGCAAGCGTCCCAAGATAGTCAATGAAGACAGCACCCACCACGAATAACAAACATCGGGTAGCTTCTCAGGTCTGCCATTAAGTCCTCCTGAAGGCACCTGCCTCTCACACAACCACCAAGCTAACGTGTCTCGATCTACAATATCCAAACGTCCTAAAATTGTACATTGTTAGTATTAAATTAATTTAATTATAAAATTAATAACACCTGTTATAGATAAGAAGCCAATACAACAGTACACTAAGCCTGCATGACTCTCAGAGAGTGGACGAGACCCAAAACCACCGTCAAAATTCTTACAGGATTCCACAAAAGTAACTGCTTTGCCTACATCAATTGCATCCATACGATTCAACAGAGATAAAGTAGCAACGGCACAAAATGAAAATCGTGTATCAACTTCTCCCCAGTTGTCACCAGTAAAGCTCCCATCGAGCTTTTGTAAAGAAGCCACGTAATTAACAACGCCTTCTACATTAATGGCATCTAATCTATCGTACATGCATAGGATTTGTATTGCACTTAAAGTATGAAGTAGATGTGGGTCGTGATCAATGTAAGCACTAATACCACCTGTTTGAGCATCCTGGCATTGCTTTATCAAACTAATTACTTCGTTTTGGGGTAAGCTATCGAGTTTATTGACTAAATCTAAGGCTGTGAGGCCCCAGTACATTCCACTCATCCGTAAGTAATCCGTCATACCATACTCATAGTCGTCTTCTGACGATCCATACTTTCTTATAAAATCTACATGTTTCTCGATTAATAGACTCTTAGGACTATCAGATGGTAATTTAATATCTTTAATCGGATTTGCCATTATTTACTTTTTGAGGTTAATTTATTAATTTTCCTTAGGTTGGCAGAAGCTGACGGTTGTTGGAGCGTAGCGCCCTCTTGAACAAGTTTCTCTTTCATTGTCGGCAGAAAATGGCTGTTGGAAAAAACAAGGGTTTGTCGAAAGGAGGCAAGAAGGGAGTTAAAAAGAAGGTGTAAGTTAAAAATATTTTCTTAAACTTTAATCGCGAAGTAGTATTTACATTTGTTCGACATTTAAAAACGAATTTATTGTCGGATGAGTGGAAATAATTCGGGTAAAAAATTAAGTTAAAATTGAACTCGTGTGATCTGTTTGTCAAGTCTTGCAGCACATATTTTGGATAGTTATTGATATCATTGCTATTACTATTAATTGGGTGTTTTGTTTTATTCGATATAATGTAAAAAAGTATAATTGTGTTAGGCTTTTTTTATAGGTTAAATTTTTAAATAATTTTAATTGTAGCATTGATCCATTCACCCGTAAGGATTGGTACGATGTGAAAGCACCTTCTATGTTTGCAACCCGACAAATTGGGAAAACATTAGTCAATCGTACACAAGGAACTAGAATTGCTTCCGAAGGCTTGAAATATAGAGTATTTGAGGTATCCTTGGCCGATTTACAAAATGATAATGATGGTGAAAGGTCTTTCCGCAAATTCAAACTCATTGCCGAGGATGTTCAAAGTAAATATTGCATTAACAGCTTATTTGAGTGTTAACCAATTTTTTTCAGGTAGAAATGTACTCACTAATTTCCACGGGATGGACTTAACAACCGATAAGCTTCGTTCAATGGTTAAAAAATGGCAAACACTGATTGAAGCATCTGCTGATGTAAAAACAACAGATGGTTACTTACTTAGAGTATTTTGCATTGGATTTACCAATAAAGACCAGTTATCTCAAAGAAAAACTTGTTACGCCCAACATACGCAAGTGAGTTATTAATTTTTGTCATTATTACATTTATCTCTTTAATTTTATATGATGATACACCCAGCTCGCTTTGATACATATCTGAAGATAACTTATGTAAATCTGATTGTTTATTTTTTAAAATTATCATTAATATATAGTTTAGTCACTTTCTAAATTTAATTTGTTATTTTCTTGTAGGTTAGAGCAATCCGAAAAAAAATGGTAGAAATAATTACAAGAGACATTACGGGCAGCGAATTAAAGGAAGTAGTTAATAAACTCTTACCAGATTCCATTGCCAAGGATATAGAAAAGGCTTGCCAAGGTATATATCCTCTTCATGATGTTTACATTCGTAAAGTAAGACTACATGGTTTTATTAAAATTTGTTATCAACAAAGCTTCTTTGTAGGTTAAAGTTTTAAAGAAGCCTCGTTTTGAACTCTCAAAACTTCTTGAATTACATGGAGATGGTGGAAAAGGTGGTTCCGGTGAGCCAGGTGAAGGTGGAACTAAAGTAGATCGCCCCGAAGGGTACGAACCACCTGTGCAAGAATCGGTGTAATTTATTATAAATTACAATTAAAATGTTTATATAATGTTTTTGTTTTTATATGGGAGTTATATCTTTGAAATACCTCTATGCCTTCCTTATGAAACGTTATAATTTTGTCATATTGTAAATAAGAATGTTTTTTAAAATGTGTTTTAGGATACAATTAGCATTGTCCAACTTTTTTTAGTGCATTGAATACATTTTTATTGGTGTATTAGGAATTTGTTAGACAATGATATAATATTGGCCTGGCGTTAGAAAGAGACGAGATGTGGTCTTAATACCTCCAGGAAATCCTTTCATTTGGTTTTTTTTTAAGTTTTCTTGTGGACCGAC
The DNA here is from genome assembly GCA_036325965.1 of Sinopyrophorus schimmeli. Classification (NCBI taxonomy): domain Eukaryota; kingdom Metazoa; phylum Arthropoda; class Insecta; order Coleoptera; family Elateridae; genus Sinopyrophorus; species Sinopyrophorus schimmeli. Next base: position 879,687 of record JARFIZ010000068.1, read on the forward strand.
TTATTGAAGATTTGTGGTAAATAATTACCATGGCTGACATTAAGTTAAAAATGTAAGTTATTTTAGTATTTCTTTATAGTTTTATTTAATTTTTGTGATTATAATAATGTAGTGTTTGTTTTTGAGGTATTAGGAATATACATATTTTAGAGGAACTTTTATTTAGTGGCATGTTGAATATGTTTACATGGTATGGTACTACATTTATACTTGTCCGAAGGTAATTAAGTCTTCATTTTAATCAACTTATTAATAAGATACATTTTTCAGATAAATATATTCTTTGTTGTAGGCCATTACTTACAATTGCATATATACAATCGGAACATATCCTGCTGACTTATATTTTGGGTACATGCAGAAACCACAAATAAGATTCTACATGTCCCTGATATTGCAGAAATAAGTATTGAGAAGCCCTCAACATAGTTTTATGATGGTAAACTTATTTTGTAAAACAGTTGATATTTTTTTATTTTACAATGAGGATGATTTATAGTCATAAATTTAGAATTATAGGTCTCATTAAGATTTAAAGTGAATGACTGTTAAATTAATCATTTTTGTTTACAGGTGATTGCTAATTGCAAATATCCTATTAGTTGGTTTGTTGATTATGGAACTTTCTATAAAGATGTCTTCGGCTTACTATTATGGATACATGAAAAGAGAACTGTCTTGGTTGTGCATTTAAAATCGCTCTAACGCGTTTGATTTAATTAAAAGCTAAAGCTAAAACTTACTCTCTATTACTAGACTTGTTTTATATATGTAGGCTATCAACACAGGAGTCTATTGTAAGATTCACTTAAATTGAAGGCTGTAATCTATCAATCGCCTGTATATGTAATTGCCCTTGACTGATCTGAAGTTCTGGACTGCAGGCGAACTGTAAGTAAATAGGTACTTTTATTAATTTTTCCGGTCTTGTTTATTCTTGGAATTTTGTTTAACTTTTGAATTATATTGCAAAATTAATTCATTTTTACCTAGATTATTTAGGAACTTGTTAAAAATTATCACTTCTTATACTTTTCATTTTCTTTTTATTTAAGTAGCCAATTCGAATGTTGGGTACGAATTGACTTGTAGCAATAATTAAGAAGTACAAATTTAGCAAAAATTTAAACTGTTGATATAAAACGAGGGGTAGAAAAGTAATGATGTTGTATTTTGATTTCTTATGGTGTTGGCTGGGTAATTGATCAGGTGTTGGTTTGCTTAAGTGTATTATGCGAGAGCGCAGCTCCCTCGGACCACAACATCTCCGCCATATGGGGAAAAAGCAACTAAAAAGATGTATGTTTATAATAATTCCGTTAATAACGATTTAAAAGAAGAGATACCTAAAATAGCTTTGTTATCAAAGGTATGTCTTCTTTAGAAGTGGGTGTACTTTGTGGGAGTGGATTTTCGTTTTGAATTGCAGTAGCAGTGTCCATTTCACCCCCATGAAATATTGTACATCCTAATAGACAATCAGTTTCTTCCTCTAAATCGAAATCATAATTTTAAGGTGAATGTTGGATGTGTCGAAGTACTTCTTCGAGTTTGATATTAATTTCTTTGTAATCTGGAATGTATTATATAAGGAAATAATTTACATCACCTGCGAATCACACTAATATTTGTTTAAAGTAGTAATTCATTGTTATATATTGTTATTTATAGTTAATTATTTACTTTTCCCGCAGGATAAAATATACCATTTGTTCAAATGCAGGCTTCGTTAAAATCCCGTTGCCGGATATTGGGCCACAGCAGATCAAATTCTTTTTTGACACGACCTTTGAGGGTGCTTTTTATATTGGTAAGTATTGGAAGGCTTATTATGTACCTTATATGAAGAAGAGCAGCCCCTATTTTTTAATACTGACTTAAAGAGGGATGAAAGTAAACGATTTTTAATGCTTAGATTAAATGCAGACTTGACATTTTCGGACATTACTATTACAGGTAACTGTAATAGTACAGGTAACTGAATTTTTGTTGTTTAGAGAGGGTGGGGTTAGTTCAGCTATTTTTGAGTAGATGGCACCCCAATCAATTTGTGTTGTAAAAGTAGATTGTAACATTAACTATTTGAGGCCGTTTGTTTACTATAACAGGTGACCCATTTATTTTAATCCTTTCTTTGTTAAGGTTTTGTGTGTTTTTTATATTGCAAAATTTCGTCGGTTTTGTGTATGTAAGTGAAAGGAACACATGTTTGTATGTGTGTGTGTGTGTGTGTAATAAGAGTCCTAGTTCTATTATTTACAAACCCTAAACTTAAAAGGTAATTTTTCTTTGGCTTTTTATCTATATGTGCCAACACATTTTTTTTGTTTCTTTTTTAACTTTTGTAGAGTAAAACATGTTTTGATTTCAGATGCAAAGGGTAGGATTGTTCATTAATAAAGAAGTGTGTTTTCACAAAAGCAATGAGATCAGTTCTTCGTGTCAAAGACAAGGAAGTTTCCAACGACGAGGACATCTAAGTGGATCCTCCGAGGAATTAGAAAACAAACAACTTGTTAAATACTAAGTGAGTACTTTTATTCTGTACCCCTTTAGCCTTTTAATTACCTTAGTAATACAATTCATGTAATTTCTAAATTTTAACTTGTCTTAAAGCAAGCATAGCAAAGACATTTTCTTAGGCATTATTTCTTTGTAAATGTAAGTTAGCTTAAAACAGCAAAGGTCACTTGTGCTGTGCACATGTCTTTGCTGTATGATAAATTGTGTTAGGATAATTACTAAGTTTACACATTTTTTGCTTCATTTTCTGATTTGTTTTAATTTTTAAGTATGTTGTGGTAAATTACCATGTTATGAATAATTGAATTGGCATTACATTTTGAAAATTGACTTTTTAAATCAAAAAACAGTTATTGTTATAGCTTTTCGACCACACTTAAAACACTTTTATTATTCCCTTGTATTTACTATAGTTTTTAATTATTTATATAGATTGTACTTTTTTCATTATTTTTAATTTTTTAAGTTTGTAACAGCTTGTATATATTTTTAGTTAATCTAAGTCTTTATTATATTAATCATAATGTTCACGTCCAATATCTTTTAATATTAATTAATGTTAACAGGAATTGGACTTTGAATAAAACAACTCTTGTTAAATGTGCACATTTAACAAGAGTTGTTTTATTCAAAGTCCAATTACTGTTAACATTAATTAATATCTTCATTATATGTCTCCGATGTGAAGGGGTTGTTTTTGATTAAAATTTTTGCCTTTGTCGGTTGTAAACATTCATTACTCTTCACATCCGATGACATAATGTTCAGTAAATGGTGGGGTGTTTTAAGATTGTGTAGTCTTAAAATATCTCATCAAGAGCTGTACTCTGATGAAAACATATTTTAGTTCCTGTGTTAAGTAGGTTAATTACATGTAAAGGGGGATGTAAGGGGTTGGGAAATAAAAAAAACTATTTACTATCTGTTGTTTCTTTTATGACTAAAAATGTAAGGGGCATGTGGCAACTAGTAACAGGGACATGAAAGAAAAATTGCAAAAATGTAATGTTTCAAATCGCGAGTTACGGTCGGCCGAGTGTTTATTTTAAAGATTAAAAAAAAAAATAAATAAAAAAAGCCTCTTATCTTTGCGAAAATCTTTGTAGCCTCGGGCTATAAAAATTTTTAAGTCGTTTTTCCAATGTTTTCAAAACGCGCTGGAGCGTGAAACGGCCCACGCAATAAAAAGCCTCTTATCTTTGCGAAAATCTTTGTAGCCTCGGGCTATAAAAATTTTAAGTCGTTTTTCAATGTTTTCAAAACGCGCTGGAGCGTGAAACGGCCCACGCAATAAAAAAGCCTCTTATCTTTGCGAAAATCTTTGTAGCCTCGGGCTATAAAAATTTTTAAGTCGTTTTTCCAATGTTTTCAAAACGCGCTGGAGCGTGAAACGGCCCACGCAATAAAAAAAAGCCTCTTATCTTTGCGAAAATCTTTGTAGCCTCGGGCTATAAAAATTTTTAAGTCGTTTTTCCAATGTTTTCAAAACGCGCTGGAGCGTGAAACGGCCCACGCAATAAAAAAGCCTCTTATCTTTCCGAAAATCTTTGTAGCCTCGGGCTATAAAAATTTTTAAGTCGTTTTCAATGTTTTCAAAACGCGCTGGAGCGTGAAACGGCCCACGCAATAAAAAAAAGCCTCTTATCTTTGCGAAAATCTTTGTAGCCTCGGGCTATAAAAATTTTTAAGTCGTTTTCAATGTTTTCAAAACGCGCTGGAGCGTGAAACGGCCCACGCAATAAAAAAGCCTCTTATCTTTGCGAAAATCTTTGTAGCCTCGGGCTATAAAAATTTTAAGTCGTTTTTCCCAAAGTTTTCAAAACGCGCTGGAGCGTGAAACGGCCCACGCAATAAAAAGCCTCTTATCTTTGCGAAAATCTTTGTAGCCTCGGGCTATAAAAATTTTAAGTCGTTTTTCCAATGTTTTCAAAACGCGCTGGAGCGTGAAACGGCCCACGCAATAAAAAAGCCTCTTATCTTTGCGAAAATCTTTGTAGCCTCGGGCTATAAAAATTTTAAGTCGTTTTTCAATGTTTTCAAAACGCGCTGGAGCGTGAAACGGCCCACGCAATAAAAAAGCCTCTTATCTTTGCGAAAATCTTTGTAGCCTCGGGCTATAAAATTTTAAGTCGTTTTTCAATGTTTTCAAAACGCGCTGGAGCGTGAAACGGCCCACGCAATAAAAAAGCCTCTTATCTTTGCGAAAATCTTTGTAGCCTCGGGCTATAAAAATTTTAAGTCGTTTTGCCAATGTTTTCAAAACGCGCTGGAGCGTGAAACGGCCCACGCAATAAAAAAAGCCTCTTATCTTTGCGAAAATCTTTGTAGCCTCGGGCTATAAAAATTTTAAGTCGTTTTTCAATGTTTTCAAAACGCGCTGGAGCGTGAAACGGCCCACGCAATAAAAAAAGCCTCTTATCTTTGCGAAAATCTTTGTAGCCTCGGGCTATAAAAATTTTTAAGTCGTTTTTCCAATGTTTTCAAAACGCGCTGGAGCGTGAAACGGCCCACGCAATAAAAAAAGCCTCTTATCTTTGCGAAAATCTTTGTAGCCTCGGGCTATAAAAATTTTTAAGTCGTTTTTCCAATGTTTTCAAAACGCGCTGGAGCGTGAAACGGCCCACGCAATAAAAAAGCCTCTTATCTTTGCGAAAATCTTTGTAGCCTCGGGCTATAAAATTTTAAGTCGTTTTCAATGTTTTCAAAACGCGCTGGAGCGTGAAACGGCCCACGCAATAAAAAGCCTCTTATCTTTGCGAAAATCTTTGTAGCCTCGGGCTATAAAATTTTAAGTCGTTTTCAATGTTTTCAAAACGCGCTGGAGCGTGAAACGGCCCACGCAATAAAAACCTCTTATCTTTGCAAAATCTTTGTAGCCTCGGGCTATAAAAATTTTAAGTCGTTTTCAATGTTTTCAAAACGCGCTGGAGCGTGAAACGGCCCACGCAATAAAAAAAGCCTCTTATCTTTGCGAAAATCTTTGTAGCCTCGGCTATAAAAATTTTAAGTCGTTTTTCCAATGTTTTCAAAACGCGCTGGAGCGTGAAACGGCCCACGCAATAAAAAAAGCCTCTTATCTTTGCGAAAATCTTTGTAGCCTCGGGCTATAAAAATTTTAAGTCGTTTTTCAATGTTTTCAAAACGCGCTGGAGCGTGAAACGGCCCACGCAATAAAAAAGCTTCTTATCTTTGCGAAAATCTTTGTAGCCTCAGGCTATAAAAATTTTTAAGTCGTTTTGCCAATGTTTTCAAAACGCGCTGGAGCGTGAAACGGCCCACGCAATAAAAAAAAGCCTCTTATCTTTGCGAAAATCTTTGTAGCCTCGGGCTATAAAAATTTTTAAGTCGTTTTTCCAATGTTTTCAAAACGCGCTGGAGCGTGAAACGGCCCACGCAATAAAAAAGCCTCTTATCTTTGCGAAAATCTTTGTAGCCTCGGGCTATAAAAATTTTTAAGTCGTTTTGCCAATGTTTTCAAATCGCGAGTTACGGTCGGCCGAGTCGGCCGAGTCGGCCGAGGGTTTATCTTAGAGATTTTTAAAAATTTCTTTTCTGGGGAGCGCGACCTACGGTCGTCTCGTCGTCTCGTCGGCTCGTAGGCTCGTAGGATTTTTCTTAAAGATTTTGAAAAATATTTTTCCTCGACCGGTATGGGAATCGAACCCGAGACCATTTGAACAAACAACCGATCTCTAACCAACTGAGCTATGGCGTTGTTATACGAAGTAAGTGTTTTAAATCTTATAAAGTACAGGTGCTATAATATTAATTTAAAATTTATTTTTGAATGTTTAAGTAGTTAGGTGTAAAAGCCCACCTGACTCTTGCTCTTGCTCTTGCTCTTGTAATAAATTAGTATTAAAATTCGGGTAACGATAAAGACTCTTTATTGTATATAATAATTTGTACAAGTATTTTCACAGAGTTTAAATTTAACAGTTGAGAAGTTTGAATCACACATTTTTGAAGTCCGCGGCTTCAGAAATATTTAATTCAAACTTCTTATCTATTTTAAATTATACATAATTAATATAATTAATGTTTTTATATTAATTTACTAATTATATTAACGAATTAATTAACTAAAATAACCCAGTTTTAATATAATAAAAAGTTGCAACCCTTACGATTGTTTTTATTGTAATGAATTAAGAATAAACCTTATGATTAATGTGTAAACTGTAAAAAGTGATTTGCACGTCAATCTTGGGATTGCAACTTTTTTTACAATTACATTACATTACAATTACATACTATAAATAAAAGGGAAAAGGAATGAGTTTTAAGTGTGTGTGAAAAGATAAAATAATAATATTTGGGTGGAGTGGCGTTATTTTATAAAAGCAATAATAAATAAAAGTTAAGTGCCGTTCAAAGTGCTACATAAGTCAAGGGAAGACAACATCATTGTTGGTAAGTATTTAAAAGATAAAGAAGTGAAATATTAATAATACAAATTAGAATTACAAAGAGAGGGTAACTTTAGAAGAAAAATTGTTACTGTAACACTTAAAATAAATAATTGAAAACAATTTTGAATACAACTGAAATTTGTAATTACTTTTTTTAAACTGAACGTTTTCATTAAGAAATCTTAAAATAATTAAAGCCACCCAAAAATAAAATTTTAAGTACACGCCTTACCCTAATTTATAAAATGTGTATGTGTGGGTGTGTGTGTGTGTGTGTGTGGAAAGAACATGTGGATTTCATCTTAGCATTAGTGGATCTTCGATCCTTACCCCATATTTGAGGGCGCATTATTTCTTTGTGTGTTAGAAGCCATAATTGTTCTTAGATGTTGTTGAATAATACTTAAATTAAATTAAGACAACCCCTCTTTATTTTTACATTTTCTAATTACAAATATTATAATTCTTTCCCCTCCCTCTGCGATGTGTATTGCGTTTCATTTGAAATTTGATTGTACTTTTTTAATAATAAGATTTTTTAATAATAAGTTCTAAACTGCTAATTATTTATTTGATATAAAATTTGATATTTATCAAACGTTTAGTCACACAAAGCTCTGGAATAGATCGCACTATTGTTTCTTAAGCCTATGAAGCAAAATAGATGTCAAATCCAGATTCTGGAATAGAGTATGTCTTTTTAAAGATCCTCCGACAAATGTTTAAAGTCAAATAACGGCGCTACAATTTTTGAAAGTTCAAAATCGTGCCAAAATGAGCTCTAAAATTGCAATTTTTATGTTCGAAAAATTTACGTTGCGCCCTATATTTTTTTTACATGTATCTTATGTAAAAAAGCCTCAGGATTCCGAATCCGTGTCGTTTGTAATGATTGGATAGAAAATAAGGGCGCTACGATTTTTTTTGTGAATCAAGGGTACGTATTTCTATTATTTAGTTTGTATCGAAAATTTTTATTTTAGAGGAAGCGCGGGAAATGACACCGGTTATAGTCACTAGGTACGTAGGAACGTCCCTCGCAATATAAAGCAATTCTATTTTTTCATTTTTATCCAAAATACATGGGTTAAAACCCATCGATTTTGAATTTTCAAAACGTTTTCCCAAAGCTCTGGAATAGTACGCCTATGGTTTCTTAGCCTATCGAAGCCAAAACTGCCAAATCCGATTCTGAATAGTTTTAAAGATCGTCCACAAATAACGGCGCTACAATTTTTGAAAGTTCAAAATCGTGCCAAAATGAGCCTCTAAAATTGCAATTTTTTATGTTCGAAAAATTTACGTTGCGCCCTATATTTATTTTACATGTATCTTATGTAAAAAAGCCTCAGGATTCCGAATCCGTGTCGTTTCTAATGATTGGATAGAAAATAAGGGCGCTACGATTTTTTGTGAATCAAGGGGTACGTATTTCTATTCATTTAGTTTGTATCGAAAATTTTTATTTTAGAGGAAGCGCGGGAAATGACACCGGTTATAGTCACTAGGGTACGTAGGAACGTCCCTCGCAATATAAAGCAATTCTATTTTTTCATTTTTATCCAAAATACATGGGTTAAAACCCATCGATTTTGAATTTTCAAAACGTTTTCCCAAAGCTTGGAATAGCACGCCTATGGTTTCTTAGGCCTATCTGAAGCCAAAGAGGCTGCCAAATCCGAATATGTATAGTTTTTAAAATTGGTCGTAAATAACGGCGCTATAATTTTTGAAAGTTCAAAATCGTGCCAAAATGAGCCTCTAAAATTGCAATTTTTATGTTCGAAAATTTACGTTGCGCCCTATATTTATTTTACATGTATCTTATGTAAAAAGCCTCAGGATTCCGAATCCGTGTCGTTTCTAATGATTGGATAGAAAATAAGGGCGCTACGATTTTTTGTGAATCAAGGGTACGTATTTCTAATTCATTTAGTTTGTATCGAAAATTTTTATTTTAGAGGAAGCGCGGGAAATGACACCGGTTATAGTCACTAGGGGTACGTAGGAACGTCCACTCGCAATATAAAGCAATTCTATTTTTTCATTTTTATCCAAAATACATGGGTTAAAACCCATCGATTTTGAATTTTCAAAACGTTTTCCCAAAGCTCTGGAATAGCACGCCTATGGTTTCTTAGGCCTATCTGAAGCCAAAGAGGCTGCCAAATCCGAATCTGAATAGTTTTTAAATATTGGTCCACAAATAACGGCGCTACAATTTTTGAAAGTTCAAAATCGTGCCAAAATGAGCCTCTAAAATTGCAATTTTTTATGTTCGAAAAATTTACGTTGCGCCCTATATTTATTTTACATGTATCTTATGTAAAAAAGCCTCAGGATTCCGAATCCGTGTCGTTTCTAATGATTGGATAGAAAATAAGGGCGCTACGATTTTTTGTGAATCAAGGGTACGTATTTCTATTCATTTAGTTTGTATCGAAAATTTTTATTTTAGAGGAAGCGCGGGAAATGACACCGGTTATAGTCACTAGGGGTACGTAGGAACGTCCCCTCGCAATATAAAGCAATTCTATTTTTTTCATTTTTTATCCAAAATACATGGGTTAAAACCCATCGATTTTGAATTTTCAAAACGTTTTCCCAAAGCTCTGGAATAGCACGCCTATGGTTTTTTAGGCCTATCTGAAGCCAAAGAGGCTGCCAAATCCGAATATGTATAGTTTTTAAATATTGGTCCGTAAATAACGGCGCTACAATTTTTGAAAGTTCAAAATCGTGCCAAAATGAGCCTCTAAAATTGCAATTTTTATGTTCGAAAAAATTTTCGTTGCGCCCTATATTTATTTTACATGTATCTTATGTAAAAAGCCTCAGGATTCCGAATCCGTGTCGTTTCTAATGATTGGATAGAAAATAAGGGCGCTACGATTTTTTGTGAATCAAGGGGGACGTATTTCTATTCATTTAGTTTGTATCGAAAATTTTTATTTTAGAGGAAGCGCGGGAAATGACACCGGTTATAGTCACTAGGGGTACGTAGGAACGTCCACTCGCAATATAAAGCAATTCTATTTTTTTCATTTTTTATCCAAAATACATGGGTTAAAACCCATCGATTTTGAATTTTCAAAACGTTTTCCCAAAGCTCTGGAATAGCACGCCTATGGTTTCTTAGGCCTATCTGAAGCCAAAGAGGCTGCCAAATCCGAATATGTATAGTTTTTAAATATTGGTCCGGTAAATAACGGCGCTACAATTTTTTGAAAGTTCAAAATCGTGCCAAAATGAGCCTCTAAAATTGCAATTTTTTATGTTCGAAAAATTTACGTTGCGCCCTATATTTATTTTACATGTATCTTATGTAAAAAAGCCTCAGGATTCCGAATCCGTGTCGTTTTAATGATTGGATGAAAATAAGGGCGCTACGATTTTTTGTGAATCAAGGGGTACGTATTTCTATTCATTTAGTTTGTATCGAAAATTTTTATTTTAGAGGGGAAGCGCGGGGAAATGACACCGGTTATAGTCACTAGGGGTACGTAGGAACGTCCACTCGCAATATAAAGCAATTCTATTTTTTCATTTTTATCCAAAATACATGGGTTAAAACCCATCGATTTTGAATTTTCAAAACGTTTTCCCAAAGCTCTGGAATAGCACGCCTATGGTTTCTTAGGCCTATCTGAAGCCAAAAGGCTGCCAAATCCGAATTTTGAATAGTTTTTAAATATTGGTCCGTAAATAACGGCGCTACAATTTTTGAAAGTTCAAAATCGTGCCAAAATGAGCCTCTAAAATTGCAATTTTTATGTTCGAAAATTTACGTTGCGCCCTATATTTATTTTACATGTATCTTATGTAAAAAGCCTCAGGATTCCGAATCCGTGTCGTTTCTAATGATTGGATCGAAAATAAGGGCGCTACGATTTTTTGTGAATCAAGGGGTACGTATTTCTATTCATTTAGTTTGTATCGAAAATTTTTATTTTAGAGGAAGCGCGGGAAATGACACCGGTTATAGTCACTAGGGGTACGTAGGAACGTCCACTCGCAATATAAAGCAATTCTATTTTTTTCATTTTTTATCCAAAATACATGGGTTAAAACCCATCGATTTTGAAATTTCAAAACGTTTTCCCAAAGCTCTGGAATAGCACGCCTATGGTTTCTTAGGCCTATCCGAAGCCAAAAGGCTGCCAAATCCGATTCTGAATAGTTTTAAATATTCCGTCCACAAATAACGGCGCTACAATTTTTGAAAGTTCAAAATCGTGCCAAAATGAGCCTCTAAAATTGCAATTTTTATGTTCGAAAAATTTACGTTGCGCCCTATATTTATTTTACATGTATCTTATGTAAAAAAGCCTCAGGATTCCGAATCCGTGTCGTTTGTAAAGATTGGATCGAAAATAAGGGCGCTACGATTTTTTGTGAATCAAGGGTACGTATTTCTATTCATTTAGTTTGTATCGAAAATTTTTATTTTAGAGGAAGCGCGGGAAATGACACCGGTTATAGTCACTAGGGGTACGTAGGAACGTCCACTCGCAATATAAAGCAATTCTATTTTTTTCATTTTTTATCCAAAATACATGGGTTAAAACCCATCGATTTTGAAATTTCAAAACGTTTTCCCAAAGCTCTGGAATAGCACGCCTATGGTTTCTTAGGCCTATCCGAAGCCAAAAGGCTGCCAAATCCGATTCTGAATAGTTTTAAATATCCGTCCACAAATAACGGCGCTACAATTTTTGAAAGTTCAAAATCGTGCCAAAATGAGCCTCTAAAATTGCAATTTTTATGTTCGAAAAATTTACGTTGCGCCCTATATTTATTTTACATGTATCTTATGTAAAAAAGCCTCAGGATTCCGAATCCGTGTCGTTTGTAAAGATTGGATCGAAAATAAGGGCGCTACGATTTTTTTTGTGAATCAAGGGGTACGTATTTCTATTCATTTAGTTTGTATCGAAAATTTTTATTTTAGAGGAAGCGCGGGAAATGACACCGGTTATAGTCACTAGGGGTACGTAGGAACGTCCCTCGCAATATAAAGCAATTCTATTTTTTCATTTTTATCCAAAATACATGGGTTAAAACCCATCGATTTTGAATTTTCAAAACGTTTTCCCAAAGCTCTGGAATAGCACGCCTATGGTTTCTTAGGCCTATCCGAAGCCAAAAGGCTGCCAAATCCGATATGAATAGTTTTTTAAAAATTGGTCCAAATAACGGCGCTACAATTTTTGAAAGTTCAAAATCGTGCCAAAATGAGCCTCTAAAATTGCAATTTTTTATGTTCGAAAAATTTACGTTACGCCCTATATTTATTTTACATGTATCTTATGTAAAAAAGCCTCAGGATTCCGAATCCGTGTCGTTTCTAATGATTGGATCGAAAATAAGGGCGCTACGATTTTTTGTGAATCAAGGGTACGTATTTCTATTCATTTAGTTTGTATCGAAAATTTTTATTTTAGAGGGAAGCGCGGGAAATGACACCGGTTATAGTCACTAGGGTACGTAGGAACGTCCCTCGCAATATAAAGCAATTCTATTTTTTCATTTTTATCCAAAATACATGGGTTAAAACCCATCGATTTTGAATTTTCAAAACGTTTTCCCAAAGCTCTGGAATAGCACGCCTATGGTTTCTTAGGCCTATCCGAAGCCAAAAGGCTGCCAAATCCGATTCTGAATAGTTTTTAAAGATCCGTCCACAAATAACGGCGCTACAATTTTTTGAAAGTTCAAAATCGTGCCAAAATGAGCCCCTAAAATTGCAATTTTTTATGTTCGAAAAATTTACGTTGCGCCCTATATTTATTTTACATGTATCTTATGTAAAAAGCCTCAGGATTCCGAATCCGTGTCGTTTGTAATGATTGGATCGAAAATAAGGGCGCTACGATTTTTTGTGAATCAAGGGTACGTATTTCTATTCATTTAGTTTGTATCGAAAATTTTTATTTTAGAGGAAGCGCGGGGGAAAAGACACCGGTTATAGTCACTAGGGGTACGTAGGAACGTCCCTCGCAATATAAAGCAATTCTATTTTTTCATTTTTATCCAAAATACATGGGTTAAAACCCATCGATTTTGAATTTTCAAAACGTTTTCCCAAAGCTCTGGAATAGCACGCCTATGGTTTCTTAGGCCTATCCGAAGCCAAAAGGCTGCCAAATCCGATTCTGAATAGTTTTTTAAAAATCCGTCCACAAATAACGGCGCTACAATTTTTGAAAGTTCAAAATCGTGCCAAAATGAGCCTCTAAAATTGCAATTTTTTATGTTCGAAAAATTTACGTTGCGCCCTATATTTATTTTACATGTATCTTATGTAAAAAAGCCTCAGGATTCCGAATCCGTGTCGTTTGTAATGATTGGATCGAAAATAAGGGCGCTACGATTTTTTTTGTGAATCAAGGGGTACGTATTTCTATTCATTTAGTTTGTATCGAAAATTTTTATTTTAGAGGGAAGCGCGGGAAATGACACCGGTTATAGTCACTAGGGGGACGTAGGAACGTCCCTCGCAATATAAAGCAATTCTATTTTTTCATTTTTATCCAAAATACATGGGTTAAAACCCATCGATTTTGAATTTTCAAAACGTTTTCCCAAAGCTCTGGAATAGCACGCCTATGGTTTCTTAGGCCTATCCGAAGCCAAAAGGCTGCCAAATCCGATTCTGAATAGTTTTAAAGATCCGTCCACAAATAACGGCGCTACAATTTTTGAAAGTTCAAAATCGTGCCAAAATGAGCTCTAAAATTGCAATTTTTATGTTCGAAAAATTTACGTTGCGCCCTATATTTATTTTACATGTATCTTATGTAAAAAGCCTCAGGATTCCGAATCCGTGTCGTTTGTAATGATTGGATCGAAAATAAGGGCGCTACGATTTTTTGTGAATCAAGGGTACGTATTTCTATTCATTTAGTTTGTATCGAAAATTTTTATTTTAGAGGGAAGCGCGGGAAATGACACCGGTTATAGTCACTAGGGTACGTAGGAACGTCCCTCGCAATATAAAGCAATTCTATTTTTTCATTTTTATCCAAAATACATGGGTTAAAACCCATCGATTTTGAATTTTCAAAACGTTTTCCCAAAGCTCTGGAATAGCACGCCTATGGTTTCTTAGGCCTATCCGAAGCCAAAAGACTGCCAAATCCGATTCTGAATAGTTTTTTAAAAATCCGTCCACAAATAACGGCGCTACAATTTTTGAAAGTTCAAAATCGTGCCAAAATGAGCCTCTAAAATTGCAATTTTTATGTTCGAAAAATTTACGTTGCGCCCTATATTTATTTTACATGTATCTTATGTAAAAAGCCTCAGGATTCCGAATCCGTGTCGTTTGTAATGATTGGATCGAAAATAAGGGCGCTACGATTTTTTGTGAATCAAGGGGTACGTATTTCTATTCATTTAGTTTGTATCGAAAATTTTTATTTTAGAGGAAGCGCGGGAAATGACACCGGTTATAGTCACTAGGGGTACGTAGGAACGTCCCTCGCAATATAAAGCAATTCTATTTTTTCATTTTTATCCAAAATACATGGGTTAAAACCCATCGATTTTGAATTTTCAAAACGTTTTCCCAAAGCTCTGGAATAGCACGCCTATGGTTTCTTAGGCCTATCCGAAGCCAAAGAGCTGCCAAATCCGATTCTGAATAGTTTTTAAAGATCCGTCCACAAATAACGGCGCTACAATTTTTGAAAGTTCAAAATCGTGCCAAAATGAGCCTCTAAAATTGCAATTTTTTATGTTCGAAAAATTTACGTTGCGCCTTATATTTATTTTACATGTATCTTATGTAAAAAAGCCTCAGGATTCCGAATCCGTGCCGTTTGTAATGATTGGATCGAAAATAAGGGCGCTACGATTTTTTTGTGAATCAAGGGGGACGTATTTCTATTCATTTAGTTTGTATCGAAAATTTTTATTTTAGAGGGAAGCGCGGGAAATGACACCGGTTATAGTCACTAGGGTACGTAGGAACGTCCCTCGCAATATAAAGCAATTCTATTTTTTCATTTTTATCCAAAATACATGGGTTAAAACCCATCGATTTTGAATTTTCAAAACGTTTTCCCAAAGCTCTGGAATAGCACGCCTATGGTTTCTTAGGCCTATCCGAAGCCAAAAGGCTGCCAAATCCGATTCTGAATAGTTTTTTAAAAATCCGTCCACAAATAACGGCGCTACAATTTTTGAAAGTTCAAAATCGTGCCAAAATGAGCTCTAAAATTGCAATTTTTATGTTCGAAAAATTTACGTTGCGCCCTATATTTATTTTACATGTATCTTATGTAAAAAGCCTCAGGATTCCGAATCCGTGTCGTTTGTAATGATTGGATCGAAAATAAGGGCGCTACGATTTTTTGTGAATCAAGGGGTACGTATTTCTATTCATTTAGTTTGTATCGAAAATTTTTATTTTAGAGGGAAGCGCGGGAAATGACACCGGTTATAGTCACTAGGGGTACGTAGGAACGTCCCTCGCAATATAAAGCAATTCTATTTTTTCATTTTTATCCAAAATACATGGGTTAAAACCCATCGATTTTGAATTTTCAAAACGTTTTCCCAAAGCTCTGGAATAGCACGCCTATGGTTTCTTAGGCCTATCCGAAGCCAAAAGGCTGCCAAATCCGATTCTGAATAGTTTTAAAGATCCGTCCACAAATAACGGCGCTACAATTTTTGAAAGTTCAAAATCGTGCCAAAATGAGCTCTAAAATTGCAATTTTTATGTTCGAAAAATTTACGTTGCGCCCTATATTTATTTTACATGTATCTTATGTAAAAAGCCTCAGGATTCCGAATCCGTGTCGTTTGTAATGATTGGATCGAAAATAAGGGCGCTACGATTTTTTGTGAATCAAGGGTACGTATTTCTATTCATTTAGTTTGTATCGAAAATTTTTATTTTAGAGGGAAGCGCGGGAAATGACACCGGTTATAGTCACTAGGGTACGTAGGAACGTCCCTCGCAATATAAAGCAATTCTATTTTTTCATTTTTATCCAAAATACATGGGTTAAAACCCATCGATTTTGAATTTTCAAAACGTTTTCCCAAAGCTCTGGAATAGCACGCCTATGGTTTCTTAGGCCTATCCGAAGCCAAAAGGCTGCCAAATCCGATTCTGAATAGTTTTTAAAGATCCGTCCACAAATAACGGCGCTACAATTTTTGAAAGTTCAAAATCGTGCCAAAATGAGCTCTAAAATTGCAATTTTTATGTTCGAAAATTTACGTTGCGCCCTATATTTATTTTACATGTATCTTATGTAAAAAGCCTCAGGATTCCGAATCCGTGTCGTTTGTAATGATTGGATCGAAAATAAGGGCGCTACGATTTTTTGTGAATCAAGGGTACGTATTTCTATTCATTTAGTTTGTATCGAAAATTTTTATTTTAGAGGGAAGCGCGGGAAATGACACCGGTTATAGTCACTAGGGGTACGTAGGAACGTCCCTCGCAATATAAAGCAATTCTATTTTTTCATTTTTATCCAAAATACATGGGTTAAAACCCATCGATTTTGAATTTTCAAAACGTTTTCCCAAAGCTCTGGAATAGCACGCCTATGGTTTCTTAGGCCTATCCGAAGCCAAAAGGCTGCCAAATCCGATTCTGAATAGTTTTTAAAGATCCGTCCACAAATAACGGCGCTACAATTTTTGAAAGTTCAAAATCGTGCCAAAATGAGCTCTAAAATTGCAATTTTTATGTTCGAAAAATTTACGTTGCGCCCTATATTTATTTTACATGTATCTTATGTAAAAAGCCTCAGGATTCCGAATCCGTGTCGTTTGTAATGATTGGATCGAAAATAAGGGCGCTACGATTTTTTGTGAATCAAGGGGTACGTATTTCTATTCATTTAGTTTGTATCGAAAATTTTTATTTTAGAGGGAAGCGCGGGAAATGACACCGGTTATAGTCACTAGGGGGACGTAGGAACGTCCCTCGCAATATAAAGCAATTCTATTTTTTCATTTTTATCCAAAATACATGGGTTAAAACCCATCGATTTTGAATTTTCAAAACGTTTTCCCAAAGCTCTGGAATAGCACGCCTATGGTTTCTTAGGCCTATCGAAGCCAAAGAGCTGCCAAATCCGAATATGTATAGTTTTTAAATATTGGTCCGTAAATAACGGCGCTACAATTTTTGAAAGTTCAAAATCGTGCCAAAATGAGCTCTAAAATTGCAATTTTTATGTTCGAAAATTTACGTTGCGCCCTATATTTATTTTACATGTATCTTATGTAAAAAGCCTCAGGATTCCGAATCCGTGTCGTTTGTAATGATTGGATCGAAAATAAGGGCGCTACGATTTTTTGTGAATCAAGGGTACGTATTTCTATTCATTTAGTTTGTATCGAAAATTTTTATTTTAGAGGGAAGCGCGGGAAATGACACCGGTTATAGTCACTAGGGTACGTAGGAACGTCCCTCGCAATATAAAGCAATTCTATTTTTTCATTTTTATCCAAAATACATGGGTTAAAACCCATCGATTTTGAATTTTCAAAACGTTTTCCCAAAGCTCTGGAATAGCACGCCTATGGTTTCTTAGGCCTATCTGAAGCCAAAAAGGCTGCCAAATCCGAATATGTATAGTTTTTAAATATTGGTCCGTAAATAACGGCGCTACAATTTTTGAAAGTTCAAAATCGTGCCAAAATGAGCTCTAAAATTGCAATTTTTATGTTCGAAAAATTTACGTTGCGCCCTATATTTATTTTACATGTATCTTATGTAAAAAGCCTCAGGATTCCGAATCCGTGTCGTTTGTAATGATTGGATCGAAAATAAGGGCGCTACGATTTTTTGTGAATCAAGGGGTACGTATTTCTATTCATTTAGTTTGTATCGAAAATTTTTATTTTAGAGGGAAGCGCGGGAAATGACACCGGTTATAGTCACTAGGGTACGTAGGAACGTCCCTCGCAATATAAAGCAATTCTATTTTTTCATTTTTATCCAAAATACATGGGTTAAAACCCATCGATTTTGAATTTTCAAAACGTTTTCCCAAAGCTCTGGAATAGCACGCCTATGGTTTCTTAGGCCTATCCGAAGCCAAAAAGGCTGCCAAATCCGAATATGTATAGTTTTTAAATATTGGTCCGTAAATAACGGCGCTACAATTTTTGAAAGTTCAAAATCGTGCCAAAATGAGCTCTAAAATTGCAATTTTTATGTTCGAAAAATTTACGTTGCGCCCTATATTTATTTTACATGTATCTTATGTAAAAAGCCTCAGGATTCCGAATCCGTGTCGTTTGTAATGATTGGATCGAAAATAAGGGCGCTACGATTTTTTGTGAATCAAGGGGTACGTATTTCTATTCATTTAGTTTGTATCGAAAATTTTTATTTTAGAGGGAAGCGCGGGAAATGACACCGGTTATAGTCACTAGGGTACGTAGGAACGTCCCTCGCAATATAAAGCAATTCTATTTTTTCATTTTTATCCAAAATACATGGGTTAAAACCCATCGATTTTGAATTTTCAAAACGTTTTCCCAAAGCTCTGGAATAGCACGCCTATGGTTTCTTAGGCCTATCTGAAGCCAAAGAGGCTGCCAAATCCGAATATGTATAGTTTTTAAATATTGGTCCGTAAATAACGGCGCTACAATTTTTGAAAGTTCAAAATCGTGCCAAAATGAGCTCTAAAATTGCAATTTTTATGTTCGAAAAATTTACGTTGCGCCCTATATTTATTTTACATGTATCTTATGTAAAAAGCCTCAGGATTCCGAATCCGTGTCGTTTGTAATGATTGGATCGAAAATAAGGGCGCTACGATTTTTTGTGAATCAAGGGTACGTATTTCTATTCATTTAGTTTGTATCGAAAATTTTTATTTTAGAGGGAAGCGCGGGAAATGACACCGGTTATAGTCACTAGGGTACGTAGGAACGTCCACTCGCAATATAAAGCAATTCTATTTTTTCATTTTTATCCAAAATACATGGGTTAAAACCCATCGATTTTGAATTTTCAAAACGTTTTCCCAAAGCTCTGGAATAGCACGCCTATGGTTTCTTAGGCCTATCTGAAGCCAAAAGGCTGCCAAATCCGATTCTGAATAGTTTTTAAATATCCGTCCACAATAACGGCGCTACAATTTTTGAAAGTTCAAAATCGTGCCAAAATGAGCTCTAAAATTGCAATTTTTATGTTCGAAAAATTTACGTTGCGCCCTATATTTATTTTACATGTATCTTATGTAAAAAGCCTCAGGATTCCGAATCCGTGTCGTTTGTAATGATTGGATCGAAAATAAGGGCGCTACGATTTTTTTGTGAATCAAGGGTACGTATTTCTATTCATTTAGTTTGTATCGAAAATTTTTATTTTAGAGGGAAGCGCGGGAAATGACACCGGTTATAGTCACTAGGGTACGTAGGAACGTCCCTCGCAATATAAAGCAATTCTATTTTTTCATTTTTATCCAAAATACATGGGTTAAAACCCATCGATTTTGAATTTTCAAAACGTTTTCCCAAAGCTCTGGAATAGCACGCCTATGGTTTCTTAGGCCTATCTGAAGCCAAAAAGGCTGCCAAATCCGATTCTGAATAGTTTTTAAATATTGCCGTCCACAATAACGGCGCTACAATTTTTGAAAGTTCAAAATCGTGCCAAAATGAGCTCTAAAATTGCAATTTTTATGTTCGAAAATTTACGTTGCGCCCTATATTTATTTTACATGTATCTTATGTAAAAAGCCTCAGGATTCCGAATCCGTGTCGTTTGTAATGATTGGATCGAAAATAAGGGCGCTACGATTTTTTGTGAATCAAGGGGTACGTATTTCTATTCATTTAGTTTGTATCGAAAATTTTTATTTTAGAGGGAAGCGCGGGAAATGACACCGGTTATAGTCACTAGGGGTACGTAGGAACGTCCCTCGCAATATAAAGCAATTCTATTTTTTCATTTTTATCCAAAATACATGGGTTAAAACCCATCGATTTTGAATTTTCAAAACGTTTTCCCAAAGCTCTGGAATAGCACGCCTATGGTTTCTTAGGCCTATCGAAGCCAAAAGGCTGCCAAATCCGATTCTGAATAGTTTTTAAATATTGGTCCAAATAACGGCGCTACAATTTTTGAAAGTTCAAAATCGTGCCAAAATGAGCTCTAAAATTGCAATTTTTATGTTCGAAAATTTACGTTGCGCCCTATATTTATTTCAACTTTTGTAAAAAGCCTCAGGATTCCGAATCCGTGTCGTTTGTAATGATTGGATCGAAAATAAGGGCGCTACGATTTTTTGTGAATCAAGGGTACGTATTTCTATTCATTTAGTTTGTATCGAAAATTTTTATTTTAGAGGGAAGCGCGGGAAATGACACCGGTTATAGTCACTAGGGGTACGTAGGAACGTCCCTCGCAATATAAAGCAATTCTATTTTTTCATTTTTATCCAAAATACATGGGTTAAAACCCATCGATTTTGAATTTTCAAAACGTTTTCCCAAAGCTCTGGAATAGCACGCCTATGGTTTCTTAGGCCTATCGAAGCCAAAAGGCTGCCAAATCCGATTCTGAATAGTTTTTAAATATGTCCGTCCACAAATAACGGCGCTACAATTTTTGAAAGTTCAAAATCGTGCCAAAATGAGCTCTAAAATTGCAATTTTTATGTTCGAAAAATTTACGTTGCGCCCTATATTTATTTTACATGTATCTTATGTAAAAAGCCTCAGGATTCCGAATCCGTGTCGTTTGTAATGATTGGATCGAAAATAAGGGCGCTACGATTTTTTGTGAATCAAGGGGTACGTATTTCTATTCATTTAGTTTGTATCGAAAATTTTTATTTTAGAGGGAAGCGCGGGAAATGACACCGGTTATAGTCACTAGGGGTACGTAGGAACGTCCCTCGCAATATAAAGCAATTCTATTTTTTCATTTTTATCCAAAATACATGGGTTAAAACCCATCGATTTTGAATTTTCAAAACGTTTTCCCAAAGCTCTGGAATAGCACGCCTATGGTTTCTTAGGCCTATCTGAAGCCAAAAGGCTGCCAAATCCGATTCTGAATAGTTTTTAAATATCCGTCCACAAATAACGGCGCTACAATTTTTGAAAGTTCAAAATCGTGCCAAAATGAGCTCTAAAATTGCAATTTTTATGTTCGAAAAATTTACGTTGCGCCCTATATTTATTTTACATGTATCTTATGTAAAAAGCCTCAGGATTCCGAATCCGTGTCGTTTGTAATGATTGGATCGAAAATAAGGGCGCTACGATTTTTTGTGAATCAAGGGGTACGTATTTCTATTCATTTAGTTTGTATCGAAAATTTTTATTTTAGAGGAAGCGCGGGAAATGACACCGGTTATAGTCACTAGGGTACGTAGGAACGTCCCTCGCAATATAAAGCAATTCTATTTTTTCATTTTTATCCAAAATACATGGGTTAAAACCCATCGATTTTGAATTTTCAAAACGTTTTCCCAAAGCTCTGGAATAGCACGCCTATGGTTTCTTAGGCCTATCCGAAGCCAAAAGGCTGCCAAATCCGATTCTGAATAGTTTTTAAAGATCCGTCCACAAATAACGGCGCTACAATTTTTGAAAGTTCAAAATCGTGCCAAAATGAGCTCTAAAATTGCAATTTTTATGTTCGAAAAATTTACGTTGCGCCCTATATTTATTTTACATGTATCTTATGTAAAAAGCCTCAGGATTCCGAATCCGTGTCGTTTGTAATGATTGGATCGAAAATAAGGGCGCTACGATTTTTTGTGAATCAAGGGTACGTATTTCTATTCATTTAGTTTGTATCGAAAATTTTTATTTTAGAGGGAAGCGCGGGAAATGACACCGGTTATAGTCACTAGGGGTACGTAGGAACGTCCCTCGCAATATAAAGCAATTCTATTTTTTCATTTTTATCCAAAATACATGGGTTAAAACCCATCGATTTTGAATTTTCAAAACGTTTTCCCAAAGCTCTGGAATAGCACGCCTATGGTTTCTTAGGCCTATCCGAAGCCAAAAGGCTGCCAAATCCGATTCTGAATAGTTTTTAAAGATCCGTCCCAAATAACGGCGCTACAATTTTTGAAAGTTCAAAATCGTGCCAAAATGAGCTCTAAAATTGCAATTTTTATGTTCGAAAAATTTACGTTGCGCCCTATATTTATTTTACATGTATCTTATGTAAAAAGCCTCAGGATTCCGAATCCGTGTCGTTTGTAATGATTGGATCGAAAATAAGGGCGCTACGATTTTTTGTGAATCAAGGGGTACGTATTTCTATTCATTTAGTTTGTATCGAAAATTTTTATTTTAGAGGGAAGCGCGGGAAATGACACCGGTTATAGTCACTAGGGGGACGTAGGAACGTCCCTCGCAATATAAAGCAATTCTATTTTTTCATTTTTATCCAAAATACATGGGTTAAAACCCATCGATTTTGAATTTTCAAAACGTTTTCCCAAAGCTCTGGAATAGCACGCCTATGGTTTCTTAGGCCTATCGAAGCCAAAAGGCTGCCAAATCCGATTCTGAATAGTTTTTAAATATCCGTCCACAAATAACGGCGCTACAATTTTTGAAAGTTCAAAATCGTGCCAAAATGAGCTCTAAAATTGCAATTTTTATGTTCGAAAAATTTACGTTGCGCCCTATATTTATTTTACATGTATCTTATGTAAAAAGCCTCAGGATTCCGAATCCGTGTCGTTTGTAATGATTGGATCGAAAATAAGGGCGCTACGATTTTTTGTGAATCAAGGGTACGTATTTCTATTCATTTAGTTTGTATCGAAAATTTTTATTTTAGAGGGAAGCGCGGGAAATGACACCGGTTATAGTCACTAGGGGTACGTAGGAACGTCCCTCGCAATATAAAGCAATTCTATTTTTTCATTTTTATCCAAAATACATGGGTTAAAACCCATCGATTTTGAATTTTCAAAACGTTTTCCCAAAGCTCTGGAATAGCACGCCTACGGTTTCTTAGGCCTATCCGAAGCCAAAGAGGCTGCCAAATCCGATTCTGAATAGTTTTTAAAATTCCGTCCACAAATAACGGCGCTACAATTTTTGAAAGTTCAAAATCGTGCCAAAATGAGCTCTAAAATTGCAATTTTTATGTTCGAAAAATTTACGTTGCGCCCTATATTTATTTTACATGTATCTTATGTAAAAAGCCTCAGGATTCCGAATCCGTGTCGTTTGTAATGATTGGATCGAAAATAAGGGCGCTACGATTTTTTTGTGAATCAAGGGTACGTATTTCTATTCATTTAGTTTGTATCGAAAATTTTTATTTTAGAGGGAAGCGCGGGAAATGACACCGGTTATAGTCACTAGGGTACGTAGGAACGTCCACTGCAATATAAAGCAATTCTATTTTTTCATTTTTATCCAAAATACATGGGTTAAAACCCATCGATTTTGAATTTTCAAAACGTTTTCCCAAAGCTCTGGAATAGCACGCCTATGGTTTCTTAGGCCTATCTGAAGCCAAAGAGGCTGCCAAATCCGAATATGTATAGTTTTTAAATATTGGTCCAAATAACGGCGCTACAATTTTTGAAAGTTCAAAATCGTGCCAAAATGAGCCCCTAAAATTGCAATTTTTATGTTCGAAAATTTACGTTGCGCCCTATATTTATTTTACATGTATCTTATGTAAAAAGCCTCAGGATTCCGAATCCGTGTCGTTTGTAATGATTGGATGAAAATAAGGGCGCTACGATTTTTTTGTGAATCAAGGGTACGTATTTCTATTCATTTAGTTTGTATCGAAAATTTTTATTTTAGAGGGAAGCGCGGGAAATGACACCGGTTATAGTCACTAGGGTACGTAGGAACGTCCACTCGCAATATAAAGCAATTCTATTTTTTCATTTTTATCCAAAATACATGGGTTAAAACCCATCGATTTTGAATTTTCAAAACGTTTTCCCAAAGCTCTGGAATAGCACGCCTATGGTTTCTTAGGCCTATCTGAAGCCAAAGACTGCCAAATCCGAAATTTTGTAAAAGTTTTTAAATATTGGTCCGTAAATAACGGCGCTACAATTTTTGAAAGTTCAAAATCGTGCCAAAATGAGCTCTAAAATTGCAATTTTTATGTTCGAAAATTTACGTTGCGCCCTATATTTATTTTACATGTATCTTATGTAAAAAAGCCTCAGGATTCCGAATCCGTGTCGTTTGTAATGATTGGATAGAAAATAACGGCGCTACGATTTTTTTTGTAAATCAAGAGGTACGTATTTCTATTCATTTAATTTGTATCGAAAATTTTTATTTTAGAGGGGAAGCGCGGGAAATGACACCGGTTATAGTCACTAGGGTACGTAGGAACGTCCCCTCGCAATATAAAGCAATTCTATTTTTTTCATTTTTTATCAAAAATACATGGGTTAAAACCCATCGATTTTGAAATTTCAAAACGTTTTCCCAAAGCTATGGAATAGCACGCTTATGGTTTCTTAGGCCTATCTGAAGCCAAAGAGCTGCCAAATCCGAATATGTATAGTTTTTAAATATCGTCCACAAATAACGGCGCTACAATTTTTGAAAGTTCAAAATCGTGCCAAAATGAGCCTCTAAAATTGCAATTTTTTATGTTCGAAAAATTTACGTTGCGCCCTATATTTATTTTACATGTATCTTATGTAAAAAAGCCTCAGGATTCCGAATCCGTGTCGTTTGTAAAGATTGGATCGAAAATAAGGGCGCTACGATTTTTTGTGAATCAAGGGTACGTATTTCTATTCATTTAGTTTGTATCGAAAATTTTTATTTTAGAGGGGAAGCGCGGGGAAATGACACCGGTTATAGTCACTAGGGGTACGTAGGAACGTCCACTCGCAATATAAAGCAATTCTATTTTTTTCATTTTTTATCCAAAATACATGGGTTAAAACCCATCGATTTTGAATTTTCAAAACGTTTTCCCAAAGCTCTGGAATAGCACGCCTATGGTTTCTTAGGCCTATCTGAAGCCAAAAGGCTGCCAAATCCGATTCTGAATAGTTTTTAAAGATCCGTCCACAAATAACGGCGCTACAATTTTTGAAAGTTCAAAATCGTGCCAAAATGAGCTCTAAAATTGCAATTTTTATGTTCGAAAATTTACGTTGCGCCCTATATTTATTTTACATGTATCTTATGTAAAAAGCCTCAGGATTCCGAATCCGTGTCGTTTGTAATGATTGGATGAAAATAAGGGCGCTACGATTTTTTGTGAATCAAGGGTACGTATTTCTATTCATTTAGTTTGTATCGAAAATTTTTATTTTAGAGGGAAGCGCGGGAAATGACACCGGTTATAGTCACTAGGGTACGTAGGAACGTCCACTCGCAATATAAAGCAATTCTATTTTTTCATTTTTATCCAAAATACATGGGTTAAAACCCATCGATTTTGAATTTTCAAAACGTTTTCCCAAAGCTCTGGAATAGCACGCCTATGGTTTCTTAGGCCTATCCGAAGCCAAAAGACTGCCAAATCCGATTCTGAATAGTTTTAAAGATCCGTCCACAAATAACGGCGCTACAATTTTTGAAAGTTCAAAATCGTGCCAAAATGAGCTCTAAAATTGCAATTTTTATGTTCGAAAAATTTACGTTGCGCCCTATATTTATTTTACATGTATCTTATGTAAAAAGCCTCAGGATTCCGAATCCGTGTCGTTTGTAATGATTGGATCGAAAATAAGGGCGCTACGATTTTTTGTGAATCAAGGGTACGTATTTCTATTCATTTAGTTTGTATCGAAAATTTTTATTTTAGAGGGGAAGCGCGGGGAAATGACACCGGTTATAGTCACTAGGGGTACGTAGGAACGTCCACTCGCAATATAAAGCAATTCTATTTTTTTCATTTTTTATCCAAAATACATGGGTTAAAACCCATCGATTTTGAATTTTCAAAACGTTTTCCCAAAGCTCTGGAATAGTACGCCTATGGTTTCTTAGGCCTATCCGAAGCCAAAAAGACTGCCAAATCCGATTCTGAATAGTTTTTAAAGATCCGTCCACAAATAACGGCGCTACAATTTTTTGAAAGTTCAAAATCGGCTCAAAATGAGCGCTAAAATTGCAATTTTTTATGTTCGAAAAATTTACGTTGCGCCTTATATTTATTTTACATGTATCTTATGTAAAAAAGCCTCAGGATTCCGAATCCGTGCCGTTTGTAATGATTGGATCGAAAATAAGGGCGCTACGATTTTTTTTGTGAATCAAGGGTACGTATTTCTATTCATTTAGTTTGTATCGAAAATTTTTATTTTAGAGGGGAAGCGCGGGGAAATGACACCGGTTATAGTCACTAGGGGTACGTAGGAACGTCCACTCGCAATATAAAGCAATTCTATTTTTTTCATTTTTTATCCAAAATACATGGGTTAAAACCCATCGATTTTGAAATTTCAAAACGTTTTCCCAAAGCTCTGGAATAGTACGCCTATGGTTTCTTAGGCCTATCCGAAGCCAAAAAGACTGCCAAATCCGATTCTGAATAGTTTTTAAAGATCCGTCCACAAATAACGGCGCTACAATTTTTTGAAAGTTCAAAATCGTGCCAAAATGAGCCTCTAAAATTGCAATTTTTTATGTTCGAAAAATTTACGTTGCGCCCTATATTTATTTTACATGTATCTTATGTAAAAAAGCCTCAGGATTCCGAATCCGTGTCGTTTCTAATGATTGGATAGAAAATAAGGGCGCTACGATTTTTTTTGTGAATCAAGGGGTACGTATTTCTATTCATTTAGTTTGTATCGAAAATTTTTATTTTAGAGGGAAGCGCGGGAAATGACACCGGTTATAGTCACTAGGGTACGTAGAAACGTCCACTCGCAATATAAAGCAATTCTATTTTTTTCATTTTTTATCCAAAATACATGGGTTAAAACCCATCGATTTTGAAATTTCAAAACGTTTTCCCAAAGCTCTGGAATAGTACGCCTATGGTTTCTTAGGCCTATCCGAAGCCAAAAAGACTGCCAAATCCGATTCTGAATAGTTTTAAAGATCCGTCCACAAATAACGGCGCTACAATTTTTTGAAAGTTCAAAATCGTGCCAAAATGAGCCTCTAAAATTGCAATTTTTTATGTTCGAAAAATTTACGTTGCGCCCTATATTTATTTTACATGTATCTTATGTAAAAAAGCCTCAGGATTCCGAATCCGTGTCGTTTCTAATGATTGGATAGAAAATAAGGGCGCTACGATTTTTTTTGTGAATCAAGGGGTACGTATTTCTATTCATTTAGTTTGTATCGAAAATTTTTATTTTAGAGGGGAAGCGCGGGGAAATGACACCGGTTATAGTCACTAGGGGTACGTAGGAACGTCCACTCGCAATATAAAGCAATTCTATTTTTTTCATTTTTTATCCAAAATACATGGGTTAAAACCCATCGATTTTGAATTTTCAAAACGTTTTCCCAAAGCTCTGGAATAGCACGCCTATGGTTTCTTAGGCCTATCCGAAGCCAAAAAAGCTGCCAAATCCGATTCTGAATAGTTTTTAAAGATCCGTCCACAAATAACGGCGCTACAATTTTTTGAAAGTTCAAAATCGTGCCAAAATGAGCCTCTAAAATTGCAATTTTTATGTTCGAAAATTTACGTTCGCCCTATATTTATTTTACATGTATCTTATGTAAAAAGCCTCAGGATTCCGAATCCGTGTCGTTTCTAATGATTGGATCGAAAATAAGGGCGCTACGATTTTTTGTGAATCAAGGGGTACGTATTTCTATTCATTTAGTTTGTATCGAAAATTTTTATTTTAGAGGGGAAGCGCGGGGAAATGACACCGGTTATAGTCACTAGGGGTACGTAGGAACGTCCACTCGCAATATAAAGCAATTCTATTTTTTTCATTTTTTATCCAAAATACATGGGTTAAAACCCATCGATTTTGAAATTTCAAAACGTTTTCCCAAAGCTCTGGAATAGTACGCCTATGGTTTCTTAGGCCTATCCGAAGCCAAAAAGACTGCCAAATCCGATTCTGAATAGTTTTTAAAGATCCGTCCACAAATAACGGCGCTACAATTTTTTGAAAGTTCAAAATCGTGCCAAAATGAGCCTCTAAAATTGCAATTTTTTATGTTCGAAAAATTTACGTTGCGCCCTATATTTATTTTACATGTATCTTATGTAAAAAAGCCTCAGGATTCCGAATCCGTGTCGTTTCTAATGATTGGATAGAAAATAAGGGCGCTACGATTTTTTTTGTGAATCAAGGGGTACGTATTTCTATTCATTTAGTTTGTATCGAAAATTTTTATTTTAGAGGGGAAGCGCGGGGAAATGACACCGGTTATAGTCACTAGGGGTACGTAGGAACGTCCACTCGCAATATAAAGCAATTCTATTTTTTTCATTTTTTATCCAAAATACATGGGTTAAAACCCATCGATTTTGAATTTTCAAAACGTTTTCCCAAAGCTCTGGAATAGTACGCCTATGGTTTCTTAGGCCTATCCGAAGCCAAAAAGACTGCCAAATCCGATTCTGAATAGTTTTTAAAGATCCGTCCACAAATAACGGCGCTACAATTTTTTGAAAGTTCAAAATCGTGCCAAAATGAGCCTCTAAAATTGCAATTTTTTATGTTCGAAAAATTTACGTTACGCCCTATATTTATTTTACATGTATCTTATGTAAAAAAGCCTCAGGATTCCGAATCCGTGTCGTTTCTAATGATTGGATAGAAAATAAGGGCGCTACGATTTTTTTTGTGAATCAAGGGGTACGTATTTCTATTCATTTAGTTTGTATCGAAAATTTTTATTTTAGAGGGGAAGCGCGGGGAA
Source organism: Sinopyrophorus schimmeli (assembly GCA_036325965.1). Lineage (NCBI taxonomy): Eukaryota > Metazoa > Arthropoda > Insecta > Coleoptera > Elateridae > Sinopyrophorus > Sinopyrophorus schimmeli. Next base: position 908,435 of record JARFIZ010000068.1, read on the forward strand.
ATGACACCGGTTATAGTCACTAGGGGTACGTAGGAACGTCCACTCGCAATATAAAGCAATTCTATTTTTTTCATTTTTTATCCAAAATACATGGGTTAAAACCCATCGATTTTGAAATTTCAAAACGTTTTCCCAAAGCTCTGGAATAGTACGCCTATGGTTTCTTAGGGCCCATCTGAAGCCAAAGAGGCTGCCAAATCCGAATATGATAGTTTTTAAATATTGGTCCAAAATAACGGCGCTACAATTTTTTGAAAGTTCAAAATCGTGCCAAAATGAGCCTCTAAAATTGCAATTTTTTATGTTCGAAAAATTTACGTTGCGCCCTATATTTATTTTACATGTATCTTATGTAAAAAAGCCTCAGGATTCCGAATCCGTGTCGTTTCTAATGATTGGATAGAAAATAAGGGCGCTACGATTTTTTTTGTGAATCAAGGGGTACGTATTTCTATTCATTTAGTTTGTATCGAAAATTTTTATTTTAGAGGGGAAGCGCGGGGAAATGACACCGGTTATAGTCACTAGGGGTACGTAGGAACGTCCACTCGCAATATAAAGCAATTCTATTTTTTTCATTTTTTATCCAAAATACATGGGTTAAAACCCATCGATTTTGAATTTTCAAAACGTTTTCCCAAAGCTTTGGAATAGCACGCCTATGGTTTCTTAAGCCTATCTGAAGCCAAAGAGGCTGCCAAATCGGAATATGTATAGTTTTTAAATATTGGTCGGTAAATAACGGCGCTATAATTTTTTGAAAGTTCAAAATCGTGCCAAAATGAGCCTCTAAAATTGCAATTTTTTATGTTCGAAAAATTTACGTTGCGCCCTATATTTATTTTACATGTATCTTATGTAAAAAAGCCTCAGGATTCCGAATCCGTGTCGTTTCTAATGATTGGATAGAAAATAAGGGCGCTACGATTTTTTTTGTGAATCAAGGGTACGTATTTCTATTCATTTAGTTTGTATCGAAAATTTTTATTTTAGAGGGGAAGCGCGGGGAAATGACACCGGTTATAGTCACTAGGGGTACGTAGGAACGTCCACTCGCAATATAAAGCAATTCTATTTTTTTCATTTTTTATCCAAAATACATGGGTTAAAACCCATCGATTTTGAATTTTCAAAACGTTTTCCCAAAGCTTTGGAATAGCACGCCTATGGTTTCTTAAGCCTATCTGAAGCCAAAGAGGCTGCCAAATCCGAATATGTATAGTTTTTAAATATTGGTCGGTAAATAACGGCGCTATAATTTTTTTAAAGTTCAAAATCGTGCCAAAATGAGCCTCTAAAATTGCAATTTTTTATGTTCGAAAAATTTACGTTGCGCCCTATATTTATTTTACATGTATCTTATGTAAAAAAGCCTCAGGATTCCGAATCCGTGTCGTTTCTAATGATTGGATAAAAAATAAGGGCGCTACGATTTTTTTTGTGAATCAAGGGGTACGTATTTCTAATGATTTAGTTTGTATCGAAAATTTTTATTTTAGAGGGGAAGCGCGGGGAAATGACACCGGTTATAGTCACTAGGGGTACGTAGGAACGTCCACTCGCAATATAAAGCAATTCTATTTTTTTCATTTTTTATCCAAAATACATGGGTTAAAACCCATCGATTTTGAATTTTCAAAACGTTTTCCCAAAGCTTTGGAATAGCACGCCTATGGTTTCTTAAGCCTATCTGAAGCCAAAGAGGCTGCCAAATCGGAATATGTATAGTTTTTAAATATTGGTCGGTAAATAACGGCGCTATAATTTTTTGAAAGTTCAAAATCGTGCCAAAATGAGCCTCTAAAATTGCAATTTTTTATGTTCGAAAAATTTACGTTGCGCCCTATATTTATTTTACATGTATCTTATGTAAAAAAGCCTCAGGATTCCGAATCCGTGTCGTTTCTAATGATTGGATAGAAAATAAGGGCGCTACGATTTTTTTTGTGAATCAAGGGGTACGTATTTCTATTCATTTAGTTTGTATCGAAAATTTTTATTTTAGAGGGAAGCGCGGGAAATGACACCGGTTATAGTCACTAGGGTACGTAGGAACGTCCACTCGCAATATAAAGCAATTCTATTTTTTCATTTTTATCCAAAATACATGGGTTAAAACCCATCGATTTTGAATTTTCAAAACGTTTTCCCAAAGCTTTGGAATAGCACGCCTATGGTTTCTTAGGCCTATCTGAAGCCAAAGAGGCTGCCAAATCCGAATATGTAAAAGTTTTTTAAAAATTGGTCCGTAAATAACGGCGCTACAATTTTTGAAAGTTCAAAATCGTGCCAAAATGAGCTCTAAAATTGCAATTTTTATGTTCGAAAAATTTACGTTGCGCCCTATATTTATTTTACATGTATCTTATGTAAAAAGCCTCAGGATTCCGAATCCGTGTCGTTTGTAATGATTGGATCGAAAATAAGGGCGCTACGATTTTTTGTGAATCAAGGGTACGTATTTCTATTCATTTAGTTTGTATCGAAAATTTTTATTTTAGAGGGAAGCGCGGGAAATGACACCGGTTATAGTCACTAGGGTACGTAGGAACGTCCCTCGCAATATAAAGCAATTCTATTTTTTCATTTTTATCCAAAATACATGGGTTAAAACCCATCGATTTTGAATTTTCAAAACGTTTTCCCAAAGCTCTGGAATAGCACGCCTATGGTTTCTTAGGCCTATCCGAAGCCAAAGAGGCTGCCAAATCCGAATATGTATAGTTTTTAAATATTGGTCCGTAAATAACGGCGCTACAATTTTTGAAAGTTCAAAATCGTGCCAAAATGAGCTCTAAAATTGCAATTTTTATGTTCGAAAAATTTACGTTGCGCCCTATATTTATTTTACATGTATCTTATGTAAAAAAGCCTCAGGATTCCGAATCCGTGTCGTTTGTAATGATTGGATCGAAAATAAGGGCGCTACGATTTTTTTTGTGAATCAAGGGGTACGTATTTCTATTCATTTAGTTTGTATCGAAAATTTTTATTTTAGAGGGAAGCGCGGGAAATGACACCGGTTATAGTCACTAGGGGGACGTAGGAACGTCCACTCGCAATATAAAGCAATTCTATTTTTTCATTTTTATCCAAAATACATGGGTTAAAACCCATCGATTTTGAATTTTCAAAACGTTTTCCCAAAGCTTTGGAATAGCACGCCTATGGTTTCTTAGGCCTATCTGAAGCCAAAGAGGCTGCCAAATCCGAATATGTATAGTTTTTAAATATTGGTCCGTAAATAACGGCGCTACAATTTTTGAAAGTTCAAAATCGTGCCAAAATGAGCTCTAAAATTGCAATTTTTATGTTCGAAAAATTTACGTTGCGCCCTATATTTATTTTACATGTATCTTATGTAAAAAGCCTCAGGATTCCGAATCCGTGTCGTTTGTAATGATTGGATCGAAAATAAGGGCGCTACGATTTTTTGTGAATCAAGGGTACGTATTTCTATTCATTTAGTTTGTATCGAAAATTTTTATTTTAGAGGGAAGCGCGGGAAATGACACCGGTTATAGTCACTAGGGGTACGTAGGAACGTCCCTCGCAATATAAAGCAATTCTATTTTTTCATTTTTATCCAAAATACATGGGTTAAAACCCATCGATTTTGAATTTTCAAAACGTTTTCCCAAAGCTCTGGAATAGCACGCCTATGGTTTCTTAGGCCTATCTGAAGCCAAAAGGCTGCCAAATCCGAATATGTATAGTTTTTAAATATTGGTCCGTAAATAACGGCGCTACAATTTTTGAAAGTTCAAAATCGTGCCAAAATGAGCTCTAAAATTGCAATTTTTATGTTCGAAAAATTTACGTTGCGCCCTATATTTATTTTACATGTATCTTATGTAAAAAAGCCTCAGGATTCCGAATCCGTGTCGTTTGTAAAGATTGGATCGAAAATAAGGGCGCTACGATTTTTTTTGTGAATCAAGGGGACGTATTTCTATTCATTTAGTTTGTATCGAAAATTTTTATTTTAGAGGGGAAGCGCGGGGAAATGACACCGGTTATAGTCACTAGGGGTACGTAGGAACGTCCCCTCGCAATATAAAGCAATTCTATTTTTTTCATTTTTTATCCAAAATACATGGGTTAAAACCCATCGATTTTGAATTTTCAAAACGTTTTCCCAAAGCTTTGGAATAGCACGCCTATGGTTTCTTAGGCCTATCTGAAGCCAAAGAGGCTGCCAAATCCGAATATGTATAGTTTTTAAATATTGGTCCGTAAATAACGGCGCTACAATTTTTGAAAGTTCAAAATCGTGCCAAAATGAGCTCTAAAATTGCAATTTTTATGTTCGAAAATTTACGTTGCGCCCTATATTTATTTTACATGTATCTTATGTAAAAAGCCTCAGGATTCCGAATCCGTGTCGTTTGTAATGATTGGATCGAAAATAAGGGCGCTACGATTTTTTGTGAATCAAGGGTACGTATTTCTATTCATTTAGTTTGTATCGAAAATTTTTATTTTAGAGGGAAGCGCGGGAAATGACACCGGTTATAGTCACTAGGGGTACGTAGGAACGTCCCTCGCAATATAAAGCAATTCTATTTTTTCATTTTTATCCAAAATACATGGGTTAAAACCCATCGATTTTGAATTTTCAAAACGTTTTCCCAAAGCTTTGGAATAGCACGCCTATGGTTTCTTAGGCCTATCTGAAGCCAAAAGGCTGCCAAATCCGAATATGTATAGTTTTTAAATATTGGTCCGTAAATAACGGCGCTACAATTTTTGAAAGTTCAAAATCGTGCCAAAATGAGCTCTAAAATTGCAATTTTTATGTTCGAAAAATTTACGTTGCGCCCTATATTTATTTTACATGTATCTTATGTAAAAAGCCTCAGGATTCCGAATCCGTGTCGTTTGTAATGATTGGATCGAAAATAAGGGCGCTACGATTTTTTGTGAATCAAGGGTACGTATTTCTATTCATTTAGTTTGTATCGAAAATTTTTATTTTAGAGGGAAGCGCGGGAAATGACACCGGTTATAGTCACTAGGGGTACGTAGGAACGTCCCTCGCAATATAAAGCAATTCTATTTTTTCATTTTTATCCAAAATACATGGGTTAAAACCCATCGATTTTGAATTTTCAAAACGTTTTCCCAAAGCTTTGGAATAGCACGCCTATGGTTTCTTATGCCTATCTGAAGCCAAAGAGGCTGCCAAATCCGAATATGTATAGTTTTTAAATATTGGTCCGTAAATAACGGCGCTACAATTTTTTGAAAGTTCAAAATCGTGCCAAAATGAGCCTCTAAAATTGCAATTTTTTATGTTCGAAAAATTTACGTTGCGCCCTATATTTATTTTACATGTATCTTATGTAAAAAAGCCTCAGGATTCCGAATCCGTGTCGTTTCTAATGATTGGATAGAAAATAAGGGCGCTACGATTTTTTTTGTGAATCAAGGGGTACGTATTTCTATTCATTTAGTTTGTATCGAAAATTTTTATTTTAGAGGGGAAGCGCGGGGAAAAGACACCGGTTATAGTCACTAGGGTACGTAGGAACGTCCACTCGCAATATAAAGCAATTCTATTTTTTTCATTTTTTATCCAAAATACATGGGTTAAAACCCATCGATTTTGAATTTTCAAAACGTTTTCCCAAAGCTTTGGAATAGCACGCCTATGGTTTCTTAAGCCTATCTGAAGCCAAAGAGGCTGCCAAATCGGAATATGTATAGTTTTTAAATATTGGTCGGTAAATAACGGCGCTATAATTTTTTGAAAGTTCAAAATCGTGCCAAAATGAGCCTCTAAAATTGCAATTTTTTATGTTCGAAAAATTTACGTTGCGCCCTATATTTATTTTACATGTATCTTATGTAAAAAAGCCTCAGGATTCCGAATCCGTGTCGTTTCTAATGATTGGATAGAAAATAAGGGCGCTACGATTTTTTTTGTGAATCAAGGGGTACGTATTTCTATTCATTTAGTTTGTATCGAAAATTTTTATTTTAGAGGGGAAGCGCGGGGAAATGACACCGGTTATAGTCACTAGGGGTACGTAGGAACGTCCACTCGCAATATAAAGCAATTCTATTTTTTTCATTTTTTATCCAAAATACATGGGTTAAAACCCATCGATTTTGAATTTCAAAACGTTTTCCTAAAGCTTTGGAATAGCACGCCTATGGTTTCCTATTTTTGCCTGCGCGTCATGATGCCCTCGGCTTCGCCTCAGGCATAATGACGCACAGGGCCAAAAATTCAACTTTCGGCCCTTGTAGTGTAATATACTATTTCATATCACATGCATTGAAACAACTAGTTTTGATCTCTGTTTTGCCAGTCGAAACAAGACAATTTCAGACCAATGCGACTGTGTCAGTCAGAAACAAGGTTGTTTCTGCGCGGCACATTCATTTATTTATTATTTATGTCTTTATTTCAAGTCTGTCAGAATCGCATTTGTTTAAAGGAAATAAAATCATAATCGTCTGACAGCTGTCATCAAATCGTTGTCAAAAATTTTAATAAATTACAAAACTCGTTGTTTCATTACATGTGATATGAAAAATAGTATTCTAAAATGCAAAAATAAAGAGTGTTTTAACACTAGAAGTAGCCAGCCACTGTTCGAGTTAAAATCTAAATACAGTTCAGAATTAAGGCTATGAATAAACAGGTATCGTAGTCAGAAAGTTGTATGAACACAGGCCGCATATTATAAAAGAGAATAGATCTCATTCTCTGATAAGGGTTGAAAAATAATGCAAAACGGCGGTCGCAAGCTGTTACATCAGACAAGTACAAACACCCGATACTGCTACATTCTAAACCCTATGATACTTGAATCTATTTTCCACCCAACGATGCTTATCTAAAAACCTTAATTTCTCTCTCCTCTTTTCAACTACAACTTATATTATTAAAAATAAGAATAATAAAGCCCGTTTAATATATCTAAACACGAATTGCCTCTCATTTAGGACAAATCAATAAACTACATAATGTGGAATTTGAAATATCTCGATGTCTATGTTCAATGGGGTGGTTCTAAAAGGAATTCAATCTAATTTGACTCTAAGTTTTAATTAGAAAAAGCTTTAAGGGTTTATATTTATTATTACCAAAATCATTTTGAAAGTTTGGTCATTTTAATTGCTAATTTAATAAAAGTACTCTAAAGTTGTGCTCGCTTCAAAATTTATAACTTGTGTATCGCTTTCAAACAATTACCTACTTGTTTTTTCTTTGGCATAATTGGCTTGTACATCATCTTTCTCTTCCAGAAATTGTAAAAGTTATTTGGGCTGGCAAGATATTTACCCCGGTAACAGTAATAATTTGATATTCTTCAAATGCTCGATAAATTCCATTTACACTTATGTCATCTGCAATTATTCAGCGCCAGAAATCTAAAATATAATTAAAATAAATCTAGATCTTAGCAATTAATGTTATAATAACATTACTAGGCCTAATGTATACCTAGTTTGTAAAGCTCCTTTGCCGATATGTATAGCTTCAGTATTATTCAAAATGGTTTAAACGATCTTCTGCTTGTTAAATTAATCATTAATTACTTCCCATTGAATTTTCTATAAGGTTCTATCAAAAAGGAGACTTCTACTTTGATCGCAGCTAACGATTTGTAGTATAAAGTGCAAGACAAGTTATTGGACGCCTGTAAGACTACTGCACATTGTTTAAACCTAAAAAGAAATCTCTTTTAGTTAACTAATAAAACTATTAAGCTAAAATTATTTGAAATAACAACAATTTCATAAACATATACAAAAGCTGTAACCTAACCTAAGTTAAAACACAATTTTAATGTTAGTCAACAAAAAGAATTGACTGTTAATTAATTGCTTATAACTATTAGTATCATTGATAATAATCAATATTCTTTTCATAATTATTTAAACAACAATTAAGTATATATTAAATCTTACAATAATTCCAGTTGAATGATAAAAACATTAAAAACTAAATTCTCCTGCATTCTATGAGTGGGCTAGTTGCTCCATAAAGATTCAAATTTAAATTATTTATTCACAGAAATTTTATAAAAATTTATTTATCTACGAATCTAATTGTATTACTTAATCAATAACTAAATAATTAATTAAAATGGAAATAATATATTTTATAAAACTCACCCCATATCACTAAAAGAAGTTTGGGGAGGTGATCTTTTGAATTTTACTCAACAGCTGTCCATGGATCAGCAGTATTACATTACAAGGTTGAACAAATTAATGCTTAGGGTTGCCCGACTATATCCAAAGTTGATGTTCCGAAGAAAGTGGAAATACATTGTAGCTCTTCACGAATATTCCTTCCTGCAAAATAAAGATACAAAAAACAACTTTTAGCTTAAACATTTCAGGAGAGTGGTAGAATTAAAAATAAATACGTCTAATTAATATTCACCTTCGATTAAGGGTAGTAATTAAAATGAGGAGCACTTATTTACAACTAAACAGTTTGGCTGTACGTTAAATACTGATTCAGAAATAGAAAGTGTTATGTGAACGCTCGCATATGGCAAAGCAATGCCCCCAAATTCGATAACAAAAACGATAAAGCCGATTACAAAAGCCTTGTGAATTTTTAAATAAAATTATCGCTTATTTAATATTTTACCAAAGAAATAATCTCGTTAATTTTTTTTATCATCCCTTAATAAAATATTGTAATCAAAATCAGTAATTACAAAGCGATTCTATTAAGGGGCACCTACATTAATTCTAATTTTGAAACGGAAACGAATAAAGAGCTACACGTGCGCATGTTTGCATCTCAAATAGCAATCATTAAAAAAGGTACAAAAGAAAACACGATAAATTAAGAGAAATTCAATGCAAAAAAACCTTGCGAAACTTACAGCAGGCTCCTAAATTATTGATTCTGAACTAAACATCGGAGGGCGAGTCTTCGGGGGCTCGCAAAAGTAAGTCCGTTGAGTTTCCTCTGGCACTGCTTAAGAATCCAACCATTTAATTAGAAACAAGGTTTCTAGAGGATTAAAAGTATGTTACACTTTATCGACCATTTTTTCAGATCCAAACACACCTTTAAATATTTCAAAAAACGTCACTTTGGTCCTTGCAAAAGATCGTCGCAGAAAATTTCAAAAGCTCGTCTTGTTCGTCCTTAAAAATAAAATTAATAAAATTACGAAATTGTATTATTTGTTTTTAATTACCTTTCGTTGGATTTTGATGGATGCGGTCCTTTTGACACGACAGATCAGTTTTAGATATCTAACTTTCAGTATTAGATTAGATTTGGGATATGTACATTTTGAAATTTTATATCGGGACTCTTAGTTTAAATTTTAAGTTTAAGCGGCTGCAAATTAAATATTAGGTGGTAAAGCTCTCGAGGATATTTCTGAAAAAAGGATGGATCGTGAATGAGGACTAAGAACGTTTTCTATGGTACATTACAATAGTTGAAAATGGATGGACCATTAGAAAATAACAAACACAAAACTATCAATTTCAATGCCTGTTAATTGCTGTGAATTTAATTAAGACGTATTAAGTGTTTAAATGTACCTTAAAGTTGTTTGAATACAGGTTCAAAGTTAAATTCAATACTAAATGGATTGTTGTTACCGAACACAAAAGCACCCTGACTTATTTTTCAAAAAATTGTAAGAAATTCAAATTTAGCAAAGATAACAACATTACTCGGCTTTCAGATAAATTAAAGCTGTTAACAAAGCATTCAAACCGTAACACTATTCTAATTAATTAATTAATTACGATTAGTAAACTCATTCATAGTTTAGCAAATACAATAAAGACAACAATTTTTACAAATTTTGCATTTCATGTTTTTAAACAATAAGCACTTTATAATTACATAAGAAAAAAAGAATATAATCAATTAAAAAAAGCTGTTTTTAATTTGGAACGAATTAGGCAAAATAACAAATTAAATTGTAATGCAAAATTAATCTTTAATTTAAAAAAAATGCAGCCTCCTGCATCCCCTTATAGCTGCCCTTTCCTCGCCAAAATTTGGTAAATATAATTGTAATTTTAAAAAAATTGTTGTTTTTAATTGTTTGATCAAGCAGAACACATTGTATTAAGACACGAACGATGATTTAAAATAATCCCCTAATAAAATAAACCCCAAAAAAATAATAAAATACCACAGATAAACTAATTCAAAAACAATACACTTAGCATTTAAACGTTGTTCTTAAATATTAATCAATTTGAATTGAAGATGCATGTTTTTAAATAAAACGTACTTAAATATATAATAATGTATTAAGAGAATAGTTTATATAGTAATAATAAATATGGAAAGTAATCTAATGTGCTCGCAAAAAAGATTAATCTAAAATTAATAAATATGGACGTATGTAAAGTGGCAAAGATTGTCGAAACAAACATCTTCTACTTCGACTATTCCACAAGATTATTATCTAAATCAGCACTTATCTTGATTAATTTAACTAACAATGAGTAAAACTGATTTAAGAAACAGCTTATAATAATCAAATCTGAAGCAGAGCGTAGGTACATTAAAGTTACAAAGAATTACGTGAGTGCAGAGAACAAGTACTTCTATCCACAACCAATACGAGATATTAATATTCTAAACAGAATCATTTTTATGCTTACAGCGTGATATCAAAAATTTTAGTTCTTCTAAATTACTAACAATAAAAGGCAGCATGGATTTCCTATTTATTGACTAATTATTAGTCAAATCATTTAGAAGAACTAAACTATCATTGTTAGTCATATGTGTTGCTTCGAGATTTATCCGGAGCCTTCGACAAACCACCCGATACAGCTCTCCAATCGCATAAATCGTCTAACAACCACAAATATGACTAAATTCTCTAAATACCTATTTAATTACATATGTACTGACGCAAACGATGCATCAAGATATATGTCGTAAATTTAGCTAATACATAACGTTAATAATAATAATTGTTACACTTCGAAGTAGACAGAAAAGTAGTTATTTCTTTGTGAAAAATCGTACAACCACTAAATTAAAATCGTAACATTTTTTTTTCTCACGCTTTAAGTAAAGGAAGAGATTTATATTAACAAGGTTTACAAATTTTTAAGAATAACAATGTAATGCAAACATCTATACAATCAATATTGTTTGGTAAAACATTTTATATTGTATACAAACATTATAACATCAAACAAACACAATATTGACCAACTTTTATCTAATTTTACAAAATGAACGGCCAGCTTCGGTTCAAAATTTCAATTTTGTCAACGCGGTTGTCCTTTTCAATCTACGAAGTAAATTTTTAGCATACTTTGAACTAAGTACTTGATTATACTGAGTTTTATTTATGTGTTTGCACTCCTCGTAAGATGAGTTTAATTTTATATATATAGTTAACCAAATTATCAATTTAAAAATAAGCAAGTTTCAAAAATCTCGTCATTCAACAAAAATGAATTGGTACCTATTATTAAAAAATCTTCCACATACTTAACAACTCAAAAGTAATGCGTTTGGTTACGGCACAAACCAACAAATCAATTGAGTTCTCTAAACCACAATTATTAATCTTACTTATAAATATTGCTCACAATTTTTGTCATTTAAACAAACATGTTGTAAAGTACCAAGCCCTCATTACTAATCTTATTATTTATATTAAGTTATAATTAGTTTTATATAAAATATTTACATAATAAAAATGATCTAAAAACCCTAAACAATAGCTTGAGATTATAAAAGAACGTAGCCACATCTAATTATGCTTGGAACCACTGCGTTACGTGCATTCTAAACGCTATTTCAAACATTATTTACAATTAGATTTCAATTTTTTATAATTCCCTGTTATTTGTGCGCAATTTTTTGATTTTTCTGTTCAAAAAGTAAACCTCTACACAAATAAATCTAATGACCATCTCTTTCCTCGACACAACATAAAACTCAACCTAATAACCATAAAATCATTAATAAACTAACTTCTATATTATTAGGTATTATTAAATTAAAACTAGAAAATAACACAGTAGGTATAATAAGTGTGAAATCTTATAGTTAAATGTCGGTAGCTCAAAATATGCTAAGTTGCTTTGCGGTCGATGTTCCCTATCCAACTTCCATTTAAATAAAAGACAAATTTGTTAAATTTATAAACGTACTTATTTTTACAACTATAAATTAAGATTATAGATAACGCATCTTGTGGGATTATGTTAAATTGAGCTAGTAATGTAGTCGTGGCGTTAGATTAATATGTCGAACTCCCTGATGTTTACGACAGAGTACAGTAGTAAGATATAAAATATAATTATAACGAGTTATAAATCTTCCAAATAATTAATCTTATAAAAACAAGTAATAAACCTTTTGATGGCAGTAGATTATCACTTTTCATAAACACACAACGTACCTAGACTTAATCTACAAGCTGCTGATAATTGTTTTTAGAACTAGTACAAAGAATGTTATTATTTGTATTGTCTATGTGCACTTTTAAATGACAAAATTATTCACTCCGGATGTTCTTTCTAAGGTCAATATATGTGTTTGTTATATTTGAAATCAAAACAAACAAAAAAAAAGTACAAAATACTCAAAAAAAGAAATAAACAAAATAATTTATTCCAAAATCGATATAATAAAAGCTAAGAATTTTGTATAACATTTTTAAAGGCATCCCGCGCTTCAACGATAAGAAATAAACTGTTATCGCTGGGGATACATTTAAAAATGATTAAAATAGGAATCCAAAAAAAAAAAGATACATTCATTAAGAGTGCCCATAATCATTATTACCAAGTTGGAATACTGAAGGAATGACACTAAGTTTAGCCGCTCTTGAATAACAATATAGCCACTTGTCCCAAGTAGAAGTAGATAAAGTGGCGTGTTTCATGGGTTACGTACGATCCAAAATTCCGTCCTACAATGCAATGCCATGTAGGATTGTATTTTTTGTCAAATTCTTTTTTAATATATGCTGCAATATCCTGAAAATAGAACATGGTTTATTTCAAATTTTTGCAATCAAACATTTGAGATACTCGATTACTCATTTTATACTCTTTATAGTTAATTACGCAAAATTTTCATTAATTCATAACAAAAATAATATCTCATTTCAACTGTAATGGTTGTTTTGGCTTTATTAATTCATCTACTCTTTGTTTATATCAAAAAATAGATCTTGATGCAACAAATCGGTCATTCACTAGACGTTTCACCCTAGTTTCAACGTATGGGTTGACTATGGAAATGCCACATAAAGAGATTTCAGCACCGTTACCAATTATCTTACAAAAAAAAATATAAACAGATTGAAACTCACTGACCGAAGATATGTACGATTACCCCAAACTAAATATAACCCAAATATTGAAAATTTTCTTTTAAAGCATTAAAAGCACTTATTTTTTTTGTGTAATAATTTGTAAAAATTAGAAATGCAGGGGGGTCCGCCCAAAACAAAAAAAATTGCCATGCGGTTTACAAGACACAAAAGTTGGGGTTCCGACGTTTTACATCATAGTTGGTGAAGATTTCTACAGACAACAATCGGAAGAGGGAAAACTTAGTTTTCTTAAGATTTAATTAAATACACACCTAATATAAAAAGTTTCAACAGAATGAGAACGTTAAAGTGACCCTGCTTTTAAGTATATACAAAAATCCTGTTTCATACTCTCGGTACGCCTCATTTGAAATTCTATTTCGTCAATTAATTCTACAAGTAAACCCACTCTAATACCTTAAAAAAAGCAATAAACAAATTCATTGAATCCACACTCGACAACATCAAACAAAATGTTTCTTTTGATTTATACAATGTAAGCGACAACAGAATTAATTTAAAATCAATTCTGTTTTTACTATTAAAAAAAAAGTGGAGTAACCTTGTAAATGATACACCTACAAATCGAATGGGTTTGAATGAAAACAAGGCAAGAAGTATTAATGTGGTCGTAGCCCAAAGATGCATACCTTCTCGATATTATATTTTTCGATAGCCTGCGTAGCACAATCGACTGCATCTTGTTGCATGTCTTCGCTCATGTCAGCATTCTTAATAACTGCTTTGCGGTCTGTCATTGTCGTTTCTTTTTGTGAAGAAGACCTGAAAAAAGGGCACTGTAGCGACACAAAGACAAAATTAAGATAACAATTTGAAACAAGTGTGTTCGACTGTATGACCTCTTTAGATGGGCACTCAAATCTCGGATTCGAACGGTGGCATGAGCTATCAGCTCAGCCATAATATAAGTAAAACTGGCACAACTATGCCCTAGTTTTATCAATACATAATGATCTCGTTATAAGTTAACAACATGCGAATAAATCTATAATTGATTATCTGTCTTGTCATCCGTCTTGGAACTCGGAAGGATCTTTGCAATAACGAGGTTAGAGCAACGAAACGATATAAATCGTAAGTTATTAGCTTTTAATGTATTAAAATTATGTTAAACTTACGTTAAATTTGTAAAGCCCTTTATGAAGCACAAAAGACGATTTTTTTTAGTTTGTCAAAAATGTTTTTTAAGCCGATTCTCAACTATTTCCTACCCTTCTGTTCGCGGATTATAGAAAATTAAATAATGCAATTATTCTATTCGTAACTATCTAGGGGCTTCTGGCAGAGGTTTCTGGCAAACGACGCACGCATCCTACGTGAAGCAGATCCGTATTCGAAACGCTTCAAATTCAAAATTAGCAACCGTTTCTTTTTTTGCGTTTTGTTGATAAAACGATTTAATTTGATTATAAGTCTTTAAACGTTATTAGATAACATCAAGGACATGCTTCTACAACATGCATCATAATTCTTTAACACTCTTTATTGGTGTTTTAACTTATGAAACAATTTTAATCGACAGTTCATGCTGATAACAATATAAAGTACTGTACCAACGTATGCTTAACTTAATGTTGTCAGAAAATGATGCTTTTACAGATCTGCTCATTCGATTGGGCGGAACTAGAAGCATACAAATACATCTCACAAAATGTGAATTTTGGGCTTTCGAAAACATGCACATTCAAAGCGAATTAATTTAGTAACAAAACGGGAATCTCTCATTATCATTTGTAACACATCCAAACGCCTTATATCTAAAGAACCTAACGTGGAACATTAAATTTTCTATCTTTAGCGCCTCGCTCACCTCTTTAACAATACTTTTCACTTAGCTTTCCGCAGTTTCCAATTAACGTCGACCTTCTCAGCACAAATAATTAGTATTGCATGTTGAAAACCATTGCAGACACCTCTTACAAAATTTTGTTAGGACCGATTCGATTAAAATAGAAAATCAATTCGAATGCTGCGTCAAGAAACTTTGAAGGGCGCATGCGCCACTTTTGAATATTCAAAACTTGTGAACGTTCACAGATTGCGATCTTTCGTTCGTTTCTGTCACAGTAAACGTCAGGTAAAATTTATGAAGCGTTTTCGATGGAAATTTTAATTATTTCTTTTAGGAATAGCTAATTAATATTGATAAAGCTGAGCAATGGAGAATTCTGGGCGGCAATTGGACGAATCGGCGAGTTCAGAGAGCGCACAACTGAGGGAAATACGCATCACCGACTTGAAGAAACTATACAATGAGCTTTTATCAAGTTTATTTATCATGGGAACTTATAAACTTCGTTTGAGTTTGCTATCGGCCGACATGCAGAAGATGTATTCGGTCATCGAAGACGTTTTGGAAGAAAGGCATCAATTAGACGATTCCAATACTAATTAAATGAATAATGTTGATTTAATAGTATTATAAGAATAAATTTAAGTTCGAAAGATATCATGTGTATGCGTTTTATTAATATATTAAACGTTTAAAGACTACAAAAAAATAGTACGAGTTTGGATTATAATTTTACACAGTATAAAGAACAAAATAATGCAATCGTTCAGAAGTGCTAGGGATATATTACAAAGTAATTCAATAAGCAAATCGAACATCAGTCGATCGTAAGAATAAGCATCTTAAGAGTACTTAAATGATTTTTTGTAACTCTTATTTTAACATTTGTACTTAAGAATGTTACTAACCGAACGAAAGTAATTGGAAATTACTTTTACTGGATAGTTATACATATCGACTCTAAATACATTGAATTTAGTGCAAAGAAGCTTAATCCTAAAGGTATTTGAAAAAAGTTAAGCCAGGATTCGACCAGCAGAATTTTGTTCGAGATTGAGGAGCACTACGAGAAATAAAATGATTTTTAAGTTTCAGAGTATGCTATTGATATTATTGTACAAGCTTATTACTCATTAATTTGTGACACTCCAAAGACACATCGAACTTACACCTGCCACTAAATTGCATATTATTTTGTATTACTGCGCATTTAAAAAACAATTAATAAATGAAATATGCAACACTTTTACAAACTAAAATAAAACTGACGATAAATATAAAAAGATAAACAATATTCATTAACTAATATTAAATACACACACACATCGTGCATATTTCTAGTACAAGTGCGTTAAAACTACACCTGAAGAAATTTAACTCTTTAATAAATATACTTTCATTAATATGTAAATGAGAATTAGGCTGATTATAGATTTAATTACTCAAAATAACATGTATAACATTACCTTTTAAATAATAAGAAATCGTTTAACGGACAAGATATTCATTTAATAACTAGTTGAACAGTAGAGGTGTCACTTTAATCTTTACGCTAAACTCAAACTATTGTCAATCATTTCTGTCCATACATTAGAAGAAGTCTAAACTTTAACACCTACATTACATGCCATATCCCTGATATGGCATTTGGGTTGCATATGCAGCTTGGGGAGCGTATGCTTGCGGCGAGACATACTGCTGAGGCGGAATTCCTAAAATTAACACACTTAATTCTATTCACTATTCATTATTTTTCATAATGAATTACCCATAGCTGGGCCAGCAGTTAACATTAATTGCGGTTCGGGAATCATCATAGGTTTATGCGTTTCTTCGGCCGATTCACTTTCTCTTTGTGCTTCTGATTGTTCTAATTTCTCTACTTTAACAGTTAATTCTCTCGTGACTTGAATCAAATAAGGCATAGCAAAGTCCATAATGTTGTGCTTCCAAGCCAATTCCAATATTACATCAGGTTTCAACAAATCGTAACACTTTAAAAAAAAAACACAATTACTTCAAGATAATCGAGGAATGCAAAACAACCCACTTGATATAAACATGCAGTGAAGCAATCGAAAGCTTTTCTTTCGAGGAACCACGCCAATAACTCTTCGGCAAGTTCACTTTGTCTGGATTCGGAGGTATATTCCATTGCATCTCGGAACAACTTATCTTTCTTACATAACTCCACGGACTGCTTCCATCTGTTATTTCCTTTATACAAATAAGCTGCTATTCGTCTGAATTCAGTTAGTTCGTGTTTTTCTAATCTCTGTGCTAAACCAATGTTATCAAAGTTGTCAAAGGCATCGATCGATGTTCTAAGGCCCTACAATTAAAACCGATTAGTAAACCGGCTCTTTCGGCTATTGTTTCTTTTAAAAAGCAATTAATGGATGCAAACGTCACTGTTAAGTACATACTAAAAATAATTAAGAATCAAATCTTACTTGATAATCTTCTTCATCAATAAGCAATGCATTAAGGGCTTCATTAATAGCTTTGTTATTTAAGCTCTGTACAGAACGCAGATAAGATTTGACAAGCTGTAAATGTCCCGTTTTCGAGAAGAATGCAACAGCTCTAAAAAGTTTAACGTTGAGTTAACAAAATAAACATACAAACATTTAAAAATGCTACAATACCTCGTATGATCCATTCTTGGCGCCAGCACTAACAATAAATCGTTAAGGAGCAACGGCTTGTAATCCAAATAAAATTGTATAGCTTTGTAATATAATTCTATGTTAGCGACTTTAGTTATGATATCTTTAAAGTGGCCTTCTCTCCACGCCTCCGTGGGATGTGCCATCATTGCTAGAACCGCATTATCGTATTCCTCATACTTATCGTACAAAAAGACTAATTCGGCCCAGAGATGCGCCTGTTCGGCCGCTCTGAGCACTTTGGGAATGTTGACGCGCGACCAGAACAATTCTAAATGCTCCTTCATCTTTGCTGGTTTATATTTCGAGTACAAAATGGCTAATTCTGTGAACATGCCCATGTGGGCACGTTCTAATCCTAAAGCGGCTTCTAACAATCCAATTAGCTCGTCAAAATATCCTCTATCCTGATAATAATTAATGAGATCCTGGAGTTCGTCGGCGTGCACGACAATATGCATTCCGCACATCTGGGCTAATCTAAATTCCTCGGCATCCACGCAAGCGAAACAGACTTCCTTCCACGTCCGTGTGCTGTTTGCCTTTCGAGCACTATCGACGGCACCCTAAAAAATCAATCGGTAACAAATCGAAGAGAACTTAAACCATTTAAAAAAAACCTACTTGAAATTCTTTAAGATGAACCAAAGTTATAGCTAATCTAGCAAAGTTTGATACATTATTATACAACAATTTAGCGGCATCGTACATTTTATCTTCGAAACAGCGATCTCCAATTTTTTGAATGTCCGCATGATTGGGGCCGCTAATAAATTCTTCTAAGTCGGCTAAACGACCAGTCTTTGCGTACGAATAGATCAGTTCCGATTCGATGTAGCTTTCTCTCGCCTTTTTCCTTGCCATTTGTAAATACCTAACGAGATCTTCCCACGAATTGTTCTTCGAAGCAGTTTCGACGACCGCCATGTAGGCACTGGGATCATCGGCTTTGATGTAGGAATCTATTGCTTCCTTTACCAGCCCCTGATTGAGCTGGGCTTTGGCCAGTTGACTCCACACGGCCGGTTCGTTACATCTTTCCGCAAATTCATAAGCTCGGTCGAGATTATTCACTTGGTCGATCAAAACTTGGATGGCCGATGTGTTCACATCGAACTTCTTAAAAATAGCGAAAGCTTCTTCGTAGAGGTGATTGTTTATCGCAATGTTGGCTATGTCGGGGGCATCGTAGTTGTCCAAACGGTTAATGTAATCCATCACACGTGTAGCATCGGCTTTGATTGCTAAAATCAAGTTACAAATAAATAAAACTCGCAAATCAAATTGGCAAAGCCCCAACCTGTTAAAATAAGCAGATTTTGTAAGTTCCTGTGATCGGAAAATACTGAACTATCTAAAACAATCTTCTCCAAGAGCTCGATCAATTCGTTGGGTAAATCGGCGGTCATGAAGGCTTTAACAGTAACGGAAATGTCTTCGGGATCTTGTGTCTCGTTCAGAGCAGTTTGCACCACCTGATCGATCAACTGTCTTCGATAAGGATTGCTTTCATTTAAAACTTCGGCCCACAATTCAGATTCGCGCCTTTTAACTAAATATCGAGCTTCCGATTTGAACAAAGAGTTCTCGTTACAAACGGCTATCAGTTCCCTATCGCATTGTCCTCTTTCGTAGGCCACGCAAGCCAGATGGGGGTCTCTCTTCTCGCAATAACGGCCCACGACTCGCGAATCGTACCATTGATTTTCTTTCAGGAAACGCTCGGCGTTGTTATTCGAATCTATGTAGATTTTGGCGAGGGCATTGTGCGTTGCCGGCTCCACGCAACCTTCGTGAACGCGACTCTCCAACCATGGCAACAACAACTTCAAACGATTCCTTTTTTCGACCTCTTCGACCAATTCGTCCGTGGAGAACTGTCCGCGAACGACGAGAATCAAATTCTTAATGATATCCTCCGAACAATCCACATCTAATAAACCTCCGACGACGACGGGCAGACGACTTGGATTCACCTTTTGAACGTAAATCTCGATGTACTTTTGCAAAGAATTGCGGTATAAATATAAAACCAGGTCGTGTACGAAATCGAAACGATCGCATACAATGATCAGGGGCAACTGGTCCGTGAGTTTGGCTTCTTTAAGGAAATTCTTGACGCGCTCGGAGTTGTAGCAGTTGCTCTCGCGACAGATCCGTTCGACCTCTTTGATTTGGCCAGTTTTGCAGGCGGCCTGTATGTATTTAAAGTGCACTTCTTGGTCTTGGCTAAAGTTAACGATCGAACCCAAGAAATAGAAGAGTCCTGCAAAAAATCATAATTAAAATACGACTCAAAAATTAACTACAACCAAAAAAACCTTCGTAGCTTTTGAAGCTCTCGAAGAGATCGATCAAGGACTTTGTTGTTAACTGTTCGTGGTATTTGGTTGCGATCTGAACACATATCTGTAAATTCTGTCTAATGTTTGCTGTTAGCATCGCCTTCAGGCATTCTAAACTATCTTCTACGCTTAATGTACCGAAGAAGCCGATGAGCCAATCCGTTGGTAATAAATGGGTATGAACAACGGCTCTCTTAATGTCGTACAGATCCGTATAATGCTCTAAGGCCCTCTGTAATAATCCCACTTTCTCGCACAATTGCGCAATGTGAGCCCGATCGTAATGGGTGAACATGTTGTTTCCGAGAATCGCATCGGCCACCTGGGGCGCCGACAATAAATTCATTTCCAGGAGTCGGGTCTGTAATTGTTCTTCGCTGGGCCGATTGTGCTTTAAGGCGTCCAGCAAGAAAGCCGTGCATTGCTGGACCATGTTCTGCTCCATAAAAACGTCAACTATCTCGTTGATGTTGGCCAACGGTTCTTCGTCGGCGACCAACATCGAAGCGAAAGCAGCTCCTTGGTCCGGATTCGTTCTCATCACCGAACGCAACAAATAAATATAGTCGGGTGTATAGGATACTTTCTTTACATATAATACAATCTTCTGAAATTGACCGGTTTCTGCGAAACACTGAATGACCTACAAGAAGCGAATTTGATTAATTGTTCACGAAAGATTGGGTAATTGTTTTACTTTAGCTGGAACGTTGGCTCTAAGATAAACGGATAAAGCAAGTGTTGGGTCGGCTTGTTTGACGAGATCGCCCAACTCTTCGGAGCATTCTAATTTGTCTTCTTTAAGCCATTTTTCTAATAATTGTTTGCGACCTTGTAAGAGAACTGGTTTGCACAATTCCAATGATTCGTATCTAAAGAAAGAAATGATTGATAAAGAGGAATGTTCAGATAAAATAATTCTCACCTGTTTAATTGTCCCTGGTCTAAGAGAATACCGAAATACTGAAGTAAGGGGCTGTTTTGTCCGGCAGGTGTGGGCACCTGTTGGAACATCTGAATTGTTGCAGGAGTTCGTAAGATCCCTAAAAAAAATTATTGAAGTTACGAGTGAAGTAAATAAAATTTAAAAAAATTAATTAGTTTTTACGGTAATAATAAAATAACAAAACGGCTGATGTTTGGAAACTGAGTTTTTAAAATAAACTTAATATGGTCGACTAAAATGCAAAATGGGGTAAAAAAATTCGCCAATTTGTTTAAATTTAGTTATCTTTCTATATATAATTCTGTAACATTTAATTGCGAATTGTCCAGAGAGTAAATTAATTCTTGTAAAGTGTGCTTAAAGCCGAGTGTGCGCATTCGAGCTCAAAGTGGCACATTTCCGATCTCGGGAAAATGAAGCGCGCCGCTCCGCGTCGCGCTTCATTTGCTTCCCTCGCTCGAAAATGTGCCACTTTTCGCTCGAACGCGCACATCTTCGTATTTATTCAATTTGTTTAAATTACTTTTTGGATTTAAAAAGGAAATAGCAATGGATTCAAATAAAACGACATATGCGCAGTAACATACAGTTTGATAACCACTGGTCTAGCTATACACAAGCGCAACATAGCGCGTTGTTATATTTAATTTAGTTGCGCCAAAGAAGTATTACTTCTAACGTGCGTACATAAGTACATGCACCGGTTTTTTTTTACATGGAATGAAATTCAGTTTTAAACATTTAGCAAAATTATTAAAGTAAACTCGAAGAATAAATTATTTTACGTTTTTAGACAACTCAAATTAAATAAATTAATAACTTGAAAATTTTTAAAATATATTTAAAAACTTTAGAAATTTTTAATTATCAATTTTTTTTGAATAACACAAATCGAATAAAACAAAACTTTATTCGGTAAATTTAAAAGAAAATTTTGATGAAAAAAATTATTATGTATTTTCAGAAAACTCAAATAGAGTAAATACAGAATTTGTGGTTTTTCTAAAAACTTTGAAGATCATTAATTTACGCAAATAAAATTAATATTGGAGAAAACTCAATAAATAAATTATCTTAATTGTTCAGAAATATTAAATTTATAAAATTAAATACAGTCAAACCTCGATAGGTCGAAGTTGAAGAAAAACTAAAAATAATTCGCGTTATCAAAAATTCGAGCTATCGATATAAAAATATTTTTTAGCTTGTTTTGAAAATTTACTTATTGTTTTTTTTTTCTTAATAATTTCCTAGTGATTTCTTGCTAAAACCTAAATCTTGTGTCTTGAACAAGTTGTAATTAGGCTTCATTTATGGAATAATTCAATTTTTAAATATAAAAAAATATTTATATGTTATATAGTATATGCATCAAAATTTTAGAATGACAGGAGGGAAATGTTAAAAAAAGATTGGGAAACACTGCTCTACATATTTCAAAATATTTTAAAACTATTAATTATTTAATCTATGTTATTTGTGTATGCTCATAACAGTTAAGTTGAGCCAAATTAATAGTTTTTTTCGGACTCATCAAATTCGGTTTTTTTTGTATGTCAAGGGGTTAAATACAAAATTGAATTTTAAAAAATTTCCGAAAGACTTATTTGCTGTAATTAAATCTTTTAATTTGTTTAAACGAATTAAAGTATTGATTTTCTTGTTATAAAAAATTTCTCATTCGGATTTGTATTTTTCTTAATTATTCGAGTTGCCTTTAATTGAGCTCCATAAAAAAATTATTTTTTTCGAAATGGGTAAAGATATTTAAATCGTGGATTTGCCTGGTGGAAGTATATCAATTAATTTCTATTATGCGCAAATTTGAGATAATTTCCTTAAGATATAACAAAATGGTGAATATCTGAAAATTGAATTTTAAAACATTGCCGAAAGACTTATTTGCTATAATTAATTTTCCTAATTTGTTTAAACGAATTAAAGTATTGATTTTCTTGTTATAAAAATTGTCGTTCAAATTTGTATTTTTCTTAGTTATTCAAGTTGCTTTTAATTGCGCTCCATAAAAATATTTTTCGACATAGCTAAAGATATTTAAATTGTGATTTTGCCTAATGAAAGTACATCAATTAATTTATATTAATGCGCAAATTTGAAATAATTTCCTTAAGAAATAACAAAATGGTGAATATCTCAAAATTGAGTTTCAAATCCAAACTTAACACAAGCTTATTAAATACAAAATTGGATTAAAAAAAAAATTATTTGCTACAATTAAATCCACTTTTGATTTGTAAGAACAAAACATCGATTAAAGCATTCGTCTTCTTGTTATAAACAATTTACATCAGTAAATTGGCTTCCACTTTTGAGCACACTTCAAAACGAAAATTAATTTTTCCGAACAAACAAAAATACATAAATTAATCTACACGATATCAGATTATGGCGACCTTTAAATTTTTAACATCGCCAAACAAGATAATTTAAAAACAATCAAACTTTTAAGTAATTGGTGTAACATTTCAGGCGTAACAAAGCCTATATAAAAAACTAAAAACTAAGCCCAATGTACCTTTTGGTGCATTTGCGGCCACCTTTGCTGCTTCGGCATACTGGCCGTTTTGGAAAAGCATTTGAAATTTGCTAACAAACAATTCTTCGGCTCCAGCTAAGTTGTTACGAACGGCAAGCCGTAACGCCAAATCGGGATTGTGCAGCACAGTATTTACGTATCTTATAATGTTGTCTTCGTCGACCGTAACCGAAAGAACCTGTCCTCTACGATTCACGCCTAAATTAAACAAATTTAGAGACATAAAGGACCATTTATCTATGTTAAAAACCTATAATTCCTCCGGTGGTTTCGTGAGGAGCGGTAACAAAAATTGTTTCGCTGGATATGCGATTCATGTAGATGCAAGTTCCGCTTTCTATGTCGTACATGTGTATGTAACCGTATTTGGTAATTAAATAAATAACGTCGTACTTCGAAGAGACTTGCATGGCCACAGGAAAATCATTTTGTGCCTCGGGCGGGAAGAAAACGTCTACAGTCTTTTTTGGAAAAGGTTGATTTCCGGCAGGGCTCTGACCAACCTATTTAAAAGCCAATTTAACAATCACGCTCAAAAATCTTACGTAATCACTACCTCAATTATGTGTAATTTTCCACCTTGGACAGTACGAACGGCGAAACAGAAAAGAGTAGAGGGCTCGGGATTTCCTTCTAATTTAAAGGTCGCGAAAGATGCTGCATGACCTTCGATCGGTTGCGAACATTTACGTTCCACCGAGTACAATTGCATTGCTCCTACAACGCGACTTTGTTGTGCACTTATGCCGACCAGCAACAACCAATTTTGCTTGGGATCTGTCCTATAGTTAATTATTTGGCATCCATTTAGAGAAGAGTGGCTGAAACACAAAACTTATTGCATCTCCAAACTTGAAAAGGACCCAATTTTAGTTACCGATCAAACATTTTAATTGGTGTGGAGTCGCCTTCCATGGACCAGTGATAAACGGATGTCTCGGTGACGAGGGCCAAGGTGTTCAACGATATCCATTTCCAAAAAACTACATCTTCGGTCATCGTGTGTGCTTTCATCTTCGATTTCATTTCGATATTGAATATTTGTAAAGTCTTTTGCGCTAAAATTTAAGCATTATTATAAATAAAATCTTACACTCCTTAAAAAATAAATAATCTAAATCCTTTCGCGCTTTTATCTTTAAAGAGGATTATCGTATCTCTCTCGAATATAAAATTTCTTCGTGTGTTAGAAAATGTCTAAGGTTTATCACTTCCGTTGTGAGTATTTTATTACTTAATCCTCTTCATTCCTTATTTTACGGTTACTTTTTGTGGTTTATGATTTTTGTGCTTTGTTCTACCCGAATGTAGTAATTTGTAATTGTAATGAACATGTAATTTAAATAGGCAACGAAGTGGATCCAGTGCAAGAAGCCTACAACAGTTTTTAAACAACAGTAAAAGTGATTTTAAGACTATAAATAAAAAGTCAATTTTTGCTTAATCATACAAGGTCAATACTTGATGCATTTGTTTACAGATCGGAGAGAAATCACATTTGTAATTCCCAAAAGAATCCATAATTAATCTTTTTTTTTAATTAAATTCTTGTAGAAACTCCTTCGAATGAAATCATCACAGAGACCGATTGCTCTTCCTTAAGTTCAAGGTCTATTTATGAAAAATCTATTTTAAAACCATAAAACTGACCTGAAAATGTGTTTAACAAGATTAACGATAAATCACAATGTTATTTGTGTACCAAATTAGGAGCTATCAAAGTTCTGAACTAATCAATTCCAGTTTAATCGCTTTACATAATTTAATTTTAAACATGTCGAGTATCCGTGCATGTTCCCAACAAAGTTTATTATTATTTACCTTCGACACCTGCTTTTCCTTTAAGAGCGATTACTTTCGATGCTGGATTCATGATTGCACTTTCCGCAGTAATAGGTCGACGAATTGGATTAGTTGCATCTCCCATATCAATTATAACAACCTGGGATGTTTCCCCGACTTTCTCTCGGACACATATGAACTTATCGCTTTCCATCGTGAGCGATGCAAAGGATATGTTGGCCACATTGATGCCCACATTTGTAAGCTACAAATAATCAACGTTAGCAATCGACAAGTGTAAAATACAACTAGAATGACTCAATTGGAAGTCGTTTAAAATGAAGAAGTTCAATTTCCAATAAACAAGTTAAAAAGCCGGTAAAATTTGGTGTGCGAGACAGGCTAAAACGAGGAATCACTTTAATACGTTAGAGAAGTGATTGCTGTTCGAAAATAATTAAAGAATCATGCGAGTGTTAGAAAGAAAGTGGAATATTAGGGGCGGATTGAGAATCGAATTGTTTTACCTGCAGATGCTCCTGAAAGCGAATCGGCAGTAATTGTTGGGACATCTTGTCCATTTACTAAATACCCACAGTCCCAAAAATAT
The DNA here is from genome assembly GCA_036325965.1 of Sinopyrophorus schimmeli. Lineage (NCBI taxonomy): Eukaryota > Metazoa > Arthropoda > Insecta > Coleoptera > Elateridae > Sinopyrophorus > Sinopyrophorus schimmeli. The sequence continues at coordinate 934,464 of JARFIZ010000068.1, forward strand.
ATACTATGCTATAATTATTTTTTAATACAACACCAAAAGAAGAAAACACTAATTTAATATTTATTCACTGTAACCTGGCACTGTAAATGAAACACCCAAGATGGACGATTAACTACTGAAGGGGGAGTGTATTCCTACGCAAACAGAAGGAGGACACTTACAATATACTACTTTTACACATTCTTACACACTTAAATCCGTGTAAATCGGGTGTTAAAGATCAATTTTACCGTACAAAACAAAACTATTCACAATTTGAAATATTAAATGGCAAATAACGAGGTACTACTTTTCATATAACTCATGCCACATGGCAAATTGTCAACGTCAGATCTTTCATAGAAATCTGTAAAGACGTAAAGGGAAAACACAGGTCACAAGTGTATTTATTGGCAAATTGCTATGCTCATGTCTAATGGACGTTTTAAAATATTTATTTAATTAATTTAAGTCCGAAGAAGCCCAAAGAATAACAAACAGAAAGCGTCCAACGCAAGTTCAAACTTAAACTTTACTTAGCAGGACGAGGATGGCCTTCCGTACTTCTATACTTTATTTTTTAAATAACTGCAATGCTAAAACGTAATAACTTTTGGCTCGTGAACAAAAGGCCAATGGTCCCTGGCCTTGTCTTTTAATTGAACATTACAAATTTGAACGCTCGACATAAAATGAAAAAAATGGAAAATTAATTTTCCTCAAACTTAATTAAGGATTTAAGTTCTACAATACATATCAACTTATAATATAGTACATTTTACATTTAATATTATTAATAATATCGTATGAGAACTTTGTTTATGATTTTATTAATATAATTTGTTGTATGTAAAAGTTTACAAATAGTGATCGTTAAGCACAAGTAAAGTTATTAATAAAATCAGTCTAAAGGTGTACCACATAATCATACAGTAATGTTAAGTTTAATTTTATTTTGTTATGTATACAACGTACATACTTAAAAGATAATCGTGGAAGCATTGGGATTTTGGATAAGGTTCAGTCTAACGACCTGGATCGACATAATAGCAAAGGAAACAATTAGTTTATAGTTATTTCGTTACTAAAAAAAACAAATGTTATTTTTTCTTTACATGGTAAAGTAACAAAATGGTAAATGTACATAATAAATATATGCACAATCGTAAATGATTACAATGAAACGATAAAACAAAACTAAGGATAAAATTTCCTAATTATATACAATAATTGTTACTTCACATAAAAATGACTAAAAAAGGCAAATAAATACTGTTAGCATTATTTCGCATACATCTATTTAATCTATATAATTAAGAGTATAACAAAATTTACAATTTTTATACAAAAACCTTAAAAATTAACTAGGCATAGAGTTTCGCATTATAAAAAAGATCATTCAAAACTAAATGCCTAGACCAAGTGTAAGAAAGTTTTTGTTAAAAAAATGTAATCGTATTTATACGACAATTTACCTAGTGAAGTCTACTATACATTTGCATTTTTTTTTCTTGTAAGCGTAAATACCAAACTTTTGCTTTTTTTTGGTATATGTTAGTCTTTCATACATTTTCTAACTAATTGGTATTATTTATGATTAGGTTTCATTTGTATGTTTCGTAATTAAAAACAGCTATCAGTTCGAAGACTAATAATCAAAATATTACAAGAAGTACCTTTAACAGTTATAATAGCAACATATCTCGGTAAAACATTCTTTTTTTAAGTCAACTACAAACAAAATGAATGACAAAATTGAAAATTAACGATAATAAAATATCTCTAACAATATATTTACGTTTTGTTTTGATGCTTATGGATTTAATATTTACAAGTTTCATTTTTATATCCCAGTTTTTTGACAAAGGACGACACTAACTACTATAATTATACAACTATAAAACAGTAAGGATAAAATTAGTAAAAAGCAAAAAAATGAATTTTAACGTTCTAGTACGTTCTATAAATGTTGATTAACTAAAAAAAATTAGATGACAACCTATTAAAAAATTAATGCTTTCGTCAGAGGTAGGTTGGATAAATATACAAACTTAACTAAAAATAATTAAGGACCACAATATTATACGACTAACTGTGTTATGTCTTTTACAATTACTGTTAAAAACTATATTCTAATGTAAAATGAAATTAATTCTTCTTAAACATACTCCAGTTAGCGATGGTTACTGATTGTTCCATGTTTTTTGATGTGTAATTGATACCCACCCCTGATCATTACTGAAATCAAAATTTCAATGAGTACACACGCACATTTCCCTATTAAAAACTTCCATTAATCAAGCCTTCAAATCAAAATTGAAAAGACCGTTTAAATTTTGACCTAAAATCGTTATGCAATCTTCTAATTTATTAATTCATTGTGCTTTGCTAATAAAGTCCCATTTTTTCAATTATCGACTACAAAACAAATAATAAGCTCAACGAAAGAATCGAATAAATGCAAACCTACGAACCTTTGCGCCAAAATTAAGGCTAATTTAGTGTATGTTAAAGGGAACCCGGAGGAAAACTGGTTGAACTGTTGGAATGAGTAAGACTTAACATAGAACCTGACAAACTTCTATCATCGTCATGATAATTCTCCCGTGTGGCTTCAGCTATTGCTAACACACTAAAAAAAAATGAAAAGTTAGCTTCACATAAGCGTTACTTAAAAACGCCTTACCTAAAGCCCAATCTGGCCGATTCCTCATCAAACTCTTCTAATTCCCTTTCTTGGCGTTCGTGCAAAAGTCGAATTCTTTCAGAACGTTCCTCCAAGAACCTCTGTGTTTCTGAACTCATCTAGAACAGCAATTAAGGCTCTTAAATAAGCGTAATTGTAAAATTGAATAAGATTAGAAAAACTATTAACCGGTACACATTTCAATTAAATGCAATTTAGAATTTAAGAAAGTACCTTTTGCTCTAAAAGTGCTCGTCTAACAGACACGCGCTCTTCTAGTTCCCTTCTTTCTCTATCTCTCTGTGCTTGAGCCTGCATCTTATTCTTACTTTGATAAGCCATCAAAATTTCTAATTCATAATGCAATCTATCCTTCATCTGTTGAGCTTCAATCTAAAAAGTCGTCGGCTTAGAAAAGTAACAGCAAAACAATAGTTTTTTACCTCTTGACTTTCGTCTAAGCGTATGCATTGCTTTTGGAGCATCTCGGCAATGCTCTGTTCGTACTGATCGCCCAAAAGGGCCAACTTACGACGTTGTTCCTCCTTTAACTTCTTAATCACCGCCTTTTGGTCTTCCTTCGGTGTATTTTGAAGGATCTGTGCCTTTAATGCTTTGTATTGCTTCGTCTGCACTTTGCAGGTCTCTCGGAATTGTTTTCGCACCATCATCTCCTTTTGCTATAAAATTAATTAAATGTAAGTATTAAAACGAAAAAAATCTTATCAATTACCTTAAGCGATTTTGGTTGCTGTTTTATTTCTAATGCATGTTTCTTTCTCAGTTCGCGTTCCGATCTATGCATGTATTCTTCTTGGTTTGTTAATTCAGTACTGTGTTGCCTTTGAACCTTAAAAGAATTAAAATTATAAAACTGCTTACGATTAATTGTTTAATACGATTACTTGTTCTTCTCTTAAAGCGTGAACGGCTTTTTGTTGCCGATACTCTAATTCTTGGGTTTTGTCGTGGTGCCGTAAAAGCATTGCGTGGGCCTGTTCTAACTGATGCTGACGCTTGTTTAATTCCTAAAATTAATTATAAATTAATAGATGTTTTGTTTTATGTTGAAAAAATAAATACCTCTCTTAATAACTCCTGTTCTAAGGTATGAAAGCTCAGTAATTTTTTTCGCCTAAACTTCCTGACCTCAATTTCTAAATATTCCTTTTGCGACCGTAATAATCGTTGTTCTTCTTGTGCTTCTACTAATTTTAAGTTATCCTTTTGTGTCCTGAAGGATAGAAATGTGTCGTGTTAACAAACAGTTTAGAACGAATTAATAAATAAAAACTTAAAATTGTTAATGGTAATGGTAATGAGCGCGACAAGTTTGATAAAAGAATCTTTTACGCACTGTAACGTCGCGTCCCGTTGCCTTTTAGGAGTGGAATCATCCTGCGACAGCTCCCGTTTCCATCTCTCTTTATTAGCTTTGTATTCCTTCTTCTTGTTGACATCGAAAGCCTTTCGGTCTAACTCCTGCCGACCAGAGATGTCCTTTACCAATTTTTTCTCGCCCACCTGGTTCTGCTTGAGCTTTCTTTCCAACTCTTGCTGATGCTTCACCTATAATATTGCAGATGAATCGTTTGTAAAAAGAAAAACCAAACTAAAATTCCACAATGGTCACCTGTAATTTTTCTAAGTCGCGACTGAATGTTTGCAGCAGCAATTCGTATTCTTTGTCCAGCTGATTTTTGTGACTCTCCATTTCCATTTTGCATTTCTCTTCGAGCTTCATCAAAGCGCTCTGGTGCTCCCGGCGCATTCTTTTATAACCCGACATTTGTTCGTGCATTTCTTCCTAAAATGAAAATACTTAATCATAAAATAACAATAAATGATTCGGCCGTGTTATCAAAAATAGACTTTAAATATCATTGGGAATTTTTAATTAATCAAAAATAGAAATTAGTTGAAAGATCATTCAAGAGCTGGGGACTAATTGCAGCGCTCCCCGAAAAATAATTACGGTGTATCGTGGAGAAGAAAATCGACTTACTTGCATGTGTTCTTTTTGTTGTTTAGTAACAATACTTGTGGTTCGAATAGTGGCAAAATTGTTAGTGCCATGATCGGCTACGATTGCTGCTGCCGCATGATTGACACTGGCACGATGTCTTCGAGAAGCACCATCTGCATCACCACCTACAAGAACGATTATGATTATTTGAATCTTTACTTTTAATAAAATTTGTTTTACCTGCTGGTAAACTATTTGTACTGCTGGATTGGCTGCTAGCGGAGACTCCAACAGAATGTATACTGTGTTCGGAAGTCACCGAATTACTTTTGGAACTATCACCACCTGTGTGCTCGTCCTGGGTATCGTCCACGTCTTCTAAAAGTTTTAATTTATCACTTTGTATACAAAGAAAAAATAATAACTCGCCGATTAAAAATTAAATATCGCTTATTTACATTTCCAAAGGTTGGCTGCTTATTTCTAATTGTAAATATTTGTCTAAAAATCTTACCGATAGTGCTTTCAGTTTCGCAGCTTTCGACCATAAGTATTTTCTTCATTTTTCTATAATTTAGATTATCTAAATCCCTTACAGCCGCTTTAGTGCGTTGTATAAGATCGATTAAAACATTGGTCGACATTGGTCTCGCCACGAAAGGATGACTTAAGAGCTTCGAAGACGTCGGCCGATCAGAAGGTGATTTCTAAAAAAACGATTCATTACAATTTCACGACCTAATGGAATCCTTAAAAATTTCAGCACCTGCAAACACGCCTTCACAAAATACTTAAAACAATCAGTCCATTCCGAAGACTGAAGTGTTGGCGAATCGTTTTGGGCAATGTGATATAAAGCAGACATGGCATTCATGTTGAAATACGGAGGTTTTCTCTCTGCTAATTCAATACATGTAATACCTACAAAATAATAAAGTTAGAATTTAATTCGTTATTCGACCAAGTTAAAGCGGTCCAATTTCTACGACAGTACCACTGATTTTTCTAAAGCTTCAGTGAATCAAAATACTAAATTAAAACGAAAAAACGCAACTTAAGGCTCTTATCAAATAACTTAATTAAACATTTTTCTTTTTAAACACGTTAAATAATATAGTGCTTAAAATTGTTTAAATTTAAAACACAGGTCTCTTAAAAATGCAGTTGTGCACTGCCATCTCGTAATCAGTAGCCGTTGTACAACAATCTTTAATAAATCAAACTTTGAATTTAATAAGAAAAAAAGCAACTAATTATATATAATTATTAACATTATTTCAAGGCACCAAAACTTAAATTATAAAATTCTATTACACTAAGCAAGCCCAGTTGTTAACAGTTTTGTTTAATTCAATTACCTAAAGACCAAACGTCTACTTTTCCATCATATTGCCCTTCGTCCATAGCTAGAATAACTTCTGGTGCCATCCAATAAGGAGTACCCACAAAAGAATTGGCTGGACATTTAATTGAAGCACTTCCAAAATCCGCTAATTTAACCGTACCATTTTCAGTCAGCAAAATATTGCCGGCTTTTATATCTCTAAAATTAAACAATTAATTTAAATTCCTTGCGTTACAGAAATATATAAAAACCTATGTATACGTCCCAAGCTGTGCAAATAACTCAGTCCGCTTAAAACTCCATCACAAATGGCGGCTATTTCTTCTTCTTTTAAAGCACTTTTGTGTACCTCAATGATGTCGGAAGCCGACCCCAAGCAATACTCCATTACGAGCCATGCCGTATGATCTCTTAAGTAACAACCCTTGTGTTCTATCGTGTTTGGATGGTTCAATTGTCGAAGAAATCTATTTGGAAGAGTATCGTTTAGAAGTAGCTCGATTAATATGCGATTTTGTTACCTGATTTCCTTTAAAATGTCCTGCCATTTTTCGAGGCTCTGCTTGCCCAGATACGACATCTTTTTGATGGCAACGACTTCCTGCGTGAGGAGGCACCGGGCGTAATAAACAGCACCAAACGATCCATGTCCGATTTCGCGAAGATCTTCAAAAATTTTTTCCGGATCATGTTTGTAGAATAACTCCGCTATTTCAGGATCTTTAAGGCTACCTGGCCTAGGCACAGGAGCCATACTCTTGTCTTCCACTGCTATTTTTTCATTTCAATTTCATTTAATCTGCAATCATACGTTTTATTTAATATAAGCCAGTAAATCAAGAAGCGTAGATTGCTTCAATACTTTGAAAATTTGTTAGAAATAAAGGGTCTTAAAGTCCTAAGTTTTAATTCGGTGTAATTTGAAAAAAACATTACTGTTACTTTATAACTTCAGCTTTCAAAATAGTATCAAACTAAATCTGAGATAGAGATGATAATTCTAATGGTTATAAAGATAAGACAGGTGTGATAACTCATTATATAAGTTTTTGAGTTTTCCTTCCGTTCAACCTTACAATATTTCAATTGGTTCTCCATAACTCTACTACATAAAGTATTCGACTTAATAAATTGTCTTTAATACTTCAGCACTTTAATTTGATGCAGCTTGTTTATATAAGTAATAACTTTTAAGCACATATCGTTAAAATCGTTATGTTGGTTTTAATAAAATACAATTTAAGTGTTAGAAACGTAATGTTAATGTAAGCATGGCAATACCACGTTTCATCCAAATTAGAATCTTACGATATCGGTATTTAATCAATATTTGAGAAAATTAATCACATTCCAATAAAGAATGCTAACATTGTTAAATTTCGTTAAGTGAAATTAGTAAAATATTAATAACGAGCGTTTGTATATAATATTTGCAACCATAATTGATTTGGTCAGTAATTACCTAATTGTATTTTAATGTTCGATTAATGATATAAACAATAAATTATTCAATATTATAATTTCTCACAATTATTTCAATCATGAGACCCTCCCCAAAAATGTTGAAGAAGTTTTTCGGGCTTGCGTAAAAAAATAAAGGTTTTATCGTAATTCCATTTGCTTGTTAATTCGATTAGAAGTGCAACGAGTGCTAAATACCTAAATATTTTAAGGCAAAGAAGAAAATCGTTGTTAAAAACTTACAAAAATATTGGGTTGACGACTCAAAATGGCGATAACACTGACTTCCAATTTACGCTAAACTTTATTTATATTTGATGCCTCTCACATACTTGCTGCCTGTGCTTTTTATTAAACGGATTCAGTTTCTATTCCTGATATCAATACATTTCGAAAACTAAGCTATAAAAAGTATAAAACACAACGAAAACACTATTATGAATCACTATAAGGTTAAAGCTGTCATTAGCCAGCCTAGCAGAAAACCTCTGAACTAAAGTTTAGTCAATTTCTTTACCGCCAAATTCAAATTTTAATCATTTTCAAAATTTAAATTAATTTTTTAAAATTTCAGAAAAGTTACATATGTAATAATTAGTACATTTAAACTGAAGGTTAACATTTGATTACTACTAACATATTAATATATTATTTTTATTTAATAATTAATTAAATGCTAATAACATACTCGAGACAGCTTATTACAAATTATAAATCAGGTAACATTTGTAATTTTACCTTCTTAGTAGTTCTTTCGCTTGGCTTTATAAGCATATGTTTCCCAAATATTGTAAACTTTATATTATCTAATTCGAGACAAAAAACAGAAGGCTTCTTTAGAAGACCTAAAAAGTAACTCTAATTAATTTATGAAACGCAAATAAATCGATTACTTACACTTATATTCAGATTTAGGGGTAACTATGTTAAAAGTACATTTCGTTTCTAAGACCACAGTTCCTGAAATACCCACAACGCTAGGTGCTGTTGATCGTATAACAGTTATTTCCGATCCCGCAAATTCAGATTTGGTTAAAGTAGAATTAAAACTAATCCAAGCTGCATCCTGTGGACTAGGAATACTTTTCACTATATTAAGATTATTTCTCATGTATTGCTTCCACAAGTCTCGCATCGGTTGTAAATCCTCGTACTTCCAGTTTTGTTTTGGTAATTTTAATAAGTTTAATTTTCTCCTTTGGTTACGTGTTAAATACTGCTTTTTCTTAGCTGTTTTCTTTGATTTCTTACTCTTTGAAAATCGGTTGTCCAAAACAAAGTGCCATTTCGAGCTCTCCTCCACTCCTTGTTTTTCCGATGCAGGCAGATCATGTTTTAATACTGCTTTTATGTACTCTTGTGGTTTAGAAGTGGATGGATCGAATTGTGGATGCTTGGTCCCTATAAATGACTTGTGAAAGCTTAAACGGTTAACAAAAATAAACTTTCGTATTACCTTTTATTTGCTCAAAGTCCATATTTGTAAATTAATAAAGTATTTGTTTTACATATTTAAATTGTCGATACTTAAAAGGTTTTCGATTTGTTATTAACAATTTCAATATTAGTTGTTTAACATGACATTAACCTTTAATTGTTGGAAAATAACATGCCATAATTTACAAGAGCGAAAAAGAGATGCAAAGTCAAAATGGAAAAACCCTAGAACCAATTCTACCAACAAATTAGCAGTATTTATGAGACATTGCTGACTTTTAATGACTAATGTGCATTATTAAACATAAAGTGGTAAGTTCTACTCTTATTAAAATCAAAGTGTAGTTTTTGTGTGTTGTAAATAATAATTTAAAGCAATGTCTGGCCATAAATACGTAAATTCAGATAAATTGTTCGCTGACGATGACGTCGACGACGACACATTTCTGCGAAATTCCAGACACAACTACAATTCGCAACCCACTTTCGAAGAACAGAGACAAGCATTTCTAGAACGTAAATTGGAAATTGAAAATCGAACATTGCAGAGCACAGAGAGAAGCATAGGTCTGTTACGAGATTCAGAGCAAGTCGGTATAGCCACAGCCGAAGAGCTCTCCAGACAAAGAGAACAACTGGAAAGGACTGATAAGAGATTAGACGAAATCAATCAGACGTTAAGGTTTTCACAAAAACACATCAACGGCATTAAATCTGTGTTTAGCAGCCTTAAAAATTATATCTCGGGGAGGAACGACTCTGCAAGTCCTAGTATTAGCTCAAATTCCAGTATTCAAGTGAGAGTAATATAATGCAATTAACTTAAACATGTTAACATGACATTTATTTTAGCAATCGAATAATTCTATTTTTCAAGAAAAGATTCCTGAGTACGATCGTTACGAAAATCATCCGACTACAAGGATACGAAATTCTGATATGAACGAACAAATTGTAGCGTCAGGAAGTAAAGGCTTTACTGCAAGATTAGATGCAAACTTGCAAGAAATGCATAGCTCCATTTCGAAGCTAAAAGGATTAGCGACCGACTTGTCTTTCGAAATAGATACTCAAAATGATCTTATAGAAACAATTACTGATAAAACTGAATTGGCCGATATTACGATAGGGAAACAAACCAAAGAAATGGATAGATTATTAAAAAAGTAATTTATAAACTAATTTTGTGTGGCGAAGAATTAGAAGACAGATAATTTTAAATTAATTCCTTATATATGTATATTTTCTATTTTTTTATGAACCAAATAGTTTTAATTATATTTATTTGCGTTTTCTAAGTTGTTAATTATTGAAATTTGTTAAAGTACTTTGAGATTATTCTGTTTAATTTATTATTCCTATTAAGTCTTCTAAGTTAGATTTGAATGAATTACTTTTACCGATTAAAATTTAATCAAATCCATTGATATGTTAAAAATGAATTGTCGAATTGAATGTAAATCTGTGAATGTAGTCTGTATACATATGAATTATTGTTTATAAAACTTTTATTGCTTTGTTTTTTATAACAAATATTTCAAAGATGATTAAAGTACTAGAATAAGTCAGAAGTTATCGAAAGCCATTATTACTATTTTTAACAAACAAATACGTATTTTTATAATGTATAATTACATCTTAAACTTATATCAAAATGTACTTCATACTTTTGAATGATTACTTTTTATAATTACTTATTATGATAAGAACAACATACAACAATTTGAGTTCTTTAGCATTAAAGATGTAATAAGAAACAACACACCATTGTTAGTCAAGTTAATAGAAAATTAGAAACAAATAAATAAAATAGAATTAAGTTTAAATCGAACAGGATTTAAGGATAATGATTGTTCTCATACTGCGGTTCTTGGGTGGCAGCAGCTGCCAACTCCAAAGCCTTTTGTTCTGCACCAATTCGAGCATGTTCTTCGGCAATTTGTTGATAGAGATTGTAATGCTTCAATTTCGCATTATGTACAGAAACTGAATCTAAAGGCACGGCCACGACGTGGGGTGCTGCTTGATGAGAATTTGCTATAGCTGCGTACTGCTGGTAATGTCTTTCTTTGGCTGCTGCGACTATCGGGGAATCTGCTGGCAAGGCTGGTGGAAGCTGATTCAATATGGGATGGAAGCCCTGATGGTCAGCTGTGTAATCGACCTTTCTGATTTGGAAACGGGGATCCACGTATGAATAAGAACCTGCAAAACAAGTACATGTTATTTACAATGTGGCCGTATTTCGTGTCCGATTTTAAACTGAATTAGGTGGCCCTTTATGTACGAATTTAACGTCACCCGACTTATTTTTAATTTTAATGAACCGAAAGGAAACTTGTAATTTTAACTGATTTAAATTACTTTCAAGTACGCATTTAAAATTAAGAAAGCTTTTCCTACTTAAGTAAATTTCCGATTTTTTTGCCTAATTGCTTGGAACGCTGGGCCGGCCTTCGCGAGCAGATGAATTTTTTAATTTAATAACGAGCAATTAAATTTCGCGAAATCCCAGCTGATTTAAATTTTTAATTCGGTGTGTCGTTGGTATAAACAATGTATCTTATTAAAGTCCAATAACAAGATTCACGAAGTAAATTATATAACAACTCTATTATCTACTTTGCAAGTGATGCTACATCCTTTAAGCATCAGTCATGGAAGTTAATTACATTATTCTTGTACCTATTCAAAAGACTGTATTTGAATATAAGCAACTATGTAGAGTTTCGTGCATTACGTAAAGAAACGCGCAAATATAACTTACAAACACATCAGTTATAGTTTGAATTTATTTCCCGAAGAAATTTCCTCGAAGGTGCGTGTGTGTGTGTGTGTGTGTGCAAAAATGTGTTCAATCACGAAGTGACCCACGAGGATGGTATCACCAATCGAACTCATTGGTCATCGCATCGAAGACCCTAGTGAAATGAAGAAGGAACTTAAAAACATGAACTTGAAAGAGAAAATCAGTTACTTAAAGGAAATCATTACAATAGAGCCAGTACTTTGTGGATATTTAGTTGCTGTGGTCCTCTGCGACCCGGCTTTAAACAATTTACAACTCGAAATGGCCTGCAGGGGCAACGCTCAATTCAACAACACTATATGCAGTTCTGTTATAGCCGGAACACATGCCAAATACAATTTCACAGCCCAAAACAGTATCGTCCAGCAATACATAAGCGACATGTTGTCCTGGTGCATCCCCATCCAAAGCGTCGTGCCCGTCATCCTTTTGCTCTTCTTCGGCACCTACAGCGACCGCCACAAGATCAGGAAGCCCTTCATCCTTGTGCCAGTCTTTGGCGAATTAGTTGCGATAGTTTGTTGTATTATTTGTACGTTATTCATAGACACGTGGCCGGTGGCCGCTGTAGGGTTCGCGCAGTTTATCGTGTCTTCTTTCTTTGGGGGGCCTTCGATGATTACGATGGCCGCTTTCGCCTATATTGCCGATGTAAGTACACCAGAAATGCGTACCCTTCGAATAGCAGTAATACAATCGATACTCAGTATTTGTATTCCAATTGCATTGACGTTCAGCGGATTGCTATGTGATAGGATCGGATATGTACCATCTTTGGTTGTTGGGATTGTTTTGCACGCTTCGGCCTTCATGTATGGGATGTTCGTAGTCAAAGAGCCCAAAAAACCTATGCTCGAAACCGACATCAAGAATTTACTCATCGACATGGTTAATCCTCAGCATGCCATAGAAACGTTAAAGTTACTCACGAGGGGCAAAAAAGTTCAACACGCCAATATTGTCTTCACTTTGGTCATCGTCTACATATCAGCAACTGTTGTAGGAGGTAACAATTATTTGAAGGATCGAAGTTTGAAAGGGTTTAAGTGCCAGGGATTTTGAAAAATAATTAATGGAAGGTCAATAGAAAAATAGTTGTAACTTTTTTATTAATTGAGATAGAAAAATTTTGAAAACACTTTTTTAAGGCACTTATTTGCGTAGTAGGCAACTAACTTTGTTAAATTAAATAAGGGTGTACTTTGATTTTTTTACTTGGTGATAGCTTATTTTTTTTCTGATTTCAATCGTATATAATAGTCTACAAAAATTTTGAAAAACAATTTTTGATAATAGGATGTACAATTTTTATTAAACTTTTTTGTTAATTGGATTTTAAAATCAATTTCTTATAGAACAATTTTATTGTAAAATTAATTGCTTTTTAACATCTCATAAAATTATCGGGGGTCGACCGTAGTACGAAGAATTATATATATTTTACTTTCTAAACAGCCTATTTGATTAATTTAATTTTTTTATAAATTTCATTAATTTTTAAAACTTTCTAAAATTATTGGGGGTCTACTGTAGTACGCAAAATTATATATATTTTACCTTCCGAAGACCCCATTTAATTAATTAATTTTTTTTTATAAAATTATTTAATTTTTAACATCTCAAAATTATCGGGGGTCTACTGTAGTACGCAAAATTACATATATTTTATCTTCTGAAACCGCTATTTAATTAATATATATTTTTTGGTAAAATTTATTAATTTTTAATTTTTTATAAAATTATCGGGGGTCTACTGTAGTACGCAGAAATAAATATTTTTTATTTTCTGAAAACCCTATTTAATTAATTTAATTTTTTTGTAAAATCTATAAGTTTTTGACATCTCATAATATTAGCGGGGGTCTACTGTAGTATGTAGAATTAGTTATATTTTACTTTCTAAAGACGCTATTTAATTAATTTAATTTTTTTTGTAAAATTTATGAGTTTTTGTCATCTCATAATATTATCGGGGGTCTACTGTAGTACCTAAAATTGGTTATATTTTACTTTCTAAAGGCGTTGTTTAATTATATTAAACATTTATGTAAAATTCATAAATTTTTTACATTTTATAAAATTATCGGGGGTCTACTGTAGTATGTAGAATTGGTTATATTTTATTTTTTGAAGACGCTATTTAATTATTTTAACTTTTTTGTGAAATTTATAAGTTTTTGACATCTCATAATATTATCGGGGGTCTACTGTAGTACGTAGAATTGGTTATATTTTACTTTCTGAAGGCGTTGTTTAATTATATTAAACATTTATGTAAAATTCATTAATACTTTACATTGTATAAAATTATCGGGGGTCTACTGTAGTACGTAGAATTGGTTATATTTTACTTTCTGATGACGCTATTTAATTAATTTAACTTTTTTGTAAAATTTATAAGTTTTTGATATCTCATAATATTATCGGGGGTCTACTGTAGTACGTAGAATTGGTTATATTTTACTTTCTGAAGGCGTTGTTTAATTATATTAAACATTTATGTAAAATTCATTAATATTTTACATTTTATAAAATTATCGGGGGTCTACTGTAGTACGTAGAATTGGTTATATTTTACTTTCTGAAGACGCTATTTAATTAATTTAACTTTTTTGTAAAATTTATAAGTTTTTGATATCTCATAATATTATCGGGGGTCTACTGTAGTACGTAGAATTGGTTATATTTTACTTTCTGATGACGCTATTTAATTAATTTAACTTTTTTGTAAAATTTATAAGTTTTTGATATCTCATATTATCGGGGGTCTACTGTAGTACGTAGAATTGGTTATATTTTACTTTCTGAAGGCGTTGTTTAATTATATTAAACATTTATGTAAAATTCATTAAAATTTTACATTTTATAAAATTATCGGGGGTCTACTGTAGTACGTAGAATTGGTTATATTTTACTTTCTGATGACGCTATTTAATTAATTTAACTTTTTTGTAAAATTTATAAGTTTTGGATATCTCATAATATTATCGGGGGTCTACTGTAGTACGTAGAATTGGTTATATTTTACTTTCTGAAGGCGTTGTTTAATTATATTAAACATTTATGTAAAATTTATTAATATTTAACATTTTATAAAATTATCGGGGGTCTACTGTAGTACGTAGAATTGGTTATATTTTACTTTCTGAAGACGCTATTTAATTAATTTAACTTTTTTTGTAAAATCTATAAGTTTTTGACATCTCATAATATTATCGGGGGTCTACTGTAGTACGTAGAATTGGTTATATTTTACTTTCTGAAGGCGTTGTTTAATTATATTAAACATTTATGTAAAATTTATTAATATTTAACATTTTATAAAATTATCGGGGGTCTACTGTAGTACGTAGAATTGGTTATATTTTACTTTCTGAAGACGCTATTTAATTAATTCAACTTTTTTTGTAAAATCTATAGGTTTTTGACATCTCATAATATTATCGGGGGTCTACTGTAGTACGTAGAATAAGATATATTTCACTTCCTAAAAACGCCATTTAAATATAAATATTATTTTAAAATAATTTTATTAGTTTTTAACACTTAATTAAAGAATAGGGGGTCTACTGTAATGTACTGTAATAACTTGCAAAACAATTCTTATTGCTGGTTAAAGAATATTGCTTAAGTTAAAAAAAAAATTTTTTGTTTAAAAAAACAAAAACGTGTAGTTGCGTTCTAGTTATGAAATAGTCTTCCACGGTGAACTAATATTATCCTGGCCGGGATAGTATTAATTCACTTGTATGAAGCAACCCTATCATAGCTGATCAGATGTACACATTGGCATGTCCGTCAGGGAGGAATACGCACTCAAACACTGACGGGCTAGCAGCATTCCTGCTGCCTCAATGATAACACCTTCTCAGGTATTATAAGTAGAACGCAACTACTTAAATATTACAAGGTTGAAAATTGTATATATACGAACAAAAATTCCTACATACTATATGACTTACGAGCTATGGTTAATTTTTAATTAACACAAAACAAAACAATATAAACGAAAGTTACTCTACAGTTAAGTTATAAAAAATACATTTGATTTTTCTGTGTAAAGAAAATTGATCTAAGTATAGATAATGCAATTTTAAATTGCTTTTATTAACATATTTACGTAAATTCTTATAAACAGACCGGTGAACAGCCCACACAATATGTCAAAGTGACATATTGTGGTTAGTTGCAATGAAACGTAATATTGCCTGTTTGTTAAAAATTAAAATACAATAACCATTTTAATAATGTTTGAGCATTATTAAAATATGTACGTAATTAATTGAGAATATGGTAAAGTGTACATAAATTTAAATTAATGTTTTTAGGTTATACCGATGAGTATCGTAAAATAACAGAAATAGGATGTGATGAAAACAAAGGGTGCAATATGAGCATATTTTCTATTTCGGCAAATTCCGATCACTAATTCTTGAGATCTACAATATTTATCTGTGAAAACCACAAATTTAGAATCTTAGCACTTAAACCCTTTCCATTCGTATTATCATTTAACCAAAAGTGGTGCTTTAATAGAGACCTATGTTTACAGATGTATTACAATGGGTTGTGAATGTTTGCCTCAAGTTTTACAATTTAATAAAAAATGAATATACACGTGTGGGTATAAATATATTAAATAAGTTTGTTTTAGGTGAAGATTACGTATTTTTTTATTTTACTCAACATGCTTATGGATGGAACTATACCCATTACACCTTTTTTCTCGCCACATCGACTGTGATAACCTCCATAGGTTTGCTTTGCTTATTAGAATTGAGTTTATTTTCTTTTAATGCTTTGTGTTTTAGGATTAGCTGTCGGAGTTTTCGTTCTAACCAAAATGTTTCTATTAAACGATATTCTAATGATTACGATATCATACATCGATAAGATTATTACTAATATTATCTACATTACAATAAGGAATCCTACTGGGTTATACATAGGTAAAAAGACTAGTTAATTTTACCACCAATTCTCTTCAACAGATATGAATTTCAAAAGGATTTAGTATAAATAACATAATAGGAGACCAAGAAGATTAACCTATAAATCAGATCTCACCATTCCATTTGGTGGGAAACTCAAAAACAAGCTAAAAAGCAGCCCAGGGGCTGCTTTACGACGAGTTGCTTTAAAAACTAAAACATTAGGAAGCTTCGTAATCCTCATGCATTAAAAAACCTTTATTTAATTAATCGCCTATAATTTAATAACAAAAAGGGTTATTCAGGCACTTTTTCCATTGAATTTAACGCTTCGTTAGTCACCCGGTCTACAATCGTTGACCACCTCCATTGACTTAACATGGTACGATATTTCAGGTGACTAACGAAGGGTTAATTATTTTAGGAGTTTTAAATATTTTCCTATAGTTTCAAAGGAATAAAGTAACGAAACAGTGTAAAGTACCTAATAAGTTGCGACAACTTTTGTAAAACGAACAGATTAATTGAACTTTTTCATTTGTAGGTGCTATAGCTGGCGTTTTGCAAGATGTGGGAGGTGCAGGTATTCGTTCGCTTTCAACAAAATACGTTTCGGAAGAAGACAACGGAAAAACTCAGTCTTTAATTACCATCATCGAAGCTGTGGCTTATGCAATAGCCGCCCAAATTTATCATCAAGGGATATATACTTACACCCGAGACACCTACATCCAAGCTTTCTTTTATGTCGGTATCGTTTTGTATGCAATTGGAGTTTCAGTATTATTGTAAGTGGTTCGATTAATAATTTCAATTCCAATGTAAAATGACATTTTTCAGATGGAAATACTTAAAAGAAAAAAACGAAGTAGCTTCGACCGAAGCCACAAATCAAAATAAGTTAACCGAGGTCTGCGTTCCTTGATTTTCATAAAAATTAAGTGTTTATAATGTGAAGGGTGAATTTAAACAACAATACTGATTTGATTTGATTCAAAGACGGTGTGGTAAAGTAACTAATGACTTGTTCAATTGAATGTAAGCGTTATATTTTGTTTTTTGATTTGAAGATCCAAAATGATTTTTTTTTCTAATAATATCCAATAATGTTTTGCTGTATTTTATATAAAAACGTGCAGATTCGAAGCGTTAGATGGTCGTTGTTTTTTTTTAAATTCTTTTCTGCGAGTTATGTTTTAGATTTACCTTTAACGACTCCGGAACCATCGCTTATTTCTGAGTGGGTTCGATCGATGTGTCCAGGAAAACGCCCGGCTGCATATCCAAAAGCGTAAGGTCTTGGGGGGCCCAAAGGCTCGGGGGTTGTGGTCGATAAGAAGTGAGACACTTCACACCAAACTAAGGGCAAAAGCCCCATTAACAGCAACTAAAAGGAAAATCTTTGTGTAAGTTTTGATTTATTTCTTAATTTTATTAACTCTTCACTGTTTTAGAAGATACTTGTGGAAATTTAATCGTAAGTTCTTAATTTGAGTTTAAGTGGTTTAAAAACCTTTTTCTAATAACAAAACACATAAATTCTGTAACGTATACGAGTTATTCCCATTTATTTTATTTAAATTTAATTATAAACACGTTTTAAACAATATCTGACCTTACACATTTTAAAAACATCGCACTTTTTTGAATTAGTATTTACTCGATTTGATAAACACGATTTTATCAAATTATCAGAATCAGAAAGTTGTTCATACATTCGTTTCCTTAATAAACGTTTCCATAGAATAATTTGTACGAAAAAATAATGGAGCACAATTATACACTCTTTCTAATTGTATTTGTTTGTCGAAACTTTCATTAATTTAAATGTAATTTTTATTAAATAATTATTCTTACTTTTGATTGTAGGTTTTATTAAAACTAATGGAAGAAGTCAAAAAAGAACGCACACGATCGAACGATTAAAGTAAAAAAATACTGATCATCGTGGTTTCAAGGAGAACTCTTATTGCCGAATGATTATTAATTAATTTATTTATAAAAACCTTTTTCTACAATGGTCTCCAACCTATCCAAAGTGATATTTCGTTTTAAAGCAAAATCCGGGAGCAAATGGAGGAATAAACGAATTTCTCACCGAGGAACTATAAAAATACATATTTTTTTGGAGTATGCAATTCGAGAATGACCTTTTAAATTACAATTCGTTTAAAGAAAAGTAAAATCGAAAAGGTAAAAGGTAAAAGACTCGGAATTGGGTACAGGTTGTTTTTTTAAGTGTATTTAACACAACTCTTACCTGTTTCATGTTTTTTTTTCTTTTGTAGTTCACAAAACACTGACTTTAATTGGTATTATGAATGCGGCGATAGCAACTGCAGGAGATATACTGGCGAATCGAAGAGAAAGTTTAAAAGAAAAGGCAATGCTGTCTGGGGTACCACGCCACACACAACTGCGAACCTTACCAGAATTTCTGATGAAATTAAAATGTAAATATGTTTATAAGTATTCGAAGAACAGCGTATTTCTATTGATGATTTAACGATAATTATTCAAGTTCATTGCGAGGCGTTGCATAACAGATTACGAAATTAGTAATGCAAAAGATTTGATCGACTGCAGATCTCTCAAAATACAAGAAAAAGTGTGTTAGAATTAGATGTTGCTTACTTATTACTGTTATTTTATTTTAATTAATTTAAGTGATTAGATTTAAGTATTTTTTTCTTTTGGAAAGAAATTCTGTGCGCATTTTGTATGAAAACTCGGACCAAAATTGCGACAAACGCCAAAAAAGGAATGTAGTATTTAAAAATTGCGTTATTTTAAATTATTTTTAATCATAATTTTTATTGTAAAGTTTTCTATCACAAAAGTTGGTATATTTATGCGTGGGCACTGAATTGGATTGTTTTTTTTTTCAAACACAGTATTTACACTTTATACCAATTAACATTTAGATGCCTAATTATTAAATTAATTTAAAATTTCGATTTAGTCGATGTCGAGTTTTTTAAATGATCCTTCGACACCAAAGATATCGCTAGCGTTTTTCGGTTTTCCAATTCTTTTCGACTCGTCGGCTATTTGCTTCTCTTCCTTTTTAAAATATTCTGCGTTTTCGGTTATAGTCTTATTTCTGGCTTCTAAAAACAATCATTAGATAAAAATTGAGCTTTCGAAGCCCAAATATCCGTTAATTTATTTCACAAAGATTTAAATTGATGAATACTTCGTTCAAGAATTAATTTTTTATTTTTAAGGCTCAAATTTACAAGACTTACCGTGTAACTGCGATAAATCGCCAGCCGTGCCCCCCAAATGATTTGGAAGAGAATCTTTCGGAACACTTTTGTATAATTTGTCCAACGAGTCCGTATGCAAATGGAGCTGAAAGTATTATGCAAATTAGGAAGTAATTATTTTCATTAGGCAATTAGATTTAAGAATAGCAAAAACTTACCATATCTATAAGTTCTTTTTTCATAAACGGTTTCATAATTGCCAGTACTTTATCCATAAAAGATACGATATTAATGAAATGCAATCCTTTCAATCGGACGGGCATCGCTTCCTAAAACGTTATCGCCTATGTTTTAATTATATTTAATTTTTAATAATAAGTCATTAATAGGAGACTTGGCTTTGAATACTTAGTCATTCTTCGGTCAATTAAAATATACATAATTTATATAATTATAAAAAATTTCTAGCTGGAATTGTTTAAAAAAAATTTGCGTTTCGATACAAGTTTTTAATTAGTTAATTAACTCATTTATAATTTTGCGTAAATCAGTGCTTCTCAAACGTTCTTCTTTTGAATTTATATTATATAACACAAGTGGTAATTAACGAATTAAAGTTACTAGCTAAAATCTATCGTAGATAACGTAAAGATCTTAAGATCGAGAACCGCTGATGTGCAAATTGTTTATTAAGTTGTTGTTTTTTTTTGTAAATGTTATTAGTAAAATTATCAATGATAGTGAGTCATACGTACTTGTAAATAGTACAAAAATCTTTTCATGGTCGAAATGGTAATTTTCGTGAGGTGTCCAAAAACAATCATTTCCATGTCGATGATCATGATTAATCCCTCCGCTGTACCTTCTTGCATCATCCAAAGCATCAGGCTCATGTCAAAAATTTTTAGTTGTTCAGCATAATTATATTTATTTGTATCAGAATCAACTAGTTTGCAATAAATTACTCTGTACTTTTCGGGAGTTAGCTTTGGTAATGGAACGTAGGCCCTTAAAAGTTAATTTAATAGAAATCTCTGATAAAATGTTATTAAATTGTTTTTAATATGTAAGATACTTATCATGTGATCATTTAATTAGTGTTAAAAGGTCTATTTTTTAAATAAGTTAAGATTTAATATTTAAGAACAGTAACTAGTGCAGAAGAACCTTTTTAACACATAAATGCCATTTTTTGTTAAATAAAAAAAAATGGTACTCACACAATTTTGGCATCATTTTGAAATTTTGATGTTGTTGGATCTCTGTTTGCAAACAACTCGGGGCACATAGTTTTAACTGTAAAAAATGTGTCGGTGGTGGTTTTTGCCAATTCTTGACTGTAGTAACAGCTTTGAAGAAATAGTATTAGTTGTAATTCTGAAATATAATTAGATTTTAAGTGCTTTTGTACAGTTTAACTTTTAAAATTGGACTTTTATAAGAAGAATAGTGATTTTCAAAAATTGCAGTTAAAATTAATTTAGAATGAAATGCCCTAAAATGAATTTTCGATAAATCAATTTGTTTTGTTATACAAGTCCATTTTAATGTATTTATTTGATATTTGACGTTTAATGTTTAGTATAATGACAAAATTACTATTTTTTAGTCTTAACTGTTCCAAAAATAGCTTATTTTTGAAATCATAAAGAGTGGATAATTAAAATTTAGAAGCTTCTTAGTTTAATAAGCATTAATTAGTATATTTTACAAAATTTCCAATCGTTTGTTTTAAAAATCTTTTAATTGTTGTTAAGATTACTTCGAACTTTGGAACGTTACTATAATTTTTTATTTCTAAGATTTTGACTTATTGTTATAAAAAATGAAAATCCAATGTAAAGAAACATACCACTAATCGGAGGTAAATGGGGTTGCTTTTCGGCCCATTCTTGCAGACTTTTAATGTCTTCCTTCCTAAGTTTCTTATCTTTTTCGTATTCATGTTGCACATCCGCCAATTTAATCGACATAATTCGATCGCAAAACGCACTTAAATGGATAATTTGCAAGCGAAACGGTTCGAGCAGCTTTGTTCTAAAACTGTTCGTATGCGACTGATTCTAGCACAAGAAATCCGAAAGAGAAATGATCGCGTTGAGTTCTTAACGTTATGTTTAATTTGACTTGTGTACGAAATAACTTTTCTTAGATCGCATGTAATAATTATTTTTGTTGTAGTACGAACACTGCTATCAATTTTAATTATTGTTCGAGACTAGTTTTTTTCTATTACAAAGTAAATAACTATAATAATGTTGATATTGTCTCTGTAGGTCACAGTAGAAAATTAAAAAAAACCCATTAACATTGATAATGTCTACAGGAAAACCTCGATTTTGTAAAAATTATATTCTAAAATGAATAATTTAAACTGTTTCGGAGCTCTTGGTCACTTTTCTAACACCCACCAGCAATCATCTTTATCAAACACATTCTTAAGTGCTTTGGTAATCACTAGAACACTTTTCGAAAACCTTAGAGCCCTCCACGCATCGTTAACAATTTCTTTAAAATATCTCAAAAACAATAAAACTTTTTTTTTGATTTATTGAAAGCTTGATAATTAAATAAATAATTGGCCTTATAATAATTTACAGGCTTTAAACAATTTCGGAGTACCCAAAATAAAAAAAATTAAACTCGTCAGAAGAGTAACAGGCCCGGACTTAGCCAAAAGCGTTGGATCATAGTTGGGTTCGCCTCGTTCCCGAAGAAAATTAAATTTCTCTCGGCTTAGTGGTTGTAAATAAATAGTTTACGGTAATTCTTTTGTATGGGCACGAACAAGTGGTAAATTTTCGAAAAATAGCGAACCGACCAATTTCTATCTGTGACCAAAAAGTGAGCACGTTGGATATCAACACACCAAGGCCTTTGATTTAGATTAAACTTTTAAAAATCAATATCAGGCGATTATTTACAATTATCAACACTTAAAATAACAGTAATAAGAAAAACAATTTCTTAAAGAAAGCGAAAGGCCCTTGACAAAAAATTAGTTTAATTTTGCAAAATTCTCAAATTTGTAAATGAATCGCTTCATATGGCTTATAAAAAAACTTAAAAATTAACTCGATATTTTTATAAAGAGTTTATTTGATGGACATTTACAATTTTATTGTTTCAGAAAATTATAGGTTTACAGAAGTAAATATTGCTTGCAAATTATGTTTATGCAAGTCACATTTAATGACGTTTTCATTTATTTAATAACACAGATCGTCCTTCAATTAGATTATTTTGAATGTACTTTTGATTTGGTTACTGTTCAAATTTTGTGTTTAGAAACAGATTTATTAAACGTTAATAATTATTTATAGAAAATATTTATGGAGATTTCGTTGGAATTTTAAGTTCGTGGTGCGTTGTAAAAAGATAAATTACCTTGAAAACGGTTTTTGTTAAAAATACGTAAAAAAACTAATTTTAATTGTGTGCATGTAAAATTAAAATATATCTTTTACTAAAAGCATTTGTTAATTAATTTGTAGATAACTGACATGAATGCATTGATAAAGAAAAAAAAATAAGAATGTTGTAAGTCAGAGACAAAGTTAATAAGTTTTTTTGGGTAAATTAATAAAATTAATGCCTTCTTTAAATAATTTAAAAGAAATGAAAAGAAAAAGAGAAGTATTCAATAATTTTTAGTTGTTTCTTTTTCAATGAACCCTTACTTATTGTTAAACTTATCAGTTTTTCTCTTTTTTGATTGTAGAATCACAAAGTATTTCTCTTTTTTTTGGTAATTACCAAATTATGATAAATGGCCACCAATTTAAAATCCATTTCCAAAATAATAAAACTGTAAAAAAATGTGTAATGAGTCGATACAACCACACCAAATTATTGTGTTATATACTGTCTTTTTTTTGAGCAGTTTTGGAGTATAAAAAGGTTTGATCGATTTTTAAAATTCGTAGTTGATTTCAATCAGAAAAAAATAACACAACAATTATGAAAATCGTTTTTTATTTTGTGGCTTTCTGTATGCTCGTTTGCTTTATGGTATGTCGAGTTGTTCCAAAACGGATTTAATCAATGTGTTTGTTTTTAGCAACCCTCAAGAGCTCTTCCCCAAAATGACAATCAGGCACCTCCACCGGCACCGGAACCAGTACCTTCGTCGGAAAAATTACATGTCCATCAAGATCAATTCAAACAAGGAGCACGTAAAAGTAACTATGCATTCTATTTTCTTTTAAACAATAATTTTTTATTTATTATGTGTTAAATGTAAAGAGAACGTTAATTTGTTGCAGATGTGGAGTTGTTCGAGAAGATTTTATTTAGAAATTAAGAAATATATTAATCCCATTAAAGAATACACTGGAATAAATTAGATTACACGTTTATAAAAGTATTTTTTTTATTTAATGTTTTAAGAGGGTTTTATTATCGTATTATCCCATACTTTAAACTCGGTATATATACCGGGTGTCCCATGAATAAGTACTGAAACTTAACCCACTTATAAATGACCTATTGTATATAAACTTTTAGTGTGTAGATAGGTATTAGGTATCACCCGGTTAAGGTTCAGTAGGTATTTGTGTGACACTCTTTATATATATATGTGTGTGTTGTCTTTTAAGGATTTTACGAAAAGATATAAAATAAATAATCAATACCTTTCCTTTTACTCGTTTCAAAATTTTAAATAACATGGCTACGGTTTTTTAAAGTTATCTAATATCAAAAAGTCTTAAGGTTGCGAATATGTAAAGCTTTTAGTAATTCGTTAACAAATAACCGAGCTGTGATGGTTGCAGTTTGACCGATTTTGGGGGTTTTGATTTCGAAAAATAAGGAAGATACGAATTTTTAAAGTCAGGAACAAAATGCAAATACAAATATTTGACCCCGTTCTCCCTCCAAAATTTTAAATAGGGTGCCTACCCGAAGCCAAAAAGTCCAAGAATACTACATCTTCAAGATTTTTAAAGATCCCTTTTCAAATAAGAAATCTACGATTAATTTTATAAAAAAAAATAATTTGGTTGTTTAATCTCTCAAAAGGTGCGCATTTTTTTCTTGCAAACTACCCTCCGATTTGCATTATTTTGTGGGGATTTATTTATTGAAAAATTATAAAGATACCTTTTTAGATTCAACCCTTTCCCTCCGCCTAATTCCTTTTGGCAGCCAAAAAACAATAAATTTACATTAGTACAATAGGACAGCTTTTTTGGGTACATTTTTAATAAAATTAATGCTTTCTTTAATTAATTTAAAAGAAGTGAAAAGAAAAAGAGATGTATTAAATAATTTTTAGTTGTGTCTTTTTCAATTAACCCTTACTTATTTTTAAATTTAACAGTTTTTCTTTTTTTGATTATAGAATCACAAAGTATTTTCTTTTTTTTTGGTAATTACCAAATTATGATAAATGCCCACCAATTTAAAATCCATTTCCAAAATAATAAAACTGTAAAAAAATTTTAGATGTGTAATGAGTCGATACCACCACACTAAATTATTGCATTATATTTTGTCTTCTTTTTTTGGGCAGTTTTGGAGTATAAAAAGGTTTGATCAATTTTTAAAATTCGTAGTTGACTTCGATCAGAAAAAAATAACACAACAATCATGAAAATCGTTTTTTATTTTGTGGCTTTGTGCATGCTCTTTTGCTTTATGGTATGTGCGAGTTGTTCCAAAACGGATTTAATCAATGCTTTTTTTTAGCAACCCTCAAGAGCTCTTCCCCAAAATGACAATCAGGCACCTCTACCAGCACCAGTACCTTCTTCAGGAGGTCCAGAGATGAACACAAATCAATTCAAACAAGGAGCACGTAAAAGTAAGTTTTACTGTAAATTTTATTGTCTTTTAAACAATAAAAAACCTTTATTATGTTTTAATATCTTATATATTTTGTGTTAAATGTAAAAAGAATTCTGTTTTGTTCTAGATGTGCAGTTACTCGAGAAAATTTTATTTGGAAATTAAGAATTGTATTAATCTCAAAAGAATTTGTTGAAATAAAGTATATTACATGTTTATTTTTTTTTATTTAGTATTTAAGAAAGGTTTTATTATTTGGTTATTCTATCTTAAGAAAATTTTGGACGTGGGTCGTGTTTAAAAATTTTTTGAAAGGAAATTATCAATATCTTTCTTTTTGTTCTTCTCAAATTTTTGAAATAGCATGCTTGTGGTTTTTTTAAAGCAATCTAAAGCCAAAAAGTCTCAGCATTCCGATTCTGCAAAGGTTTTGGTAATTTGTTAACAAACAACAGAGCTATGATTGTTATTTTGTTAAATATTTTGTTGCAAAAATAAACAGATAACTTCGACACTTCATTAAACAACAAATTAATTTTGGGTCTTAAACTTATTTAAATTTTAACTTATGGGAAAAACTTCAAAATTTTAATACAAAAGTTTTTATCGATACTGCTCAAAATTAGGGCGCTACGAATTTATTTTCGAGTCAAAATGTAAATTTTGCTAAATTTTTGGTTTTATACGGGTAGCAGAAAAAATGGCTCTAGCTAAGGACATTAAAAGCTCATAAAAAACATTCTATAAAACTTTTAAAGAGTTCTATTTTTTAGAAATAAATTTTCTTCAGAAAAAGCAAAGGGATTGATTTGTTTTTTTTTCTGGAGTATAAGCGATTTGGGGGTTTTGAGAAAAGCCAGGTTTCTGATGTATTAAGCTTCGATACGTTCGGAAATAAAAGGTTTTTGAAAAATTCTCAAAGATGGAAGAGTTGTAGCATTTTAAAAATTTGTTAATTGGGAAAAATTTACATTTTGAGAGTTTTAAGGGTGTTTTTCACCATGACTATAACATTGGGCCTTAAAGTTTTTAAAGTGAAGCTTCTTTGTTGAGGGGACCACAATTTTCGAGGGTTACAAAAATAGAAGAGAATAGTTAGGTGTAAAGAAGTTTCACTTCAGTCGCGCGCGCACTCTACGTGCACACTTTTTTTAAAATTAATTATATGCTTCAATAAACAAGTTTTCAGAATCTGAAAAGTTTTTGAAGAAATTTCGAAAAATAAGGAAGATACGAATTTTTAAAGTCCAAAACAAAATGCAAATACAAATATTCGACCCCGTCCACCCCCAAATTTTAAATAGGGTACCTACCCGAAGCCAAAAAGTCCAAGAATAGTAAATCTTGTAGATTTTTAAACATCCCTTCTCAAATAAGAAATCTACGATTAATTTTATAAAAATAATTAATTTAGTTGTTTAATCTCTCAAAAGGTGCGCATTTTTTTCTTGCAAACTACCCCTCCGATTTGCTTTATTTTTGGGAGATTTATTTATTGGAGAATTATAAGAATACTTTTTGGATTTAACCTTTTCCCTCTACCCAATTCCTTTTGGCAGCCAAAAAACAGTAAATTTACATTAGTACAGTAGGACCTCGCTTTAAAATTATTTTATACTTCCGATACACGAATTACAGATGCCACATTTTGTAATAATGACTAATTTGATTGAAAAACATTTAAAATTTGTTTAAACTACTTCCCATTTCGAATGAACCAAAAAATAAATTACCAAAAATCCATTTTTAATAAATTGACAATTTTGTATCAAAAGAAATGAAGCTAAATTGATTATTAAACGTATCACTAAAATTATATAATAATCACAAGGATTATACAAAGTTATATGATTTCATTGTCGCCTTTTCTATATTATTTTGTATAATTATCCCAACAAAAGTTAAGTGTAAATAATTTGTTATTTCCGTTAACACATGTTCAGCAAAAAAAAATACTCATTGAATCTGTATCGGTTTATAAAGCGTCCAAAACGATGCATTTCTACAGTACCATTTTTAAAGCAACAGAGAACAGAGAAAATGAAGTACATCTTTTGCCTTGTCTTTATCGTTGGGGTAGCCATTGTGGTATTATTTTAAATAGTGTGCTTTTCCTATTCAAAAACAGTAATCTTTTAGCAGCAAACAACGGCCGACAGCAATGGAGGAAGCGGGGGGCAAGGTAACGGCCAAAGTCCTCCAGGTCAAAGAGGACCACCTTCCCCACAGATAAGACCAGTCGAAGGATCAGGAAGAAAAGCAGGATGTGGTATGACCTCTTTCCATTTCATTATTTAACCCCTTGACATACCAAATTGCAATGAGTGGGAGAGAGCGAAAAGATAGAAGAAATTCATAAGTATGAGTGAGAGGGAACGATAAAAATTATTTACCACTTTTTCGTTGCCGAAATTATTGTGAATCGTGCTTAAAGCCGAATGTGCACATTCGAGCTCAAAGTGGCACATTCCGATCTCGGGAAAATGAAGCGCGCCGCTCCGCGTCGCGCTTCATTTGCCTCCCTCGCTCGGAAATGTGCCACTTTTCGCTCGAACGCGCACATCCTCGTATTCATTGATTTAAACTTTTTTTACAATCAACAAATTGCAATTTATTTTAGTAAATATTGATTATATGTTCGAAAAACGTATTTTTACCATAGCACTGAGTGGGAGAGAGCGAAAAGATAGAAGAAACTCATAAGTATGACTGAGAGGGAACGATAAAAATTGTTTAATACTTTTTCGTTAGTAAAATTATTGTGAATCGTGCTTAAAACGGAGTGTGCACATTCGAGCTCAAAGTGGCACATTCCGATCTCGGGAAAATGAAGCGCGCCGCTCCGCGTCGCGCTTCATTTGCCTCCCTCGCTCGGAAATGTGCCACTTTTGCTCGAATGCGCACATCTTCGTTTTACTACTTTGACCCTTAAAAAAATAGTTTCTGAAACAGTAAATTTTGATTTTATGCACCATTTTCTTAAATTATTACATCCACTATGGACCAAGGTCGACAAAAACAACTTTTATTTTAAAACATAGTTATTTCTATGTATTTGACCACGTGGAAACCGATTTTGAAGGAATTTTTGAAATCGGTGAGTTAGTTTTTAATATAATTTTGAAAAACTGAAAAATCCGAAATTTCGGATTGAGCAAGATTTTAAAAAAATCTGAGATCCTACGATGTTTAGGATCGTTTTACTGATTTTAGAATTTATTTATTTGTCAAAATCGGTTAAGTGGTTCTTTAGTTATTGCGAAAAAACCGAAAAAAATTGACAAAAACGGGTATTTTGAAAAATCTTCGAAACGGCATTGATTTTCTTCAAGAGTATTTTTTATAATTTAAAGAAACACTACAACTTTCAAACAAAAAAATAAAATTGAATTTTTAACTCGGAATTTTTGAATTATTTATCAAAAATATGGAGGGAGAGTCCAAACTTAGTTAGGGGATGATGAGCTTGAAAATGTAAATACTTTGAATTTAAATCTATTGTTAGTAGGCGAACATAAAAAAGAAGAATAAAACCTATAATTTAAACTATATTAATTTTTTTGATTAAATTTATAAGTTTACATAAAAATATGAATTTATTTAAAAAAATTTATGCATTTTAAATAAAATATCAAACGCCAATTTAAGTTTGGATTCTCCCCCCTACCCCCATATTTTTCATTGGGGTGTGGAAAATTAAAAAAAGGATTGAAAAACACTGCTTTACATATTTCAAAATATTTTAAAAGTATTAATTATTTATTTTATGTTACTTATGTGTGCTCATAACAGTTAAGTTGAGCCAAATTAATAGTTTTTTTCGGTTTTCGGTTTTTTTTTTATGTCAAGTGGTTAAATTTACTATTGCAAATTAGACGTTATTTGATTGGTTTATTTATAACATAACTATGGTTACTCGATACATAACCCAACAAAAGTTTGCGCGCCAAATTTGAATGTGAAATTATTTATTGTGATGTGTTTTTTATACTTTTTTTTCAATAATTGTGATCGTTGATGTTTTTTTTATTTTAGGCCCCTCTACAGCAGCTCCGACGACAGCTTCAGGATAAAATACTTCTTAGCTCAAAAAGAATTGCAAAATATCATGTTTTAACGCTTATTAGAAAGACTAACAATAATAAATTACTACAAAAAAGTATTTGTTTGTTAATTTAAAAAAAATTCGTTTGATATTAACAAAAGCACGTGTAATAAAACTGCATTTCATAAGACAATCCTAAAATTGTTGCAGAATTAAAAAAAAAAACAACAACAACAACAACAAATGGTCAATTTCGGACCATGGTCAACGTTTTTTTCCTTCGCCTAATTTATCTACATTTCCGTTCTATAAATGTGCAAAATAATTAGTTCGTTATTATTTCCTGAATGCGAGGAGAAAAAAAAATGGAATTATTCATATCGGCCTTTACAATTTCATTTGTGGTAGCACAATCTAGATAAGGATTATCCTTGTTGCAAATTACAAAATAGCCATCTCAATTGACATTACTTCCTTTTCGAATCGTGTTGGAACAAACAAAGCCATTATACTCGCGTTAAAACAGAAAATCGAAATATAGGTGCGCGCAGTTTGCCAAAAAACGTCATCATGAACTTGTGCTTACTTCTTTTGGGCACCGCTGTCTTGATTGTAAGTAAAAGAATAGGCGCCACATTTTTCCATTTAAAACGAAAGCTTTTTAAGGACGCAGCGTCCATCGTACAGTCCGATGTCGATCCCAAAGAAGATTGCATATGGATTTTGAAAAGGCGAAAGCACAAAAAAACCACCCCCTGTGAGTAATTTTCTCTTATTTTCTGCATAAACTCTTTGAAAATGTAATACAGCAACAACTACCACGAGACGACCAACTCGTCCTTCTAGAACCACGACGTCTACGACAACAGCAACTACCACGACGACAACCACCACGACAGCAACTACCCCAACTTCGAGTAGCACCGAATCGACTTCTGCAGCAACCCCAGAGCCTGCCACTACTACTGAAGGAGCTTCACCTGAAACAACCACTGAAGGAGGTGGCGAAGAGACAACACAAGGAGGAGAAGCTACAACTGAAGGGGGTGGAGAGACCACGGAAGGTGGAGAAGCCACAACAGAAGGTGGAGAAGCAACTACAGAAGGTGGAGGAGAGACAACGGAGGGTGGCGAAGAGACGACGGAAGGCGGAGAAGCGACCACTGAAGGTGGTGAAACTAACCCTGAAGAAGGCGAACCCACTGAAGAAACCAGTGAAGTCGAAGATGATGAGTAAAATAAAAAATATATGATTAATCTTAGTTGAGAAGTCTAACTATTAATAATAAGATAACTTCAATTGTACACTTTTCTCTTAAATAAGTGTTAATATTTTTTGATTCGTTTTAAAGAAAGAAATGTTGCTTTTTCCATGAATGTTCCTATATTTAAGGGTTTTTAATAAAACAAGCTTTCGGTTAATTTAACCATAAGAATTCACAATCATTTTATTAACTAAACATCGGAATCTATTATTATTTATAATTGGCACAATGTTTAATTCTTTTAGCTTCTTTATAAGTAAAATAAAATAGATTTAAGTTTAAATTAAGTTTGTTTATAAATTTTTGAATTTTAATTCGTGGTATTTCGAAGAGATGGCATATGCGTTTACTTTTTGACATAAATCCAAAATCTTTATTATTTTGTTTAGAGCGCCAATATTTAAGCTATTTGTTTATTTTATAAGTTAAGTCTACTAGTTTTGTTATTATTTTTCTTATTTAAAAGCAATTTAATAATTATTAACCAAGTATTTATTATTTTAATATGCATCGTCGTATATTATGAGAAGTTTGTTAATTGTTTACAAACTCAAACGAAAGGAACTTGTGGAGTAGTTCACGTGACCATTTCATGTTGATTTAGAACCTAGTTTCCCAAGTTTTAATTAAAATAGGTATGTAAAAAATGATCTAATTGTGTAATTAATGTGAGTTTTATTTATATAGTTCGTTGTCAGTTTTAGATATTGAAAAATATAGCTGATGTTGATGTTAACTATTGGGTTATGCTGCTTTTGGGGGAACACCTACACAATCTGACAAAAAGAAGCCGTTCATCATATTAATATTGCTTGTAGTTAAGTAAAAATAGTATTCGTTTATGCTATAAGTTACCATTTAACTTCTCCTTCTGTATTTGTGGCATAAATACATCTAAGGCTTATGAGACCCCTTCGATGAACTTAACTTTTTTCTGGGTTGTTATAGTCGGACTTGTAGGAACTTGGAGAGGTTGATCAAACACAAAGAATGTTAAGTTTTGTCAGACAAATTTGTAAATGTTTTCCATTGGAGATACCCAATATAAATAATATACAGAGTTGAGGATAAGCAATAAAATACTTAGAAAAAGTATCATAACACATGGAATACAGTCAAATTGTCGAGAAATATCTAATTTGTTGATTATGACGTTTTTCTTTCCCAAAGAGCAGAAGACATATCCTTTATTTAAATATCCTTTAGTAAAATCGTTTCAGTTATCATTCATTGACTAACAGAAGGAAGTTTGTTAAGAACATATTTAATTGTTTTAGTGCATACTATTTGGTTTTTTTAAAATGTAAGCTACCAAGGCTTTAGTATTCTTTCGAGTCGCTTTTGAAAATGCAGACTTGGAATTGTTGACTATAAGTCACTATTTATTTTATTAAATGAAGGAATATGGATTTTCATAATGGGACGGCTTGAAATTTAAAAGTAACTAAACAAATTGCTTGTAATAATTAATAAGCTTAAATTATATCAGAGCTGACTTTAAGGTATCTAAAACTTAGTATAAATTGATTAAAACTAAAGTACATTCTTGAATTTCTTAGACATTTGATGATCTTTCTTTTAATTTTGAGTTCAGAGTTGATTTTTATGAATTATTGTAATATCTTTCAATTTACACATAGTAACTGGTTTTACATTAATACTAATATATTGGAATTTGATTTTTAATAACAGTTATTACACACATTTAACAGTTATTTTGTTATTAAAAAATTTAGAATTTTATTAGAATTGCCATTAGTTTTTTTTTTAAATTTATTTATTGGAAATCCATCAGTTAATGACATTAGTTGGATGTTTTAGATTTTTTTAAATAATATATCTATTATCTAATTTCATATATAGGTAATTCTGTTTGTAATTTAACATTTTTAATCCTGTTACAATATTTAATTAATTAATTTAATATTGCAGATTTTAAAACGAAGCTGGCTATGACTTCAGTTACCGTTGAAGTCGCCGTGGCGCTGAAGCCATCATCTTCCCTTCGTTTGTTTTCAAGTAAGGACGCTTCTTATGGTGTCGTTAATTACATTAATTTACTCTAATTAAAAGTTGTGCTACCACTTTTTGAATTATCACAAAATGGTAATTGCATATTCCACTTTGTTTTGTGCATATTTAAAAAGTGGTATCATTTTTATTAAAACGGTAATTTGTGTGTGTAATTTTTGGAATTCTGATGTTCGGCCATTGTGGTGCAAAATGGTGGTATGTGCTGTTGTAATATAATTTAACTTTTTTTGCTATTATTTCATATATTTAGACTTATTCAGCATTAAAATATGGATTATCAAATCGAAAGATGCACGTTTGTGGTATTCATGGTACCCCAACTTTGAATTTCGAGGCTGAATGAAAATAACACTATATTGGCATATTTTGCACTTTGTAGAGGTAATTCTTGGAGGCTCTGTGATGAGATCGTTTAGGAAGAGGTGGATTACTTTTCATTAATGTTCTGGATGGATAATGTCTTATTTTGCTATTCTGCGATGGGAAATTCTAATTCATTGTAATGTTTTATTATACTTTATTGCTCGCACATACTTTTTGGGCACTTTCAATAGGAATTAACATATTAAACAGTACTCTTTTATATTGTAAGACCTTAGAGTAAGAAGCTTTATTAATTTTTTTAATAGTCTTACATTAGCTTGCTGCAAATACCATGTTTTTTCGTCTGTACAATTTTTAGCAAGCTGTGTAGTAGAATACTTAATACTATTACTAATATAATTTGTCTTTTTACAGATTACGAAGCCCTTTGGATACATTTCGGGATAAACACCATAATCTGAGGACTATCAATATGCAAGCACCTATTTTCAGAGATAGAAATCTTAAGGTCTGTTGCAATCTTTTAACGATCAGAATCTAATACTTTATTACTTTACTAATATTTCTTACAGTAGTTATAACTAGCATTACATTGCATTCATTTATCTTATATCTTTTTGCTTTAATTACTGAAAAAAAACATAATAACTGTTATTTTTACAGATCTGTGATGAACAATGGACCATTGACTTTCTTAACGAGGGGTGGACAATGGTAATTTAGGCAGTCAGACGTCCACGTTGACCACCTCATGTGGATACATCAAAGATGTGGAACAGAAGCAGAAGACGACAGATGAAAACTCTTACATACATCTTTTGAGATGGAGAAATAAGTATCATTATTATATCCTAACAGATTTGTGAGTATTAAAGAATACGTTACTTTCTTATACTACGATAAACTGATTTCAACCAGAAGTTAGAAATTTATCGTGCGATAGCTTGTCCTGATATTTGTTGGACCCACCAATCGATTTATAAGTTGTATTAGTCAAAAAAATTACTAATTGCATTATTATAGAATTTAATATATTTTACGTTTGTTACATCAAATTGTTAATTGAAAAAATCTGTTGATTTTATTATCAGGTATTTTGAATTCCGAATAATTTTTTTTTTGCAAAAGATAATAAATTCTTATTCGGTTTTAGTGAAACTTAGCAGGCTGTGATTTAAGTTAGTTGGTAAAGACGTGGCGGCGCTGAACGCATCCGCAACCCTTCATTTGTTTAATACTAATGGGTACGCGTTGTGACTTTGCTAATAATTACATTAATTATTTGTGTTTTAAAGTTGTGTAAATGATTGGTGAGTTATCACAAAAGAACAATCTTGTTTCGCTTAATGTTTTGTGAGTATTTAAAAGTTCGCACATTTTTGTTTGGAAAAGTAATTTGCGAAATTAAAATCGAGATTTTGTATGGCGTCCATTTTGGTTCCAATGCCGTTGTGTGCTGTTAACATCTGATTTTACCTTTTTTTAAATTATTTTTGGTTTTTAAGCTGATTGAACATAAAAATTTGATGTATTGGGATGAAAGCGTTCGATTACTAGAATTTGTTGTAATCCTAAATTTGATTTACAACGAAGTAATGGTATGTTATATTTTGGGCATATTTAGGCTTTTTATTGCTTTCACAGTCTCTATGATAAGATTTTGTAACCCAGAAACAGATAGATTACTTTTTTTTATTGTGTTTTACATAATATTTTATAATTGTAGCTTTATCGATGGAAAATGTAAGCATCGGAGAGGTCACCTCCTTCGATTAGTCTTTCAAAGCATTCTGAAGACGTACACTAAAATTTGAAGAAGTAAAGATGCAGAAATAACAAGTTCTTGTTGCTATTATGATTTGAATGGGTTTTACATATAAATATTGAGTAGAAAGCTGAAGTTTCTTGGTGTCGAATGGATCGGAAGCTGCTTTACACAGATCTTGCTGTAGAATCGTAGGAACCCATATATATAATAACTTTTTGGTATGTAAAACATTAAAATTGTATCGTATTTGAACAGATATTTATTGAATGGTTTGAATTTGTACGTTGTGGGTATATTTGGAGTTAGGTGACCAGCTACGATATCTCTTATTATTAGCAACTATGTTATCTAATAACATTTTCTTTCTGGCTTGGTTTATTAAATGTTGTTTAGGGAATGCCCATAGTACAATGATAAGTAATTTACAGAATTTTGCTAAATTCTAATTAATAACTAAATACTTCAATTTTAATTGTTTCTTTTTGTTGTAATGTGTGTTACTTAACACATTATTTAACTTTTATATTTTTAATTTAAATTAGTTCAAAAATGAATTGTTTTGTAGAGTTTTAATATTTTTTTATGAAGTCGTCCTTCATATTTCTCCTAATTGAATTTTTCTATTAGGTTTTTTATTTTGTTAACAGTCAAATAGGAAACAATTAATCGAGGTATAGTTTGTGGTGATATTTGTTGTATCCCCCAATTGATTTATAAGTTGTATTAGTATTAAATTTTGCTAAATTCGCCAAAATTTACTGTTTGCATTATAGAATTTAAAATATTTTTCCTTTTTCGTATCAAATTGTTAGTTGAAGTAATCGCTTGATATTACTATCAGGTGTTTCGAACTCCAGGTCCAGTTTTTTGCAAGAGATAATAAACACTCGTCCGGTCTGCTTATCTGTTCTGGAACTTTTTGGAATTTCTTTGTTATTCAATATTATTATTCATTTTAAAAGTGCACGTAGAACAGAGTGGTTGTGTAGCAAAGAGCTTTATAAAAGTTAATTTGGAATCGAAATGTAATTGTAAGTTATTGCATAGGACTTATTGGAATGTTATTGTGTATCAATTTTTTTTTTATTTATTCAGATTCGTAAAACA
Source organism: Sinopyrophorus schimmeli (assembly GCA_036325965.1). Taxonomy (NCBI): domain Eukaryota; kingdom Metazoa; phylum Arthropoda; class Insecta; order Coleoptera; family Elateridae; genus Sinopyrophorus; species Sinopyrophorus schimmeli. Next base: position 970,620 of record JARFIZ010000068.1, read on the forward strand.
TTGGAACATGGAGCATTTAAATGAAAGCTATTTAGGGGTGACTGTGTTAATGTAATATTGCTGTGAAGAGTTTTTGTAGACTTTGCTTTGTAATTAACTCTTATAATAAGGTCCTTTTCGATAAGTTATGTAACTTGTAATCTCTTTTCAGACGTCACTGCTGATTCATCATCGCCTGTGGGACCTGTGGAAATTTCTTTTGTTCCTTGTAGTCTAGGATTCACATTTATGATTGCAAGTTGTATAACGAATTATAACTTTTATTTCAGGATTAGGTGTAGATTGTATGCTAGCAAGGTTTCTTGTTGGGCATCCAGTCAAAATGTTTCTGGAAGAAGTTGGCCACTTCTTCCAGATAATTGGGCCTTTTTTTCAGCACGATAGGGCCCGGTGCTCTTACGTTTCTCGTGGAAATCGTCGCGAAAAGCTGGACTGTCTAAAAGCTTCGTCGTCAGTGAGTGCGAGAACCGAATTTGTTTCGTAGTCTTTCAACCGAGTGATTACCCTCCCAGTCAAAGTAGTGGTCCCTTTAAGTCAGATTATCGCGCGTTGTTTTAAAAAAGACTTCTTGCTGAAAGTGCGGGTCCATTCGGGAGTGCCTGATGGTCCATGAGGGTTGCGCCGAGGGAATTGCTGAGATCTTCTTTTGTACAAGCCATCTATAACTGGGACATCAGGTAGGTCCGTCCAGCGTTGGGACGTTGGAAGAGGAGGAAGACTCTTTCCGGTAAGCGATCTTTCTTTAGCATTGCAGATGGTGTTTCTGATATACAGGAGTCTCTAAAACATTTAGCTCGCGATTTGTTTACCTTCCAGAAATTGAACGGCCTTCGGGAAAATCGGGAGTGAAGTGTGGACGCCGATAGCGATAAATCATCCTAATTGCGCCTTTTTGGAAGATGAATTGTTTATATTCAACTGAAAACGAAAATCATTTTCCGAACTTACACACAATAATTATAATAATTTTTTGGAATTAAAATTTTTAAAGGTTTCTTGCAAAAAAGACTTGAATCAATTTTTAAAAAAAATACACATGAAATACTTTGTGGAAGTTGGTTGTGGGAAATGGCATTTTTAAATGTTTATTTAAATCTTTGATTCTACGATTGTTTAATTTAATTTACTTCTTGCAAATGCCATTTGTTCGACCATTCAAAATTAAAACACAGTTAGGGTTGCAGTTTTGAGGCTCCTGTCGGTTTTTAATATTTGTAATTTGTTCTCCTTCAAATTCTATAATGTTCAAACTTTTTATTTTGACTGGTAATTAAACAATATTTTAAATTGTTTTATTTATTTTTAAAGTTAATCAATTTATTTTAAATTTCTACAATTAATAATTTTGATTCTGTGGTTTCTGCTTTTTGAGATAGATTTGATACTTTTTTAAATTAAGATTTATTTGAAAGATATAATCAAATTTTGATTTTTATAAAGAATGCCTTAGAATGGTTTTAGAAAAATCTGATTCATTTTTATTCATTTAACTTATTTTTAATTTGATTTGAATTTAGTTTTAAATTTGTTATTTAAATGTTTCAAAAAATTTGTTCAATTTCAATTTAGTTTTTTAAAATTGGGAATAGACAGAAGTTCATTATAAATAATTGGGGTAAAATTACATCACAATGCAGAAACATACAAGAACCAATTTGTAAACTGGAAAATTGCATTTTTGCTACAAGGAGTAAAACAGCAAATTTTGGAGGTAAATATTTTGCCTCTGTTATTTGCAAAAATGAAAGAACGAAATGAGATTAAGTAATTCCTGAAACTTATTATGAAATTTATTATGTGGAATTAAATTGTGAAAAGTAATGAAGAAACTTAAGCCAATTTTCAGATGGAGGAACAGTATTAAAATTAAATATAATGCAATTTTTCAGTTTAACTGCCAAGTTAAGAAAACACTGTGACGAAATTCTAATCTAATGTAATAAAAATTTGTTGTTATTGGCGTACGCCATTATTTAATTGTTTTTTGCAATTTTACTAAATTAATTCAGATTTTTGCAATTATTTTTGCCAGAGTAATAAACTTCATCAAAGTTTACTTGCATTTAAAACCAAAATCAAAGAACATTATAGGAACCTCAATTTCTTTTACGTAAACCAGAAACACCACTGCAATTTTTTTTACTTTTGGAAATGGGCAAAGTGAATGTGTTGCAAAGGAAATCCTAGATTACCTGAGCTCCATTTTCACGATGCCTTTTTTCCTTTTTGTCTGATTGTCTCAATAAGCTGCAAAAACAGCGAGAATCGCTTAAGTCTTTGCAAATGGAAGTTGCTCAAATTTCGAGTTTTTGGTGATGTTGTCTTTCGTAAGGATCCCTTGCCCCCTCGCCATTTTTATTGTATTTTTTGTAACTCTGAAAACTCGAGAGGAGAGCAACATGTCCATTTATTGAGTTCAATCCATTTTCTGTGCAACTCAGTTGGACAGGCCAGTTTCTTTTCTCATAACTTCATCCACAATAAATTGTTGTTAATTTCAATAATTAATGACTTTTTAAATTCAATCTTGAGACTGGTCATCCCTCTGTTGTTGCACAAATGTGATATTTGTGTATTGTTTGTATATCTGTGTACCGCCCCAATGTCACGCTAGTTGGGCATTGGGGCACCTTTCTTTATCCGCGTTTTTAATGCTGCAACCTCAAAACGAGATTATCTGTTTCGTTGTTATCGCACATTGAACTTTGAGTCAAGTTTAGGGTTGCAGAAGAGGGTGGCTTAGAATTTTCCCCAATTTTCAGGTTTATTTAATTTTAAGACAAGGAGTTTCTAACACCCTGGGGGGTGTTAGATCGTTTTTCTTGCGTTGTTTTTTTGCGGTTTATTGCGTCTTGCGCCCAATGATTTTATTATGTAACTAATCCATTCTTTTTCAGACCTTTTTATTACTTTTTGAAATACAATACAATACACTAATGAATACTAATCATTTTTTTCAGGTTTTTTTCAGGGCGTTAAAAAAGCGTCGATTTCGTACTTACGAATTTGTTGCTATTTGGTTTTCTGACATTGTGGGGGATGTTGGATCGTTTCCTTTGCGTCTTCCCATTTTTTTAAAATTTTTTAATACATCAATATTGGTTAGTCAGGGATTTATTATGAATCCATTCTTTTGCAGGTTTTTACCTTTCAAATACTATACAGGTTGCAGTCAATACTAATCACTTATTTCTTTTACTTTTTTAGGGCTTATCTTTTTTTCTAATAAATAAAATAACTATATTCATAATTTAAAAATTTGCAAATTTACCGCAAAAACATTCAGAAATTCCTTAGCATTGAACCGATGAACTAAAGCAAAGTTCAACCACTTTCTCATAGATGGTGTCACGTTACAAAATTTAAATTATGAATTTCAAAAAATTGTTTAAACTTCTTTATTTTAGATTTAATATACATATCTACAATTATACTATTTAAAGTTATTTAGACACAACATTATTTTAAATTAGTAACAATATTTTACAGATTTTTTTAGATCCTTCTACATCATAAATTTATATGTGAACTGTTTATCCATTATAACATTGTATATATAATACTAGTAGGACAACCTCGGTTGACCGATTGTGCTGGTACATCGTGGTAAAATATTTAACTTATAAAACTTGAACTGGTGTGAATCAAAAATAAGAAATTGTGGTAGGAGGTACGAATTATTTGGCATTGAAGGTTTTGTTGAGAATTTGAGTAACAGGTTCGAATTAAGGGAATTTTTACATTGAACTTTAAGAAACATCTGTAAATTACATATTTCTCATTTTATTCTTAGTTTTTTATGTTTGTAATTTACTTTATCTAACAAAAGTATATTACGAGTTATTGTGTAACACTAAATTTAATTAACCAGTCACATTTCGTATTTAAATTGCGGTTTTAGATAATGAGTAGAAGTTTTCATACAATTTAAATTAATAACAATTTTTTTTAATGTAAATTTATTTAAAAAAATAGATACCAAATTTTAAATATTGCAAATTTAATAAAAAAATTATATACCTGCAAACACAAAAAAAAAAAAGACAATACACAAAATAAATAATTATTTAAAATAATACCGGAAAGATACATAAAAGATTGAACAAAACTTAACTTTTATACACTAATTTAAATCTACATTATTACATTTTTTTACATGAGTTTCAACAATGCTGTAATATAGATAATTTTTTTGAAAACACTGTTTTAGATTGGCTAGTGTTAAGTTTACATTCTTTATAAATTAATATTAAAATTAAAAATTCTATTATAAATATTCTGTGATGTTTGCATATTGAATTTAAAAATTCAGGAAAATCTTCTTCTACTTTTTTATAACTGTTTGTTTTAAAATTTTAAAAAATTTTAGAAAACTATTTTTTGACAATACTGAACACATTATTATATTAATAAAATTTTGCAATCGAGGACTGGGTGTTTTCAAAACGTATTTATCATTGATGTTATAATTCTTATATAATAATAACATTTCATTTTTTTTTAATTTGAATTAATTGTAAGACTTACCATGCAATTCTCACATGAAATTTTAGTAATAAATATAAATAGACGTTTTAAAATTGCAAGTAGGCAATCGAAGGCGCTAATTTAAATAAATATGTACGAAACTGCAAAAATTAATGATTAATCAATTTTATGCACTTTGTATTCAAATTTGTTAAAACTAATTTACAAAAAGCCATAGGGGATAAGTATGGTAAAAATGCCTTTTGTGAATATCCTAATGATATTTTATGGATATGTAGACACTATAGAAATAAAAGATCCTGAAAATTTTATACCTTAATCTATATCGGTCACTTCAAAAAGTCTAAATAAGTAAAAATTGGAAAATATTTTTTTTCTTTGGATTGAGTGGATCAATTATTTTGAAAATTTAGTATTTTATGCAGGCGATAGAAAACTTTTACGGGCACCATGACTAATTTTTAATTTAATAAATTGATGATCAAAAAAAAATATTTTGTCTTACTTTCTCAATTTTTATTATGATACTTTTAGAGCAAAATTATGATTCCATCATTTTTACATTTCTCATAAGACCTATAATCACTCAGAATTTTTCAAAATTCAAACGTCAAATTTAAAAATTTCATAAATTCGGGGCGATCCTCAATTCCTTTAAAATCAAATATATCGAGAACCGCTGAACCGATTTACAAAAACTTTTTTTTATCTGAATCTGCAAGACCTGCACGGAGAAAAAAATATCGTTATAATAACCATACGTATCCTTATTATAGCTATTCGTTGGATAGTTATCTTTCACAGGGATACGCCGTATAGCTAATTTAGCTATCCAGAGTATCTTATTGCGGATCGTTATAGTAACGATCCGTATTACTGTTTTAGACATTCAAAAAATTCTTGTCATAGTGATTTAACGGATATGCACAGAGAACAAAATATCGTTATAATAACCATACGTATCCTTATTATAGATATTCAAATCCTCAAATTAACTATCCAGTTACCTACACGACGGATACTGCACACGTTCACGAGAGCTTTTCGTTTGAATGCTTGAATCAAATAAATGAATCCTTATTATAAGTATACTATGGAGAGCTGTTTTGATCATACTATGGATTGTCAAATTGACTTATAAATATCGTTAAATTAGACATTCAGATCCTTGTCAGAACAATACGTCAATTGGGTATACGTTAGATAGTTATTATAAGGATATTTTTTTCTCCGTGTGATGACACTTTTGTTTGCTTTATGTTGGGGTGTATCTTCAACCCCCAAACCGGTATGCCGCGGCAAACATACCTCTATATTAGGAATTCCTCACAATTTTTTAGGGTGTCCTGAGGGCCGAACCTCCAAATAAAAAATTTTGTAAAATAAACAGTAAGAAGCGCTCTTCTCCGGGCTTTTTAGCAAATATAAATTTAACCATTAGTTACTCGCGTGGATGTTTTTCAGGCACCAGCGCCAACAGTTTTTGTAATTCATAAATGTATAAATTTTTGTGAGCCTGTACACCCACATATAACCTTTGTTTAGTCTTTCTAGAGTGCGATAGGCACCTGAAAATATTAATTTGGACATTATAAAAGTGTTTTATTTGTCGATGTTTGAACTGTTGTTGTTTTGGTGCCTGAAAAGCACCGCGCGAATAATAATGTTATTATTTTCGAAACGACATTTATTTTAAAATATGATGTGTTAGATACATTTCTAACGAGTTGGAGGGCGAGGGGCACACTATTGATCAGTTTTATAAAACTATTTATTACTTTGAAAAACCAAAAAATGACCATTATGCATTTTTTTTACTTGCTCAATCTAACTGAAACTAATGCACAAATATACCTTTAATGCAACACATTTTTGTGATCAGTTTTCGAAACTATGAACGATTTTGAAAACTTTAACGGTGATGTGGATGGAAACACATTCTATCAAAACAGCCAAATTAGAAAATTCAGTGCCTTGAATTAAACTTTTGTTGTCAAAATTTAAAAAAAAATTAAATTTTAAAAGAATCAGTAAAAAACAACGGGCTATTGCCAATTGTTAATCCTACATCAATTTATTGCAAATTGAAAAAATAGAAAAGGATTATTGAACAGTTTTATAGACTTTGTTACATTGATTTTAGTTAATTTTCTTTTTGCACTTAATTGTAAGTTGGGTATTAATTTTTTTGTTGTTGTTGGGAAATCAATAGTGCATAATGGGAATGACATAAAAATGGGCAAAATACCTTCATAATCCTTAACACCAAGTTATTTTTTATGTGGTGCCTAAAAGCACCGCGCGAGTAATTGCGTTACGGTAAGCCGTGCGAGTAACTAAGGGTTAACCCTTTGAAAATGCCAAGTCTTAAAAATGACGATGGGAACAATTAATTAAATGTGTTGTATTTCCTGGAGTCCTCCCAAGGTTGTTTCGTAACGTAACAACGGTCGCTTTTAAAGTAGTAATACGACAACTTTCGGTGATACGTTCACTTAGGTATCTAGTTTATGCAACGTATTTTGTTTGAATATTCAAATTCATTAAATACCTATTTCAAGTATAAATATTGGAATTTTGTAATAGTAATCCTAGCCTAAATAATGAATGCTTTAAAATAATTAATTCCTTTGCGAAAAGTGTTTTGAAAATCTGTGAAGATATTTTATATTTTTGTCTCAATTTTAAAAAATTAGGTGATGTAAAAATACTTTACAGCATTCAACAATTTTGGTAGATCTGTTAAACAACACACCTACCAAAATTGTTTAATTAATATCTAAAGCAATTTTAAATAATAAAATTTACTTTTTTATCTTTTGCTTAATTTTGTGATAGTACATCACACAAATTTCATTAAAATCGATAGTTATTCCAAGAATAGTAAGTTGTTTTGAAAACTCTTTAATAGGTAGTTTTTTGGAAATATTTGGAGAGTATGGTCTAATACATAACAAAATTGTAAACGATAGAGATAGAAATCAAAGAAAACGAATTTAACCCAAAATTCATGTTGAAGTCGCTGCACCATTCCTTCATCGTTCGTAGTCAATAATTCTGTATTTAAGCGCTTTAAAATCCGTCCCTGATATGTGTATAAACTTATAAATTCTATATTTAGATTCATGAACTCCGCCTCCAAATTTACAAATAGCAAAGAATTATACCTTTTTCAAATTTCGACACATTATGTCCTCGCCATCTATCAATCGTGTCCAAAAGTTATCGACGGTTGGCCTACTAGTATTATATATACAATGATTATAACCTAAAAAATGAACCTTTGAATTATATGGCGACTGGTCCAGTATTGATTAAATTCTCTTTAACAACATTTAGCACCTCGCATATATAAACATTGAACAATATAATGGAAAATGCAGTGGGTAATTTAGAGAAACAGGTAATAAGAAAAAATAAAAACATTCAACTACAACTAACCTAAAATTCTCTTTTCAATTCCACCACAGATGCAAAGGGCAGACCAAAAACTAGATAATTTAGCAGTTAAAGTAATCAATGTAGAAAAAAAAGTCTTAACCGAACACGGAGCACAAGTAGAAGTAAATAATTTATTAAAGACAGTGACCGATGTTAAGAATGACTACCAAAATCTACGTAAAGACATCCTCGAAGTCCAAGACCTTCAAAAACAGTTAAGTAGCTCCTTGCAAACGCAGCTTCAGCTTTTGCAATTAAAGTGTAATGTCTTAAGAGAAAAGTTATCACTGAATGTGCCTCAAAGTTATCCAGGTGTGCCCAAAATCATTATAACCGATGTAGCACCTGGAAAAACATTCCAAGAGAGCAAATAATTGTTTATCGCTACTTAGCTTTAGAAATGGCAATAAAGCCACTGTATAACGAGGTTACATTGCCATTTTAGTGCAGCTGTGGCATTGGTTCCAAGCAGTTATATTTGATCATAGTTTCTTTTTACATAGACAATTTTAAGATAGATTCTTGTTTATTATAAAACACTTGTTTTATCCTATGATTTTGCAGTTCTTTAAAGCTTTTTTTTAGTTTCTTTAAAACCTATCAAAATAGATTTCCAAGAGTGGACAGTTCAGATAATTATTTTTACAATCGAAAGAGGAGCATTGGACCGACACTCTTAAATATTGTAATGTAAATATTACAGTAAGCGAAAGAACTTTTATGGACTTTTATAATAATGGACATCTACAAGATTTATGGCAGGCAGACTTTTATATGTGATTGGGTTTTAATTGGAATCATTGTGAATTATTCTGATTGATTTAGTTTAAGCAGTTACCGCACAACTTCAATAGTTGGTACACTCTTGCAATTTTAAAAATTTTACCTCTATAGTCTTAACATAACATATTTTATAGTTTTATTAGAACAGAACAACAATGTTCTATAGGGCAAGCAAGCAACTACAGTGTAACCTCACTTATACGAAACCTATTTATACTATATTCAATTATACAAATCATTCTAACGTAAATTTTATTCTGTTACACATAGAAAGAAAGATAGACAAATAGGCAACTGTTTATTTAAAAGAAGTATTCACTTTTACGTTGCGATCATTGTACTTTATGTCAAGAGTGATAAATAAAATGGCTTCGTGCAAGAGATCGCACAGAAGACTTACCCTCTTTTTTTTGATAAAACAAAAAGCATACGTCGAGGTGTATCCAAAAAAGTACAAACAAATATTTAAAGATTTTTTAAAAAAACGTGTTCGAACTATCGAAGTTGTGCTGTATTTTGATCTGAGCCTAATATTGAGTAGTTTGTTTAACTTAACTTTTGCACTGTTAATGTAGAAATACTGTTAAAGTCTGATATACAGAAAATTTGTTTCTGTACCTTAGTTGCGGCAATATTTTTGCACTGTTTGTTGTTGTTGCCTTGTTTACATAAGGTGTTTGATTAAGGCAGAAACATGGTTGTATCTTAATTGAATAACGGTACAAAGACTGACTTTTGAAAGAAACGCAATATGAAGTTGGGTTCCATTTTATATTTGCTTTTGAATGTTTGAATATTCTAAAACTTAACGCACGGTATAGATATAGATTTATAATACGCGCATACCTCGGTTATCAGTCGTTGCGGAAAAGTTGGCCGTTAAGCGAAAAGCCACATAACGAATCTATTATATTTGATACAAACTAAACAGACTGTCCCTAAGACTAGAGAATTATTTTGGACGTATAACGAAACATTGTGGACCGTCTATCGAAAAAGTGTCATAATTAACAAAGGATGTTATTGCGATATGCCATATAAAAAGCGACCGTATAGCGAGGTATATGTGTATTTTGGTGTTGTTTGCTTATTCGGAGTCTGTTTTTTTAATGTTTGTTTTATGATTTATATCTTTTATCGCGCAATTAGATTTCAGAATTGTTTTTAGTAGTTTTTTTCAAGAATTTTATTTTCTAAACTTAGGTTCCAATATAAAGTAAAAAAAAACAAAGATCTAATAGTTGCTGAATGAGGTTAATTTAAAGTTTATTTAGACACAAGTTCGGAAGTATAAGTCTGGCGATTTTTATTCGAATGCGGTTGGATGCATTTAAAAAAATATAATAATTGGATTGTATTGCGCCAAAATTTGAAAAGATTTTCGCAAAGATATCCAAAAAAAAGTTTCATAAAGTACAAAACAGGATTTAAGAAAGAAAATGCACTTTCGATTTGCAAAAACGATCATTTGATTAGATTTTCCGTTTTTTTTTGTTACAAACAATTTTAATAATTATTTTACTTGATCAATTGTCTTTATTTTTTCAAAATCAACGTTATCAAAAGTCGCAAAACTTATGTAGATTCTTTTTACTCGTAGAATTTTGATAATTAGCAAAAAAACGAACAGTAAAGCCTTAAAATAACTGAATCATGGATTTACAGTAGACCCTCGATTATACGGATTAATTGGGACCGGCCCCGATCCGGATAATTGTATATTAATGGCAAAAAGATAATTTCTTAAAAGAAAACGCAAAAAAATTATGTAGTATGTCATAGTACATCATTTTTTTTAATATTTTGGTAAGAGTCAGTTGCACAACGAATGTTAGTGAACAAAATGATTTTTTCTAAGCGATCTGTATAATTGGGGTTCTACTGTATTTCTCATAAGACCTATAATCACTCAGAATTTTTTCAAAATTCAAACGTCAAATTTAAAAAATTTCATAAATTCGGGGGCGATCCCTCAATTCCTTTAAAATCAAATATATCGAGAACCGCTGAACCGATTTACAAAAACTTTTTTTTATCTGAATCTGCAAGACCTGCACGGAGAAAAAAATATCGTTATAATAACCATACGTATCCTTATTATAGCTATTCGTTGGATAGTTATCTTTCACAGGGATACGCCGTATAGCTAATTTAGCTATCCAGAGTATCCTTATTGCGGATCGTTATAGTAACGATCCGTATTACTGTTTTAGACATTCAAAAGATTCTTGTCATAGTGATTTAACGGATATGCACAGAGAACAAAATATCGTTATAATAACCATACGTATCCTTATTATAGATATTCAAATCCTCAAATTAACTATCCAGTTACCTACACGACGGATACTGCACACGTTCACGAAGCTTTTCGTTTGAATGCTTGAATCAAATAAATGAATCCTTATTATAAGTATACTATGGAGAGCTGTTTTGAAAATTTTACAAATTGACTTATAAATATCGTTAAATTAGACATTCAGATCCTTGTCAGAACAATACGTCAATTGGGTATACGTTAGATAGTTATTATAAGGATATTTTTTCTCCGTGTGATGACACTTTTGTTTGCTTTATGTTGGGGTGTATCTTCAATCCCCCCAAAACCCGGGATGCCGCGGCAAACATACCTCTATATTAGGAATTCCTCACCCAAATTTTTTGGGTGTCCTGAGGGCCGAACCTCCAAATAAAAAATTTTTTTAAAATAAACAGTAAGAAGCGCTCTTCTCCGGGCTTTTAGCAAATATAAATTTAACCATTTTGTTACTCGCGTGGATGTTTTCAGGCACCAGCGCCAACAGTTTTGTAATTCATAAATGTATAAATTTTTGTGAGCCTGTACACCCACATATAACCTTTGTTTAGTCTTTTTTAGAGTGCGATAGGCACCTGAAAATATTAATTTGGACATTATAAAAGTGTTTTATTTGTCGATGTTTGAACTGTTGTTGGGTTTTTGGGGCCTGAAAAGCACCGCGCGAAAAAATAATGTTATTATTTTCGAAACGACATTTATTTTAAAATATGATGTGTTAGATACATTTCTAACGAGTTGGAGGGCGAGGGGGACACTATTGATCAGTTTTATAAAACTATTTATTACTTTTTAAAAACCAAAAATGACCATTATGCATTTTTTTTTCTTGCTCAATCTAACTGAAACTAATGCACAAATATACCTTTAATGCAACACATTTTTGTGATCAGTTTTCGAAACTATGAACGATTTTGAAAACTTTAACGGTGAAAGTGGATGGAAACACATTCTATCAAAACAGCCAAATTAGAAAATTCAGTGCCTTGAATTAAACTTTTGTTGTCAAAATTTAAAAAAATTAAATTTTAAAAGAATCAGTAAAAACAACGGGCTATTGCCAATTGTTAATCCTACATCAATTTATTGCAAATTGAAAAATAGAAAAGGATTATTGAACAGTTTTATAGACTTTGTTACATTGATTTTAGTTAATTTTCTTTTGCACTTAATTGTAAGTTGGGTATTAATTTTTTGTTGTTGTTGGGAAATCAATAGTGCATAATGGGAATGACATTTAAAAAAGGGCAAAATACCTTCATAATCCTTAACAAACCCAAATTATTTTTTATGTGGTGCCTAAAAGCACCGCGCGAGTAATTGCGTTACGGTAAGCCGTGCGAGTAACTAAGGGTTAACCCTTTTGAAAATGCCAAGTCTTAAAAATGACGATGGGAACAATTAATTAAATGTGTTGTATTTCCTGGAGTCCTCCCAAGGTTGTTTCGTAACGTAACAACGGTCGCTTTTAAAGTAGTAATACGACAACTTTCGGTGATACGTTCACTTAGGTATCTAGTTTATGCAACGTATTTTGTTTGAATATTCAAAAATTTATTAAATACCTATTTCAAGTATAAATATTGGAATTTTGTAATAGTAATCCTAGCCTAAATAATGAATGCTTTAAAATAATTAATTCCTCTGCGAAAAGTGTTTTGAAAATCTGTGAAGATATTTTATATTTTTTGTCTCAATTTTAAAAAAATTAGGTGATGTAAAAAATACTTTACAGCATTCAACAATTTTGGTAGATCTGTTAAACAACACACCTACCAAAATTGTTTAATTAATATCTAAAGCAATTTTAAATAATAAAATTTAAATTTTTTTATCTTTTGCTTAATTTTTTTGATAGTACATCACACAAATTTCATTAAAATCGATAGTTATTCCAAGAAAAAGTAAGTTGTTTTGAAAACTCTTTAATAGGTAGTTTTTTTGGAAAAAATTTGGAGAGTATGGTCTAATACATAACAAAATTGTAAACGATAGAGATAGAAATCAAAGAAAACGAATTTAACGCAAATTCATGTTGAAGTCGCTGCACCATTCCTTCATCGTTCGTAGTCAATAATTCTGTATTTAAGCGCTTTAAAATCCGTCCCTGATATGTGTATAAACTTATAAATTCTATATTTAGATTCATGAACTCCGCCTCCAAATTTACAAATAGCAAAGAATTATACCTTTTTCAAATTTCGACACATTATGTCCTCGCCATCTATCAATCGTGTCCAAAAGTTATCGACGGTTGGCCTACTAGTATTATATATACAATGATTATAACCTAAAAAATGAACCTTTGAATTATATGGCGACTGGTCCAGTATTGATTAAATTCTCTTTAACAACATTTAGCACCTCGCATATATAAACATTGAACAATATAATGGAAAATGCAGTGGGTAATTTAGAGAAACAGGTAATAAGAAAAAATAAAAACATTCAACTACAACTAACCTAAAATTCTCTTTTCAATTCCACCACAGATGCAAAGGGCAGACCAAAAACTAGATAATTTAGCAGTTAAAGTAATCAATGTAGAAAAAGAAGTCTTAACCGAACACGGAGCACAAGTAGAAGTAAATAATTTATTAAAGACAGTGACCGATGTTAAGAATGACTACCAAAATCTACGTAAAGACATCCTCGAAGTCCAAGACCTTCAAAAACAGTTAAGTAGCTCCTTGCAAACGCAGCTTCAGCTTTTGCAATTAAAGTGTAATGTCTTAAGAGAAAAGTTATCACTGAATGTGCCTCAAAGTTATCCAGGTGTGCCCAAAATCATTATAACCGATGTAGCACCTGGAAAAACATTCCAAGAGAGCAAATAATTGTTTATCGCTACTTAGCTTTAGAAATGGCAATAAAGCCACTGTATAACGAGGTTACATTGCCATTTTAGTGCAGCTGTGGCATTGGTTCCAAGCAGTTATATTTGATCATAGTTTCTTTTTACATAGACAATTTTAAGATAGATTCTTGTTTATTATAAAACACTTGTTTTATCCTATGATTTTGCAGTTCTTTAAAGCTTTTTTAGTTTCTTTAAAATTTGCAAATTTACCGCAAAAACATTCAGAAATTCCTTAGCATTGAACCGATGAACTAAAGCAAAGTTCAACCACTTTCTCATAGATGGTGTCACGTTACAAAATTTAAATTATGAATTTCAAAAATTGTTTAAACTTCTTTATTTTAGATTTAATATACATATCTACAATTATACTATTTAAAGTTATTTAGACACAACATTATTTTAAATTAGTAACAATATTTTACAGATTTTTAGATCCTTCTACATCATAAATTTATATGTGAACTGTTTATCCATTATAACATTGTATATATAATACTAGTAGGACAACCTCGGTTGACCGATTGTGCTGGTACATCGTGGTAAAATATTTAACTTATAAAACTTGAACTGGTGTGAATCAAAAAAAAGAAATTGTGGTAGGAGGTACGAATTATTTGGCATTGAAGGTTTTGTTGAGAATTTGAGTAACAGGTTCGAATTAAGGGAATTTTTACATTGAACTTTAAGAAACATCTGTAAATTACATATTTCTCATTTTATTCTTAGTTTTTTATGTTTGTAATTTACTTTATCTAACAAAAGTATATTACGAGTTATTGTGTAACACTAAATTTAATTAACCAGTCACATTTCGTATTTAAATTGCGGTTTTAGATAATGAGTAGAAGTTTTCATACAATTTAAATTAATAACAATTTTTTTTAATGTAAATTTATTTACAAAAATAGATACAAAATTTTAGATATTGCAAATTTAATAAAAAAATTATATACCTGCAAACACAAATTAAAAAAAAAGACAATACACAAAATAAATAATTATTTAAAATAATACCGGAAAGATACATAAAAGATTGAACAAAACTTAACTTTTATACACTAATTTAAATCTACATTATTACATTTTTTTACATGAGTTTCAACAATGCTGTAATATAGATAATTTTTTTGAAAACACTGTTTTAGATTGGCTAGTGTTAAGTTTACATTCTTTATAAATTAATATTAAAATTAAAAATTCTATTATAAATATTCTGTGATGTTTGCATATTGAATTTAAAAATTCGGAAAATCTTCTTCTACTTTTTTATAACTGTTTGTTTTAAAATTTTAAAAATTTTAGAAAACTATTTTTTGACAATACTGAACACATTATTATATTAATAAAATTTTGCAATCGAGGACTGGGTGTTTTCAAAACGTATTTATCATTGATGTTATAATTCTTATATAATAATAACATTTCATTTTTTTTTAATTTGAATTAATTGTAAGACTTACCATGCAATTCTCACATGAAATTTTAGTAATAAATATAAATAGACGTTTTAAAATTGCAAGTAGGCAATCGAAGGCGCTAATTTAAATAAATATGTACGAAACTGCAAAAATTAATGATTAATCAATTTTATGCACTTTGTATTCAAATTTGTTAAAACTAATTTACAAAAAAGCCATAGGGGGATAAGTATGGTAAAAATGCCTTTTGTGAATATCCTAATGATATTTTATGGATATGTAGACACTATAGAAATAAAAGATCCTGAAAATTTTATACCTTAATCTATATCGGTCACTTCAAAAAGTCTAAATAAGTAAAAATTGGAAAATATTTTTTTTCTTTGGATTGAGTGGATCAATTATTTTGAAAATTTAGTATTTTATGCAGGCGATAGAAAACTTTTACGGGCACCATGACTAATTTTTAATTTAATAAATTGATGATCAAAAAAAAATATTTTGTCTTACTTTCTCAATTTTTATTATGATACTTTTAGAGCAAAATTATGATTCCATCATTTTTACATTTCTCATAAGACCTATAATCACTCAGAATTTTTTCAAAATTCAAACGTCAAATTTAAAAATTTCATAAATTCGGGGCGATCCCTCAATTCCTTTAAAATCAAATATATCGAGAACCGCTGAACCGATTTACAAAAACTTTTTTTTATCTGAATCTGCAAGACCTGCACGGAGAAAAAAATATCGTTATAATAACCATACGTATCCTTATTATAGCTATTCGTTGGATAGTTATCTTTCACAGGGATACGCCGTATAGCTAATTTAGCTATCCAGAGTATCTTATTGCGGATCGTTATAGTAACGATCCGTATTACTGTTTTAGACATTCAAAGATTCTTGTCATAGTGATTTAACGGATATGCACAGAGAACAAAATATCGTTATAATAACCATACGTATCCTTATTATAGATATTCAAATCCTCAAATTAACTATCCAGTTACCTACACGACGGATACTGCACACGTTCACGAGAGCTTTTCGTTTGAATGCTTGAATCAAATAAATGAATCCTTATTATAAGTATACTATGGAGAGCTGTTTTGATCATACTATGGATTGTCAAATTGACTTATAAATATCGTTAAATTAGACATTCAGATCCTTGTCAGAACAATACGTCAATTGGGTATACGTTAGATAGTTATTATAAGGATATTTTTTTCTCCGTGTGATGACACTTTTGTTTGCTTTATGTTGGGGTGTATCTTCAACCCCCAAACCGGTATGCCGCGGCAAACATACCTCTATATTAGGAATTCCTCACAATTTTTTAGGGTGTCCTGAGGGCCGAACCTCCAAATAAAAAATTTTGTAAAATAAACAGTAAGAAGCGCTCTTCTCCGGGCTTTTTAGCAAATATAAATTTAACCATTAGTTACTCGCGTGGATGTTTTTCAGGCACCAGCGCCAACAGTTTTTGTAATTCATAAATGTATAAATTTTTGTGAGCCTGTACACCCACATATAACCTTTGTTTAGTCTTTCTAGAGTGCGATAGGCACCTGAAAATATTAATTTGGACATTATAAAAGTGTTTTATTTGTCGATGTTTGAACTGTTGTTGTTTTGGTGCCTGAAAAGCACCGCGCGAATAATAATGTTATTATTTTCGAAACGACATTTATTTTAAAATATGATGTGTTAGATACATTTCTAACGAGTTGGAGGGCGAGGGGCACACTATTGATCAGTTTTATAAAACTATTTATTACTTTGAAAAACCAAAAAATGACCATTATGCATTTTTTTTACTTGCTCAATCTAACTGAAACTAATGCACAAATATACCTTTAATGCAACACATTTTTGTGATCAGTTTTCGAAACTATGAACGATTTTGAAAACTTTAACGGTGATGTGGATGGAAACACATTCTATCAAAACAGCCAAATTAGAAAATTCAGTGCCTTGAATTAAACTTTTGTTGTCAAAATTTAAAAAAAAATTAAATTTTAAAAGAATCAGTAAAAAACAACGGGCTATTGCCAATTGTTAATCCTACATCAATTTATTGCAAATTGAAAAAATAGAAAAGGATTATTGAACAGTTTTATAGACTTTGTTACATTGATTTTAGTTAATTTTCTTTTTGCACTTAATTGTAAGTTGGGTATTAATTTTTTTGTTGTTGTTGGGAAATCAATAGTGCATAATGGGAATGACATAAAAAAATGGGCAAAATACCTTCATAATCCTTAACACCAAGTTATTTTTTATGTGGTGCCTAAAAAGCACCGCGCGAGTAATTGCGTTACGGTAAGCCGTGCGAGTAACTAAGGGTTAACCCCTTTTGAAAATGCCAAGTCTTAAAAATGACGATGGGAACAATTAATTAAATGTGTTGTATTTCCTGGAGTCCTCCCAAGGTTGTTTCGTAACGTAACAACGGTCGCTTTTAAAGTAGTAATACGACAACTTTCGGTGATACGTTCACTTAGGTATCTAGTTTATGCAACGTATTTTGTTTGAATATTCAAATTCATTAAATACCTATTTCAAGTATAAATATTGGAATTTTGTAATAGTAATCCTAGCCTAAATAATGAATGCTTTAAAATAATTAATTCCTTTGCGAAAAGTGTTTTGAAAATCTGTGAAGATATTTTATATTTTTGTCTCAATTTTAAAAAATTAGGTGATGTAAAAATACTTTACAGCATTCAACAATTTTGGTAGATCTGTTAAACAACACACCTACCAAAATTGTTTAATTAATATCTAAAGCAATTTTAAATAATAAAATTTACTTTTTTTTTATCTTTTTGCTTAATTTTTGTGATAGTACATCACACAAATTTCATTAAAATCGATAGTTATTCCAAGAATAGTAAGTTGTTTTGAAAACTCTTTAATAGGTAGTTTTTTTTTGGAAATATTTGGAGAGTATGGTCTAATACATAACAAAATTGTAAACGATAGAGATAGAAATCAAAGAAAACGAATTTAACCCAAAATTCATGTTGAAGTCGCTGCACCATTCCTTCATCGTTCGTAGTCAATAATTCTGTATTTAAGCGCTTTAAAATCCGTCCCTGATATGTGTATAAACTTATAAATTCTATATTTAGATTCATGAACTCCGCCTCCAAATTTACAAATAGCAAAGAATTATACCTTTTTCAAATTTCGACACATTATGTCCTCGCCATCTATCAATCGTGTCCAAAAGTTATCGACGGTTGGCCTACTAGTATTATATATACAATGATTATAACCTAAAAAATGAACCTTTGAATTATATGGCGACTGGTCCAGTATTGATTAAATTCTCTTTAACAACATTTAGCACCTCGCATATATAAACATTGAACAATATAATGGAAAATGCAGTGGGTAATTTAGAGAAACAGGTAATAAGAAAAAATAAAAACATTCAACTACAACTAACCTAAAATTCTCTTTTCAATTCCACCACAGATGCAAAGGGCAGACCAAAAACTAGATAATTTAGCAGTTAAAGTAATCAATGTAGAAAAGAAGTCTTAACCGAACACGGAGCACAAGTAGAAGTAAATAATTTATTAAAGACAGTGACCGATGTTAAGAATGACTACCAAAATCTACGTAAAGACATCCTCGAAGTCCAAGACCTTCAAAAACAGTTAAGTAGCTCCTTGCAAACGCAGCTTCAGCTTTTGCAATTAAAGTGTAATGTCTTAAGAGAAAAGTTATCACTGAATGTGCCTCAAAGTTATCCAGGTGTGCCCAAAATCATTATAACCGATGTAGCACCTGGAAAAACATTCCAAGAGAGCAAATAATTGTTTATCGCTACTTAGCTTTAGAAATGGCAATAAAGCCACTGTATAACGAGGTTACATTGCCATTTTTAGTGCAGCTGTGGCATTGGTTCCGAAGCAGTTATATTTGATCATAGTTTCTTTTTACATAGACAATTTTAAGATAGATTCTTGTTTATTATAAAACACTTGTTTTATCCTATGATTTTGCAGTTCTTTAAAGCTTTTTTTTAGTTTCTTTAAAACCTATCAAAATAGATTTCCAAGAGTGGACAGTTCAGATAATTATTTTTACAATCGAAAGAGGAGCATTGGACCGATACTCTTAAATATTGTAATGTAAATATTACAGTAAGCGAAAGAACTTTTATGGACTTTTATAATAATGGACATCTACAAGATTTATGGCAGGCAGACTTTTATATGTGATTGGGTTTTAATTGGAATCATTGTGAATTATTCTGATTGATTTAGTTTAAGCAGTTACGGCACAACTTCAATAGTTGGTACACTCTTGCAATTTTAAAAATTTTACCTCTATAGTCTTAACATAACATATTTTATAGTTTTATTAGAACAGAACAACAATGTTCTGTAGGGCAAGCAAGCAACTACAGTGTAACCTCACTTATACGAAATCTATTTATACTATATTCAATTATACAAATCATTCTAACGTAAATTTTATTCTGTTACACATAGAAAGAAAGATAGACAAATAGGCAACTGTTTATTTAAAAGAAGTATTCACTTTTACGTTGCGATCATTGTACTTTATGTCAAGAGTGATAAATAAAATGGCTTCGTGCAAGAGATCGCACAGAAGACTTACCCTCTTTTTTTTGATAAAACAAAAAGCATACGTCGAGGTGTATCCAAAAAAGTACAAACAAATATTTAAAGATTTTTAAAAACGTGTTCGAACTATCGAAGTTGTGCTGTATTTTGATCTGAGCCTAATATTGAGTAGTTTGTTTAACTTAACTTTTGCACTGTTAATGTAGAAATACTGTTAAAGTCTGATATACAGAAAATTTGTTTCTGTACCTTAGTTGCGGCAATATTTTTGCACTGTTTGTTGTTGTTGCCTTTTTTACATAAGGTGTTTGATTAAGGCAGAAACATGGTTGTATCTTAATTGAATAACGGTACAAAGACTGACTTTTGAAAGAAACGCAATATGAAGTTGGGTTCTATTTTAGATTTGCTTTTGAATGTTTGAATATTCTAAAACTTAACGCACGGTATAGATATAGATTTATAATACGCACATACCTCGGTTATCAGTCGTTGCGGAAAAGTTGGCCGTAAAGCGAAAAGCCACATAATGAATCTATTATATTTGATACAAACTAAACAGACTGTCCCTAAGACTAGAGAATTATTTTGGACGTATAACGAAACATTGTGGACCGTCTATCGAAAAAGTGTCATAATTAACAAAGGATGTTATTGCGATATGCCATATAAAAAGCGACCGTATAGCGAGGTATATGTGTATTTTGGTGTTGTTTGCTTATTCGGAGTCTGTTTTTTTAATGTTTGTTTTATGATTTCTATCTTTTATCGCGCAATTAGATTTCAGAATTGTTTTTAGTAGTTTTTTTCAAGAATTTTATTTTCTAAACTTAGGTTCCAATATAAAGTAAAAAAAAACAAAGATCTAATAGTTGCTGAATGAGGTTAATTTAAAGTTTATTTAGACACAAGTTCGGAAGTATAAGTCTGGCGATTTTTATTCGAATGCGGTTGGATGCATTTAAAAAAATATAATAATTGGATTGTATTGCGCCAAAATTTGAAAAGATTTTCGCAAAGAAATCCAAAAAAAAGTTTCATACAGTACAAAACAGGATTTAAGAAAGAAAATGCACTTTCGATTTGCAAAAACGATCATTTGATTAGATTTTCCATTTTTTTTTGTTACAAACAATTTTAATAATTATTTTACTTGATCAATTGTCTTTATTTTTTCAAAATCAACGTTATCAAAAGTCGCAAAACTTATGTGGATTCTTTTTACTCGTAGAATTTTGATAATTAGCAAAAAAACGAACAGTAAAGCCTTAAAATAACTGAATCATGGATTTACAGTAGACCCTCGATTATACGGATTAATTGGGACCGGCCCCGATCCGGATAATTGTATATTAATGGCAAAAAGATAATTTCTTAAAAGAAAACGCAAAAAAATTATGTAGTATGTCATAGTACATCATTTTTTTTAATATTTTGGTAAGAGTCAGTTGCACAACGAATGTTAAGTGAACAAAATGATTTTTTTCTAAGCGATCTGTATAATTGGGGTTCTACTGTATTTTAATTTACATTGCATCATCTCCTGTGACCGAATTCTTGACAATAAAACAGATTTTACAAAAATTCTCTAAAGAAGATATTTGGGACCATTAAAAAGGAGATGCATAAATTCGAGAAGCATCTGTTCTTCAAACAAAAGGGAATAAACTACATCTAATGGCTTCGTTCCGCTTTTATAAGTGTTTTAAATTGATTTAAACCTCATTCAGCAATTTCAAAAATCTATAGCCATTTATTATTTAGCAGTTTTAGTAAGAAAATTCGGTGCGTGTAGTTAGAAGTTATACTTCTTTGGCGTTACTGAATTAAATATGAGCACGTGTTACGTTGCACCCACGGATTTCCAAATTAAAAAATCATCTTGGTGCCTCTCCACTGTACACTTATTCTCCGATTTACACGGAGAAAACCGCGTAAATCGAAAACAAAGCAAAATATGTATAGGCTTACGTCATTCTTGTGTCTTTTCGCGCTCTATCACTTATTGCAATTTTTGTTAGAACCTAGAATAAATTATAAATACGAGGACGTGCGCATTCGAGCGAAAAGTGGCACATTTCCGAGCGAGGGAGGCAAATGAAGCGCGACGCGGAGCGACGCGCTTCATTTTCCCGAGATCGGAATGTGCCACTTTGAGCTCGAATGTGCACACTCGGCTTTAAGCACGATTCACTATAATTTTGGTGACGAAAAAGTGGTAAATAATTTTTATCATTCCCTCTCACTCGTACTTATGAGTTTCTTCTATCTTTTCGCTCTCTCCCACTCAGTGCTATGGTAAAAATACGTTTTTCGAACATATAATCAATATTTACTGAAATAAATTGAAATTTGTTGATTGTAAAAAAAGTTTAATTCAATGAATACGAGGATGTGTGCATTCGAGCGAAAAGTGGCACATTTCCGAGCGAGGGAGGCAAATGAAGCGCGACGCGGAGCGGCGCGCTTCATTTTCCCGAGATCGGAATGTGCCACTTTGAGCTCGAATGTGCACACTCGGCTTTAAGCACGATTCACTATAATTTTGGTAACGAAAAAGTGGTAAATAATTTTTATCATTCCCTCTCACTCGTACTTATGAGTTTCTTCTATCTTTTCGCTCTCTCCCACTCAGTGCTATGGTAAAAATACGTTTTTCGAACATATAATCAATATTTACTGAAATAAATTGAAATTTGTTGATCGTAAAAAAAGTTTAATTCAATGAATACGAGGATGTGCGCATTCGAGCGAAAAGTGGCACATTTCCGAGCGAGGGAGGCAAATGAAGCGCGACGCGGAGCGGCGCGCTTCATTTTCCCGAGATCGGAATGTGCCACTTTGAGCTCGAATGTGCACACTCGGCTCTAAGCACGATTCACAATAATTTTGGTGACAAAAAAGTGGTAAATAATTTTTATCATTCCCTCTCACTCATACTTATGAATTTCTTCTATCTTTTCGCTCTCTTCCCACTCAATGCAATTTTTGTTAGGTGTGCGCGCGCAACTTCCGTTGATTGCTAAAGAAGTATAACTTCAAAACGCTTTTATTTAACTAAATCGTCAGTCTCGCAATATATTGCACGTGCTATTTAATATCGCTGAATGGAATCAATGCAATTCCTCGGATTTACACACTACGTGCATGTTAGTAAAGTCAATTCATATAAAAGACTATGATATACCAGTAGAATTCGATGTTGTAACATATATTAGTAAATATAAGGAATGAACTGATATTTGTAAGTAAAGCAATGACATTTTTCGTGTTGGATGGGTTATTTTTAATAACTAAATATATTTAGATATAGTTTTGTTGCTAGAAATCGTTAAGTCGAAGCCCCCGCACTTCTCAACTCTTTCATTCTCCCAACACGTATTTCAATGAAATATGGGTAGAAAAAATACATTATCGGAGGACGAAAATGATGCAATTTAAATATACAGTAAAACCTCTCTTTAACGGACAGTCACGGGACCAACGATATTGTCCGTTAAGCGAGGTTTTACTGTAGTCACTGTTCGATGTATGCAGTAGTAAAAGTAGCATCGTATTTTTTCCAATTGCCGTATTTAAATTGTGTATTTTCTTGTTTTGAATTGCTTTTCCGCTTTTTTTTGCAATTGTTTATTAAAAATTTTAAGTGGTCGTACACTTCTAACTATTTAAGATTGTAATTAAATCAAAATTTGAAGTGAATTATTGAAAGGACCTATATTAATTCTATTTTCATCTTAAAAGTGTTTATAAATGATGTTCGTTAAATGTGTACCTGATAATTTTAATAGGACTTAGACGGTTGTTATAATTCTACGTCGTTATTTTTAATTGCAAAAAACGATCTATATAAGGATGTAGAATTACTATGATTATTTTAACTTTCATATCACTCTTATGAAACGTATTTGCTCAATACTCTTCAACTTTCATATATTTGTATCCCAAACTTGTAACAATAACATTTTATAGCACATTTTAAACTTAGGCACCGAAGTACCTATTACTGCTCAAAATGTATTTATTATTCCTGTAAACGGTTTTAAAAGTAAGAATAAAGGGTTGTAATTATTACTAAAGCATTTTTAAGCAAGTTGGTGTAGCAAATACGATATAAAACCGTGATCTAGTACTGGTACCACTTTTTATATGTAGGATTAGTACTCGATCAACTACGACACAAATAAAACGTCAAAATATACGGGGTGATCGAGAACGACCGAGGTGTGTTTGAAAATTAGTGAAAACAACGCTGAAAACATGAAATAGAAATACAAGAAAAACACAAAAATAACGGACGATAATGGATAAAACGGACATGTATGTTATGGCAAAGCTAGCCAACTTAAAGTAACGAAAAATAGCAAGCGCCAAATTTAAAGTCGCTTCAGTCGTTCTCGTTCACTCGGTACAATGGGACCTTAAGTGACTTTCAATTCTCAGACGTCATCGTGAATGTCAAGAGGTTGAACTCATTATTCTTTTTTTATGAATAATTTAATTGTAAAATAATTTATTTTGAATTTAATAAATACTATTTTGACGGTTTATAAAAATACTTTCTAGTGGTCGGGTACTGGGCCATATACTGTTCGACTACTAATTCTATCGATCGGGTATTGGGGTAACCGAGGTATCAGTTTGAAATATTAATTTTGCTAATTACTAAGGCACTAGAGGGTAATAAGGCCGACTTAGTGTTAAATATTTTTTATTAAATAACCTAAGACAACTCATAACATAATGTGAATTCTAAGTGATTTTTACATATTTTTTTCCGCAAATAATATATATTTAAAAACAAAAAAAAACTGAAAACACATTTTTAAAAATCAAAAACATATACACTGGTGTTTGGGCCTTATTAAACGAACAGGCCGATAATAAGGCCCGCTTTAAAATACAATGACAGATATTAAGTCCCGAATAAAGTATTCAATTCAGGGGTAGCAACTTTGGCATATAAAAGGTGCTTGGCCATCTCTCGTTAGTCCAACACATTCTTCATGTACCCAAGTGTTACATAACGTACAAGATCTCATATCAGCCATAAAATCATGGTTGCAGACGGAACATATCCAAGATTGTTTTGAGGAGCCAGCAATATTGTATTTTTACATAGCCCTGATTTTGATTGTAAGTCACGACCCTCAAGCATTTGCCTTTTATTAAAATATTAAGGCCCGGGCCTTATTACCTGAGTAGTACATTTTTCCTTTTTTAAGATTATCTTTTTTTCTGATTAAATAAATCAAGTCAACTAAAGAAGAAGTCAAAGAAGAAGCTTACCTCTTTGTATATAATTTTGCTTCTCTTAAATATTCACATGATAGCACCAATTGAAAGTTAATTTGGTAGAGATACATTGATAAACTGCACATAATATTGAGGTAGATTCACTAAATCGAGGTTTCCCGCGTTAATTGAAACCCAGAAAATTTTCTAACCCAGAGGTGATATGTTTTAGACCTTTCTCGCTCGCCGATGGCACTAAATAAGCGATTTCGATTATAGTTTTTTTTTTAATGGCTTCTGGGCTTTATTACCTGGTGGACCTTATTACTCTCCGGTACCTTACTGCTTTATTACTTGAAATTTGCTTAATTTTATATCTGAAAACCCTTTAAATTAAAATTTTTGATTTGAAGGGCGTAGAATAAATTATACTAATGCAATAAATACGAGGATGTGCGCATTCGAGCGAAAAGTGGCACATTTCCGAGCGAGGGAGGCAAATGAAGCGCGACGCGAAGCGGCGCGCTTCATTTTCCCGAGATCGGAATGTGCCACTTTGAGCTCGAATGCGCACACTCGGTTTTAAGCACGATTCACAATAATTTTGGTACCGAAAAAGTGGTAAATAATTTTTATCATTCCCTCTCACTCATACTTATGAGTTTCTTCTATCTTTTCGCTCTCTCCCACTCACTGCTATGGTAAAAATACGTTTTTCGAACATATAATCAATATTAACTGAAATAAATTGAAATTTGTTGATTGTAAAGAAAGTTTAAACTACAAAATTAAATGATGTGCGCATTCGAGCGAAAAGTGGCACATTTCCGAGCGAGGGAGGCAAATGAAGCGCGACGCGGAGCGGCGCGCTTCATTTTCCCGAGCTCGGAATGTGCCACTTTGAGCTCGAATGCGCACACTCGCCTTTAAGCACGATTCACAATAATTAAACCGCTTTCTCAAAATTTTTAATTAAAATTTTAAGGACCGTATTTGTATTAGAAACACCAAAACAAAGTTCTAACCTTTTCCAAACATTAAATCGCAATTTATTGAATAATATGATTGCACAATTGCTTCTGGCGAAGCCTTTACACTAATTAAATTCTATTGCAATTTTCAAATTAAAAAATGGTGCGCGAATCAATCGTCGAACGACTTTGGTGCAGTGTAAAGCTGACTCTGGGTCGGTGCCATGATGGAATTCTAGTGTGCAAGGAAATATGCATCAACAAAAGGAAAATGGTTAGTTTATAAGTGATACATTATCGTCAACCCTTACTATTAGTGATAACGAGGCAGGTCCAAGTGTTATCCAAAATCAAACCATGGAACAACAACAAAATATGTTTAAAATCGTCGAAAAAATTGCGTGGGTGATTAACTATTCAGTTTTACATTTCCTGCATTCGCTCAAATACCGTTCAATTGTGTTTTCTTAAAATTTTTTAGGCGAAGGCATCGTCCCTGCCAAAATCAGCGCAATTCGTTAATTGTGCATGTTGTTTATTTAATTTTTGTAAACAGTGCTCCGAAAGTCAGTTTCACACAACTAAACTGTTACAGATGAGTCCGAGCAATGCGATGCCGTTTGTTCTGGATGTTTGAATATTCTGGACGATGAAGAATTCATTTGTGCCCTGGGACAAGAATGGCACTTGGAATGCTTTAGGTTTGTAAATGATATTTTAGATGTGTTCGATCGACCCGAACAGATTACCACTTAATTATCAGAACAGGAAGTTCCTTTGTAAGACGATGATACATTATTAGAATATGTTATCGAGAACTCTGATTAATTACTTACGCAATCTTTATGATGCATTGTAAATATGTAAGATGGGCGCTCTGAAGTATCGAACGAATTCGATTAATGTGACCGTTAAATAATTTTTGTTTAATTGTAGGTGTTCGGCTTGCGATGCATCGCTATCGAATTGGTACTTCGAGAAGGATGGACTCTTGTTTTGTAAAAACGACTATTGGGCTCGTTACGGGGAATGCTGTCAACAATGTAGTCAGGTGCAGATCTAATTAAACCCAATGTCTCACTTTGAATCGTAAAACGAGCACAATTTTAGATAATAACAGGGCCCGTAATGGTGGCAGGGGAACACAAGTTCCACCCCGAATGCTTCTGCTGTGGGTCGTGTGGTTTGTTCATCGGAGATGGGGATTCCTACGCTTTAGTGGAACGATCCAAGCTCTACTGGTAATTATTTTATTTACAAAAAGAAATCACAAAATGTAATCGAATCCTTGTACAGTGGACAATGTTACAAGAGGCAAATGCAGCCGTTGGAGAAGACTGCCAAATTTCCATTTGTGTTGCACAAGCCACACTCGATCAGACTTGTAGAAATACCTGGCCGACAAACTGGAATAAAATTATCGACAGATTCTATGCATGGTGATTCGCATCGGCTGACAATCTCTCAGTGAGTTGCAATTCGGATTTCTAAGCATTTTGTTTCGATAAAAAAGATGCCTGTTAGATGTTAAAAGTGCACACTTTTTGTACATACTTAAATTTCTCTATGCACACGTTATTTGCTTGTTTGTTTTGGGTTTTGTAGTAATTTTCCCGAGAAGACTAATCTGTTTGGTATGATTTGTGACTTGTGCTTTATTGTTCGGGGATGATTGTTTTTTGGCTTGTTATGGATGTTTAAACGCTTTTGTGTTTATGCTGTTATGTGAAGCACTGAATTTTAGGATAACAATTAAGGCTACATTGAAATGAAATTAGAACGAAAAGTTACAGTACGATAAAAATTAAGAAATTGGTTCTGTTTGCAAACGAATGAGTTTTTTTTTAATGGATTAGAATTAGATCAATATAGATCTATATTAACAACATCCTAAAAGCACAGAATTCTATTTAAATCTGAAGACTGTTACTGGATTTTTTTGAATTTAAGAATTTATTGAAGTTACCGTGTACAGTAAATAATTATTTTATTGGACTCGAGTTTCTGACATTGTCCCTGGATTTTTTCTTATAAATATAGAATTATATCAACAACCATGTTAAAAATACAGGACCGTATTGAAATCAGAAGTTTATTTCAAAATTTTAAATATAATTATTTATTGATCGTACTAAAGAAATTTTTTTTGGGAGATTTCTGGGTTAGTGACATCTATCCTGATTTTTTTACAGTTAATATGGGCTTATATTAACAACATATTAAAAATACAGGGCCGTATTTTTAGCCGAAGGTGGTTTGCCGAATTTTTCAATATTAGTATTAATTAAAGTACAAAATGTGTACAGAAAATAATTTTTTTGTAGTACTTCGGAGTTAGTTACAACTACTCTGATTTTTTTCTGATTAACATAGGCTTATATTAACAACATATTAAAAATACAGGACCGTATTTATAGCCGAAGGACGTTTCAGGAATTTTTAAATATTAATATTAATTATAGTGGAAAATATGCACATATAATAATTTTTTTGTAGGGCTTCATAATTAGTGAACTATCCTGATTTTTTTGTGGTCAATATAGACTTATATTAACAATATATTAAAAATACAGGACCGTATTTATAGCCGAAGGTTGTTTCGCGAATTTTTAAAATAGCAAATGTGTACAGAAAAAAATTTTTTTGTAGGATTTCCTAGTTACTGACAGCTATCCTTATTTTCTTATGTTTAATATAGACCTATATTAATAACATATTAAAAATACAGGGCTGTATTTTTAGCCGAAGGTGGTTTCGCGAATTTTTCAATATTAGTACCTATTAATTAAAGTAGATAATGTGTACAGAAAATATATTTTTATAGGACTTTCGAGTTAGTGACAACTACCCTGATTTTTTTCTGGTTAATATATACTTATTTTAAAACCATATTAAAAATACAGGACCGTATTTTTAGCCGAAGGTGGTTTAGCGAATTTTTCAATATTAGTATTAATTAAAGTAGATAATGTGTACAGAAAATAATTTTTTTGTAGGACTTTCGAGTTAGTGAGAACTATCCTTATTTTCTTATGGTTAATATAGACCTATATGAAAAACATTATAAAAATACAGGATCGTATTTAGATACGAAGACTGTTTGCTGAATTATTAAATATTTGTTTAACTGGAAAACGTGTACCGAAAACAATTTTTTTGGAGGACTTCCGGGTTGGTGACAACTACCATTATTTTTTTATGGTTTATATAGACCTATATAAACATCCCACTAAAAATACAGGACCGTATTTATAGCCGAAGATGGGGTCATGATTTTTCGAATATCATTATTAATTAAAGCAGAAAATTGTATTTTAGAACTTCTGCGTTACTGGACAACTACTTATTTTCTTGTGTTTTATAAATTACCATACGCGATTAAGGCCAGTTTTCCACGCTTATCTTTCAAACGATTTCCATTTAAAAACACACAAAAACAATGCTTTGCTTGTGTTAGAAACAAAGTGCAGAATCTAACAGATTTTATGCATCAGCACTTAACTCGCTTCAACAATTGATAGATTAATCAAAGCATGTTAGTCTAATGAATTTCACGTCGTAGCTACAAATTAATTTATGCAAAACGAGCACATTTTCAGTTGTATTATTTTTGTGAAAAAAAAATAAGTGTTTTAGATTATAGATACATATCGATAGTAATTAATATTAATTCTCTAATAGGATGATATGGAAGCTTCAAGGAAAATTACTACAATTGGCTTTCGCATTTTTAACATCTGCTTTTAACTTTTGCTGTTACTTAATACCTTCGTATAGGTACGTTGAAAAAAAAATTACAATTCGTTTCAATATTACATAATTTATCTATACAAAACTCACAACGCACACACTCAAACACCTTATCAAAGTTGACTCACCTCTTCATCAACACATTTACCAATTAATTTAACATTATTTTACAATTAGGTTGGATATGAATAATGACCTGATGTCGCTGCACATCGGCGACAGCATCCTCGAAATTAATGGAATACCTGTTAAAGAGACTCCGATAGAAAACGTCGAGCATCTCCTGCGCTATTCCGACTCCGTCTTGCAAGTAAGTATTTTCCGAAATTTGCACAATCCAATCAATAACACATGCCATGTTTCAGTTGACCATCGAGCATGATCCCGATGCCATCTCGAGACGCAGGCAGACGTTCTCTGCGCCCAAAAAAACTTTACCTTTGACCACAACACTAAGTGATACTAACATTCCTAATAGTAAGATAAAAGCGCCCACAGACTCCTCGTATTTTGGTTCGAACGAATCTCTTAATGATCTCAACTTTAATGTCGAACCGATTATTAAAGCGAATATTCCACAGGACATAAACGACAATAAATGCGATTCGTTGGGCGTTCATAGTATTAATAATAATAAATTTAGTAGTAACAATAGCGGGAACAATAAAAACACGAAAAACGCCAATAATGCACGGCCAGGTGATAAAGAAAGACTGTTTAAAAGACGAGACGAGGGCTACATGAGCGGCACCAGGTCCCGACAGCTACGTAGAAAAAATAATTCGTCGGAGACTAGACAATCTTTGGACAAAGAGCGTAGTTCGTCCATGAGCCGACTTTTAGATGAGTAAGCTTGTTTATAATAACAATTACGAGCAAGTTTATTTATTTATTTACGTTAGATTACCGAATTCGAAACGTTGCATGGACTTGTCGCGAGCCCATTCGTTCCTGGAGCCGAGGCCCCAACAAAGAGTGTTCCGAGCCTCTGATCTGGTCAAAGGAGAACTGCTCGGACAAGGATTCTTTGGACAAGTTTACAAAGTTACCACGAAAGACACGTCCGAAGTAATGGTGCTCAAAGAATTGTACAGAGTTGACGAAGAGGCACAGAAGAATTTTCTTAAAGAGGTTTCTTGTTTTAAAAACGAAAAAGGGGTAATTTTTTTAATAAAAAGTATTATTTTTAAGGTCGCTGTGCTACGAAGTTTACATCACACGAACGTGCTTCGTTTCATCGGGGTTTTGTACAAAGAGCAGCGCCTGCATTTGGTGACTGAGTATATCGCAGGAGGAACCCTTCGTGAGCTTTTGCACGATACTTCGCAGCCCTTGCCTTGGGAACAGAGGGTGTCTTTTGCAAAGGATATTGCGTCCGGAATGGCCTATTTGCATTCCATGAATATAATACATCGGGATTTAAATTCTCATAATTGTTTAGTTCGTGAGGTAAAGAAAATATTTCAATTTAATGTAGTTTCTTGAAATTAATTTTAATTGTAGTTAGGGTGTGTCATTTTGCAGCACCCCATCTGATTATTAAAAGTTGTTGCAAAATGACACACCCTAGTTATCCATTTTATGTCATTCTTTTTGGCCATTTTTAATAGTACAATGGGGCCCGATTCACTGAGGACTTTGGGCCCAATTAAACAATGTTTTTGTTCGTTGAGATGTGGCCCAATTAAGCCTAATCAACTGTACTTCATTATTTTGACCGAAAAATAATCTAAGTTAATTTGTAGGACAAAACTGTAATCGTAGCCGATTTTGGTTTGGCCCGAATTGTGTCTCATGACACGGGCAGCGTGCGAAGATCTCCAAAAGGAACCATTGGAAGCGGCAGAAGACAAGAACGCAAAAAACGGTATACGGTGGTGGGAAATCCTTATTGGATGGCGCCCGAAATGATGAAAGGAAATAAGTACGACGAAAAAGTCGACATTTTCAGTTTTGGGATTGTGCTCTGCGAGGTGAGAAACCATTTTCATTTGTAAGTGTTTAAATGGCAAATCTCACGTTTTGATTTGTAGATCATCGGAAGAGTGCAGGCCGATCCAGATTTCTTGCCACGATCCAACGATTTTGGATTAAATCAAACCGTTTTTCGAGAAAAGTTCTGCTCGTCTTGCCCCGATCCATTTTATAAAGTTGCTTTTCTTTGTACTGATTTAAATCCTGACCGCAGGTACATTTTTGAGTTGCATAAATTCTTATAATTTATTCAAGTGAGAAATTCAAGTTTTATTTATTTGACTGATAACGTTTATTCGATAATAATAAATTTCTTTTTAGGCCTCCCTTCGAAGTAACCGAAGTATGGTTGGAATCTCTATCGATGCATTTATCGGTTGGCATCCAACTACCCTCCGACTTAATTTTCGACATCGACCACTATCGTGGGCAAAGCCCCAGCTCCTCGGGAAGCACAACTCCCGAAGGTCTTCCTTCGGGATGTCGCAGTCCCATCTTAGAGCCTATTTGCGAAGGCAAAACCGCCAACCTCCGCAAAGACAGCGAAGGCGCAAAAATAATGCTCAGCGCTGAAAATCTCAAACCGATCATAAAAGTCTCGAGCGCCGACAATCTCATTTCTAACAAAAAACCGACGAACATAAAACCGATCTTAAAACATTCCAGCAACAACAATTTAAGTAAGAGCTACGAAAATTTTAATCGAAATTCGGAAAACGGTCAAAGCGACGAGAAAAATTGTACGAAAAGCTGCGAAAATTTTACGTGGAGCGCTTCGGAAGTTCCAAAGCAAGCTGAGCAGCCCCTAAGTCGCCTTTACGAAAATTTAGATAAGAACGAGTCGAACAAACCTTCGATGCATGATTACGAAAATCTGAATTTTCTTCGGAACGACTCGACCTTTGTCAATGAAACCGATAAGTTGATTGGAATCGAGCGTTTGCATAAATTTGAAGAGTCTGCTCCAAGTCAAAAGATCGAAGAAAATTTAGAGGGTAACACTGGGAAGAATTGCAATGTTACGAGCAATCAAAAACCGAATAAATTTAAGGAGTCGAGAGGTTTCCTTGTGCCATTAAGAAAAGTGCCTAAAAATTTCACACGTAATCAGTTCCTCAAGGAGCATTCGCAGAAGATGGAGCTCGATGAGTCTCTTAACAAAAAATGTGAAGCCGACGATTACCCCACAACCACATGCAGTGTTCGGGATAAAATCAAATTCCTCAGTAAGAAAAGTACCTTCGAAGTGAACAAACCCAATCAGCAGCAGGGCAATGCTTTGCAAAAACTCTCCAATTTAAGTCTACAAAATATGAATTTAAAGAGTAACTCTCTGCCTTCGAGCGTCACTCAGAAGTTTGTAAATAACACGAAAGCCAAAGCACCGACTGACAGATCAGAGAATTTAGTTTTGGAACCAAGTACATTAAATGAAAAATATTGCTCAAGACCAACAGTATTTAATAACGTAGAATCCTCGCAGAATCGCGCTCTTGGGAACAATTCCAAAGAAGCATTGCAACAATTATGTGATATTCCGGACATCGTCTCGTCTACTTTAAACAAAGTGCCAAAATCAACACCACAACAAACGGTTCCTACCACATCAAATCAAAGCAAAACGTTACAATCAAAAGAAAGGACTTCTCCTGCCAAACCCAACACAAGTACAAGTTTTTGGATCAATCGAAGTATCTTTCGAAAAGACCCTTTTGCTCTACCAAACGGCAAAATAACAGATTCTAACCTCGAATTGGAATTTAATTTAATCGATGTTAAATCGGGGAAGTCATTTTTTAAATCGGAGAAAGAGAACGCGCTTAACGATCTAAGGCCACCAATCTTCGGGCAAAGCTGTAGCGGCGCACAAATGATTTGTGATCTTCCGAAGCCAATCGGTACACAATCGAGTAGTGTAGTTAAGAATATTATTCAGTCTTTAAATCACAGAGACAGCAATAAGATCGATTTCCGAAACCGAAGCACTTTTGGAAGGAGCTCGCTTAAAGTTATTGGCAATCCGAAAGTGGATATTGGCAATGTTCGATCGAGCAGCCCCGAAGAATTTACAGCTTTATAAATTGATCTGATCGATTTTTGAATCGTTTATGATGTACTAATGAGGCCTTGGTACATTTGGAATTGGTTTTTTGAAGATTCTTATTTTTTACTCACCGCTCGGTTGTTGGTGGATGTGCGTAGTTTAAAGTGCCTGATTTTGTTTGTGTAAGGGTGTTGCTTCTTTCGGTATCGAGTGTCCAGTATGTTAAAGCACAATGTTCATTATTGCTTTATGATTTAGTGAATTTGATGTGGCACATTAATTTTTAGTCCGATTTAAATTAAAAAAATTTAATGTTGAATCGGAACTTGTGGAAATTAGATTAATGAATTGGCACTACTTGAATAAATTTCTTGTGGTGTTTTTGTTCAAAAATGAATGTGCTTTTAACTCAGAGACACTCGTAGGATATAGATTTGGCGTAATTGAATATAAAACATGGTATTAAAGGTACAACTATTAAAATAGGCCTTTTTCGTTTAAACATTTCATTTATGATTGCATTCAGTTATGCTGATAGTATTTTTAAATGATTTGCTTGTATAGTGTAAATATTGACGAGCCTTATTTTGCCTTGTACGAATTCGATTTAGTTTGAGGTGCTACGATGATTAGGTCCTAAATTGTTCTTGAATATTCTATTGACGTTGCGTTTTTTATTTTTATATAATTTTTGCATATATTTATTAGTTTTCAAAATTACTAATTCTGTGATAAAATATGAGTTTTATTGTTAGAATTAATATTGTAGTTTGTAGGGAGATGTTTTGTAGATAAATAGTAGAGGTTGAACTATTTTTAACAAGTTAGTTGTTTTGGAAAATTGCAGCATTATTATACACTCTTTTATAACTTTATAAACATTTACATTTTTTAGAAGGATCTTTTAAACTATTTATACAGTTTTTACTTTTGCTAAATCTCAATTATAATTTTAAATTTAAGTGTTTTACGAGGAAACAAAAAAATTTGCTAACAGTATTTTTGCTTTAGTTTTGTATTTAAAAAAAATGCTAACCCGGTTTATTGGGGGTTTGTAGTAATTAAAAGAAATTTTGAAAAACATTTTAAGGGAGGCCTAAAAAATTGAAAAGCACGTTTGATGACCGTAAAAAGGGAAGTGTTCTATGTAAAGTAATGAAATTGTTCTATGTACTTAATTTAGTGAGTAAGTAACATTCCATGTTATTTAATTTTCTATACTTTTAAATTATTACAGGATCACTTTTTTATGTTTTTTTTTACTCATGTACTCTTATATAAATATACTTCTTTGTGTTATTGAATTCTTAATTCCCTTTTGAACTCATAATTTTAAGAGATTGGAAAATGAATTAACTAGAATTATTTTTAGGTACGAAGGGAGCAACAAAATCGATCAACCATTTCAAAGTGCCCCAAATGATTTTTCTAAAAAAAAAAAGGAAGATATAAATCATGTAAGTCATATAATAATTAAATCTATATATAATATAATCAGCAATACATGATACAAATAGATCAAATATATACACAAATAAATTGACGAGAAATTATAATTTCAAGCACCAAAAGTTACCAACTTTAAACGAGAATAAAATCATTAGTAAAAGGATATGCTTAGAACAATTGGAACCGCTTCATCTAATGTGCAACATTAATTTTACTGAGTCGGTGAGAACGGAGTCGGATTCAAAATCCTACAATGCATTTCTCGGATAAGAGGAACGGTGTAAGCAACACATTCGTCCCAACCAGGTGAACGCCAAGCACTTTCTCGAGTTTCTTTTCTACCATTTAAATTCTTGTAGCCTACGAAGCATTGGATTAATTTTTATATTTTAGATCAAAATTCTTAGACTTACACCAAATATGGTGAACGTTATAAAGTCTTCCAATCTGTGAGAAGAAGCCAGCAAAAGCTTCGCTATTATTTTGTCGATAGTTAATGGCTCGAGCCCAATTGTTGCCCCATTCGATCATAGTGCCCGGTTTGAGTGCATACGAACGAATTTCATAAATATTATTATCTTTGCGAGGCGTAATATTTGGCCAGTAGCTGAAAGCTAGAAGATATTGGAGATGTCGAGATCGAACCAATTTGCTTTGTTCGTCTCTCAATTTTTTGTAGTCCTAAAATTATGGGATTAAACAACTTACAGCAAAATGCTTTACTAAATTACTTCGTTCTGTGTAAATAATTCATTGGCGGCGTCAATCGACTCGAACCCTCCAGTGTATTTCCACAAATGTAGTGCTTGATCTTGATCTCCTACGCTTACGGTCCAAGAGCCTACCAATTCCATGCTCTGTTGTAGTTTTGATTGCGAATGTATAAATTCCATTGTGCTCTTACTAAAAGCACAGTTCGATTAAATGGGGCCAAAAGCTCTTTATTTATGTAATACGAACACATTTGCTATGTATTTATCTCTGGAATCTGGCCGATAATTGTGGGTTTGTAGGGCATATATCACTTCTTTATCGCTTAGCATACGACTATGAGATTCTTTGGTTGGTTCGATTTTCCTCACTAGTAATTTGGACAGCCAGGAATCTTTGCCATCGTTTCGTTGAGGAGTTGTCGAGAAAACCCTATCGAAACGTTGGATTAATCAACAGGTTACTTTATGCAATAATAGTGCCCGATAACCATAGCAACGAACAATTTACCTAATGCTCGGGGTTTTTCTAGGAAGGTATCTCCAAATGCAAGCCATTTCTAGAAAAATTACTTGTTAAGGAGAATTTTAGGTTATCGAAGCACAGTCTTTTAGGAATATTCTCATTACTTGAAACGTCATGTATCAATGTTCCTTATCAAAACTTGGATTGATTGTAAACGGGAGGGGGATTACAATCAATTACATAATTGCATATCTCTTGGAGAATTGAAGCAAAATTCGTGTTTGCACTAAAACTAAACGAATTAAATTAGAATATATTCTGTTTGTGAGTTTTCCTTTTCCTTTCTTCGTGAAATGAGGGAGATGCAAGCACGCGAAGTACATTTATAAGACATCTACAGACGCACTGTTGTACTTCAAAGTAAAATGATAAGTTTTTGAGCCAGTTTTAATCATTTTAATAATTACAAATTACAGAAGTAATACAAAGGTCCTTAAATCGTAGATTATTGAATTAATTTATTAAATTGAATTGATGTATTGCACGTGTCATCTAGGAGAAAATCATTTTACTTTAAAGTTCGCCAGAGTGCGCATAGATGGCATACGGATGCACTTTCTTTGAATCCATTCCAAATTTTACATAAAATTATTATCATCGTATCTAAACAATTCTAATCAGTTTAATACATTTTATAATAATGTATTCTATGCCTAGAACATAAAATCGACCTCTCATAGTGTTTTGTAGATATTACTGTAATGTTCGATAAAAAGTTGATTAAAGGTTCGGTTTTAATTAATGTTCTTCTATGGAAAATTACAGTTGTATAAAACGCTATAAAGGTTCTTATAGAATAAATAATTAAATTTAAATGTATTTCATTGTGGTGACTTTACTGTTAATTGAAGTTTGATTATTCTGAACTTGATAAAACAGTTAACTGTAGTTGATGTTACATTCAGGTCTTAAAATAAATTATTATAAGATGTAAAATATATTTTAAAAACGGATTGAAGGAAAGAAAATATGAGAATACTATAGAATTTAAGGCCTTTTGTTTTACAAAGTGATATAAGGGAGGGTTTACACGGAAAAAACTTTGCGAGGACCATACAAACAATACACTCGGAAACAAATAAAGCAATTGTTCATTTGATGAAACTTATAACTAAACGTATTTTTATTTATATAAGACCGGGACAGCGCGTACGCAGTCCCGACTACCAAAAATTACGCGCCCGAGTTATCCACATTAGGGATAATCGCAGGAGTCAGCCCAATCGTAGTGCAATGAAAGGGCCTCATCCTGGGGGAACCGCCTTGTTGATCACGGTAACCCCTACGCCAGGTAAGTATGCTTTCATTTGTTTTTCGAGCCCTATATAAATTTGTGAGGACAAAAAGCACATTACGATTTATTGTGCATGCGACCTCTACCCTTGGGGTGGCCCCACCGTTCATGTTTTGATGTTATGACCTCAGCACAGATGGCGCCATACCAAAAAGTTGCTGTGTGTTAACCGCAGCGTACAGTTTATTTACTGCTGCAGAAGCAGCTAGAAGCATACTTACCTGGCGTAGGGGTTACCGTGATCAACAAGGCGGTTCCCCCAGGGTGAGGCCCTTTCATTGCACTACGATTGGGCTGACTCCTGCGATTATCCCTAATGTGGATAACTCGGGCGCGTAATTTTTGGTAGTCGGGACTGCGTACGCGCTGTCCCGGTCTTATAAAATAAAATATAGTTATATTAGTTGGACTTAGTGGGCTGGCAGCCTTAGTTGTCAATTGTTGTTTGGATTACAACACATTTAGCTGAATACAGTGGCACCCCATTAACCACGAACCCATCTAGTGTTGTATGAAGGGGTTCATATCGGAGATTTACTCAACAAAAGTTGTTATCAGTGATAAAAGAAATAATAGGGGATAAAACATTTTCTATTTGCAATATTGTATGTTACAAAATTTCCAGGGCTACGTCATTATGGGCCAGTCCTTCTGTCACATCCTTACGTTATTGATTCTCCAGCACAAGAGTATTATTGTTATAACATTAATTGTTTTTTATTCGATTAAATACCATACAAAACCAAACATTATATTCTACAAACGAAACGAGCCTAATATTTAACCGCATTGTCACATTTATATCAAAATTATGCAAAACAATTAAAATGTTGGAATATTTTAAATTTCGAATTTAAGAGTCCGCCAAAAGGTATGTCAACTAGTCTGGTCAATGGGTCAACCAATCAGAAAACAATAATTCAATTCTAACCCACATTTAAATCTCTATCTTGCATAATCAAACCACATCTTCGAAAAACCAAATAGATATAGATCAATACAACAATTTTAATGAGAAATGAATACGACAACGTCTGCAGTGTAATTAAAAATGTACTCCACTTTGACCCTGAACCATTACAGAATTTGAAGATAAAAACGAAATAAAAGGATGTCAGTTGATTTCGACATCTAAAAAAAATCTCTTACGAACGTAAACGTAAGTAAAGAGTACATAAGTGCATCTCTAATTTAGCTTTATTAAATTAATTTCTAATTAAAATTCCGATAAGAATGAATCAGCTGTCAACTACTTCGCTTTGAGGTTATGTTGTGTTATGAACGAAATTGTTGGGGCGGTGTATTCTCCCAATTCTTATTAATTTTCGTGTAAATAAATAAATAGAATACTTGTAATCTTATGCAATGGGTACGTAAAATCCTCAATCGACTTTATTGCGCACAAATAACTAATTGTGATACTTTTTTTTAGCTTTATCTGAAACCGATAAATTGCAACAACATCTTGCCTTGCTAAAGCAAGAATATTCGAAGTTGCAGGACAAATATAACGAAATTGTTGGAAAATATAGTGCTTTAGCGTCGACTACGGGCACGAATGAAAACTCATTTGCATTTCGTCTGCTTAAAATAATAAGCAATTTATACGACTCCGAATTATACAGTGACATCAAAATTAAGCTCGCAGATAAACACATAAACGCTCATAAACTAATTCTTAGTGCTCGCTCCGACATTTGGAACGAAAGTACATTAGCTGGAAAGGATGAACTCGATTGGTCTCACATGGATGCGGAAGTTGCTGAAGCAGTTCTTCTCTGGATGTACACCAACAGAATCAAGCTGTCGTCTGATTATGTTATACTAAAGGCCATGCACACGGCCCACGAATTCAAATTGGAAGAGTTACTCGAAACGTGCGAACAAGCATTGATATCGACCGTCAATCTAAGAACTTGTGTGAAATTCTATTCGGTCGCCGAAGAAATAAATGCAAACAGCTTAAGGGAGTACTGTTCGGCTCTAATCTCGACCCATTGGGATGACTTGAATTCGACGGACTTCGAGCATATGTCAGGTCCTCTTTTGTACAAAATGTTGAAGAGTAAAACGCAGTTGCCTTTACATTCCGCAGTTCGTTTACAAAGAGAAGATGTCGTATTTCTGTGTCTCGTCGAAAATTCGTCTAAGGTAAGAGATTTAATATGACTGCTTGTTTTAGATGTGCTCGGTTCCTTTTTTAACGATGAAGTTAACACACCGTACTTTAGATAGAAAAGATGTGTTTCGAGCTTGTACGGAGAAGAAATTATGCAACTCTGTTGTGTGGCCACGAATTATTTAATTAAATGGGAGCCATTATATAATGCGTGTTCTGATAAGGATTAATCGGCTTAATCTGTTTGTTTTTAAGAGTGATGCAATTTTGTAGGTCGTTTTAAATAGCCGATGACCTTTTTACGATTACTACTTTATTGGTTGTTGTTGGTATTGTCTACCTGAAAAAATCTATACGAGTAGATATTGGGTATTTGGACAATAAAATAATTAGATATTAAGTTTTGAAATGGTGCAACGTTTCATCGTTTACTTTTTGACTTCTTCGGACAATTTATAGTTGTAATACATATACAAAATGTGTAAGCAAATCTTTTTAGTTATTTTCATGTAATTATTTGTTATTTCAAATTACAAGACACAATCAACATACAATTTTCAACAAAGTTTATTATAATGTAATTGTTTTATAGATGGCCTGAAGAAGTCGAACAATAGACGTCGAAACGTTGCCACTTTTGAAAATTTACTATCCAATTGATTGTTCGAGTAGTAATCGCATATTTATTAATGGTCTTTGTCTTTTATTCTTATTAACGATTCGCAAAGTGCAAAATTAATGTTAAAAGCGATTAAACACATTT
This sequence comes from Sinopyrophorus schimmeli, assembly GCA_036325965.1. Lineage (NCBI taxonomy): Eukaryota > Metazoa > Arthropoda > Insecta > Coleoptera > Elateridae > Sinopyrophorus > Sinopyrophorus schimmeli. Next base: position 1,011,375 of record JARFIZ010000068.1, read on the forward strand.
ATTGTTTTTATTCAATTAAATACTGTACACAGGAGAAAATCGTTTCTACAAACAATTGTAATTTTAAAACTCAGTTCGAATTCTGTACACAGAAAAACTAATTTTGGAATGCGATTCCTCTTATTTCGATTGCTCACTTTCGATGAAAATCCAAGAATGTTATTCTTAGTTTACAAAATGACTAAGGACATAAAATAATTTCCTATAGGAATGAACTAACCGGCCCTTTGAGGCAGTTTTAAAGTTCCACAGACTAGAAATTCGTGTTTTGTAATTTAAAAATGACATAAACGATCATCACAGCAATAATATTCACGCTAATTGTATTGTCTAACTTATAACTAGAATTGCAGAAGTCCCCCTTGCAATAGCAGTATTTAATTCTCGAATAGAGTTGTCCTTTGTCGTTGCTCTCGGTGCAGCCCTCTTCGTAGGGCTCGTCGATTGATATCTTCCTCTGCCACCTTCCGTCTTCGAAATCTTGAAATACGTTCATTTGGCTAGCGCAGTCCCTCGCAGTTCCGTTCACCAATTCTGAAATTGACAATTTTCGCATGAGATTTACTTCGAGATGCAAAAAAGTATTAGTTTACTCGTTTTCAGTTTGACTGTGTACATCTTTTTCATGCAAAAGGTCGAGTAGGGACAGTCCACCATGAAATGGTCGGAGCCATCGAAGTCGGAGCACAGCCTTTTCGTTAAATTGTGATATGAAGGGGGCGCGACTATTGTACATTTATAACACAGGATGCTTTCGATTACGGGCATATCTGCAACAAAATTGATGTTATTTAGATTTTTTACAAGTTTTTGGCGGGCTGAGAGTCAAATTTTAAGCAGGCAACGGAAGTTGCGCGCGCACAGCTAACGGAAATTTGACAGCATGAAGTTAGCCGTCTAAGAAAGTAAATTAATTGTGAATCGTGCACATTCGAGCTTAAAGTGGCACATTTCGATCTATAAATGAAGTTATACTTCTTTTGGCGCCCCGAGGGTAAAATCTTAGCAGAAAATGAAAATTGCGGGCGCAATAGCTAACGAAAATTTGACAGTTGAAGTTAGCCGTCTAAGAAAGTCAATTAGTTATTGTGAATCACGCTTAAAACCGAGTGTGCACATTCGAGCTCAAAGTGGCACATTCCGATCTCGGGAAAATGAAGCGCGCCGCTCCGCGTCGCGCTTCATTTGCCTCCCTCGCTCGGAAATGTGCCACTTTTCGCTCGAATGCGCACATCCTCGTATTTATTTATATTGATTTTTACACGTGGTCATATTGAATTTGGTTACGCGAAAGAAGTATAACTTCTAACGCGCCTACATATGTACACCTTTTTTTTATCAATTAGAAACGTACTGCCTAATTGGTGGGGCGTTTATGCAACATAAATTGAGATCAATTACAAAAATATTAATTTAAATAATTAATTTCAAAAGGTGTTTGGGCATTTTTTCTAATTTCATTCAAAAAAATGACTAGTTTTACGTAATAGAAAAAAATGGATAATACAGTAGATCTCGCTTAGAACAGGCTCAAAGAGAAACAAATGGATTAGAACAATTTTAAGAAAGTAATTGGAAGATTTTGCCATGGTCTTATTATGTTTAGCGATTATTCAAATTGAATACAACTAATTTAAAAAACAATTTGATGGGGTTATGTCATTCTTTATTATGACGTCATGTTATTCTTGACGTGAACGTAGTATAAAATGGATTATAACAATTTGGAGGAATTAATTGGAAGATCCCATCATTGTTTTATTTTTTTATCAATATTCAAGTTGATTACAGGGATCTTTAATTTAAGAACAGTATAATCATTCTTTATTATGACGTCAAATTATTTTTAACGTGAACTTAGTGTAAAACGAGTTAAAACAATTTTAAGTATTTGATTTCAGTTCTCTTAGTTAATACATTTAAATGTTTAATACATTTAAAAAAATCCACAAACAAGAAGAAAGACGATAAAGTAGAAATTATTAAACAGAAATTTATTTTACTAAAAAACAAGATTCTTATACATTTATAAACCAAAACTAAACGTACAAAACTATTCGAATACGACTAATTATCTATAAATAAACACGAAAACATTGCAAAAGTAATATATTATAAAAATGGGCTTACAATTACGTATAACAATAATAAATTTGCAAGCGCTGATTAATAAATTGGAATATTAATTATTTCCATTTACTTGTCAACTAACAGTTAATAGGAATGGCTTTTGTAATAACGAGTTTTGCAATAGTTAATCATCGAAATCCTACGTTGTTGCTTTTTTTTCCTCTTTAACTAAATTGCTCAAGTACTTTCCTACATTTTTTTCTTAATTACAGCGGATATGTTGGATATAATATTTTTTCTAATAATTTTACATTAATTCTCATGATGTATAATGCGTTCACTTACATTCTCTGTAATTCCTTTTTAATAGTTTGTAATTTACTTAATTAAAGCCATTTTGACATATGTAATATATTTAAAAGGAAAATCGATGGACTACTTTGGCTGCGTTAGTTTAAGACCGTTCCGTGAGTTTCTGGGAGGCGCTCGTTCGACGTTGGCAATTTAAACGCGGTTCGGTGGATCGTCGCGACGGCTGCAGAGGGCGCTGGCGCTATAACTCGCAACGTATTTCGCGCACCACTCTCGTTATATAGCGCTCGAGAAGCGGCCGAAAGCATACTTACCTGGCGTAGGGGTTACCTTGATCAACAAGGCGGTTCCCCCAGGATGAGGCCCCTTCATTGCACTGCGATGGGGCTGACTCCTGCGATTATCCCTAATGTGGATAACTCGGGCGCGTAATTTTTGGTAGTCGGGACTGCGTACGCGCTGTCCCGGTCTTATATAAATAAAAATAGTTTCTTCTTTTGAATTTTGTTGTTTGTTTTTAAAGTATTGACGTTTAAGAAATCTATGGATTTCGATAGGCGACCAGTGGCGTAACAGTAGGGTGGCAGAACATTCCATGGCCCGAAATATATACTGAAATGCTTCTTTGTAGGGAAATACTGATTATTTCGAGATATTGTGGTGGTATTGGGGCTTGAAGGGAAGGGAATAAGGGTTTTTTTCGAGTTGTAGAGGTTTTCGACTTATCGAGGTTCTACTGTAGATACATTATTAAATACATTTTAAAATAAAATAATCTGATTGGTCAAAATTATCGATTGATTTCATACATTTCTAATTTGTGGCAGATCTGTCAAACTTCGGCGAACCCGAACTCGATTGGGGATGGACACTATGCGGGGATGTTAACATTTAACCATTTATTAGTACAGTAAAACCTGTGACAATGGCCACCTCTCTACACTCACCAAGAATGTATTTCTTGAGGTGTGTGGGGGCAATCGAAGCTTTGGTCTCCCCCAAATTTGTGCGATTTGATCTAGATTTTTGGGGAATTTGGAAAATTGGCAACGCAAAATATACGTTTTTTCGACTTTTTTATTTAAATCGCTTTTTTAACCTTCCGTGTACGAGGTGGGGTATAACTAACGTGACCATTTTTTTTCTTGTTAAAACGGGACGCTTGGTAATCGTGCTTAAAACCGAGTGTGCACATTCGAGCTCAAAGTGGCACATTCCGATCTCGGGAAAATGAAGCGCGCCGCTCCGCGTCGCGCTTCATTTGCCTCCCTCGCTCGGAAATGTGCCACTTTTCGCTCGAATGCGCACATCCTCGTATTTATTGAATTTTCTAAATTAAACTTTCTTTCCAATCAACAAATTTAATTTAAATATCGATTATATGTTCGAAAAACATATTTTTACCATAGCAATGAGCGTGAGAGAGCGAAAAGATACAACAAACTCATAAGTACGAGTGAGAGGGAATGATAAAATTATTAATTCATTTTTTGTTACCAAAATTATTGTGAATTTTGTTTAAAACCGAGTGTGCACATTCGAGTCAAAGTGGCACATTCCGATCTCGGGAATGAAGCGCGCCGCTCCGCGTCGCGCTTCATTTGCCTCCCTCGCTCGGAAATGTGCCACTTTTCGCTCGAATGCGCACATCCTCGTATTAATTGAATTTTCTAAATTAAACTTTCTTTCCAATCAACAAATTTAATTTAAATATCGATTATATGTTCGAAAAACATATTTTTACCATAGCAATGAGTGTGAGAGAGCGAAAAGATAGAAGAAACTCATAAGTATGAGTGAGAGGGAATGATAAAAATTATTAATTCATTTTTCGTCACCAAAATTATTGCAAATTTTGTTTAAAACCGAGTGTGCACATTCGAGCTCAAAGTGGCACATTCCGATCTCGGGAAAATGAAGCGCGCCGCTCCGCGTCGCGCTTCATTTGCCTCCCTCGCTCGGAAATGTGCCACTTTTCGCTCGAATGCGCACATCATCGTATTTATTACATTAATATAATTTACCGTGCGCTCCTTCAAATCAAAAATTTTAATTTAATTTAGTAATTATCGATTTTATGTCCGAAAAACGTATTTACCATAGCAATGAGTGGAAGGGAGCGAGAAGATACAATGTGTTTTACTTAAACCTCTTCATTATTGGTTATTAAAATGTATTTCTTATCATTGAACTGTCATAAAGTACAATTTTGTGGATTTTATTTCATTTTAATTTCGGGGTATGGCAAACCCCACCTAGCATGGCATGTAACATTTTGTCACCTAGTATGCGGAGGGTTAAGAAATCAGTTCATAAAATATACCGAAACTTTTGCTTTTTTTAACTTTCCCAAATTAAAAACAAATTTAATTAGTTCACGTTACTGTTTCGAACGAAATTAAAATAATCATTCCGCTAAATTTTACCGTAAAACGCGTTTTCACTGGCGTAAAAAAAAAGTGGAGCAATTTGAATTAAAAACGAAAATAATTATCATAAGAATTCGCTATTTGCTATTTTTGCAGCACTATTTAAAAATTTAACAACCACTACCACATCTGTTCAGTGTCTTTCTATAAAAAAAAAATCTGTTGACTTCAAAGCGAGCAGAAATCGTTGGTCCATACATTTTTCCGTGACTCAGTTTGCTAAAAAAAAATTCAAATCGTACGCCAATGAAAGGACGCTTTGAAACATCACCAATTCTATTTTTTTGTGCGAAGTAAATCTGCACGTTTTCGCCACATGGTTGTTTTTTTTTTCATCTCTGGCTTCATGTGTCTTTCATATTTTCGAAATTAACATTCTTTCTTAATTAATCCTCGTGTGTCGTTAAACTTTGCAAAAATTCTAAGAGCTTTTACGTGTGTTCGTTTCTAACCAAACGACGCTCTTTTGACATCAGAAAGTTTTGACTAATTGTCTACGTTTCGTTTTTTACCTACGACAATCAATTAAAAATTTCGACTTTCCAACGAAAATTATTCACCAAATTGATGGGTGCCCATTTTCGGTCCACTCACAGAGTGACTCAGGATTGAAAAGATATTAAAAAAACGAGTGCAATGATTCACCGAACCAAAGGTCGAATTCTTCGAAAATCTGTGATCTTCGAAATGACTCCGATTTTTTAAGTGCGAAGAAAAGTGACGTTTTTTAGGCAAAGCGCATTAAAAAAAAATAATAATAAAAGCCGTTCCGTTTCCGTCGACCACAAAAAGATTGATTATCAACAATTTCAAGGCTCCTTTCTAAAACGTTTTACCAGCAAATGAAATCAATTAAAAATCGACACAGTTAAGTATTTACAGTGGAACTCGATAAGTCGAAAACTCTAAAAGTCGAAAGACACCCTTGTTCCTTCCTTCCAGCCCCAATATCTCGAAATCTGAGCCCTCGATAAGACGAATTAATCAGTATTTTTCTACATGGTATGTCAGTATACAGGGTGTTTCACGACGAACTTACGCCATCTATATATTGGAAGCTGCTCACACGATTTTTATAAAAATTGGTATACAATAAAGCAGTTTTTGACATGATATTTTTTATTTGGTATTGGGGATGTTCACATAGAATTTTCAATATAAAGGACCTGTCAATTATTCATCAAAAAAAATAATATCTCGAAAAGTATACATTTTAGGTATAGGGTATTCTACATAAAGTGACGTTAAAATTTAACGTAGAATCCGAAAAGTTAATAATATACAGGGTGTCCTATTTAAAATAACGAAATTGCTGTTCACTTCCGGTATAACCAGAAGTCGAAATGTTTTCCATAAATTTGCCATAACTTGTTTTCAATCTATACCTACCAATTTTTATAAAAATCGTGCGAGCACTACCGAAGCAAGTCTCAAATTATAAGTCGAAGCCTCTATAACTGCCTTGAGGTTCGACCTATCGAGGTTCCACTGTATTAAGACAAATAGAAATAAATAAAGTCCGTTACTGCACAGAAATCGTGTATTTTTTTGATTAGACCAACAAAACTAATCATATCTTGAAGCGGCTTTCATCCGCCCCCTCCAAATGACGCCATCTTTTGTATCGTTTCCACGAATTTCGTCTCTGTCTTATCGGCTTCTTCTTCCGATAACGCAATCGTGGGGCACAACATAAAATATAAAGTCGCGCTCGCAACTGACGCGACGCACCGAAGTTCGTAGAACTCAAAAATTCTCGTACGGCCATAATTTTTGCAAAATAAAGATTTTGAAGATCGCGGGGCATTAAAAAAAAAGCTCGATTGAAAAATACGCCCGTGCCTCGCTTTACGGCCTAAAGACGTTTCGGAAAGGTTGGCCGTATAGCGAAGAGCCGTATAACGAATAAATTATTTTTATACGAACTAACGGTACAGAATTTTTTGGCCGTACAATGAAACATTACGAGCCGTAAATCGATAAAGTGCCATAATTGAAAAAAACGAAATGCCGTATACCTCGCTATACGGCCGCTCTCCAGGGGTCGTATAACGAGGTACAGCGAACAAAACAAATTAAAGGACACAACTCGAAGTCTTTGTGGGACACCAACAAACAAATTAATTGTTTCAAAAACAGATCCGCGAAAAAAAAGACCATTTATAAATTACATTTTTTTTTCCGATTCGGAAGGGGACGCTTGGCTCCCAGCCCCCTTGAGTTTTTCAAACCAAAAAAATCTCGGAGCGGTCCTTTGTTGGCGTGTCTTTAATATTACTCGTTTGTTAAGAGAAAAGGTGGCCCTCGAAACAAATAAAAAATGTTGCACGAAACTGCGCCCTTTTGTAGTTCGCGCCCCTTTTTTTTTATTTCTGCTCGCTTTAATTTGAGGTCGCGCCAATCGATTTTTCTCCATTTAATTAATTTTTTATTATCGCACTATTTACGACTCGAAAAACAATTAAAAAAAATATTCGTAAGTGCGGGCGAAAATGATTTTTATGGGGGGTCACGTGAGTCGTTCTCATGCGAATTGAACGAATTATTTTTTGTACCGAAAAAAAATATGTAGGTTCGACACGAACTAATTAATTCTTATTGTAATATCCTTGAACGTTTGGGGAATTGCTTACAATTAACACGCTCATTACGAACGAAAAAAAAGAAAAAAGTAGACGTAATTCAGAATGAACCGGAGTTTCCACTATATTAATTCGTCATAAAAATAAAAATGCAATTTGAAGCGCGATTAGAATTTTTAAAATAACCTTCGATTAATTCGAAGCAGCGCTTCTCAAACAGTAATAGAGCAAATAAGCGAAGAAGATTATTTTAGAACGGCGCGTTTTCCTTTTTTTATTATTGAATTTTGTAAATTAAATTTTCTTTATAATCAACGAATTACAATTTATTTCAGAAAATAATTATTATATGTTCGAAAAACGTATTTTTACCATAGCAATGAGTGGGAGAGAGCGAAAAGATAGAAGAAACTCATAAGTATGAGCGAGAGGGAACGATAAAAATTATTTACCGCTTTTTTGTTACCAAAATTATTGTGAATCGTGCTTAAAGCCGAGTGTGCACGTTCGAGCTCAAAGTGGCACATTCCGATCCCGGGAAAATGAAGCGCGCCGCTCCGCGTCGCGCTTCATTTGCCTCCCTCGCTCGGAAATGTGCCACTTTTCGCTCGAACGTGCACATCCTCGTATTAATTGAATTTTGTAAATTAAACTTTCTTTCCAATCAACAAATTTAATTTAAATATCGATTATATGTTCGAAAAACATATTGTTACCATAGCAATGAGTGTGAGAGAGCGAAAAGATAGAAGAAACTCATAAGTATGAGTGAGAGGGAACGATAAAAATTATTTACCACTTTTTTGTTACCAAAATTATTGTGAATCGTGCTTAAAGCCGAGTGTGCACATTCGAGCTCAAAGTGGCACATTCCGATCTCGGGAAAATGAAGCGCGCCGCTCCGCGTCGCGCTTCATTTGCCTCCCTCGCTCGGAAATGTGCCACTTTTCGCTCGAATGCGCACATCCTCGTGTTTATTATATTAGTATAATTTACTGTGCGCTGCCTCAAATCAAAAATTTTAATTTAATTTAGTAAATATCGATTTTATATTCAAAAAATGTATTTGCCATAGCAATAAGTGGAAGGGAGCGAGAAGATACGATGATCTTGTCAATGCGAGTGAGAGGGAACGATTAAAACTATTCAATTAATTTTTCGTGTAATTCATCGGTCTAAATTATTGCGAATCGTTAAGAAATTGGGGTGAAATTAATTTGTATTGCAATAAAGAGGCAAAAATATAATTCTTGTTAGGATTTCTTAATATTCGGTATCGTAATTGACACGTGTCATTGAAATTTAATACTCAAGAAAAGACGCGATAGTTTATAAATTGAAAAAAAAAGTTAAATTTTTGAATTTTTATTAATGAAATGAAAGTATTTTAATGCATAAATAAATATGTGTTTTACTTAAACCTATTTATTATTAGTTATTAAAATATATTTCTTATCATTGAACTGTCATAAAGTTGGGGATCCTGTTGTACCTGGGCCCTTTTTTTCAAAAATAAATTTCGAAATTAATTAAGCACGTCCATTTTAATCTATTTAGCGCAAAAGCGTTTCAATTTGACTTTATTTTTAATTTATTTACGGTTTTAACTGTACTTTTTTTTTAATTGCTGTTTTATTTATTTTAATTATAATTTTATAAAAATTCGATTTAATTTTATTGTTAATTTTAGACGATGCATAATCGTTTATAACGAATTATTTCCCCTCGAGCCTGTTAGAAGCGGGATCTACTGTGTTATCCATTTTTTTTTGCTATTTCGTAAAACCAGTCATTTTATTCAATGAAATTAGAAAAAAGTGCTCAAACACCTTTTGAAATTAATTATTAAAGTTAATATTTTTGTAATTGAGCTCAATTTATGTTGCACAAACGCCCCGTCGCTTAAGCAGTACTTCTCTAATTTATAAAAACCGATACGTGTAGGGGAACCTGTTGTACCTTGGCCCTTTTTTTTAAATTGTATATGTAACAATTTGTTGATAAAATGAATTGCCTCGTAGTGGGGCACTAATACTCTTACTTACTTTCTCATAAAATTTAAAAATTAGTGGATCTATGGCCTAGGTACGACAGAGGTGATGTACCTTGGCTCTATTCACATTAAGCAAAGTAAAACCCATTGTTCTATGAAAATTATATATTTTTTTTTTGATTATAAGAACTACTAATGTTCTTCTTTGAGATGACACTAAAATTGTTTCAAAAATTAACAAAGCTTTTCTCGTATACTAAAACTTCACATACTTAATGGTTAACTTTGCAAAAATTTAAATTTTTAACTCGCTCACACTCCTTGAACAATTAAAATACCTTTATCTTGTTTACCTATTTTATGTTAATTTCAATAAGTACGAAGATGTGCGCATTCGAGCGAAAAGTGGCACATTTCCGAGCGAGGGAGGCAAATGAAGCGCGACGCGGAGCGGCGCGCTTCATTTTCCCGAGATCGGAATGTGCCACTTTGAGCTCGAATGTGCGCACTCGGCTTTAAGCGTGATTGACAATAATTTAGACCAATAAATTACACGAAAAATCAGTTGAATAACCTTAATCGTTCCCTCTCACTCGCTTTCACGAGATTTTCGTATCTTTTCGCTCTCTTCCACCCATTGCTATGGTAAAAACGCTTTTCGAACACAAAATCAATAAAAACAAAATAAATTTCAATTTGTGATGTAAACAGAGAGGATAATGTAGACATAGCAATAAATCATTAGGATTGCGCATTCGAGCGAAAAGTGGCACATTTCCGGCGAGGGAGGAAAATGAAGCGCGACGCGGAAAACGACATTCATTTTCCCGAGATCGGAATGTGCCACTTTGAGCTCGAATGTGCGCACTCGGTTTTAAGCGCTATTCACAATCATTAATTTACTTTCTGAACTTTTTAAATTATTAATTACATAACCGCTTTTGTTTCAAAAATCAAATCTTTAATTTAGTGGTTGTAAACAAAATAATTATTATTAATAGGGACCAAGGTACAACAGATTCCCCTACAATTTTGTGAATTTTATTTCATTTTATTTTCGGGGTATGGCAAACCCCACCTAGTATGGCATGTGACATTTTTAGTCACCTAGTAAGCGGAGGATTAAATCATTTTTACGGATTTGGCTCGTTTTTATTGCGTGCGGCACCTTGCTCCTTGGTTTGAGAAGCGCTGCTCGAAACGATTAGATAGACGCAAAACATAGAAAAGATAAGAAAAAGCATGAATACAAATTAAGAGTTAAATGTCACAACATCGAAAGCCTTTGTCCGGACGCAAATCAGACGTTGTCTTCGACAACGACGAACAATTAGCGCATGATTCACAACAACTTTATTTGAATACAGAAAAAAAAGTAAACAAAGCGGATTTACCGAACGAAAGAGAGAGAGAGAGAAAAGGAAAACTCAATAAACTCACTTGATTGCATGATAAATATCACAGACCAAAACGCATACACAAAAGATAACATCATCCAAATTTCCTAATAAAATAACTATGTATATTAAAAAAAACAATTAACAATCACAATAATTTTTCTTCGACATTTTCATTAAATAACGGCGAACTGCGACACACATTTAACGCGCTTTTTTGCCGTCCTATTTACGCAACAGCTCTGAGTCAACTAAATTCAATTTATGGCTCGCTATCGTATTTATTCGCGTTTAAATAAAACCTCTGCTTCTCTTTTAAAATGCGGTTATGTTCTCTTCGCGAGTTCCTTCGCCCGTTCGACGGAGCGAGGAAGCAAAAACTGTTCTTTGAGAATGTTGCACTGCAGGATTTCGTAATTAATGCCCTCTCTACTTTTTTCTTTCGAAGTTGTACTTCTTTTGGCGCGCGTCGAGAGTGAAATTTTAGTAGGCCGCGGAAATTTCGCGCGCACAAGTTGGCCGTCTGAGAAAGTAAATTAATTGTTGTGAATCGCGCTTAAAACAGAGTGTGCGCATTCGAGCTGAAATCAATGTTTAAAAAGGGGGACGATATTATTTTTGCGGGTATTATTCCCATTTATTACAGGAACCTTCAATTCAAGAACAAGCTGGTGGGGTTAAATTATATTTCAATGTGACGTCAGATCATTCTTAACGTGAACGTAGTATAAGATGAGTAAAAGTAATTTTAAGGAGTTATTTCGAAGATCTTAGCCTGGTTTTATTTTGTTTATCAATTATTTCAATGGATTGCGGGAATGTTGATTTTAAGAACAATTTGATGGGGGTTATGTTATTCCTTATTATGACGTCACGTTATTCTTGACGTGAACGTAGTATAAAATGGATTAGGAACAATTTTAAAAAATTAATTAGAAGATTTCATCTTGGTTTTATTATTTTTATCTGTTGTTTAAATTGAATACAATAAACTTTAATTTTAGAACAATTCGATAGGGTTATGTCATTCTTTATTGTGACGTCATGGTATTCTTGACGTGAACGTAGTATAAAATGGATTAGAACAATTTTAACAAATTTATTGGAAGATTTAATCTTGGTTTTATTGTTTTTATCAATCATTTATATCGAATAGAACAATTTTTAATTTAAGAACAATTTGATGAGGTTATGTCATTCTTTATTGTGACGTCATGGTATTCTTGACGTGAACGTAGTATAAAATGGATTAGAACAATTTTAACAAATTTATTGGAAGATTTAATCTTGGTTTTATTGTTTTTATCAATCATTTATATCGAATAGAACAATTTTTAATTTAAGAACAATTTGATGAGGTTATGTCATTCTTTATTATGACGTCATGGTATTCTTGACGTGAACGTAGTATAAAATGGATTAGAACAATTTGAAGGAATTAATTGAAAGATTTTATCATTGTTTTTTATTTTTTTATCAATTATCCAAGTTGATTACAGGCATCTTTAATTTTTAGAACAGTCTAATTATTCTTTATTATGACGTCATATAAGTTTTAACATGAACTTAGTATAAAATGAGTTAAAACAATTTTCAGAAATTGATTTTTGAATATTTCTTTGAAAACCTCTCAACTTTAAAATTGATTATGTTCTTTGTTTTCAAAACTATTTAAATAATATTTATTTGTTTTATAATTGCGAATTTGTTCACTTTTATCTGTCGATATTGTATTTTTTTTTATTCGAGGTGTTGCTTAATTCGTTCCATTTAACAGGGCACCATTGACCTCAAACTTTTACGATATCTGCATTCTTTCTGAACGGATGCGTCACCGCCATTAAAGGAAATTGTTTGGTAAAAAAATCTATGTAAATTAACAAATTAACATTCTTAATAAATCGGGTTTCATTACTGCGAATATTATTGTCAAAATTACATAAAAGGGAGGACAATTATTTATTTTATTCTTGTCGATTCTGAAATTATTGCGTTCTTCTAGTTATTTCTTTTTGAAAATTAGACGAACATGTGCGCATTCGAGCGAAAAGTGGCACATTTCGGAGCGAGGGAGGCAAATGAAGCGCGACACGGAGCGGCGCGCTTCATTTTCCCGAGATCGGAATGTGCCACTTTGAGCTCGAATTGCACACTCGGCTTAACGCACGATTCACAATAATTTTGGTAACGAAAAAGTGGTAAATAATTTTTATCGTTCCCTCTCACTCATACTTATGAGTTTCTTGTATCTTTTCGCTCTCTCCACTCAATGCTATGGTGAAAATACGTTTTTCGAATATATAATCAATATTTACTGAAATAAATTGAAATTTGTTGATTGTAAAGAAGGTTTAATTTATAAAATTCAATGAATACGAAGATGTGCGCATTCGAGCGAAAAGTGGCACATTTCCGAGCGAGGGAGGCAAATGAAGCGCGACGCGGAGCGGCGCGCTTCATTTTCCGAGATCGGAATGTGCCACTTTGAGCTCGAATGGCACACTCGGTTTTAAGCGTGATTCACAATAATTTTTATTCTTCAACTGTGGAAATCGTTAGTTTTCCCTTTCCCTCTCACCAAAAAAAACTTAAGTTTTTTTTGGTTTCGCCTCTCTTAAACGGAAGTAGGTGGGAAAACGATTTTCCCTTATAGGGGCCCATATTTACTGGGAAATTTTAAATTTTTTAAAAAATTTTTGTTGAAAGAGCGGTTAGAATTTAGTAAAATTAATTTATACCGAACCAATTAAAGCGGGAAAAATGCACATTTCCAAAGCAACAAATTTTAAACGCTTCGTTTTGGGGTTAATTCTTTCCAATTTTTCCGAGATCGAGAATTCCTGCGAGAGGCCCCCGAAAGCACAAACTGGTTTTAAGGTTTCTTTTTTATTTTTCAACTTTTTTGAATTATCGGGTTTGCTTAACGGCAATTTCGTTATGCCACGAAAGCCAAAAGAAATGCTTCTATCCAACTTCTTAAAATTTTTTGGTTTTAAAAAGGCCTGATTAAACGGAGGAAATCGACGGGCCAAACGAATTTTTGTTCTTATGTAAGCAAAGAATAAAAATGATTAAGGGAACTGATTGATTTTAAAATTGTTTGTTAACAAGGGCCCGAAGAGAGCATAACTTTTCTTTTTTCATTGTTTTAAATTTTTTTTATGCGAAAATTAAAACTGGATTTAAAGTTAAATTAGTGCTCTTAAAAGTTACAACAAAAATTTTAATCGTTCTTCGTTTTGAAATTAATTCTTTTCGACAATTTCTTCTCGACATAAGCAAAGAAAAATTCTTCTGCGGAGAGGCCACATCGAAAGCTTACAGAAACTGCTTTTTTAGGTTTCGTTTTTTTATTTTTCAATTTTCGTAAAAGTTCTGGTTAGATTAACGGTAGATTTATTATGAAAGAAATGACCACAAAGATAATGGCTTCTCCATCCTAACTAATCTATAAATTATGTGTGGAAAAAGTGGCCGATGGATTTTCGCGAGCTCGAAGTCGACTGCGGCCTTAACACGTCCAATTATTATTTTTAACTATGTAATGCAAAGAATAAAAATTATTAGAGCGCGAACTGATTGATTTTTACAAAAAAAAACTTGTCATAATAATGTTTGGCCAGAAGCGATGCATAACATTGTCTTGTTTCATTGATTACTCAACATTTCTTTATCGGATTGCGAATTTCCATTTGGTGAAAGTCGTGCAGTTTTTGGCTTCCGAAATAATAAGTTTACGACTTCATTTTATTTTAAAATAAATTTCGTAAATTAATTAAGCACGTCCATTTTAATTTACTTAGCGCAAAAGCGTTTCGATTTGACTTTATTTTTAATTTATTTACGGTTTTAACTGTACTTTTTTTAATTGCAGTTTTAATTATAATTTTATAAAAATTCGATTTAATTTTATTTGTTAATATTAGGCGATGAATAATCGTTTATAACGAATTCATTCTCCTCGAGCCTGTTAGAAGCGGGATCTACTGTGTTATACATTTCTTTTTGCTATTACGTAAAACCAGTCATTTTATTTAATGGAATTAGAAAAAAGTGCTCAAACACCTTTTGAAATTAATTATTTAAATTAATATTTTTGTAATTGAGCTCAATTTATGTTGCACAAACGCATTAAGCAGTAGGGGGGGAGACCGGGGTTAGAAGTCACAATTTTTGTTCTTTTGCATTTATAGAGCACATGGTCTTAATTTATCAATGCCATTTATATATCAATAGATAGTGTATTTATTCTAGTTTAAAAAAAAAACTACCATTATTAATGAGAACATATTATAATTTTTATAAAAAAAGAGAAGTGTGACTTTTAACCCCGTGCCAGGGGTAGGTAGTCACATACTAAATAAAAGGTAAAATACAAAACGACAAAACAAATGCCTATTTTTATGAAAGATAAAATGTTGTACGTCACAAATTTTACCTAAGACAGGAACGCAAAATATCTTATTCATAATTAAAAAAAATTAAAAATATTGGTTATGGTAACAAAAATGACATAAATATAATTACAGCCAATCGTTTATGTAGTAAAACCCCTAGAAACCAATAAAAAAAGGCCGCACATATTTATGGTGTTGCTTTGCACATGTGACAACTAGCCCCCGTTAACTTGAGACAACTTTCCCAAAACAGTTTTAGACAATTAACTTCCAAAATAAATTTAAATCAATGGTCATTTAAGAAACCATATAATGATATCATGAAACATATCTTAAACATCATAAATACACGAATAGCTATATCACTATGCAAAATTTAATTATAATTACGAGACTCAACAGAGATTCACAAAAAATTACTTTCACCGCACAAAAAAAACGAACGCATATATTTCTTTTACGGTATTTCAGAGCGAACTGAAGTGAAGTATGCAAGGAGGTATTGTGCTCGGGCTTCTTTGACACGGGTAAACAAATTTATTAATTCATTAGGTTTGCTGTTATGGCTTTTGTGACAACTTACCCATTGAGACAACTATACCTGGTCTCCTCTACTTTTCTAATTTATAAGCGTTAGAAGTTATACTTCTTTGGTCAAAAATAAAGATGATGTTTAGAATTCGGACAAGGTAACAGTCTTTATTACTTCATAGAAACAAGTACGTTGAATACGTTTTGTCAGCACAGTATAAATTTTTTTTAGTATTTGAAATTATATTTATTTTTCGCTTATTCAAGTTTTGATTAACATAAAATGCTAAATCACTTATTTAATAATCGTTTCCAAAATATGGGCTTAATTTTGATTTTGCTATAACTTTTACGAATCAATGTATTTAGAAATATTACCAAATAGAAATTCTTTTAAAAAAATCACACCCACCACCCATTTCCGTCTCTAACAACTATTCGGAAACACACTGTATAATTAATTAGCAGTTAAAAATGTGTATTAATACTTAACGAGGCAATTTCGATCGTTCCCTCTCACTTACACATATGCCATTCATGTATCTTTTCACTCGCTCCCACTCATTGATAAATAAAAAAGTACTTTATCTTTGCATATTTCAAGTTAAATGTAATTAATGCGACGATGTGCGCATTCGAGCGAAAAGTGGCACATTTCCGAGCGAGGGAGGCAAATGAAGCGCGACGCGGAGCGGCGCGCTTCATTTTCCCGAGATCGGAATGTGCCACTTTGAGCTCGAATGTGCACACTCGGCTTTAAGCACGATTCACAATAATTTTGGTAACGAAAAAGTGATAAATAATTTTTATTATTCCCTCTCACTCGTACTTATGAGTTTGTTGTATCTTTTCGCTCGCTCCCACTCATTGCTATGGTAAAAATACGTTTTTCGAACATATAATCAATATTTACTGAAATAAATTGAAATTTGCCGATTGTAAAGAAAGTTTAATTTACAAAATTTCAATAAATGCGAGGATGTGCGCATTCGAGCGAAAAGTGGCACATTTCCGAGCGAGGGAGGCAAATGAAGCGCGACGCGGAGCGGCGCGCTTCATTTTCCCGAGATCGGAATGTGCCACTTTGAGCTCGAATGTGCACACTCGGTTTTAAGCGTGATTTACAATAATTAATTGACTTTCTTCGACTGTCAAATTTTTGTTAGCTGTGCGCGCGCAACTTCCGTTGCCTACTAAGATTTTACTCTCAAAGCGCCAAAAGAAGTATCACTTTATTTGTAGCTTCATTTTCCCGAGATCGGAACGTGCACACTCGGTTGTCAAATTAGCTGTGCGCGCGCATCTTCCGTCGACTCTCGGCGCGCGCCAAAAGAAGTACGACTTCCAACTCTTTGATCGAGGTAAACATTTAAATAATTTATGGGAGCCGAAGGAAATGCAAAGTGAGCGTTTTTCTTCGGAAAGCGAGGGCGCGCGTAAATAGATATAAATTTTCTCTTGAATTTTCAGCTGTCGGACATCGTGAACTTATGGAGCCCCACCGGCGATTTACCTTTGGATCTGGCGTTGAGGGCGCACAATTCGAGCATAGCGTCCACCTTGATTCAGCACAACGCCGACATCAATATTAGGGATAATCAGGGAGAGACCCTTTTGCATCGAGCGATCAAGCACGACGACTCCTTCTCCACTTTATTTTTGCTCGAGAATAATTGCGATGCCACTTTAACGACCCGGTAAGCACATCCTTCTTTCTAAACGCTAATGCCATGGAAAGTACGTTTCGTAATAGTCCTCGTAATTGTCCATTTTTGAAAGTAAAAGCCCAGATGTTAAATTCAAGTTTTATTTCTTTTTTTCTCAATTAAGGACATATTTAAATAAGTTATTGTGAAAATTAAGAGAAAGTATTTTTAATTTTTAAAATTTTTGAGAAAACTAAATAAATCGAAAAAAATACACTTTGTTTCACGAAACCGATCGTAGCGCCCTCATTTTCGATCCGATCATTAAAAGTGACCCAAATTCGGAATCCTGAGACTTTTTTGCAAAATCGGCATAGGGCACAATGTTAATTTTTCGAATAATTAAGGGTTGAAGTCTTAGATTCACTTTGTAGCGCAAAAGTTTACGTTAAAAAAATTGTAGCGCCGTTATTTGTGGACGGGTCTTTAAAAACCATACAGATTCGGATTTGCCAGACTTTTTGGCTTCGGATAGGCCCAAAAACCATAGGCGTGCCATTTGAAATTTTCGAGAAAAACGGGTTCGAAGAGTCCGACTCGGAAATAATTTTTTCAAAATTTCCACTTTGAAAATCGTAGCTCGGTTATTTGTGAACGGATTTTTTAAAACTTTTCAGATTATGAAAGCCCGTTTATCAGAGCGTAAGACCAGCCAAAAAAATCAACAAGGCCCAACGTTAAGTCTGGGAGAAAAACGCGTTCGAAGCTTTCAAAATGTAAATTTTGCTAAAATTTTAATTTTCAAAATTCTGTAACTCCGCCGTCTTTACGAATTTCGTCAAAACCTTTGATTTCTGAACGTCATCAACCCCTAGACGTCGGAAACCGGTATTAACTCAAAACCCCCAAAATCGCCAAAAAACATGGATTAACCCCTCGCGTATTTTTGAGGAAAAAAAATTTTAGGTAATGGATTTGCTTGAAATTTTTACGGGACGTTTCTATGAACCCCAAACCGACATATCCGGGAGCCATTTTTTTCTACTCCCTTCAACCCCAAATTTTTGAGAAAACTAAATAAATCGAAAAAAATACACTTCGACTCAAAAAAAAAATCGTAGCGCTGTCATTTTCGTTCCGATCGTTAAAAACTACCCGGATTCGGAATTCTGAGATTTTTTCCCATAAGATACGTGCAAAATCGGCATAGGGCGCAATGTTAATTTTCGAGTAATTAATAGTTGAAGTTTTAGGTTCATTTTTTAGCACTAAATTTTACGTAAAAAAAATTGTACCGCCGTTATTTGTGGACGGGTCTTTAAAAACCATACAGATTCGGATTCGCCAGACTTTTTGGCTTCGGATAGGCCCAAAAAACCATAGGCGTGCCATTTGAAATTTTCGAGAAAAACGGGTTCGAAGAGTTCGATTGGTAATAACTTTTTACAAAATTTCCCCTTTGAAAAATCGTAGCTCGGTTATTTGTGAACGGATCTTTAAAAACTTTTCAGATTCTGAAAGGCGGTTTATCGAAGCGTAAAATCATCAAAAAAAAAACAACAGGACCCAATGTTAAGTCTGCCAGAACGCGCTCGAAGAAGGTCGGATAATTGTAGTTCTACTGTACCTAATTTAAACCCTTTTGGATTTTAAAATTTTATTGCATTTTCTTATATCGACCGACCTTTAAGGCTCGATTTAAATAAACCAAAATTCTTTAATAACAGCTTAAATACTGAAACCTGTTTTATTTGTTTTTCAAAAAATTAAAAGATGGGGGTTGCGAATTATTTTGTTGTCCGACAACAATTACGAACTTCTTCGACAATAATTCGTTTACACAAAAACAAAGCGCGCCGTAAATCATTTGGTCATCTTGAATTCATTTTAAATTGTGTAATTGTTGTTTTTACTACTTCCAACAAATTTAATTATGATTAATTTTATTTTAGGAACGAGAACGACTCCGCTTTGCATTTATTGGCCGGAACGAACAATATGGACGACGCAGTCGTAATAGCCGAAAAATTAATAAACAGGAATGTCGGAATTAATGCACAAAATCGACAAGGATTGTAAGTTTAAACAATTTCGTTGTTTCGAAGCCAGTCACCGAAACGACTTTAATTGTTGTAACCGTATCTAAAATGCACTCACCTCCACGTCAATTATTATTTTTTTAATTTTAATTTCTAAAATTTCTTTTCTTACTATTATACAAAATTTTTAATACAGTCGACCCACGGTAATCCGACAAATATGCAAGTCGCATTATAAGAGCGCGCCGCCACTGGCTTTTTGTGGTCGGGAACTTTTTAAAAAGTAGAATTTTATAATCCGACGCATTATTACAAAATTAATATGTCGGACGACAAGGGGCGCCGGATTACCGCGGGTCTACTGTAGGTCAATTTAAATACAGCTCTTTGATTGGACGATTCACGTCCGAACCAATTGAATCGACCAATCAACGTGCTCGATTTAAATTCAAGCGAGACTGCGACCAAAGAACAATTGTAATTAATAGTGTTGCTAACTCAGTGGTTTTACTACTAAAACTAGTGGTTTTACTCTTCCTCTGGTGAACAAAAATTTTTTTTAATGGCTGGTGGTTTTTTTTTAGTGGTAAATATCCTCCAAAGGTAAAGACAGTAAATCAAATAATGGTAACATAGTAACAAGAAAAAAAATACATTTTTTATCTGAAATAAGGTACTGGAGGTAATAAGGCCCACTTAGTGTTAAATGTAAATATAATATGTATTCTAAGTGATTTTTACATATTTTTTTCTGAAAATAATGTATATTTAAAAACAAAAAAAAATTGAAAACACATTTTTAAAAAGCAAAAACATATATACTGGTGTTTGGGCCTTATTAAACGAACAGGGAGATAATAAGGCCCGCCTTAATTAAGTCCCGAATAAAGTATTCAATTCAGGGGTAGCGACTTTGGCATATAAAAGGTGCTTGGTCATCTTTCGTTAGTCCAACACATTCTTCATGCACCCAAGTGTTACATAACGTACAAGATCTCATATCAGCCTCAAAATCATGGTTGCAGACGGAACACATCCAAGATTGTTTTGAGGAACCAGCAATATTGTATTTTTACGTAACCCTGATTTTGATTGTAAGTCACGACCCTCAAGCATTTGCCTTTTATTAAAATATTAAGGCCCGGGCCTTATTACCTGAGTAGTACATTTTTCCTTTTTTAAAATTAACTTTTTTTCTGATTAAATAAATCAAGTCAACTAAAGAAGAAGTCAAAGAAGACGCTTACCTCTTTGTATATAATTTTGCTCCTATTAAATATTCACACGATAGCACTAATTGAAAGTTAATTTGGCAGAGATACATTTATAAATTGCGCATAATATTGAGGTAGATTCACTAAATCGAGGTTTCCCGCGTTAATTGAAACCCAGAAAATTTTCCAACCCAGAGGTGATATGTTTTAGATGTTTCTCGGTCGCCGATGGCACTAAATAAGCTATTTTGATTATAGTTTTTATTTAATGGCTTATGGGCTTTATTACCTGGTGGGTCTTATTACCCTCCGGTACCTTATTACTTTTTTTTTAATCCAAAAATTAAGGTAAACAAATCCGATAAATACGAAGATGTGCACATTCGAGCGAAAAGTGGCACATTTCCGAGCGAGGGAGGCAAATGAAGCGCGACGCGAAGCGGCGCGCTTCATTTTCCCGAGATCGGAATGTGCCACTTTGAGCTCGAATGTGCACACTCCGTTTTGAGCAAGATTTACAATAATTTTGGTAACGAAAAAGTGGTAAATAATTTTTATCATTCTCTCTCACTCATACTTATGAGTGTCTTCTATCTTTTCGCTCTCTCCCACTCAGTGCTATGGTAAAAATACGTTTTTCGAACATATAATCAATATTTACTGAAATAAATTGAAATTTGTTGATTGTAAAGAAAGTTTAATTTACAAAATTGAATGAATACGAAGTATGTGCGCATTCGAGCGAAAAGTGGCACATTTCCGAGCGAGGGAGGCAAATGAAGCGCGACGCGGAGCGGCGCGCTTCATTTTCCCGAGATCGGAATGTGCCACTTTGAGCTCGAATGCGCACACTCGGTTTTAAGCACGATTCACAATCATTAATTTATTTTCTAAATAATTTTAATTAGAAATTACAACGCTGTGCCAAGCATACAATTTAATCTCGAGAAAATGTGCACATTTGTCGTTTTATTTGAATACAGTACTATTTTCTTTTTAAATTTAATAAATACGAAGAGGTGCGCATTACCTGGTTGGCCTTATTACCCTCCGGTACCTTATGTGAACTTTTTTGCTTTCCTTTCCTCTTTTTTTTTTTTCATTATTTGAATTAGTTAGTTCAGCTTCGAGTGAGCACTAGTAATTTTCTAGTGCTTTTAGAGTCGACACTAGTGCTCTCTCGAAAAATATTCCGGCAACACTGTTAATTAATCGGCTCTCATTTCAGAACCGCACTCCACATAGCAATAATGGCCGACAACGATCCGATCTTCGACCTTCTCGTAAATCAGCCCAACGTCGAAATCAACCTGAAAAGCGCCCAGGAGCACAGCCTCCTATACTACGCCCTGTTAAAGTACGAAGCGGGCGACACGGAGGAGAACAACTACGCCGCCAGACTGATAGCGAAAAACATGCAGACGAATCCGACCTACTCGCAGACCTGCAACAACCTCTTGCAAGTTCTAATCTTGGAAGGGGCTTGGACCTCGGCCCTATTCCTCTGCGACCACGTCCAGAACCTGAACCACGTCAACGCGAACGGCGAAACCGCTTCGCACGTCGCCTGCGCGAAGAGATGCGCGAAGATCTGCGGCAAACTGTTGGAATTGGGCGCCAATCCCAATCTGTTGACGAACGAGCTTAGGCAAACCGCTTTACACTATTGCGTGCTGAGCGATGCGCAGGATTGCATTGAAGAATTCATCGAACACAACGGCAATCTGGAAACGGCTATCGCCGGTGCCGATTCGGCGAAGATGGCAGCTAATTTCAACGTGAAGGACATCGACGGCGAAACGCCGTTGAGTTTGGCTCTGGCCGAAGGCAATAACGATTTGGTTCCGCTTTTGATTAGGGGCAAGGCCGACGTGAACGTGCGAAACGCCAAAGACTTTACCCTATTGCATCAGGCCATTTTGAAAGAAGACTCGAAAACGGCCATTTTTTTGCTTGATAACGGTGCCGATATGAATGCAAAGTAAGTCATCGTTCGGAATAATTGGGGGCGAGCTTATTAGGATTAAGTTGTACGAGCTTTGTTCTTCTATTCACTTGGGCTCTTCGTTTTTTGAAGTTATACTTCTTTTGGCGCGTTGGGGGTGAAATTATAGTTGGCGATAGAAGTTGAGAAAGTAAATTAATTTTATTACTTAATGTACAAAATTGACCCGTTGTATTTTTTTGAAGTTATACTTCTTTTGGCGCGTCGAGACTAAAGTCTTAGCAGACAACGGAAATTGCGCGCGCAATAGCTAACCGAAAATTCGACAGTTGAAGTTAGCCGTCTAAGAAAGTCAATTAGTTAATGTGAATCACGCTTAAAACCGAGTGTGCACATTCGAGCTCAAAGTGGCACATTTCCGATCTCGGGAAAATGAAGCGCGCCGCTCCGCGTCGCGCTTCATTTGCTTCCCTCGCTCGGAAATGTGCCACTTTTCGCTCGAATGCGCACATCTTCGTATTGAATGAATTTTCTAAATTAAACTTTCTTTACAATCAACAAATTTCAATTTATTTCAGTAAATATTGATTATATGTTCGAAAAACGAATTTTTACCATAGCAATGAGTGGGAGAGAGCGAAAAGATACAAGAAATTCATAAGTATGAGTGAGAGGGAATGATAAAAATTATTTACTACTTTTTCGTTACCAAAATTATTGTGAATCGTGCTTAAAGCCGAGTGTGCACATTCGAGCTCAAAGTGGCACATTCCGATCTCGGGAAAATGAAGCGCGCCGCTCCGCGTCGCGCTTCATTTGCTCCCTCGCTCGGAAATGTGCCACTTTTCGCTCGAACGCGCACATCTTCGTATTTATTGAATTTTCTAAATTAAACTTTCTTTACAATCAACAAATTTCAATTTATTTCAGTAAATATTGATTATATGTTCGAAAAACGTATTTTTATTATAGCAATGAGTGAGAGAAAGCGAAAAGATAGAAGAAACTCATAAGTATGAGTGAGAGGGAATGATAAAAATTATTTACCACTTTTTCGTTACCAAAATTATTGTGAATCGTGCTTAAAGCCGAGTGTGCACATTCGAGCTCAAAGTGGCACATTCCGATCTCGGGAAAATGAAGCGCGCCGCTCCGCGTCGCGCTTCATTTGCCTCCCTCGCTCGGAAATGTGCCACTTTTCGCTCGAATGCGCACATCCTCGTATTTATTTATATTGATTTTTACACGTGGTCATATTGAATTTAGTTGCGCGAAAGAAGTATAACTTCTAACGCGCCTACATAAGTACACCTTTTTTTTTATAAATCAGAAACGTACTGTTTAATTGGTGGGGCGTTCACGCAACATAAATTGAGATCAATTACAAAAATATTAATTTAAATAATTATTTCAAAAGGTGTTTGGACATTTTTTTCTAATTTCATTAAATAAAATGACTAATTTTACGCAATAGAAAAAAAATGGATAATACAGTGGATCTCGCTTAGAACAGGCTCAAAGAGAAACAAATGGATCAGAACAATTTTAAGAAAGTAATTGGAAGATTTTGCCATGGTCTTATGTTTATCGATTATTCAAATTGAATACAATTAATTTAAAAAACAATTTGATGGGGTTATGTCATTCTTTATTATGACGTCATGTTATTTTTGACGTGAACGTAGTATAGAATGGATTATAACAATTTAGAGGAATTAATTGGAAGATCCTATCACTGTTTTATTTTTTTTATCAATTATTCAAGTTGATTACGGCCATCTTTAATTTAAGAACAGTCTAATCATTCTTTATTGTGACGTCAAATTATTTTTAACGTGAACTTACTGTAAAACGCGTTAAAACAATTTTAAGAAATTGATTTTAGTTCTATTTTTAAAGATTTCTTGAAAAAACTGCTCAACTTTAAAATTGATTATGTTCTTTGTTTCAAAACTATTTAACTATTATTTGTTTTGTAATTGCGAATTTGTTTACTTTTATCTGTCGATATTGAATTTTTTTTTAATGGAGGTGTTGCTTAATTCGTTCCATTTAACAGGGCACCATTGACCTCAAACTTTTACGATATCTGTATTCTTTCTGAACGGACACGTCATCGCCATTTATATTTAATTTAGGTACGCCAAAGAAGTATAACTTCATGAGTACACGCACCGCTTTTTTTATTAGATTTTATTATTTGGCCCTGATCAGAGTCGGATTTAGACTTGATAAAGCGCTGAGCTATTTGAGATATGGGTCCAGATATTATAATGTGAGTGCCAAATATGACAATTGCTCACTTGGACAATTTTTTTGGGGGCCCCGAAGAAAGTGGGGGCCCTAAGCTATAGCTTGTGTAGCTTATACGTAAGTCCTGCACTGGCCCATACATGTATACCTACACTGCTCTACTACTTATTTTTATTTTTAAAACCTGATCGGAAATTGCTATCAGTTTCGTCCCAGTTCTGGTTTTTCTTAAATCTATTTTATTTATATTTTTTTTTGTAACTGTTTTTCGTTTTCTGCAATCAGCACTGGCGTAGCTATAGGAGGGCTAGGCGTCGCAGTGCATAGGGGTCTCAAACTCAGGTGGCCCTTCTGCCCTGCAGTGGTCAATAAAGAGCTGAATAAAATCCAATCAATTTAGATAGGCCCCCCACATTTTTTTTGCTTCGGGTAATTGGTTGCCTGCTTGCGCCAGTATTAAACCATCTGCGTATTTAAAAAAAAAATTGATGCTTTAAAAAGTCGAAAATTTTTGGCATTAATGGGGTAGCAGAGCAAAATGGCTCCGGCTATGGACACTACGGGCCCATAGGTACCTGCCCCTAAAATATAAAATAAATCTATTATTTTCAATTTTTCAAAAAAAAAATAATAAAGGGGTTAATCCATGTTTTTTCTCGATTTTGGCCGATTTTGGGGGTTTTGAGTTAACACCGGTTTGCAATAGAATAAGGTCCAATACGTTCAGAAATAAATGGATTTCGGGAAATAGTTAAAACCAAAAAAAGTTGGCGCAATTTAAACTTTTGATTTTGAAAAATAATTGACATTCAAGTGTCAAATTTTTTACCGTTAATGGGGTAGCAGACCAAAATGGCTCCGGTTTGCACACTACGGACCCATAGCAACGTCCCCCTAAAATATAAAGCAAAAAATATTATTTTTAATTTTCCAACACACGTTTAATGTTACTTTAGTTTGTACCCGCATTAAATGATTCGTTATAAACGGAAGTTTGCAATAAGCGGATTTGTTATAAACGGACATTGCTGTATTTTATTACAGCTAGTGTTAATTGAAGCATTTTTAAAAAAAATATATCTATGAAGTCTGTTAGTATGGGAATTAAACCAAATTTATCAAATTTTGAACTCTTGTCAGAAGAGCTATACCACAGTTAATAAAGAAAGGAAGCTGTATAAGAGAGGACCCATTAGTTACTACTGCCCCATTATTTAATGATTATTTTTCTAAGGCCAAAGCCGGATAACAGGGCAGTAGTTTTGATTGAAGGAATTCATTTTTTAGCTTAACGCTATTGCTCAGCTCTAACAATGAATTTATTTGGAACCAAATAACGTTTCTTCTAACAATTTGCAGCCAAAACATTGTTTGAATCGTCCATGCTCGTAGAAAACCGCAATTTGCAATTTTCCGTTATAAACACACTTTTCTTTTACAACTAATGCAATTTAATTTATTTTCGAATCAGTAACATCACTTTCGTTGTAAAATTGCTTGTCAATGTGGAAGCCATACTTTCCTTAATCTTATATTATTTATTTTTGGACCGAGGTAGTAATTTTTTAATTTTTAAGGACCGCCGAAGGGGAGTCCCCCCTGCAGCTATCGATACATTGCCGCTTGTGCGACGTGGTCGACGCGCTCTGCACCAGAGGCGTAGACATGTCCGCCCTGGACAGACTAGGAAATTGTCCATTATGGGCAGCACTCGACTCGGACCAGGAAAACATCGCCAGCGTCCTGGTGCGACATGGCGTCGACACCGACTGCTGGGGCACAGGTCCCGAGGGCTGCTGCCAAACCCTACTCCACAGGTATTAGATTTTGAAAAGCAACAAAGAACAATGCAAGCACTTTTTTTTAGGGCGATCGACGAAAATCGCGAGGCGGCCGCGATTTTTCTAATACGATCGGGCTGCGATTTGGATTCTCCTCGAATGGT
The DNA here is from genome assembly GCA_036325965.1 of Sinopyrophorus schimmeli. Classification (NCBI taxonomy): domain Eukaryota; kingdom Metazoa; phylum Arthropoda; class Insecta; order Coleoptera; family Elateridae; genus Sinopyrophorus; species Sinopyrophorus schimmeli. Next base: position 1,038,128 of record JARFIZ010000068.1, read on the forward strand.
CGGCCCGAACGGCGAAGGAGGGGACGAAGCCAAAGATAAAGCGTCGCCGTTACATCTGTGTTGTCAATGGGGACTGGACAAAGTTGCACAGGTACCGCATTTTATCTTATGGTCTCGGGGCCGCCGAACAGACGGAACGATCACGCTCTAAAAGCATGGCCAGACTTACACTACATACAGGGTGTTTCACGACGAGCTTACACTATCTATATATTGGAAAGTACTCACACGATTTTTATAAAAATTGGTATAGAGCAGGGGTCGGCAACCTGCGGCTCGCGAGCCACATGCGGCTCTTTCACACTTGCGAAAAGATACGATAATCTTGTCAGTACGAGTGAGAGGGAACGATTAAAATTAATCGTCATTATTTATTTGCGTAAATTGTTGTGAATCAGCTTAAAACCGAGTGTGCACATTCGAGCTCAAAGTGGCACATTCCGATCTCGGGAAAATGAAGCGCGCCGCTCCGCGTCGCGCTTCATTTGCCTCCCTCGCTCGGCAATGTGCCACTTTTCGCTCGAATGCGCACATCCTCCTATTAATTGAAATTTTGTAGATTAAACTTTCTTTACAATCAACAAATTTCAATTTATTTCAGTAAATATTGATGATATGTTCGAAAAACGTATTTTTACCATAGCAATGAGTGGGAGAAAGCGAAAAGATAGAAGAAACTCATAAGTATGAGTGAGAGGGAATGATAAAAATTATTTACCACTTTTTCGTTACCAAAATTATTGCGAATCGTGCTTAAAGCCGAGTGTGCACATTCGAGCTCAAAGTGGCACATTCCGATCTCGGGAAAATGAAGCGCGCCGCTCCGCGTCGCGCTTCATTTGCCTCCCTCGCTCGGCAATGTGCCACTTTTCGCTCGAATGTGCACATCCTCGTATTTATTGCATTTGTCTATTTTATCCTACGCTTTTTCAAATCATTTTCAATTCAGTTGAGTAAATATCCACTTTATGTTCAAAAACCATATTACCATAGCAATGAGTGGAAGGGAGCGAAAAGATACAGCAATCTCGTCATTGCAAGTGAGAGAGAATAATAAAAAATTATTTAACTGCTTTTTCGTCTAATGCAGGGGTGTCGGCAAACTGCGGCTAACGAGCCACATGCGGCTCTTTAACTCCTCGGATGCGGCTGCTCCACACTGTGGATTAATTTGAAAAAAATTTGAGAAAGCACAATTCCATCATCGAAATTTGGTGAAAATAAATCTTGGGAGTCAAAGGATATATTTACAGTTGTAATTATGGCTCTTTGAATAAATTTTAATTGTGTATTGTCTATATTTGGCTTTTTTGGATTACAAGGTTGCCGACCACTGGTATAGAGGGGTATGGCGAATTCATGGAAAATATTTTGACAGACATGCCACTTTCGGTTATACCGCAACTGAACAGCAACTTCGTTATTTTAAATAGAACACCCTATATATTATTAACTTTTCGGATTCTACGTTAAATTTTAATATTACTTTATGTAAAATACCCCATACCTAAAATGTATACTTTTCGAGATATAAATTTTTTTAATGAATAATTGTCAGTTTCAGACCTTTATATTGAAAATTCTATGTGAACAACCCCTATACCAAATAAAACAAGTTTTGTGGGGTTAATGAGTAGGAAGATCAAGCTAATTGGGGACCTGTCCAAAATTGCTTTATTGTATACAGGGTTAGTAAAAAGGTATAGAAAGTTCAACTTCAAAAAAGTCAAATATCTTAATTTTTTTAAATCAAACTACCATTTTTTTCTCTTTTACTGAAATCTACAGCCAAAAATAAGGGAGAGTATGTTTACTGTCCTATACCTAAACCTAAGGGTTAATAGGTTAGAATAGAATAGGTATTTGTTTTCTCGTTTTGTATTTTACCTTTTATTTAACGTCTGACAACCATCTCTGACACGGGGTTGAAAGTCACACTTCTTTTTTTTTATAAAAATTATAATATGTTCTCTTTAGATAATGGTAGAGAAAAAGACTTTATTTTTTCTTAAACTAGAATAAATACACTATGTATTGATAAATTAAGACCATAGGCTCTATAAATGCAAAAGAAAAAAATTGTGACTTCCAACCCCGGTCTCCCCTAATCTTCCTTGTTTGACACCAAACGAGCCATATCTATCACTTGGTAAAAGTGCCAATAACCACAAATAATAACAATTAATATTTAATTAAGACAATTTTTATAAAGTTTCCAATATATAGATAGTGTAAGCTCGTCGTGAAACACCCTGTATAATGGCCCAGCAAAAATGTTGTAGAGGGTTGACTACCTTCGATCGCGCACTTTTATTACTCCGTCCGTTCGGCGGCCCGCTTACAAAACAAAACCCGCACTAATTACCACCCATTTTGTAGAATTTAATCGAACATGGCGCCAACATAAACAGTAGGGACACGGAGAACAAAACGCCTTTGCACATAGCAATCGAGAACCAACATTCGGAGATCATTTCCTTGTTGCTCTGCGTGCCCGCCATCGACCTAAGCCTACGGGACAGATCCGGCCTGAGCCCTTTCGCCACGGCCCTCACCGTAAGGAACAACAAGGCTGCGCAGTCGATTTTGGACCGATTACCCACGGCAGCAGAACAGGTACGCTTCTTCCCCCATTCTCGTCCCGTTCAAACCTAAAACAATTGTGTTTTGCAGTTCGACACGAAAGGCTACAACTTCTTGCACACGGCAATCAAAAAGGGGGACCTGGAGAGCGTGCTGTTCTTGTTGTCCATCAAGTGGACGTCAATTCGCGCGTGCAAGACCCCAGCCTGAGTCCGCCCCTGCACTTGGCCGCCCGATTTGGAAACGAAACTTTAGTGAGAAGTTTGATTTTGGCCGGCGCCCGAATCGAAGATCGAGACGTGCACAAGTAAATCGCTGTTTTACCGACTTTTTGAGTGCTAATGGTGGTTTTGTAGACAAACAGCTTTGCATGTGGCTTCGGACGCGGGCAATGCGCCGGTCGTGGCGGCCCTAATCCAAAATGGCATCGATTTCGACGCCTGCAACGTCGACGGCGACAATGCCCTGCACATAGCCGTGCGCGAGGGACATCTGAACGTTGTAGGCCCCCCCCGTAACTGTTCTCCAGTCGAAAAGAACTAAGTTTTCAATTTTAAGGTGAAGGCGCTTCTGACCGAGTCGAGCATCGACGCCGAACATGTCAATATAAAGGGCAGAAATCCCTTGCACGAGCTGTGCAGATGCGGGAAGGAGAACGCGGCCGCCATCTGTGAATTTTTCTTGGAGTGCATGCCGCAGTATCCCATCGATAAGCCCGATTTGGATGTGAGATTTGATTTGACTTGTTGCACGTTAATGAGATGTTGTTTTTTTAGGGAAATACGCCGTTGCTGCTCGCTTATATGAAGGGAAATGGAAATCTGTGTCGGGCCTTGGTTAAGGCGAACGCCTGCTTGGCGGCGGAGAATAACGAAAGGGTTACCATTTTTAATTATCAGGTAATTAATTTGGTTATGTCGTTCACCACAAATAAATGCTGGGATGAGAGAGTTATCTGTACATATATGTACAGATCTATAGGGTCTGGTTAATGCAGAGTATTCGTAAGTATACAGTAGGGCCTCGTTTAGCGCTTAGAATGTGTTCCTGAACGACAAAACACTAAACAATACAGGTTTAAACGAGATCATTTTGATATCCTGCAATAAGTCCAATCGACGTAAAAAAAATGCTAGGTACCTTGAGATCCCAGTTATGCGGTGTTCACTGTATTAGGTTTATACAGTAAAACCTCAACTATGTTAACGGAGCGCTTTGTAATCCTGTAAATTAAAGATTTGATTTTTGAAACAAAAGCGGGTTATGTAATTAATAATTTAAAAAGTTCAGAAAGTAAATTAATGATTGTGAATAGTGCTTAAAACCGAGTGTGCACATTCGAGCTCAAAGTGGCACATTCCGATCTCGGGAAAATGAAGCGCGCCGCTCCGCGTCGCGCTTCATTTGCCTCCCTCGCTCGGAAATGTGCCACTTTTCGCTCGAATGCGCACATCATCGTATTTATTGGATTTGTCTATATTACTATTTTATTCTTCAATTCAAGAACTTAAAAGTCGAATAAATTAGATCTATTTCTTGTTTGAAAATGGTTAGATATTTTATTCCTTTTGATAAGTTATCATGGTGCCCTTTCGCACGCCTAATTGTAGCGAGCTTGATAAAAATATTTTCAGGTCTACTTTCGAATGTTTACTAATTCGCATTTTTGATTAATTAAAATTGTATATGAGTCAAATTTTCTGAAGTGGGCCCACTAAAAATCAACTAGTTGGTTTTTATAGCATCTTTTGCAGATTGTTGAAGGTTTACAGTGAACAAAAAAAATATTTGAACACCTATATTTTATTGCAAAATATTTTTATATAATAGCTGCAAAAGTGATATGTATCAATTGCTTATGTACTATATAATATATAAGTACTGTGTGGTAAATATAAATTAAAACAACTTTTAAAAGTTGAAACAAATATTAGAAAACAAAGCCAAAAACGTATTTGAACACTTGCTCAGTCTTACTAAATCTACTACAAAAAAAAAGAAAAATTAATACTTTGTGTTAACCATAAGCGTGTATAACGACTTACAGTCGCCTGGGTGTAGAGTGCATTATATTTCTAGTACGTTCTGAGCTAATATTTGCCTATTCTTCTTTCAAAATTTGTTTTTAAATTGTTTTTTTCAAAAATTCAAACTCCATAGATTTTTTTATAGGGTTGATGTCTGGACTTTGTGGGGGTGTAATGAGTCTTCTTCGCACATTATACAGCATATATTCTTGCGTAACCAGTGCTGTATTATTCGGGTCATTGTCTTGTTGAAAGAAAGAAGTGTCTTTCAGATCCAATATATTAGCACTCGCTTGCAAGTTATCACGTAAAATACGGTTAAACAATTTTGCATCCATATTACCTTAAATGAAACACAAATTTCCTATGTCCTCCCATGCCATGCACCCCCAAACCATAACGTGTCTACCGTCGTGTTTGATGGTAGGTTTCAAATGTTGTTTTTGAAGTGCTGTATTTGTTTTTCTTCCCACTGTTTTATGACCATCGTAACCAAAAAGATCCAACTTACTTTCATCGCTGAATATAACTTATTTCCAAAATTCTTCTGGTTTATTAACATATTCTTTTACAAAATTAAATCTTTTTAGTCTATTTTTTTCCTTTATGTATGCCTTTTTTCTTAGTGTTTTGCTTTTGAAAACGCCGTAATATATATAATTTCTAATCGTTTGAGAGGTAATACTTTTGCCCGAAGTTGTTGCAATCTCTTTAGCTAATGTTTGTGCACTATTAAAAGGACCTTTCTTAACTTCCGCAAGTATAAATTGCACATATTTGCGTTTTATGTTTGGGGGCGGCCAGATCGCTATTTATTTGCCGTCGAACCAGTTTCATTTTCTTTCTTTACAATGTACAGCACAGTAGAAACATTTAAATTGAGGGTTCCTAAGGCTTTTGTTTTGTTTTCTTAAAAAAACAATATTTGCGCGTATACCTTCAGATAATTCTGATTTTTTAGCAGAAATTTTGATTTGCTAAACTAAATGCAACTGATTACTAAATAAAACAATCATATTAATTCGCACATTTGTTGAAACAAGCGCGGTTGCATGTATGTGTTATTATGGGCATGCGTGTATCTTATAACTTATAGCGTTCAAATACTTTTTTGCATCGGTTTTTAAGTTTTTAATTAAAAAAATATCTAAAAACTTTTAAAATTTTAAATATTTTTGGTAAATTTGTACTCTACTAACGTCAGTTAGTCTATTGCTATAAAATACAAATTTATTCAAACAAGAAAGTATTAAAATTAAAAAAAAACAGGGTGTTCAAATACTTTTTTTGTTCACTGTATGTCAAAATTAATATCTCCAAATATTTTTGGGTAATATTCATTTTTGTAAAAATTATAAACAAATTAGTTTTAAGCCACATTTTGTATACACTGTTGTAATTAGACTTCATTTATGGATTAATTCAATTTTTAAATATAAAAAAATTATTTATATGTTACATAGGGGGTGCATCAAAATTTTAGAATGACTTGGGTGGGGTATGTTAAAAAAAAGGTTGGGAAATAAGAGTCAAAATTCGGAAAAAGTTAAAATATTTTTTTTCATGTACGATGAAGTCTCCCATCTAGTCTAGTTTCAAAGTACTAAATTACAAATGTGGTTTTTGGTAAAATACCCTACTGTAATTTTTAATTAAAAGAAAGGCGAGAAGTGGTACATTTAGTTCAGTTTGATTTAATTAATATTATTTGTAAGAGAGAAGAATAAGATAGGCAAATTCAATTATTAAGGGTATGTGCACTTTCAAGCGAAAACTTTTTCCGAATAGAAAATGTGGATTTGTTATTAATATAGTCGAATCCAATTAACACAAAGATGTGCGCATTCGAGCGAAAAGTGGCACATTTCCGAGCGAGGGAGGCAAATGAAGCGCGACGCGGAGCGGCGCGCTTCATTTTCCCGAGATCGGAATGTGCCACTTTGAGCTCGAATGTGCACACTCGGCTTTAAGCACGATTCACAATCATTTTGGTAACGAAAAAGTAGTAAGGAATTTTTATCATTCCCTCTCACTCATACATATGAGTTTTTTGTATCTTTTCGCTCTCTCCTACTCAATGCTATGGTAAAAATACGTTTTTCGAACATATAATCAATATTTACTGAAATAATTTGAAATTTGTTGATTGTAAAGAAAGTTTAATTTACAAAATTCAATGAATACGAGGATGTGCGCATTCGAGCGAAAAGTGGCACATTTCCGAGCGAGGGAGGCAAATGAAGCGCGACGCGGAGCGGCGCGCTTCATTTTCCCGAGATCGGAATGTGCCACTTTGAGCTCGAATGTGCACACTCGGTTTTAAGCACGATACCCAATAATTAATTAATTTAAAACCTACTAGTCTTTCAATTAAAAGTTACAGAACCGTATTTCTACTATACTCGGGCCGCCGAACGGCCGGAATGATGACCCTTCAGCAATTCCTTTAGGATCAACCATAAAAACCTTAAAAACAATTAAATTACAAAAAAAACTTCCTCTATTTGTTAATTATTTATAATGCATATCTAAATACCGATTATAAATAATAAATAAATTGTTAGTACAGTAGACGCCGCTTAATGTGATCACGGTTAATGTTATCAATCGCTTAGTGCTATCGAACTGGCCCACCAATACAAAATCATCAAAATTTGTTCTTCTCTTATTATCAATCTTTCAAATTCGGATTCGGCAGCCTTTTTGGCTTCAAAGAGGCCCAAAAAACCATACACGTGTTATTTCTTCGCTGGTGTCTTGCGCTTTTTGTTATCAGTGGGTTAAGGTAATCACTTTATCCAGGTCCCAAAGCGAACACATTAAGCGGCGTCTACTGTATCATTTTAAACGCAATTAGCTTCACTAATTTATCTCTTATATTTTATAAGTCGTATCAAACTATTCGATATTCGATTCGATTCACAGAAGATTCGTACACCCCCCCAATTTTATGCCATAATTTGCAGCACCTCCAAAAAGAGCACAGTAAATTATTTTTAGCGATTTCCCACCAACAATTTGTAAGTAACGAAGATAAGACATCCGAAATTTTTTAATCGATTCGTTAATAATAATTTTTTAATTCTCAATTTTAGGTCGCAACGAAGCAGCTCCTGCACAGACTGCTGGACCAGTTGTCGCAGCAAGTGCAATGGACGCAAACCGACATGTGCCAAGAGTGTGGTAAAAATTTTTCGATAACGGTACGCAAGCACCATTGCAGACATTGCGGAAGGGTTTTATGTAGTAAATGCTCCGATCAGGAGGTGCCCATCATAAAATTTAACGAAAACAAGCCCGTCAGAGTGTGCAAGATTTGCTTCGACGTTTTGCGTCTGAATGTTAGTTAATAATTAATTGAAATCGACACCTCCAATCATTAGGGATGTTTACACGATGCATTTATATATTTTTCATATTATTAGGACGTAGGTTTTATATAAATATATATGCGAGATGTTTTTATTAAGTTATTGCTTTTATGAAAAGCTTTACTGTTACTTTTATGGCTTACGTTAGATCTTATACTTTTGCAATAAGTATATTTATAAAAAAAAAGAATTATATATGTTAATTTATATTATTAAAACCTATGTTCGTTGATCGAAACGAATTATTCTTAGTGTAATTGGATCGCATTAAGCAAAATGGATTCGCTTCACGTTAAATTAATTGTTTATGAATCAAAGAAGTATATTTTAAGGGATTTCTTGTACTTAACGGACGAACTTTATTTATTTCAGAAATCGGCGAGTTTAATTTAATAAAACGACATCATAATATAAATAGGAAAAAGGAACACATATTTATTAAAAATACAACAAAGACAACAACGAAAATTTGAATATAAATCGATTTCCAGTAAAAGATCTACATCGACATCAGCATCGTAGCTCATCGTTGCTTGGTACATTGATTTACATTTTTTATTCGTATAATAATTTTATAAATACATATATAATTAATCCAATTTTGTTGCAGATGAAAGTGGGGGAAGCTTAAAGAAGTGAAAAAATTGTTCTGATCGAGCTCCTTCCCTCGAAGAGTTGTTCCGATGAGCTTTCGATGGACTACGAGAGAACTGATAGATGATCATACTATTGCCATGTTGCCCTTCATAAGGCAGCTAGCATTCATTAAAGCTAAATGCTACCTAATGATGAGCCAGACTGCAGATAGTATATATTTATAAACATTTCTTCGAAAAACCACTTAAAAATGAAAGCACCCATCTTTGGAGGTGTCGAACCCTTAAATACGAAGATTTCGAATTTGTCGTCCCAACGAAAACTGCTCTTCGCCTTTAAATTTAATTTTTCTACTACTTTCGGAGCCGGACGAAACTGAAAAGTGCAAGTCTCAAAGCACCGTTATCAGTTTAATGGATTTTCGATGCGCTTCTCTTGCGGTGCACTTTTATTTTTGATCCGTAACTGCAATAAAGATAAGCACAATTAAATTTATAAATGGGGACGTACGGTCTTCGCAGAGAACGTTGGAAATTTTAGCAAACTCACCGATACAAGAACGCACGAGCACCAAAACGGAATAAATCGAAACAATTAGATATTTTGGCTTTTATATTTTTTCGAAAATAGGGTGGGGCAATTTCCTAGAAAATGCGATAAGGCCCAACGGCTACGACCGCAAATTATCAGTTCGTCGTCTGCGCGACCGAACAAAGCCTCCGATAAAGCTGAAACTTGGTATTTTTGACAACTTTGCAACAATGTAAGAATTGATCGTTGCGAAGCCCCATTTCGTAGAACAATTTGCTTTTGGGCGCAATCGAATCAAATTGAAAATCGAAAAATCTCAAAATCGGTTAACGTGTACGTTTTTTTTTTAATTCGGGGGCCATTTTTCTATTTCAGGGGCGTTGTTCTGAAAGTTTCGGGCTCTCCTTTTCGGCATTTTCAAAAACGGCCACTTAAATCGCAATCGGCGGGCTCGTTTCGGATTTTTTTCGAAATTTTAATTTTAATTTTAATTGGGCGCGTTTGCGTTTGGATGCGATTGGTTTTTAAATGAAAGCGACCGGAAATCTGGGCATTTTGATAAAGCGGAAACGATATACCACAATTTGTATTTCGAGATAAGGCACAAGGAAATGGTAAGCTATTAATAAATTAGCTATTTCTCGCTTGGTCCAATTAAAAAGTGACAAAAAGGAATTTGGAACTTCGTTCTTGTGGAAAAGCCCGATTTTATTGGCGCTTCTCGGGTGTCAATTTGTCTCGCTGTAATTAACAGTATCAGCAAAAGCTAACTGTGAAATGTACATGTGTTAGCTGTTGTGGTCATCAGATATTTCCTGTCTCTGCGATAGTCATTATCTCTTTGACTAAAAAGAAACGTCTAAACTTCTGTTTACAGTTGAACTTCGATAAGACGATGTTTGGTCTATTTGAGTTAATCTGATCATTGGATAGAGTGGAATTAAATGAAGAAGTAATGGGAATTTTATAAATACCATTAAAAAATTTAATTTTAAGTTACTTGCAATTATAGCTATTGAAGTTATACTTCTTTTGGCGCGTTATGAGAAAATGTTAGCAGGTAACGGAAATTGGGCGCCCACATCGTTTTGGAAAGTAAATTAATCGTGGTGAATCGTTCTTAAAACGGAGTGTGCACGTTCGAGCTCAAAGTGGCACATTTCCGATCTCGGGAAAATGAAGCGCGCCGCTCCGCGTCGCGCTTCATTTGCCTCCCTCGCTCGGAAATGTGCCACTTTTCGCTCGAACGCGCACATCCTCGTATTTATTGAATTTTATAAATTAAACTTTCTTTCGAATCAACAAATTTAATTTAGTTCAGTAAATCTCGATTATATGTGCGAAAAACGCATATTTACCATAGCAATGAGTGGGAGCGAGCGAAAAGATACAACAAAATCATAAGTACGAGTGAGAGGAACGATAAAAATTATTTATTAATTTTTCGTGACCAAAATTATTGCAAATCACGTTTAAAGCCGAGTGTGCACATTCGAGCTCAAAGTGGCACATTCCGATCTCGGGAAAATGAAGCGCGCCGCTCCGCGTCGCGCTTCATTTGCTCCCTCGCTCGGAAATGTGCCACTTTTCGCTCGAATGCGCACATCTTCGTATTTATTCAATTTGTTTACATGAATTTTTGAATTTAGTTCAGTGAATATCGATTATATGTGCGAAAAACGTATTTTTACCATAGCAATGAGTGGGAGCGAGCGAAAAGATACAACAAAATCATAAGTACGAGTGAGAGGGAACGATAAAAATTATTTATTAATTTTTCGTGACCAAAATTATTGCAAATCACGTTTAAAGCCGAGTGTGCACATTCGAGCTCAAAGTGGCACATTCCGATCTCGGGAAAATGAAGCGCGCCGCTCCGCGTCGCGCTTCATTTGCCTCCCTCGCTCGGAAATGTGCCACTTTTCGCTCGAATGCGCACATCTTCGCAAAAAGAGAGAAGATACACTAATATTATAAGTGCAAATAGGAAAGAACGATAAAAAAAACTGTTTCAATAATCATTTGTACAATTTGTAATTAACAATTGTTTTAATCCATCGTTCGTAACGTTAATTATTGTGAATTGTGCTTAAAGCACGTGGTTATACAGGCAAGCCTCGATATTATGAAGTCCGGAAGGTTTTGTTCGTTCTAACGAGGTTTCACTGTACTGTTTTCCTTTTTAATTTTAAAAATCGTTATTCTTCAATTTCTATTACAGTAATCCTTCAACATTCGCGGTTTCGATGTTCGCGAATTTCGATTATTCGCGATTATTAAAATGCGGAAAAATTCGACATTCGCGAGCTGTGTACTCGCTTATTCGCGGAACCATTAAAAAATTAAAATTAAAAATTCTTGAGTGAAGTAAAATAATTTCTTGAAATCAACAATTTTGAATTAAAAAAAAATTCTCAATACAAGAATATCGTCCATACTTGGTTCAACAGTAAAATTTCTTATGAGGAGAATGTACATTTATTAATACAATAATTTCTTGTCTCAAGAAAGTTTTTTCTTTAGTTCAAGAATAAATTTTTTATACCAAGAAAATGAGTGATTTCTGGTTACAAGAATTTTTTTTTTTTATTCAAGTGCAATTTTTTTAGTGTTCTTAGTTTTCGATTCAGTTGAGTAACACCCTAACTCTTTAAATTCAGTAAATTGATGGTAGTTTAATTGAAAATTATTAAACCTTGTATATACATATGTACCTTGTTTTGTATGTATATACAACGTATGTATATCAAGCGTCGTGGAACGTACCCCCCATTTCCACATTAAGATAGGCTTAACACTCGCGAATTCGATATTCGCGAGGTTTTTCTGGAACGTAGCCCTCGCGAATGTTGGGGGATTACTGTATTTCAAAATTATTATGGGCAGCGTGTAGGAATCTTAAGATCTCATTTAATGTTAAAAAAAATTGAGGATACCAAATATAGAGAGTTATTTAATATATTCAAGAATCCACTTATACATTCTGACATTAATTTTTAAAGATTGTATTTTATTTTAAAAAATTTATTTTTTTGTAATTGCCACGTTTCCCCAATTTCTTTTTGACAACTTAATGTTCTTAAGATTCCATTCGATGCCAAAAAACTAAGAATTCTAAACACCAAAAACATATTACAACAAGCAACAGTGTTATAAATTTTTAATACAGTCAAACCTCGATACCATGAACTTATTTGTTCGAAAGGTTTTGTTTATACTAACGAGGTTTGACCGTATTTAATTAAGTCACGCCAAAGAAGTATAACTTCTAACATACCGACCTTTTTTTTCGTTCAAACGAACGTTACTCACAGAATTAAGCACATCTAATTAATTACAAATAATCCAATCGCACCTCAAAGCACAATCACAACGAAGACGCTTTAACAACGATTCTAACGTTGAGGTATAATAAATATGATTCTTCAGCGGCTTAGAATTTCACTTACCACTGAACGTAATGCGAGAGGATTAGCGTTGGTGTTGCTGTAACACATATTGCAAGGAGGAATAACAGTTGTATTTCGAAAAAATTGTTAAAGCAAGACGTATTATATAATTAATATTTAAATTAAAAAAAGAGAACCAACTGCGTATGTAAATTAAAACTACACATGAAAAAGATATGAACACATGTTGCTCTAAAAAACTGTAACATATGTTACACAAAAGTCGAAATAATGAGAGTTCGTACAGTTTTATTTTTAAATAATATGCTTAAGTACATCAGCAAAACATTTAGTTCCAGTTATATTTTTAACAACATCTTTCACATTTATTTAAAACAAAAATAGTTGTTTGTTTAAACATTGAATTTCAAACAAGTATTCATAATGAAAAAGTAACGTAATTCCAATAAACATTCACATATGATTAAATATATCTAATACTCCAACGGTCGTATTACAACACAGCATCTCGGTGTAATGCACCACCGGCACCTTAGCTCGGCTGTTGGCTACTTTACTTATAACAAATACTTTATCACATCCAGTTACATATCTCTTCAAGACCATCTGCAAGGACTTAGTTGCAGCCAATGTTATGTCCCCAATTTTGATATATAAAAATCTCAATCGAGTGTTGTCATTGAGAAACGATTCAAACGTGTACGATGTGTACTCTCCGTTTCTATTGCAACTTAAGAAAACTCTTTCCAAATTATCTTTTATGGCACAAAGCGCTTCCACAATTCTACCAATCGGAATGTAATCTTGTTCGAACCTAAAAAAGAAAAAAAATAATTTGTGGCTCCTCTTGTTGCGATAGCAACCAATTGCCATGCAATTCAAGTCTTCTCGCCCAAGTTTAAATTCTTCCTCGCAATCTTACCGAAAATCTTTGAGGGCCTTGGCATGCGGCAACGCCAAGCACAAATAATTATTTAAATTCGCATTTTCTTGTTGCGATGTAATTCTCAGCGACTCCAACTTTTGGCAATGTAAGCATATCTAAAAAATCAACGTTTGTAATTTTTGTTAACGGGCTGCCGCCAAAAATGGACGCAATTAAATAAATACTCTTACGTCAATCAGAAATTTATATGTCGAGTGCAACGGCAGACCAACTAAAGTGAGTTTCTGTAAGAACTTGAGATTTTTAATGGTGCTCAGAGCTTCGTTGGTGATTTGGTGAGCCTTGGATGGATCGGGCGTGCTGCAATTAAAATTATATTAAATCTAAGAATTGTGGGGAAATGATCGGGTCCTTACTTGCATTCCCAAATTTCCAAAGTGGTGAGCATAGGTGAATTGTTGATGGCTCTTTCCAAAATGGAATTGCCTGAGGACGAATCAGTTAAGCCAATTCTGCGTTTTTTGAATAGCATTCTTCCGTCTTCGTTTGGTCTTTGTTTGTGTTCTAAAAGGACAAAGCATTATTACAATATACAATTTGTACGTAAGCAACTTCTAAAAGTACTGGTCCTTTTGATGGTCATGCAACTTATTTTATTTCTTCTTGCTACGCAAAAATAGGAACCAATAACGTTTTACATAGATCTTCGGGTGTGTTAATAATTCACCTCGACATAAGCAGTTGTTAATACTTAATTTCTTGAGGAATTTAAAATTCTTTGACAACAGTAAGTACGACAAATTTGCTCTTAGTTCTGTGGTACAATTAAAGTTTTTATGACGAAAATTGATTTCTTCAAAATAAATGTGTTGTATCGTACATTTTTTTGATACCAATTTCTGAAAAAAAGGACACATGAGACGTGATTGCTAAGATAAAAAACGAGTTACCTTAGAGTCTTTATACCCAAACGGCGATTTCATGTTATATTTAGTCAAAAGAAGTTGCCAATTTAAGTTTCCAAGGTTCGGCTTATGGTATAAATCAGTTACCGGAGACGTTATACTTTCTACATATAAAAATGGTAAACATTAAACTTTAGTTCCCGGATAAACCACAAAAAGTATTTACCAATGCACGTTTGTTTTCCTGAATTGGTAGTGTCAAATGTTACGACTCCATTAATTATCATATCAGTAAAATGCGAAATACATCTAGGATTTGAGTAAAACATAACTACTTTTTGTAGATTGGGGGGCTTTTCATCTTCTTTTAGTTCTATGCGTAAGGGTAGCACTGACAAATTGACAATCTGCAACACTTTCAAAATAATACGATAAAATAGTTGCAAATTTACACATACCGTTATCTTTTCCAATTCTGTATATTTCCATAACGAAAAGTTTACTCTTTCGCCGTCCTCATACGGTTGTACTAAGCATAATTCTTTTAGAGTTACTGGTAGCATGTTCACATCTTCCGTCTCGCATTTTTCAATTGACACCGCCAATGTAGTTAGCTGAAAAGTCATAAATGTAAATCGGAAATAACTTCACATTGTAGAATTACATGGGGTAACGCTGTGGCTACTGTAGTATCAAAATGAGCAACGTTCAAGCCTGTGCCCACCACATAAAGGCACTCGAGCATTTGCAATTTCTTTATGCACGAGAGTAACACCTTGGATTCGATCCAATAAATGCAATTTATGTTTAAAGATGTAATTATCTTAGTTGTATTGGCGTTTAATGAAATTTTCTTTAAAAATGTACTATCCAGCCTATTCTCTTTGTAGAAGTTCACAGCACTAAAAATATTAATACTTATAGAAATAATATAAAACATAAACAAAGCAACTATACCTCATTAGCCTTTTATCATAAATAAAACGTTCATATTCTGGTAATAGCTCGGAAATTTGTAGCAAATCGAAGGTATTGATGTACGAAAATAAAATCAATTTCAGTTCGTCTGGTAGATTACTTAAATGATTAGCCTCGTTCTGCATTGTTAAGCGGTTTATTTGAATACCTAGCTTCCACTATTTTAAGTAATGTAAGACAATAGTCTGTTATTATTTTTATGATAATCAGCTCAAAATTCACATAAACAAAGCTTTCACAAAAGTAGGGTTACGTTTATAATCCATGTTTCATTCTCACAGTTTACCACAGATGGCACTAAGAGTTTCGTTTTAAAATATTTAAATTAAATCAACTTTTTTTGCGCAGTACTAAATTACTAATTATTGTACTTTATTAGTACTATATATATTAAATTACTTAAAAACTAATTAAAGTAAACAGTAATTTACAAAATTAATAATTATATCTACAGTTTAAATTTTAAAAATGAAGTTTTCGTTTTGTTAGAAAAACATATTAATTTCTTTCTTCCCTTTTCATGTACAATTCGGAGGTCTCCCTCTTCTTGTAATTTTGTGTTCCTGCGTCCTCTTCTGGTCAATGTATTTGGGTTCTCATCCTCGGCATGTGCTCCAAACAGTTTAATTATTTTCTTCGTACTTTATTCATTACTAATTCCTGCGAGCTCATTTATCCCATGCCTTTGATCTCTTCTTTCTTCTGAACATTCTAATTCTCGCATGCACGTAGCAGTTTGTGATTGTTATGGCATTGTGGATTCTTTGTTTAGTTCCTTTTTCCTTAGTAATGTTAATTTAGTAGCCCTACTTAATAAATTCAAATGCATGTTCAGAAATCACAATTGCAATGTTTATATAACTATATGAGTGACGTAGTTTTGATAACTTCGAAATACTAGATAACAAAACAGACAGCTTTCTCTTTAAGTCGCCTCTAAAACTCAGTCGTGATAGGATGGCTTTAACTGCATCGTATTCAATCACTATTGTGTGCTAATTTGAAAATTATTTTAATAATAATCGCTTATTTGTAATAAGTAAATTAGTGTGAACAGTGTTTCTAAGGAATGATTCATTGTAAGTGTTATTTTATTTCTTATCGTGTTGGGTTGCGGTCTTATTGTTTATTGTAAACTAATTGTGAGGTGTTTATTAACAATGTTATTGTCCAGTAATCAAATTAATTAGTTTTAATATTTCTAAAAGTAAAACACCGATAACGATAAAAGTGCAGTAAAATTCCATTAGAAAAGACATCAATTTCATTAATGGTAGTTGTATCAATTAAAAATTTATAATAACACGTCTTGTTCTTTTTAAAATTGTATTTTATAACTAAAAACTAGAAAATTAAAAGTTTTTTGTTCTTCGAAACGATATCTTCAAAATAATGGAGCACAATTAAATTATAAATTTTTTAAGATAAGCATATACAAACAAACAGCGATATCTCTTCAGTCACGGTTGCCCCAAAATTTTTAAATAATACCTGCCTAGGTATTTGATCACATCTAAGGCCCAACACTCGCGATTAAACTTAGTACCATTTCATTGATCAAATTTATAAACTATTTTGGATGGAAGATGTAAAGATCAGAAACGCCTCTGGTTACTTTCTTTAAAACGATATGAAGAGTTTGATCTCATGCAAATCTAGTTTTAACTAAATCTAAAATATAGTTTTAATTAAAGCTCTTCGTACTAATATTTAATAAAGGTCTTTCCAATGCATTGAATGAAACGGCAAGTTTTACAATGCAGTTACAGGCATCCTATTTTTATGCTCTTCATTAATTCCAAGTTTTAAGGGCATTATATTCAAATAACCATCAAAGTCTTGTGTTCCCTAAACAAATAAATATTGTTGCTTATTAATGAAATAGAATTGATATTCAATTACCTTTAAGCAAAATGTACCCTTTTGTCTGTAATCAGTAGAAAACTGTTCCAAATTTATCTCCTTCATGTTATCAAAAATAAACTCTTTGTAATAGACTTTACCGAGTACCTTTGAATATATTTACATCGATCGTCGATGGAGTATTTTAAACAATACAAATTTCACTTCTAAAGATTAAATTGTGCAGTAATCTCCATCTTCGTGTTTTATACATCTAAAATATAAGCTGCAACAACCACATCCATCGTTATTTACTTAGAAATTGCCAAATTTTAACCATAATTAACCTCACTTTGATTCTTGTCTTAATTCGAATAAAACCTTTTCCTTTGTTGTAAGTGGCTGAAAATACCTACTAAAAACGTGCTTTTTAAATAAACCACACTTACTTATACAAGTTTCTTCGTCTTGTTCTTATAGATTCTTATTTCTATTATTTTGATATGGAGTAAAACTGTTAATAGTTTTTTTCTTTTTAAATTTTAAGTTGTGGCAATGGTCACCAATATCCGACTATATCAGAGGGCTGCACGCGGCGACCTTGACCTATGGAATGAAAGTTATAAACTGACCTGAGTTAACGTTGTGCGCTCCTTCCCAACGTAGTAAAACCGCGTGTCTTTTATAGAATTGGACTTGCGGACAGATTCTAATTTGTTATTAGCTTTTCTCGGGCTTATTAGTTTTGGTATTACAAGAGCTGTTTAAATAAATTGTTTTCTAATAATTATATTAAATAGCACCTGCTTTACATTTGAATTATTTAAAATAAATATATATTTATTTTTCAAACTAAAGACAAATTTAATTCATAATTACTTGAGAGCCTGTGAACGAAATGAAGACGTTAAAAGAACCTTTTACTTGTGAATAATTGTTCTTCTCCTAAACAATTAAAAGTTTATATAAATTTGATCTTTGTAAAGAATTTAATTTTGAGGTTTAGCAGGGGAAAACTTCGGATAGGCCTAAGAAACTATAGGCGTGCTATTCCAAAGCTTTGGGAAAACGTTTTGAAACTTCAAAATCGATGGGTTTTAACCCATGTATTTTGGATAAAAAATGAAAAAAATAGAATTGCTTTATATTGTCAGGGGATGTTCCTACGTACCCCTACTAACCATAGCCGATGTCATTTCTCGGCGCTCTCTCTCCAAAATAAAAATTTTTGATAAAACTTAATAAATAAAAAACCGTACCTTTTGATTCACAAAAAAAATCGTAGCGCCCTTATTTTCGATCCAATCATTACAAACGACACGGATTCGGAATCCTGAGGCTTTTTTACATAAGATACATGTAAAATAAATATAGGGCGCAACGTAAATTTTTCGAACATAAAAAATTGCAATTTTAGCAGCTCATTTTGGCACGATTTTGAACTTTAATAAAATTATAGCGCCGTTATTTACCGACCAATATTTAAAAACTATACATATTTGGATTTGGCAGCCTCTTTGGCTTCAGATAGGCCTAAGAAACCATAGGCGTGCTATTCCAAAGCTTTGGAAAAACGTTTTGAAAATTCAAAATCGATGGGTTTTAACCCATGTATTTTGGATAAAAAATGAAAAAAATAGAATTGCTTTATATTGCGAGGGGACGTTCCTACGTACCCCTAGTAATTATAGCCGGTGTGATTTTCTGGCGCTCTCGCTCTAAAATAAAAATTTTCGATAAAACTAAATAAATCGAAAAAAATACCCCTTTGATTCACAAAAACAATATTAGCGCTCTCATTTTTGATGCAATCATTACCAGCAAGACGGTTTCAGAAATTTGGGACTTTTCTACATACTATACGTGTAAAATAAGAAAAGGGCGCAAAGTAAAGGGTTACTTTTGCCATCTACCAAAGAAATGGCACACCTAATTGGTAAAGTATTACAAATTTCCTGGATAACTGCAAATTATAGGAGTCCTGTACTTTTTTGATATGTATTAGTTTCTCCTCTTCCTGATAGATGGGAGGCGTAGTACTGTTTAAGAATTTTATTAATTTAACTGCCATTGAATTAGAAAATGTAGGGTTAGTTATCAGTGAGATTGGTAAATATTTTAATATTAAATACTATTTAAATGGAAAAAAGTCTGCAAGTGCTCAGTTTGGTAAAATGTTATTTTTATTGTTAATCGTTCTGCAATTTTGTGTGTTTTCTTAATAGTGCATTAACTTACTTTTTATAATCAATGTTCTGATTAACTGTAACATTTAATTTCTTTACTTTTGCAGGAGGTGGGGGCTTGTTTTACAATCAGAAGGATGAGAGTTTATGAAGGTTGTTAGTCTAATGGAAATTCTACTTATTGAGTGGAAATTCACTTGTATGTTTTGATTCGAGCTTTTTTTTTCAGAGGTTGAACTCCTAGTTTCATGAACTAATGATTAATGTGAGTAACCTATGCCTTTATTTTATCTGTTAACTGTAAATTAGTTTTATTTTATCTTAGCTTTTGTAATTGTAGTGTGTTTTTTTTTTATGTAGAACGTGTGATTTGGAATTCAATCGAAGCACTTTGCACATGGGCGAATGGAGATGATTTTACAACTGGATCGTATTACAGGAAGAAGAATTTCATCACTACGCATTACTGGAGTGTTTGTTCTTTTCAAATGATGGAGGAGAGTTGATGAAATCTTTTTGAAAGCCATTGTTGAACATTTGGCATGGGCAAGTCTTTCGAAGGGTGTTACGTTCTTCTAAAACGAATACTATTGCATGTTTTCTTTGTTAGAGTTTGCACGTTTTTTTAATTATTGTTAAATTTTAAATTATTTTTTTTATGACATTGTGGAGTTGCCTAAAATTTTTTTATCAGAGCTGTGTTGTTTGAGTTTTAAGAAACTGCTTGGTATGTTACTAATTCTCATGTGTCGCTAATATCTAAATTTGAGATTTTATTGCGAATTTAAAATATCATGTTAGGTACTCTTTAGATTAGTTTTTTTTCCGGAATTTAATGAAATTAATGCAAGGACTATTTAATGGCATTCAGGACCATTTTATTTATATAGTATTGTTAGTCATTTTCTTTCGATTTATTATTACATTTTCTTTTATAATTTGTTATATATTATTTGAACCTTACATTATTTTTATTTTATTAAAAATTATTCTGCTACTTCTACTTACTTTTCTTAATAATTTTCATCTCTTCTTTAACTTTTATTTAGTATTCTGTAGATTTGTCTATTCTCTTTACACATTTTATTTAATTTTAAGTTTATTTTTCATTTTCTTTTCATTTAATTTATTATTTTTTGGGCTGCCTTTTTTAATAATTCACTTCTTTATCTTTTAAATACTTACCTTTCTTCTTTGTTGTCTTCCCTTGATTTAGGTAGCACTTTGAAGGGCACTTAATTTTTATTTATTTATGTTCTAGAATAACACAGCCAGGGCACTCACATTTTGTTATTATATCTTTTCACACACACACACACACACACTTATCTCCCTTTTCCCTTTTATTTATACTATTTAATTAATAAGCATTGGTAAAAAAAAATTATTAGCTTGAAACTGTTTACCAGTAGTCCCCAATATTTGTATAAGTAGCCAATTCAAATGTAGGGTACGAATTGACTTGTAGCAATAATTAAGAAGTACAAATTTAGCAAAAATTTAAACTGTTGATATAAAACGAGGGGTAGAAAAGTAATGATGTTGTATTTTTGATTTCTTATGGTGTTGGCTGGATAATTGACCAGGTGTTGGTTTACCTAAGTGTATTGTGCAAAAGCGCAGCTCCCTCGGACCACAACATCTACACCATATGGAGCAAAAGCAACTAAAAAGATGTATATTTATAATAATTCGGTTAATAAAGATTTAAAAGACGAGATACCTAAAATACCTCTCATTGTGAGGCTTTGTTATCGAAGGTATGTCTTCTTTAGAAGTGGGTGTACTTTGTGAGAGTGGATTTTCGTTTTGAATTGCAGTAGCAGTGTCCATTTCACCCCCATGATTTATTGTACTTCCTAATAGAAAATCAGTTTCTTCTTCTAAATTGAAATCACAATTTTAAGGTGAATGTTGGATGTGTTGAAGCACTTCTTCGAGTTTGATATTAATTTCTTTGTAATCTAGAATGTATTATATAAGGAAATAATTTACATCACCTGCGAATCACACTAATATTTGTTTAAAGTAGTAATTAATTGTTATATATTGTTATTTATAGTTATTTATTTACTTTTCCCGCAGGATAAAATATCCCATTTGTTCAAATGCAGGGTTCGTTAAAATCCCGTTGCCGGATATTGAGCCACAGCAGCTCAAATTCTTCTTTGACACGACTTTTGAGGGGGTTTTTATATTGGTAAGTATTGAAAGGCTTATTATGTACCTTGTATGAAGAAGAGTAGCCCATATTTTTTAATACTGACTTAAAGAGGGATGAAAGTAAAAGGATTTTTGATGCTTAGATTAATCTAAGCATCAAAAATCCTTTTGCATTTAAATGCAAACTTGCCATTTTCGGACATTACTATTACAGGTAACTGTAATAGTACAGGTAACTGAATTTTTGTTGTTTAGAGAGGGTGGGGTTAGTTCAGCTATTTTTGAGTAGATGGCACCCCAATCAATTTGTGCTGTAAAAGTAGATTGTAACATTAACTATTTGAGGCCGTTTGTTTACTATCAGAGGTGACCGATTAATTTTAATCCTTTCTTTGTTAAGCTTTTGCTTGTTTTTTATATTGCAAAATTTCGTCGGTTCTGTGTATGTAAGTGAAAGGAACACACGTTTGTGTGTGTGTGTGTGTGTGTGTGTGTAATAAGAGTCCTAGTTCTATTGTTTACAAACCCTAAACTTGAAAGGTAATTTTTCTTAGGATTTTTATCTATATGTGCCAACACATTTTTTTTGTTTCTGTTCTAACTTTTGTAGAGTAAAACATGTTTTGATTTCAGATGCAAAGGGTAGGATTGTTAATTAATAAAGAAGTGTGTTTTCACAAAAGCAATGGGATCAGTTCTTCGTCTCAAAGACAAGGAAGTTTTCAACGACGAGGACATCTAAGTGGATCCTCCAAGGAATTACAAAACAAACAACTTGTTAAATACTAAGTGAGTACTTTTATTCTGTACTCATTTAGCCTTTTAATTACCTTAGTAATACAAGGGTTTAATTCATGTAATTTCTAAATTTTAACTTGTCTTAAAGCAAGCATAGCAAAGACATTTTCTTAGGCATTATTTCCTTGTAAATGTAAGTTAGCTTAAAACAGCAAAGGTCACTTGTGCTGTGCACATGTCTTTGCTGTTTGATAAATTGTGTTAGGCTAATTACTAAGTTTACACATTTTTTGCTTCATTTTCTTATTTGTTTTAATTTTTAAGTATGTTGCGGTAAATTACCATGTTATGAATAATTGAATTGGCATTACATTTTGAAAATTGACTTTTTAAATCAAAAAACACAGTTATTGTTATAGCTTTTCGACCACACTTAAAACACTTTTTTATTATTCACTTGTATTTACTATAGTTTTTAATTATTTATATAGATTGTACTTTTTTCATTATTTTTAATTTTTTAAGTTTGTAACAGCTTGTATAAATTTTTAGTTAATCTAAGTCTTTATTATATTAATCATAATGTTCACGTCCAATATCTTTTAATATTAATTAATGTTAACAGTAATTGGACTTTGAATAAAACAACTCTTGTTAAATGTGCACATTTAACAAGAGTTGTTTTATTCAAAGTCCAATTCCTGTTAACATTAGTTAATATCTTCATTATATGTCTCCGATGTGAAGGGGTTGTTTTTGATTAAAATTTTTGCCTTTGTCGGTTGTAAACATTCATTACTCTTCATATCGGATGACATATTGTTCAGTAAATGGTGGGGTGTTTTAAGATTGTGTAGTCTTAAAATATCTCATCAAGGGCTGTACTTACTGTTAAGTAGCTTAATTACATGTAAAGGGGGATGTAAGGGGTTGGGAAATAAAAAAAACTATTTACTATCTGTTGTTTCTTTTATGACTAAAAATGTAAGGGAAATGTGTCAACTAGTAACGGGGACATAATAGAAAAATTGCAAAAATGTAATTTCGCAAATCGAGATTTAAAAAATCAATAAATAAAAAAAGTCTCTTATCTTTGCGAAAATCTTTGTAGCCTCGGGCTAGAAAAATTTTTAAGTCGTTTTTCCAATGTTTTCAAAACGCGCTGGAGCGTGAAACGGCCCACGCAATAAAAAAGGCCTCTTATCTTTGCGAAAATCTTTGTAGCCTCGGGCTATAAAATTTTAAGTCGTTTTCAATGTTTTCAAAACGCGCTGGAGCGTGAAACGGCCCACGCAATAAAAAAGGCCTCTTATCTTTGCGAAAATCTTTGTAGCCTCGGGCTATAAAAATTTTAAGTCGTTTTTCAATGTTTTCAAAACGCGCTGGAGCGTGAAACGGCCCACGCAATAAAAAGGCCTCTTATCTTTGCGAAAATCTTTGTAGCCTCGGGCTATAAAAATTTTTAAGTCGTTTTTCAATGTTTTCAAAACGCGCTGGAGCGTGAAACGGCCCACGCAATAAAAAAAGGCCTCTTATCTTTGCGAAAATCTTTGTAGCCTCGGGCTATAAAAATTTTTAAGTCGTTTTTCCAATGTTTTCAAAACGCGCTGGAGCGTGAAACGGCCCACGCAATAAAAAAAGGCCTCTTATCTTTGCGAAAATCTTTGTAGCCTCGGGCTATAAAATTTTTAAGTCGTTTTCAATGTTTTCAAAACGCGCTGGAGCGTGAAACGGCCCACGCAATAAAAAGGCCTCTTATCTTTGCGAAAATCTTTGTAGCCTCGGGCTATAAAAATTTTAAGTCGTTTTTCCAATGTTTTCAAAACGCGCTGGAGCGTGAAACGGCCCACGCAATAAAAAGGCCTCTTATCTTTGCGAAAATCTTTGTAGCCTCGGGCTATAAAATTTTTAAGTCGTTTTTCCAATGTTTTCAAAACGCGCTGGAGCGTGAAACGGCCCACGCAATAAAAAGGCCTCTTATCTTTGCGAAAATCTTTGTAGCCTCGGGCTATAAAATTTTAAGTCGTTTTCAATGTTTTCAAAACGCGCTGGAGCGTGAAACGGCCCACGCAATAAAAAGGGCCCCTTATCTTTGCGAAAATCTTTGTAGCCTCGGGCTATAAAAATTTTAAGTCGTTTTCAATGTTTTCAAAACGCGCTGGAGCGTGAAACGGCCCACGCAATAAAAAGGGCCCCTTATCTTTGCGAAAATCTTTGTAGCCTCGGGCTATAAAATTTTAAGTCGTTTTTCAATGTTTTCAAAACGCGCTGGAGCGTGAAACGGCCCACGCAATAAAAAGCCTCTTATCTTTGCGAAAATCTTTGTAGCCTCGGGCTATAAAAATTTTTAAGTCGTTTTTCAATGTTTTCAAAACGCGCTGGAGCGTGAAACGGCCCACGCAATAAAAAGCCTCTTATCTTTGCGAAAATCTTTGTAGCCTCGGGCTATAAAATTTTTTAAATCGTTTTTCAATGTTTTCAAAACGCGCTGGAGCGTGAAACGGCCCACGCAATAAAAAAGGCCTCTTATCTTTGCGAAAATCTTTGTAGCCTCGGGCTATAAAATTTTAAGTCGTTTTTCAATGTTTTCAAAACGCGCTGGAGCGTGAAACGGCCCACGCAATAAAAAAAGCCTCTTATCTTTGCGAAAATCTTTGTAGCCTCGGGCTATAAAAATTTTAAGTCGTTTTTCAATGTTTTCAAAACGCGCTGGAGCGTGAAACGGCCCACGCAATAAAAAGCCTCTTATCTTTGCGAAAATCTTTGTAGCCTCGGGCTATAAAATTTTAAGTCGTTTTCAATGTTTTCAAAACGCGCTGGAGCGTGAAAGCCCCGCAATAAAAAGCTCTTATCTTTGCGAAAATCTTTGTAGCCTCGGGCTATAAAATTTTAAGTCGTTTTCAATGTTTTCAAAACGCGCTGGAGCGTGAAACGCCCACGCAATAAAAAAGCCTCTTATCTTTGCGAAAATCTTTGTAGCCTCGGGCTATAAAAATTTTTAAGTCGTTTTCAATGTTTTCAAAACGCGCTGGAGCGTGAAACGGCCCACGCAATAAAAAGCCTCTTATCTTTGCGAAAATCTTTGTAGCCTCGGGCTATAAAATTTTTTAAATCGTTTTTCAATGTTTTCAAAACGCGCTGGAGCGTGAAACGGCCCACGCAATAAAAAGCCTCTTATCTTTGCGAAAATCTTTGTAGCCTCGGGCTATAAAAATTTTAAGTCGTTTTCAATGTTTTCAAAACGCGCTGGAGCGTGAAACGGCCCACGCAATAAAAAGGCCTCTTATCTTTGCGAAAATCTTTGTAGCCTCGGGCTATAAAAATTTTAAGTCGTTTTTCCAATGTTTTCAAAACGCGCTGGAGCGTGAAACGGCCCACGCAATAAAAAAGGCCTCTTATCTTTGCGAAAATCTTTGTAGCCTCGGGCTATAAAAATTTTTAAGTCGTTTTTCCAATGTTTTCAAAACGCGCTGGAGCGTGAAACGGCCCACGCAATAAAAAAGGCCTCTTATCTTTGCGAAAATCTTTGTAGCCTCGGGCTATAAAAATTTTAAGTCGTTTTTCCAATGTTTTCAAAACGCGCTGGAGCGTGAAACGGCCCACGCAATAAAAAGGCCTCTTATCTTTGCGAAAATCTTTGTAGCCTCGGGCTATAAAAATTTTTAAGTCGTTTTTCCAATGTTTTCAAAACGCGCTGGAGCGTGAAACGGCCCACGCAATAAAAAAAGCCTCTTATCTTTGCGAAAATCTTTGTAGCCTCGGGCTATAAAAATTTTTAAGTCGTTTTGTCAATGTTTTCAAAACGCGCTGGAGCGTAAAACGGCCCACGCAATAAAAAAAGCCTCTTATCTTTGCGAAAATCTTTGTAGCCTTGGGCTATAAAATTTTTAAGTCGTTTTTCCAATGTTTTCAAAACGCGCTGGAGCGTGAAACGCCCACGCAATAAAAAAGGCCTTTTATTTTGACGTAAAATCTTTGTAGCCTTGGGCTATTTAAAAATTTTTAAGTCGTTTTGTCAATGTTTTCAAAACGCCTGGTCGTTGAGTCATCACGATTTATCTTAGAGATTTTTAAAAATATTTTTTTAAATGACGAGTATCCTACAGTCATTCGTCATTCGTCATTCGTCTCGTTCGGCTCGTTGCTCGTTGGATTTTTCTTAGAGATTTTGAAAAATATTTTTCCTCGACCGGTATGGGAATCGAACCCGAGACCATTTGAACAAACAACCGATCTCTAACCAACTGAGCTATGGCGTTGTTATACGAAGTAAGTGTTTTAAACCTTATAAAGTACAGGTCCTATAATATTAATTTAAAATTTATTTTTGAATGTTTAAGTAGTTAGGTGTAAAAGCCCACTTGACTCTTGCTCTTGCTCTAGCTCTTGCTCTTGTAATAAATTAGTATTAAAATTCGGGTAACGATAAAGACTCTTTATTGTATATAATAATTTGTACAAGTATTTTCACAGAGTTTAAATTTAACAGTTAAGAAGTTTGAATCACACATTTTTGAAGTCCGCGGCTTCAAAAATATTTAATTCAAACTTCTTATCTATTTTAAATTATACATAATTAATATAATTAATGTTTTTATATTAATTTACTAATTACATTAACGAATTAATTAATTAAAATAACCTAGTTTTAATATAATAAAAAGTTGCAACCTTACGATTGTTTTCATTGTAATGAATTAAGAATAAACCTTATGATTAAAGTGTAAACTAAGTGTGATTTGCACGTCAATCTTGGGATTGCAACTTTTTTTACAATTACATACTATAAATAAAAGGGAAAAGGAAGGTGTTTTAAGTGTGTGTGAAAAGATAAAATAATAATATGTGGGTGGAGTGGCGTTATTTTATAAAAGTAATAATAAATAAAAGTTAAGTGCCGTTCAAAGTGCTACATAAATCAA
Source organism: Sinopyrophorus schimmeli (assembly GCA_036325965.1). Taxonomy (NCBI): domain Eukaryota; kingdom Metazoa; phylum Arthropoda; class Insecta; order Coleoptera; family Elateridae; genus Sinopyrophorus; species Sinopyrophorus schimmeli. The sequence goes on from JARFIZ010000068.1 coordinate 1,065,267, forward strand.
AAGAAGACAACATCTTTGTTGGTAAGTATTTAAAAAATAAAGAAGTGAAATATTAATAATACAAATTAGAATTACAAAGAGAGGGTAACTTTAGAAGAAAAATTGTTACTGTAACAGTTAAAATAAACAATTGAAAACAATTTTGACTACAACTGAAATTTGTAATTACACTTTTTCTAAACTGAACGTTTTCATTAAGAAATCTTAAAATAATTAAAGCCACCCAAAAATGAAATTTAAAGTGTGTCTCAAAAGTACACGCGTTACTCTAATTTATAAAATGTGTATGTGTGGGGTGTGTGTGTGTGTTTGTGTGGAAAGAACATGTGGATTTCATCTTAGCATTAGTGGATCTTCGATCCTTACCCCATATTTGAGGGCGCATTATTCCTTTGTGTGTTAGAGGCCCTAATAGTTCTCAGATGTTGTTTAATAATACATAAATTAAATTAAGACAACCCCTCTTTATTTCTACATTTTCTAATTACAAATATTATAATTCTTTCCCCTCCCTCTGCGATGTGTATTGCGTTTCATTTGAAATTTGATTGTACTTTTTTAATAATAAGATTTTTTTTTAATAATAAGTTCTAAACTGCATATAAATTTATATTAATTTCAAAAGCTTACTGAAAAAGTTAATTTCCAATTCAAAGAAAACAATTTGAAAAATAAATTGAAACCAAAATAATCAAAAGTATTTTAAGAGTGTAGTGTGTAATAAACTTATAAACTACCCTAATACAATGGGTCAAACAGTGGGGCCCCCGTGCACAGCACAGGTAGCCACCGACTGTCTTCAGCTAAGAAGACACAACACCTAAGAACATACCTTGGCATACCGTGCTACTATATTATTCATTTTTTACTAAAAATTAAACGATCTTGTCATCGTTTTCAAAAAAAAATTACTTTTGAAAAACTCTTCTCAACAATTCTGCATACAAAAATTCGGTACAATATTAAATAAATTAATGTCTTTAATACAACAACTCTAGATATGCATCTTCCATCGATGATCCTGATGCTGCTGCTGGATCAGATTACCCAAAGGCCCCTGGATTGAAGTCTTTGAAGACGAACCAAGAATAATTTCCTTGCGAAAGTATTTTCTAAGACGCCTGTTTGCCGATTTATGGTTTATAAGATGGGGGTCGAGACCTCTAAAAAATTAAAGAATATTATTAAAAGATAAAATATAAGTTCAAACTTTTAACTATCATTAATATTAAATAAAGATTGGCCAGTAATATTTATCGAAAATTTTTATTTTAGAGGGGAAGCGCGAGGAAATGACACCGGTTATAGTCACTAGGGGTACGTAGGAACGTCCCCTCGCAATATAAAGCAATTCAATTTTTTTCATTTTTTATCCAAAATACATGGGTTAAAACCCATCGATTTTGAATTTTCAAACCGTTTTCCCAAAGCTCTGGAATAGCACGCCTATGGTTTCTTAGGCCTATCTGAAGCCAAAGAGGCTGCCAAATCCGAATATGTATAGTTTTTAAATATTGGTCGGTAAATAATGGCGCTATAATTTTTTTAAAGTTCAAAATCGTGACAAAATAAGCCTCTAAAATTGCAATTTTTTATGTTCGAAAAATTTACGTTGCGCCCTATATTTATTTTACATGTATCTTATGTAAAAAAGCCTCAGGATTCCGAATCCGTGTCGTTTGTAATGATTGGATCGAAAATAAGGGCGCTACGATTTTTTTTGTGAATCAAGGGGTACGTATTTCTATTCATTTAGTTTGTATCGAAAATTTTTATTTTAGAGGGAAAGCGCGGGGAAATGACACCGGTTATAGTCACTAGGGTACGTAGGAACGTCCCCTCGCAATATAAAGCAATTCTATTTTTTTCATTTTTTATCCAAAATACATGGGTTAAAACCCATCGATTTTGAATTTTCAAAACGTTTTCCCAAAGCTCTGGAATAGCACGCCTATGGTTTCTTAGGCCTATCCGAAGCCAAAAGGCTGCCAAATCCGATTCTGAATAGTTTTTAAAGATCCGTCCACAAATAACGGCGCTACAATTTTTGAAAGTTCAAAATCGTGCCAAAATGAGCTCTAAAATTGCAATTTTTATGTTCGAAAAATTAACGTCGCACCCTATACATATTATACATGTATCTTATGTAAAAAGCCTCAGGATTCCGAATCCGTGTCGTTTGTAATGATTGGATCGAAAATAAGGGCGCTACGATTTTTTGTGAATCAAGGGTACGTATTTCTATTCATTTAGTTTGTATCGAAAATTTTTATTTTAGAGGGAAGCGCGGGAAATGACACCGGTTATAGTCACTAGGGTACGTAGGAACGTCCCTCGCAATATAAAGCAATTCTATTTTTTCATTTTTATCCAAAATACATGGGTTAAAACCCATCGATTTTGAAATTTTTAAAACGTTTTCCCAAAGCTCTGGAATAGTACGCCTATGGTTTCTTAGGCCTATCCGAAGCCAAAAAGACTGCCAAATCCGATTCTGAATAGTTTTTAAAGATCCGTCCACAAATAACGGCGCTACAATTTTTTGAAAGTTCAAAATCGTGCCAAAATGAGCCTCTAAAATTGCAATTTTTTATGTTCGAAAAATTAACGTCGCACCCTATACATATTATACATGTATCTTATGTAAAAAGCCTCAGGATTCCGAATCCGTGTCCCTTTGTAATGATTGGATCGAAAATAAGGGCGCTACGATTTTTTGTGAATCAAGGGACGTATTTCTATTCATTTAGTTTGTATCGAAAATTTTTATTTTAGAGGGAAGCGCGGGAAATGACACCGGTTATAGTCACTAGGGGTACGTAGGAACGTCCCTCGCAATATAAAGCAATTCTATTTTTTCATTTTTATCCAAAATACATGGGTTAAAACCCATCGATTTTGAATTTCAAAACGTTTTCCCAAAGCTCTGGAATAGTACGCCTATGGTTTCTTAGGCCTATCCGAAGCCAAAAAGACTGCCAAATCCGATTCTGAATAGTTTTTAAAGATCCGTCCACAAATAACGGCGCTACAATTTTTTGAAAGTTCAAAATCGTGCCAAAATGAGCCTCTAAAATTGCAATTTTTTATGTTCGAAAAATTAACGTCGCACCCTATACATATTATACATGTATCTTATGTAAAAAAGCCTCAGGATTCCGAATCCGTGCCGTTTGTAATGAGTGGATCGAAAATAAGGGCGCTACGATTTTTTTTGTGAATCAAGGGGTACGTATTTCTATTCATTTAGTTTGTATCGAAAATTTTTATTTTAGAGGGAAAGCGCGGGGAAATGACACCGGTTATAGTCACTAGGGGTACGTAGGAACGTCCCCTCGCAATATAAAGCAATTCTATTTTTTTCATTTTTTATCCAAAATACATGGGTTAAAACCCATCGATTTTGAAATTTCAAAACGTTTTCCCAAAGCTCTGGAATAGTACGCCTATGGTTTCTTAGGCCTATCCGAAGCCAAAAAGACTGCCAAATCCGATTCTGAATAGTTTTTAAAGATCCGTCCACAAATAACGGCGCTACAATTTTTTGAAAGTTCAAAATCGTGCCAAAATGAGCCTCTAAAATTGCAATTTTTTATGTTCGAAAAATTAACGTCGCACCCTATACATATTATACATGTATCTTATGTAAAAAAGCCTCAGGATTCCGAATCCGTGCCGTTTGTAATGATTGGATCGAAAATAAGGGCGCTACGATTTTTTTTGTGAATCAAGGGGAACGTATTTCTATTCATTTAGTTTGTATGGAAAATTTTTATTTTAGAGGGGAAGCGCGGGGAAATGACACCGGTTATAGTCACTAGGGGTACGTAGGAACGTCCACTCGCAATATAAAGCAATTCTATTTTTTTCATTTTTTATCCAAAATACATGGGTTAAAACCCATCGATTTTGAAATTTCAAAACGTTTTCCCAAAGCTCTGGAATAGTACGCCTATGGTTTCTTAGGCCTATCCGAAGCCAAAAAGGCTGCCAAATCCGATTCTGAATAGTTTTTAAAGATCCGTCCACAAATAACGGCGCTACAATTTTTTGAAAGTTCAAAATCGTGCCAAAATGAGCCTCTAAAATTGCAATTTTTTATGTTCGAAAAATTAACGTCGCACCCTATACATATTATACATGTATCTTATGTAAAAAAGCCTCAGGATTCCGAATCCGTGTCGTTTGTAATGATTGGATCGAAAATAAGGGCGCTACGATTTTTTTTGTGAATCAAGGGGTACGTATTTCTATTCATTTAGTTTGTATGGAAAATTTTTATTTTAGAGGAAGCGCGGGAAATGACACCGGTTATAGTCACTAGGGGTACGTAGGAACGTCCCCTCGCAATATAAAGCAATTCTATTTTTTTCATTTTTTATCCAAAATACATGGGTTAAAACCCATCGATTTTGAAATTTCAAAACGTTTTCCCAAAGCTCTGGAATAGTACGCCTATGGTTTCTTAGGCCTATCCGAAGCCAAAAAGACTGCCAAATCCGATTCTGAATAGTTTTTAAAGATCCGTCCACAAATAACGGCGCTACAATTTTTTGAAAGTTCAAAATCGTGCCAAAATGAGCCTCTAAAATTGCAATTTTTTATGTTCGAAAAATTAACGTCGCACCCTATACATATTATACATGTATCTTATGTAAAAAAGCCTCAGGATTCCGAATCCGTGTCGTTTGTAATGATTGGATCGAAAATAAGGGCGCTACGATTTTTTGTGAATCAAGGGGGAAAGTATTTCTATTCATTTAGTTTGTATGGAAAATTTTTATTTTAGAGGGGAAGCGCGGGGAAATGACACCGGTTATAGTCACTAGGGGTACGTAGGAACGTCCCCTCGCAATATAAAGCAATTCTATTTTTTTCATTTTTTATCCAAAATACATGGGTTAAAACCCATCGATTTTGAAATTTCAAAACGTTTTCCCAAAGCTCTGGAATAGTACGCCTATGGTTTCTTAGGCCTATCCGAAGCCAAAAAGACTGCCAAATCCGATTCTGAATAGTTTTTTAAAAATCCGTCCACAAATAACGGCGCTACAATTTTTTGAAAGTTCAAAATCGTGCCAAAATGAGCCTCTAAAATTGCAATTTTTTATGTTCGAAAAATTAACGTCGCACCCTATACATATTATACATGTATCTTATGTAAAAAAGCCTCAGGATTCCGAATCCGTGCCGTTTGTAATGATTGGATCGAAAATAAGGGCGCTACGATTTTTTGTGAATCAAGGGTACGTATTTCTATTCATTTAGTTTGTATGGAAAATTTTTATTTTAGAGGGAAGCGCGGGAAATGACACCGGTTATAGTCACTAGGGGTACGTAGGAACGTCCCTCGCAATATAAAGCAATTCTATTTTTTTCATTTTTTATCCAAAATACATGGGTTAAAACCCATCGATTTTGAAATTTCAAAACGTTTTCCCAAAGCTCTGGAATAGTACGCCTATGGTTTCTTAGGCCTATCCGAAGCCAAAAAGACTGCCAAATCCGATTCTGAATAGTTTTTAAAGATCCGTCCACAAATAACGGCGCTACAATTTTTTGAAAGTTCAAAATCGTGCCAAAATGAGCCTCTAAAATTGCAATTTTTTATGTTCGAAAAATTAACGTCGCACCCTATACATATTATACATGTATCTTATGTAAAAAAGCCTCAGGATTCCGAATCCGTGTCGTTTGTAATGATTGGATCGAAAATAAGGGCGCTACGATTTTTTGTGAATCAAGGGAACGTATTTCTATTCATTTAGTTTGTATGGAAAATTTTTATTTTAGAGGGAAGCGCGGGAAATGACACCGGTTATAGTCACTAGGGTACGTAGGAACGTCCCTCGCAATATAAAGCAATTCTATTTTTTTCATTTTTTATCCAAAATACATGGGTTAAAACCCATCGATTTTGAAATTTCAAAACGTTTTCCCAAAGCTCTGGAATAGTACGCCTATGGTTTCTTAGGCCTATCCGAAGCCAAAAAGACTGCCAAATCCGATTCTGAATAGTTTTTAAAGATCCGTCCACAAATAACGGCGCTACAATTTTTTGAAAGTTCAAAATCGTGCCAAAATGAGCCTCTAAAATTGCAATTTTTTATGTTCGAAAAATTAACGTCGCACCCTATACATATTATACATGTATCTTATGTAAAAAAGCCTCAGGATTCCGAATCCGTGTCGTTTGTAATGATTGGATCGAAAATAAGGGCGCTACGATTTTTTTTGTGAATCAAGGGGTACGTATTTCTATTCATTTAGTTTGTATCGAAAATTTTTATTTTAGAGGGAAAGCGCGGGGAAATGACACCGGTTATAGTCACTAGGGGTACGTAGGAACGTCCCCTCGCAATATAAAGCAATTCTATTTTTTCATTTTTATCCAAAATACATGGGTTAAAACCCATCGATTTTGAATTTTCAAAACGTTTTCCCAAAGCTCTGGAATAGCACGCCTATGGTTTCTTAGGCCTATCCGAAGCCAAAAGGCTGCCAAATCCGATTCTGAATAGTTTTAAAGATCCGTCCACAAATAACGGCGCTACAATTTTTTGAAAGTTCAAAATCGTGCCAAAATGAGCGTCAAAAATGGCAATTTTTTATTTTCGAAAAATTAACGTCGCACCCTATACATATTATACATGTATCTTATGTAAAGAGGCCTCAGAATTCCGAATCCGTGTCGTTTGTAATGATTGGATCGAAAATAAGGGCGCTACGATTTTTTTTGTGAATCAAGGGGTACGTATTTCTATTCATTTAGTTTGTATCGAAAATTTTTATTTTAGAGGGAAAGCGCGGGGAAATGACACCGGTTATAGTCACTAGGGGTACGTAGGAACGTCCCCTCGCAATATAAAGCAATTCTATTTTTTCATTTTTATCCAAAATACATGGGTTAAAACCCATCGATTTTGAATTTTCAAAACGTTTTCCCAAAGCTCTGGAATAGCACGCCTATGGTTTCTTAGGCCTATCCGAAGCCAAAAGGCTGCCAAATCCGATTCTGAATAGTTTTAAAGATCCGTCCACAAATAACGGCGCTACAATTTTTGAAAGTTCAAAATCGTGCCAAAATGAGCCTCTAAAATTGCAATTTTTATGTTCGAAAAATTAACGTCGCACCCTATACATATTATACATGTATCTTATGTAAAAAAGCCTCAGGATTCCGAATCCGTGTCGTTTGTAATGATTGGATCGAAAATAAGGGCGCTACGATTTTTTTTGTGAATCAAGGGGGACGTATTTCTATTCATTTAGTTTGTATCGAAAATTTTTATTTTAGAGGAAGCGCGGGAAATGACACCGGTTATAGTCACTAGGGTACGTAGGAACGTCCCCTCGCAATATAAAGCAATTCTATTTTTTTCATTTTTTATCCAAAATACATGGGTTAAAACCCATCGATTTTGAATTTTCAAAACGTTTTCCCAAAGCTCTGGAATAGTACGCCTATGGTTTCTTAGGCCTATCCGAAGCCAAAAGGCTGCCAAATCCGATTCTGAATAGTTTTTAAAGATCCGTCCACAAATAACGGCGCTACAATTTTTGAAAGTTCAAAATTGGCTCAAAATGAGCTCTAAAATCGCAATTTTTTATGTTCGAAAAATTAACGTCGCACCCTATACATATTATACATGTATCTTATGTAAAAAAGCCTCAGGATTCCGAATCCGTGTCGTTTGTAATGATTGGATCGAAAATAAGGGCGCTACGATTTTTTGTGAATCAAGGGGTACGTATTTCTATTCATTTAGTTTGTATCGAAAATTTTTATTTTAGAGGGAAGCGCGGGAAATGACACCGGTTATAGTCACTAGGGTACGTAGGAACGTCCCTCGCAATATAAAGCAATTCTATTTTTTCATTTTTATCCAAAATACATGGGTTAAAACCCATCGATTTTGAATTTTCAAAACGTTTTCCCAAAGCTCTGGAACAGCACGCCTATGGTTTCTTAGGCCTATCCGAAGCCAAAAAAGCTGCCAAATCCGATTCTGAATAGTTTTTAAAGATCCGTCCACAAATAACGGCGCTACAATTTTTGAAAGTTCAAAATTGGCTCAAAATGAGCTCTAAAATCGCAATTTTTATGTTCGAAAAATTAACGTCGCACCCTATACATATTATACATGTATCTTATGTAAAAAAGCCTCAGGATTCCGAATCCGTGTCGTTTGTAATGATTGGATCAAAAATAAGGGCGCTACGATTTTTTTTGTGAATCAAGGGGTACGTATTTCTATTCATTTAGTTTGTATCGAAAATTTTTATTTTAGAGGGAAGCGCGGGAAATGACACCGGTTATAGTCACTAGGGGTACGTAGGAACGTCCCTCGCAATATAAAGCAATTCTATTTTTTCATTTTTATCCAAAATACATGGGTTAAAACCCATCGATTTTGAATTTTCAAAACGTTTTCCCAAAGCTCTGGAATAGCACGCCTATGGTTTCTTAGGCCTATCCGAAGCCAAAAGGCTGCCAAATCCGATTCTGAATAGTTTTAAAGATCCGTCCACAAATAACGGCGCTACAATTTTTGAAAGTTCAAAATTGGCTCAAAATGAGCTCTAAAATCGCAATTTTTATGTTCGAAAAATTAACGTCGCACCCTATACATATTATACATGTATCTTATGTAAAAAGCCTCAGGATTCCGAATCCGTGTCGTTTGTAATGATTGGATCGAAAATAAGGGCGCTACGATTTTTTGTGAATCAAGGGGTACGTATTTCTATTCATTTAGTTTGTATCGAAAATTTTTATTTTAGAGGGAAGCGCGGGAAATGACACCGGTTATAGTCACTAGGGGGACGTAGGAACGTCCCTCGCAATATAAAGCAATTCTATTTTTTCATTTTTATCCAAAATACATGGGTTAAAACCCATCGATTTTGAATTTTCAAAACGTTTTCCCAAAGCTCTGGAATAGCACGCCTACGGTTTCTTAGGCCTATCCGAAGCCAAAAGGCTGCCAAATCCGATTCTGAATAGTTTTAAAGATCCGTCCACAAATAACGGCGCTACAATTTTTGAAAGTTCAAAATCGTGCCAAAATGAGCCTCTAAAATTGCAATTTTTATGTTCGAAAAAATTTAAAGTCGCACCCTATACATATTATACATGTATCTTATGTAAAAAGCCTCAGGATTCCGAATCCGTGTCGTTTGTAATGATTGGATCGAAAATAAGGGCGCTACGATTTTTTTTGTGAATCAAGGGGTACGTATTTCTATTCATTTAGTTTGTATCGAAAATTTTTATTTTAGAGGGAAGCGCGGGAAATGACACCGGTTATAGTCACTAGGGTACGTAGGAACGTCCCTCGCAATATAAAGCAATTCTATTTTTTTCATTTTTTATCCAAAATACATGGGTTAAAACCCATCGATTTTGAAATTTCAAAACGTTTTCCCAAAGCTCTGGAATAGTACGCCTATGGTTTCTTAGGCCTATCCGAAGCCAAAAAGACTGCCAAATCCGATTCTGAATAGTTTTTAAAGATCCGTCCACAAATAACGGCGCTACAATTTTTTGAAAGTTCAAAATCGTGCCAAAATGAGCCTCTAAAATTGCAATTTTTTATGTTCGAAAAATTAACGTCGCACCCTATACATATTATACATGTATCTTATGTAAAAAAGCCTCAGGATTCCGAATCCGTGTCGTTTGTAATGATTGGATCGAAAATAAGGGCGCTACGATTTTTTTTTGAATCAAGGGTACGTATTTCTATTCATTTAGTTTGTATGGAAAATTTTTATTTTAGAGGGAAGCGCGGGAAATGACACCGGTTATAGTCACTAGGGTACGTAGGAACGTCCCTCGCAATATAAAGCAATTCTATTTTTTTCATTTTTTATCCAAAATACATGGGTTAAAACCCATCGATTTTGAAATTTCAAAACGTTTTCCCAAAGCTCTGGAATAGTACGCCTATGGTTTCTTAGGCCTATCCGAAGCCAAAAAGACTGCCAAATCCGATTCTGAATAGTTTTAAAGATCCGTCCACAAATAACGGCGCTACAATTTTTTGAAAGTTCAAAATCGTGCCAAAATGAGCCTCTAAAATTGCAATTTTTTATGTTCGAAAAATTAACGTCGCACCCTATACATATTATACATGTATCTTATGTAAAAAAGCCTCAGGATTCCGAATCCGTGCCGTTTGTAATGATTGGATCGAAAATAAGGGCGCTACGATTTTTTTTGTGAATCAAGGGGAACGTATTTCTATTCATTTAGTTTGTATGGAAAATTTTTATTTTAGAGGGGAAGCGCGGGGAAATGACACCGGTTATAGTCACTAGGGGTACGTAGGAACGTCCCCTCGCAATATAAAGCAATTCTATTTTTTTCATTTTTTATCCAAAATACATGGGTTAAAACCCATCGATTTTGAAATTTCAAAACGTTTTCCCAAAGCTCTGGAATAGTACGCCTATGGTTTCTTAGGCCTATCCGAAGCCAAAAAGACTGCCAAATCCGATTCTGAATAGTTTTAAAGATCCGTCCACAAATAACGGCGCTACAATTTTTTGAAAGTTCAAAATCGTGCCAAAATGAGCCTCTAAAATTGCAATTTTTTATGTTCGAAAAATTAACGTCGCACCCTATACATATTATACATGTATCTTATGTAAAAAAGCCTCAGGATTCCGAATCCGTGTCGTTTGTAATGATTGGATCGAAAATAAGGGCGCTACGATTTTTTTTGTGAATCAAGGGGTACGTATTTCTATTCATTTAGTTTGTATGGAAAATTTTTATTTTAGAGGAAGCGCGGGAAATGACACCGGTTATAGTCACTAGGGGTACGTAGGAACGTCCCCTCGCAATATAAAGCAATTCTATTTTTTTCATTTTTTATCCAAAATACATGGGTTAAAACCCATCGATTTTGAAATTTCAAAACGTTTTCCCAAAGCTCTGGAATAGTACGCCTATGGTTTCTTAGGCCTATCCGAAGCCAAAAAGACTGCCAAATCCGATTCTGAATAGTTTTTAAAGATCCGTCCACAAATAACGGCGCTACAATTTTTTGAAAGTTCAAAATCGTGCCAAAATGAGCCTCTAAAATTGCAATTTTTTATGTTCGAAAAATTAACGTCGCACCCTATACATATTATACATGTATCTTATGTAAAAAAGCCTCAGGATTCCGAATCCGTGCCGTTTGTAATGATTGGATCGAAAATAAGGGCGCTACGATTTTTTTTGTGAATCAAGGGGTACGTATTTCTATTCATTTAGTTTCTATCGAAAATTTTTATTTTAGAGGGGAAGCGCGGGGAAATGACACCGGTTATAGTCACTAGGGGTACGTAGGAACGTCCCCTCGCAATATAAAGCAATTCTATTTTTTTCATTTTTTATCCAAAATACATGGGTTAAAACCCATCGATTTTGAAATTTCAAAACGTTTTCCCAAAGCTCTGGAATAGTACGCCTATGGTTTCTTAGGCCTATCCGAAGCCAAAAAGGCTGCCAAATCCGATTCTGAATAGTTTTTAAAGATCCGTCCACAAATAACGGCGCTACAATTTTTTGAAAGTTCAAAATCGTGCCAAAATGAGCCTCTAAAATTGCAATTTTTATGTTCGAAAATTAACGTCGCACCCTATACATATTATACATGTATCTTATGTAAAAAAGCCTCAGGATTCCGAATCCGTGTCGTTTGTAATGATTGGATCGAAAATAAGGGCGCTACGATTTTTTTTGTGAATCAAGGGGTACGTATTTCTATTCATTTAGTTTGTATCGGGAAAAATTTTTTTTTTAGAGGGAAGCGCGGGAAATGACACCGGTTATAGTCACTAGGGGTACGTAGGAACGTCCCTCGCAATATAAAGCAATTCTATTTTTTCATTTTTTATCCAAAATACATGGGTTAAAACCCATCGATTTTGAAATTTCAAAACGTTTTCCCAAAGCTCTGGAATAGTACGCCTATGGTTTCTTAGGCCTATCCGAAGCCAAAAAGACTGCCAAATCCGATTCTGAATAGTTTTAAAGATCCGTCCACAAATAACGGCGCTACAATTTTTGAAAGTTCAAAATCGTGCCAAAATGAGCCTCTAAAATTGCAATTTTTATGTTCGAAAAATTAACGTCGCACCCTATACATATTATACATGTATCTTATGTAAAAAGCCTCAGGATTCCGAATCCGTGTCGTTTGTAATGATTGGATCGAAAATAAGGGCGCTACGATTTTTTGTGAATCAAGGGAACGTATTTCTATTCATTTAGTTTGTATGGAAAATTTTTATTTTAGAGGGAAGCGCGGGAAATGACACCGGTTATAGTCACTAGGGTACGTAGGAACGTCCCTCGCAATATAAAGCAATTCTATTTTTTCATTTTTTATCCAAAATACATGGGTTAAAACCCATCGATTTTGAAATTTCAAAACGTTTTCCCAAAGCTCTGGAATAGTACGCCTATGGTTTCTTAGGCCTATCCGAAGCCAAAAAGACTGCCAAATCCGATTCTGAATAGTTTTAAAGATCCGTCCACAAATAACGGCGCTACAATTTTTTGAAAGTTCAAAATCGTGCCAAAATGAGCCTCTAAAATTGCAATTTTTTATGTTCGAAAAATTAACGTCGCACCCTATACATATTATACATGTATCTTATGTAAAAAAGCCTCAGGATTCCGAATCCGTGCCGTTTGTAATGATTGGATCGAAAATAAGGGCGCTACGATTTTTTTTGTGAATCAAGGGGAACGTATTTCTATTCATTTAGTTTGTATGGAAAATTTTTATTTTAGAGGGGAAGCGCGGGGAAATGACACCGGTTATAGTCACTAGGGGTACGTAGGAACGTCCCCTCGCAATATAAAGCAATTCTATTTTTTTCATTTTTTATCCAAAATACATGGGTTAAAACCCATCGATTTTGAAATTTCAAAACGTTTTCCCAAAGCTCTGGAATAGTACGCCTATGGTTTCTTAGGCCTATCCGAAGCCAAAAAGACTGCCAAATCCGATTCTGAATAGTTTTAAAGATCCGTCCACAAATAACGGCGCTACAATTTTTTGAAAGTTCAAAATCGTGCCAAAATGAGCCTCTAAAATTGCAATTTTTTATGTTCGAAAAATTAACGTCGCACCCTATACATATTATACATGTATCTTATGTAAAAAAGCCTCAGGATTCCGAATCCGTGCCGTTTGTAATGATTGGATCGAAAATAAGGGCGCTACGATTTTTTGTGAATCAAGGGAACGTATTTCTATTCATTTAGTTTGTATGGAAAATTTTTATTTTAGAGGGAAGCGCGGGAAATGACACCGGTTATAGTCACTAGGGGTACGTAGGAACGTCCCTCGCAATATAAAGCAATTCTATTTTTTTCATTTTTTATCCAAAATACATGGGTTAAAACCCATCGATTTTGAAATTTCAAAACGTTTTCCCAAAGCTCTGGAATAGTACGCCTATGGTTTCTTAGGCCTATCCGAAGCCAAAAAGACTGCCAAATCCGATTCTGAATAGTTTTTAAAGATCCGTCCACAAATAACGGCGCTACAATTTTTTGAAAGTTCAAAATCGTGCCAAAATGAGCCTCTAAAATTGCAATTTTTTATGTTCGAAAAATTAACGTCGCACCCTATACATATTATACATGTATCTTATGTAAAAAAGCCTCAGGATTCCGAATCCGTGCCGTTTGTAATGATTGGATCGAAAATAAGGGCGCTACGATTTTTTTTGTGAATCAAGGGGAACGTATTTCTATTCATTTAGTTTGTATGGAAAATTTTTATTTTAGAGGGGAAGCGCGGGGAAATGACACCGGTTATAGTCACTAGGGGTACGTAGGAACGTCCCCTCGCAATATAAAGCAATTCTATTTTTTTCATTTTTTATCCAAAATACATGGGTTAAAACCCATCGATTTTGAAATTTCAAAACGTTTTCCCAAAGCTCTGGAATAGTACGCCTATGGTTTCTTAGGCCTATCCGAAGCCAAAAAGACTGCCAAATCCGATTCTGAATAGTTTTTTAAAAATCCGTCCACAAATAACGGCGCTACAATTTTTTGAAAGTTCAAAATCGTGCCAAAATGAGCCTCTAAAATTGCAATTTTTTATGTTCGAAAAATTAACGTCGCACCCTATACATATTATACATGTATCTTATGTAAAAAAGCCTCAGGATTCCGAATCCGTGCCGTTTGTAATGATTGGATCGAAAATAAGGGCGCTACGATTTTTTTTGTGAATCAAGGGGAACGTATTTCTATTCATTTAGTTTGTATGGAAAATTTTTATTTTAGAGGGGAAGCGCGGGGAAATGACACCGGTTATAGTCACTAGGGGTACGTAGGAACGTCCCCTCGCAATATAAAGCAATTCTATTTTTTTCATTTTTTATCCAAAATACATGGGTTAAAACCCATCGATTTTGAAATTTCAAAACGTTTTCCCAAAGCTCTGGAATAGTACGCCTATGGTTTCTTAGGCCTATCCGAAGCCAAAAAGACTGCCAAATCCGATTCTGAATAGTTTTTAAAGATCCGTCCACAAATAACGGCGCTACAATTTTTTGAAAGTTCAAAATCGTGCCAAAATGAGCCTCTAAAATTGCAATTTTTTATGTTCGAAAAATTAACGTCGCACCCTATACATATTATACATGTATCTTATGTAAAAAAGCCTCAGGATTCCGAATCCGTGCCGTTTGTAATGATTGGATCGAAAATAAGGGCGCTACGATTTTTTTTGTGAATCAAGGGGAACGTATTTCTATTCATTTAGTTTGTATGGAAAATTTTTATTTTAGAGGGGAAGCGCGGGGAAATGACACCGGTTATAGTCACTAGGGTACGTAGGAACGTCCCTCGCAATATAAAGCAATTCTATTTTTTTCATTTTTTATCCAAAATACATGGGTTAAAACCCATCGATTTTGAAATTTCAAAACGTTTTCCCAAAGCTCTGGAATAGTACGCCTATGGTTTCTTAGGCCTATCCGAAGCCAAAAAGACTGCCAAATCCGATTCTGAATAGTTTTTAAAGATCCGTCCACAAATAACGGCGCTACAATTTTTTGAAAGTTCAAAATCGTGCCAAAATGAGCCTCTAAAATTGCAATTTTTTATGTTCGAAAAATTAACGTCGCACCCTATACATATTATACATGTATCTTATGTAAAAAAGCCTCAGGATTCCGAATCCGTGCCGTTTGTAATGAGTGGATCGAAAATAAGGGCGCTACGATTTTTTTTGTGAATCAAGGGGTACGTATTTCTATTCATTTAGTTTGTATCGAAAATTTTTATTTTAGAGGGAAAGCGCGGGGAAATGACACCGGTTATAGTCACTAGGGTACGTAGGAACGTCCCTCGCAATATAAAGCAATTCTATTTTTTCATTTTTATCCAAAATACATGGGTTAAAACCCATCGATTTTGAATTTCAAAACGTTTTCCCAAAGCTCTGGAATAGCACGCCTATGGTTTCTTAGGCCTATCCGAAGCCAAAAGGCTGCCAAATCCGATTCTGAATAGTTTTAAAGATCCGTCCACAAATAACGGCGCTACAATTTTTGAAAGTTCAAAATTGGCTCAAAATGAGCTCTAAAATTGCAATTTTTATGTTCGAAAAATTAACGTCGCACCCTATACATATTATACATGTATCTTATGTAAAAAGCCTCAGGATTCCGAATCCGTGTCGTTTGTAATGATTGGATCGAAAATAAGGGCGCTACGATTTTTTGTGAATCAAGGGTACGTATTTCTATTCATTTAGTTTGTATCGAAAATTTTTATTTTAGAGGAAGCGCGGGAAATGACACCGGTTATAGTCACTAGGGGTACGTAGGAACGTCCCTCGCAATATAAAGCAATTCTATTTTTTCATTTTTATCCAAAATACATGGGTTAAAACCCATCGATTTTGAATTTTCAAAACGTTTTCCCAAAGCTCTGGAATAGCACGCCTATGGTTTCTTAGGCCTATCCGAAGCCAAAAGGCTGCCAAATCCGATTCTGAATAGTTTTAAAGATCCGTCCACAAATAACGGCGCTACAATTTTTGAAAGTTCAAAATTGGCTCAAAATGAGCCTCTAAAATTGCAATTTTTATGTTCGAAAAATTAACGTCGCACCCTATACATATTATACATGTATCTTATGTAAAAAGCCTCAGGATTCCGAATCCGTGTCGTTTGTAATGATTGGATCGAAAATAAGGGCGCTACGATTTTTTGTGAATCAAGGGTACGTATTTCTATTCATTTAGTTTGTATCGAAAATTTTTATTTTAGAGGAAGCGCGGGAAATGACACCGGTTATAGTCACTAGGGGTACGTAGGAACGTCCCTCGCAATATAAAGCAATTCTATTTTTTCATTTTTATCAAAAATACATGGGTTAAAACCCATCGATTTTGAAATTTCAAAACGTTTTCCCAAAGCTATGGAATAGCACGCTTATGGTTTCTTAGGCCTATCCGAAGCCAAAAGGCTGCCAAATCCGATTCTGAATAGTTTTAAAGATCCGTCCACAAATAACGGCGCTACAATTTTTTGAAAGTTCAAAATCGTGCCAAAATGAGCCTCTAAAATTGCAATTTTTTATGTTCGAAAAATTAACGTCGCACCCTATACATATTATACATGTATCTTATGTAAAAAAGCCTCAGGATTCCGAATCCGTGTCGTTTGTAATGATTGGATCGAAAATAAGGGCGCTACGATTTTTTTTGTGAATCAAGGGGGAACGTATTTCTATTCATTTAGTTTGTATGGAAAATTTTTATTTTAGAGGGGAAGCGCGGGGAAATGACACCGGTTATAGTCACTAGGGGTACGTAGGAACGTCCCCTCGCAATATAAAGCAATTCTATTTTTTTCATTTTTTATCCAAAATACATGGGTTAAAACCCATCGATTTTGAAATTTCAAAACGTTTTCCCAAAGCTCTGGAATAGTACGCCTATGGTTTCTTAGGCCTATCCGAAGCCAAAAAGGCTGCCAAATCCGATTCTGAATAGTTTTAAAGATCCGTCCACAAATAACGGCGCTACAATTTTTGAAAGTTCAAAATCGTGCCAAAATGAGCCTCTAAAATTGCAATTTTTATGTTCGAAAAATTAACGTCGCACCCTATACATATTATACATGTATCTTATGTAAAAAAGCCTCAGGATTCCGAATCCGTGTCGTTTGTAATGATTGGATCGAAAATAAGGGCGCTACGATTTTTTGTGAATCAAGGGTAAAGTATTTCTATTCATTTAGTTTGTATCGAAAATTTTTATTTTAGAGGGAAGCGCGGGAAATGACACCGGTTATAGTCACTAGGGGTACGTAGGAACGTCCCTCGCAATATAAAGCAATTCTATTTTTTCATTTTTATCCAAAATACATGGGTTAAAACCCATCGATTTTGAAATTTCAAAACGTTTTCCCAAAGCTCTGGAATAGTACGCCTATGGTTTCTTAGGCCTATCCGAAGCCAAAAGACTGCCAAATCCGATTCTGAATAGTTTTAAAGATCCGTCCACAAATAACGGCGCTACAATTTTTGAAAGTTCAAAATCGTGCCAAAATGAGCCTCTAAAATTGCAATTTTTATGTTCGAAAAATTAACGTCGCACCCTATACATATTATACATGTATCTTATGTAAAAAGCCTCAGGATTCCGAATCCGTGTCCCTTTGTAATGATTGGATCGAAAATAAGGGCGCTACGATTTTTTGTGAATCAAGGGGTACGTATTTCTATTCATTTAGTTTGTATGGAAAATTTTTATTTTAGAGGGAAGCGCGGGAAATGACACCGGTTATAGTCACTAGGGTACGTAGGAACGTCCCTCGCAATATAAAGCAATTCTATTTTTTTCATTTTTTATCCAAAATACATGGGTTAAAACCCATCGATTTTGAAATTTCAAAACGTTTTCCCAAAGCTCTGGAATAGTACGCCTATGGTTTCTTAGGCCTATCCGAAGCCAAAAAGACTGCCAAATCCGATTCTGAATAGTTTTTTAAAAATCCGTCCACAAATAACGGCGCTACAATTTTTTGAAAGTTCAAAATCGTGCCAAAATGAGCCTCTAAAATTGCAATTTTTTATGTTCGAAAAATTAACGTCGCACCCTATACATATTATACATGTATCTTATGTAAAAAAGCCTCAGGATTCCGAATCCGTGCCGTTTGTAATGATTGGATCGAAAATAAGGGCGCTACGATTTTTTTTGTGAATCAAGGGGTACGTATTTCTATTCATTTAGTTTGTATGGAAAATTTTTATTTTAGAGGGGAAGCGCGGGGAAATGACACCGGTTATAGTCACTAGGGGTACGTAGGAACGTCCCCTCGCAATATAAAGCAATTCAATTTTTTCATTTTTTATCCAAAATACATGGGTTAAAACCCATCGATTTTGAAATTTCAAAACGTTTCCGGTTGCAAACGAAGTTGTTCCAATTACCTTACCTTCGAAAATGTTCCAAAGGACTTTTCGAAGACCACTAATAAACATTTTTAACAAATTAAATCACTGTAGTTGTTTTTAATTAAACAATCAAATACTGCTAAGAAGAGCAAACGATGCGAACTGCACTAAAGTCGAAGTGAAAGTGCTTTAAAGGCCTCCAAAATAAGGCGATAGTGCGAAAAAACTTTTATCGTAAACAGATTTCACCTTTCCTTATCGGACAACGCACGTATGCCTTTCCCATCGGCTTAGTCGCCCCAATTTTAGAGGTAAATAATTTTTAAAATATATTTTATCGGGCCGACTCATTTTCAGAACTTTCGTAACGCACTTACTCATCAAAAGGCCAAAATATTCTGCTAATTCGAAAATCGTTTATGAACGATACAGATTGGCTCTTGTAATTAAAAAAATACCCGTAAATGCATCTTTATTAAGGGAGGGTTTATTAGGAATTTTTTTGAAATTATTTGAGACACCAAACATTAGATTGAAAAATACAATCTTAGGTTGTCCGCGAATTAATTATTTTCCACCGAAATGTCAACAAATTTAAATGGACAATAAAGGCATGAATACTTGTTACGTAGAGAAGAACGGCTTCTGCAAAAAAAATCAACAGGGTCCAATGTGAAGTCGGGGAGAAAAATGCGTTCGAAGCTTTCAAAATGTAAATTACTAGAGCGACCTCTATCCTACAATACTGGAACTCTGATCTATTGCGACGTAAACATGCCATTGTTGTTGCATATCCGATTAGGCGCAGAAATGCCAACTAACTGAATTAAATTGAAAAAAATTCATTAGATACTTTGAAAAAAATAAATAAGGGTAAAGTCTGTTAACTTATTGCAGGGGGATGTTCCTACGTACCCCTAGCAACTATAACCGGTTTCAATTCCCGGCGCTCTCCCTCTAAAACAATAATTTGTGCCTTTTTGAAAAATTAAATTTGACCTTAAAATGAAACTTTTAAAACGCTCTAATTTTTTTATTTTTAAGAAGTGCGTGGAGAGCGTTCAGTTTTTAAAGTATTAGACCTTAGTCTGCCCGAAATAGATGCTAACTCAAAACCCCCAAAGTCGGCCAAAATCGAGAAAAAACATTGATTAACCCCTTGCGTATTTTTGAGGAATAAAAATTTTAGGTAATGGATTTGCAAAAAAACGACTTATAAATAAAATGCGTGCTGCAGGAGAGTTCACACAAAACGTGCTGAATGTGGGAATTTTATTTTATTAAAGCCCAAAAAAAAAATACTCTCCATTGTCTTAAAATTTTTAAATCGGAACTCATCGTGTTTTTCCAATTCTATATGATGCCAATCCGAATAAGCGACTTCCAAATAAAATCTGTCTTAACACAAAGCATTTTCAAAATTGGAATGTCCGAAAAAAGGAATTCTCCATTGCCCCAAAATTAGCACATCCTCGACCAACAAATATTTTAATTTCTTTGCTTTTCTGGTTGTTTTTTTACGTAAAACTTATTGGACGTAATTACGGATATGTTGGCCCGTTCTTTCAACAACAAAAAAAATCCATTAATCCATGAATCGATTTGCACTCGTATTATTGCTCCGAATTCTTAAATTGCATGGCCGTAATAATGTAAACGGCGACAGTTGCAGTTAGCTGGAAAAAAAATAAATTTTCTTATCGATCGGAACGAAGAATGGATCCAATACCGTTGTAATAACTTTTCTATCTATGACGCTCGCTCCGAACGCAGTAAATTTGATTTTTCGATGCAGCATTTGCTCGTACAATTTCCGTACCTGTAAAACTCGTAAAATGTACAGTCAGCCTAAGAAGTAATCGACACCCTAGAAACAGCACCTACAGTGATCGTGCTATTCCAAGAGACAACATCTAAAAAACAATTAAAATTGATCTTTGTAATTTGGTATTTGTGACAGCTGTCGTTTTTGTTAAAAAAGATTTAGTAAATTGATTATAAAGCTTTTTTTTCAACACTTAATAGAAAACATTATTTGTTGTAGGGGAGACCAAGGTTGGAAGTCACAATTTTTTTCTTTTGCATTTATAGAGCCCATGGTCTTTATTTATCAGTGACATTTATATATCAATAGATGGTGTGTTTATTCCAGTTTAAGAAAATATAAAGACTTTTTCTCTACCATTATCTAAAAGGAACATATTATAATTTTTATGAAAAAAAAAGAAGTGTGACTTTTAACCCCGTGTCAGGGATGGTTGTCAGACGTTAAATAAAAGGTAAAATACAAAACGAGAAAACAAATACCTATTCTATTCTAACCTATTCTGTCTAACGAACTTAGGTTATGGTAACAAAAATGACAAATGTATGACAGCCAATCGTTTATGTAGTACAACCCCTAGAAACCAATAAAAAAGGCCGCACATATTCATGGTTGCTTTGCACTTGTGACTACTAGCCCCCGCTAACTTGAGACAACCTTCCCCAAAACAATTTTAGACAATTCGCAAAATAAATTTAAATCAATGGTCATTTAAAAAACCATATAATGATATCATAAAACATATCTTAAATATCATAAATACACGAATAAGTATATAACTATGCAAAATTTAATTATACTTATGAGACTCAATAGAGATGCACAAAAAATTACTTTCACTGTACAAAAAAAACAAACGCATATATTTCTTATACGGTATTTCAGAGCGAACTGAAGTGAAGTACGCAAGGAGGTATTGTGCTCGGGCTTCTTTGATACGGATAAAAAAATTTATTAATTCATTAGGTTTTCTGTTATGGTTAATGTGACAACCAACCCGTGAGACAACCATACCCGATCTCCCCTACCCTTTTTCAAACAAAAAATAAAATAAAATAAAGAGAAAAGGAAAAAAAAAACAAATGTAATAAATACAAGGATGTGCGCATTCGAGCGAAAAGTGGCACATTTCCGAGCGAGGGAAGCAAATGAAGCGCGACGCGGAGCGGCGCGCTTCATTTTCCCGAGATCGAAATGTGCCACTTTGAGCTCGAATGTGCACACTCGGTTATAAGCATGATTCACAATGAATTATGTCAATAATATAGATGTCAAATTAATTAAATAATTTTAATCGTTTCCTCTCGTTTGCCCCGACGAGATTATCGTATCTTCTTGCTCCCTTCCACTCCTTGCTATGGTAAAAACGTTTTTCGAACATAAAATCAATATTTATTAGAGTAATTTTAAATTTATAATCGAAAGAGGGAAGGATAAAATAGACAAACGTAATAAATACGAGGATGTGCGCATTCGAGCGAAAAGTGGCACATTTCCGAGCGAGGGAGGCAAATGAAGCGCGACGCGGAGCGGCGCGCTTCATTTTCCCGAGATCGGAATGTGCCACTTTGAGCTCGAATGTGCACGCACGGTTTTAAGCACGATTCACAATAAATTAAGCCAATAGATTACACAAAACATCGGTTAAATGATTTTAATCGTTCCCTCTCGCTCGCATTCACGCGATTTTCCTATCTTTTCGCTCTCTTTCGCTCATTGGTATGGTAAAAACGTTTTTCCAACCTAAAATCGATATTATGCTAAACTAAATAAAAATTAATAAGTACTTAATAAGTACTGTTTTTAGGGTGTTGATTACTTCTTAGGCTGACTGTACATAACTCAATTTGTTTTCTTACTTCTTCCTCCAAAGTGTCTTCCATATCTTCGGTTAGCAGTTTCCATGCCAATAGGGTCGTGCGTTTTGCCTGCAATGTTATTCTTATTTCAAAAGCGAAGAAACTGTGAATTAAATAGATGTACAGGGTTGACCGTAAATATGTGTCGATAGTCGGATCCAAGAAGGCGTGGACGGACGTCGTCAACATGTCGTTCGATTCTAGACGAATGTAACCTTAAAATTTTTAAATCGTATATGAGCAATAAGCACAGGGGGACCACTTTCGCTCCCCACCATGTCCAATTTTGTCAGAGACAGCCTGTCAGAATAAATTTCTTCAAAATTGGTCGCGCTAACTGGGTTACCTAAGAAATAAAAATAATAACTAGAAATTTGCGACTTATCTACTGTCAAAACTCAAAAAACAAAATAACTATGGTAAATCTAGATAGTGCGGGACTATGTTTTTAAGTTGGCACTGAAAAGCCAAATCGAGTGACAAAATTGGCTCACATTTAAACGTAGACAAATACTATCCGATGACGTGCACGCGTACTTTCGCGGGTCCGACTGTAGATGGCATTAATAAGAGGACATTTTGGTTAGTTTTGAATTTTTAAAATCTTACTTGTTTCATGGCTTCGTGGCACGGTTCTATAATAAAAAGTAATCTTGATATGGTGCCAATAAAATTCAGAGCTATGTAAGTGACCCTTATTTTGTCGGAGTGCGTCGGCGCTTCGATTATAAAAAAATAGGCGCTCAACGTGAAACGTAGGACGTTCGTCAGTAAAATTCCCTGAAGATGAAAAAATGTCGTTTAGTTTTTTTTTGTTCGTGAATTAGTAAAGTTTTAACACTTACCGATATGACAATTGCGTAAATGTCGTTTACGCAGTCGCACGCGTCGCAAAAATTTGTGTAAATCGTCGACAACTTTTTTTGTTTTTTGACTGATGTAACTTCATTATCTGAAATTTAATTAAATTAATTTTAAGTAAATATTTTAAAGGTTTTGAATTACTAAGGCCGTCTAAAAGTTAACGGGGGCTAGTTGTCACATGTGCAAAGCAACACCATGAATATGTGCGGCCTTTTTTATTGCTTTCTAGGGGTTTTACTATATAAACGATTGGCTGTAATTATATTTGTGTCATTTTTGTTAACATAACCTAAGTTCGTTAGATAGAAGTTACTATTCGCTCACAGCAAATATTTTTTTATTTTTTTTAATTATAAATAAGGTATTTTTCGTTCCTTTCTTAGGTAAAATTTCTTACAAACAACATTTT
Source organism: Sinopyrophorus schimmeli (assembly GCA_036325965.1). Taxonomy (NCBI): domain Eukaryota; kingdom Metazoa; phylum Arthropoda; class Insecta; order Coleoptera; family Elateridae; genus Sinopyrophorus; species Sinopyrophorus schimmeli. The sequence continues at coordinate 1,088,660 of JARFIZ010000068.1, forward strand.
ACCTTTAATAAAAATAGACATTTGTTTTGTCGTTTTGTATTTTACCTTTTATTTAGTATGTGACTACTTACCGCAGACACGGGGTTAAAAGTCACACTTCTCTTTTTTCATAAAAATTATAATATGTTCTCATTAGGTAATGGTAGAGAAAAAATCTTTATTTTTTCTTAAACTAGAATAAATACACTATCTATTGATATATAAATGTCATTGATAAATTAAGACCATGGATTCTATAAATGCAAAAGATCAAAAATTGTGACTTCTAACCCCGGTCTTCCCTATGGTGAACTAAACATATTGTCAGTGAAATTTAAATAAGTGATAAGAACACTCTAAATTTTTCTAAAAGCTCTGATAATTAATACCTAAACACACATATAAACGTAGCCGACTCCAGCAATAAGCAGTCTAAGACTAAGTAAATAAATACGAGTGTAAATCAATTAGTTTAGTGCATTAAAACTGTTGGTAAATTATAATAAACAATTGTTAAATAAATTATCATTGTTATTAAAATAAGTAACCGACTGTTAATATTATTTCTGACATCTGTTCGATTGTACTTACCGGAAGGTCTCACAATCGTAAGCAAATTGTTTCTTCGGCTGCCTTCGCGTTTAGAAATCAACTTTAGGAGTAGCGAATTAAACAATTTGATGCGTTTACTTATTATTGTTGTTAAACACCAGTACTGACATTCGACGGCCAGAATGGTGCAGTAGGCAACCGATTTATTAAGCACTTCGCCTATACCTTTTCCGCCCTTGAAATTCGAATGAACGTCCAAAATGTAAACGACGACGACCGTCACAAAAAACGCAGTTAAAGCGAAGATTACATCTTTTTTGCTTCGGTTCACGTTGTTCAAGACCACATCGACCTGGAATTTAAAACGAATTTCAACAATTCTAAAATAAATGATATGCTTCAGTCTGTGACCACTTGCCAGTGAATGACCGATACGAGAAATATTTATACAAAAAAAAGTAATAAAGAAGTGCACAGCTAAAGTAATTAAATTTATATTGCAATTGGTTAGATATAAATACAATGTGGATGCTTTGAAAAACAAAATTAAAGAGGTTAGACGTAACTCCTTAAGCGCCAACTAAGTCTGTAATTTAAACAATACCAAAAAAAATTTAATTAAAAAAACTACACGAAGGTACGTCGAAGCATAGTGTTTTGATATAAATTACTCGTTTTTAATAAGCGAATCAACTACTGTGCTATACCCCGGTCATTATTTAAACTAAAATGGTCATTTACCGGACTTCTCATTTTATACTCTTTATAGTTAATTTTACAAAGCTTATAAACAAATTGCGACAATGTTTTCATTAATTCATAAACAAAAATACTATCTTATTTCAATTGTTTTGAGTTTGTTAATTTGTTTACAATTTTTTTTACATCAAAACAGCTCTCCATCCAACAAATCGGTCATTCACTGGACGTTGTACTAGGGTACAGACTTTATATTCTAAAAATTTAGCAAAACAATTTTTATATTACCTTCTTCTGGACAAAATTAAAGACTTAAATAAATCCCGCTTAATATCTTCGTTCGTCTTTGAATTACTCGATGATCATTTTTTTTTGTGTTTTAATTAATCGCTTTACATAGATAATAAACTTACTTCGGTCATGTGCTTAATAAATCTGTACCACAGCGGCAATTTAAAGGGCGCTCCGACCACAGCAATTGCAACAATTATGTAACTGATGAAGATGTTGAATTTTATCACAAATTGCGAAGTGGAATCGCTCGGTTTGTCGAATAGAAACCATTTTATGCCGGACACAACTGAAATGATCGGAAATTAGTTTTAATTAATGTCAAAAAAAGTGTGTTCGTTGAGTGCGCGCGCGACGGAAGTGAAACTTCTTGCTTTACTTCTTTACCGGTTCCCCCACCACGTACTTAACTATTCCCCTCGTGCGATCGGAATTTTCGTAACGCTCGGCAAAGAAGCTTTAATAAAAATTAATTTAGAAAAGGCCCTTTCAAATTTTTGCGAAAAATAGTTTTATATATGTTATTTTTTTAACAATACGATAAACAAAAAGAATTTGTGGGAAATGGGTGCCGTTGATCACCACCGGGCCAACCAAATATTGAATAAATATGTTCAGAAAGTAATTTGATGATTGTGAATCACGCTCAAGACCGAGTGTGCGCATTAGAGCTCAAAGTGGCACATTCCGATCTCGGGAAAATGAAGCGCGCCGCTCCGCGTCGCGCTTCATTTGCCTCCCTCGCTCGGAAATGTGCCACTTTTCGCTCGAATGCGCACATCCTCGTATTTATTATATTTGTCTACTTTATCTCTCGCTCTTTCAGATCAAAAAAAATTATTTTGTTTATTAAATATCGATTTTATGTTCGAAAATCGAATTTACCATAGCAATGAGTGGAAGGGAGCGAAAAGATACGACAATTTCGTCAATGCGAGTGAGAGGAACGATTAAAATTATTCGACTAATTTTTCGTCTAATTTATTGGTCTAAATTATTGTAAATCACGCTTAAAACGGAGTGTGCGCATTCGAGCTCAAAGTGGCACATTCCGATCTCGGGAAAATGAAGCGCGCCGCTCCGCGTCGCGCTTCATTTGCCTCCCTCGCTCGGAAATGTGCCACTTTTCGCTCGAATGCGCACATCCTCGTATTTATTATGTTTGTCTACTTTATCTCTCGCTCTTTCAGATCAAAAAAAATTATTTTGTTCATTAAATATCGATTTTATGTTCGAAAAACGAATTTACCATAGCAATGAGTGGAAGGGAGCGAAAAGATACGACAATTTCGTCAATGCGAGTGAGAGGGAACGATTAAGATTATTCAACTAATTTCTCGTCCAATTTATTGGTCTAAATTGTTGTAAATTACGCTTAAAACGGAGTGTGCGCATTCGAGCTCAAAGTGGCACATTCCGATCTCGGGAAAATGAAGCGCGCCGCTCCGCGTCGCGCTTCATTTGCCTCCCTCGCTCGGAAATGTGCCACTTTTCGCTCGAACGCGCACATATTCGTATTAATAAAATTTGTCTATATTCATTTTAGTTTATTAAATCAAAAAGTTATATTTTAATACTGCTTTATTGGATTTTTAAAGTTATACTCGTTAAGCGGAAAATTTTGGGAAGCAATAGAAGTGAGCGCGCACTTCAAATAAAAAATCGACACTATGAAGTTAGCCATTTAGGCAAATTAAAGTTGTATGAACTAAGAAGGAACCCGTGAAGTGCAAGTTTTAATTTGATATTAGTGTGCGGGGCCATTTATAAAGTTTTCAACGCTGATTCTTTTTTTTTTCGACGGTTGATAGTTTTGACTTTACGCGCGAGGGCCAAAAAACATTATCTCTTTATAATTTGCCAACGAATTGAGATGACATACAATTTTCAATAGCGCAGTACGTAGCACATACAACAACCTAAACATGTCTTGCATCTCTCGTCAGTATGGTGAACTAAACATATTGTCAGTGAAACTTAAATGACGGATAAGAACAATCTACATTTTTCTAAAAGCTCTGATAATTAATACCGAGACACACATAAACGTAGCCGACTCCCGTAATAAGCAGTCTAAGACTAAGTTTTGTGCGTACAGTTCAATGTTCTTGCCTCTGCTGGCTCTCGGTGAAACTCAAGGTAATCTCTACCGTGCCAAGTTTTTTATTTAATATTAGTTTGTGGAGCCATTCTTTTTTTCAACGGTTGATTATAGTTGATGATTTTTACCAAATTTGTTTACTTACATAAGGCCACAGGAATAATGTAACTGCATATCAATTGCGTCAAAGATAATTTTACGTAAAGGTTTCCGTTTAATTTTAAAACGGTAATCGGAGCCGTTGCCGACCACCGGGCCAACCAAATAATGGGAGCCAAAGTTGCGTATAAAGGCGCGGAAATAGAAAGTTCCGTTTTCGAAAACATGCTCCTCTTCCCAAATCGAAACTAGAACGTTAAATAATCGTATTTTTGTTATTCGAACAATTTTTTAATTATGTGGAATTAATCTGCTTACGCTTATTAATATTTAATTTTCTCGATTTTGATTGAAAGCAGACATACATTAACGACTCGTTAATTATATTAAAATTTGTTTTTGGCCGGGGCTTCGCCCACGCGGGCCAAGTTGAATCGCAGGGGAACCATGCATTTTTGTCGTAGTGTACCCCTGCAGTGGGGTACAGTGTAACAGCAAACTAAAATTTAACATTAAACCATATAAAATCCTTTAACCTCAATGATGTCCACATAACCTATTTTTGGGAATCATAACCTAATCAACAAAGACATTATCAACTTTACTACCGACACATACAAATCGGAAATGTGCCATTTTAAGCTCGAATTGGTACGCTAGGCTTTCGGCAGGATTCACAATAATTTATATTGATCTAAAAAAAAAAATAATTAAAGATGCTTTATTTATAATTTACATTGAGATGTATTAATCAATACAAAGCAATTTGTTATATTTTTCACAGTGCTTTTAGCGACTGTGAAGTAATTTAAAAATCATGAATTTTTGTGATTTAATATTGACCTTTTTACCAGACAACAAATCAAAAATTTGTGTTTATCTAATTCGAATATTATTCTTCTCTATGAAGTTTGAAATTGTATAATGATTACAAGATACGTTGTTATTGCTGCAGCATACTGTAATAAAAAAAAACATAAATTTTACAAAATTTTATGTATTTTAATAAAACCATTAATTTATTGGTCATTCACTAGGCTATACCCGGTCATTCTTTAGGCAAAAGTGGTCATTTAATAAACACCTCATTTTAAAGCACTAAAAGCACAAAATACAACAACTATTGAGTGATACGAAATTTTGAAACTACTATACATACGTCGGTAATCAAAGAACGATCGATGCTTCCCAGTCCCATTATCGAAAATTCAATTTCATAATCGTACAGTTGTGCAGATAAAAAACAGCTAAAATTAATGTTGTTAGTAATCCAGCAGAAACATTTTTAATATTATACTTTTTGTTCTATGTCGTTGTTAAATACGAAACATAGTACTTCTTCAACATTTGCTTTTAAATTATCTATCTTTCATAAAATAAAATATTTATTAGGTAATTATTATTGTAACAATGATAATAATTGTTTAAAGAAGGATCGAAAAACTGTTATTAAAGAAACTCTTAACTCTGTAGGGTACACCATCCAGTCTGTGAACACTTACCAGTGAATGACCATTACGAAATATAATGTTTATAACAATTAGTATAATTAATATAATAATTGGTAAACAAAAAATATCTAATTTCAGGTGTAACGGTTCTTTTGAGTTTATTAATTTCTCTATTATTATTTTACATCGAAATAGCTCTCAATACAACAAATCGGTCATTCACTGAGCGTTTTACCCTACAACACATTTCTCTTTCAATTATCAGTTTTTCGACACAACCCAGCGTAATTGGCACTTACAATTAGTACTTACCTCTTTCAGACAATTGTTACATGGCTCAATAATAATCAAAAATCGCATTACATCGACAAAAATCCAAACACCATGAGCCAACATATTAAAAGTGTTCGCATTTTCCAGGGTTAACTCCATTAAAAATAAAAATAGATGAAAAGTTAACTGCATTAAACATATCAATAGTAATAACTAAAACAAAAATTTTAAATTATTACGTAAACTCAGTGGCGTACCAACCGGCAATGGCGCCAAAGGAGAGTATCAAAGTTACGTCCCTTTTCAAATTATTTAAAAATAAAATAAAAAGAAGCACTAAATGAACAGTCAAAACCTTACAAAACAAAATTAGTTCGTAAAAATACGCTTTTAATAATTCGACAAATCCCCCCCCCCCCCATTACGCCGACGGTACGTGCCCCACAAGGTACGCTACTGCTTAAACTTACAACGTATAATTCTAATAGAGTAAAACCTCTCTTCAACGGACAGTCGCACGACCAACAATATGGTCCGTTGTACAGGGTGTCCGCCGAGAAAGGTTTCACTGTAATTACATTTTGTTTTCTTACCAGCAAACTAAAGCCGAATCCTTCGTTTATGGCTTCGGCCGCGTCGCATATTTTCAAAAAACCTTTCGAAACGTTTTCGTAGTACGAATCGAAATTGCTTTTGTAACAACAGTTTTTTTTTAATGCGTTGTTAATTTTTGCGTAATTTGTTAACGCTTTTATTCTTTTCTCCAGTTCGCCGACGACGTACGAGTATTGGTAAAACATTGCGATTTTTACGAAAAACGTGGCGTAGTGTAAGAAGCCGTACGTATTCGTATAATACACCTGCAAATAGCAAGAGACCGGTATGAGGACTGACGCAACCGCCAAGCCCAAATACACATTGTAGATTGAACATTTTTTGGGCACTTTCATTTTATTTACTCGCAGTGACTGGTCGAGCTGCAAAAATCGTTATCAGTAGTGGAAAAATGATAATCAACAGACGCACCGATTTAATGTTATCCAAGTACTTGATTAGCCAGGAGAGCCTGGCCGGGAATCCGCAAATGGCCACGATCAAAAAGATCTGCAACATGGGGACCAAAACCAAAGAGTAATAATCGGCATAATTGTAGACGGCGCTGGATCGAATTATCAGATAACAATCGTAGAAATTGAAGCTTGCTAAAAATTGTTCAAAATTAATTATACGACTATTTCTCGATTTACACGGTTTCAAAAAAAAGCGTGTAAAACAGGAGTTCCCAATGCGGCTCGCGAGCCAAATGCGGCCCGCGATAAAGATACAATACCTATATTATATTTTTATTAAAAAATAAATAAGTAAATAGTAAAATAAATAATAAATATTACAAATATATATTATAATATAATTATTATTCTTTTGTTTTAATTAATATATAATTAAATATTTATATTTATATTAAATTTAATATAATTAGAAATAGTTAAGTAAATATAATTAAAACAAAAAAAATCGTGGTTATTGTTTTGATTTTATTCCGTTTTTTCCGCCAAAAATTGCGGTAATATTAAATTGGCCCGCCTAAGAAAAATTTTGGGAACCCTTGGCCTAAAACAAAATCATAATTGTTTTATGAACAACCGCGTAAATCGAAAACAAAGCTAAACGTGCATAAATTGGTTTGGTCACTTTCAGCAATTAATTGATTTTTTTATGTATGATAATTGTCAATTTTTTTTAGTGTATCCGTTGATCAAGAAAAAACAATACATATGTTATTAATTTTAAAACTAACAAATATTATATTTTGTCTATTCGATCGTGGAACCTGTCACAAACTGTTTCTAGTGCACTTCTTATGTATATGCGGGGCGTCAGACGAATAGGTACCGAGACTTAACCGGATGTTACCTGCACACTGATCTAAACAACAAAAGTTTGTATACAATGTGTCCTGAATCTAAAGAATTTCGAGAAGAATGCATTTTAATTTTCCAGTAAATGGCAACACAGCATCGTCTTCATATGCCCTTAAAAGAATTTAGTACACGCGTTATTCATAATTTTTTTATTGTTTAAATATTATGTCTCCCAGAAAAAGGCGATTTAGAAACAAAATGATTTATAAAAATTATTATGGTCACATTCATAAAAAAAAAGAAAGTAATTGGTTAAGTTTTATATTAGATGTTACCAATGTTTAAATTGTTTTTTTTTTAAATTGGACTAAACACTGGGGGCGCAATAGGTCACTCTTTGGCCGCAGTGCTGTGGGCTATGTACTAAACCCCAAAAATAATTAAAAAATTTTTTAAACAAAATAGAATTGAAAAATAAATAAATAAGCAACAACATTAAAAAATTTAATATTGTTCTAATTTAATAAAATTAAAGACAATAACTAAAAAAAATATTAAAAAATTTAATGTTATACAAGTTATGTGAATCAGCCCTATCTAAGGGAGGTTAATAAGGAAATGAACAAGAAAATTCTTTAACAGCAATTGATCCTTGATGAACGAATTAGAAAAAGTTAAAATCAAAGATGCAAGTACGAAAATAATAAATATACGTTTTTTTGTGAGATCGAAACCCACAACTAATCCAATTTTATCGAACTTCGTTATGATAGACACTTAAAATTTTGGCGGTAAATTCAAAACGTCTTCACTCTAAAAAATCACCCTGTATATGTAATTCGTATATATATTATCTATTTATTTATATTTAAAATAAATGGCTGTATTATGCACATTTTAGTTTTATTTTTTTTAATTTCTATCTATACTATGCTGTACTTATAATACCATACCAAATAACAAACTTATAGCGAAGCTGTATATTACATATTTAATGGAAAGTTTGATATCAGCAGTTGAACTTATTTCGCATTGTGCCAATCCAAAAATTCTGCTTATGTACAAAATTTGAAACAATGGTCGGTAAATATTATTTACAATTTTCGCATTGCGTCTACGCATTTTGATATGAAAATACATAATAGTTTTTCTACATTAGAATATCCCCTTATTACACATGCATTTTTTATTATTTATTTTGAGGTTATTTATTTTGCTATTCGTGTTTATAGATAAGTACATTTAATACATAATTAATCTGTTATTGTCGTGAAGTGTTTTCAATTATTATCTATTTTATTAATTTTGATTTGATTTTATTATGCCGTAGGATAGAATTTTTTTAGTGCGAAAAATTATTTCCAATTAAATAAAATGCTAAATTTGCTACACAGGAAATCATAAGTATTTATTTAAAAATTTAAAAAAACAATTGGTTTTCAAAAATTTCCAAAACGGCCGTTATCAAAGCAAAAACCATTCTGTTGCGTATTAATTTGGTGGATATCACTTAGTATAATATGTAATTTTTTGTTTGCCATTATGGCCATTTTTAAAATAATTTTTTTTTCAAAAAAATTTTTAATTGCAAATAATAAAAACTTAGTGACCCATCCAAAATATTTCCTTCGGATGTGTTTCACAATTATTTATTAATTTTGCACATAATTTCGATTTAATTGCAAGTGTCGCACCGTTTAATTTTTTCCTACTTCAAAAATCGTTATTAGTAACAACATTAATAGCAAATATTATTAATAAATAAGCGCACTTAAAACTAACTCACAAAAACGTTCAATAAAGTAATAAAGAATAAAAGTAAAAAAATATAAAATGAGTGGAGAGAGCGAAAAGATAGAAAAAACTCATAAGTATGAGTGAGAGGGAATGATAAAAATTATTTATCACTTTCTCGTTACCAAAAGTATTGTGAATGGTGCTTAAAGCCGAGTGTGCACATTCGAGCTCAAAGTGGCACATTCCGATCTCGGGAAAATGAAGCGCGCCGCTCCGCGTCGCGCTTCATTTGCCTCCCTCGCTCGGAAATGTGCCACTTTTCGCTCGAATGCGCACGTCCTAGTATTTATTAAAATTTTGTAAATTAAACTTTGTTTACAATCAACAAATTTGAATTTATTTGAGTAAATATTGATTATATATTCGAAAAACGTATTTTTACCATAGCAATGAGTGGGAGAGAGCGAAAAGATAGAAAAAACTCATAAGTATGAGTGAGAGGAAGGATAAAAATTATTTACCACTTTTTCGTTACCAAAATTATTGTGAATCGTGCTTAAAACCAAGTGTGCGCATTTGAGCTCAAAGTGGCACATTCCGATCTCGGGAAAATGAAGCGCGCCGCTCCGCGTCGCGCTTCATTTGCCTCCCTCGCTCGGAAATGTGCCACTTTTCGCTCGAATGCGCACATCCTCGTATTTATTGAAATTTTGTAAATTAAACTTTGTTTACAATCAACAAATTTCAGTAAATATTGATTATATATTCGAAAAACGTATTTTTACCACAGCAATGAGTGGGAGAGAGCAAAAAGATAGGAGAAACTCATAAGTATGAGTGAGAGGGAATTATAAATATATTTACCACTTTTTCTTAACCAAAATTATTGTAAATCGTGCTTAAAGCCGAGTGTGCACATTCGAGCTCAAAGTGGCACATTCCGATCTCGGGAAAATGAAGCGCGCCGCTCCGCGTCGCGCTTCATTTGCCTCCCTCGCTCGGAAATGTGCCACTTTTCGCTCGAATGCGCACATCCTCGTATTTATTACGTTAGCATAATGTACCGTGCGCTCCTTCAAATCAAAAATTTTAACTTAATTTAGTAAATATCGATTTTATATTCGAAATACGTATTTACCATAGCAATGAGTGGAAGGGAGCGAAAAGATACAATAATCTTGTCAGTGCAAGTGAGAGGGAACGATTAAAATGATTCAATTAATTTTTCGTGTAACTCATTGGTCTAAATTATTGCAAATCATTCAGAAATTGCCGTAAAATTAAAAAACAAATGGTTTACAAAAATTGCTAAAACGGCCGTTATCAAAGTAAAAAACCATTCTGTTCCATATTAAATTTGGTGGATGGAAATATGTAATTTTTTATATTTGCCATTATGGCCATTTTTTTAAAGCACGTTTTACTATAATTTATTTTATTCAAAAAATTTTAATTAAGCATTATAAAAACTTAGTGACCCACACAAAATATTTCTCTCGGATGTGTTTCATAATTATTGATTAATCTTCGATTTAATTGCAAGTGTCGCAATGTTTAATTTTTTCCTACTTCAAAAATCGTTATTAGTAACAACATTAATAGCAATTATTATTAATAGATATGCGCACTTAAAACTAACTTACAAACACGTTCAATAAAGTAATAAAGAATACACGTAAAAAATTATCCATACATGCAATGTATTTTATCATTATTATATCTAAATTGTTTATCACCGAATTTTTGAAATTATGTTGATTGTTTTAGTGTACGCATCTAATAGCACAATATCCGTTACTTTTAACGCAATACGTGTACTGCTGCGATTAAACCAAGCATATCTATACGTATAAATAAAAATAAAGTGTCAGTCTGTGATTTCGAAGTAAAAACTTTTTTTTTTAAATTTAATATAGTTATTTGATCGTTACCAAAGCCCAAACTTACGTTTTAAAATTTTTGTCTGTCTGTCTGTCAGTTTGTCCGCCCGTTTCTTGGAAACGGCTGAACTGATTTTGACGGGACTTAAATTAACAGGCAGAAGAAACTATTCTCAAAAACATAGGCTATATTTTATTTTGAAAAAAATTAGTTTTTACTCAGAAATCGCGATAGCCGTGCGAACCCGGGCGGGCTAGTTTCTAATAAAATGCCGCCATTCAAAAAACGTAGTTGGTACCAAAAAATTACGATTTTACATGGATGCGGCGTAACAGATTCGAAAGAAAAATACAAAGAAAAACTTTTGACAATTTACAACATGATTTATTCGTCAGCCATAATTATTAACGGAATAAATATATGGTTCGAGAAGAAGTTTTTTTATTTTATGTAAGTTGTTACGTGTCATTCGCCGTCACCTGAAAAATAACTAAACGTTTTTAGGTTTAGCATTCTATCGACAGCCGGATTTTTTGTGTATATGGCCTTATCGCACGCCTGCTCTTTATGTACGGTAGCTTTCATAAGTATTAGGTCGAAGAACAAAGTGTTAAAATGCCGAAAAAAAATCGATTCCATCACGACGAAGTTGGATAAAATTGGTCTCGTTGTGGGTTTCGATCCCACAAAAAATCGTGTAACCATTATTTTGCTACTTGCCTCCCCACTTTTTACTTTTTCTAATTTGTTCGTCGAAGATCAATTTCTCTCTTTTTCTTTGTGGATTTTTAGTTACTTGTGTGGAATGACGATGATCATTTTTGCGAATCATTTGGTTTCGCTTTTTGATTTTTGCACGGATGCGTTTAAAGCGATCAACGAGCACCTAACGACTTTTTTACCCGAGGATTTGAGTTCGATGGGAAAAATTTGTGTTGCATTTAAGATTCGAAGCGATAATAAATCGATGGGCATGTCGGACGAAAAACTGTTAAATGTACTGAAAATTCACGATTCTATCAATTTATTGCTGAAAGACGTAAATGAACTGTACGGTTTGGCAATGGCTCTTTTCGTAGTTAGTGCCACCGTTTCTTTTATGGCGGCCGCCTTTAATATGGTTATGTATTTTGTGGCACAGATCCAAATAACGCAGTCGGGCTATTGCACCTCGTACGCGCAGAATTATTGGTCGTGCGTCCATTTTTTTGAATTTGTCGTGCTCGTTAGGGCGGTCGACAATGTGCGCATCGATTGTAAGAAAATCGGTGGCGTTCTGCAGAAGTTCCACTACTTAAGTCACAATTTGGAAAAGAATATTGTAAGGTTATGTCGGCCGTCGGACGAATACGTACTGCAACTTGACCCGATTGTAAATGGGCCTAAACTGAAGAAAAATATACGCCGTGTCAAGCGGTCTTATGTGGAATATTATAGGGTTATGGTATCGTAAAATTTAATTCAAAAATGTGTAATAAATACCTGATTATTTATATTTAAAAATTTTTTTTTCAAGTCTAGCTTTGGAAGTCATTTGTAAAAATTTAAAAAAAAATTAAAGATAGGGAGCATTCAAGTATTACGTAACGCAATATGGTGGGTGGGGGGGGGGGGTTGTAAAGCGTTACGATGCGTTACAGGTGTGGGAGGGGGGTTCGACCATCGCGTTACGTAACATTGTTTTTTTTATTTAAATAAAAAGCAAGGGAATTAAAATTTCTCAAGTTGGCAACCCCTTATGTATTACGGGAAAATGGTCACTTAGTTGTTACGTAACGTTTAAGACTGCGGGGGGAAGGGGGGTTCTAAAAAACGTTACGGCGCGTTACATGGAGGGATGGGAGGGTCAAAAATCTTCAAAAATTGCGTTACGTAATACTTCAACGCTCCCATACCGTATAACTCGCATATCAAATATGCTGTGTTGCCATTTACTGAAAAATGAAATTGCATTTTTGTCAAAATTTTTTAGATTTAGGAAATAAACTTTTATTGCTTAAATTGGTGTCATATATCATGCGGTTGAGTTTCAGTACCTATTCGCCGGACACCCTGTATTTGAAATGAATGTTATATATTTTTTTTAATTAACTTTGCAGTTAAACTCCTACTGTTTACAAATGATAAACACCAAAATAGTGATGAATGCGGGAACTTTCTTTAATTTGGATGGAGCATTTATTTCAGAGGTAACTCACAAGAATTTTATTTTCACTGAAAAGTGAATATTTTAAAGTTTTTGAATTGCTAAGGCCGTTAAAAATGGTGCTTACACTAGTTCCAAAAGTCGTCACGGGAGAATTTAAAGCATCGCAAAATAAAATTTATAAAACGCCTTGCACACTTTATAAATGGGAAGAGAAATTAGAAGTTTCGCGTGCGGTTGCTATGGAAACAAACAAGTATCATAGTAACAGACAATAGAAATTATAAACAAACTATAAAATTCGTTTATTGTTAATTGATATTGCTATGGTATTTGGTTGTTTCCTTAGAAATTATTTTTGAATTTAATAAATAGGGTAAGTTCGCCGGTTGTCGGCCAGTTAAAAAACACTTCCCGTTTTCGTCCATGGGGGTCTAGATTTATAACAGAAAGTCACAACAGGAAGTTGCGGTATTATAATTAATACTAAATATGAGTGTAACTAAATAGCGCATCACAAGTTTGTTTAACAATTCGTGTTTTATTGTTTTTATTTGTTTTATTGTTGACTGGACGAGAACGGGCGCTGGCCGGCTAACCGGCGCATTTAATTAGATAATAAAATTAAACTAATATTCTTTGTCAGTTCATAAAAATACTTTGTAGTGATCGCGTACTGGGGTATCTATTGATCGAGTACTAAGCCTTCTTGATTTTAGTGTGTCCGGGTATTGAACTAACCGAGTAATTACTTTGAAATATTCGTTTTACTAATGGCTGTTAATTTATTAATTTTGTTAATTGCAAATTTTTGAAACAGTGTAGGCACTATTTTTAATGCGCATTTTAAATAAAATTTTCCTATATTCGTTTGAAATACTTCCCTTCATATAAATGCTATCTTTATATATTGAAATTATTTATGTAATTTAATTAAAGCATGAAAGTACCAAAAAATATATGCACTAAATGTTTTTTTTTTTTTGTTTATTTATGAAAAATTAAATTGCGATGTTATTTTTATGTAACAAAGAAAGGCGCACGACTTGGGCAATTTGAACTAAAAAATTTAAACGGCGTTGAAATATCAAAAGCTTTTGAAGTTATACTTCTTTGGTCGCGTCGAGAGTAAACTTTTAGTCGGCAATAGAAGTTGCGCGCGCACAGCAAATTTGACAACTTAGCCATCGAAGAAAGTAAATTAATTATTCGATTTGTTTAAATTACTTTTTGGAAGTAAAAAGAAAATAGTAATGTATTGAAATAAAACGACGTATGTGCACATTTTTCCCGAGATCAAATTTTTACCATAGCAATGAGTGGGAGAGAGCGAAAAGATAAAAGAAACTCATAAGTATGAGTGAGAGGAATGATAAAAATTGTTTACTACTTTTTCGTTAGCAAAATTGTTGTGAATTGTGCTTAAAACCGAGTGTGCACATTCGAGCTCAAAGTGGCACATTCCGATCTCGGGAAAATGAAGCGCGCCGCTCCGCGTCGCGCTTCATTTGCCTCCCTCGCTCGGAAATGTGCCACTTTTCGCTCGAATGCGCACATCTTCGTATTTATTGCATTTGTTTAATTTATCCTGCGCAACTTCAAATCAAAAATTTACATTTAATTTAGTAAATATGAATTTTATATTCAAAAAACATATTTACCATAGCGAATGAGTGAAAGAGAGCGAGAAGATAAGATAATATTGTCGGGGCAAGCGAGAGGGAACGATTAAAATTATTTCATTAATTTTAGGTCTAATTTTTTGACTAATTTATTGTGAATCATGCTTATAATCGAGTGCGCGCATTCGAGCTCAAAGTGGCACATTCCGATCTCGGAAAATGAAGCGCGCCGCTCCGCGTCGCGCTTCATTTGCCTCCCTCGCTCGGAAATGTGCCACTTTTCGCTCGAATGCGCACATCTTCGTATTTATTGCATTTGTTTAATTTATCCTGCGCAACTTCAAATCAAAAATTTACATTTAATTTAGTAAATATGAATTTTATATTCAAAAAACATATTTACCATAGCGAATGAGTGAAAGAGAGCGAGAAGATAGGATAATATTGTCGGGGCAAGCGAGAGGGAACGATTAAAATTATTTCATTAATTTTAGGTCTAATTTTTTGACTAATTTATTGTGAATCATGCTTATAACCGAGTGCGCGCATTCGAGCTCAAAGTGGCACATTCCGATCTCGGGAAAATGAAGCGCGCCGCTCCGCGTCGCGCTTCATTTGCCTCCCTCGCTCGGAAATGTGCCACTTTTCGCTCGAACGCGCACATCCTCGTATTAATTGAATTTAGTCACGCCAATGAAGTTTGACTTCCAACGCTCGCGTACATAAGTACACGCATCGGTTTTTTTTTCAGATTTGGTCGGCCATTATATCAAAAGGTGGACACACTAAAGGTGTACTCATTTCGAAATTAATCCCCCCCCCACATAAGCAATATATATCTGTAAAAGGCTGTTTCTTTCAAAAAAGTTTTCTCCCCAACTATTTAATTTTGGCACTAGTGTCTTTTAACATTTTTATGCTTTAAATGTGCACTACCAACAAAATGCTATTAATTATTTTTTGTAGTGCCTAACAACAATTGTAACGCTGATTGTAATCGCTCTTCAGTACAACGAAAACTATCTTATGACGACTCCCAAGGTGCAACTTCGCGAGTACTCAAACGCCACCTTTCTTCAAACTGCTTAAAATATTTTTTGTGCGTCCCTCGTATGATAATAAAGGAATTAGTTACATTAAACTATTAATTAATAAACTTTTATAATAGATTACCTTCTAATGGCTTTTAAACGAACCTTTAGCAGCCTCACTTAAACAGCTATTTCCTTTCATAATGCATTCTTCTTTTCTTTTCTTTTTTTTTAAGTAAAATATAATTATTTGTGTCTCTAAAGGTCTTCTTCTTTTATATGGGCTTGAACATCGTTTTTCTAAAATTAAATCAGTGTAAAGTAGACATAACATCTTATTAAAAACAGTACATATAAAAAAAATTATAAATCTCTATTACTCTTAATATTAATGCGCTAAATCTAAGCAAGAAAATAATTTATATAATTTTGACAGTCAACAATTAAAATACAAACATTTCGAACTTGTGTGCAATTTACAATAATTAACACTTAATAATACTAACGTAGCAATCAATATATTCGCTTTCTTCTAAATCAAACACGAAAACGATACTACTTAAACAATTATTCAATAACAATTACCTTTCTTATTGAAAGCAAATATACCGACTCTAAGCATGGATAAAATTAGTTCATCGACGATCTAATATTCGATTGTCACGCACTTCGTCTTCAAATACTCGTTTAAAGCTTCTTGTCCTAAAAATTGCCAAAATTAAATCGAATAAAGTACTTCAACGGACAAACAAATTGGCATTCGTAATCTTACCCAAGTCTTTGCCAAAACCGGATTGCTTGAAACCTCCGAACGGAGCGGCAACGTCGGTTTTATTGTAGGTATTGACGAAAACCGTGCCGGCATCGACCCGATCGGCAAACCTTAAAGCTTTCGATAAATCTTTGGTAAAAACGCCGGACGCCAAGCCATATTCGCTTGCATTTGAACGTTGCAAAACTCCATCGATGTCTCTACAAAATTAACCAAGTTTAGACATTTTTGAAGTGAAGCTTCTTTGCTGAGGGGGCTACAATTTTCGAGCGTTACGAAAATTCCGATCGCACGAGGAGAAGGGTTGGGTACGTGGTGGGGGGACCCGTGGAGGAGGAGAGTGCGTCAGCAGCGACGCCCCTCCAACTAGGTACGATCGATATTAGAACAACATCGATTTTGACATTAATGTAGCATAATTATCGAAAATAAAACATGGACGTCCGAAAACATGGATGTTTCGAGTACTAAAATAAACAAAATTCATTATTTTAATTATTAAATGTAAATTAGAAAACAAAACTAAGTTTCCCAGAATTTTTTTTTGACAAACTCCTTTGGGTAAGCAAGACAAAGGAATCTGTAACACAGATTCTGTATTGGTTCGGCCAAGTCCGACTGATTTTATTGACAACGTTAGCCAGCGACATCTAGTGTAAAATGGGCGAACTACGTTGGTATTTTCTTAATGGATTTTGTGGTTTAACATATTGGTATGCTAAAATTGCTAAATTTCATTAGACTAACTATTAAATCTGGAAATATCGATCTTTCGATGTTCTGGAAGACTTGATATAGCAGGCTTTGAAGTAATAACTAAATTCATCAATGATAATAAATATGGGAGAAAGTGCAGATAAAATAAATAGAAGACTAACCATGGCAAGAAACGCAACAACACGACCAACAAGAGTCTGAAAGGAAACTAACATAACAAAGAAGACCAAGACCAGACTAGTGTACACCTATTGCAACTTACGCTACTGATCAAGAAATTGGATAAAAAAAATAGATGCTTTTGAGTTATGGGATTGAAGAAGAATACCATAGACAGTACACCGAAGAAAACTCAGTTACTTTGGGCACACCATGAGAACACATGGACTGGAAAGGCTCTAGTGGAAGAGAAGGTACAAGGTCGACTAACAAAGCAAAGATCTTCAACCAGATGGGTTGACCAAATGAAAACGTAGACCAAACGAAGTTTAAATAAAAACTTATAAATGGCACAATGGTCATACGATCACTAAGTCTTCACAAAAGGCAATAGAAGTGAGGAGGCTCGTCTCCAAAACAACTTGTGTTCAAAAACGACATGCCCAAAAACTAAACTCCCAAACTTACCCGTCATCAAATCTGCTGATAATCATGATCGGTCCAAACGACTCTTCTTTGGCTATGAACATGTCATCTTCGACTCCACTAAAAACGGTAGGTTCGAAGAAGAGTCCGGGCCTGTCGAGCCTTCGCCCGCCGCACTCCAATTTAGCTCCTTCCTTCATCCCCATTTTAACGAAATCTATCAACTTGTTCAGATGAGCTAAGTGGTTCTGTGGTCCATGAGACGTAGATCTGTTCAAAGGATCTCCAATTTGGATTTTCTTCGTTTCTTGTACAACTCGTCGCACGAATTCGTCGTGTATGCTCGCCTCGACGAAAAGGCGGCCGGCCGCTATGCAATTCTCCCCTTTATTGAAGAAAACGCTTTGCATCCCCTACGAAAAATATTCCACCGTTAAAAAAAATTTCTTCGTTACTTAGCCGCGGCGTCTTACCAATCGAACCGCTTTGTCCAAATCGCAGTCCGCAAAAATAACCAATGGCGATTTTCCGCCCAATTCCAAGGACACTTTTTTTAGGTTGGAATCGGCGCAGGTTCGCATAATGACCTGTCCAATTTCGGTGCTGCCCGTAAAACCCAATTTCCTGATGTGGGGATGGGCGGCGATGGCCTGTCCACATTTGGAGCCGGTGCCCGGAAGAACGTTGATCACTCCCGGAGGAATTCCGGCTTTGACCGATAGTTCGGCGAATTTGAGCGCGGTCAACGGACAGACCTGTGCCGGTTTTATGACGACGGTGTTACCGGCCGCCAGACAAGCCGCCATCTTCCAGGATAACATCATCAAAGGATAATTCCATGGTGTTATGAGTCCGCAGACGCTATTTTATAAAATAAGTCGTTTCAAAGATGGCGGATTGTACATGGAACGGAATGTATGGTATTAGTGGTCGCGTGCTCTTGCGGTGAGAACCGGAAGTATGGCGTTATTTAGTGTGTAGTATGGTTAACATGACCAATTTTTTTTTTTAAAATGAAATGCTTGGTGATCGTGCTTAAAACGGAGTGTGCGCGTTCGTGCTCAAAGTGGCACATTCCGATCTCGGGAAAATAAAGCGCGTCGCTCCGCGTCGCGCTTCATTTGCCTCCCTCGCTCGGAAATGTGCCACTTTTCGCTCAAATGCGCACATCCTAGTATTTATTAAAATTTTGTAAATTAAACTTTGTTTACAATCAACAAATTTGAATTTATTTGAGTAAATATTGATTATATATTCGAAAAACGTATTTTTACCATAGCAATGAGTGAAAGAGAGCGAAAAGATACAAGACGCTCATAAGTATGAGTGAGAGGGAATGATAAATATATTTACCACTTTTTCGTTACCAAAATTATTGTGAATGGGGCTTAAAACCGAGTGTGCACATTCGAGCTCAAAGTGGCACATTCCGATCTCGGGAAAATGAAGCGCGCCGCTCCGCGTCGCGCTTCATTTGCCTCCCTCGCTCGGAAATGTGCCACTTTTCGCTCGAATGCGCACATCCTCCTATTATATATTATATATTATATTCGTCTACTTTATCCCTCCCTCTTCCAGATCAAAAAAGTTAAAAGTGATCCAAGTTTTAACATTCATACAGAACTATGTTATTGTTAAAAATCGATTGTTTAGGGACACTTGAAAACCTAAAAATATATTCCTATTGGTCCAAAATAGATAGGAACATATTTTTTTCTTAAGCATAATAAGGTACTGGAGGGTAATAAGGCCCACCAGGTAATAAAGCCCAGAAGCCATTAAATAAAAACTATAATCGAAATCGCTTATTTAGTGCTATCGGCGAGCGAGAAACATCTAAAACATATCACCTATGGGTTGGAAAATTTTCTGGGATTCAATTAACGCGGGAAACCTCGATTTAGTGAATCTACCTCAATATTATGTGCAATTTATAAATGCATCTCTGCCAAATTAACTTTCAATTAGTGCTATCGTGTGAATATTTAAGAGGAGCAAAATTATATACAAAGAGGTAACTTCTTCTTTGACTTCTTCTTTAGTTGACTTAATTTATTTAATCAGAAAAAAAGATAATCTTAAAAAAGGAAAAATGCACTACTCCGGTAATAAGGCCCGGGCCTTAATATTTTAATAAAAGGCAAATCCTCGAGGATCATGACTTACAATTAAAATCAGGGTTACGTAAAAATACAATATTGCTGGCTCCTTAAAACAATCTTGGATGTGTTCCGTCTGTAACCATGATTTTGTGGCTGATATGAGATCTTGTACGTTATGTAACACTTGGGTACATGAAGAATGTGTTGGACTAACGAAAGATGACCAAGCACCTTTGTATATGCCAAAATTGCTACCCCTGAATTAAATACTTTATTCGGGACTTAATATCTGCCATTGTATTTTAAGGCGGGCCTTATTATCTGCCTGTTCGTTTAATAAGGCCCAAACACCAGTGTATATGTTTTTGCTTTTTAAAAATAGTTTTTCAGTTTTTTTGTTTTTAAATATACATTATTTTTATATGTAAAAATCACTTAGAATTCATATTATGTTATGAGTTGTCTTAGTTTATTTAATAAAAAATATTTAACACTAAGTAGGCCTTATAACCCTCCAGTACCTTAAATGTCAATGAAAAAAATTTGTGATTTTATATAAATAAATATTTTTTTCACTGTGGTATAAAATTCAGGGAAACTTTTTCAAAAATGTATAGCAAGTTACTATTTGTCTGAAAAGTAATTAAAAAAAAATACTTTTACCGAAATGGTATGAGTTCACAATTTAAAAAATAATTACTTCTGTCGCCGCCCGAGCAACTTATATCATTGCCCTTTACTTACCCAATGGGTTCGCGTTTGGTAAACGTTAAATTCTTGTTAGGCCTGGCATGAGAAATTGGTATTGTCGATCCTTGAATTTTATCGGCGCATCCCGCGAAATATCGCCAAGTTTCGATGCTCATCCCGACGTGAGTTTTAAGGGCGAGGGTATAAACCGCCCCCGAATCGATAGACTCGATCGTTGCCAGTTCTTCTTTGTGCTTCGCCATTAAATCTGCTAATCTGCGTAAAATAAATACAAAAGTCAATAAATTTATTAAAAAAAAGAAAAACGGTGCGTTAGAAGTGATACTTCTTTGGCGTAACCATGGATATATAGCCAAACTGGATGTCTGACTCCTAATACTCCGTGCATAACTTTAGCACGCATTGTTGACACTCCGTCTGTTCAGCGACCTGAGCATAAACTATTTTCTTAGACAGCTAACTTCATACTGTCTAATTTTCATTAAATGTGCGCGCGCAACTTCTATTATCCGCTCACATTTTACTCACAACGCGCCAAAAGAAGTATAACTACAGAAAAAAACCAAATTAAAGCAAACACGTACTTAAAAAGTAACTGTCCCCGCTCCCTCGCGCTAATCTTGCTCCACTCCCCTTTTTCAAAAGCTTTTTTTGCCGAGGCGACAGCTTTGTTGACATCTTGTTCGGAAGCGCATTGCACCTAAATTATATTAATGAGTAAAAAGAAAATTTAAAAAGACGAAGCCGACGACGTACTTGACAAATGATAGTTTCGTTGGCCGGGTTGATGGTTGCCAGAGTTCTTCCGTCCTCGCTGTTGACAAATTGACCATCGATGAATAGTTGGCAAGGTACGTTTATTTTCATGCCATTTGCGTTAATTTCGATGCCCTCGTACTTGACGTCCGATTTAGTTCGCTTCCGCGTATTTTCAAGATGACGTTCAGGCAGAATTCTTCCAAGGTTGGCGCCAGGAAGACATCTTCGTTTTCCAGTTCGACTTTGACGGAATCTTTAACTTCTTCTACCAATCTGGAATTTAAAACAGTTAGCAACGAAGGTGCTTGGGAGCAAGGACGCAAAAATCACCAAGGGCAACACATCACTTCGCCCCCGCCCCGCTAAAACCAATTGCCATTTTGGCGCCCCAGAAAACCCCCCATGGTTACGTCCCTGCTTGTACTCAAAAATACAATTAAGTTACCTTACTACGTCCATGGAACCCGCGCCGGAAGCGAAGAAGTCCGTGTCTTCGCCGACGTCAATGTTCAAAATCGTTTCCCAGGTGTTTTTGATTACATTTACGATGTTGTTTTCTTCGGGCGTGTAAAGGATGTCGATTTGTTTAGAGATTTCGTCCAATTTAGCTGCTTGTTTCATTCTGCCTGTAAATTAAATCGTTTATTTTAACAGCACAAAACAGTACAGTGGGCCCACGATAACTCGGGGCCCTTTGTATAGTGTGACAAGCCAATGATGTAGTGATTTGTACGATTACGAGGTACTACTTTTTAAAAAGTTCTGGATTACAAGGGGCCAGTGGCACTGCCTTGCAAAACATTTGTCGGGGTACCGCGGATCAACTGTATTGTGATCGAGTAAAAAGGTTATCTTGTAGAACCGGCTGCAGATGACCAATATATTTCTTCTCTTTTCAATGGCCAATCAGAAGTTAGTTACAGGGTTGGTTTACTTTAGCACGCTGTGATCGCGCATTGTTGACACTCCGTCTGTTCAGCGGCCCGAGTATAGTACGGTTAACTTGTGTCCATTGGACCTACGCCTTGTTCAAGCAACATTTACTTAACAGTTTAAATGTCTAAGTGATTGCTACGTTTATTTAAATACAGTCGAACCTCGATAACTCGAAGTTGAAGGGAAACTAAAAATACTTCCATTTATCAAAAATTCGGTTTATCGAGGTTCAACTGTATATTTGCTTTGTATGAATTCAAGTCATTTTGGATTTTCGTCAAAATCCTGATTATATGTGTCTAACGGACACAGGTTAACCAGTTACGTTGACAACAAAAATCTTCCTTTATAAAAATGCAATTTACCGTTTATTTTAATTCGTTTAATGTTGACTAAGGTGCCGTCGGAGCCGTTTATCAGCAACCCCTCTTCGTGGATAAGACCGGGCACGGTATCTGCGATGTATATCTCTTTTCCCTGAGGCTTTGATTTTTTCCAAATCGAAGACCCAAATAGAAGAGCTTCTTGCGGTTCTATTGTTCCAGGTATTGTTAATTTGCAGGAGGCGCCAGGAACCGAATCCATGCCTCGAATAAAATTATGGAGTTCTTCACCGGTCTTATTCCAATCGATCTAAAACAGATGTTTTATTAGGATAAAAGCACTTTTGTTACTGTTAACGTTCTTTAACGGCCACGTTCTCAAAAATTTTTGCTTGTTCAATTTTGTGTAGCAAAAGTGAATCAAAAACTACTCAAAAAAATAACATAGCACGCTTAGCTAATTTGGCACGTACAGTCGAACCTCGATAAGTCGAAGTTGAAGGAAAACAAAAAAATAATTCAAATTATCAAAAATTCGAGTTATCAAAGTTCGACTTATAGAGATTCGACTGTATATTATACGAAGAAGTCTCAGAATTCTACATCTGGGTCATTTTTACCCATTGGACCAAAAATAAAAGAAACACTACAACATTTCTGCTTGAAAGTGTTCATTTTTCAAACCATTCAATTTTCTCGAAAATTATGGGAGTTAAGGAACGTCCCAAACAAATTTAAAACAAATTTTGTTTAATTTAAATATAATTTAGTTACGCCAAAGAAGTATAACTTCAAACCGCACGTCTATGGTTATTGAAGCCTATACGAAGCGAAAAATTCCGAGGATTCCAAATCTGCAAAGTTTCGAAAGATCCGTCCACAAATAACTAATTTACGATTTTTTAATGTTCAATTTTGTGCGGCAAAAACTCAGGTACGTAACTAGGGGAGGGCTGACGGGGCTTGTGCCGCGGGCGCCGGCGTTTTAAGGGCTACAAAATAACAATTCTTGGTTGGGCATTCTTCATTTAAGTGGGTGAAGGCGAGGGGGGATGTGAGGTATTGCTCAGGGCGATATTTAGTCCAGTTACATAGACAATACGAACTTAGGCGTCTGATTATTGTGAATCATGCTTAAAACCGAGTGTGCGCATTCGAGCTCAAAGTGGCACATTCCGATCTCGGGAAAATAAAGCGCGCCGCTCCGCGTCGCGCTTCATTTGCCTCCCTCGCTCGGAAATGTGCCACTTTTCGCTCGAATGCGCACATCCTCGTGTTTATTGAATTTTGTCTATTCAAGTTTCTTCCAAATCAATAAATTTAATAAAAAATCGATTATATATTTAAAAAACGTATTTTTACCATAGCAATGAGTGGAAGCGAGCGAAAAGATACAACAAAGCCATAAGTACGAGTGAGAGGGAACGATGTTATTGAATATTTTGTCCATTTTATTGCGAATCGTGCTCAAAACCGAGTGTGCACATTCGAATTCAAAGTGGCACATTCCGATCTCGGGAAAATGAAGCGCGCCGCTCCGCGTCGCGCTTCATTTGCCTCCCTCGCTCAGAGATGTGCCACTTTTCGCTCGAATGTGCACAACCTCGTATTTATCGAATTTTCGACATATTATCCTTCGCTCCCGTTGCCCCTGTTGATATTTAGCCTAGTTACGTCTCTGCAAGAACGTCAAACCTTAATTACCAAAAAAATTAACCTTTTGCAATTCTGCTTTATTTAACATCGGATCGTAGGTGGCTCCTTTTTCGGATTGAATTTCTCGGGGTGCCGATCCATCCGCGACCATATCTATGGCTCTAGCAACGGCCGAAACGCCAACGGGATACAAGAATCGCTTATATAGAGAATCGACTGTATCGTCGGGCTCCACGTCACATTTTTCTTGGAGCAAAATTGGGCCTGTGTCTAAGCCATCGTCTGCCCAAAAGATCGTCAGACCTGCCTCTTTATCACCACAAATTAAAGTCCTAAAATTAAAAAAAAACACATTAAAATTTTATAATTTTCCGTTTCATTTTTAATAGAAATTTTTTTACCAATTTATCGAACTCGCTCCTCTGTGCCTCGGCAGCAAAGAGGGATGATAGCAAATGCTCTGGAAACGCGGATGATTTATAACTTCCATCGGGATGAATTGGGAACAATAAGGGAGGACGTTCAGATCGGCGTTGACGCTTCTGTAGGCCTGAAGGACTTCGGGCAGAGCTTTTCCGGCCTTCCTCCACGACTTGAACTTGAAAACGGGCACATCGTGTTCTCTTCCAACAATTGCTGTAGCATGGGAAGAGCAGTTTTAGAAGCCGGTTAATTTTGCAAATTCGAGTACCTACCCAATGGATCTTCGCGATTGCACTTATCGGGCACCGTAAAAATGCCGACGACGGCGTGGCCGTGCTGACTCAATCTGTGAAAGACGTCGGCTGCGAAGGCGCTTTGACCTATTAGAGCGATTTTTAATGAAGGCCTCGGGTTCACACTGCTTTGCTAAAAAATGAAAACAAAGTAAAGTTTTAATAAAAATTATTCTTTGGTAAAATGTTTATCTAATAAGAATTAAATCAATTAAAATTGTTACAAAGTGTAGTTAGCCCCCACGCCGCGTTTTTCTGTCGTCCCATCTGTCTGTACAGGCTAATTTCAAAAAGTACTGTAGGGATTTTGATACGGTTTTCACCAATAGATGGATCGATTCACGAGAAAAGTTTTTGTAGATAATTTATAAATATTTTGTGCAAATTGGCTGAACGGTAATGACATATGTCGATCAAGTCGAATAAAACGTTCTTCTAGTGAGTTATCTTATGACGAGGAAAGAAGGGGGTGTAAACTAAAATAATTTTGGTGTGTTAGGTTAATGAGGAAACGTATCAATACATTGTTACATTGCATTATAAGTTTTTCTCAATATTTATTAAATTGATAATTCAAAATATCAATTAATAAATAAACATCTTTGGATTTGTGTGGCATTAGGGAAGACCGGGTATTGTTGTCTCACGGGTTTGTTGTCACATTAACCATAACAGAAAACCAAATGAATTAATAAATTTGTTTACCCGAGCACAATACCTCTTTGCGTACTTCACTTCAGTTCGCTCTGAAATATCGTATAAGAAATATATGCTTTTGTTTTTTTTGTACAGTGAAAGTAATTTTTTGTGCATCTCTGTTGAGTCTCATAAGTATAATTAAATTTTGCATAGTGATATAGCTATTCGTGTATTTATGATGTTTAAGATATATTTAATGTATCATTATATGGTTTTTTAAAAGACCATTGATTTAAATGTATTTTGAGAATTAAATGTCTAGAATTGTTTTGGGGAAGGTTGTCTAAAGTTAGCGGGGACTAGTAGTCACAAGTGCAAAGCAACCATGAATATGTGCGGCCTTTTTTATTGGTTTCTAGGGGTTTTACTACATAAACGATTGACTGTAATTATACATTTGGCATGTTTGTTACCATAACCTAAATTCGTTAGATAGAATAGGTTAGAATAGAATAACTATCTGTTTTCTCGTTTTGTATTTTACCTTTTATTTAATGTCTGACAACCATCCCTGTCACGGGGTTAAAAGTCACACTTCTCTTTTTTCATAAAAATTATAATATGTTCTCTTTAGATAATGGTAGAGAAAAGGTCTTTATTTTTTTTTTAAACTAAATTAAGACCATGAGGGCTCTATAAATGCAAAAAAAATTGTGACTTCCAACCCCGGTCTCCCCTATAAATAACTACTAGGGTTGCTAAGTTACGCGTAAAACATGAAATAAAAATAATTGTAGTACTCCATGAGATGCGTGGTACACAATGCATTTTTTCAATATACCTTTTATTAATTTTAGATTTTTTTAAATAAAAGTTTGCGGAATAGTTTCATGTGAAAGTAAATAAATAATTTTTTTTCGTAGCCGCATAAATGAATACGAACGCGTGTAAATGTAAATACTTAGAAATTGAAATTAATCTGTGCTATAGCGGATCTATTAGTAAAAACTTGTTGTAATTAGAGATAATGCAATATTTCCTTAGGTCAATTATAAGAAAACTGGATATATCCAGTGTGGACATTTAAAACTGGCCTGATATAGATAAATAAACGATCTAAATAAATACCGATAAAAATAAAACTAATATTATATAATAACAAAACAAACACGTGCTAAAATTAATTCTTATCTCCGAAAATAAACAAGCAAAAAAAATTTGGAATTTTTTCGATCGCCCCCTTTGTAAAAATCGAATTTGTTCTATATTTTCAGCGTTTATTTATTTATGACAATGCTTTATTTAAAAAAAAATGATTTAATTTGGCTACGATATAAAAAATTAGAAAAAAAGCATATTTACACGAAATCTTGTGCGATTTCGAAAATAATTCAAATAAAAACAAAAATCTACAAAAGTTTCTCCTTACTTTTTAATTATTTCCAAAAAAATCAATACTTGCAATTAATTTAAGTTCATGTTAAAATTAACACTTAATATTTTATTTAATTCGAATAGATTAATTTTATTGTTTTTTGAAAAATATTTGTGAAATTTTAAAACGATTATGGACCATGCTAGAAACACATAACGGCACGTTTGAAAAGCGGAAGAAAATAAAAGTGAAACCTGTTGATTGTAAATAAAAAGCGGCGTGCAAATAAATAAGAGAATCTACTTACATTTGGAGGCATTTTAAATCGCACTCATGTAACACTGCAAGGAAAACTAATCATTAAACGAATGGCCGTTCTTGATTTCTCTTTCCTCATTTATAGACTCACCAGTAACGTTCTTATCTTCCATTAAATTTAGAGTTTGGTAAATTTAAAATCAACAACAAACGTTCCTTTCTCTGCGTTCATATACAGGATGGTCATTCTCGTTTCTTTGTTCGCCGCTTTTCTTTGTCGATAGAAACGGTCGATTTCGTATTTGCGACAAAGCGAAAAAAGTGTATGCGACGCCACTGGAGATTTTTTATTGGTTCAAGTGCACGAGCAAGTAAAATGAACAGTTAACAGCAAAAAGAGGAAGTTTGAAAAGTCCTTGGTGATATTTTATATATTACTCGATTTTAATTTTTTTTTGTGTACTAATTAGATGAGTTCTTTCCAAAAATAATAATAAATAAAACTTTTAAATAAAAAAATGAGCATGTAAAAAATAGTAATTTTATAACATACTTTTTTATTGTGAATCATGCTTAAAACGAGTGTGCGCATTCGAGCTCAAAGTGGCACATTCCGATCTCGGGAAAATGAAGCGCGCCGCTCCGCGTCGCGCTTCATTTGCCTCCCTCGCTCGGAAATGTGCCACTTTTCGCTCGAATGCGCACATCTTCGTAATTATTATATTTGTCTACTTTATCCCTCGCTCTTTCAAATCAAAAAAAATTATTTTGTTTAGTAAATATCGATTTTATGTTCGAAAAACAAATTTACCATACCAATGAGTGGAAGGGAGCGAAAAGATACGACAATCTCGTCAAAACGAGTGAGAGAAAACGATAAAAATTATTCAACTAATTTTTCGTCTAATTTATTGGTCTAAATGATTGTGAATCACACTTAAAGGTGTGCGCATTCGAGCTCAAAGTGGCACATTCCGATCTCGGAATGAAGCGCGCCGCCCGCGTCGCGCTTCATTTGCCTCCCTCGCTCGGAAATGTGCCACTTTTCGCTCGAATGCGCACATCTTCGTAATTATTACATTTGTCTACTTTATCCCTCGCTCTTTCAGATCAAAAAAAATTATTTTGTTTAGTAAATATCGATTTTATGTGCGAAAAACAAATTTACCATACCGATGAGTGGAAGGGAGCGAAAAGATACGACAATCTCGTCAAAACGAGTGAGAGAAAACGATAAAAATTATTCAACTAATTTTTCGTCTAATTTATTGGTCTAAATGATTGTGAATCACACTTAAAACGGAGTGTGCGCATTCGAGCTCAAAGTGGCACATTCCGATCTCGGGAAAATGAAGCGCGCCGCTCCGCGTCGCGCTTCATTTGCCTCCCTCGCTCGGAAATGTGCCACTTTTCGCTCGAATGCGCACATCTTCGTAATTATTATATTTGTCTACCTTATCCCTCGCTCTTTCAGATCAAAAAAAAATATTTTGTTTAGTAAATAACGATTTTATGTTCGAAAAACAAATTTACCATACCGATGAGTGGAAGGGAGCGAAAAGATACGACAATCTCGTCAAAACGAGTGAGAGAAAACGATAAAAATTATTCGACTAATTTTTCGTCTAATTTATTGGTCTAAATGATTGTGAATCACACTTAAAACGGAGTGTGCGCATTCGAGCTCAAAGTGGCACATTCCGATCTCGGGAAAATGAAGCGCGCCGCTCCGCGTCGCGCTTCATTTGCCTCCCTCGCTCGGAAATGTGCCACTTTTCGCTCGAACGCGCACATCCTCGTATTTATCGAATTTTCGACATTTTATCCTATCTTGTTTGTTTGTTCGCCGCTTTTCTTTGTCGATAGAAACGGTAGATTTCGTATTTGCGGCAAAGCAAAAAAAGTGTACGTGACGCCACTGGAGATTTTTTATTGGTTCAAGTGCACAAGCAAATAAAATGAACCGTTAACAGCAAAAAGAGGAAGTTTGAAAAGTCCTTGGTGATATTTTATATATTACTCAATTTTAATTTTTTTTTATGTACTAAGTAAAATCAATATAAAATCAAATTCGTCATAATTAGACGAGTTCTTTTCAAAAATAATAATAAATAGAACTTTTAAATAAAAAAATGAGCATGTAAAAAATAGCAATTTTATAACATACTTTTTTAATGGTCATTATTTAATTATTTATGTTTTTCAATGCATAAATACATTTGTCATCGTTTTCTTTTCCAAAAAAAAACTATTTACTTAATTATTCGGTAAATATGAACAAAAAAAATCCAATTAAATTTGAGTGTTATTAATGTTGGATTATATGTCATAACTATCTGGGAAAAGAATCTTCATTTACTTAATGTAACTAATTTAAAATTGATCCTGTAATTCGAAATTCATTAAAAAATAAAAAATATAGTTCACGTACTGTTGTTTTTATTACACTAGCATGGTCGCTTTTTCGTCCGCTCGTAATTGACTTTAAATTATTTCAAAATGGGATGTTCGATTTGGAATTTTAATAAAATTTATTCCTTTCTAAACGGTCGAACGAATACGCGTTTCTAAAAATTTTACCGACCTACCCACACAGCAGAAACCGTTGTTAATAAATTCTTGTGCAATTTTTTACTTTGCGAGCTGACAAAGTCGAAATAATTATATAGTGTTCGGTTCGGGAAAGGTTGCGCTTACGTCATAATCGATACGACTCTGAAGTAAGCGGTGGACTTAAAACGTCAACATTGCTCATTGTATCGCTTTATCTTTGTCGCTTTTACTACTCTGGGGTTCAAATAAATTAAGCTCTACGTCATAGTTTAAAATTGTATGAATCAAGATGAAAATTTTCATTCAAACAAGTGTCTTTTCAAAAACGGCATTTTTTGTTATTTTGTTTTACTCTCTCTCTCTCTCTCTCAATGTATTAAAATTTAACCTCAAAATAAAGCTTTGCAAACATAGATCTTTGACAAATACAATCACTACGTGACTCAAAAATTTTGTTGGTTTTTAATGTAGTACAAGTAAAGACAAACTAACTTTTTCAATGTATGTTGTACTAATGTACATAATGAACGATTTTTATTAAACTTTGACAGCAAGACATGTAAATATTTTTGTCCTAAATGATGTTCAAAATACTGTTCAAGATGTCGTTTCTTAATTAAAAATTTGTGACGCGGGGCCTAATTTATTTGAACCTTTGAAACATGGCACGCCATTATATGACGTAAGCAACAATATTTCCTAAGTTGAACAGTAGCCGAAACAAGTAATGCACGTAATCAAAAAATGATGACGTCAATTGTAAATAAAAAAATATATTGTTTATTCATAATTTCAAAACGAATAATTTTTGCACTCGATTTTAAGCATAATTTTCAATAATTAATGTTAAAAACAATTGTAGGTATATATTCAAAAAATTAATTATTAATTAAAAATGTTCCTAACCCTTATTAAGACAATTTTGATCATTCCCTCTCACTTGCACTTATGGCATTTTGTATCTTTTTGCTCTCTCCCACTCATAGCAATAATACAAATAAGACCTTTCATGCTTGTCATATTTTTTAATTATTTTTCTCACTTTTATACATGTGATGAACGTATCTTTTCGCTCGCTCACACTCATTGACAAACAGAAAAAACTTTAACTTGCATATTATAAATTAAATTGAATAAATGCGAAGATGTGCGCATTCGAGCGAAAAGTGGCACATTTCCGAGCGAGGGAGGCAAATGAAGCGCGACGCGGAGCGGCGCGCTTCATTTTCCCGAGATCGGAATGTGCCACTTTGAGCTCGAATGTGCACACTCGGCTTTAAAGCACGATTCACAATCATTTTGGTAAGAAAAAAGTGGTAAATAATTTTTATCATTCCCTCTCACTCATACTTATGAGTTTCTTGTATCTTTTCGCTCTCTTCCACTCAGTGCTATGGTGAAAATACGTTTTTCGAACATATAATCAATACTTACTGAAATAAATTGAAATTTGTTGATTGTAAAAAAAATTTAATTTACAAAATTTCAATTCATAGGAAGATGTGCGCATTCGAGCGAAAAGTGGCACATTTCCGAGCGAGGGAGGCAAATGAAGCGCGACGCGGAGCGGCGCGCTTCATTTTCCCGAGATCGGAATGTGCCACTTTGAGCTCGAATGTGCACACTCGGTTTTAAGCATGATTCACAAACATTAATTTACTTTCTGAACATTTTTAGTTATTAATTACATAACCCCTTTTGTTTCAAAAATCAAATCTTTGATTTGGTGTCCCGTAAACAAAATTATTATTAATAATAAACGCTATTACTTGTTCCCAATATAAAATTTCACTTTACTGACTTTAATTTTACATTTTGATTTAAGAAAAAGAAGATTAATGGCAGCTAACTCAATTAATTAATTTACTTTCTTAGAGGGCTAACTTCATACTGCCAAATTTCTATTAGCTGTGCGCGCGCAACTTCCCTTGGCCTCGTCAAGAAGTATAACTTCAAAATCAGAAATTATCTGACCACGCTGTATGTGAAAGCACGATGCCTCGAGCGTGATTGGAAATAATAATTAATGAGGAGTTCGGCGGGTCACCATAAAATAGGTTTCGATCTGGAAATATCCAGTTAGAGAAATTTTTCTCGATTAAATTGTTTATTAACTTGTTGCCAGCATAATGGCAATCCGTAGAAGGATTACACAATACGCTGCTTTACTTGCAAATCGCCTACAATTACAAATAAGAAAAGTTGTTTTCTATCAAGGCTCTTTGTCCTGTACCTAAGGCTGCCCGCTTATTACTTTTTAATTATTAATTACGATCGGGAATTAATTAAGTTTATAAAAAATCCGGAAATAATGCTAGATGTACCTTAATTCCGGTTTTGTTTTTAATACTCGAAAAAATTTAACAACTGACGAGTAGAGATTTTTTATTAAACCTTAAATATGAATTTTTCGGTTTAGGGCTTTAAACAAAGTTATTTGTAATAATAAATAATTAGAAAAAACATGTAATGATTTTTTTACATGTACAAATTTTTGATATTGGAAAGTAATATTGATAGATAGGTACTTGTTTCAAACTATATGCAATTTCTAATCTAAATAGAATTTAACATATAGGGTAGGAGCACCGGTTTTGGACACCATACCAGTTGTGGACATTTTTCACTTTATTTTTACATATGAGAAATGTAATTATTATCTATACAGCTATAAGTGTAATTAATGTATCTTTAACTACGATAGAAACATCAGTGATGTTTTTTTCGTATTTTACAAGTTATTTTTAACTAATTTGGAACAGATTAGGACTAGATCGGGATAACCCGATTGAAAATATTTCAAGTAGTTTACCGAATGTTTAGGACAAAATAAAAATGTCCATATAATAGAAAATTTAAACGTCTAAATTTTTGTAAACTATGAAATATATTTATAAATATTTTTATTGCTTAAAATATTGATATGAATCTATCTATTTTAAGACGTCCAATGATTTTCTATCTCCCATCGGGCAATTTGTTAAATTTGTGAGGCAAACCAGCCGGTCCGATCTTTTTTCCAAAATATTTTTTTGTATTGTAAATATTATTTATAATAATTAATTGCAAAACGGATTTCAAAGTTATCACTCGTGGGAGATGGAGCAAAAATTTCTATTACTGATATGATTATTAGAATATTTTTTATTATCGCAGATTATTACTTATTAAAAAACAAAATCACTTTTAATTAACCATGTAAAATTATATATAAGATAATTATTGTTTTTACAATAAAATTCGAAATGCCCAAATTCAATTCATATTAGGTTTTTCGTTTAAAAACAATAAGAATACAATTTAGGATTTGATAGGGTAAACTATAAGTATATGATCCACATCCGGAAAGCCTCATCGGGTACACATCAGGAAAGCCTCATCGGGTCCACATCAGGAAATCCTCAACAGGCCCTAACGTACATAATGTGCTACGGGTTTAATCGGGTCCCGATCAGGTTTGCCTGACTAGGACCTTTTTGAGCTTAAAATTTTTTTTCTAGTCGGGTTAATTATTTTTTTTGATTCGAAAGAGAGAAGATTAATGTAGGCAAATCAGACGACTACAAGGATGTGCGCATTCGAGCGAAAAGTGGCACATTTCCGAGCGAGGGAGGCAAATGAAGCGCGACGCGGAGCGGCGCGCTTCATTTTCCCGAGATCGGAATGTGCCACTTTGAGCTCGAATGTGCGCACTCGGTTTTTAGCATCATTCACTATAATTTAGACCAAAAAATTAGATGAATAATTTTAATCGTTTCCTCTCACTCCCATTGATATGATTTTTGTATCTTTTCGCTCCCTTCCACTCGTTGCAATGGTAAATTCGTTTTTCGAACATAAAATCGATATTTACTAAATTAAATTAAAATTTACGGTTGAAAGAGCGAAGGATACAATAGAAAAAATTAATAAACACGAGGATGTGCGCATTCGAGCGAAAAGTGGCACATTTCCGAGCGAGGGAGGCAAATGAAGCGCGACGCGGAGCGGCGCGCTTCATTTTCCCGAGAACGGAATGTGCCACTTTGAGCTCGAATGTGCACACTCGGCTTTAAACCCCATTTACAATAAATCATTTATTTATCTATAAAATTTGTTTAATTCAAAATGGTGTTTCTACCAAAAACCAAATCTTTAATTTGGTGCGTTTAATGAAAAATATATACCTCAACCAGTGGCGTTCATGAACTACCGACAGAAAAAAATAATACATTAATCCAAAATGAAACTGAAAATATCAGGCGCTTTTATATAAAAATTCGTTTAGGACTTAAAACTTAAGACAATGGCGCGTTTTTACAACAAAATTGATTTTAACGTTCGATTCTTAAAAATAAATCAAAATCAATGGAACATTGCCCAATCGCAGTTGTTTACTACAACCGTTCAAGTCCAAAGAAACTAAACTACAGCTTTTCGACAATTACATGTTTTAAACAAAAAATCCACCCCATATATTTTCGATATAACATAATTTCTAAAGAGGCATAATTTCAAGCGAAAAGCACGAAGGCCACAGCGTTCCTAATCAATAGTTGAAATTTCTTTGACCCTTTCGGACTAAAATAAATCCTGATACTGATGCCAATTACTAATCTTAAGATTATTGAAAGCAATAATAGAACAACGGTCATTCTATTGCGTCAAGCACTTTAATTCTTCTTCATCGATAACAAACATATATCGAAGAACTTTGCTTTTTAACATTTAACTAAAACAGATTCGTGCCAATTATTTATTCCGTTCGATCACTACAAATCATTGCCCTTTTTTCGGGTTCGTTATCGAATAGTTTCCAAAACGTTGTAATCGAGTTTCGTATCCCGAGTTTTAAAAATAAGCTTCACCTTGCTTTTGTCTTCCAAAACTTTTCCATTCCATTTAATTGTAATTATTTAAAACTGCATAAGATATTCGACTGGTCGTTTCAAAAGCGTATGATTATAGGTTCAACAGATTAGAACTACGTGCAGTATACATATATTAACATCTATTAGCCCATTTAACAATTAAAACACGATCTCTTTCTGTTACAATTGGATTCGTGCTAAAAAAAATATATTTATAATTTAAAATGCTAAAGTTGTTTTCATTATGTAAAAAGTAGAATTTACACGGCAGCGACCAGCTGAGGGCAGTTCGGAACATCACATAGAACTTCTCGGCTGCAATTGCTCAGCGTGCGCGATTCAAAGTAATCGAACGTGATCGGTTTGTGGCAAAATTGGCATTCCTAAAATTATCGATGACAATTATAAAGGTCTCGCTTTTAAATGTTGCACGTACTTTAGCACACTGTAAACCTGTAAACGGTAGATTCAGCTCCTTCCAAACGATTTCCATGTCTCTCACTAACGTGTCCATCATCTGCTTCGTATGATGTGGTGTCGGAGCCAACCGTAGTTTTTCTTGTCCTCTGGCGACGGTTGGGTAATTGATGGCCTGCACGTAGTGCCCCTTACGCAACAGTCGATCCGACACCATTGTGCACTGGAAAGCATCGGCGATTTTGATCGGAATAATGTGGCTCGGAGTGTGTTCGACCGGAAATCCATGTGTTAATAATGAATTGCGCAAATATTTGACGTTCTCTTGATGCCGTTCTCTCAGGGCTCTGCCCTCGTCGGATGCCAATATTTGAATTGCCTTCAAACTTCCCGCTAGAACCGTCGGTGGTAAGGAAGTTGTGAAAATAAATCCGGCGGCGTACGAGCGGATCATGTCCACCAAAAGTGCATTAGCAGCTAAAAAGAAATCGTATTAGTTAAAATTTTTAAAGTAAAGATGCGCCAAGTTTTTGATTGAATCGTTAAAACGGACCCTGGGTGTTTTTCTACGGTTATGTGTGAACGTTGAAGATTGGGAATCCCCGGGACTCTCTGCTTCGAATAGGCTTTAAAAAAACCATAGGCGTCCTAAGTAAGATTCAGGACAAAATGTGTTTAAAATTAAAAACAATTACAAAGAAGTGATTAAAATATAAAAGTGACTTTTTGGTGATATTAACATTTACTAATAGACCGTGAAATCTATTCAAACGATTTCTTGTTTATCGGGCAAGCCGCAATGGAATATTTTGCTTCTGGAGGGGCATTACTGAATATGGTAGCTGTTTCGGCCAAAAGTGGCCCAAATAATAAACAAACCTATATAGCCTCCAATGTTTCCAAAAGCCTTCCCAAGAGTACCCGAAATAATATCCATTTTATCTAACTGCCCTTCCTTCTCCCCAATTCCCGCTCCGTGCTTTCCGTATAGACCAACCGCATGAACTTCGTCCACAAATGTTAATGCACCATAATAGTGAGCGATATCACATAATTCCTAAAAAACGATTTTATACTAAAAGAATAGTGGAAGATAAAATACAGTCAAACCTCGATAAATCGAAACCGACGAAAAACCAAAAATAAAACGACTTACGATTTAAAAACGTAGTTGAAAAATATGTGACAATTTGAGTTATAAAAGTTCGACTGTAATGCAATTTGATTAAATCAATCCTTACTTCTAATGGACAGACAGCCCCGGTCATGGAATGAACAGTTTCAAATGCAACAACTTTCGGCAAATCTTTACCAACAGTTTTTAATAATTGTTCTAAGTGAGTGGGATCGTTATGCCTAAATATATGCTTCGGTACACCGCTATTTCTTATTCCTTGTATCATGGAAGCATGATTCCCGGCATCGGAGAAGATGTGGCACCCTTCAATTAGAAATAAAATTTAAAACTAATCTTAAATCGTTTTAGAAGCAGCCCACCAGGTAGTGTTTTTGCAAGCGTGAATAAAGTGGAATCGTTTGCGACGAAACAAGATGTAAAGAGTAAAGCGGCTTCCTTTTGATGTAATTTAGCTAAACCTTTCTCTAAATTCTCGTGCAACATTGAATTTCCTGATATGTTTCTGGTTCCTCCGGCACCTGCACCGTACTTTTCCAAAGCTTCCCTATAACGTAAATTCTCAATACAAACGTTTTAAAAGTTGCTCCTAAATAATATACCTAACAGAATTTTTTACTTGGGGATGACTGGACATTCCCAGATAATCGTTGGAGCACCATACCGTTATAGGTTTCTCCCCAAAAGTGTACTCCATTGCGCTTGGGAATTGCCCAGGACCAGCGAGCCTATTAACTTTTCTAAAGATTCGATAAGAATGATCTTTCTTTTTGCGCATAATTTGATCGTGGAAGAACTGATCGTAAGAGAAGGATCCTACAAACGAAATAATTATAAAATACATTTATTTATTATATAAAAAACATAAGTACCTTTAGGTAAGTTATTATTAGGACCTACTTCGATCGTATCTTCTTGGTTCACCACTTTTGATATGCTTACTTCGGCCAAAAAAGGGCATTTGCTGTTCTGGTTAGCCGTCAAAGTGTTTCCTATAAATTTCAATTGTGATTAAAAGATAATCGACTCAGTTTAAAATTTACCTTGCACTTGCTGGGGTGCCGGTTCGGATCCACCAAAAGCACTCAAGGCTCGGGACATGATGGGGCAATGTTTCCCGTACATCTTAAGTATTTCGGGTCCATAATTGTGCACATAACTGGGACTGAGTTTGGTCAAAAAAGGACACGGCATATTGTTCTTAGTAAGTGTACTTATGTAACCTTTGAGCAAGAATTGGTTAGATATAAACGAAATTGCTAATTAAAAAATAACTTACAGTTACAATTCTGCAATTGACGTAAACGTGGCAGTAATTGGGTACTTGCACGATTGCTCTGCAACAAAAAAATTCCACTAATTACGATTTAAACAGGTTTCGATATATGAAAGTGACAATTCAATCAAAGAGGTTAACAGGTCAATATACGTAATACTGGGCGGCGTTCAAGCATGCACTTTTCTGAATGGCAGCGTTCAGTAATTGATATTTGTTTATATACTATCTTACATTTTTAGTTATAAACCTTGTCATCATATAAATATTGTGTAAATAATTTAGTACTTCATCAATTTAAATATGTAAAACTTTCATTTAAAACAAGACATTCAAACAGAACAAAATCTAGAAAACTTTCTAGAAAAATATGTGGTTAGGAAAAGAAATAGAAAGTCTTTACTTTAGGAATTTTGTTTTACATTTAACTTCTTCTGTTTAATAATTAACTGTTCTAAAAATGCTCGATTGATAATTCAAAAATATAAAAAGCATTCTTATAAAAATAAGCGCGAAAAGCATAGAGTTTAAAAACCACATAACCATGACAACTAAGCCAACCTATCAAAACATTCAAATAAGGCGCTATATTTAATTTTTTTACTGAATTAGACTTAAAATAATTTGTTGTATTTACATAAACAAACGGGCTCGAGTAACTTTAACACAAACTTACTGATATCAAATATTTTTAAATTTATTTTATACTAAATTTGATTATGATTTTGGCTATGTTCATGCGCAAAAATTGTAAAGTAGATTAATTGGCTCTTTAACTGTGTCAATCATTTTTGTGCGCCATAAAATTAGAGCGTATTCTATTTTTGTGACAAGGAAAGCAACCTTGAGCAAAATTCCACATGTAACACTGTGCAAAATTTTATTCGTAATTGATTTTGAATATCATTAATCACACTTAAAGTGCAACAATATTAAGCCAGCTCAAAAATGGCGACGGAAAGCTGCCCAATCACTGTTTTCTTTAAACAACTCTTACGCATCTGTGTACGAAACGATTACTAAACAAAAATAAATAGAATTATATTGTTGTGCTAAGATTTTTCTTTAGGGCTTAAATGACATTGACATCCTGAACTAGTTTTGGCTTAATTTATTATCTAAAGCAGGTGTTCAAATTTGCTAATCATTTAATTTTAAATTAAGCGTACATCATTTTTGGTTGGATTTCCCTTACAATTAGAACTATTCCGATAATGCTCTTACGTGTTTTTTTCTCAGATATTTAATTTTTGGTTTTGAGGATATTTTGGGAAGTCCCAAATTTATTTCGAGCTCAACTTAAGCACTTTGATTTTCTTCTCGTGTTCTTTTGAATGAAATTAGAATGGCCGAGTTTAGAAATGATTTTTATTCTAGTTGTTTACGTTCATCTCATAATTAAAATTGATCTTAAAGTTAATGAAATAAATAAATCGGCATTTTAGAAGCCAAGATAAATAGATGTCGATAAAATAATAAAGGTAACTGCCAATGAACACTTGGCATTTTCTGCATTATAAATATTAACATCAAAGTTAAGTATAAGGCAAATACTGTTTGTTTAAAATTAAAGATGGTTATTAAAAATGTAATTTTGGAAGGTATTTTATAATTTGTTTTAACGTAATTTGGGAATTTTAAAAAAATAAAAATTATGGTTTTAAAAATTTCAACTACAGTAATAACAACAAAATTAAAGAGCAAAGTATGTCATATTGTTATTAACAATAATTACTCTTTAAAATCCTAGTTATTACAACGTGTTTAAGCTTTTGTATAGAGTACAGTAGAAGTCCAATTATCTGGATTAATTGGGACCGCACTCGATCCGTATAACCAAATATTCGGATAATTGGATAATAATGAAAAAATAGTAATTTCAGAGAAAAAAAAACGCAAAATAATTATAAAGAATTGTACAGTCCATACATAAATTATCTATTCTTTAATATTTCGGTAATCTTGATAATTGTCGATGGGGATAGTTGGAGCTCAGATAATGGAAGTTCTACTGTATCTGTTGCATGACCATTTTCGTATGTTTTATAACTAAAACAGATAACCTTCGGAATAAAGGCTATGCTTAGAAAATTAATCATTTTATTACAATTTTTTTCATTTACATCAATAAGTAATTCTATTCAATCGTGAACAAAATCGTGGTTAAATACAAAGATTTGTTATTTGTTTAATAAATCAATAAACTAACCATATTACTACAAAACAATTATATTCTTTCCAGTTGAAAACAAAATTTGTAATTTTAATTTATTTTTTTTTTGGGGAGAGGATGAACTTTTATAATTAAATAATCACATGAATAAATGGAACCGTATCTTTTTGCTGAACAGTGTATTTTAAATATATTGGACGTGTCTTGTTGGGAAAAAAAATTGAGTCGATAGTAATTTCTTGAATTAAGGAAACAGAATAATTTAAAACAAAAGTAAAAATTTGATAAAAAAAAATTGATTCAACTAATATTTTTTACAGTGTATTAAAAGTAGTAAATACCGTTAATTTTGAATTTAAATAAAAATATTTTTATATCTTTGTCTAAAACTAAATATTAATTATTTTAAAATTGTAAGTGACTACTTGTTCGCCTTTTCTGTTGTTTTTTTTCGCTTATTCTTCCATGCACAATTTGAAAAAAAAATTACAAGTAGAAAAAGTTAGAAAACGCGAAACAGTTTTTGATTTTTTGCACGAAGATAATTCATTACAATTAATTTACAAACTCGTCACTTAATAATTTTGAAATACAAAAATAAAACACTTTTCTTAGCAATTGTATCAGAAAATTTGACTGATACTGAACAAATACGTCAATAAAATTAAATTAACCGTTTTTCAGAATTATTTTCAAATTAAGTCATTAGGCAAGATCTATTTTATTTGAGGTGAATTTACTAACTTAATAACAACTACATTAAGTGTAGAAAATCATTATTAATAAGTCACTGTAATAGTTTAATGGATGCGATAAACGACAAATGCCGTAAACAGATTTGCGTCAATGCAAAATAATTTCCTCTAGTTGTCCACCTTTGTTTTAATCTGCGTTTTGCATATCGTTTCGATTCAGAAATCAATTCAATTATTCGAAAAGAGTTATAAATAAAACACGAGACGAATTTAAAATCGGGCATAATTAACCCCATCGGAAAATTTTCATTCGTTGGGTCCCAACTGGGCTGCACGTTGGGATGTAACGCAAGACATACTTGGGTCCTAACCTGACAATCTCGGGTAGATCCCGATCGGGCAATCTCAATTAGGTCCCAGTAAGGCAATTCGAGCGTGGTTCCGACAGGGCATTCCCTAGCAGGTCCCAGTTATCATTAAATTCATTTACCCACGTGGTAAAAATGGTTTAGATCTACGTAAAAACAATTTTTCTCATTTTGGAGATCATATTTATTTATTTTCACGTTGCAAAACTAAAATAAATAAAACTGTTATCAATCGTGAATAATTCAAACGATTAGCTTTTTAAATTTAAATTATGTCCCATCAATAATTAATGTGTTTGAACTTGGCATTTGCTCTTGAAAACGCATTACATAAAAAACTTTTAAATTTTTGTTATCTTCGAGAGCAAATTTAAAAGTAAAGAAATCTCGTTTTTAAGTACCATTTTTTTTACGATAGTTATTAAAATAATAAGCTCCTAAATAAATTATCTAGTGTTATCGATCGAAGAAAAAAAAATTTTTTTTCTGCAAAATCATTTGTTTAGAATCATGTTAAATTTTGCTATTCTACAAATTGCGTGGCCAAAACGGTTTTTTTTTTCGAAAATAGTTTTTCTTAATTCTAAAACCACTTTGTGTTATTGTTTTATTATTTTCTTATTAAAATTGCGATTTTAAAGGTGGTCCAATTTGTGTCTGTCTGTCTGTCTATCTTTCTGTCTGTTACCTTTTGACGCCTAAACCACTGAACCAATTTTGATGAATTGTGGCATAGAGATAGATTGAACCTTGGAAAAAAACATGGGCTACCTTTTGTCGCAAAAATAAAACTTGAAGAGGGTGAAATAAGGGATGAACGTTTTTATACGGAATCAATCATTTCACAATCGATATAACACTCATCGTAATTATACTTTTGATAACAAATAAAAAATGTTTCTGCGTTTTTGATCAATCAAGTTAATTCGGGGACGATGAAATTTTTTTAAGGTATTCATTTACCTTTGCATTGCATATCTATAGTCTATCCCAGTGTTTCCCAACCTTTTTTTTAACATGCCCCACCTAAGTCATTCTAAAACTTAAATGCCCCCCTATGTAGCATAAATATTTTGAAGTTATACTTCTTTTGGCGTATTGAGAGTAAAATATTAGCACTGCTAACGAAAATTCGACAGTTGAAATAAGAAAGTAAATTAGTACTTGTGAATGAGGCTTAAAACCGAGTGCGCGCGTTCGAGCTCAAAGTGGCACATTCCGATCTCGGGAAAATGAAGCGCGCCGCTACGCGTCGCGCTTCATTTGCCTCCCTCGCTCGGAAATGTGCCACTTTTTGCTCGAATGCGCACATCTTCGTATTTATTAAATTTGTTTATTTTATCCTTTGCTCTTCCAATTATAAATTTAAATTTATTTTAATAAATATTGATTCTATGTTCGCAAAACGTTTTTACCATAGTACTGAGTGGAAGGGAGCGAAAAGATATGACAATATTGTCAATGCAAGTGAGAGGGAACGATTAAAATTATTTAATTAATTTTTCGTCGAATTTATTGGTGTAAATTATTGTGAATCACGCGTAAAACCGAGTGTGCACATTCGAGCTCAAAGTGGCACATTCCGATCTCGGGAAAATGAAGCGCGCCGCTCCGCGTCGCGCTTCATTTGCTTCCCTCGCTCGGAAATGTGCCACTTTTCGCTCGAATGCGCACATCTTCGTATTTATTGAATTTGTCTATTTTATCCTTCGCTCTTCCAATTATAA
Organism: Sinopyrophorus schimmeli; assembly: GCA_036325965.1. Lineage (NCBI taxonomy): Eukaryota > Metazoa > Arthropoda > Insecta > Coleoptera > Elateridae > Sinopyrophorus > Sinopyrophorus schimmeli. Next base: position 1,131,127 of record JARFIZ010000068.1, read on the forward strand.
ATTTAAATTTATTTTAATAAATATTGATTCTGTGTTCGAAAAACGTTTTTACCATAGCACTGAGCGGAAGGGAGCGAAAAGATATGACAATATTGTCAATGCAAGTGAAAGGAACGATTAAATTTATTTAATTAATTTTTCGTCTAATTTATTGGTGTAAATTATTGTGAATCGCGCTTAAAACCGAGTGTGCACATTCGAGCTCAAAGTGGCACATTCCGATCTCGGAAAATGAAGCGCGCCGCTCCGCGTCGCGCTTCATTTGCCTCCCTCGCTCGGAAATGTGCCACTTTTCGCTCGAACGCGCACATCTTCGTATTCATTGAACTTATCTTTGCACGTGGTTATATTTAATTTAGTCACACCAAAGAAGTATAACTTCTAATGCGCGTACATAGGTACGCGCACCAAATTTTTAATTTTGAATTTAAAAATTGAATTATTCTATATATGAAAACGTTTTTACCATAGCACTGAGCGGAAGGGAGCGAAAAGATATAACAATATTGTCAATGCAAGTGAAAGGGAACGATTAAATTTATTTAATTAATTTTTCGTCTAATTTATTGGTGTAAATTATTGTGAATCACGCGTAAAACCGAGTGTGCACATTCGAGCTCAAAGTGGCACATTCCGATCTCGGGAAAATGAAGCGCGCCGCTCCGCGTCGCGCTTCATTTGCTTCCCTCGCTCGGAAATGTGCCACTTTTCGCTCGAATGCGCACATCTTCGTATTTATTGAATTTGTCTATTTTATCCTTCGCTCTTCCAATTATAAATTTAAATTTATTTTAATAAATATTGATTCTGTGTTCGAAAAACGTTTTTACCATAGCACTGAGCGGAAGGGAGCGAAAAGATATAACAATATTGTCAATGCAAGTGAAAGGGAACGATTAAATTTATTTAATTAATTTTTCGTCTAATTTATTGGTGTAAATTATTGTGAATCGCGCTTAAAACCGAGTGTGCACATTCGAGCTCAAAGTGGCACATTCCGATCTCGGGAAAATGAAGCGCGCCGCTCCGCGTCGCGCTTCATTTGCCTCCCTCGCTCGGAAATGTGCCACTTTTCGCTCGAACGCGCACATCTTCGTATTCATTGAACTTATCTTTGCACGTGGTTATATTTAATTTAGTCACACCAAAGAAGTATAACTTCTAATGCGCGTACATAGGTACGCGCACCAAATTTTTTAATTTTGAATTTAAAAATTGAATTATTCTATATATGAAGTCTAATTATAACTTGTTCAAGACACAAGATTTAGGTTTTAGAAAGAAATCACTATGAAATTATTTAAAAAAAAAAACAATAAATAAATTTTCAACACATATAATAGGTAGATAACTAAAAATCCAGTACGCTTTCAAATTGAATAATGATATTGCCCCCATGTGGGGCGTGGGAGCCACGTTGGGAAACACTGGTCTATCCATACTAACCAGGTTAGTAGTAGATATAATTACAGTCAAACCTCGATAAGTCGAAGTTAAAGGGAAACTAAAAATAATTCGAGTTATCAAAAATTCGACTTGTCGAGGTTAAGTGTAGTTTTTTTTTAATTATTCAATTAGTATTGTGCGTAGACGACGTCGCGGGCACCAGCTTGTTAAACAATACTTTTCACCTAATGACAATTATTAGCAACATTTAAAACAAATTAAAAAGTAACACAGAACGGTATCATATAATTGGCTACTTACACACATAGAAACTATTTAATAACTTTAATCAAACATTACTAATTGATAATTAAAAAAAAAAAAAAGAAACGATGCACCGATGAACCGATAGATTAATATATTTCGTTTAATTTCGTTATTTTGTTTAATATATTTTATAATAAAACACTCAACCAAAAATTGAATTTGTACAAAACGTATTTTTTCAATCGCCATCCGCCAAAATCTATTATTTTTAATAATTTATTGAAAATATTTATGATTTCGTTATCTATTTGATACTTCCACTGCGGTAAAACGATAAAGCGACTTCCACTCTCGAGATAACGTTGTCGAAAATCTCCTTTTTCTAATTCGCTAAAAATTCCTTGTTGCTACTCGAACATTTTAATTAAATATTAACCACTTTTTTTTTGTTAAATAATTACAACGCTTCGCAATCTTTTTCGAAACGTGCAACTCGCTTAAGGTAAATCGCAAGAAGTCGAATTACGCGTACGAACAGCTTTAAAAGTTGTGCACTTGCACAAATGTGTAATTGTTATCGCATCGACGAAGAATCGAAAAAAAACGGATCGTACTTACGCTTAAGAACATACTCGACAATTAAAGGAGCACAGCGACACTGAACTTTCACTCTGAAAACGAAATATGTGACTGGATTGTTCGAACTTTACTAATCCATTCCGCAAGTCATTTTTTTCTACTCACAATTTACGCATTGCCTTGTTCGTTTTCGACTCAAAAGTTTACATTTATTTGCAATTAGTGAGACGGAATGAAAGGTTACATTTGGTTAACTGTTAAAGATATTTGAATGTGGGCGGGAGGGGGGAATTCGATGACGTAATAAGAAAGTGTTTCGTCAATCGTATTATACAATTGGCCGACGCTTAGGAGAATTGAAATTTAAATGTTTAAGGTCGCTTTTTTTCGCCAAGGTACGAAAATTTAAATTTGCGCGCGTCGAAAGGGGAATTGGGACGATAGTTGTTTTTTTTGTGGAAAAACGATGTAGATCGACGTAATGTTTTTCGAGATCGGATCTTGACCGCGGCCGTTAAAATGATAAAACGAGTGAATTAAAAAAAAAAAAAAAGAAGTTACAAAATAGTAATTAGAAAAACATTGATAATTAAATGGCATGAATAGTGAATGCTGTTTAAAACTTATGGTTTATGTTACGAAACTGATATATTTAATATTACAAAACATTTTAAACAATGACTAGTTTTATTAGTTTTTTTTTTCTTTTGATATCTTTGTCGCTGTTATTTTTATCTAGTGCCTCTTCGCGGGTTGGCAAGAAAAAAAATCGTGTTTTTTTTTATTGAAAGAATGCTCAATTTTTGAAGTAATACTTCTTATAGCGCGCTGAGGGAAGAACTTTAGCATGCAACGGAAGTTGCGCGCGCACATCCGATATTAATTCGGCAGTATGAAGTTAGCCGCCTGAGAAAGTAAATTAATTATTGTGAATCGCGCTTAAAACCGAATGTGCACATTCGAGCTCAAAGGTCTTCTTATAGACATGGTCGCCACGAGAATTAGAAGATTTTGTAAAAAATCTACTTTTACCATGCTCCACCTAAGTCGTTTTAAAATTCCGATGCCCCCCTATTGAACATCTACGATTTTTTTATATTAAAAAATTAAATTTTTCTGTAAGTGAAGGCTAATTATAACATGTTCAGGATACAAGGACTTGGGCTTGTACGAAAAAATTGCTAGCAAAATAATTTAAAAAAAAAAACAATAAATAAATTTTCAAAACATATAGACAACTAAAATTCAATAACATTTTGAAATTATCTCCCTAAACAATCAAATTGCCCTCATATGGGACGTGCGGCCCACGTTAGGAAACACCGCTCTAAGCTCTCCTCGAATTTAAACTTTTTTCAATTTTAAAAATAAAGACCGAGCTTTAATAGATGGAAATAGTAGATTTAATTAGGTTTTTTATAAATTTAAATTAGACAAAAAATTAATTGAATAATTTTAATCGTTCCCTCTCACTTGCATTGCCAATATTGTCATATCTTTTCGCTCCCTTCCACTCAGTGCTATGGTAAAAACGTTTTTCGAACATAAAATCAATATTTATTAAAATAAATTTAAATTTATAATTGGAAGAAAGAAGGATAAAATAGACAAATTGAATAAATACAAGGGATATGCGCAAGTTAATAATAATAAACGCTATAGCTTTTTATTTGAAAGAGAGAAAATTAATGCCGGCAAATATGTGCGCATTCGAGCGAAAAGTGGCACATTTCCGAGCGAGGGAGGCAAATGAAGCGCGACGCGGAGCGGCGCGCTTCATTTTCCCGAGATCGGAATGTGCCACTTTGAGCTCGAATGTGCACACTCGGTTTTAAGCACCATTCACACAATTTAGACCAACAAATTAGACAAATTAATTAAATAATTTTAATCGTTTCTTCTCACTTGCATTGACAATATTGTGTATCTTCTCGCTCCCTTCCACTCATTGCTATGGTAAATTCGTTTTTCGAACATAGAATCAATATTTATTAAAATAAATTTAAATTTAAAATTGGAAGAACGAAGGATAAAATAGACAAATTCAATAAATACGAAGATGGGCGCATTCGAGCGAAAAGTGGCACATTTCCGAGCGAGGGAGGCAAATGAAGCGCGACGCGGAGCGGCGCGCTTCATTTTCCCGAGATCGGAATGTGCCACTTTGAGCTCGAATGTGCACACTCGGTTTTAAGCGTGATTCACAATAATTTAGACCAATAAATTAGACGAAAAAAATTAAATAATTTTAATCGTTCCCTCTCACTTGCATTGACAATATTGTCATATCTTTTCGCTCCCTTCCACTCAGTGCTATGGTAAAAACGTTTTTCGAACATAGAATCAATATTTATTAAAATAAATTTAAATTTAAAATTGGAAGAACGAAGGATAAAATAGACAAATTCAATAAATACGAGGATGTGCGCATTCGAGCGAAAAGTGGCACATTTCCGAGCGAGGGAGGCAAATGAAGCGCGACGCGGAGCGGCGCGCTTCATTTTCCCGAGATCGGAATGTGCCACTTTGAGCTCGAATGTGCACACTCGGTTTTAAGCACCATTCACTACAATTTAGACAAAAAATAAGGCGAATCATTGTAATCGTTCCCTCTCACTCCCATTGACATGATTTTTGTATCTTCTCGCTCCCTTCCACTCATTGCTATGGTAAATTCGTTTTTCGAACATAAAATCGATATTTACTAAATTAAATTAAAATTTATGATTGAAAGAGCGAAGAATACAATAGAAAAAATCAATAAATACGAGGATGTGCGCATTCGAGCGAAAAGTGGCACATTTCCGAGCGAGGGAAGCAAATGAAGCGCGACGCGGAGCGGCGCGCTTCATTTTCCCGAGATCGGAATGTGCCACTTTGAGCTCGAATGTGCACACTCGGTTTTAAGCACCATTCACTACAATTTAGACCAACAAATTAGACAAAAAATAAGGCGAATCATTGTAATCGTTCCCTCTCACTCCCATTGACATGATTTTTGTATCTTCTCGCTCCCTTCCACTCATTGCTATGGTAAATTCGTTTTTCGAACATAAAATCGATATTTACTAAATTAAATTAAAATTTATGATTGAAAGAGCGAAGAATACAATAGAAAAAAATCAATAAATACGAGGATGTGCGCATTCGAGCGAAAAGTGGCACATTTCCGAGCGAGGGAAGCAAATGAAGCGCGACGCGGAGCGGCGCGCTCCATTTTCCCGAGATCGGAAATGTGCCACTTGGAGCTCGAATGTGCACACTCGATTTTAAGTGCGATTCACAATAATTAACTTACTTCCGATATAATACTATTTTATTTATGATCATTTTGATTTGATAATGATTCTAATAAATAATAACTGCATTTAATCTAACGTAGTATTTATAATTACATTTGTATTGTCTCTTCCACAAAAGACCAATTTGGGTAAGAACCGACGCTGATCGTGTTAGAGAGGTTTTACTGTATATAATTTATTTCCGATGAGTTCTTCCAATACTTTGATTAATAACAAAAAGCGTAGATCTGATAGGCGTGCACCCCTTTAAATTTATTTGCGTGCACCCCCTCTATTTTTTTTTGGGTTAGTTTATATTTTAATTCTAAGTAGAAAGGTTTCAATTGAACTAAATTTCTTAATGTAAAACATAAAACATACATAGAATTTATTTTTGACGACTTGTTTTAAATTAAAGTTCCCCCCTACGTTTTTCTGTCGTCCTGTCTGTCTGTGTGGGCTACTCTCCGATACTATTGTAAAGATTTTTATACGGTTCCATAGGGAACTTAACATTTTTTTGCCAATTTTTAAGCTTCCCATAGCCTACCATAACACACCATAACATTTGTGTGACCTCGTCTCTTCAAGGCTTGGTACGTAGCATTATAGATTTTTTAAAATTAAAATTAATAATTTTTTTATATTACATATGGTTTTTCATATTATTAGTATAGAAGAAAATAAATAACTAATTAAAAAAATATATATTTATTGTTATAACTTTAAAGAACTATTATAAAATAGTTGAACCATTTGATTTGAAATTTAAAAAGTAGTAATGATAAATTTGCACTAAAATGCCACACAAATCTAAAGATGTTTATTTATTTATTAATTGACATTTTGAATTATCAATTTAATAAATATTGATAAAAACTCATAATGCAATGTAACAATGTATTGATGCCCTCCTCCATCAACCTAACACACGAGTAATACTTTATTTAACCCTCTCTCCCCTTTGGTACAGGAAAACTCTCCAGAACCACGTTTTATCCGACTTGTTCGACATACGTCATCATAGTTCAACCAATTTGCACAAAACATTTATAAATTATATACGAAAACATTTCTCGTGAATCGATCCATCTATTGGTGAAAACCGTACCAAAATCGCTACAGTACTTTTTGAAATTAACCCGTACAGACAGATAGGACGACAGAAAAACGCGGCGTGGGGCTAAATATACCTTGTAACAATTTTAATTGATTTAATTGAAAATACCTAAATACGAAGATGGGCGCGTTCGAGCGAAAAGTGGCACATTTCCGAGCGAGGGAGGCAAATGAAGCGCGACGCGGAGCGGCGCGCTTCATTTTCCCGAGATCGGAATGTGCCACTTTGAGCTCGAATGCGCACACTCGGTTTTAAGCATGATTCACAATATTTTAGGCCAATAAATTAGACGAAAATTAATTAAACAATTCTAATCGTTCCTTCTCACTTGCATTAACAAGATTATCATATCTTTTTGCTCCCTTCCACTCATTGCTATAGTAAATACGTTTTTCGAATATAAAATCGATATTTACTACATTAAATTAAAATTTTTTATTTGAAGGACCGCACGGTAAATGACACTAATGTAATAAACACGAAGATGTGCGCATTCGAGCGAAAAGTGGCACATTTCCGAGCGAGGGAGGCAAATGAAGCGCGACGCGGAGCGGCGCGCTTCATTTTCCCGAGATCGGAATGTGCCACTTTGAGCTCGAATGCGCACACTCCGTTTTAAGCTCGATTACCAAACGCCCCGTTTTAAAAAAAAAATTGTTCACGTCAGTTATACCCCACCTAGTGCACGAAAGCTTAATTAAGTTTGTATAAGAATTAACTGATGTCAAATGTCGTTTATCTTAGCAACAAACCAATTATTATATTCAATTTGTCCAACAGATGCCGCTTCTCAAAACTACAAGATTTTTATTTATTAAAAACGGGACAAAATTATTATTTGTATATGAGGGTTTCGAAAACTTAAAAGCGCCACGGTTTCGGTTTTAGATCTCTTTCCAAGCTTCCTCTCAACTCGCCGAAGAGACGCTCGACGATTTTCCTTTTAGTAGCAGACAAAGTTTCTAAAACTAAATTAAAATTGCAATCTTTAAATAATAAATTGCGCAACTAATTTACCTAATTTAAGTTTTTTTTTCTTTTTTTCTTTCAAAATTGCCATAAAAGGGCTCGCTCGTTTTCTTTAGACTTTTGTCGATTTACGCCGAACTTTATTGGCGTTTTTTATCGTCCGACTTATCGTCGAAGCTGAAATCGTCGTCCGACGACGAGTCCTGCGAGGAGGACCAATAGGAGGTCGAGGAACGTCTGCGTCCGGCTTTGACCTGTTTGGCGTACTTTCGAATGTTCACCGGCTGCGCCATTATGTTCGAATGCGAATGCAACAGGAGCGATCCTTCGGGATTTAACGCGTATCGTTCGGGCGCGATTTCCAGCAAACCGTTATCGGCGGCGTAATGAAGCGAATTACGCACATGTGCGCAAATGTTCTGCTTATTTATTTCCAATTTGCCTAATGGTCTGAGCGACGATTGCACTTGCTTGACGATCGTGGCCGAGCTTGCTCCCGAGGAGGGTTCGCATTCCGCAATCAAATTGAGAATGGGCACCAGCAGCAAGGGTTGCTTCGACATGTTCGGCTTGGCGATTTTTTTGAGCGGCATCTTCTTCAATTTGGTCTTTATTTGAGCGCGTTACCTCTTCGCAATAACACAGTAAATTTGTTCGATTTCCAAAAGTCACTACAATTTCGATTAGTCAAAAATACATGTCAAACAAATTTTGTTTTCAGTGCGGATTTTTTGCGATTTTCTCACGGCAATCTTATTATCGCATTTCGTGGAATTATTATTTTAGTTCTATTTGAAACAGAAATCGAATTAATCGTAAAAACGAGATTTGTGTTAAACATGGTATGTACAATCAGAGACGAAAATAATGTCTCGAAGGGCACCTGCACGTACTGACGTTAATTTAGTATTACAAATACATGAAAAATGTTTACAACTAATTTGCATTTGCAAATAAACAAGTTTTGACCTAAAAATCTCAATAAAAATTTTGATAGTTGTAAATAATTAATTTGAATAGTAATTGTGAATTTAAACTGCCGCCTTATGCCCCTCCACTGTTTCGGTCCAAAAGAGCACTAGCGCCCTCTTATTTTAAAAAACCATACCTGCTCCTTATGTGGTGTCCGTGAGCAGGTCGCTGCCAGAAAAACGCCGTTAGTTGCGATTTAATAATCGTTAAAAAACAGGAAACTGTTCGAGGCATTAAAGAATTTAAAATGGACGCGGAATGAAAATTTAAAACAAGTCGCATTTTGTCTTAAAGAAAAAACACTAAATCAAATACACATCAAAATTTAGTGCGAAGAAACGGAAACGTCCCGAAAAGTGTTCAACGAGGAAGGAGCGCCGCCTTCTGCCCCCTTCCGGCTACGCCACTGACCTCCCACGCGTGCCCCTTGTAAAATTTAATTTAATTTTAGATAATTGGCCGAGGGAAGAAGACAACCCCGAAACCTCCACATCTGAACGAAAAGAAATGTGGGTTTTAAATATTTCAATTAAAACAACGTGATGCAGCGATGTGTTAACGTGCAAAATCTCAGTTTTTGTGTCGGACATAAATTTCAAAATAAATAATTTGTACATAATCGATTACATTATTAATTAAAAACATGGAATTTTTATTAGTTTTTTTTATTGAATTTCGATCACAAACGCTGTTTTTAGTACAATTTAAATCACGACGTCGCTGCGCCCTCGCACACATCAAAAAACGGACAAAGTAAAATACGCAAATTAGCTTAAATAAGGCGATCTCCGCCCCCACGAAACCAAAATACTTTTAATTTATATAATTTTTTTAAGCGTGATTCACAATAATTTAGACCGATAAATTAAACGAAAAATTAATTGAAAAATTTTAATCGTTCCCTCTCACTTGCATTGACAAGATTGTCGTATCTTTTCGCTCCCTTCCATTTATTGCTATGGTAAAAACGTTTTTCGAACATAAAATCACTATTTATCAAAGTAAATTTAAATTGAATGTGCCACTTTGAGCTCGAATGTGCACACTCGGCTTTAAACATGATTTTCAATAATTTTGGTCTCAAAAAATTAATAAATAATTTTTATCGTTCCCTCCAACTCGTACTTATGAATTTGTTGTATCTTTCGCTCTCTCCCACTCATTGCTATGGTAAAAATACGTTTTTCGAATATATAAACAATATTTACTGAAATAAATTAAAATTTGTTGATTGTAAAGAAAGTTTAATTTTCAAAATTGTATGAATACGAGGATGTGCGTATTCGAGCGAAAAGTGGCACATTTCCGAGCGAGGGAGGCAAATGAAGCGCGACGCGGAGCGGCGCGCTTCATTTTCCCGAGATCGGAATGTGCCACTTTGAGCTCGAATGTGCACACGCGGTTTTAAGCACCATTCACAATAATTTAGACTAATAAACTAGTCTAAAATAATTTGTTTGATTTGAAATATAGAACAGTAAATATCTCATGAATACGTTTTCTTGGATCGTTTTCTTTTTTTTTTAATTAGCTATTCTTCCCTGTAATTTTCATGTATATACAGTGTGTCCCAAATAGAGTACGCTAACATGGGTATCTTTCTTATTAGCGGAGATAGAAGTTTGGTTAAATGGGCAATGTTTTGCAGTTTTAGGTGCCCATTCAGATTCTGTTAAAAAATATTTAAAATTCCGAATAGTTCCGAAAATCGTCATTTTCTTTAATGTCAAATAACTTTGTAATTATAAAATTTACAAAAAAAAGTTTAATATAAAAAAAACTGATAAAACTGATATACTTATAAAGTATGTTTGTGCAGCAACGCAGGAGCTTTTGTAATATTTAATGTAGGTACAAAACATATCATACTGCTCTGTTAAAAACTTTACCATTTTGAATTATTTATAAGGCAATAATAATTATTATTCAAAAAACTTAAAATATTAGTCAAAAAATAAATATAATGACGTTGGCTTGTATTATGCTGTTTAATTGTTCTTTGATAATTCATGACTACTTGATTTAAAACAGAAAAATTTAATATTGTTAATAATTTTTTATTTAAATATGGGTTGTTATACATGGTTGAAAAGAGAAAAAAAAATGCTATTTAACTATGTAAAAATCCAATATGGCGTCAATTTAAAATAAGAAAATTGGTATCAATATCTTGAAAACCGCAATTTTGAATTTAATTTTGACTTAATTTCTAACTGTATTTTATAAAACCTAGTAACATTTATAATAAACTTTTTTTTGTAAATTTTATAATTACAAAGTTATTTGACAAAAAAAATGACGATTTACAGTTTTTTTACGATAACTTCGGAACTATTCAGAATTTTAAAATTTTCTTAACAGAATCTGAATGGGCACCTAAAACTGCAAAACATCGCCCATTTAACCAAACTTCTATCTTCACTACTAAGAAAGATAGCCATGTTAGCCTACTCTATTTGGGACACACTGTATACAAGAATTTTCAACAAGTCAATTCATAATAAAACTTTAACATATAAAAAAATCTAACATTAAAAATCATTCAATAATCTTTCATAGAAAAAGGACAATTTAAAATAAAGAAAATATTATAACATAAAATTTTTACACAAAAAAACATTACATAAAAAAAGAAATTTTTAAAAATTTAAAATTGTCAATTAAAAACTCCTTAAATAAACCAAAATATAAAATACAAATCGTAATTTTCAAAATCAATCCATCCTTTGTCATTTTTCTATTCGCTTTCTATCGCTTTCATCTTTATTAAAAATTAATATTTTATATAATACAATCGAATAAAATTGTTACCCAAAAAAACTTATTGCCAATATTTATTTGCAGAGAAAAAAAATGCTCGAATGCGCACATACCCCGCATTCACAGAATTTGTCGCCTTTACCGTTCGCTCTTTCAAATCCTATATTTAAATTTAGTTTAGTAAATATCGATATTATGATCGATAAACATATTTACCATAGCAATCAGTGGAAGGGAGCGAAAAGATACGACAATCATATCAATGGGAGCGAGAGGGAACGATTAAGCGAGAATTTAGACCAATAAATTAAACGAAAAATTAATTGAATAATTTTAATCGTTCCCTCTCACTTGCACTGACAAGATTATCGTATCTTTTCGCTCCCTTCCACTCATTGCTATGGTAAAAACGTTTTTCGAACATAAAATCAATATTTATTAAAGTAAATTTAAATTTATAACTGAAAGAAGGAAAGATAAAATAGGCAAATAGAATAAATACAATGGATGTGCGCATTCGAGCGAAAAGTGGCACATTTCCGAGCGAGGGAGGCAAATGAGGCGCGACGCGGAGCGGCGCGCTTCATTTTCCCGAGATCGGAATGTGCCACTTTGAGCTCGAATGTGCACACGCGGCTTTAAGCAGCATTCACAATAATTTTGGTAACGAAAAAGTGGTAAATAATTTTTAGCATTCCCTTTCACTCATACTTATGAGTTTTTTCTATCTTTTCGCTCTCTCCCACTCAATGCTATGGTAAAAATACGTTTTTCGAACATATAATCGATATTTACTGAAATTTGTTGATTGTAAAGAAAGGTTAATGTACAAAATTTAATAAATACGAGGATGTGCGCATTCGAGCGAAAAGTGGCACATTTCCGAGCGAGGGAGGCAAATGAAGCGCGACGCGGAGCGGCGCGCTTCATTTTCCCGAGATCGGAATGTGCCACTTTGAGCTCGAATGTGCACACTCGGTTTTAAGCGTGATTCACAATAAATTAGACGAAACATTAACTAAATAATTTTAATCGTTCCCTCTCACTTGCATTGACAAAATTATCGTATCTTCTCGCTCCCTTCCACTCATTGCTGTGGTAAATACCGTTTTTGTGATGAAGCGATGTGTTAACGTGCAAAATCCCAAGTTTTTGTGTCGGACATAAAATTTCAAAATAAATAATTTGTACATAATCAATTAAAAACATAGAATTTTTATTAGTTTTTTTTTATTGAATTTCGATCACAAATTAAACAACACCTAATCGACATAAACAATTGCATCATCGTTACCCATATTCTGGCGCGAATAAGTCGGAGGTCGGACGTCCGTCGTGGACGGCAGCTGTTCGGGCACGACGGACCCCGACTTGTGCGGAGGCGTGGGGTCCCTTTTTTCGGCAATGTCTTTGTTGCTCGTCCTCTTCGGAGCGCGTTTCAAGGAAGCGGTGCTCGATCTATTGGTCGTTGGGCAGGGAGATCGATTTGGTCGTCGGCCTTGATGCGAAGAGGCGCCCAAGAGTTTGTTCGCCTGCGACCTTAGGACGTACGATTCGGGCACGACTTTGAGCAGGTTTTTGGCGACGCCGTAGCGGATGGCTCTGCGCACGTGGTTGTAGATGCGGTTCTTGTCGATTTTGACCGAAGATTGCGTTTTTAATGTGGCCCGAAGAGAGTTAAAGATTGCGGCCGAGGTGACGCCCCGATTTTTGTTGATGGACGCTATCGTGTTTAGAACGGGAATCAATAGGAAGGGTTCTTTTAGGGTTGAACGGGCGCCCTTTTTTCGTTGGCCCATTTCGTTTTTGAGTTTAAGCTAAACGATTTGGATGAAATTTTTTACATTGCTTTTGTTAAAGTTTTTTTTTTTAATACTTACGTTGAGAAAAACACTATTAAATTTAATAAAAATATTTCTGGAAAAATATAATTGTCACGTCAAATTTCGTTTTTATATTAAATGACAGGCAACACGACAAGCTTGGATGTTTTCGAAATATAGCCTTCTTCGAACTATTTTAATTTGCGTTTAATTTAAGTGTCAATTCGTTTTCTAAAACACATTCCTACATTCTTTACTTAATTTAATACTCTTCTAACAATTACAATTATTTTTTTTGACTTTCCATAATTACCTTTATCGCCATTTTTACCTATACAGGGTGTTTCCTAAGATATATCACATGTTTGGATAAAGGCACGGCACTTTAAAAAGAAGGAAAAGTGAAAAATAAATGTTATTCAGAAAATAAAAATACAAAAACTTAACTTTTTTTTTTTCAATTTATAAACTATTTAGTCCGGTCAAATTAGACATAAAAATAGTGGTCAAATAACAAAAATTCCGTCAGAGCTAAATTTTGGTTGACACCATTAGAAATAAAGTGTCAAAAGTCCCCATCGATCCCATGTGTGCTAAAAAGGTTATTCGGGGTCAAAAATCACAATTTGAAATTTTTTGGATTTTTCTCGAAAACGGTAAGTTTTATTAAAAACGTAATTTAGACAAAAATTATTGATCTTAAAATTATCTGCAAAAATGGTCCTTGTACTTTTTTTTAAAAATCGCCATTCGTGAGATATCGCGATTCTACACTAAAAGAAAAAATTAAAGGCTCAAGAAAATTCCCTAAATCTTTTAGTGATTTTTCACAGGCTGTATTGCTTAAGGGGCACACGTAGTGTGACCGCCCAAAAAATTGGCATGAAATGTTTTAAAATTTTGAGGACATATTTATACATAATTAATGAATATACACAAAAATATTAATTTTTGGCGACTAATTGGCTATTTCCCAAGTTACTAAAAAAAAAGGCCCCCACTGCTGCAGTGATTGCGGCCTTCACCGTGGCCCAAAACAAAAAAATAAAAAAGATCTGTGAGGTATTGCCTATACAATTGAAAAAAATTCAAATTTAACAAAATGGCAAACTTTGAGAAAAAATGTCGGATTTTGCTCAAAAATGAGATGATTTTTGGCCCGCCAAAATTACATTTTTTATATAATCGAAAAACTGAAGGGTCATTGTGCAGAGAAACACCTACAAAATAAGCAGGCAAAAAAATCAAAGCGATCGAATGATGTGTCTTAGAGTTACCACTGCAGCCAATTTAAAAAATGTAGTTTTGAGAAAAACGCGTTGGCCCCGTAGCAAAGGTAACGTTCTAATACCTGAGCGGCTACACTTTAGAAGGCTGTAATTCAAAAACTATATGAAATATTTATTTAAAACTATAGTATGTTATTTTTAAAAGTATAGACTATCGAAAAATGCAAAAAAATTGATTTTTTTCGAAATTTCACACTACGTGTGCCTAAGGGCAGAGATTGCGTGCTAACAGTGGCTCCTAAAAATTTTTGACTAAAAGATCTCAAAACTAGAATCTTGGAGCTTTAAAAAGCCTTTTTAAAAATTTTAGATACGACCATTTTTCGCCGAAATACAGCCTGTCAAAAATCACCAAAAGATTTAAAAAATTAATCATAATTTTCCTTTAGTGTAGAATCGCGATATCTACCGAATGGTGAATCTTAGAAGGACCATTTTTGTAGATAATTTTAAGATCTATAATTTTTGACTGAACTACTTTTTTGATAAAACTTACCGCTTTCGAAACAAATCCAAAAAACTTCAAATTTTGACCAATCAATTACGCGAAAAATTAATCAAATAAATTGAATCGTTCCCTCTCACTTGGATTGACAAAATTATGGTATCTTCTCGCTCCCTTCCACTCATTGCTATAGTAAATACGTTTTTCGAACATAAAATCGATGTTTACTACATTAAATTAAAATTTTTGATTTGAAGGACCACACGGTAAATTACACTAATGTAATAAATACGATGATGTGCGCATTCGAGCGAAAAGTGGCACATTTCCGAGCGAGGGAGGCAAATGAAGCGCGACGCGGAGCGGCGCGCTTCATTTTCCCGAGATCGGAATGTGCCACTTTGAGCTCGAATGTGCACACTCGGCTTTAAGCGTGATTCACAATAATTTAGACCAATAAATTAGACGAAAAATTAATTGAATAATTTTAATCGTTCCTTCTCACTTGCATTAACAAGATTATCATATTTTTTCGCTCCCTTCCACTCATTGCTATAGTAAATACGTTTTTCGAACATAAAATCGATATTTACTACATTAAATTAAAATTTTTGATTTGAAAGAGCGCACGGTAAATTACACTAATGTAATAAATACGATGATGTGCGCATTCGAGCGAAAAGTGGCACATTTCCGAGCGAGGGAGGCAAATGAAGCGCGACGCGGAGCGGCGCGCTTCATTTTCCCGAGATCGGAATGTGCCACTTTGAGCTCGAATGTGCACACTCGGTTTTAAGCGTGATTCACAATAAATTAGACGAAAAATTAATTGAATAATTTTAATCGTTTCCTCTCCCTTGCATTTACAAGATTGTCGTATCTCTTCGCTCCCTTCCACTCATCGCTATGGTGAAAACGTTTTTCAAACATAAAATCACTATTTATCAAAGTAAATTTAAATTTATAACTGAAAGAGGGAAGGATAAAATAGACAAATTGAATAAATACAATGGATGTGCGCATTCGAGCGAAAAGTGGCACATTTCCGAGCGAGGGATGCAAATGAAGCGCGACGCGGAGCGGCGCGCTTCGTTTTCCCGAGATCGGAATGTGCCACTTTGAGCTCGAATGCGCACACTCGGTTTTAAGCTCGATTACCAAACGTCCCGTTTTAACAAATTACGCCACCTAGTACACGGAAGCTTAATCGAGTTTGTATAAGAATTAACTGATGTCAAACGTCGTTTATCTTAGCAACAAACCAATTATAATACAACGCCTATAAAATACAAGTCTACGCAATTTTTCGTAATCGCGCTTTACTAATGTTGTCCTTGTCATGTAAATATAAAAAAAGCGAAAACGAAACCAAAATGCGTATTTTCTATTAAATAAAATGCTAAATTTGATACACAGGAAATACTAAGGATTTATTTATATTGCAAGCACTCGAATCTTTTAATCTTTTGCTTTTATATCTCAGCAAAGTAATTGTTTTGTTTACATTTGTTTCTTATATGATTTACTATTGACCTAGGTCAAAAATAAAAATTTTATTTATAATTTAGAAACGCCAACAGTTTTTATTACAGGACGATTGGACTCTTCATAAATACAACAAGTACGTTGGACGCGTTTTGTCAGCACGGCATAATTTTTTTTTTGGGATTCAAAATTACATTTTTTATTCAACATAAAATGCTAAATTTAGTACACATTAAATAGTTTATTAAAAATCGTTTAAAACCCCTTCGACGTGATTTCCTTGCGAATTATAAACATTTTGGCTACCTTTTTCAATACATTTTCGTTTAGTTTCGTCGGACGTCCGCTGGAGGCGTCGAATTTCGTTAATTCATAGGCAAAAAGGACGTCTCGTTTCAACCGTAACAGGGGTATTTTAATTTGGGCAACAAATCGGTCATTCGCTGGACGTTTTACCCCCCATTCCTTATAGTTTGGACGCGGAAGACATAATTAACGTTGTTGTTCTTGCGGACGAAACTGTTAAAATTTAAATTATTAAATTTAATAGGTTTTAAACACATTTTTTATGATAATCAAAGATCCTAGCAGATATTAAAAAAAAAACACTTCCCAAAACAGGACGGACAGTTTTTAAACAAATTAGACTCGCAAATGATTTGATTTAAATATTGAAATTTAACGAGAATTAATAGATGTGACATCCTTCGCGAAGAATAATTTAGATTTTATAGTTTTAGCGACAAACTTGAAAGATACAAGTTGTTTTCTGTACGAATGCCAAATAAATGCGTTTCGTAATAAAAATCGCATAATTTCTCGTAAAACTCGAAAACGTCCTCATATTAAGTTACTAATCCAATTCGATCGAATGCGTTGCGTTAATTTCGAAATTTTAATCGAATTAGAAATGTGTGTGCGTGTGCGTGTGTTTTTTTTTAAGAACGAACATAAGGAACCAACTGTAATTTGATGTATAATAAGGTCACGTGAGCGAAAAGTAAATTTAGCTTCATTATTTGAATAAACTTAGTTCTGCTAATCTTTTTTTACGAGAGATAAAACATAAAGTGAACATTCCTGATTGTAGTTACTGCTTATTTTTTTAGCGTCGTTTATTTTGTTCGTAATAGGTTAGTATTAAAGTTTTATGGCATTAATAAAACAGCAAATTACCTTTTATATTGTTGCTAAATAATGAACATGTGATTTATGGCATTGTTGTTAAGTTTCGTTTAACGTGTTACCCGAATTAGGTCCCGATCGAACCTCTTAAAAGGTACGTTTTTGATCGTTTTGCGCTTTTAATTGACTTTTATTTTTAAAATAAATAAATTTCTTTTTTTTTTCGAGATGTAAGATACGTTACGAGTTTGTCTTGCTGCCAGTAAATGGACTTCGGCAAAAAAATATGTAAAAATAGTAACTTTTATAGAGTCCTTCAGACAGCTTCAGCGTCATAAACTGAAAATGAACAATAATCTATATTGAAATTGTAAAAAAAAAATGAGAAGTAAACACTTGACATTTTAGCAGAGATATTTGGATTGTTTTTCGTGCGTAGATTTAGTAAGTTCGTTAATTCAAAAATGTTATTTTTTTTTTAAGTAAAAACTTATGTGGATTAATGCAAAATTAAGCTTTTTGAAAGTTGTTTTACTGAATTAGTGGAGTGCCGTAAGGTTTATACCTCGGAATCCAGGGCCTTTGAATGGATCTTTATAAAACCTTTTGGAATATGTTTTTAACATTAAATACAAAAATGTTAAAGAATTGATTTTGGGCGCTTTCAATTTTTTAATGGTGAAAATACAACCAGCACACCAGACCCACCTACGGTTATGTATTTGGATGCGCTGAATCCAAATTTGAGGTCGGCTTAACTCGTACACCTCCAAAATTTGGAATAAATTGCAAAAAACCACTGAAAATTGCAGTTATAAAAATAAAAAAAAATTGATTAAACTAGATCCAATTTTCCTTAAATATATATTTTGATGAGATAAATCCAAATTCAGAATCTGTTAATCTCGATCATTCATACGTTCAGTTTTTTTACGATTACTTCGGAACTATTCGGAATTTTACAATTTTCTTAACGGAATCTGAATCGGCAACTAAAACTGCAAAACATTGCCTATTTAACCAAACTTCTATCTCCACTAATAGGAAAGATACGCATGTTAGCCTATTCAATGTCGAACACCCTGTATATATAAATATCACCTTGCTCGGTCGTTTGACCCACGCAAAGTAGACGTACCGCAAACTGAATCTTTCGCTTGGCTGAAAGTCCGTAAGCCGACGCTGCGATCGCACTAAGGCACCCTTGCGCAGTGGTTGGGCGAATGCCGGCGCTCCGGCGACCGTCTCAAATTTGGAACTTTGTGCAAACTTTTATTCTAAACCGATTCCGATACTCTTTCGCACTTGTGACCAATTAAAACACTAATTAAATACAGTTAAAACACTAATTTGTGCCGTTTTGCGTGGTTGCGAGCGACGAACGCAAGTTTATTTATGAGCAACGCACAGGTCAGTGGCCTTAAACAGAACTTAACCGTTGGAAATGTTTGCGATATCGCTACCAGTTTGGCATATCTAAAAATCAATACTTTGTCGGCTTTGTGAAAAATCAATATATAAACTCCGCCCCTTTACTGCGCAAATGTGCCTTTACTTATACGAAGCTTCAATACGAAGTGCTTCGTGAACGGCTTCGTGAAAAATCAATACATAAACTCCGCCCCTTTACTTAACCCAACTTTTCCATAACTTATACATAGTAAAGTTGAATACAACGTGCTTTGAGTGTAACATATGTGCTTCAAAGAATAATTAGGAAATTTAAATTATATCAGTCGTTAAAACATTTTTTTAAACGACTTTAATACATTACTTAAAAATTGAAAATGCAAATATTTGTTTAATTGTATTATTTATTTGAACTTTTATAAATTAATTTAAACTAGTACGTGTACCGTAGATGGCTCGCACGAGTTGATTTAAATTAGTTACATTACTTGTTTTTGGTGTGTACAAACGTATAAATAATTATAAAACATCGGTAGGGCCGTTTTTAGAAAGATTCTTAATCGTATTTAACATATACCAAAATTGAAATAAACGGATAATGTTGCAAACTGCATACATCGTTCCCCCTCGCACCCCAGTTGTGAATCTCAGGTTAAAGTGTTAAGAACGTTCTAAAAAATTTTGATTTTGACTAATTAGTGTTTGTGTGGAACAGAATAGTGTTTACCAAAGGGTTTTGGATCTCTCCTAAGTACACCCTGTATATAAATCGGAATTGTAAGCTTATTTTTAAATATTCTGTTTTGTCGTTTTTGTTAAGTCACAAATAAAACTTTAAAAATCTTTACGCCATCTTTCTCAAAAATCTCGGCTTTTTTAGTCGTAATGGCTTTCCAAAATGTTAGTTGCGAGGCCCAAAATTCATTTTCCTTTGTTCGACGTAGCGCTTTCGGCCATTTGCAAGTTAACGTTATCGCGCTTTCCGGAATCGTGCATTTGAGTTTTTAAATAGGCACACGTGTTTATCGGTTTGTAATAATAATCTCTTATAAATAATTACAAAGCCTCGTAACGATCGTTTTTGGCAATTTTTGAAAATCTTAATATTTTCTGCTTTAATTCGAAACACCCTTTATAATGGAATTTGCGTTTGCACGTAATTAATTTAGAATTGACGCTTACTTTGTAAAATTAAAACAAATTATTGGGGTTTTGTTTAGAGATCATAAAAAAATGTATATACAAGGTGTTTCGCATTTTGGTCACCACTGTGAAATTTGTTGCGGTCGTTGTTCAAACGTTTTTTTCGCAATTTTAAAAGTTAAATTTACTTGACGATATACTATGCACAGAAAAGTATTAAATATCTTATCGAAGTTCGACTTATAGAGGTTTGACTGTATATCAATATCTAGACGAGTGTAGCTAACGTTAAGCGTAGCCATTTTTTTTTTAAATTATTCACACAATGGCAACGGATTATTATTTTTTTATTTTTGAGAACCCTTTTTTTTATTCATGCAGTTTATTAATTATTAATATTTTTAAAATCGGGTACGTGCAAACTTGACCACTGCGGTTACAAATATATATTAAAAAAATATTGAAAATCGGCTAATAAATTTTCGAAATTGACGAAAAAAATCGCGTATAAAGAGATGTATTGTTGCTCTCACTAAATCGAATGTAACTCGGTCAATTTTCAGAATTTTAACTCAAAATTAAACTTAGACATTTTCAAAAATAAATATGGTGACCTGACTAATAGATGGACGCCCTCCAATACATAGACAAAAAATATTTTACTAAAAAAACTACATTAAATGTAAAAGTAAAATTGTAAAAAGTAACTTTTTTGAAATATACATAAGTATATAAGAAAATAAATAAATAATTAAAAAAATATATATTTATTGTTATAACTCTAAATAACTATTATAGAATAGTTGAACCATTTGATTTGAAATTTAAAAAGTAGTAATGATAAATTTGCACTAAAATGTCACGCAAATCTAAAGATGTTTATTTATTTATTAATTGACATTTTGAATTATCAATTTAATAAATATTGATAAAAACTCATAATGCAATGTAACAATGTATTGATGCCCCCCTCCATCAACCTAACACACGAGTAATACTTTATTTAACCCTCTCTCCCTTTGGTACAGGAAAACTCTCCAGAACCACGTTTTATCCGACTTGTTCGACATACGTCATCATAGTTCAACCAATTTGCACAAAACATTTATAAATTATATACGAAAACATTTCTCGTAAATCGATCCATCTATTGCTGAAAACCGTACCAAAATCGCTACAGTACATTTTGAAATTAACCCGTACAGACAGATATGACGACAGAAACACGCGGCGTGGGAGCTAAGTATACTTTGTAACAATTTTAATTGATTTTAATTGTAAAATACCTAAATACGAGGATGTGCGCGTTCGAGCGAAAAGTGGCACATTACCGAGCGAGGGAAGCAAATGAAGCGCGACGCGGAGCGGCGCGCTTCATTTTCCCGAGATCGGAATGTGCCACTTTGAGCTCGAATGCGCGCACTCGGCTGTACGCACAATTTCACAAAAATTAATTTATTTTCCAATAAAAAAATAATAAAAATTAAGGACCCCATATTTACGATTCACAATTATCATAAATACAAATCTACTTTATTTTCCCAAAAAATTTTCCGCCCGCTTGTTTACATTAATCTTTTCTCTTCCAAATCCAAAAAAACTTTAATCGAATTTATTTTATTTTTTATTTGAAATAATTATTTGTCTATTATATTAGAACACACCCACAAATTGTATGTTTATAATAAGCATCCTTGTGCAACGAAAAAAACATAAATTAATCTTTCGCCGACATACGTAATAGTTAATAACAACAAACACCAAGGCCATTTTTCACGACCAAGGCACGAAACTTTTCATATACAAATTATCGCAAAAAAGCGAAACAATGCTCTTTACGTAACGTTCAAAATATCCAGATGCTCGACGCTTAGGCAACTACGTCAATTAATAATCCAGTGCCAATTATCAATCTTAAACGTGTAAATTTGGAATATCGCACTTTTTCCCACCGGTTTTGACCGGACGAATGGCGTCCGCGCCGCATTACCCGACTCTTTTCACGTATACTCAATTTCAGACAGTGATGCAGAAAAGCCAGTGAGAAAAACTGAAAATGCACGACAAATGCCTCGTCGTCCTGGACAGAGAGATTTATTTTCCCGGCCAGGTGATAACCGGGACGCTGGAATTGCATTTGAAATACGACAAGCGCGTCCGAGGTACGTCCGTCACGCAACATTGCCACTTTTTTACCCGTTCTTCTTTCGCAGAAATAAAATTGACGCTTTTGGGCGAGGGCTACGTCCAAATTTTTCACGAGAAGCAATGCGAACCGACCACCGAGGAATACATCAAGAAGGAAATGGAACTGTTGCCGCCAAAGAAAATTTTTAGTAAGTCCGGGTCGGATATTTGAGGTTAAGGTCGTTTTGAATTTTGCGCCATAGTTGTTTGGTGTGTTTCGTGGTTTGAGCGTGGTTAAACTGGGGAAAGCCGGTAATTTTCGCTGTCAAATTCTCTAAAGTATCATATCGTTTATTCTATACTCTATCCGGCCAACAGAAATAGTTAAGCCACTCCCACAAATGTGCGCTAAATTTAAATTGAATTTTTTCTATTGGCTTAATTTTTAAAGCACATAACACACGCAACTATACAAGCATTTATGTCCTGCAAGAACGGGAACAAACTTGATTATTAATTTGTACCGTGTGAAACGGGGCACTGCATACATTGGTTCAATTTAGTGGGGCGTGGCTTAACTATTTCTGTTGGCCGGATAGAGTATAGTTCTTAATTTTATTTTGTATGAAAACAATAAGCGATCGTTAACACGTTAATTTAACAATTGATATGACACCTAATCTAACCTAAAAACAAATTAGTATGGCGCCAAATTCAAAATTACCTTGCATTAAAAAAAATTGTAACCTCACCAAAGAAGTTTCACTTTAACACGATTTCACATCAGAAACGAATTGATTTGTTCGTAAATTAAAAGAAAAGTGTTTTCAGATGTTAAAATGGTTTTTTCAGGTGAACGCGACACGGTTCTGGTGCGAGGAGGCCTAACGAAATATCCCTTTCTGTTCGACTTGCCAAACGACATTCCGTCAAGTTTGAATTTGAAAAAAGGGAAAATAACGTACAGAGTTTTGGCGGACATTAATTTGCCGGGCGCCGAAGAGCCGGTCATCGATACGAAGACCGTTTTCATAGCTGCGAAAGTGGACCTGAACAATTTGCCGGCCCATGTTAGGGTAAGCGTTCGCTTTTCGGCAATTTCGATTAGAAAAAAGTTTGAAGCCGAAAAATTCGTCCGTGGAGATTTGGTTCTTAATAACAAAATGAAATATTTATGTTTTTAGAAGCCAATTTATAAAACTGAAATAAATGATATCATTTGTGTAGTGTGTCGGATGGATCCGGTTTCGATAAGGGTGGAACTTCCGATAAGGGCTTACGCACCCGGACAATATATGTATTTTCATTGTTTGGTTAAAAACCATTCGAAACTTGAAGTGCGAAAGATCAGTTTTAAGATTTTACAGGTAATTAATGGCCTTTTTCTATTTGGAAGGTGATTTCAACAAAGATCTCTTTCCAAAATAGAAAAATGTGTGTAGGGGGGAGAAGGGAAAAGATGACCAACCGTTACAGTAAGGTAATTAAAAATAAAACAATTGAACGAGTTTTTCCTGCGACGATATTGTATTTCTATAGCTATCTTGACGGTGCGTCCTTTACCCTCCTATGCGGGTAAAAAGACGCATTTGTACAAACTCAAAAAAATTAGATTTGACATCGAATTTGAGATTAGAAAAAGAGTACAGGAAAATTTATATTTAAGAAGCCATGAAAAAAAATTAAATCACTTTCGTGCGTCGTCTTACCCTTCTCTCTCCTACGGCAAAAAATGTAATTAATTTTTAAATCAGAATTGCATCCCCGTACAAAATAAAAGGTGTTCATGTTTTAGGTGTTCGAATTAATTTCGAAGACGGATTTAAAAAGGAAGGAAATTCGCTTGTTAAAGCACAACATTCCCGATAGCGCTGTAAAACGAGGAAAAGAAAAAAATTTTCACGTGGAACTAGAAATACCAGAAAATGCGACCACTGTCAATCTAACCAATTGTGGTCTAATAAAAATGCACTGCGAATTGGTGGTAAGCAAGCAACAATAAAACATTTGCTTAAATTAATTAATGCATGTCTATTTTGTTTTTTTTTAGGGGAAAGTGAAGCTTCCTTATCCACATTTCGATTTATTGATAACAATTCCGTTCACGCTTGGAACTATAGCTTTAAAAAATACTATTCAACCAAAATTATAGTGTTTTGCATTTTTTTTTTATAAAGCTGGATCGATATTTAAGAAAAATCGCCAAAAAACAGCGTTTCTCAAACTGTACACCGCGGCCCCGTGCCGCACCATAGAAAGTAGAACGGCGGTCCTCAAAAAATATTAATTTGGTCACGTTCACTATTATTACTTATAAATTACATTTTGTTATGAGAATTGGGGGCGGAGAGCAAAATGAATTTGCAAAAAATAACAGTCCGCAGTGGGCAAAATTTTGGGAAACGCTGGTGTAGTAACACAATTACCTAGATTTAAACTTTTTTTTTTAATTATAGCGCCATATAAATTAACAATTTTTTAATGTAAAAGTAAAGACATATTTAACAATTTTTCCTTATTCTAAAATAATTAATTATTAATTTTAAAATTAGTATAAAATTTAATTTTATTAACATGCATTTTTTCCATAAAATTAAAATAATCTGTTGCTTTTTCGATTCGTATTATGGTAAAAATGCAAAAATGTGCCAATGTAAGGAGTGCAAGTTAATTTACTGGATGGCCTTTAAAAAAATCAATTTATTTTCTCAAATTTTTGACTATTCGCGAATTCAAGTTGCAAGAAAACTATCGATTAAAACTTTATTTAATAAAAACCATCCGAAATTTGAAAATGAGTTATAGCAAATAAAAGTTGGATGAAATAAATAAGATACTATTTTAATTTTTTTTCGGTGGATTTTGTGTAAATACATATATGTATTGAAAGAATAAAATTATTTATTGAATAATAACGCAGAACGACAAATTTTCAATTTCATTTTTCATTCTGAATTATGTATAAATTTATTTTGTTTTATACTGTTAATCTATACAGCTATACATATAATCTATACTCTATACATATAAATAAAAAGTGTCTGTCTGTGATTTCGAAGTAAAGACTTTTTTTAATTTAATATAGTTATTTGATCGATACCAAAGCCCAAAACTGCGTTTTTAAAATTTTTGTCTTTCTGTCTGTCTATCTGTCTGTCAGTTTGTCCACCCGTATATCTTGGAAACGGCTGTATCGATTTTGACAGGACTTGAATTAACAGGTAAAAGACACTATTCTTGAGTAACAGGCTATATTGTATTTTGAAAAAAAATTTTACTTTAAAATCGCAATACCCGTGCGAAGCCGGGCGGGCCACCCAGTAATAACTATGAAAACAATTTTTTTCTCGTCACGTCAGGTATTAACAAATAAAACTCACTAATAACCAAATATATGATCTTGTGGAACGTATTTAAAAAAATGAGTAACCCTCAGCCACATAAACTCACGGATGAAGTGAAACTTCTTTGATAATTCGTGCTGGTCTAAATTATTATATTTTCATATATGAATATAGCTTGCTACTACAGGTGATATAATGGCGTCGACAATTTTCGGTGCATGCTCCCAATACTACTAACGTAAGCAATAATAGTGTCAAATACTGTCTACATTATATATTGCCCGACTCTTCGGCTCTCCCCACTCTTTCGAACTATTTGGGTTTCTGCTAAAACATTTCTCCTTCTCTTTTCATTCTAGTCTTTCAATTTATATCCCCCCCCCTTGTTCGTGACAAAAGGTCAGATTAACCCTCTCATAAGAAGTTTCACTTCA
Organism: Sinopyrophorus schimmeli; assembly: GCA_036325965.1. Classification (NCBI taxonomy): domain Eukaryota; kingdom Metazoa; phylum Arthropoda; class Insecta; order Coleoptera; family Elateridae; genus Sinopyrophorus; species Sinopyrophorus schimmeli. The sequence goes on from JARFIZ010000068.1 coordinate 1,157,086, forward strand.
AAAGTATTCCTTTTAGATTTGGATTCAGAACATTTCGAAATCAACGTCAGGAAACATCCCGCTGTTCCAGTCACCCAGGTAGCGTTTTTCAATGGTGAAAATCATCTGATAAAATCTTTTCCCATGATCATCATTAAGGTCGCCAAGATTCGGGCAAAAATACCCCTAACTAGTATTACCATCAGCAATTGTCTTAATTTGAGTTGAATAACCCTTTTGTAGGGTCTTTTGTACCCATACATTCCTTTTATCCTTGACTTGATTAGTTCCAGAGAAAAAAGTGGACTATGGCGTAAAAATCGAGCCCGGAACTTAAAATTTCGGTTTGCAATTTTTTTTTTATTGTTATCCGTTACGCAGAAAGCGTCGCAACTTTATTCGTTAGGCCCAAGCCTATGCCAAGATCTATTTTCGGTTTCAATGTCTTGTAAAACAGTTGGTTTAAATTTAACTTTATTTCTTATTTTACTTAAGTTATTGAGCGATTTCGCTCTAAGCTTCTGTCCTCTGTAAATAAAAAAACGTATTCGTAATTAAAGTATGTGTTAAAAACATTAATGTAAGTATGGAATAGTTTATTGACATTTTCCGCCTTTGGGCAAAACGCAAGATTCTTCGAAAGGTACGACCGAATTTGTAATAACTTGCTCGACGCGCGCTCACAAAAAATCGAAATCTTTTTTTTTTTTTGGTATTTGTTAATAAACCTAAAGGCTAATAAAAAATAAAATTAATTGTTTTGTAAACAGAAAAATAAAACGGTATCCGTTAGAAATTAAAGTGGAAATTGTAAAATAAACATTCTTTTTATAATCTTTAGAAATGTTGCAAACATTAATGGAAATAGCTAAAAATACGAAATGAACGAATCGTTCGATTTATAAGAAGTATCGCTGCTCACTTTTATTTACATGATGTAATTTGTAAATATAAACAAATCGAAAGCAACAAGTCGTTTTAGAAATTTTCATTTGCCCACTTTACGAAGTTATACTTCTTTCGGCGCGTGAGAGAAAAAATTGAGTTGGCCGCCATTAATTTTCTTTCTTTTGAATCAAAATGTTAAATTAAAGTCAGTAATTTTTAATTTTATGTTGGGAACAAGTTATAGCGTTTATTATTAATAATAATAATTTTGTTTACGGGCACAAGTGAAAAATTTGATCTTTCAAACAAAAGCGGTTATGTAATTAATAATTAAAATTGTTCAGAAAGTAAATTAATGATTGCGAATAGTGCTTAAAACCGAGTGCGCACATTCGAGCTCAAAGTGGCACATTCCGATCTCGGGAAAATGAAGCGCGCCGCTCCGCGTCGCGCTTCATTTGCCTCCCTCGCTCGGAAATGTGCCACTTTTCGCTCGAATGCGCACATCCTTGTATTTGTTGGTTTTGTCTACTTTATGCTTCGCTTTTTCAAATTATTAATTTATATTTAGTTTGGCAAAATATCGATTTTATGTTCGAAAAACGTTTTTAACATAGCAATGAGCGAAAGGGAGCGAAAAGATAGGACAATCACGCGAATGCGAGCGAGAGGGAACGATTAAAATCATTTAACCGACGTTTTGTCTCATCTATTGGCTTAATATATTGTGAATCGTGCTTAAAACCGAGTGTGCGCATTCGAGCTCAAAGTGGCACATTCCGATCTCGGGAAAATGAAGCGCGCCGCTCCGCGTCGCGCTTCATTTGCCTCCCTCGCTCGGAAATGTGCCACTTTTCGCTCGAATGCGCACATCTTCGTATTTATTGGTATATTTAATTTAGTTATACCAAAGAAGTATAACTTCTAACGGACCAGTTCTCGTTTCTTTTTAAAAATTAAATTAAAAAAAAACAATTCGTTGGAGTAAAAGTTTTTGAACGATTTAAAACGCTCGTTGAACTTCATTACTGCAAAAAATTGACATGAACGTAGAAACAATTATTCTGTTAATAATTACATTGGTAAAATTGCAGTGGCGACTCGTTATCTCTTTCGCCCAAAAACATAATTTTTAATTAAACACCCTTCTTAATTTTTTAATTTAAGTAGTTCCAGCGTGAAACCTCTTTTCCATAGATTTGTTTAAAATTTTTCTTTGTAGGCAAAAAACAACGTTTACTAATAAATGCCAAAGTTTCAAAATTTTTGATTAATAACAAAGTTAGCAAGTTTCAGTTTCACCTTCCCATTTAGACCATATAAAAATTCGTGGCCGCCCAACTATTTTCTATTATACGAAAATTGAAAAAAATTTGGAGCGTAAAAAAATGGTTTAAACAAAAATTTAAAAAAACGGCATTCAACCGTTTTGCATTTGAGATATAATTAATTTTTTTTAATTATATAATGATATATAAACAACACGATCCTAAATCCACAAAATTTCAAAAAAAATCCATTTTAATTTTCCGGTAAATGACAACACAGCATCATCTTCGTACGCTCCTAAAAAAGAGTGCTGTCATTTAGTACGTTCTTCTTTGCCAATTAATTTAAGTCTTCAGATATTATGTTTTACAATGCACGTCGTTTATTGCGCATTTATTTTATCGTTTATATATCATATTTCAGAACAAATGCATTTCATTAGGAAAATTAAATTCCTTTTGTGAAATACACGAAAGGAACCCAAACAATTCCAAACACCCTTTTTTTTAAAAAAAAAGTCTCAATTCCTATCTCCGTGGTAACAAAAAAAATAAATAAATGAAAATCGTGTTTAAAACCGAGTGCGCACATTCGAGCTCAAAGTGGCACATTCCGATCTCGGGAAAATGAAGCGCGCCGCTCCGCGTCGCGCTTCATTTGCCTCCCTCGCTCGGAAATGTGCCACTTTTCGCTCGAATGCGCACATCCTCGTATTTATTAAATTTGTTTATTTTATCCTTCACTCTTCCAATTATAAATTTAAATTTATTTTAATAAATTTTGATTCTATGTTCGAAAAACGTTTTTACCATAGCACTGAGTGGAAGGGAGCAAAAAGATATGACAATATTGTCAATGCAAGTGAGAGGGAACGATTAAAATTATTTAATTAATTTTTCGTCTAATTTATTGGTGTAAATTATTGTGAATCACGCTTAAAACCGAGTGTGCACATTCGAGCTCAAAGTGGCACATTCCGATCTCGGGAAAATAAAGCGCGCCGCTCCGCGTCGCGCTTCATTTACATCCCTCGCTCGGAAATGTGCCACTTTTCGCTCGAATGCGCACAACCTCGTATTTATTACATTAATAAAATTTACCGTGCGGCCCTTCAAATCAAAAATTTTTAATTTAATTTAATAAATATTAATTTTATATTCGAAAAACGTATTTACTATAGCAATGAGTGGAAGGGAGCGAGAAGATACGATAATTTTGTCAATTCAAGTGAGAGGGAATGATTAAAATTATTCAATTAATTTGTCGTCTAAATTATTGTGAATCACGCTTAAAACCGAGTGTGCACATTCGAGCTCAAAGTGGCACATTCCGATCTCGGGAAAATGAAGCGCGCCGCTCCGCGTCGCGCTTCATTTGCCTCCCTCGCTCGGAAATGTGCCACTTTTCGCTCGAATGCGCACATCCTCGTATTTACATATTTTTATGTTTTTTTTTTTCGTCTTCGCGTAAGTGTTAAGTTTGTTTTCGTGTCGACGATACGTTTGCACTAAAAAATGATTTATTTGCGCCCGTATACTTCGTAAAAATAAAATAAACGTTCGATCGATCGACGATGATTAATTTTTATGATTTTGTAGATCCGAAAAATTCCGCAAGAATGTGCGAAGTGTTGGTGGATCACGAGCCGTATTTTCCGGGACAAACGATAACCGGGAAGATCGATTGCCTATTCAACGACGACACGAAGATCCTCTGTAATTGTTTGTGCGGCCATTTTACACGAACAACAATTGCATTATTGTTTCAGGTATCGATCTGGCGTTCGAAGGCGTCGGACACGTGCAATTGGGCATAAAAAATCCGATCATTAAAAACGAGAAGTACGGCTATTTACGAACCGAAGTAATTAAAGGTACACAAATTGGTGTTCGAATTGCGTGTCGACGAAGAAAAAAAAGGTTCAATTAAATTGGAGAGATAAAAGTAGACGAATTGCCAATTAGGCGACGAGCGAAGGCAGGCTTGACAATTTAGCTAATTATACTTATTATTTTTGAAGATTGCGATCGCTTAAAAAAAATTCGATCGGTACTGTCTGGTGGATTAGTTATTTCGTTTTTTTTTTCGTTTTAAATAAAATTCCATTTTTTTTATACGAAGAACGGATTTAAACTATAAATGTACCGTTTTTGAAGTGAAACTTCTTGTGCGAGATGAAATCTAAAAATTTTGTCACAAAAAAGGGGTGATACCGTGGGAGGGAAAATATAAAGTGGAAGGCCAGAATAAAAAGAGAAATAAAAATCTTTTAGCAGCAAACCCAAATACTTCGAAAAAGCGGAAAAAGTCGAACAGCCGGGCAATATATAATGTAGAGAGTATTCAATACCATTATAATCGGGTACGTGTGTAGTATTTGGCGCATGCGTCAAAATTTGTCGACGCCATTATATCATCTGTAGAAACGCTACACGGAGAGAAAAAAATAGTAATATTCACAATGTAACATAGGAATCATTACTATGTTACATGGTGACCAAAATTTTTAAGCGAGAAATGTCACTTGACCAAGTAATTTCCCCCATTCCAAACGGTAACGTTGACTATGTCAACATAGTAATGATTACCATGTTACATTGAAGAGAGTATCATGTGAATGGGAGTTATTCCTATTTTACATAGTTCACTTTATTATGTTTTATGCATTTATTTTTCTGTAAGTGAGGTTATGTTCAGTTTATTTAAGATGTATCTATGGAAATGAAATAAAACAATTGAAAAAATTGCTAAATCATCAAATGCGCGCGCATTTTTAGTAATGAGAGCTATGTAACATGGGACTAAGTACCATTCTACATAGCTTTGATTCCTATACACTATAGTGATGTATACCATTTATTCCCTAAAATGTAACATAGTAACCATTACCAGAAAAATGGTAATAAGTCCTATTTGACATAGTATCATTTACAATTTTGGAAAAAATGAATCCGGTTACTATGTTAAAATGGCAATGATTACTATTCTTTTCTCTCCTTGTATATTCACATGTAAAAACATAAATTATCAAACAAGTTTCACTTCTTCCGTGAGCTTGTGTAGGTTAGGTTGACTCGTTTTTTTTTCAATGACCTTTTCCCATCCTTCTGTTTACTTCTTTATTCTGTTCCTCATCGGCAAAAACAACTGAACCAAGCGCGATCTCAGATCGTCATCGTGAACCGTGATCGTTTTCGATCGTAGACAACCCATTATTCATCACCGGTGATGATTTGTTTTAAAAAAAGATCGAATGCGTTGTGCTTTTTTCGTACGCGTCCTAATGTGCAATTTGCACAGTTTCCTTTTTTCCTTCTCCTAAATAAAACTTTATCTCTAAGCAAGTGCGTATTCGCAGATGTTCGCTGTGCGCCAGGACGCAGCCTCTTCCCTTTCTCTTTCGTCGTGCCCCACGGCATACCGGGAAGCGTAAACTTGAACCACGGCCACGTCCACTACTACCTCACCGCCCTTCTGTACTGTGCCGACAACAGAACGATCGAGGCGAAAAAAAGGGTGCTCATCGATTCCTGCATCGACCTGAACAATTTCCCGATTTATCAGCACCCCGTCGGAAAATCGACGACGAAAAATATGCTTCCCGCCTGCATCAAGTCCTCGCACGTCACCTTCGACATAAGACTAAATCAGGGCGCGTATTGCCCATCGCAGTCCATCACTTTTACCGTAAAAGTGAGAAACATGTCGCACGTGAACGTCTCCGGCATTCGATTTAAATTAGTTCAGGTGAGCGCGTCCTCTCGCAAAATTAAATTGAATTAATAAAAGAAAACTATTTTTCGCACAGGTCTTCAAAATGTTGACGGAGGATTTCAATCACGAGCAGTGCAAAACGCTAGCGCAAGAACAGGATTCGCCCAATGGGATCGTCGAGAGCGGCACGGAAAAAACGATAACTTTGCAATTGCAAATTCCTGCCGAAACGGTGACGCCCGATTTAACCCGTTGCAATATAATTAAAATGCATTGCGAATTGATAGTAAGTTGTTTTTTTTTTGGTGACAATCGGAGATAAAGGTACGGGCACAAAACGTTCAATAAATTCAATGGTCAAATATTTTGTTTTTGCAGCATGTACCTTAAAAGCCCAGTTATACAGGATACCAGATGGGTGCCAAAGTTTTACAAAACTTTTGTGCTTTTGCAAAGAAAATACAAGTATAAAGGTTTTTTACTTTGCGATCCTGATTTTTTACCATAAGTATAAACTTTGAATATTTATCTTAAAAAAAAATAAAGATGGGTGTTTTTTACAAAATTTTCTTTTCTTTAAACCCGGTAATTACTTTTTAAATTAGACAGAAACTCCTGTATTTTGTTAACAAATTTAAACTTTGAATATTTATCTCTTAAACAAAATAATAAAAACTTAGCTTATTAAATAAATTTTAAAAATTTTTCATTTAGCAATAATTTTTAAAAATCGTTAAATTTCCAAGATAGACACGAAACTATGTTTTTTTATTCACAATACATCAGTCAAAAAATTTTATTTTTTTTTTATAAAATAATAATACATAAGACTTAGCTTAATAAGATTAAATTTGTAAGAAAAATTAATTTACGAGTGATCTACCTTAATTTTGATCATTCGAACGTATGTTCTTTAGACATGCAGAGGGCAATCGGCTCAAATAACACGAAAACTCATAATTTTGGACATTTTATCGACGCCACTTTATGTTAATTAACAATTTTCTTCTTTTTTAGGGAACAATCAAGCTACCATTTCCCTATTTCAACATGAAATTACGGATTCCATTTAATTTGGGTTCGGTGCCCATTAAAAACACGTTACTTTAATAAAATGACTAAATATGCCTGTTTCTTTTTTTTTATAAATATTGTTATTGTTGATTTTTCATACTTTATCACTTCCATAAATATAATCTATTTTTAATACGCCTAAATTTTTAATATCTACAGTTCTAAAATGAGACGCACGCATTGCGGAAAGAACATTTTTCATCTCCTAATTGTGAATGGCTTCTTAATTTTTTTAACAACATTTTTTTGATGTAAATAAACAATAAAAGAATGGTGTAAAATTGTTTCACTTGCCACGCATTCAATGCCTCGCTTTTTGAAGTTATACTTCTTTCGGCGCGTTGGGAGTAACATTTTAGCGGGCGATGGAAGTTGCGCGCGCACGGCTCACGAAAATTCGACAGTATGAAGTTAGCAGACGTTAACGATTGTGAATAGTACTTTAAGTCGAGTGTGCACATTCGAGCTCAAAGTGGCACATTCCGATCTCGGGAAAATGAAGCGCGCCGCTCCGCGTCGCGCTTCATTTGCCTCCCTCGCTCGGAAATGTGCCACTTTTCGCTCGAATGCGCACATCGCCGTATTTATTAAATTTTATAAATTATAAAAGTTCAGTAAATATCGATTATATGTGCGAAAAACGTATATGTACCATAGCAATGAGTAGGAGCGAGCGAAAAGATACAACAAATTCATAAGTACGAGTGAGAGGGAACGATAAAAATTATTTATTAATTTTTCGAGACCAAAATTATTGCAAATCATGTTTAAAGCCGAGTGTGCGCATTCGAGCTCAAAGTGGCACATTCCGATCTCGGGAAAATGAAGCGCGCCGCTCCGCGTCGCGCTTCATTTGCATCCCTCGCTCGGAAATGTGCCACTTTTCGCTCGAATGCGCACATCGCCGTATTTATTGAATTTTATAAATTATAAAAGTTCAGTAAATATCGATTATATGTGCGAAAAACGTATATGTACCATAGCAATGAGTGGGAGCGAGCGAAAAGATACAACAAATTCATAAGTACGAGTGAGAGGGAACGATAAAAATTATTTATTAATATTTCGAGACCAAAATGATTGCAAATCATGTTTAAAGCCGAGTGTGCACATTCGAGCTCAAAGTGGCACATTCCGATCTCGGGAAAATGAAGCGCGCCGCTCCGCGTCGCGCTTCATTTACCTCCCTCGCTCGGAAATGTGCCACTTTTCGCTCGAATGCGCACATCCTCGTGTTTATTAGATCTGTATACTTTATCCTTTGATTTTTCAAAACAAATTTAAATATTGTTTAGTAAATAGTAGTTTTATCTTCTAACAACGTATTTACCATAGCAACGAGTAGAAAGGGGCGCAATTAAACGACAATCTGATCAATTTTAGCAAATTCAATTAATCTAATTATTCTCTAATAGGTTAATGTCTATTTTATATGGTGACAAATTATTTTTTTTACAAACTCAGTTGTACACCCTTCGTCATTCCGGTATTGGGTCATTTTACTTTATTTTATTCTTAATTACACCTTAATTCAAAAAAGTGCCTGCTCGCGCCATCTATGAACATACTGCCCAACTTTCGATACAACAATAAATTGTAAAATCTTCCAACTTAAAGATAGAATAAGATTTTTCAATGTATTGACTCCGTTTTTAAACATTTTAATTGATTTAATTGTCATTTCGAAATAAATACAGATAATTTTTATAGAATTTACTTACATATGAACCTCTACCATTTGCATTTCATGGCTGGATTAAATAAAATTCTGTTTCGGACCATTATGTATGATTATCAATTATATTTAACAAATTATTTGATTTTTTGATCATTTCTAGTCTTTGTTTTAAATTATTAAAGTAGTCATTCAGACTAGTACCATTCCATGCTCTTTAATTTGGTTCTGATTTCTTGTATATATTGTGAACCACCTTCATATTTTATTTTAATACAATAAATATAAACTCTGAAAATGTACCTAAAATTAATGATTAGTGTTGATTAAAATATTGAATTGTATTTTAAAAAATCAATTCAAAACCTGTAAAAAAAAGTTGGTAATAAGCCCTGCCTAACCAAAAGCTAATGTTTTACTAAAAGAAGAAAAAACGCGATCCAACACCCCCCACAGTGTTAGAAAACCGAATCTCGCAAATCGTAAACCGCAAATTTTTTTGCCGCCCTGAAAAAGACCTGAAAAAAATGATTAGTACTCATTAGTGTATTGTATTGTATTTCAAAAAGTAATAAAAAAGTCTGAAAAAGAATGGATTAGTTACATAATAAAATCATTGAGCGCAAGACGCAAAAAACCGCAAAAAAACAACGCAAGAGAAACGCTATAACACCCCCCACGGTGTTAGAAAATCGTCGTCTTAAAATTAAATAAACCTGAAAATTGGGAAAAAATTCTAAGCCACCCTCTTCTGCAACCCCAAACTTGACTCAAAGTTCAATGTGCAATACAACGAAACAGATAATCTCGTTTTAGGGTTGCAGCATTAAAAATCGCGGATAAAGAAAGGTGCCCCAATGCCCAACTAGCGTGACATTGGGGCGGTACACAGATATACAAACAATACACAAATATCACATTTGTGCAACAACAGAGGGATGACCAGTCTCAAGATTGAATTTAAAAAGTCATTAATTATTGAAATTAACAACAATTTATTGTGGATGAAGTTATGAGAAAAGAAACTGGCCTGTCCAACTGAGTTGCACAGAAAATGGATTGAACTCAATAAATGGACATGTTGCTCTCCTCTCGAGTTTTCAGAGTTACAAAAAATACAATAAAAATGGCGAGGGGGCAAGGGATCCTTACGAAAGACAACATCACCAAAAACTCGAAATTTGAGCAACTTCCATTTGCAAAGACTTAAGCGATTCTCGCTGTTTTTGCAGCTTATTGAGACAATCAAACAAAAAGGAAAAAAAGCATCATGAAAATAGAGCTTAGGTAATCTAGGATTTCCTTTGCAACATATTCACTTTGCCCATTTCCAAAAGTAAAAAAAATGCAGTGGTGTTTCTGGTTTACGTAAAAGAAATTGAGGTTCCTATAATGTTCTTTGATTTTGGTTTTGAATGAAGACAAACTTCGATAAAGTTTATTTCTCTGGTAAAATTAATTGCGAAAATCTGAATTGATTTAGTAAAGTTGCAAAAAAAAAGATTAAAATAATTAGGCCAATAACAACGAATTGTTATTACATTATATTTGAATTTCGTAGCATAGTGTTTTCTTAAATTACGAATTAAACTGAAAAATTGCATTATATTTAATTTTAATACTGTTCCTCCATCTGAAAATTGACTTAATTTTCTTCATTACTTTTCACAATTAAATCCCACATAAATGCATGAAATTATTTAATTTCAGGAATTACTGAAACTCACTTCGTCCTTTCATTTTTGCAAATAACAAAGGCAAAATATTTACCTCCAAAATTTGCTATTATTTTTTTTATTGTAGCAATAACGCAATTTTCCAGCTTACTACTTGGTCCCTGAATTCTACCCCAATTATTTATAATGAACTTCTGTCTATTCACCATTTGAAAAAATTAAATTGAAATTGAACAACTTTTTCAACACATTCAAATAAAAAATTTAAAATTAAATTCAAATCAAATTGAAAATATGTTAAATGAATAAAAATGGATCAGATTTTTCTAAAACCATTCTAAATTTTTGATTTGGAAGCCCTCAACTCAACAAAACTAGAAAGAAAAGAAGAATCTAAACAAATTTTTAGCAGCAATTCAAAATTAAAAATAAGACTAAAAAATCCTTTAAAAAAATCAAAATTTGATTAAAGTTTTAAATAAATCTTAATTTACAAAAGAATCAAATAAATCTTAAAAAGCAGAAACAACAGAACAAAAATTATTGACTTTAGAAATTTACAATAAATTGATTAACTTTAAAAATGAATAAAGCAATTTTAAATATTGTTTAATACCAGTAAAAAAAAAAGTTTGAACATTATAGAATTTGAAAGAGAACAAATTACAAATATTAAAAACCGACAGGAGCCTCAAAACTGCAACCCTAACTGTGTTTCAAATTTTGAATAGTTGAACAAATGGCATTTGCAAAAAGTAAATTAAATTAAACAATTGTAGAATCAAAGATTTAAATAAACATTTAAAAATGCCATTCGCCACAACCTACTTCCACAAAGTATTTCAAGTGTATTTTTTTAAAATTTGATTCAAGTCTTTTTTGCATAAAACCTGTAAAAAATGTAATTCCAAAAAATTATTTTAATTATTGTGTGTAAGTTCGGAAAATTATTCTCTTTTTCAGTTGAATATAAACAATTCATCTTCCAAAAAGGCGCAAATAGGATGATTTATGGCTATCGACGTCCACATTTCACTCCCGATTTTCCCGAAGCCCGTTCAATTTCTGGAAGGTAAGCAAATCGCGAGCTAAAAGATTTAGAGACTCCTGTATACCAGAAACACCATCTGCAATGCTAAAGAAAAATCGCTTACTGGAAAGAGTCTTCCTCCTCTTCCAACGTCCCAACGCTGGACGGACCTACCTAACGTCCCAGTTATAGATGGCTTGTACAAAAGAAGATCTCAGCAGCCCCCTTATGGACCCTCAGGCACTCCCGATTGGACCCGCACTTTCGCCAACCAAGAAGTCTTTTTTAAAACCACAACGCGCGATAATCTGACTTAAAGGGACCACTACATTTACTGGGAGGATAATCACTCGGTTAAAAGACTACGATACAAATTCGGTTCGCGCACTCACTGACGACGAGAAGCTTTTAGACAGTCCAGCTTTTCGCGACGATTTCCACGAGAAACGCAAGAGCACCGAGCCCTATCGTGCTGAAAGAAAGGCCCAATTATCTGGAAGAAGTGGCCAACTTCTTCCAGAAACATTTAGACTGGATGCCCAACAAGAAACCTTGCTAGCATACAATCCACCTCAACATGAAATAAAGGTAATTATTAATTTTTCACCCAATTGCATTCTAAAAGTAAATCCTTGAGCAGCAACAGCTAGAATAAATATAAAAGATGGTAAATAAGTAGGAAGTAGAATCTACTATTAATAATGCTAAAAGGAACACAATAATTATAAAATATGTAATTAAAATTCGATCCATTGACCAAGCTGCCTCCAAGAATCGTACACGTCCTGAAATAAATGCAATAAAGGGAACAGATTTATTTATTTAATGTAAATCAAACCTATTTTGCTCGCCACTGCATGTTCATGGCTAGGCTCATGAGCAATAAGAATCTATATGATTAGGGATTAAAAGATTATCTTAGCATAACCCTAAATCATAATTTGTTTAGACCTAGAATGATTGGGTACTTCAAATTTCTTTTCATCAAGTTAAGGACATATAATTAAAAGCCTTCCATCATTGAGCAACCATATTAACTGCTCAAATAAAACTACGGAATATTCAGGCTATGGAAGAGCAATCTCCAAATCAAGAAATAATATTTTAAAAGTATATAAACCTGCTCCTTGGAAAAGGCATTTCATACTTCGATATCACTTATTCTTTTTCTAATTTGAAACTTCTCTTAAACATAAACAGCCATTTATAATATGACTTGATGACAACCTGTAAAACAATACAAAATTAGATTATAAGGATATTTCGCAGGATAAACAAGGATATGTTCCTTTAATTATTATTAATAAACTGCATTATTAATTTTTAATAATAGAAAAACTTATATTATTAAAAATTATGAATGAGTAAACAAAACTAATGAAAATCTATCACTATTACGTGCTGTGTGATTTTCTACAACAGTTTGTCGATTGTCGTTTGTTGAATACTAAAAACATAGACAACAAGACTAAAACTTATAAAAGAACAGTCTTACGATGTTGCAATTAACTACGGCTTTATAAAATTTAAATAGTACCTAAAGATGCTTGTTTGAAGTGTGGTGGTTAAGTCCGCTACTGTAGATCTGCATCCGAAGTTACAAAAATAAAATTTGACAGCAAAACTAAAAATAAAAATGCTTTTCTAGGAATAATTAGAGCTCCATGGAGACATTTGGTTCGAATAAGTCTTTCGATTAAGCTAATATTCAATATTACAAGTGCAAGTTCCAAATACGATTGTTTCTAAATAACGTCACACTGCATAATGTCCATAATAACGTTATTTTATTAATAAAAACAACGAAATTGATTTCCAATCAATACAGTATATTCCTTAAATTAGATTCCAGTGTTAATCAGATCCATCGAAAAGTCCAAGAAGAAATCCTAAAACAATATACAAATATTTATTTCTGATATTACGGTACTCAAAAGCAAAACAAAGCTTGCAATCTAAACCACAAATCATAATGCAATTGTTAAACACCTTAATCAAACTTTGCTGTATTAGTTCAAGAACAAACCCAAAAGGAAATAAACATTAATCAGTGTCTTTATAAAAAACCATTTTTACACAGCAACTACAAAGCAAAGAATTTAAACCACAACTGTACTGAAAATAAACCACTTCATATCTCCGTTACATTAACAATCACTTGCAATAATTTCATTAGAAAATATTCATTTATAAAAGTTAAGCAAAAATTAATATGTCAAGCGATATGATAATGACATTAGTGTCTTACTCAGTTACTTCCAGGATGACAACTTATTCCATTTTTCACCAACCCACAAGGAAACAAGCGAAGTCGAAGCCAACTTCACTCGGAAGCCATTGCTGGATGACAGGCAAAAATATTCAATTCCAATTTTCGTCCATAAACCGCAATTTCACAAAAAACCAATTAGCTCCATCGATTTCCCCGTAATTTAAAATATAAATGCACATATTTTCAAATTGATATCTTGAAGTTAATTCACGAAATTGAGGAACGCAGGTTCAACACGAACGAAAAAGCACTACTGAAGGCGTTCGGCAGCGGTCGCTTTATATAGTACCCGTCGTTCGACAAAGTTCGTTGACTCTTTCGTGTCGAATTTTGCGCGATTTATGAAAATATTTTGAATTTAATATTAAAAAATAGCTTCATTTTACTTTAAATATTGTTATTATTTATATATATTAGTATTCCATAGACTTAAATTAAATTATTAAACTGCTTTTTTATTTATAAAACTACAAAATTACTGAAAAACTCAAACCCATTTGTATATATATCTTATAAATTATCTATTAAACTATTCCAATCGTTATAAAAATTAATTTAGTAACATATTAGCTGCTAATTGTTAATAACAATGTATTACTAACAATTCTGATCAATATAATACTAAAATAACTGAATTTCGGTTCAACTCCATTTCAATTGATTTCAATAAAGTATTGTAATTTGGATATAACTGTCAATTATAATTATTAGCAATCATTGTAACCATTGTACAATAAATAACAATAAGTTTATCTCACTGAATAAAGATTTATTAAAAGATTTACTTTATAAAAAGCCAAAACTGCACCAACATAACCTCAATTGCTTCAATCAAATAACCTTTTATTGTTGATTTAATCTCCAGAAAAGGACCCCTGTTATACTAAATGTAATAAAATGTTATAATGAACATATAATTGATGGCATTTTTACTAAAGAAAGGATATCTTCGAAGTTTAAATTTAAGCCTACTTCAAATGAGCACGGAGGCTTAGAAGTCCTACTTGTTCATTATAGAGAAGGTACAAGGTTTTAACAGTGTCTTAACCTTTCTAAAAGCTGTTATAACATCTTCATCATTCCTAATAGTATTTGCATGTCCTTCACTATTTCTAAAATTAATAATATCTATAATTTTACTTTCGCTTGCATTAAATCTACTTGCTATTACCTTTTCATGTAATGTTAAACGTAAGGCAACTCTTTTAATGCTGGAAATATGGCTTTTAGTTTTTTTTTTAATAATGTTAGATTTGTAGCAGTATTTCGGTTGCTTATGGTACGATGTGCTGACACGATATTCTTCAGAAACACTTTCAAATATACTTGTTCATTTACCATTATTACTGCTAACAATTAAGACTAGAATTATGAATTATTTGGATAAATTGAAAACTAAATATTTATATTGTTTTATAAATCGTATTTCTAATGTGTGAAGACAGGAAACAGTTTCGTTTGCTTCTTCGTCAAGTGATGAAGTGTCTTGTTATTTCATGTCCCATTGCTGCTTCTCTTGTAAATATGCAGTTTCCTAAGAGTACATTTTTTTTCCACAAACACATATTGAAAAGAAACTTCAAGTTCTGTATCAACTTTATTAAAGTAAAAATAGTCTACAAACTGTTTCTAAGAAAGAGTGACTTATTTTAAAATAAAAGCGTCTTAATTATACTAATATTTTAAATTAAAGGTTAATCCAAAACAGAACACAAAAGTTATTATTAAAGTGTGTACGTTATAGAATTTTAATTGGATTTTTTTGGCACGTGCAACGAACATTTGCCCAAATTCAAGTAAACATCAAACACATGCTTGTAATACTTGCAACAAAGTCACTATTTTCAATGGACCATATCAAGCAATGTACGGTGTTAAATATTCAATTTCATCCTTGACTTCTCTTTCTCTGTGCTTTTTCTTAGCTTGTTTCTGCAATTTTAAACAATTTAGTCAAATAAAATCACCTTTTTAATGGAAATAGCAGTACCCCAACATTTTATACAGCTATACTACACTATACTGCTGCTCTTTATATGGTATTTGCTATAACATCCTTTTTGAATTATGGAATTTTTTCATTTTGACCCACAATGTTAGATTATAAGGCAAAAAAATGCTGTACTGTTAGCAATCTTCTGTTTTCTTCCAACTTAATATAATTGATTTGTTATATGGCTTTTTTGGTTTATAGCCAACTTTTTTGGAACATATCTAGGCCATAAAGTAAGGTATGGGTGTACTGCTCGAACAGTGCCTTCATACCTATTCACATAGACTAAATATATTTCATCTATGCTATTAACAAGACATCAAAAAATTTTACCATCAGGGAAGGAATGGCAATAAGGCTGTGTACTTTCTCTTATCCGTTTTAACATCTATGAAGGATGGATTATTCGTAAAGCAATAGAGCATTGTAATAGTGACACATTAATAGGTGGTCAGAAGATCTTGAATCTGCGATATGCTGAAGACACAACAATCCTAGCTGGTCCAGAAATAGATATTATTGGTTTTTATAACATGAAATCGTAGGCATAGATTTCACCAAGACTCCTGTTGTAAGATAGTTCTCTGGAGTAAGTAAGCTTTTAATTTGTACATATTGTACTGTAAAAAAGTTCTTTGAGAGTGACTTAGTATTTGCAACAGTTGAACCTGGGTTGGACTACCGACATAAACTAAAAGAAACCAGTTTAAATTTATGCTGAAACTTATAATTGTGTACTTACTAATATATCGTATTTTGTTCATAAATATTTCTAATATCTAACTAATAACCCAATGAAGTTAAAGTTAGGCTTAGAATCGTATTATACTTATTATTCAACATGTACCATTCATTTTAACACGTTTAATTATTAAAATTGTTGTTTTGTATTTGTTCATTTATGAAAAATAGCAAGAAATTAGCCAAATTAATTAATAATATTGGTAAAATTGACAAAATATGGAAGTTATAGGAGATAACTAGTCCAATAATTTTGTGAGGTTATACGTAGAAGTAAACATTCATTCTACGTTATTATTTTTACCCAAAGAAAAACGTGTATCAGAAATAAAAAGCATGTCTTCAGATAGTTCTGAAGATGAAAATATAAATTGTTTACGTGAAGCAGTTGATCCAAGTTTTATAAATGATGGCATGTTTGATACTCGAAAATCTAGTAAGTTATTTGGGATCTGTTCACATATCCATATTATTGTGAATTGAACGATGCATTTATTTGCAATTATAGTTGTTTGATTCATTTTTACATTTGTAGATAAAAAAGCCAAAGAGGAGAAACACGATAAGCCATCTTTACGTTTTAATAACGACGAGGACAACCAATTTAATATGCTGAATGTTACACCTCAGTTTCAAGATTATGTAGCCAAACAATTGTCAACGATACTTGAAGATTATTTACAGAAAAGGCTATGCGATAAGTCATCTATACCCAATTTACAAAAGCAGAAAAGAAAAGCTGGTGTTAAGCTTTTCACCCATTCAACTAAATTTATAAAGTTGCATAAATCTAATTTTATAAACGGAAATAATCAGCACAACAAAGCAAATAAAATACATAAAGAAGACGATAGTGATAATGAACTAAAATGCAGTCAAGTTGCAATTAATGGAAATGATATTATAAATAAAAAAGACGTTCAAAGCTGGAGTGGTAGAAGTAAAGCGATAGTTTATAGTTATAAGAAGAGTAAAAACAGCAATGTGTTAATATCACAGGAATCAGATGTAAATAATAAATGATATTTATAGATATTTAAATAATTTACTACCTGTAATAATAAATAAATAAGTGTTTTCAAAATAAATGTAATTGTTACTGTTAGTATGCAACTTATCATACATCACTTTTAATATCATCTGTCATAACCTTAGTTCTTATCTGTATTAAATGAATTTGATTTAAGATGTTCAAGAAATTACTTTTAATAAACAATTTTTACAGTAACATTTGTAAAAGACACGCAGGTCACTCGAAATGGGCAAACATAAAACATACAAAGACTTTAAAAGACAGTCAACGTGGAAAACTATTCAGCAAGTTAAGCCAGCAAATAAAAGTGGCCATTCAAGGTGTATTAAACGTATAGAAGCTAGAAACTATGCAATTAACATGTATTTTAAATTTTAGAAGGGGGTTCGACAAATCCTGTTAACAATTTAAAACTGGAACAAATTATTGCACAGGCCAAACGACAGAACATGCCCGTGGCTAGTATCGATAATGTAATTAATAGTACGCAGAAAGACAAGTCACAGATGAAAAGCTTTACATTTGAAATAAAGCAAGTATTGTTTTAAAAATATTAGTTTTTCTTATATTGTACTAATTGGGATTTGTTTAGAGGCCCAGGCAGTTGTATTATAATTTGCGAAGTCTACAGTCCTAATATAATAAAAACAAAGAATGATATATCTACAATTATGAAAAAACACGCGTATGTAAAGTTAGATGACCTTCTACATAATAATTTAACAATATTAAACTGTAGGTGTATGTATTCCGATGGTGCAGGAAAAAGATTATTCGATCACAAGGGCACAATAGAAACGAATGTACCTTCAACTTTAGAAGGCAAATCAAAAGATACAATCATGGAACATGCCACAAATCATGCAATTGAGTGTGAGGCAGAGGATGTTGTATTAGATGAGCAGGATACTACTTTAAAGTTTTATAGTGATCCACAAAGTTTTTATATTGTACAAAAGCGTTTAGAAAAATTGAATTATAATATTATCAATGCAGAATTAGATTATGTTCCGAACACATTAGTTTCTCTAAATGATACAGATTTAGATATGTGCTCAAATTTTTGTGAAAAATTAGAAAATATGGACGAAGTAGTAAAAGTGTATGATAACATTGCTTAATACTAATTAATTGGAACTTCCATATTGTTAATTCATGTTATGTATAATAAATAATTGTTAACACTGTTGTATTTTACAAACTATTTACTAAGAGCAAGTAAAAGCAAAATAAAAAGTTTTAAATAAGATTAATTTGTTTTCTTTTTGAATTTAAAAATTTATGGTGGTGCAACTGGATTATAAAAAATTAACACCCTAAAGTGTTGTGACAATCAGCTGAACGTCAAGAAAACAACAATGGCAGACATAACAAATGTATTAAATGCAATTTGGCCATTTCTAGGTATTTTAAATGTATTTTTGTTGGATATGGTAGTAACTAGAATTAATCATAAGACAATATTTACTTAACATTATACTTGTAGGTGATAGCAGATTATTGTGAATTTGGCTTATGTGATAACGAACAGTATTGCTGTGGAGATAATAGATGTTGTACTAAAACACTAGATCTGTGGTTTTTCTGGTAAACTTTTACTGTAGCCAACTAAGGATTAATAAATAGCAGTATATATTTGCAGGGCGGGGATTCTCTTAGTAATTTTTGCGTTAGCCGTAGCCACAGGAGTACGATATACTAAAAATCAGCATGCCCCTTATGTTTTACTAGCTACACATTCGGTGGAAGAAGGACCAGTTTCCCCGGGAGCTTTCAAATAATTGGTGTGCATGCGATCTCTTAAGGTGTATTCTTATAAAACCACCGTCTCGTTCCCAAAATGGGGAATCGTTACGTGGAACAGTACTGTATTTGTATTTAATTCGATTACCATATTTGAAAGAGTTTCAACATTCTCTGACTTAACTCTATACTCTTTATATAAATATTTTCAAGGAGAAGCTTTTATCTTTGTTTATAACTGTGATACAATTATTTGTACTAGTCTTAGTATTTATTTGAAATATATTTTTTGAAAATATATTTGTTTGGATTGAGCAACCGTGCAACTTTGTTCAGAACTAAGTCTTATTGAAAAAGTACAATATAGAGGAAATTGAAATTAGAAAGAATCATTCTCTCAGAGCTGTTTTGCAATTGCAAACATTTACAAAGTATAAAACGATAGCAATTTGAATTATGCTTATTGGTCTTGTTTCTCTTGGTTTTATTTTAACAAGTGTGGTATGTGGTACTATTAAATTAACTGGTTCTTAATTATTTTGTTTACTTGTACTGAATTGTAAATAAGGTATGCAAACTTAATTGATTTATTTATAATTAGAAGCTCGCTCAAAAGTTTAAAGCACTATTACTTGAAATCTTTTTAATGTTTTAGAAAAAAATATGACCTTTAAAGCTTAATGTAATGTGTATGGAAATGAAATTCCAACAACTGATAACATAAAGCTGATAAGTATATTATTACTTATATTACATTTTTAAACATTAACAAACGTGCAGTTCTTAACTTCACTGAAAAGAAATAGCATGGAGCAAATTAAAAACGGCTGGTTCAGCGAAAAAAACGATCTATGGCCTGGACAACATTTCTCCTTGGAAGTGGACGAAATATTGCACCACGAAAAATCAAATTACCAAGACATTTTAGTTTTAAAGACGTAAGTACATGCTTTTTATTGTTCCACACCCATTCCAAGAGCCACGTTTTACCTTTGACATATAAACACGTGCTTTCACAACACCTAACGTTAGATTACTGAGAATTTTGATCAATATTCTTATCTATCACAGTGATAGATTAATTTTCATAATTTTTACTTCTCAGACATCTAATTGTAAAATAACATTGCTGACCAGATTCCCTCGTAGCTGTATTTTGATTATAATTAGTGTTATTTCAACTTCTTCTTCGTCGTTCTTCTATTTCTTATAGCTTTAATCCAATTTAGTGATTAAAAAATATGTAATTTCTCATTTGCGATTTTGAAACGTAGAATTTAAACAAAGCGCTTTCAATCCCCATTGTAATTGGCTAATTAAGCAGTAACCATGGTTACTTGTGATATGAATAATTTGAATTCGACCCCAATGCATTAGAAACTTTGTAAAATGCAATTACGCACCTAAACTATATATTTTTTTAGAAAAGCCCATGGCAAAGTACTCGTTCTTGATGGCATCATCCAATGTACAGAACACGACGAATTTTCTTATCAGGAAATGATAGCCTTTCTTCCCTTGTGCGCCCACGAAAATCCAGCAAAAGTTTTAATAGTCGGGGGAGGAGATGGAGGTGTTGCACGAGAAGTATCCAAGCATCCGAAAGTACAAGAAATAGTACAAGTTGAAATAGATAAAGGTGTAATAGAAGTTAGCAAAAAGTATTTGCCTTTTATGGCCGAAGGCTTCGCTTCACCGAAATTAACTTTAAATGTGTGTGACGGTTTCGAATATATGAGGAACCACAAGGCAGCTTTCGATGTTATTATTACTGACTCGAGTGACCCCATTGGACCTGCCATTAACTTGTTTACCGAATCCTATTTCGAATTATTAAAAATAGCGTTAAAGCCGAACGGAATTATTTGTTCCCAAGGAGGAACGTTGTGGTCCCAATTAGAACATGTGAAAGACACGATGAACAATTGTAGAAAACATTTTCAAGCAGTAAAGTATGCCATTGCTAGTGTTCCAACTTATCCTACAGGACTAATTGGCTTTGTAATTGGAGCACTAGAAAAGGACGTTGATTTGACGGTACCTAAATATAAATTTTGTGACGAAGAAATCCAACAGTTAAATCTTAGGTACTACAACGACGACATTCATAAAGCAGCGTTCGTTCTTCCTAATTTTGCTAAAAACATTTAATAAATTAATGTTGCATGTTTTTCTTTAAGTTGATATGTTGTATTTTAGTTGTAGTAAGTACAATGCATGTATAAGTACTTTATTACATCGATCTGTTGATTACTGGTAGCTAACTTAAAATCCTTCTTCACGACGAAGAATTGTTGGGTTTAGAGCCATTTGCAACATCCTTAATAATTTATATTGTGTTTGTTTCAATTTTCATAGACAATAGTAGTTTTTATGTATTAAGACGTATTTGAATTAAATATACAATTGAATTTTGTACTATGCAATGAGTTTAAATCATTTCTTCCTTTCGTTTGGAATGTATTCGATTTTATTTTGAATTTAAAATGTATCGGGCAAGATTCTTTAGGCTTGTTCGAAACATAGCGGAGCTGTGTTTTTTTTTAGTCAATCGTATCTATAACTTACAAAGAAAGAATTTCATTTCTGAATAAGTAGAGCTTTAAACAACAAATTACACATTTTCAATTTCGAGAAATTGAGCAACCGGAAATTGTGTAAGCACATAAAAAATCACTTAATTAGTTTCCTTACAGGATATAGATAAATTATTATCAAGATTTTAACATAATTAAAGCTAATATTTAACTAAATTACGAGTGCCACTCAATCAAACAACAACAGAGTTATCTCTGAGGGGATTTTTGTCGAGAAATACAGAAAACTTAATCAAGTTTGACTATTAAATCAATTTCATTAAATTATTATTCTTTACATTGAAAATATAACACCCTTAAAAAACGAAAGTACTTTCTAAGCGCATATATAATTTTGATTAACTTAAGAGTAACATTGTCGATAAACTTGAAATTCAATTGCATTCCCAAAACTACATGAAAACTAACACTTCGATAAAGAAATAACATTTGCATTAACTTGTTTATTAATAACAATATCACAATCACAATGTCATGTATTTAAATCGTCTTCAATTCCATTATGGAACAGCACATAAATCAATTACTCTCGAAAAGAAATTCGTAATAAATCTGAACAATTAACATTCTTTAAAATCATCTACATGGTAAACAAAATATATGCAATCGTGTAAATTTCAACAACCCTATCATTGTTATTGCACTCATAAACAACAAATAATTCAACAGGGTACACAATATTTTCAAGACATTGCTAATAATAAATAAATAAATAACTTTAGAATAAAGCTTCCATTTCGTCGATCTTCTAAATACCAATTGTACTAAGGCTAGAGGTGAGTATTCTGCATTTGGGATTGTATGGCACCGAGACCTAAAACACATCGGAGAGCATTAAAGAGATAATCTACCGGATCAATTAAAAGTAAATCAATATAGAGATTGCTACATTTTTTTAAGTACTTACGCCGTTGTAGCAATTTGTGTGATAATGTCTTAGAATTGAAGTAGCAAAAATAGCAAACAATACGAATGTTGTAAAATAGTGAAACTTCGACTGATGTTTATTATTACTATTATAAATATTCCATCACAATTACTGTAATTTAACTGCCAAGTTTTTACAGATTGTATGTAAATCTCATAAGTTTTTCATTTTCAATTTAGCACTGTGTGAGGATTGTTTGCTTATTATTAGTTAAGGTCACCCCCACACCCCCAATCACCAAATTGTTTTAGTTAAATAATCGAGCAGTACTTTTCTTAACGAAAAATCGAATTGCTTCAAGTCCATTTTTCTCTTTCAATACATTAATACAATTGTAGCCCAATAAATGGCTAGTTGTATTGAAAAAGATCAGAACTTAAAATTAACTTATCCACCCTTAATTTCTACAAAAAAAAACCTTCATACTAATTAAGCGACAGATAAATTAATCAAAATTTGAAAAAATGGCCCCAAGAGTTAATTGTCTTTACATTGTTTCAAATTTTCAAGCATACATCTACAAGTGATCGCATCTCTCGAAAACCACTGCTCTGCATTAATTTCCAACAAAGAAAAGCAAAAGATACAAAATAATTCCTTTTATATCCTAATAAGAAAACATCACACACTCTTTTTTAGTACGCTTGGGTTTTAAAGTTTTGTGAATAAAGTTGATTAGCCAAAAATTAAACTTTCGGTTTATTATTATTTAAAAAATTGCATCCTTTGATGAAATTCGTCAGATTAAAACTTCGTTTAGCTTTACAGGCGGGGCTTTAAATTAGAATTTCTATTGACAAATAAAAATCCTGATTTAAAGCACCCGAAGAACTGTGACTATAACACTTATGTATAGCAAAACTTTGAATCGCACAGCAAAAATATAAAAAATTGTAACAGTACTTATTGATTGAAATGTGTGTAATAGGATCGTAAGGAATAAATACAAAAGCAAAATGAACGTAGCGTTCTTTTATAAATGAAAATAAAAATGTATGTCTCGTTATCAAAATCTGATTTTAAAAGTAACCAAATCAAAAATACATTTCCTAAAAAAAGAACAGAATTACACAGAAATCATCTCCGAATCACATCCTATTTAAGAGAATTTCAATGTTCAGAAGCACTCGACAACATCCAATTTAATTTCAACAGCATCCGATGACCATTTTAAGTCTTGTAAGAGCACCATTATGCATACACACCGAAAGGACTACAAAATGCACTTCTGGAAGTGTGAGCTCGGTATAAAATCAAAGTTTCACTATACAACATAAAGATTAGAAATAAACAAACTTACTCATCAAGCAATTCCAAAATCGTCTTCACAACAAAATCGACAATACTACTCCACTCAAGAGCTTCCAACCAGATTAAGTGCGGCATATTCAGTCTCACCTAAGTGTCTCTACACAATCAAATTCTTGCTGCACAACAGATTAATAAAACAGGCACTCTTGTTGCAAGCACACCTCCTCTTTTTAAAAACAATTCATACAGTCTTGCAGCTTTTACCTACAATTCTTACTATTAATTTGTTAAAGACAGCACGTATCGGACTCACAACACATCTCTTACTCCACCAAATACCTCCCTTCATTTTATACTTTCAATTGACTGAAATACACAAGAGATGAGATTTTACAGACATAACTTTTTATAAACACACACAACTTTGTTGTAATTATTCAGCGTTATTTATTCAGAAGTAACCCTAATACTCCTAAAACAAATTATGTCTACTTTATGATTGGTTTATTAAATAAAACCTAAACTTAAACAAGTACATTGGAGGAAGTATTCCTCATTAAGATAACGTTACGAGTCAACGTAGCCAACAACGATCATTCATATATAAGACGTCGTACAACTCGCTGATGGATTTTAATCAACAATTCCGATAACAAACAAGAAAAAAGAACATAACTAGCGTACAATTACATATGACTAATGAAACGATATAAAAATAAATAAATGCACAACTCGCATTAAGTTTCACCTTGAATATCTATTCCACTTACTCATTTCTTTTGACGCAATTTAAATATGGAACTTTGAATAACTATTTTAAGTACTTTCGTTAATTAAACAATATAAATTGGGGTTTCAACTGCATCGAACGTTTATAACTTTTTTTTTTTTACTAAATAACAATCTTTAAAGATTTTAAACATAATTTAAGACCCTTTATAAAACTTAATTCGTTCTAAATATTTCCTATGCGAATTAAAACTAAATGAATTAAGTTTTCTTTGAAATTGGGCTCCGATAGTTCGAGTAAAATCGAAAACTCGTTCCGATGCTTTTGCGTCCGATTAAATTTCCTGATTTTTTTCAAATAAACATCTTATTTTCGTTATGAGTGCCACTTTTGTCGTTAGAATGAATTAGAACCCATTGTTATTCAAGTTTTCGTACACCGAAGAATTAGAAATAGTCAAAAGTAGAATGGTTCGCTCCAATTACAATGATCTAAAAATATTTCTAGGCGAATCGATAAACTTTAAAAAGAAAGTCGGCCAAAATATCGATACACTAAAAATGTGAAAGGTTTGAGAATAAAAAATAAGCATCAATAGCTAACGATTTTATAAAATTCATTACCAAAATCTGTTAGTTAAAAACCATCAAAAGTTATGCGACATCCTTAAATTGCTTTGAATAATAAATACGTGATAAAAATAAGTATTTGCATCATACCACACTACAACCTTACAAATTAACGACATTCTATTTTTCTTTTGCATTCGTCCCACAAATAAAAGCCATCATTTACACTTTCATAAGATGCAAAACTTGAATGAAATTCAGAAGAAAATTGATTAGAAAAAAAAAACAACTTAAAGCTAATCTCTGTACAATTGTAGATGAATAATATTCAAACATACACAAAAAATAAGATACTCCAACAAACGTCCACTTATCGAGATGCGTACAAGTCGCTTTCGTAATCTAATGTTAAAGCAATACAATCCCTCACACAAACAATTACAAAAGAGTGATATAGAGCCGAGGTTAGGCAGAAAAATTTAGTCATACTTTAAGAAACCTTTATCCTGTTGTTGTTGTGGTGGCGGACGAGGCCACTGTCCATCCTGTCCTTGCCCCTGGTTCATCCAATTCAAGAACCCTTGAGTATTACCTCCGCCCTGGTTGCCACCGTTTGTGTTGTTCCCTAAAAAATTTAACGATTAATATTTCACTTGAACATCTAATTCAAATCTACACTCACAAAAACGAGGTCGATAAAATCTCCGTTCTTAAATTAGAGAAACAAAAATACCTGTGTTATTGTTAGGAGGATTGTTGAAGCCCTGATTGAAATTTGGTTCGGGCTGATTTTGAAGATTGCCAATAAGACCCCATCCGGCTTGGTTAAGAGCAGCCGCAACTAAAGCTGGATTCATCGGAAGAGCTCCAAGATTCAAGCCAAGTCCAAGAGGATTACAATTTTGTTGGGTGCTTCCTTGCTGCCCTTGACTCGTTATACCTATCCATTACATGATTATTAACTAACTAAAATTTCAACGTTCAATTTAGAAAAGACTGGACGGATAATTCGATTAAGCAGCGCCAAAAAAAATTAAATTAAATTAAATAAAATAAAAACACACGCACTCAAACCAAACTATTTATTATTATTAAATTTTAAAAATACAAAACAAGGACTTTGCAATAAAGAAATTGTTTTCTCGAAATGATTTCCAACACACAAACAAATCTTCTGATAATGCACACCTCCATTTATTTAAATTGCTGCACTGAATACACACCTATAAACAATTACACGATATTAGAGCAAACAATACATGCATCCATAAGTTTTTTTAATACTTCTTTGGGATATCTTCAAAGCACTCAATTAGTTTAGTAGAATTTAATAGATAAAAGGAAGAGATTAGGAATAGTTACCATGCTTCTGGTAGCGGAGATAGGAAATTGGGACCAGGTGTTTCACTATTATTAAAAAAGCATATTAGTAAGTTAACTTTAAAAAACCAACTAAATTATTACTAAAAATATTAATTCGTTGAGCTAAAATAAAAAAATTAATAAACATAATGAGTAAGCATATTATAACGACAAATTACTTCAATTAGTATTATTTGATTGTTTAACTGAATTAATAGTTTTAAATACAATAAATTGAACAATCAAGCCGAGTGTTTTAGTCCCGCAGAATATTATAATTTCAAAGACTTATAAATGGAGTGAGTTGTGTTAAGTCTCCTTACTCCTTTAACAAAGTGATTTTAGTTAAAATAATCAGTTAAATAATTTGAATTAAAGCCAAAAGAGGCATTGAGAATAATTATTCCTATAGTTATTTGAATTTGGCGGTAGTTGCTTAGTTTTGAAATAGATGGCGCATGCTGCCTTTTTCCAGCTTTAAATTGCTTAGTTTTTCAATCCATTCTTTTGCATAAAGTTAATTTGGGATGTTTCTTTAACTAAAATGCGACAAGTATTTTCAACAATTAAAAGGATAAGTTAAAGGATCATTATTAAATATGCACAACTATATTAGACCAGGACTTTTCTCTTTAAACAAACTTTTAGCACTTGACGATCCACTACACACTTTTTCCTATATTTTGTTTGTGCGGTGGAAATCAATTTCATCTCACTAAAAAATTTTTTAGCAAAAAACGAAACAGGTTTCTACGTTTAGAGTTCAGAAAAAAATAATGTAGATTCGAAGAAAACATTTTAAATGCCATTCGATTCAACTTACCCAGCGCCTGTAAATTAGGCATATCAATATTGCCCCTGTGTCCTTGATTGCTCCAATTTCCTTGGTTTGGTCCTGGTCCGTACCGTTGTGGATACATTCCTGGTCCGTCGGGACCATTCGTTGTCCTATTAGTTCCATGCCCGCTTGCATTTCGAGTGTTGCTACTGCCGTATCCGCCTCGGTTCTCCGACTTGGGAGCGGCATTCGATACATGAACGGACACACCTTCTTGTATAAAACAGAACAATAATTACAATTTTAATGTGAGTCATTATAAGGCTCAACCTTTAATAATATGATCTTCCCCGCACAAGCTTTGAGCTACTTCTGGATCCAAAAACGTGACGAAACTAAAGGCTCGGAAAGGTTTCGGTATGAAAACGTCAGTTACTTCGCCATATTTGCCAAAATACTCTCTGAGATCATCGGCCGTTAAGTCTTCTGTACATCTACCAATAAATACTTTACAAGGTACTTGTTGTATCAAACCTTCCTATAAGTTTTTAGATATAATTAAGAATTCCATTTGATTTCAATATCGGTACCTTCGAATTAGGTACTTTAACATCACACCATCTTCCATCAATCATGTGCCTTTGTGCAAGAACACGCATCTGTGATTCATACGAAGCAAATCTAATAAATCCAAATCCTTTTGAATGTCCAGTTTTAGCATCTTTTTTCACCTGAAGTGTGTAAGCGTTATTAAAGAAAAAGTATGTCAATAAACCAGGACGTACTTGTGCCATTAATACTTCACCGAAACTCTCAAAATATTCCCTTAAATTCTGTTCTGTAGTTTTCCAAGGCAAACCTAACACTATTAAGTCTGTACAACGTAACTTAGTTTCGATCCTCTTCGTTTTCGCTGTGGAATTCTCCAAGGCATCGTCAGATTTTCGTTTATTTTCTAGATGGAGATAAAGCAATCTATTTATTAAGTGGAACATAGAGCAGACACACTAACCTTTCGGAAATACACAATAAAAAACTTGTGACCCCCATCCAATTTCGGGAGGTGGATGTAATCGACCGTCACTTAATCTAACACCTCGCATTGCCCTTGAATCTGGATTTCTATATTTAAGACCGCACGATCCTGGAAATTGGGCCGAAAGTGTACTAAGCAAAAGTGTACCATCATCCTCTGTGGGTAATTCGATTGGTTCCTCTCCTTCGTCTTCGGCTACTTGCAAATATTCGATCGACATTTTAAGCACACAATACACTCACACAGGCACACAGGATTTAATTATATTTGCCACACAAGCTGTGCTATTTATGTTATCTCTTTTGCAGTATAGAAAATCAAAATGGACGTTTTTGTTACGCTAATAATCTGATGAGCTCACGTCACCGTCGACAACGCAACTAAATGAAAAACACTAGAAACTTTTTAATTTCGCAAATTACCATACCCTTACTTCAGTTCAGCATTTTAAGAAAACCTTAAATCGCAAATAAAGAGTTGGATTTATGTTTCAAACCTACAACAAATTATTATAACATGTAATAAACAAACAATTGCTCTTTGATGTTATAAAAATACGTCTGCATCGATTTCAAAATTAATTTAAGAAAGTGCATTCATACGCCATCTATGATGATTCTACTGAACTTTACTGAAGTGCAGCAAAGTGTTAATAGATGGCGTATAAATGCAGTTTTTAATATAAAATTCTATAAAACGTAAAATAAATATTATTTAAATATATGTAACAGTGAGACCTTTTAATCGGTGTATTACATTTTATAATAATTTATTCTAGGCCTGGAACGTAAGATTAACTCCAGTTTTGTAATTTAATTTTTTTTGATTACCTTAACCTATAACTCATTAATATTTCAACTTATGGTAATTTAAAGTGCAATAGAGATGCTTTGTAAAACTCGGTATAAATAACTTTGCTAAGGTATTATAATTAATTTAAGGAAACTTGTCAAAATTCTCCAGTCAAAATTATTTACCTGTTTTAAAATTAAATATGAATAAATTGTACTGTTATTACCCTATTTGTTTTACAGGACAAATGTACTGTAAAAGTAAGCCAATTTGGAACAACGAAAGTGAATCGCATCAAAGCACCAATCCTGTAAGTATTTTAAAATACAAATGGTTATTAACTTGTTCAAGTCCCTCTTAAGTCGGTTAAAATTTCAGGAACCGAAATAAAATGTGTGTACGATCGAAGCAGAAACGATACAATCGAAGTTTACATAATATGCGAAATCCTACAAATTTTATTTCATTTAGGCGTTCAACTTACTGACACAGTCTACGATGTTAAAAAACGAATGAAACACTTGAAGAAAATTCCAATTGCCTTACAACATTTATTCTTTAAAAATACTATTGTAACAAACTCGAGAACCTTACAGGACTGTGGTATTAAGCACAAATCAAGATTAGAATTGGGTGTTAAATTGCATTCGGCGTACTGTTTTAAATGCACCCCTAAGCATATCGAATCAAACAACAAACCTACACTTATTATAGTTAATACTATCTCGGGGGACAGCTATAGAGTATTATTGCCATTATCAAGTCCCATTGAATCTCTAAAACAGTTAATTCAAGAAGAATTTCAAGTGTACCCAGACAATCAACTTCTGTTGCACCAAGGACAGAGAGTGGAGGATGATGTTACGTTCGAAGGTTCTTCAAATATTTAATTTAAACGTATACAATCTAATTTAATTGCAGAATACGGTATCACGAGCAACTCTAGTTTAATTTTGATGCTCTTTCAATATAATCATTGCAAATATTGTGGGGGATGTGCCGAAGAAGATAAAAGGTCCAAAATCACCTTAACGTTTTTTGAAAAGGTTTCAGTTGCCTGGGCCTTATATCCAGATCAAACGATTCGATCATTGAAAGAAACCACATATTTATATTTGCATCATATTCATCCCGATTTACAAAGTATTATTTACAATGACGAAGAGCTTGCAGATAATTTAAGATTGGGAGATTGTGGAATGACTGATGGTTCCCATGTTTTTGTTAGGATCGTATTCGATTCGAGAAGATGTGATAAATGTGGAAATAATTTAACCTAATTATATTAAGGGAAAATGAGGGAAGATGTAAGATGGAAAACTATTTTTAAAAGATTAAATTTTATATTTTTAGTAACGCTTCTAATTAGATTATTTTACGATAATACATATGGTATCATCTTTAAAATGCCAAATTTAAATAATATGCAAAAGAATATAAGTATCGTAAAAATAATAATATTTGTAATACCTACACATTTTTATTTACACAATTCTAAATAGTATAGTAATTTGAATTACATCACACAATTAGAAATTAAAAGCAACATAATTTGTTAATCAGCCCAGTAGACAACAAGTCAGTCCAGCTTTACAAGTACTTTTTGCAAAAGGTGCTATGACACAGTGGGGCTTACATTTCGTGCCTAACGTTTTGACTCCCAAGAATTCACAATTCTTTCCTTGCTCTGAAAAATAGAATGCATTTTAATTGCAGGTCTGTTTCAAATACAATTTTTTTAATAACCAAAATGCGCTAATTTACATTTATTCAAAACACAGAAAAACGTTCTAATTGTTATTGCCATTTCATAAAAAGTAACGTTTCAAACATTAGTAAATTGAAAGTTTTTTTTTTAAATATGCAAAAGTTTGTCTCTTGTTGTTAGTGAAGACTTACCCCCCTGGCCATTCAGTGACGAAGTTAACGCTAACACAATTAATAAACAGAAAATGCCTTTCATGTTTATTGCTGAACTAAACATCAACTGTATTTTTTTTCTAATAATGTATTTATATACAAAAAAAGCGTAGAAATCTCGAAAAATTATGATATTGTATAAAGTACTTGGGCACGTTTTCTGAAACTTATTCGTATCAGCAAAACCAATTTAGTTGATTGTAAAATTTGTTCTAATAGTTTATTCTTATTTTAATTTTTAATTATTTCGTGCCAAAAGTAAATTTCAAAATGATAAAGAGCAACTAACTTTGTAACAATCTTATGACCTTACAAAATTGTTCTAATTTAAAACAATAATAACTTTGATAGTAGTTTATCTCAAATTTGCACAAGGTGCTCCTTCAGGATTATTTAAACTAAATGTACTGGAACCAAAAAATAGGTATATAAACCTTTGCCAGAAAGACTTAAAGTATTCAGTTCTAATTGTTAGAAATACAATCACAACAATGAAAACCGTACTTTTCGTTTGCTTTGTACTTGTTGCAGCTTTTGCAACTCATGTTGTTGCACAGGGAGGTAAGTTAACACACATATTTTTTATTAACTTGTTTAATCTAATTATTTTTCAATTGATATTTAGCTGCGGGCCAGCCATGCGAAATATTGGGCATCAAACTACCCCTTTCGAATTGCAGCCATCAATGCGCTCTTTTGGAATTGCCATTGGGTACTTGTTTAACTGGTTTAAAATGTTGTCTCGTTAATTAATTACTTATATTAATTGTCTTGTATTGTCTTTATTAATTATGTACGTTAATAAAGTACAGAGCAGAGTAAATGCAAATTGATGTTCATAAATCCCATCATAACATTAAATTTCAGAAGGTGGACACTAAATTGCAATTTCGTTTGTGGAATTGAAGGACATAACAATTACCAAAGGAGGAAGTCTAGTTAAAACTATAAATATTAATTTATAATTAAAATTCGAATTGTGCTGCAGTTTTCCAAGAAAATAATTTATCTGGGATTTACTGACGGAACTTAAATAAGCATTTTAATTAATGTTTTTTTCGTTACTAAATTTAAATATCCAATGTTTAAATTATATAAATAATATAATTCATTTTTGTAATTGCCGAACTTAAAAACTGCGGATTTGGGTCATACTGTTACGATAACAAAATTAGAACACTAATTGCTTTATAAACATCAGGTGATTCACTATTTGCATCAGTATTTTAGGTATTTCATATCTAATCTTATTTCTTAGATGAATTCTTTTAGTATTTGTAAGATTAGTACTAAATTAATTGTAAAACCATAAAAGCTGCGTTTCTCCATAATATAAATAAAAACAGTATTGTAAAATTTAAAAACTAAGACATAAATAAAATAGCGATCGTTTAATTACGATTTTATTCAATGAAGGCATATCAAAATTTTGAATTCTGACAATATTAAATGCATAGTCTAGAATGTTTACAGTAGAACAGTAATAATAAAATTTATAACATTTTTATAGTGATGTTTAAACAATCAACGATTTGTTTGTCTTTTGCTATCAATTAGTATATAAATATAAAAATTGTAAGACAAAAACAAAACATTCGTCTATACTTATAACTATTTAAAAGTAAATATCAGAATAGTGTAAGCAGAAGAACGACTATCTAAGATTCGATTTGAATTCTCGATATAAAATTGTACTAGTAAATTCATTAGAAGCTTTGGTTTCATTTCTAGTTTAAAAAATTACAGAATGCCTCTTAGTTTACAAATTCGATATTAGCATACATGCTTTCACAACGACAATAACAAAAACAAAAGAAATTGTTATTTCTGATTAAGTAATAACAGAATAATGTGAAAAATAACGAACAACAACAATTGATGAAGCTACTACTAAATTCTTAATTTAAAGCAATTGCGTTAAGGTAAAGATTGGTTTTAACATTATTGAGACTTTGAATCTTCACTGTATGAACTGCTGGACCTGATATCTCCCTCCATTTGTCCGGCATTAAGCGCTTTATACGCAATCTTTAATATCAAATACGTCCAAAATACGTGAAGTATGAGTAATAAAATTAAAAGTCCATTGAAAATGTAATACGCAGGAAACATTGGAACAATGTTAGGAGCTTCAATAGACGTACTAAAAAGATAACATTGCTATAAATACATGTGCTAAATAATTTTTAAACAAACAACTAGTTAAAGCTATGTTAAAATAAAATCACCTGTAAATAATCCAAAAGGGATAAACGCCCAGTCTTGTTACTATCCATAAAACAGTAAATATAGCAAATATGACATCGCACACTTTTTGATACCCGGAGTACTTGGCCATCTTTGCTGCCTAAAACATAAATGCTGTACTTTCATCTTAGCCAAATTAGCCAATTAAAATATTAAAGTCGTAGCCGCCAATCAATAAAAGACTACATTTGTAAAGCGTGAGAAGCTTACAAACTCGAGCAATTCAATTACCTCCAAAAATATATCGGCACAATCGTGTGTTACCAAGACTAGACTTCCGATCCTATGTAAATTCGTTATCCATGAAAATGACATTAATACAATTGTTGCTATATGATGAACAAACATTTGCCAGAAATCTTTACGTTTAACATCAAAAAATTGACTAACACATAATGACCAGTAAAACGTAAGAGATATAATGTAATACCACCAAACACCTTCGGCAACCGATTGGTGGGGATAGGTGTACCTGAAAGAATAAAGATTTAAGCAAACGCAACTAGAAAATAATCAATAATTAAATTAACTTAATCTACAATAACGCATACAACTCTTTTTTAGGAACTACATTTGTATTTCGCAAAATAAATTGCAATTGCCTGCAAACTGCATTATTCTTAGTTGGAATACCTTTTTAGTTAATTTGATGCCAATGTAAAACTAAACAAAGCTTCTCAATTCATTTTAAACTATTAACAAAAAATAAAAAAGAAGGGAAACATTTCGTAATGCAAAAGCAAGACAGGCAGGGCTACTATAGCTCACCTCTGGCTCAGTACCCGGGTTTTATAAAATGTAGTAATACTTTACAAATACAAGTGTAACTGACCAGCACTCGTTAATATTCCATAACCATGACTTGTCCCACAAAACAATAACTCCAAAAACAAAACTACAAAGGTAGTACAAGCATCGCCAAGCATTCTCGCAAAATTTAACTAAAGTGGACGGCTTGTCTTGGCTTCTTCTCATACGTAGCCACCTTTCTACTTTACGTTCGCTCCAATCTAACTGTTTAGCTAATCCTTGAATCTAAAACATGGAAATAATAAGGTATCGTAATTCCGATGCGCTTACTAGGTTCTTACTTGTTTGTGAGTCATTTTTTTACTACAGGTGTAAGCTTTTTCTAAAATAGGATTGGTTGGTGCTCTCTTCGATCTATAGTTCTTTATTCCTAAAGAAATGCCGATGGGACTAAACCAATATCTACAAATTAACTTGTTTGAATAGAACCGAAAGCTAACCTAAATCGTCCTTACTTTTCGAAGACATATCGCAATCCCAGCATAATAAAAGCTAACGGTATAGGTAAATATAAGTGTGTAGAGTTTGTATAATAGATTTGGTCATTGTAACCGGGCGAAATATCTTTCCATGTAACATTTGGGGGCAACCACACATTCTCACTCCAAAAACCGTCATAAATCCTCTGTAAGACACCGGTCATCTTTTTTTCATAGGGAAGCACACCTCACGTGCACTTCTATAACTCGAATTTGTACACAAATTACTTAGAACATATTCTGTAATCGTTCGCAGACTTATTTCACTACAATAACCTTTGAAAATTCAAGAAATTACTATTTTACTGCGGTGTGACTGACAACACCCTACCCCACTATCACGTCATTTTTTAAAAGAAAGGCCTTCAAGTGACGACATACGTTGGACTAATGTTAATTTTAGATTTTTATATGGTTTTGTTTTCTTACAATAATACTGAAAAAGTTACATTAATTAAATCTTAAATTATTAATTTGATTACATGTTTAACTTTGTTTTATCTCCTTGTAATTTTTTCTTACTGTACAAAATTGAAAATATCACAATCAGAATGGAACGTAGGTCCACACTTATTTAGTGCGTTTAAATAATTAGCGGGACGTACAAAGTTTTTATTAAAGATTAAAGTTCATGTATGAAATTAACGAAAATCTTTAATTTAAATATTATAAAAACGTGTGGACTTATATTAGTTATGTAAATTATATTAAAATATATTAAGAAAACTTATAAAACTACAAGACATAAGCAACATAAAAATACCTACAAGGTTTTGCGACTATTTTTTGCTTTTAATGGACACGCGAAAGTAATTATATTTACACAATAACTACAAAATAGTCATTAAAAACTAAATAACTGAACTTTAAATACTCACAACACTAATTATTTACTCGCTGTTATTACAACATAAAATATGATAGATAAGTTACAAACTCATTAAAAACGTTATTGAGATACACATTCATAAATTATAACAAACCGATAATAAATTATTTTCTTTCTAAATCGCTGAAATCAGTTTTGTGCGTTTTTTTTCGAAAAACACAATTTAAATAAAGGTACATTTATAAGCGAATCAAATTAAAGAAAAGCGTATGGAGTGCGACAAGGATTTTGTAGGTAAAAAAGGAGACGGTGATACCCCAAAGTAACAATTGCCATGCCGTTGCCTAGACAACGGGCCATACAAATAAACAAGCAACAGGCAAAACGGCTAAGTAGAGTTACCTAAGTGCATTTCGTTACACATGTAAAACTATATTTATGGCCTTTTTGAATAGAAATAAGTTTGAAAAGTGCGTCGAAAAACAAACTTTAATGGTAATAATAATTCTATCATATTACTTTTGTAAAATAATGTAATGAAATTTAATATTTGTAAAAAACGTATCGATAGCTTCTTAAACGAATCGGCAACCATCTTGTTTAATAGGTTTATTTTGACAATAATTGTGGATTAAAACAATTAGTACTTATTTAGGGCATTTTAGATAATGTGTTTTGTTTAATTTTAAGTTACTGTAGTTGAAATCCATACTTATTATGGGTATTTCTTGAAAATATTTGTATGGACCTAAAACTTGGGCACTTTTTGGCTTTTCTTTAGAACAATTCTGTTTCAGATGAGACAACGGAGAATCTTTCAAAATTATTAGATTTGTTTTTATGACCACCAATGGTTAATGAAATGGTATCAACATGCATCTTCTGGTTCCAATTTCTAATTCTGAGGCTCCCACTTGAAGTTTTTTAATGGGGTACTTGGTTGATCCTTTTCGTCTGACTACAGCACAGATAAGCTTCTGGTGATAACCTTTATTTTTGTTCTTTTACAGAGGTCTATGACATCGTGCATTAAAAAATAAAGACGAGGATTCAAAACATTGACGAATTTTAATTCTTTGCACTTCAGCCAGTCTTTTTTTTAAATATTTTCAACAAATTAAGTCCTATTATTATTTTTTTCATTAGTATATTATTTTTTTCTATTTCACTCGCTTTAACATTGGATTTTGTACTTATTAGGAAAAGAATGACTGGCAGAATCAATGTTGCTAAGATTTTTTGAGATTATTTATTGTATTTTGGAGTAATACTTTTTCAAAGAGTTTAATTGAAATTTTAGAAAGTACTGAATGCAGTTACACAATCAGGTATACTTTTATAATTCATTATGATGCTTGCTTTTTGATTAAAACCATGTTAAGACAAGTAAATTATGCGAATTCTAATTAATGTTATGAAAGGAGGAAAGACTTTTGTGAACTTTTGGAAACTTATGGCCCTATCTCCTTTTGTTTAATTGTTATGTTTTAATTGAGACGATTGTTAATTTTTGAAATTAATTAGATTTGTTTTTAGGAGCACCAATTGTTAACTAAATGATATCAATATCCATCTTGGGCTTCCAATTTTCAATTTCCAATTCTGGAGCTCCAACTTGAAGTTTTTTAATGGGGTACTATGTTGATCATTTCCGTATGAAGCCATATACGACAGCACAGATAATATTCTGGGGATATCCTTTATTTTTGTTCCTTTACAGAGGTATATGTCATTGTGCATTAAAAGATAAAGATTTAGAACAATTAGGTTTCAGGCAGGACGGCTGTTAATCCCTAAAAATAATTATATTTTGTGTTTTCTAGAACCACCAATTGTTAATGAAATGGTATCAACATGCATCTTCTGGTTGGAACTTCTAATTTTGGGGTTCCCACCTAAAGATTTTTAATGGGGTACTTGGTTGACCTTTTCTGTCTGAGGCCAAAGATGACAGCACAGATAATTCTCTGGTAATATCCTTTATTTTTGTTCGTTTACAGAATTATATCTGATTGTACATTCAAAGATAAAAACAAGGATTCAAAACATTGTCAGATTTTGATTCTTTGCACTTTAATCAGTCATTTTTCTAAAATATCATCAACAAATTAAGTTCTATTCTCATTTTTCTAATTTAACATTGGATTTTGTATTTATTAAGAAACGAATGACTGCCAGACTGAATGTTTTCAATTTCATTGAGATTATTTATTGTATTTTGGGGGTAATACTTCTTCAAAGAGTAAAATGGAAATTTCTGAAAGTATTGAATGAAGTTACACAATCAGATGTACTTTTATAATGCATTATGATGCTTATCTACCTTGTTCTTAGATTAATACCATGTTATATGTAAACTGTGCGAAATCTAATTAACGTTATGAAGGGAGGAGAAAAGGCTTTGTCAACTTTTGAAAACTTACAACTTTATCTTCCTTTGTCTAATTGTCGTTTAATTGTGATCTATTTGAACACAATGTTTTGATTGTAGAAACTTAAGAATAGTTGTTTTTGTTGCATCAAAAATTTAGCAATCTCAATTGACAATTTTACAATTTGAATTGTTTATTTAACAATGGTAAAATATCGATTTTTATACGTTAGAGCTGAGTAATGCCTTAGCTTTCGCTGGTTCGAAGCAATATCAGTTTTTTTTTGTAAAGATAGCCGATATCTACATGTGCACTGCCGTTATGTTGGGTAACCAAATTTATTTAGTTTTGCATTAAACTTCGAAGCAAACAAAGGTGCGTTTCAATTAGCTCTAAATTAGCTTAATACATTCCAATTACAATCGCTATAATTAGCAAGAAGTAAAACAGTTTTTTTTGTGTTCCTTAAATGGGAAAGGGCCCCCATAATGTTTCCGACGAGGCCAGGTTAAAAGAAATCATAGATTGCCCTGGAAGAAATAAATCGGAATACGCCAAAGTAACAATTGCAATGCCGTTGCCTAGACAACGTAACAAACAAGCCTACAAACAACAGCCAAAATGACTAAGTAAAGTTACCTAATTGTAAGTGCATTTTCTTAACAATTTTAAACTATATTTATGGGTTTTTCGAATACAAATAAGTTTGAAACGTGCGTTGAAAAACATTCTTTAATGGTAAGAATCCTTTTATCATATTACTCTTGTAAAATACTTCAATTAAACTTGATGGGTGTAAAAAACGTATCGATATCCTTTAGACGAATTTAAATTCTACAGCCATCTTGTTTAATAGATTTATTTAATAGTAAATGGCAATTAGAACAATAAATACTTATTTAGATAATTTGTTTTGCTCAAGTTCAAGGTACTATGGTTGAGAAAAATACTTATTATGTGTATTTGGGGTAAAAATTTATGTGTAAGATCTCAAAACTTGGGTACTTCTTGGCCTTGCTTTAGAATAATTATATTTCACATGGGATGACTGATAATCCTTGAAATTAATTAGGTTTTTTTTGTAGGACCACCAATGGTTAATGAAATGGTATCAACATTCATCTACTGGTTCCAATTTCTAGTTCTAGGGTTTCCATTTGAAGTTTTTTAATGGGGCACTTGGATGATGCTTTCCATCTGAGACCAAAGACGAGAGCCCAGATAATCCTCTGGTAATATCCTTTATTTTTGATTTTTAACAGAGGTATATTTGATTGGGTATTCAAAGACAAAGTCAAGAAACGAAAGCATTGTCTAATTTTGATTCTTTACTCTTCAGTCAATAATTTTTTCTAAAATGTAATATTCTGAACAAATTTTTATTTCTCTCGTTAGTAAATTAAGATCTTTTATTTCACTCGTATTGACATTGGCTTTTGAATTTATTTAGTAAAGTATGACTATCAGAATCCATATCTTCAAGGTTTCTGAGATAATTTATTGTATTTTGGGGGTAATACTTCATCAAAGAGTAAAATGCAGTAACACAATCAAATATACTTTCATATTTTTTTATGATGCTTAGCAAACTTGTTTTTTTGATAAATACCATGTTATGCATGTAAATTGTGGGAAATCTAATTAAACCTATGAAAAGAGAAAAGGCCTTTGTAAACTTTGGCAAATTTACAAACCCATCTCTTTTTGTTTAATTGTCGTTTTGTTGTAATTTATTGCAACACAAAGTTTTGATTGTAGAAACTCAAAAATTGTTGTTTTTGTTGCATCAAAAATTTAGCAATTTTAATAATTAACGACTTCAAGTGCATTAAGAATTTTACAATTTGAATTGTTTATTAGCAACACCAAAATATCGATTTTTATATGTAAGACCTGAGTAATGCCTTTGTTTTGGCTGGTTCAAAGCGTTATCAGTTTTTTTTTGTAAAGATAGGCGATATCTAAATGTGCACTGCTTTTTATGTTGGGTAACCAAATTTATTTAGTTTTGCATAAAACTTCGAAGCAAACAAAGGTGCGTTCCAAATAGCTCTAAATGAGCTTAATACATTCCAATTACAATCGCGATAATTAGCAAGTAAATCAGTGTTTTTCTGTGTTCCTTAAATGGGATGGAGTCCCCATAATGTTTCCGAAGAGGCCAGGTTAAAAGAAATCATAGATTGCTCTGGAAGAAATAAATCGGAACACGCCAAAGTAACAATTGCAATGCGTTGCCTAGACAACGTGACAAACAAGCCTACAAACAACAGCCAAAATGGCTAAGTAAAGTTACCTAAGTGCATTTTCTTAACAATTTTAAACTATATTTATGGCTTTTTCGAATACAAATAAGTTTGAAACGTGCGTTGAAAAACATTCTTTAATGGTAAGAATCCTTTTATCATATTACTCTTGTAAAATACTTCAATTAAACTTGATAGCTGTAAAAAACGTATCGATATCCTCTTAGACGAATCTAAATTCAACAACCATCTTGTTTAATAGGTTTATTTAATAGTAATTGGCGATTAGAACAACAAATACTTATTTAGATAATTTGTTTTGCTCAAGTTCAAGGTACTATGGTTGAAAAAAATACTTATTATGTGTATTTGGGGTAAATATTTATTTGTATGGTCTCAAAACTTAGGCACTTCTTGGCCTTGCTTTAGAATAATTATATTTTACATGTGATGGCTGTTAATGCATGAAATTAATTAGATTTCTTTTTTAGGACCACCAATGGTTAATGAAATGGTATAAACATTCATCTACTGGTTCCAATTTCTTGTTCTAGGGTTTCCATTTGAAGTTTTTTAATGGGGTACTTGGATGATTCTTTCCATGTAAGACGAAAGACGACAGCTCAGATAATCCTCTGGTAATATCCTTTATTTTTGATTTTTTACAGAGGTATATTTGATTGGGCATTCAAACACAAAGTCAAGAATCGAAAGCATTGTGTAATTTTGATTCTTTGCCCTTCAGTCAATAATTTTTCTAAAATGTGATATTTTGAACAAATTCTTATTTTTCTCGTTAGTAAATTAAGACCTTTTATTTCATTCATATTGACATTGGGTTTTAAATTTGTTTAGTAAAGAATGACTATCAAAAAATGCATTTCTTCAAGGTTTCCGAGATTATTTATTTTGTATTTTGGGGGTAATATTTCATCAAAGAGTAAAATGCAGTAACACAATCAAAAATACTTTCATATTTTTTATGATGCTTAGCAAACTTGTTTTTTTGATTAATACCATGTTGAAACATATTATGCATGTAAATTATGCGAAATCTAATTAAACCTATGAAGGGAGAAAAGGCCTTTGTAAACTTTGGCAAACTTACAAGCCCATCTCTTTTTGTTTAATTGTCGTTTTGTTGTAATTTATTGCAACACAAAGTTTTGATTGTAAAAACTCAAAAATTGTTGTTTTTGTTGCATCAAAAATTTAGCAATTTTAATAATTAACGACTTCAAGTGCATTAATAATTTTACAAATTGAATTGTTTATTAACAACGCCAAAATATCGATTTTTATATGTAAGACCTGAGTAATGCCTTTGTTTTGGCTGGTTCAAAGCGTTATCAGTTTTTTTTTGTAAAGATAGGCGATATCTAAATGTGCACTGCTTTTTATGTTGGGTAACCAAATTTATTTAGTTTTGCATAAAACTTCGAAGCAAACAAAGGTGCGTTCAAATAGCTCTAAATTAGCTTAATACATTCAAATTACAATCGCAATAATTAGCAAGAAGTAAAACAGTTTTTTTGTGTGTTCCTTAAATAGGATGGAGCCCTCATAATGTTTCCGAAAAGGCCAGGTTAAAAGAAATCATAGATTGCCTTGGAAGAAATAAATCGGAATACGCCAAAGTAACAATTCCAATGCCGTTGCCTAGATAACGTAACAAACAAGCCTACAAACAACAGCCAAAATGGCTAAGTAAAGTTACCTAAGTGCATTTTCTTATAAATTTAAAACTATATTTATGGCCTTTTTGAATACAAATAAGTTTGAAACGTGCGTTGAAAAACATTCGTTAACGGTAAGAATCCTTTTATAATATTACTCTTGTAAAATACTTCAATTAAACTTGATGGCTATAAAAAACATATCGATTTCCTTTTAGACGAATCTAAATTCTACAACCATCTTGTTTAATAGGATTATTTAATAATAAATGGCGATTAGAACAATAAATACTTATTTAGATAATTTGTTTTCCTCAAGTTCAAGGTACTATGGTTGAAAAAAATTACTTATAATGTGTATTTGGGGTAAATATTTATTTGTATGGTCTCAAAACTTGGGCACTTCTTGACCTTGCTTTAGAATAATTATATTTCACATGGGATGACTGATAATCCTTGACATTAATTAGATTTTTTTGTAGGACCACCAATGGTTAATGAAATGGTAACAACATTCATCTACTGGTTCCAATTTCTAGTTCTAGGGTTTCCATTTGAAGTTTTTTAATGAGGTACTTGGATGATCTTTTCCATCTGTGACCAAAGACGACAGCCCAGATAATCCTCTGGTAATATCCTTTATTTTTGATTTATTACAGAGGTATATTTGATTGGGCATTCAAAGACAAAGTCAAGAATCGAAAACAT
Organism: Sinopyrophorus schimmeli; assembly: GCA_036325965.1. Lineage (NCBI taxonomy): Eukaryota > Metazoa > Arthropoda > Insecta > Coleoptera > Elateridae > Sinopyrophorus > Sinopyrophorus schimmeli. The sequence goes on from JARFIZ010000068.1 coordinate 1,199,503, forward strand.
TGTCTAATTTTGATTCTTTGCCCTTTAGTCAATAATTTTTCTAAAATGTAATATTCTGAACAAATTCTTATTTCTCTCGTTAGTAAATTAAGATTTTTTATTTCACTCGTATTGACATTGGGTTTTGAATTTATTTAGTAAAGTATGACTATCAGAATCCATATCTTCAAGGTTTCTGAGATTATTTATTGTATTTTGGGGGTAATACTTCATCAAAGAGTAAAATGCAGTAACACAATCAAATATACTTTCATATTTTCTTATGATGCTTAGCAAACTTGTTTTTTTGATTAATAACATGTTATGCATGTAAATTGTGCGAAATCTAATTAAACCTATAAAGGAGAAAAGGCCTTTGTAAACTTTGGCAAACTTACAACCCCATCTCTTTTGTTTAATTGTCGTTTTGTTGTAATTTATTGCAACACAAAGTTTTGATTGTAGAAACTCAAAAATTGTTGTTTTTGTTGCATCAAAAATTTAGCAATTTTAATAATTAACGACTTTGAGTGCATTAAGAATTTTACAATTTGGATTGTTTATTAACAACGCTAAAATATCGATTTTTATATGTAAGAGCTGAGTAATGCCTTTGCTTTCGCTGATTCGAAGCATTATCAGTTTTTTTGTAAAGATAGCCGATATCTACATGTGCACTGCCTTTATGTTGGGTAACCAAATTTATTTAGTTTTGCATTAAACTTCGAAGCGAACAAAAGTGCGTTTTAAGTAGCTCTAAATTAACTTAACACATTCTAATTATAATAACAATAATTAGTAAGAAATATAACTAATTTTTTTGTGTTTTGTAAAATAGATGGAGCCTCCAAAAATTTCTCAGGACCACGTCCCAAAAGGACATTGCAGATTACCGCAGGAGAACAATTTTAGGGTAGGTTTCATTTTACAAATTGTTTTTTTATATCTTTAGTCGGATGTCTTTAAACTACGGGCTAAAATTTAACAAATAATTTTTTTTTAATTCGGCCCACTTAGTTTTTTCTAAGGTGGTCCTTTTTTTAAATAGTTTGAGGACATTTAAAAATTGAATATCTCTGTTTGAGGTTGCAGAGGTCTCACACAGTTTAAAAAAAATATATTTATTAATTTTTAGAGACAATTCCAAATGACTTTTTCTTAGTTCTGTTAATATGTTCTTTTTTATAAGTATTTTAGCTAAGTGGCTGTTCCAGGGATGATTTATTACAACAACATTTTATATTTGTTTAAGAACTTCGTCTCTTTGCGAGGTTCTAATATTTTTTGTTGCATTATCGTTGATTGTTTGGATTTGTGGATGAGAAATTTGTTTTTTCGCTTCCAAACTTCAAAAGCAACTAAAAATAATTTTAATTAGTTTTGAGATAAGGTCCAAATTATATTTTACAACAAGATAGACAGTGTGTTTGATTATTACCATCTTGTGGGCTTTTGATATCAACAATTCAATGCATTTGAGCTTATCGTTTTGTAAACCGATTTATTTAAAGAGTTCCAATCGAAATTTAATCAATTTCGGTTGAAACTCTAGTTGCGACCTTAATTAATAAACATTAATTTATTAGTGCTCATTAATTATAGTCACAGCGACCCAAAGACAAACACAACTAATTTTTTTCATATTTTTTCAGCATGGAGACGACATTTCGGACTTCCGCGGTTTTCGTTTGCTTTCGTAGTTCTATAAACGAGTGATTTACCCCCCAGTAAAAGTAGTGGTCCCTTTAAATAAAAACTTCGCGCGTTTCCAAATAAAACCGTTTTTTTCGAGGGGTCCGAGCCACGAGGGAAAGGATGTTGGAAGTCGCCCCCAGAGTCGGCCCTACCCTCTGGTGCACAAGACACCTTTAACGAGAAGGATCGCATTGGGGACAGCCTCGACCCCCCTTTGCACGACACATCTTTAAATGGGACGTCAGGTAGGTCCGTCCAGCGTTGGGACTTTGGAAGAGGAGGAAGACGCTTTCCGGTGAGTACCTTTTCAAGTTTTCCCATTGCAGGAGGTGAAACTGGATGGTGGAGACTTATTATTGTTTTTTTGTAATTTTTATCTTAGGAAATTGTTGCGCTGCGCCTGGGTTTTTCGTTGGGGTGGGTCGTGTTATAATTCGAAGTTTTGCAATCGAAAAGCCCTTCAGGCACTTATACACAATTTAAGAGCGGAAATGTTATGACTGTTTATTAACAATAAGTTTTTTTTTCGATTTTGTTTAATTCAATTTTTTTTTTAATATTCAGTCATAGTGTTTTTATTTTTTTTTGCGCTTTTTTAGAATAGGGTTAAGTCTCCACCTAACGATTTGTTCATTGATTGTAGCCATTTGTTTTGTTTTTTTTTTAAATTTAAAATTTGAGTAATATTTTTAAAAAATTGTTTACTAATTATTGTTCATTTTCAAATTGGAATAAAACTTGCAATATACACCTACACAACTTGGATTTGTAGTTGTTTTTTTACTGCTGGTTTTTGTACGTTAATCAATATTAATAATTGTTTAAATTTAATATTTTGTTGTTTGAAGTTTAGGGACTAAAAAATTATGCAACAGTAATTGTTTTTTTAACAAGTTCAATCTTTAATCTATTGTTTAATTTTGCAAATTAGAAATGATCAGAAAAAAGTAAAATCAGAAGGACTACCAATTTTAAAATTATTCAAAGTGATTATTTTTTTAAATAAATTATTGTGCAACTGTTTTTAAAAAAATTGACAATGAATTAATTAATATTTAAATTTCAATATAAAAACTGTTAAATATTTTGTAAAAATTAGTTTACTGTTATCACATTTCCATTAAATTAAAAATTATTTAATAATTTTTTGCTTATAAAATTAAAAATTTATAAATTTAACACATTAAATTCTGATTGTACATTTTAATTATTAAATGTGATTCAAATATAAACAATTACCAGTATTTTTTTTTTGAAAGATTTTTATTAATCATTTTTAGATTTTATTTTGATTATTGTTGTTTTGTGTTTAAAATATTTCATTAATAATTGTTTTTTAAAACACGAGTCGAATTTGTATTTTGCCTTTCTAAATTTTTGTAATTGTTGCAAATTCAACGATATATTGTTTTTATGGTTGCAACAAAACCAAAGATATAATTTTCCAAATAAAGATTCATTAACCATTTGTTAGTTAATAGAAGTCATACTTCTTTGGCGTAACTAAATATAATAACAATACAAATAAGACCTTCTATATGATTGTCGTATTTTTTAAGTTAAATTCAATAAATACGAGGATGTGCGCATTCGAGCGAAAAGTGGCACATTTCCGAGCGAGGGAGGCAAATGAAGCGCGACGCGGAGCGGCGCGCTTCATTTTCCCGAGATCGGAATGTGCCACTTTGAGCTCGAATGTGCACACTCGGCTTTAAGCACGATTCACAATAATTTAGACGAAAAATTAATTGACTAATTTTAATCGTTCCCTCTCACTTGAATTAACAAAATTATCGTATCTTCTCGCTCCCTTCCACTCATTGCTATGGTAAATACGTTTTTCGAATATAAAATCAATATTTATTAAATTAAATTAAAATTTTTGATTTGAAGGGCCGCACGGTAAATTTTATTAATGTAATAAATACGAGGATGTGCGCATTCGAGCGAAAAGTGGCACATTTCCGAGCGAGGGAGGCAAATGAAGCGCGACGCGGAGCGGCGCGCTTCATTCCAGATCGAAATGTGCCACTTTGAGCTCGAATGTGCACACTTGGCTTTAAGCACGATTCACAATAATTTAGACGAAAAATTAATTGACTAATTTTAATCGTTCCCTCTCACTTGAATTAACAAAATTATCGTATCTTCTCGCTCCCTTCCACTCATTGCTATAGTAAATACGTTTTTCGAATATAAAATCAATATTTATTAAATTAAATTAAAATTTTTGATTTGAAGGGCCGCACGGTAAATTTTATTAATGTAATAAATACGACGATGTGCGCATTCGAGCGAAAAGTGGCACATTTCCGAGCGAGGGAGGCAAATGATGCGCGACGCGGAGCGGCGCGCTTCATTTTCCCGAGATCGGAATGTGCCACTTTGAGCTCGAATGTGCACACTCGGCTTTAAGCACGATTCACAATAATCAAAACAATTGTGCAGGTTCGAAAAATTAATTATTAATTAAAAATATTTAGACAATTTTGATCATTTTCTTTCAAAATAATTAATTTACTTTCTTAGGCGGCTTCAACCGTCAAATTTTCGTTAACTGTGCGTGCGCAACTTCCGTTGCGCGCTAAAAATTCTCGACGCACCAAAAGAAGTATAACTTCAAAAATGGCTTTTGCATTAAATTAAGCAAGCAACGAAATAAAAATTCGGAGAGTACGCCTTTCAGAGTTGGACGTTCGTTTTTTGCTTAAAAACCAGTTTCACCCCTGCACTTTTTTTTTTTTTGACATTTTTGTGTACGGAGGTTTTCGGCGAGCGCGGATTTTTTTTCGAAAGTTACTTTCGAATTAATCTCCGACCTTCCGAAGACTTCTGCGTTGATTCAATAAGCCGCAAAAGGTCCTCGTCCTTTTTGCAATCGGAACTGATTCGAACTTTTGGGCTCTTGGTTGGCATTTTTGTGTTATTTTTCGTAAGCACCCTGCGCCCCCTCGCCTAGTCTTAAGAATTTCGTATTTTGTAACGCACCAGAACCCAAACGGGGAGAACAGTTCCGATTATTGTTTCAACTTTTGTGCGATTCGCCGAAGGGCCAATTTTTTGTAAATTAAAAAAAATATTCAAAAAACGAAATGTGGCGTCTGCAAATTTTTTATTAATAAAGTCGGTTGGTCCCGAAGGCGGTCGTACGAAAAAAAATTGTTTTATATCTGTGTATTTTTTTGTATATCTGTGTACCGCCCCATGCCACGCTAGCTGGGCATTGGGGCACCCTTTAGAAATCTCATTTTTGAAAAGCTACCACCTTTAAAAAGATTTTGCAAAACTTTGGGCGCGAGCTCTGAGTTTTTTTGTTCATTAAATAAAAAACAATTTTTTTAGAGGCGGTAGAAGAGGGCGGCATTACATTTTTCACCAATTTTCAGGCGCGAAAGGCTCTTAGGTCAGGGCACAGGCGTGCGGTTTTGATTTTCTTGTGTTAGGTCTTTTTGGTTTTGACTTGCTTCTGTAAGTCATCGAGTTCCTTTCTCAATTGCAGCATTTTAAAACGACCACGTTTAGGAACGCATTGTAAGCGCTAAGCGAGGCTTTACTGTACTTAAGTTATTGGTTTCCCTAAAGGGTTGCCAATATGCGCTTCCGCTCAAAGAAGTGGACTGTTTTTTTTTTCAAAAGTTTAAAATATTTTTTTTTTATTAAATCCTGGGGAATTAAAAATGCGGCCTAGTTTTAAAAATCAAATGTTGGGAGAGTTGCGTTTTTCGAGTACTGCACTTTGCAGCCCTTTGGGCTTAGCAAAAAAAAAGTGTTTCGGTTTTGTTTGCGAATTTTCGGTTGCGGGTTAGTGTTTGTGATTTTCGTTTCCGAAATTGCGCTTTATTTTTTTGATTAAATGATGTGTTTCCTTTTCAGATTTTTTTATTATTATTATTTTTTTTTTTGAAATACGTAATCAACTACTTTTTGCTTTTCAGGGCGTTTATTATTTTTTCAGGGCGTTGTTTTTTTTAGGGCGCCTATTTTAGCTATTAGAAAAAGGTTATTGATGAGAACCTTAATTTTTATGAAAATGGTAGAATGCGTTTTGACTCTCCCACATTTGAAGCGTTTGCGGCTTTCAACTCAAAAAGTCTGGAGCTTTTGCCGGCTAAGCTCGACTTTTCGAGTTTTAAATGCGCCAAAAAAGGGGGTGGGTTTGCGTCCGCACAGTATTTAATTTGCTCATCCGCAAAGATGATGTAAACCGGCTTCGAACAAAAAAAACATATTTTTTTCTAATTTTTTAGGTTAAAATGAGATTAAGGCAGATGAAGGGGCGGAGGAACCTCCAAATCTCTTAACAAAATTGTTTTAGGTCACAGAATTTTTTTTTATAAAAGTACATGTTAAAAAAATGGAAGCAGAATAATTAATTTAAAAAAACAATACTACACAATTCTTAAAAAAAATGATGGACATTCTATGTACTAAAAAAGAACTACAATTTCGAAAAAAAAACTGGTATTATTTTAAACACACTGTATAAATGTAATAACTTCTTATTTTATAAAAGACTGAATTATAAATAAATATTGAGCTCTTTGCTTTACAATTTGTTTTTCTTAAAAACTGGATGACGTAAACTCCATTTTGTGCAAAAAGTGTGGGTACTTGTCAATTGCGCGCGAGAGCGTAGTTGAGCGCACGGAGGAAGTGAGTGCGCTCATCCGCTCGAATGGGCAGTAGACAACTTCCCCCACTTGTTGCAACATATTATGTATTTTTTATCACTCATAATAATTATTTTAGTATTTAAATTATAATGGGTATTTTAATTAATTTTTGCGTTTTTATTGTCAATTACGTACGGCAACCCTAATAATTGAATGGGTAAAGAGCTACTTTCCAGGCATGGGTGATAAAAACGAATAAACATTGTGCATTGGATCATATCTAAATCGCTCTTGTTCAATCATGGATTTCTTACTTTTTAATCATCCTGTACATAAAAAAACCAAGGCAACGCAATAAACACAAAGAACCTTATCTACAATAACCTTGATTTAACGATAAGCAACCAAGAAAATACGATAAAATTCAGTCGTGCACCTTCCCAATACAAAGCGCTCGTAAATTATCGTTCTAAAAAATGTTTAGCAACAAATTGAAACGCGGTAAAAGTTTTAACACCAAACATAACGTAAAAGAAGAACTTCAGTTGCCAGAATTGTCACATTTGAGTCGAAATCCAAACGTCAGCTTGAAGCATTCGCAAAGCGACAGAAAACCTACAGCTAACCCCCAATTTAGAAGGCGCTTAGTAAAAACGAACCTTGAAAAACGCAAATCTGTGTCGTTAGATACCGTGGTGCTTCAGCGCGACACGATCGACTCGTTAATTTGCGGCCGAAGCCAAAAAGTTAAAGTTACCAAAAAATGTGCCTCGGATTTTGACATTGAAAAACAAGTCGAGAAAAAGGTTGAGTTCAATCAAGTTTTGCGAGAATTGAAAATGAGACACAGAAGCACTTCGCAAAATGTGAGTTAACCGTTTTGTTTATTTATTATCTATCGTTAGTCATCGCACTGAAATGTGGTAACTCGCGTGAGATTTGCGAAATTCGAACAATTAGCAATTTGCGAGAAGATTAGCTTTGTTGTTCAATTTAATTTGTTGAAAAAATTGTTAAAAAATTAAGGTTATACGTTTTTTGATTAAAGCTAATTATTATTTTTTTATTTTTGTCGAATTAATGATTTTTACAAGGCAAAGATTGTATTTATATAATTTTTTTTCTTCGGGGGCCTCTACATTTTATTTATGTAGTCCCACCGCCCCCTTTTTACTTTTTTTAATCTGGCACGAAATGTAGTAATGTTGCTGTTGTTGATTATTCAAAAAAAAATATAAACATTGTGAAAAAATTTTGAGTGTATGTACCAGAATAGATTTATGATATTTGATAGATTAGATTAATAATTTATTAAAATTATTTATTTATTCATCTTTGATTGTTTGTGTTTTAAAAAATGCAGTTGGCAGAAAAACATGATGTGTTTTGGTGTTTTCCGTTTTGTTTAACCACCGACTTCCTAATGCTTTTTAAAAATAGAAAAAGAAACATAAAAGACGTACTTACATACAAGAAACTCGACGTATTGTTTAATTAATATTTATTTTGTTGTAAAGATTTAATAATAATTTAAAGTACACATAAATTTTAGAAACAATAGATTCGTTAGTAGGTACGTGTTAATAACAGTATTTTGCATTTAACAATAACTCATGTTTATTTTTTATATTTAAAAAAGCACTTATTTTATTAATTATAGGTATTTTTTTTTATTTTTGGTGCTTTGTTGCAAAAGTCTGTTTAAGCAAAATAAATAGGGGTAATCAATTTAACTAAACAAAAAAAAAATAAAATGTACACGGGCCATTCTACATACAGAAATATTATTAATTTATATGATGAATTATAAATTTTTTTAAAGCGTTTTTAAAAAAAGTACACAACTAACCGGACTTTAATCAAATTACGACATGAATAATAAACAGGGGCTTTCTGTAGTAATTGTCTGTATAACTTTTTGATTATTAGAAATATTAAATTTTTCTCTTCAGAAATGAATTGTAGAGGTCATTTTACATAAGAAAACGTCAATTGTTTATAGTATTACCAATGATAAATGAGATTTTGGCCCTATATTAGGACATGAATAATAAACAGGGGGTGTGCTGTAGTAATTATTGGTATAACTTTTTTTTATTATTAGAAACATTCAATTTTTCTCTTCAGAAATAAATTGTAGAGGTCACATCAGAAAATGTCAATTTTTTATAGTATTACCAATGATAAATGACATTTCGGCTCTGGATTAACACATGAGTAATAAACAGAGAGTGTACTGTAGTAATTATTTGTATAATTTTTTATTATTATAAATATTCAATTTTACTCTACAGAAATAAATTATAGAGGTCATTTTTCATAGGTAAACGTCAATTGATTATAGTATTATCAATGATAAATGAAATTTCGGCTCTTTATTACCACATAAATAGTAAACAGGGGGTGCACTGTAATAATTGTTTATATAACTTATTTATCGTTAGAAATATTAAATTTTCTCTTCAGAAATGAATTGTACAGGCCATTTTATATAGGAAAACGTCAATTGTTTATAGTATTACCAATGATAAATGACATTTCGGTTCTATTTTAGAACATGAATAATAAACAGGGGGTGTGCTGTAGTAATTATTTGTATAACTTTTTTATTATTAGAAATATTCCATTTTTCTCTTCAGAAATGAATTTTAGAAGTCATTTTACATAGGAAAACGTCAATTGTTTATAATATTACCATTGATAAATGACATTTCGGCTCTGTATTAGGACATGAGTAATAAACAGGGGGTGTACTGTAGTAATTATTTGTATAACTCTTTTATTATTAGAAATATTCAATTTTTCTCTTCAGAAATAAATTGTAGAGGTCACATCAGAAAATGTCAATTGTTTATAGTATTATTAATCAGAAATGACATTTCGGCTTTGTATTAGGACACAAATAATAAACAGGGGTCGTACTGTAGTAACACAATTTACAATAATCAACTTTTGACAATTCTTGTAACTTGCACTTATCTTTTTGCTCTCTCCCACTCATTGCAATAATACAAATAAGAACTTTCATGATTGTCGCGTTTTTTATTAATTTTTTTTCTTATTTTCCCGAGATCTAAATATGCCACTTTGAGCTCCAATCAACACACTAGATTTTTAACACTAGAACCGCGGCAATTTTGAACTTACTACAACCGCGGTTACCGCTCAATTAGACCTTTAAGAAAAATTAGCTTTTTAACAATTAAATATTTATTGCAACGCATTTAATGCTTTTGAACAGTTTTTAAAAACAATCAACGCCATAAATTTCACGGAATATAAAATCAAAATTGATGGAAATTTTAATTGTTTGCTTTGAAAAAAAAAGATTCACGTAAAAATCGAATAAAAACGAAGATGTGCGCATTCGAGCGAAAAGTGGCACATTTCCGAGCGAGGGAAGCAAATGAAGCGCGACGCGGAGCGGCGCGCTTCATTTTCCCGAGATCGGAATGTGCCACTTTGAGCTCGAATGTGCACACTCGGTTCTAAGCGCGATTCACAATCATTTCGAGCGATAAATTAGACGAAAACGCAGTTGAATAATTTTAATCGTTTCCTCTTACTCGCACTAACGAGATTGTCGTATCTTTTTGCTCTCTTCCACTCATTGCTATTACATATAATCAATATTTACTAAAGTAAATATAATTTTTTAATTTGAATGAGCGCACGGTAAACTACATTAATGTAATAAATACGAGGATGTGCGCATTCGAGCGAAAAGTGGCACATTTCCGAGCGAGGGAGGCAAATGAAGCGCGACGCGGAGCGGCGCGCTTCATTTTCCCGAGATCGGAATGTGCCACTTTGAGCTCGAATGTGCACACTCGGTTCTAAGCGCGATTCACAATCATTTCGAGCGATAAATTAGACGAAAACGCAGTTGAATAATTTTAATCGTTTCCTCTCACTCGCACTAACGAGATTGTCGTATCTTTTTGCTCTCTTCCACTCATTGCTATGATGAAAACGTTTTTTGTACATAAAATCAATATTTACTAAAGTAAATATAATTTTTTAATTTGAATGAACGCACGGTAAACTATATTAACGTAATAAATACGAGGATGTGCGCATTCGAGCGAAAAGTGGCACATTTCCGAGCGAGGGAGGCAAATGAAGCGCGACGCGGAGCGGCGCGCTTCATTTTCCCGAGATCGGAATGTGCCACTTTGAGCTCGAATGTGCACACTCGATTTTAAGCACTATTCACAAAATTTAGGCTAATAAATTATTCAAAAAATTTAATAAATAATTTAATCGTTTTCTCTCACTCGCACCTACTACGATCTCGTATCCTTTCGGTCACTTCCACTCATTACTATGGTAAAACGTTTCTTGAACATACAATTCATATTTACTGAACTTTTAATTTTTTTGATTTGAAAGTGAAAAGATTACTTTTACAAGGATGTGCACCTTCGAGCGAAAATGTGCCCCTTTTCGCTCGAATGTTCACACTCCACTTTAAGCACGATTCACAAAACTTAATTTATTTTCTAAAAAAATTTAATTATTCAAACTAAGGTAAAGGGCCCAGTTTCGGACACTTTAAGAGTGCCAGCTGTGGTTATAACAGGATAACTTATAGAAAATTTAATTTAAATAATTAATATTTTTTTTCATATATAAGTTCACGATTTCTAGAAAAGGTTATATGCGTAACATAATTATTTGAAGCAGATTAATAGTTTAAATTAATGTTTTAAAAAATAATGTTTGAAGACCCAGTTTCAGACACTTAAAATTTCTATTGCTGTAGTTTCGGACACTGGCATCGGCCTAGTTACTGACACTCCATATGTCAAAATTATTTGTCAGTTATTAGGTTATACACTATCAAATTTAAATTTAATATAATCAAACATAATTTGTTATAATGTATCATTTATTATAAATAAAATGTTAATTTTTTCAACACAAAAATAATTAAAATAATAAAATTAAATATTATAAAAACAAATACGTAAACATAACATAGGTTAAAATTTGAGTGTCCATAACTGTAACATACCTATAAAATTGAGACTAGTTATGGACACTCATATTTTAATAATAAAATATAATTTACTATGATGTTTTAATATTTAAAAATAAAGAATATTTAATTATTAATCGAACCATATATTTTTATACTTACATGATGATTAAATCACTAATTCAATAGTCGAACGCTCTTCTGTCAATTGCTTAGACTATAACCAAAAAATGGCTTTCACAGTCACTCTGGGCTTAAATATTATTTTATATTAAGTGAGTTTGTTTTTGTAACTGATATCGTCATGAAATAGGTACACGATTAATTTATTTTAATTTTGAAAATATAAATTTATCAATTTGAGGGAATTTTCTTTTTATTAATTCAAAGTAAAGTTGAAAGTGTCCGAAACCGGGTCAGTGTCAGTAACTGGGTCTTTTACCTTAATAATATAAAAGCGAAAGTAACTCTGTCTGTCTGTCTGTCTGTCCGTCTGTCCGTCTGTCCGTCTGTCCGTCTGTCTGTCTGGCTGTCTATCTGTTACCTTTTCACGCCTAAACCACTAAACCAATTTTCATAAATTTTGATATAGAGATAGCTTGAACCTTGAACTAGGACATGGGCTACTGGTTTCGAGCAAATATATTTAAAGTGTTAAAAATGACCATCTTTAAGAAGCTGCCTTTACACAATATTTCGCCATTTGATCAAAAAGTTCTTTTTTTATTTAGTTTTCGTTATAATAATGCACTGTTTTCGGTTTGCTTTTTCTATGTAATAAAGCATTTCTCTGCTACTATCGATAGAACCAATCAAATGCATAACCGGAAAAAAAAATTATGTATTTCCTATTAAAAAGGAAAAAAATACAATTTAAAAAGAAAAACAATTATACAATAGTAATTATCAACTAAAATTAGAAAAGTCATGTAATATGGCAGAAATATATTCTACTAATAAAAAGTAACAAGTCGATAAAATTGCGAAACAGCCAAAATGACCGATTCCGCGGTTCTAGTGCTAAGCACGATTCACAACAATTAATTTACTTTCTTACACGGCTTACACGGCAACTTCCGTTACCTGCTAAAATTTTACTCGCGAAGCGCCAAAAGAAGTATAACTTCGACAAACATCCAGCTAGCGACGATAAAAAAAATTAACTGGGTAGCTAGTTTTGTACTCATTACAAAGTTAAATTTCCTAATCTCGTTTTCGTCAAATTCTAAAACTGGAATAATTCTAAAGTATGACCGGTACGCCATATAAAGACAACTTAACAACCAATTAACATGAGAATTATTCAAACGCGAAATTTAAATTGCTAATTGAAAAGTAGCGGTAAAAAAGCACGTCGCACGCAAGCAACAATCTATTGCAATGATTTATAGGCATTTATCGGTCCGTGTATCTATTCTTAGTAACGCAATAAAAAAAAAAAATATATCGAAAGTCGAAACCGACTAAGATTAAAGAGAAACGTTTTCTTAATGCAGCTAAGCAGATACGAATTAAGAGAGAAGGCCATTAAAGACGGCGTTTCGGGAATCGTGCGACAAAAACGCGCTCTTCGAAGCGTAGAAACGCGCTCGGACCCAAACATCTACAATTACAAACATCAATTAAACGATTTAAGGGCACTTAAGCGTCGTGCATTACGTTGCATGACTAACGGGGAGTGTCTTTATCAATGAACAAACCATTTACTTGTCCGTTTTCGACAAAGACGGGAGTCGCGCTCGCGACCCGAACGCTTTAGCGCGACAAAAAGTTTCGGTGCGCCGCAAAAAACGCACGCGTTCGTCAATTGAGCGTGTTTTTTTATCGAAATTATTAGGAAAAAAAGAGCACTGCGAGCGGATGCGGCTTTTTTCTCATTTCCGGAGATGAGCGCGATGATGTGAAACGTTTCCCAAAACGGCTGCGAAACTTGTAGGCGAAATGTTCGAGTGTTCGGGTCCGGTGGACGATTGGCTGGAGAATTTGAGATTTTCGACCGAAACGTACGACGCGAACGGACCGGCCGCGGAGGATTGCGCGAGGGACGGTTCGTCGTCGCCCGATTTTCTTAGCGCCGAAGAATGTTCGGAGAGTGGTGAAAGTGAAGGGTCGAAAAGGATGAGCGGTTCGTACGAGAACATTTGGAATTGCAGCAGCGAGTATGGGGAAAAAAGGGCCGTCAAGTACGGGCAGGTGTGTCGGATTTCGTTCCACTTGGACGAGACGGTTGAAGAGCTACCGCTGACACCTGTTCTTCTGGCGCACTTCGACCTTAGCGTGCCTACGAGTATTTTGCAGTGGCAGGCGGACTTGCTTTGCCATTGCAGCAGCGAAGAAGAGGATTTTCAGGTGAAATACCGATTGAAATTTGATTTTTCGATTGTCGTTTTCTGATTGGTTGAAATAGGAATGAGAAAGTGGAGCGATTAGATGGTTTAAATAATGTAATTCTAAGAGTATCTACAATTTCTATTTGTACACTGGAGGCGTTTGTAACTGCACGCCCGGTCTAATTGACAAAATGTGTTATTATACATATGGGTGATTCTACGATAAGAGGTTTTGAAACCATAGAGAATGCGCCAAGGAGAAAAATTTGAGTTTTTTCATTTAACACATATATTACGATTTTTGTCCCTTTTATCTGCACATTCATGTAAGGGCAAATCACTTGATACTTATTCAGTTACTTTTTAGAAGGACAGGGTAAATACATCGGCCAGGGTAGAGACTAGCGCCTTTTAAGTGATAATTAGAATAATTTGTATATTACCTATACTAATACCACGTCTTTCATTAAATCAACAAGTTTTACTTATGATATAAACTAAAAAAATTAGTAAAATCGGATTATAAACAAAGAAATTATCATTTATATTTTATCATACTCCTTTTCTTCTACCAGAATAATTTAAAACGTTTCTTGAGAATGTTGATATATATCTGGATTAGTTTGCACAAACATCTTATGATCCAAATTATATCCCCTGGTCAGTGAGTATCTTTCCTGGTAGTTATTTTACCAGGGGAGAGACGTTTTCGTGACATATTTAAAATTTTAAATTGACATAAGGTAAAGCGCCCAGTTTCGGACACTTTAAGAGTGACAGTTGCGGTTATAACAGGATAACTTATAGAAAATTTAATTTAAATAATTAATAATTTTTTTTCATATATAAGTTGACGATTTCTAGAAAAGGTCATATGCGTAAAATAATTATTCGAAGCGGATTAATAATTTAAATTAATGTTTTAAAAAATAATGTTTTGGACACTTAAAATTTTTATTGCTGTAGTTTCGGACACTGGCATCGGCCTAGTTACTGACACTCTATATGTCAAAATTATTTGTCAGTTATTAGGTTATACACTATCAAATTTAAATTTATTATAATCAAACATAATTTGTTATAATGTATCATTTATTATAAATAAAATGTTAATTTTTTCAACACAAAAATAATTAAAATAATAAAATTAAATATAAAAACAAATACGTAAACATAACATAGGTTAAAATTTGAGTGTCCATAACTGTAACATACCTATAAAATTGAGCCTAGTTATGGACACTCATATTTTAATAATAAAATATAATTTACTGTGATGTTTTGATATTTAGAAGTAAAGAGTAGTTAATTATTAATCGAACCATATATTTTCTATAATATTTTTATACTTACATGATGATTAAATCACTAATTCAATAGTCGAACGCTCTTCTGTCAATTGCTTAGACTATAACCAAAAAATGGCTTTCAAAGTCACTCTGGGCTTAAATATTATTTTATATTAAGTAAGTTTGTTTTTGTAACTGATATCGTCATCAAATAGGTACACGATGAATTTATTTTAATTTTGAAAATATAAATTTATCAATTCGTGGTAGTTTTCTTTTTATTAATTCAAAGTAAAGTTGAAAGTGTCCGAAACCGAGCCAGTGTCAGTAACTGGGTCTTTTACCTTAAGTTAATATTGAACTAATAATATATCACACCTTAACTATTACAGTATTGTTGAATTTAGGAAGTAAATTCAAATAAGTTAAGTGAATTTTATAAATTTTACGGCTTCGCAGAGGAGAGACACAATCACCTTGCGAAACCACTGCACCACACTGTAGCGTCGCGCCAAAAACAAATGTCAGCGATTTAAGGGCTCGTGTGTTTAGTGTTATTAACTGTGCGTTGATACGCGCCCTTGGTCGCTTCTTTGTATAAAACTGTTTGATATTTCTGTTTGTATTAACGGATCGAAATTTGCCAGAGTAGATACGCAAAACAAACGGGACAAAAATAAAGTTCGAAAATGATTGAAAAGAAACAAATATTGTTATATTTTCTCCTTATAATACTTAAGTATACTTAAAATTAAAACACTTACCAGAATCGATGATGGATCCTCTGGAGCTGGCACTAGCACTGTCACTAACACTAACCCGATTACCGACACCAACACTAGTTAAGGCTTCCGGATGGATGCCGCGTCTTATTGTAGCAAAATGCCGACGTTTCGCAAACGTTTCAGTTTGCATCTTCAGGGCTGGATGCTCTGATACTAAAACACCCTTTGATCAGGGGGTCCTTAATTTATTAATTTTTTTATTAATTTATTAATTTTATTATTAATAACCGCGAAAGCCTTAAGTTCTTAAGTATACTTGTTGAAAATTGTGCTAAATATACTTTAATGTGGCAACTGCGTCAAAGAAAGTATGTACTGTCTGTATGTTTAACTAAAAACGTCATGGGGACAGGCCAGGGTAGAGACTTTTTCAGACTTAAACATGGAATTTCAGGAAAATGTACATTGGGCATTAAATCATAATGCTATTTATAAAATACATTAAGATGCTGTGATTTATTGCATAAAATGACAACACGTAGAATAAAAAAGCCGTTTTATAATGATTGCCGTACACATTACCTCTTATCGTAGAATCACCAATACATGTATAAACGGATTTCTATAGCCCAGGGCGCTTTTCCATCTTTAGCCTTTATTTTTTTTTATTATAGCATCTCCTCTTTCACTTTTTGTGCCTTCGTAGCCTCTCCTCCTCTGTTTCAGAGTTTAATTTACCATAATCAATTTTCAAAAGAATGGTGTATGTTAAAAAAAATAATTTTTAGTTGAAAATGTTCTTTTAATACTCAATGACACAATTTTGGCATTTCCTCTCACTTGTACTTATAGCATTCTGGTGTCTTTTTGGTCTTTTAATTATTTTTTCTCAATTGAAAAATTAAAATACCTTTATCTTGTATATTTTATGTTAATTTCAATAAATACGAAGATGGGCGCATTCGAGCGAAAAGTGGCACATTTCCGAGCGAGGGAGGCAAATGAAGCGCGACGCGGAGCGGCGCGCTTCATTTTCCCGAGATCGGAATGTGCCACTTTGAGCTCGAATGTGCGCACTCGGCTTAAAACACGGTTCTTAATAATTTAGACGAAAAATTAATTGAATAATTTTAATCGTTCCCTCTCACTTGAATTGACAAAATTATCGTATCTTCTCGCTCCCTTCCACTCGTTGCTATAGTAAATACGTTTTTCGAATATAAAATCAATATTTACTAAATTAAATTAAAATTTTTGATTTGAAGGGCCGCACGGTAAATTTTAATAATGTAATAAATACGAGGATGTGCGCATTCGAGCGAAAAGTGGCACATTTCCGAGCGAGGGAGGCAAATGAAGCGCGACGCGGAGCGGCGCGCTTCATTTTCCCGAGATCGGAATGTGCCACTTTGAGCTCGAATGTGCGCACTCGGCTTAAAACACGGTTCTTAATAATTTAGACGAAAAATTAATTGAATAATTTTAATCGTTCCCTCTCACTTGAATTGACAAAATTATCGTATCTTCTCGCTCCCTTCCACTCGTTGCTATAGTAAATACGTTTTTCGAATATAAAATCAATATTTACTAAATTAAATTAAAATTTTTGATTTGAAGGGCCGCACGGTAAATTTTAATAATGTAATAAATACGAGGATGTGCGCATTCGAGCGAAAAGTGGCACATTTCCGAGCGAGGGAGGCAAATGAAGCGCGACGCGGAGCGGCGCGCTTCATTTTCCCGAGATCGGAATGTGCCACTTTGAGCTCGAATGTGCGCACTCGGCTTAAAGCACTGTTCACAATAATTTTGGTAACGAAAAAGTAGTAAACAATTTTTATCATTCCCTCTCACTCATACTTATGAGTTTCTTCTATCTTTTCGCTCTCTCCCACTCATTGCTATGGTAAAATACATTTATTGTATTGTTAAGCTTTTTTTCAATTTTCAACGTTTTAAACTTCAACTAAATAAACTAATGAAGCACTTTCTGCAAATTCTACTCAACTAATTAGCTCGTCAGCCTGTTTAAAACGAAAAAATTAGTCATTACTATGTATTAACATGGTCCCAGCTGCTATATGCATTAATGCAAAGAAGTAAATGCATTTTTAATGGCTTATGCATGTTCTTTATTTACGTATTACATTTACGAGGAGCAGTCTTTAAACATTAATGAAAAAAAAGCAACGTTTCCCAAACATTTTTAATGCTACAGAAGTTGCTTCGATAAAAAGCCGGAATACGATTAGATAACAAATGGGAATTTCTGTATTAATAGTCATACATATCAGTAATGATTCAAAAAGTCTGCTTACAAACATCTAACGAGCGGCAACAAATACGCAAGTCGTTTCTCAAAATGTGAATTTTAAGAAAAAAAATTGAATGAGAATAAAAAATTTCTATTTTTGTAAGTTAATTTTGTAATAGTTATATTTTAAGCTTGTTTCGCATGTTTTTTTCTTTTTTTTACTTAAATTTTCCATTAATTAATCTGACAATAGAATACAAACAAATTAACAAAAAATTAAAGAGACATTTGCTTTAGTAATAGTTGGCAATGTATTATTTTAAAAAAAGGGGGATGCCCAAAAACACGTGCTCTGAAATCGAAACATCGCATTTGAAAATTCACATCAATAGAAACTTGCAAACGACATCAAATTTAGTTACTACAGTCGACCCGCGATAATCCGACAAATGTTGTGCAAGGCGGCGTCGGATTATGAAATTGTCGGACTATAGGGTACATAATACCACCGACCCCTTGTAGTTCGGAACCTTTTGATACGGAGTACGATAAATTATAAAAATCAATACTATACGATATGAAACTTCGTGAAGTAAACAATACAAGGTGTATTATAGAATTAACGTCGTCAAAACGCAATGCCCATAACAGTTATGAAAAAAATATAAATTTAACGTAGTACATATTGATATATGGTAAATCAATTTCGTATGTATGTAAGTGGCATGTCGGATTACAGAGGGCGCCGGATAAGACAGGGGCCTGATTACCGAGGCTCCACCGTATTAAATTAATCAATCGTTGAATGATAATCCCAAAAAAAAATAATGCATAATATTTTGCTTAATAAATATAAATATGACTCCTTATATTTTTCAATTTTAATATAATAAACAACTTTAATTAAAGTTTTGTGTTATTAATAAATAGCAGTCATCCTAAAAGGAGGAAAAAAACAAGGGCTGCCATGAATGATTCAGTTTACAAACAATATGGAATAAAATTCCTTAAAAATGAACTTTAAGCGTTGATAACCTTTAACTTGCTTTCTGATCATTGCAAATGTAAATATTATAGTTTTTTTTTACCGACGTTTATTTATAAATTCTGTCATAATTTTTCGCTGAATGGCTATGCACAGTAACCGATATGAATATTGAAAATTCCTCTATTTTAAAATGTTGAATTGTTTGTGGTTTTGGGAAATTTTCTTTTGTGTAAATTTTCCGTATACAGTTATCATTTTGAAAACACAATTTTTTGATTAATAATTCAACTTATTCCAAATCTACTGAAACATTTAAAAAATGTCAGCAAATTAAACAAAACAGTTTATTAATCGTAAACAAATTAAAAAAATAGTATACACTCGGGCATCAAAATGGTTCGAACATCCACAAAATGTATGGTTTCTAGCTTAAAAATGCTTAAATTTTTTTTTTTAAATCTATAAATAAAAATCATTAAACAAAAATGTATTATACTAAAAAATAAGGCCTTTAAATTTATAAATTTATTTTGCAAATGATCGATTTACTTCTATGAATTTTATTGGGTACTTTTCTTACTGTTTCGGATTATTTAATTGCAAGTATTATACCGGGTGTCCGACGAATAAGCACTGGAACTTAACTCACTGGTAAATGACCCTAAATCAAGTCGCCTTATGTGTTACGGTAGCGTTAACTTCAATTTAAAAATGTGTAATATTTACAATATGTTGAAAATTTTTGTTTAAGTCGATGCTATAAAGTCATATGTACAATTTTTTTTAAATCAAATATGCCAATTAGCAATCAAGCACGTACTATATGACTTCACTGTTTTTAAGAGCATATGGAGACGATGCTATGTTGCTATTTACTTAAAAATTAAAATACATATTTTTATTTAAATTTAGGACATATTGTATATCAAAGTTTTTTGTTTGGATTGGTGCCATATATTACCCGTTTTACCCTCCGCATACTAGGTGACTAAATGTCACATGCCATAACCCGAAAATAAAATAAAATAAAATCCAAAAAATTGTACTTTATGACAGTTAAATGATAAGAAATATATTTTAATAACCAATAATTAATAGGTTTATGTAAAAAACATATTTATTTATGCATTAGAATAGATTTTTATTAATAAAAATAGAAAAACTTAACTTTTTCTTCGACTAATAAACTATTGAGTCATTTCTTGAGTACTAAATTCCAATGACACGTGACAATTACGAGACCGAATAGTAAGAAAACCTAACAAGCATTTCATTCTTGCCTCCTTATTGAAATACAAATTAATTTCACGGCAATTTCCCGGGAAATTTTTTTTATATAATCATGTATAACTTTATATAGTTTTATATGATTATATATGGTTTTATATTATTGTATATATAATTATGTATACATTTACATAATTATATAAAACTATATAAAATTTTATAAAGTAGCTTATTCCGGGAAAAAGTATTTTATATAATAATATGTAATTATGTATTATTTTATATAATTATATATAAAATTATAATAATTTTTATATAATTATATAAAATTATATTAGGTTGCTTCTATTAAATTATATATAATGTTATAATATTATATAAATTTATATATATTTTTATATAAACCGGGAAAACATTTTATATAATTTTATAAAATCATATATAAAAAAATATATTTTGAATATTTTCGATATAATTGTTATTATTTGCTTTTTTCTTTAAAATTATTTATCATTATACTAACTTATGGAAAAATTCATAAATTAGATAATTTAATAAGTATAGGACATATTAATCATAATGTTAACCTCCAATATATTTTAATAATATTTGAGTTATTAGGAATTGGACAACAATAAAACAATTGTTTTATTGTTGTCCAAGAGTTAACTCTTGTTAAATGTGCAACGTTTTGTTTCTTTATTGAAACTTTTTCAAGCAACTTAACATATGTCAAAAAATATGTTAACCATCTAACCTCAAAATTGTACATGTGTCAAACATGCAAGATTGTCATTTTAGTAAGTCATTTTTAGTAAATATTTGAGAAGGCTTCGTAGGTCAGTGGCAGAGCAAGCAGTCTCCCGATCCAGGAGTCCGGAGTTCAAATCCCCAAAAAAGTTACATAATTCGGTTTCAGATTCATCGATGATATAATCAATCGCACACCGCGCTACTCATTGCAAACTACCTTTCCTTCCACTAAATAAGCAGATACCGAATCACAAAGGTTCTAATTAGTAGACTGATGGTAATTACCACAAATGTTGCTGTAGGGGAATTATTATTTAAAATTTATTTTTTATTTTTATATATAATTTTATATAATTATGTAAAATTATATAAAACTAGATAAAATTATATCGCGCCAAAATTCGTATATAATTATATATGATGATTTATATATAATTTTATATAATTATATAAAAAATTTTTTCCCGGGTTCTTAAAGATTCGCAATACATTAGATCAATAAATTACACGAAAAATTAATTGAATAATTTTAATCGTTCCCTCTCGCTCGCACTGATGAGATCATCGTATCTTCTCGCTCCCTTCCACTCATTGCTATGTCAAATACATTTTTTGAATATAAAATCGATATTTACTAAATTCAATTAAAATTTTTGATTTGAAGGAGCGCACCGTAAATTATATTAATGTAATAAACGCGAGGATGTGCGCATTCGAGCGAAAAGTGGCACATTTCCGAGCGAGGGAGGCAAATGAAGCGCGACGCGGAGCGGCGCGCTTCATTTTCCCGAGATCGGAATGTGCCACTTTGAGCTCGAATGTGCACACTCGGCTTTAAACATAATTCGCAATAATTTTGGTGACGAAAAATGGATAAATAATTTTTATCGTTCCTTCTCACTCGTACTTATGAGTTTGTTGTATCTTTTCGCTCGCTCCCACTCATTGCTATGGTAAAAATATGTTTTTCGAACATATAATCGATATTGACTGAACTAAATTCAAAAATTAAACTAAATTCAAAAATTTCATGTAAACAAATTGAATAAATACGAGGATGTGCGCATTCGAGCGAAAAGTGGCACATTTCCGAGCGAGGGAGGCAAATGAAGCGCGACGCGGAGCGGCGCGCTTCATTTTCCCGAGATCGGAATGTGCCACTTTGAGCTCGAATGTGCACACTCGGTTTTAAGCTCGATTACCAAACGTCCCGTGTTAACAAAAAAAAAATTGTTGACGTTAATTATACCCCACCTAGTGCACGGAAGCTTAAGTTTCAGTACCTATTCGTTTGACACACTATACATTGTTCATTTTATTTTAATAAGGTAGAAGACTTTCCGTTCCCCGAAGTTGTACTGTATTTCATTTCATAATTTCTCACATTACAAAAAATCAACTAAAAAAAAAAAAACAAACAATTATTAATAACATGCGATGTCACTAAATTTCAACTTTCTAAACAAACGTCCACTTTTATTAATTATGTGAACAATACGAAACAATTAAAAGCAATTACACAATACAAAGAAAAGAGTAGTAAGTAGTAAAGTTTTGCAAGACGCCATCTCATAACCGTACGAAATTGCAAAAGTCGTCTCGCGTAAAATATTCCAATCGACTGTTTTTTGCGGTGCCGTTTCGTCGGAGCGGCAAAAAAGTGCCGATTTCCGCGTTCGTTTTCCCCATTCCGTTAGACACACAATCAAAATCCATGGCTAGTCGTAGCAAAGTGCGCACAACAGCAACAATAAACGAGCGAACAGAGGGCGCTAATAAAGCTTTAAATTATCAACTCTCATTAAACAATTAAATTCGTCCTATCAGCGTGTTTTGTAAGCGCGCCTAATCTTATCAGTCGAGCGTTAAAAACGGTAAAACGCACACGCGCGCGATGCGGAAGCCCTCCGGCCCGAAAACCTCCGAGTCGCGCCCTTCAAAATTTTGATTTTTTTTTTTTTTTCTAAAGCCCGTTGTGATGTAGTGAGAGTGCGTTTTAAAATGACTGAAAATCATGATCAAAGACGTGGAGAAATTATACTCGGAAATGATGGTAAATAATTGCTTATCTGTCCATTCATGTGAAGGTGCCTATCTTTTTGTTGCGAAGTGCACACAAATAACGGATACGACCGAGCACCACGTATTTATTTACCGAGCGTATGGTAATTATTGAAAAAAATAAGGTCAGATATGGTTTAGTAATCAACGGAACGACCTACAATTAAATTTCTACGGCCTATTTGCAATTGTTATTGCTCTTATCGTTCGCGTTTCGCTTATCTTTCCAGCTTCCGTTCGATGTAGGAAGAAAACGGTGCGGGAACGTGGGGGATGGAACACAATCGGAGATTATTTATAACGTCGCAAATATTTATAAATAAAAATACGTTGGGAGATGGGCACGTGCGCGAAAACGTTCGATTCCGAAATTGCCGACGTTTTTTTATGTCCATAAGGCCGTGTTACGTTGAAAATGTGCATGTTGTTCGTTTAACTTCAAGACCCGAGCAAAACGGTGGCTCCGAAACCGTATGTGACTGCGCCTCCTTTAAAAATATGTAATCTTGGCGCCGCGCACTGTATTGCCCGATTACAACGGTGGATAGGTTCTGGAGAAAATCGTGTAAATCGAAAACAAGGCAAAATATGCACAAATCGCTCGGTGACTTTTCGAAATTTATTAATTAATAAAATGGTTGTAATTTTTTTTTAGTGCGTCCGTTTATCGTAAAAAATACTGTCTGTCTGTCTGTCTGTCTGTCTGTCTGACTGTCTCGTTGTTTGAGCTAATCTCCAAAAGCGCCAAACCGATTGTGACGGGACTTTTATTGACAGGTAGAGGACTTTTCTGAGAGTAATATGAATTGAATTTTTGTTTTAATAAAAATAAGTTTTTAGTTTGACATGGCGCGCCCGTGCGAAGCCCGGGTGGGCCGGCGAGTCTATAATAATATAAAAGTAGGTATGCCTATAAGAATCTATGTATATGGGGGATTCCACGCCAAATCGGACACCAGTTACCTTTTGCATCTTTGATTTTTTGAAACGTTTTTTTTTCTTCTATTAGTACGATGACTTTTTTAATTTCTTTTTATCGAGCGCCTTTAAGAGATATAAATTTTTGAATAATTAAGTTACTTTTTTTAAATGGCCATAACTGTGAATAATCGGTCAAATTTCGTTTTTAAACGTACTTTTTATAAAAAAAATATCCAAATGTTTTTAACAACTATGAGATTTTTGAGTTACAAAAATAAATTGCCATTTTTAACAATTTATATACTGATCGATTTTCTTCAAATAATAGTTTGTTTACGGGCAAACAATGGGATTTATTATTTTTTTTTCGAATTTTTAATTTTCATGTTTTTCGTTATCCCTGTAGAGAATTAATAATAATTTTTTTTAGGCTCAATGGCAACGGTTATTGTTAATTTTTATTTATTTAACAAACGACCACCGGTCGCATATCATTAACGTATTAATTACTATTTGATTATTTTTTAGTTCAAATTCAATAGAAAAATCAAGGACCATTTATTTTTTCAATGTACGTTTAAATATTTTATATATTCGATCTTGGGTTACCAACTGTAATAATGAGTTGGAGCTATTTTAAAAAATGTGCAAACTTTTGAACACATTGGATTAAGCCCGATTTTAATTTTAATTTTTATATAATAAATTAATAATAATACAACAATATCTTTTAAATAGTAATTTTTTTTATTCGATATGAAATAAAAAATAATCAAATAATAATTAATACATTAATAATAAATATATTGTGGTATCTTCAAATAAAAATTATCAGTTGTCGTTCATTAAATAATTAAGAAATATCTAAT
The DNA here is from genome assembly GCA_036325965.1 of Sinopyrophorus schimmeli. NCBI lineage: Eukaryota > Metazoa > Arthropoda > Insecta > Coleoptera > Elateridae > Sinopyrophorus > Sinopyrophorus schimmeli. The sequence continues at coordinate 1,224,188 of JARFIZ010000068.1, forward strand.
TTATTTTAAAATTGTTGTAAAAAACTTGACGATATTTTTTAATGAAAATTACGTTAAAAAACAAAGAATTAGAAATGCAAAAGCAAAATGGGGTCCGATTTGACCTGGAATGCCCCATACACATTATCTACTTTTATTTTACATTGAAATAAATGAGTGAATTACGCGCATTTTATTTTTTTTGTCGATTTACACAGTTTTCTGAGGAACCTGTCTTTACTGTAAAGCGGGGGTAAACTGTATTTTACATGAATTATTTTTTGTGTGTATAAAAATAGAACGAATTTCTTTTTGGGCTATACTATTGGTATCATCCATCGAATTGTCTCAAAAAACAACTAAAAATAGACATGTTGTACAACAAAAATGTATATTTTAAATAGTTTGCGCGACATACGTCGTTTTATTTGGCTTACATTACTCTTTTCTTTTTAATCCAAAAATTAATGGAAACAAATTCAATAAATACGAGGATGTGCGCATTCGAGCGAAAAGTGGCACATTTCCGAGCGAGGGAGGCAAATGGAGCGCGACGCGGAGCGGCGCGCTTCATTTTCCCGAGATCGGAATGTGCCACTTTGAGCTCGAATGTGCGCACTCGGTTTTAAGCATAATTTATAATAATTAATTTTGAAATAATCGTAAGGTAACTGATCCAAATAAGGCCCGGTGCCCAATAAGGCTCAGTTTTCAAATTTTCCGCTTCCTGATTTTGAATCATTGTCAAAGCTCGTATATGTTACAGAAGAAATAAGAATTGATGCATTTTTTTTAAAAACTTATTAATTATGCCTTTATAAACTTAAGGTGGGCCTTATTTGGGTCGGTTACCTTATATGATCAAAAAATTTATTATTAATTAAAAATGTTATTAATACTTATTCAGACAATTTTGATCATTCCCTCTCACTTGCACTTACGGCATTCTTGTATCTTTTCGCTCTCTTCCACTTATTTGAATAATACAAATAAGACCTTTCTGTATAATTGTCGTATTTTTTAAATTCAATACAATGAGTACGAGGATGTGCGCATTCGAGCGAAAAGTGGCACATTTCGAGCGAGGGAGGCAAATGAAGCGCGACGCGGAGCGGCGCGCTTTATTTTCCCGAGATCGGAAATGTGCCACTTTGAGCTCGAATGTGCACACTCGATTTTAAGCACAATTCATAAAAAATAATTTATTTAAAATTTACAACTTTTTTTAATTAAACGTTACAGAACCGTATTTCTGCCAGGAACCAAATCTCTGACAAAATTATATAACTATTTTGAAGTTTTCATTTTTGAAAATTTTTATTTTAATAAACTATGTAAAGGAAGTACCGTGTAAACAGAGCGATAACTGTATTTCATTAAAATAATACAGCACATTTCAAAATAGAAAAAAAAATGTTTTAATGCTGGAGCAAAGTAAATATTTTATCACACGTTTAATTGTAGATACGAGTTATTATTTTTTTTTCGAGAGAGATAACGCGGATTTGTTTGTACAACGAGAAAAGTACCGGCCACATGCTTGTGCATCATTGTTTCTTTCCTGACGTTTAATTAAAACTTCCTCCTCTCCGTTCCCCTTACATTTCCTTTTTGTTCGGGATTCGGTGCCTGAAGAGCGGCTGGTCGAGCACATTTGTTTGTAAATAATGCGCCCAAAAAAGTGGGTTTCCGTCAGAAAGCGACAGATTGAGGATTAGTGAAGTCGCTGCAGTACTACCTCTGCATGTTACGAGGTAAAATCCCGAGGGGCAGTTTCGTGCGAAATTCGATTCGAGAAAATGGTAGAATTCTATATTTTTTATAAAAATTTTGTATGAATTGTTTGAATAGTAAAGTGGGTCACAATATATTGTATACAGCTGCCCCCCGATTTAGACGGTCGATCGGTTCTGAACGAAAATCGTGTAAATCGAAAACGAAACGAAACATGCACAAATTGGTCGGTTACTTTCAGAAATTAATTATTTTTTTTTACGTCAAGTAATTGTAATTTTTTTGCTTTAAAAAAACAAAAAGGTACAGGTCTATGATATAAAAATTTTTGTTTGTAATTTATTTTACGTCGAAGTAAATGATCGAATTGTGCACATTTTACTTTCTTTTTTGATTTGCACGTTTTTCAGAAGAACCTGTAAAGCGGGGGTTACCTGTACTTTAAACGATTTACTCTTTTGTGAGGAAATTATTTTTTTCGTATATAATAACAGTGTCGCCCAACTATTGTCTTGAACACTTACTAAAAATATTTTTTGTAGCTTTTCAGTTTTGAAAGCCGTGTAAAACCGATAAGTAGCGTGTAAATTGGGGGATAGCTGTATTTAAAAAAAATAATTATAAAGACCGCATTTTAATGTTTTTCGGTTGCTCGAAGAAAATTGGCACCACTGAAACTTGTGAAGCATAATTATTTTTTCAATATTTTGTAATATTTTGTAAAGCAAAATATTCAAAAAACAACCCACATTATTAATTAATCTATCAGACTTATTAATTATATATGGGTCAAATTTTTCGTAAATTTTCAATAAACAAAAACGAAATAAATTGATGCTAATCAACTTTTAATTGAATCCGAAATTGGAACCCTTGAATTTAAAATTCGAAGTATTTAAATTAAAAGGAAGCGAGTGAAGATAATAACGAAACTAAGAAACAGATTAGACCAATTAAGGCCAGAAAAACGATGCAGCCCTTGTAAGCCAATAACAATAACAACGCCAGCTGCTATGCATTTATAACTTCTTCCAACATTGACTTTTTAGAAAGTCACGGTTACGCTTGACATAACCACTAAAATTAATATATCAACAAGTTTTCGGCTGCATTATGTAATATAATCAATGATGCAGACGAATTACATTTTTATCTCGCAACTCCAACTCCAATCAATTTGCATAAGTAGCTATTTATAACGTCCGCATTAATCGAAATATATGTTAATTTATTTAAATAATTTGTTAAAAATACTAGGTGTCCTTATAAAATAATTAAAACCAATAAACTACGAATGACGGATGATTTGCAATGATGCCGCATCGTCCTTTCTACTATATAATTGCGGAAAAGAAACGCAAAAACATTTTTTGGAAGAATTCGTTTAAATATTTTATTTTTTTAAGTAATAAAAAAGATGTAACCATATTTTCTGAAGTACACCCCTGTTTTATGGATTAGTTTTTAGGGCAGGACTGAAGTGCCATTTATAATCAGTATTATTATAAACAATTAAAATTTTCTTATGTAAAACGAGGAGTAGAATTCATTTCTGAAGAGTTTGTTTCAATATTTTAAATAATAAAAAAGATATAGCCATATTTTCTAAAGTACGCCCCTGTTTTATAGATTACTTTTTAGGGCAAGACTGAAGTGTCATTTATAGGCGGTATTGTTATAAACAATTAATATTTTCTTATGTAAAATGACGTAGAATTTATTTTTGAAAATTTTGTTTAGGTAATAAAAAAGATTGACTCACTTTCTCAAAATGCACCCTTACTTTTATATTATTTTTTGAGACAGAGGTAAAAAGTCACTTATAATCAGTATTTTTACAAACAATTAATATTTTTTTATGTAAAATGACCCATATCATTCATTTCTGAAGAGTTTTTTCCAATATTTTAAGTAATAAAAAAAATACACACATATTTTTCAATGTAGGGTACACCGGGGTTAGAAGTCACAATTTTTGTTCTTTTGCATTTATAGAGCCCATGGTCTTAATTTATAAATGACATTTATATATCAATAGATAGTGTATTTATTCTAGTTTAAGAAAAAATAAAGACTTTTTCTCTACCATTATCTAAAAAAAACAAACCCATATATTTTACGGTATTTCAGAGCGAACTGAAGTGAAGTACGCAAGGAGGTATTGTGCTCGGGCTTCTTTGACACGGGTAAACAAATTTATTAATTCATTAGGTTTGCTGTTATGACTTTTGTGACAACTTACCCGTGAGACAACTATACCCGGTCTCCCCTTCGCCCCTTTTTTTCAATTATTTCTTCGAGCAAGGACAAATTATTATTTCTAGTCAGAATTATTAAAAACAATTAACATTTCTCTTGTAAAATGAATCGTAAAATTCATTTCTGAACAAATTGTTCTATTATCATAATTTATACAGGGTGACAAATAAGTTTTGGTACGGCCCACCATTTTCGCAATACAATCAACGATAACTCAATTAATTTTTTAACAAAACATTATCAAAATGGGTATTATTTGTAAGCGCCACATTTAAAGCAAAAAAATTAACACGAATTTATTTTTTAGGAATACGACAGTTTGGAAAAAATAAACGAAGAAAAGGGACAAGTGCGCTTCAACCAAACCCAACCGTTTCCCATCGAAAACAGTGTCGACGTTAGACATCCCGCCGATGCCGTTCGAAAAAACAATTACCGATCGCAAACCATACACGAATTGTACGTAATTTAAAAAAACAACAACAAATCCATTACAGGACATTTTAAATCGAAAAATGTCGGATGTCGATTCCGTTTACAGTGGAACCTCGATAAGGCGAAAGCAAGTCTTCAATTGCAATTCGAAATCTTTATAACTCGAATTGTTTCGCTTCTCCTTTGAGGTTCGACTTATCGAGGTCCTACTGTACGAAGAAATCGCGGCCCATTGTTTCTAATCGCAACGTTTCCAAGACAACGCAACAAGTTGCCCAATTTTTCGACGTAAAACTTTTGCAACAATCGCGTGCACGCTCTCTCGAAATCCATTAATTAGTAAATTAAGCGAGTATTAGCACCGTCGATGTTTTAGTTAGTTTGTTTTCTTTTTCGAATTGCGACGAACCAACAAATCTGTAATCTGTTTGTTTTAGTGCTTACGGAAATCTCCAGCAACAGTTAGAAGAAAACTATGAAGAAATACAAATAGACATAAAAGGTGTCGTAAAGATCTGTTACGACAGCGCGTCGAAAAAACTAAATAAGAATCAATTGCTTACCATATTTCGAAACCAAATGCTTTTGATTAACGACAAAGGCGAAAAGGTACGTTTCACAATTATTGCTTTAACTTTCCGTGTACTAGGTGGGGTAAAACTAACGTGAACAATTGTTTTTTTTTTGTTAAAACCGCACGTTTGGTAATCGAGCTTAAAACCGAGTGTGCGCATTCGGCGAAATGGCAATTTCGAGCGAGGGAAAATGAAGCGCGCCGCCCGCGTCGCGCTTCATTTGCCTCCTCGCTCGAAATGTCACTCGCTCGAATGCGCACATCCTCGTATTTATCGAATTTTGAAAAAAAACTTTCTTTACAATCAACAAGTTTCAATTTATTTCAGTAAATATGGATTATATATTCGAAAAACGTATTTTTACCATAGCAATGAGTGGGAGAGAACGAAAAGATAGAAGAAACTCATAAGTATGAGTGAGAGGGAATGATAAAATTATTAATTCATTTTTCGTCACCAAAATTATTGCAAATTTTGTTTAAAACCGAGTGTGCACATTCGAGCTCAAAGTGGCACATTCCGATCTCGGGAAAATGAAGCGCGCCGCTCCGCGTCGCGCTTCATTTGCATCCCTCGCTCGGAAATGTGCCACTTTTCGCTCGAATGCGCACATCTTCGTGTTTATTATATTAGTAATATATACCGTGCGTCCCTTCAAATCAAAAATTTTAATTCAACTTAGTAAATATCGATTTTATATTGGAAAAACGTATTTACCATAGCAATGAGTGGAAGGGAGCGAGAAGATAGGATAATCTCATCAGTGCGAGCGAGAGGAAACGATTAAAATTATTCAATTAATTTTTCGTGTAATTTGTTGGTCTAAATTATTGCGAATCGTTAAGAAATTGCCGTGAAATTAATTGTATTGCAATAAGGAGGCAAGAATGAAATTCTTGTTAGGTTTTCTTAATATTTGGTATCGTAATTGACACATGTCATTGGAATTTAGTAGGGGAACCTGTTGTACCTTGACCCTTTTTTCACTTGTAATTTTTTTAATTACCCTGGGCCCCTTTAAATCAAAATTTTAATTCAACTTAGAAATATCATTTTTTTGGAAAAATATTTACCCTACAATGATGGAAGGGACGAGAAGATAATATTTTTCATGCGGCGGGGGAAACGATTAAAAATTTTTCAATTTAAATTTTTTTGGGAATTTTATGGGCTAAATTTTGCGAATTTAAAAAAGCCGGAAATTAAATTTATTTCAATAAGGGGGAAAATAAATTTTGTTAGGTTTTCTTAAAATTTGGTATGTAAATTGAAATGTCTTGGAATTTCAAGATAGGGCAACCTTTTACACTATGACCTTTTGATTGTAATTTGTAATTTGTTGTCTTAAATAATTTAAAATGAGGAATTTATTAACGCACACACGGAAAAGATCCAGCTTTTGTTGCAAAATAAAGTAAAAAATGGCATTTATGTACTGAATTCTCGTGACTTAATCAGATAAATAAACAATTTGGCATCTTAACTTGAATAATATTATTTTTAATAACTTTATCCTATTCTCTTAATCGTTATTGAGAATGATTTGTCAGTTTTATGCGACCATTCTATTCAAAAGGCAACTCAAAAAAAATTTGATGTATAATACGTTTTTCATACGTTATTCATGCAATAATATTTGAGGTGTCTGGCAAAAATTAGCAAACTAGGAACACTTAGAATTGTAAAATATTCTATGATGAAACTTCTTAGAATAGTAAAACATTATTATGTTGTTTAAATCAATTTAAAAAAATAGGAAAGATAGGTATGTGAACGACATCAGCAAAGTGGCACATTTCCGAGCGAGGGAGGCAAATGAAGCGCGACGCGGAGCGGCGCGCTTCATTTTCCCGAGATCGGAATGTGCCACTTTGAGCTCGAATGTGCACACTCGTCTTTAAGCACGATTCACAATAATTTTGGTAACGAAAAAGTAGCAAATAATTTTTATCATTCCCTCTCACTCATACTTATGAGTTTCTTCTATCTTTTCGCTCTCTCCCACTCATTGCTATGGTAAAAATACGTTTTTCGAATATATAATCAATATTTACTGAAATAATTTGAAATTTGTTGGTTGTAAAGAAAGTTTAATTTTCAAAATTCAATAAATACGAGGATGTGCGCATTCGAGCGAAAAGTGGCACATTTCCGAGCGAGGGAGGCAAATGAAGCGCGACGCGGAGCGGCGCGCTTCATTTTCCCGAGATCGGAATGTGCCACTTTGAGCTCGAATGTGCACACTCGTCTTTAAGCACGATTCACAATAATTTTGGTAACGAAAAAGTAGCAAATAATTTTTATCATTCCCTCTCACTCATACTTATGAGTTTCTTCTATCTTTTCGCTCTCTCCCACTCATTGCTATGGTAAAAATACGTTTTTCGAATATATAATCAATATTTACTGAAATAATTTGAAATTTGTTGGTTGTAAAGAAAGTTTAATTTAATTCAAAATAGGATTCGATTGACAAAAGGGGACATTTCCGAGCAGAGGACAAATGAAGGACGCGGACGGGGCCCTCATTTTCCGAGATCGAATGTGCCAACTTTGAGTCGAATGGCACACTGCTAATTAAGGCACGATGTCACAATTTTTGGTAACGAAAAGTAGCAAATAATTTCATTAAGGCACCCAAAATTTTGAGTTTTTTCTGGCAAACGTTCCCCCCAGGCTCTGGAAAAAAGTTTTAGAAATTCAACCCAAAATTTCGAAAATAATTTGGAAAATTTTTATTTTAAAGAAATTTTAATTTAAAATGCAAAACAAAATAAAACTGGCTTGTATGGTGGTCGGAAATTTGCACATCAAAGATTTAATCCATTTCGACAAAATATTGCAAATTTTGAGATTTACAAACGAGATGGACGTCTAACGAAGTTGAAATGTTTTAGTGAGCTCACAAATGTCTCGCATCATACGAGGATTGAAAATGAAGCGCGCCGAAACTCCGCGTCGGCTTCATTTCGCATCCCCGCTGGAAATGTGCCACTTTTGCTCGAATGCGACATTTCGTTTTATTTATTGTAAAAACCCTGCTCCCTTCAAACAAAATTCTTGAATTAACTTAGAAATATCGATTTTAATATTGGAAAAACGTATTTACCATGCAATGAGTGGGAAGGGGGCGAGAAAATGGTATTTTCATGTCAGCAGAGGAAACATTTAAAAATTTTCAATTTAATTTTTTTTAATTTTTCGGAAATTATTGGAATCGTTAAAAAATTTCCGGGAAAATTTCATTTATTCAATAAGGGGGCAAAATGAAATTCTTTTAGGTTTTTTTAAATTTGGGACGTAATTGACAATGTCATTTGGGAAATTTTTAGGGGAAGTTTACCTTACCCTTTTTCACTTGTAATTTTTTTTAAATTTGTTTTTAAAAATTTTAAAAATTTAAAATTTTTCCCAGCACAACGGAAAAAACAACTTTTGGCTGGGCAAAATATTTTAAATAAAAAATGGGCTTTATTATTTTGGGCTTAGATAGATAAAATAAACCATCTTTAATTGTCCAATTAATTTTTTTAAAAATTTTTTCCAATTTTTAATCGTTATCTGGCAGAATTTTGGTCAAGTTTTAAAGTGCCGGACCAATTCTATTTAAAAGAGGAATAAAAAACAAAAATTTTGATGTTTAATTTTTTCTTATACGTTATATCATTGCAATAAATATTTTGAGGGTGGTCTGGCAAACAGTTGAGCCAAGACTAGGGGAGACAGACTCAAATTTTTATATTCTACTGATCGAAACATCTTGGAATAGTAAAACATTGTACTTATGTCTTGTCTTATACATCAATTTAAAAAAAAATAGGAAAAAGGAATTATTATTTAAAAAAAAAAACACAATTGGACAAGTTACAGATCGCCAGACCGTTGATTTATTATTTGTCTAATATCCAAAAAGTAATAAAGTGGCATTTTCATAAGATACTCAGAAAGTCTCCCCGTGCACTTCGAATCACATAAACTAAAAAATTTGGCATCTTTTAATTGAATAAAAAGTTCATTTTTTGAAAATAACTGGAACACTATTAGAACGGCTACATATAAATAATAGGTTATATTTTAGAATGTGATTCATAGTGATGGCTAGTTTTGCTGAAACATTACTGAACAATAAGGCATGTACTCTCTAAAATAAAATTAGTGAAATTTCACTAAATCACAGTGAAATTTCACTAATTCTCGCAGTTGAATTCGAGCAACTTAGAATTAGTGAAAATTCACTAAATAATTCAGTGAAAACAGGAAACCACTAGTAGAATTAGTGACAAAGTAACTGCTAAATGATGAAAACTACTTTTGAATTAGTGAAATTTAACATTACTAATTGAGGTAGTGAAAATTTCACTGATTAATCAAGTAAAATCACTAATTCTACGGTGAAAAAATTTTCACTAGCTGAATTAGTGAAAATTGCACTAATTTAATTTTAGAGAGTATATTAACAAAAAAATACATTGGTACTAGGTAATACTATTTATATAAGCCCCAATAAAAAATTTTAAAAACAAGGTTATAGTAAATCATATAAAGCCTTTGCTATTTTTAAGGAAATGTTCTTAAAACTACTTTACAATAAAGGTATTTACCTGTTGCTATATAATCCATGTAAATTTTTTTTTAAAAGTCTTTAAACAAAACACAAAAAACATATTGATTATCAATATGTTTTTTGTGTTTTGTTAGCTTATTATAATTAGCTTATTATAATTATTATCCGTTTTCTAACTTCTGACGGATCGGGTAGTGCTGCATATAATCGTCTGACTTTAATGCTGTTCGCATTTGTTTTGTCGTGTGTAACTGATAATTAACTTAACTATATGTAGAAATTTTCAAAATGCGGTTTCAGTTAGTTGTCAAAATTCCAAATTTTAATTTTGTCAACTTAAATAGGTGATTTTTCCGTGTGTGCGACACCCCAAAAAACCTTTTTTTTTAATGAAAAAATACGGGGGAATTTTTTATATACTTATAAAAAAATAAGCCACTTTTTCGAGTTTACCATGATGGCGTGGACCTAGACCATTCAAATTTGGTACGAAGGTGGAAAATTACAAAGATTAAGATTGAAAGAGGTTCGAGGGGCTTAGGGGCACTATTTTTAGTTATTTTGATATTTCTTGCGCGGATCGTCCTGGAGGGAGGGGAAGGGTTAGAGGATTGAATTTTGGATATGTGGTAGCCCCATTAAAGGCACACGTTTTAAATTTTGTGCGCCGCGATATCTTTATCGGGGGCCGAGATATCCGCCTCCAAAGAACCGTTTCTGCGCAACAAATTTTACCCCCCTTTTTTTTCAAATGCGATTTTCGCCCATTTCTCGTACTCCAATTCAAAAAATGCTATGCATGGGGACCCCCAATCAAATGTTGCCCTATCCGACCCTTATATTTGTTTTTTAAGAATACGGCCCTGGAAGGCCCTAGCCGTGCGCAAAAATTTCAAACTCTAATTACTCGAAAACGGTAGCCGCAAGCTGCGTAAAATATTTAAATTCGAATAGCACGCGTTATTTTACGTAGGAAAAGTTAAATTTTAAATGGGGCAGAGCCCCGGGGGCTCCGCAAAAAATCTTAAAAACGGGCTTTTTTTGGTGATTTTCGATAGCTAATATCTCCGAAACTAAAAACGATAGAAAATTGGGGTTTGCGCAGGTAGAAAGAGCGGTCTTTTAGATGCTAATAGTCATCTTTCAGGACATTAGGGCTGCGTAGGGCTCCGCCTCGATTTTTTTACCAACACCTTTGAAAGCGATCGTTTTACGCTACGGAAGACATAATTTTAATTCACCAAATACAACATTTCTAATTCTTCCCATCGTCATATCTAAGACTTGGAATTTTTAAAAGGGGTTAAATTTATATTCGCTAGAAAGCCCAAAAAGAGCGCTTCTTACTGTTAATTAAAAAAAAATTCTTTAGGCGTTCGGCCCTTAGAAGCCTCTAAATAATTAGGCGGAATTCTGAAATAGGGGTATGTTCGACGCAGCATACCGGCTTAGGGGTTGAAGATAGACCCCAACATAAAGCGAACGAAAGTGTCATGAGATCTTCCAGATTCATTTAAAAAAGTTTTGTAAATCGGTTCAGCGGTTCTCGAGATATTAGATTAATAAGAAAAATTGACGGCTCGCGCACGAGTTTTGAAAATTTGACGTTTCATCTGACAGAAGGAAATTTATTATAATTAATCATTTTGATGTACCTTTGATTGCTAATATCTCCGAAACTAATAACAATAGAAATGTGGGGTTTGCGCAGATAGAAAGAGCGGTCTTTCGAAATGACAATATTCATCTTTGAGGACACCGGGCTGCTTAGGGCTCCGGCGCCAGGAATCCTACACTTTTAAAAGCGACCGTTACGATATGAAACACAACCTTGAGAGGAATTCACGAAATACAACATATTTGAATAATTCTTCCCATCGTCATTTCTAAGACTTGGCATTTTCAAAAGGAGTTAAATTTATATTTGCTGGAAAGCCCGAAGAAGAGCGGTTCTTACTGTTCATTTTACAAAATTTTCGTTTAGAGGTTCGACCCTCAAGACTCCCTAAAAATTGGGCGGAATTCCTAACATAGAGGTATGTTTAATGCGGCATACAAGTTTGGGGTGTTAAAGATACACCCCAACATAAATTAGTAAATTAGTTTTAACAAATTTGATTACAAAATGCATAAAATGGATTAATTATTAATTTTGCAGTTTCGTACATATTTATTTAAATTAGCGTCTTCGATCGCCTACTTGCAATTTTAAAACGTCGTTTTACATTTTTACTATCACTACAAACAATTATTTATTCTTTTAAATTATGTATTGAAAATACCCCCAATAATGAGTAACAAGAGGTTTTCTTCTTGGACAGACGTTTTTCTTAATGAAGGTATTGTTTCTTCCTGTCTTTAACCGTTATGAAACAAAAAAATGTTTAAATTGAATTCAAAGCATTATGGGTTGGAAATATGAAATTTTGAAAGGCGCAAAACACCGGGAGCTTTGCAAAAATCTTAAAAGGCGGGCTTTTTGGTAATTTTGATTGCTAATATTTCCGAAATTAAGAGATTAACGGGCAGATTTGCGTAAACAGAGCGGCTTTTGAAACCTTAAAACTCGTATGCGAGGAAGCCAAGGCGACCAATTCTGTAACACTTTTAAAACAAACTTTTACGCTACGAAATAAAATATTTTATTTAGCGAAATACATTTTAATGGTTCTCATGTCTTATCTCAGACATACTCAATTTTATTTTTACAGTAGTACAAAATAACTGACTAAAGAAGCAAACAACACTTCCACATAACAAAATTAACAACGAATTTTAGAGAGGTATTTACATAAACTAACCCATCGAAAAACAAACTGTACTAAAATCACAAACTAAATTTCTTTCTTTTAAACGCTCAAATTAAGGGACGTTCGAGAAGCTGATATTTACAATGTAGGGTCGGCTAAAATCTCCAAATTGTAACGCTCATCGACTGGTCATCGAAACCAGTTTAGAAAAAAAGTATTTTAAAGCTAATAATAAACAAAATGTATATGCTGTATTTGCAGCTGATTACGGCTATCTACTATCCAAGTAAAAAGTATCGTCATCTCACTTTGAAGGCCCAGGTTTTGAAAAACTCTAAATGTATTTTAATCAAACTAAAATCGGATTATAGTCAAAATATTTCTGTACGCCCATGAATAATTTTATAATTTTTAACAAGGGGTAATTCGTTACCTTAATTTTATGTTTCAGAAAACTGTGTTTTACTTATATTTTAAAAATGCTTACCTTTGTTCATTTTGAATTAATTATATTATATATATGTATATGATAGATATATTCTTTTAATTAAAAAATTATGTTATTCCGTTAACTGAAAAAAGAGGTTTTAATCTATTTCAATTTCCTCATTTGATAAAATATTTTGCAAAAGTTGATTGGATATTGAGAGTAAAACTAAATAAATTGCTCTGTAGTATTATTAATAAAAATAATATTAATTAGAATTTTAAAAAATTTTAAAATTTTGTTACGAGACGCGTAAGTGAAGCGAAAAATGCAACAAAATCGCAATGCGATTTTGCCTAGAAGTTAGCCGCGAAGCGGCAAACAAGTTCACATTAAATGACAATAAATTGGTACCAACAAAAATGCTGCAAAATCGCGAAGCGATTTTGCTCAAAAAATAGCCGCGAAGCGGCAAACAAGTTCGCATTGAATAACAATAAATCGATACTAACAAAAATGCTGCAAAATCGCCCAGAGGTTAGCCGCGAAGCGGCCAACAAGTCAAATTAGATATTAATGAATCGATGCTAACAATAAAAATGCAGCAAAATCGCAAAGCGATTTTTCCTAGAAGTACCGAACTTTAAGAAAAATCAAAATGTCAAGAAATTCTGACAAATTTTGAATTTTACTAGAAGCCGAAGGTCTTAAACGCGACAGCGTTTATCAAAGAAATACCGACATATTTTGAATTTTTCTAGGAGCCGAAGGCCTTAAACGCGATAGCGTTTAGCAAAATCGCGAATGCGATTTTGCCTAGAAGTTAGCCGCGAAGCGGCAAACTTCTAGTTTTATATATAATTTCGTAAATATAATGAATTTATTATTGAAAATACCTATCTCCATAAATATGAATTTCATCAAGAAGACGAAAAAGACCTTTTTTATAGAGAATTGAATTTTCTACAAAATTGTTCCTATAACTTTTTCTCAAATCTGTATACTTTAAGAGATCCTTACAAAAAACTACGATTTTATCAAAAAATGAACTTATATCGTATTGAGGCACGTGTATATTTTTATTAAAAAAATTTTAAAAAAATTCCCCCGTATTTTTTCATTAAAAGGAAGGTTTTTTTGGGGCGTTGGAAGAAATTTAATTTTTAACGACCACCCTATTGTCTATGTAACAATTTGTTGTAAAAATGAATTGCATCGTAGTGGGGCACTAATAAGGTATTCATCAGAAAATATTTGAAAACATTACCAACCGTTTACTCAAATTGCCATAAGATTTAAAAATTAGTGGATCTATGGCCTAGATGCAGCAGAGGTGATGTACCTTGGCTCTATTCACATTAAGCAAAATAAAACCCATTGTTCTATGAAAGCTATATATTTATTTTTGGATTATAAGAACTACTAATGTTCTTTTTTGAGATGACTCTAAAATTGTTTGAAAAATTAACAAAATTTTTCTCGTATACTAAAATTTCACATACTTAATGGATAACTTTGCGAAAATTAAAATTTTTCGTTAGACTTGCGAGGCATATTATGTGAAGCAAAATAAAAAAAAATAAGAATTTATAACAAAGGTATATCTAAATTTTTATTTATTGCACGTTGCTCTTAGTGCCAAGGTACAACTTATTGGCAGTGACCGAGGTACAACACACCGACCCTTGATGTTTAAACTCAAAAATAAAATTAAAGATTTTGCTGTGCCAAAATCAGACCACTACTATGCAAACATTAATAAATAATATTTCTATTACAATGAGTCATTTGTTATTAGGTAATAAAAATCAATAAGATATTTAAGTAAAAAGAAATAGAAAAAGACTTACTTTTTTTCGATTAAAAATTTCAATTGATCGCATACATTAACAAAGTACATTGGCCAGCTACTTCTAACTTTACGTTAATGTCTGTCGATGTGGCATTTGAAATATCAAAAATGATGGGTCACGAAAGCCTGCAAATATTAAAAAAAATAAAGTTGTCTTAGGTACAAAAGGACCAAGGTACAACAGGTACCCCTATACACGTGATGATCGTATCTTTTCACTCGCTCACACTCATTGAAAAATTAAAATACCTTTATCTTGTATATTTTCTTTTAATTTCAATAAATACGAAGATGTGCGCATTCGAGCGAAAAGTGGCACATTTCCGAGCGAGGGAGGCAAATGAAGCGCGACGCGGAGCGGCGCGCTTTATTTTCCCGAGATCGGAATGTGCCACTTTGAGCTCGAATGTGCACACTCGGCTTTAACCACGATTCACAATAATTTTGGTAACGAAAAAGTAGTAAACAATTTTTATCATTCCCTCTCACTCATACTTATGAGTTTCTTCTATCTTTTCGCTCTCTCCCACTCAATGCTATGGTAAAAATACATTTTTCGAATATATAATCAATATTTACTGAAATAATTTGAAATTTGTTGGTTGTAAAGAAAGTTTAATTTTCAAAATTCAATAAATACGAGGATGTGCGCATTCGAGCGAAAAGTGGCACATTTCCGAGCGAGGGAGGCAAATGAAGCGCGACGCGGAGCGGCGCGCTTCATTTTCCCGAGATCGGAATGTGCCACTTTGAGCTCGAATGCGCACACTCGACTAAAAAGGGACCAAGGTACAACAGGTTTCCCTACTCAAGAAAAGACCCAATAGTTTATGAGTTGAAGAAAAAGTTAAGTTTTTGTGTTTTTATTAATAAAAATCTATTCTAATGCATAAATAAATACATTTTACTTAAACCTATTAATTATTAGTCATTAAAATATATTTCTTATCATTGAACTGTCATAAAGTACAATTTTATGGATTTTATTTCAATTGCAGGAAATAGTTATATCCGATTTGAACAAAACGCAATACATTCCAGTCAGCAAAAAAGAGATTAGGATAACGAAAGTGAAAGATGACGTCTGCACCCTCTACAAATTGCTCTTCGACAGTACAAAAGAGATGAACCTGGCGATCATGGACCTGGAAAAATACTACGGGCCCGATCGGCCCTTTTACACGAAACACCAGATGAACGGCGAAGAAAAGCTGCAGATAAGGCACAAACTGCTGAAGCTGCTGGGCAAACGGTCCAGCAAGGACCTGCTGGAGAAGAAAGGCATCATACGCAACGAACCCATATTCGGAAACACGTTGAAGCACTTGTGCGAAATGTACAAACAGGAAGTGCCCGAGTTCGTTATACGCATTATGCAGATCATCGAGATGCCGAAAAACATCAAAAGCGTGGGCTTGTATAGGGCGTCCGGAAATTTGGCGACCATCAAAGATTCGCTTCCATATCGATAAGAACAATTTGAAAATTTTGGAGGAATTTCGAAACGACATCGACGTCCTAACTGGAAGTTTGAAATTGTTTTTTAGGGAGCTCAAAGAGCCGCTCATTTCGCATAATACGTATGAGGAACTCTGTAAACTTATTGGTAAGTTGTGCCGAAGGAAAAAATTACGTGGTTCCTTTCATTTTTTCGAAATTTTACTTTGAAAAGCGATTTTAAAAAAATCTATACCTTGTGGTGATTGTGTTTTACTCAATACCTTTGTTATTTTGTAAAAATCATATATGGTTGCTATCAGAAAAAAATAAGTTATCCCTTGATGAAAAAATCCAAGCAGGCGCCTATTTGATTTTTAAACAAAATTAGAATAAGGCTCGACAAATTACCAGTGCATTGAAACTGCAAGCTTTAATGTCTGTCTAGGCAGTCGAAACAATGCAATTTGCAGAATTTGCGACTGTTGCGGGCAGAAACCAATCACTTTCTGCCCTAGGGCAGAAAACGATTGCTTTCTGCCGGCTGAATGAAGTTAGGCCCATTTCAACTCTACCAGAATAGCTTTCAATTGTTTATTATAAACCTCATAACTGTCTTTCTAACCATTAATTAATGTGTCAGATGTCATATTTGCAAGATTAAAATAAACATTAAATCTTTTAGTTTCAATGCAGGTAATTGAAAAATTATAGTTTGGTAAATCACTAGACAAAGGTAAATAAGTAAAAAAGTGGTTTCTAAAATGTTGTGCACACTCGGTTTTAATCAACTTTTAAAACAATCGTATACCGGGTGTCTCATCGAATGTGTCACGATCTTTAACTCTAAAGCTATCCAATTTTTTTTTTAAATTAATGCCGTTCTAGGGTAACCTCGCCAATAGATGGACGGTTAAGCAAATTCTTATGTTTTTTTAATGAAATAATATAGTAAAATATAATAAAATTAGTTATAGGTATAAATTAAAAAATGTCAAATAAATTCAAAAAAAAAATAATTAAAATCTTGTATAAAATAGTAGTTTAGATAAAAAAAGCAAATTTTAAGAAAACAACACATATCACCAGTAGATGGACAAAGCCTCCAATAGATAGACAGCCACCTTAAATAGATGGACGCTTTTCAAAAATAATATTTTTGTTTTGTCATGTTTATAAAGAATGATTACATTTTTAAATTTAATAACTAATAGCTTACACTTAATAAAAATAACCAATAAACAAATATATAGATGGGATAATAATTTTCAAAATATATGAAAAAGTAATTTTATTTTTTCGAAAAATACCTTGCTATTATACACTATATAATATTAATTATATGTTAATATACTATTTTTAATATATAAAATCAACAAAATACAACGATATAATAGGTTTTGTTTTTTCTTTTTATTGTTAACATCTTTTAATGCATTCTTTAAATCATCAGATGAATAAGAATAAACTTTGCAACATTTCTTGTTGTCAGCCATCTTTAAAAAAAAATTAATTATAAATTTGTAAATACTAATAAACATTTTCATATTAATATGAAAAAAATATAACAAAAACGTAAAATATAAATTTGATGTCTATCTATTGGATTAAGGTTTAAAATTTCTGACCAATAAATGAACAATTTTTTTGATTTTATTATTAAATAGCTCAATTTATTGCATTGTTATTAAAATATAAACAAAATCATATAATACATAGCTTATCATTTCATTTAATTGTATTAATTATGAAAAAAGTATACACGGGGTCTGTTAGATACCTGCTGGTGATGGCGTTCATAAAACAAAACATTATGATGTCAAATGAATTTTGTTTTTTTTTGATAATATTAAGTATACATATAAGCAAAAAAATAGTTTTATATAATTATAAATATGTAAATTTGTAAAACAGAAAATTTATTTTACAATTTTATACTTTTTAATTTAATTAGTTATTAAAATAATTTTTGTCCATCTATTGGGGGGTGTCCATCTATTGGTCTTCTATTTAAGATAAGAGAGTTGGTACGATTTTCAGTTAAACCGGAAGTAGAAGGAGATTGAAATGTACTCGAGTGGATAAACCGTATTAATTATATTAATTACAGTCGCACCTCGATAAGTCGAAGTCGAAGGGACAGCAAAAATAATTCGTAATATCAAAAACTCGAGTTACCAAAAGAAGTTCAGTTAAATACTTGCGTATATATATATATATCATTCATTTTTTATGGAAAATAACCAAAATTGATCTAAAATCATTAACATTATTTATTTTTATTAAGACCCCAAAAAATATAGTTATTTACATATTATTTACTGTTAATTTGAAAGTAATCTAAAATTTACTTTTGCTTCATTGCTACAAAATGTTACGTTTCTATAAATTTTTCCAATTATCTTACCGATAATAATATATCTGTAGGAACATCTTCTTGAGCATATAGGAATAGAGAAATAGTATCTATTGCATTGTAAACTTGAGTTGTTGAAGGGATGTTTATTGTAACATCTGTATCACTTTCATATTCACTTTCACTTTCACAGTTTTTCTTATTTTCTTCTAGCACTTTACATATAATGCTTTCATCGCTAGGAATTTCAGCAACTTCCAAATCTTTATCAACGTTGACATTTGCCATTTGTATTTTCAGCAGCTCCAATTAGGTCTCTGTTTTTTAAAATAGTTGATAAAGTGTTTGCGGGAATACCAAAATCTTCAGCTATATCCTTTTTTCTTTTGAGCCCACGTTCCACTTCTTTTATAAGATTAATTTTCTCCCTTATGCTTCAACTTTTTGATTTTCGTTTACACTCCATGTTAATACGTAACTAATTTTAGAAAAAGTATTAAACTTTTTTAGATTTTCTGTTATACTCTGTTACAAGCTATAAAGAACGTAAAACACATTTGTTAGTCTTCGTAGTCGACGAATAACTAGCAAATTGAAAACTAAAATACAAAAATAGTTTATTTTTTTGTAAAATAAACGCTAAAACCATCTCAAAAATTTATAACTGTTCATAAGGCATTTAAACATAAATTAGTTTTTAAATCCAATTGAAGTGCCGCCGTCAAAACATTCTTGTAGTATAAACCTTTTATTCGTAGTTAACAATAGAGCTTTTAAAGCATCAATAACACCAAACCGAGCCGTCGTTAATCCTCTCTCAGGTAGAGAAATTTTTAGAAAAGTTGTAAAATTTAACTTCGAGTCATCGACCTATTTACTAATGGAAACTTGAATATAATGAATTATAAAACACTTCGACTAATTAAATAATTCGATTTATTAAATTTCGAGTTATTGACAAAAATATTAACGTTGAGATGGGCAAGTCCTAGGGAAACTGGTTCGAGTTCGAGCTATCAAAAATTTGGCTTATTGGCGTTCGCCTTATCGAAGTTCGACTGTATTTACTGAAGTAAATTAAAATTTGTTGATTGTAAAGAAAGTTTAATTTTCAAAATGCAATAAATACGAGGATGTGCGCATTCGAGCGAAAAGTGGCACATTTCCGAGCGAGGGAGGCAAATGAAGCGCGACGCGGAGCGGCGCGCTTCATTTTCCCGAGATCGGAATGTGCCACTTTGAGCTCGAATGTGCACACTCGGCTTTAAGCACGATTCATAATAATTTTGGTAACGAAAAAGTAGCAAATAATGTTTATCATTCCCTCTCACTCATACTTAGGAGTTTCTTCTATCTTTTCGCTCTCTCCCACTCATTGCTATGGTAAAAATACGTTTTTCGAATATATAATCAATATTTACTGAAATAAATTGAAATTTGTTGATTGTAAAGAAAGTGTAATTTTCAAAATTTAATAAATACGAGGATGTGCGCATTCGAGCGAAAAGTGGCACATTTCCGAGCGAGGGAGGCAAATGAAGCGCGACGCGGAGCGGCGCGCTTCATTTTCCCGAGATCGGAATGTGCCACTTTGAGCTCGAATGTGCACACTCGGTTTTAAGCACGATTCACAATAATTTTGGTAACAAAAAAATATTAAACAATTTTTATCATTCCCTCTCACTCATACTTATGAGTTTCTTCTATCTTTTCGCTCTCTCCCACTCATTGCTATGGTAAAAATACGTTTTTCGAATATATAATCAATATTTACTGAAATAAATTGAATTTTGTTGATTCTAAAGAAAGATTAATTTTCAAAATTCAATAAATACGAGGATGTGCGCATTCGAGCGAAAAGTGGCACATTTCCGAGCGAGGGAGGCAAATGAAGCGCGACGCGGAGCGGCGCGCTTCATTTTCCCGAGATCGGAATGTGCCACTTTGAGCTCGAATGTGCACACTCGGTTTTAAGCACGATTCACAATGATCAACTTTCAAAACAATCTTATATGTCAAAAAAATTAATTATTAGTTAAAAATGCTTTGTTGTTCTTCTTCTTTATCTTCGCCCTTAAATCAATCGTACCAACTGCTCCCTTATCGTTAAAAATTTGATCATTCCCTCTCGCTTGCACTTACGCCATTCTTGCATCTTTTTAATTTTTAGACGCAGAACTAACGGCAAAAGCCGAAGACCACATAAAACAAATCGTCAACAAAATGGACAAACCGCACAACCGCACCCTCCTAAAGCTTCTGGAGCATCTGGCGAAGGTGGAATCGCACAGCGAAGACAATCGGATGGACATGTACAACATTTCGATAGTATGGGGCCCGACGTTAATCTGGCCCCCGGACAATTGCCACGAGAACATACTCCTCAGCCACACGAACGCAAATAAAGTGATCGAATTGCTCTTGAACGTGTACAAAAAGCTTTACCAAACTTCGCAAAAACATGTGAGTGTTACGACGGACCGAAAGGCAATTTGATCGAAAAATTGCTCGGCATTTTGCAATGTCGCTTTTAGTTTTAAAACAAACTCTTCTTTAAGGAGTCTAGTCCTAGTATTAGTAAGATCGAGAACGAAGGCAGTGCAGCTAAACAAAAACAAGCCTTAATGATAGAACTTAACGAAAATCTAACACATACTTTAAGGAGCGCCGGCTCGAAAGACAACCTGGTGAAAAGCACCGACAGCCTCCCGAAATCGGGCAAATCTCCAGACAAAGGTAAACGAACCGTTGGTAAAGTGGTGTCCAAACTTTACGTTGCGCACAATCGGTTTTAATCGACTTTTAAAGCAATTGTATACCGGGTGTCTCATCTAATATGCCACGAGCATACAAGTTTTTAAAAAAAATTAATGCCCTTCTTTTTAAGATGAGAGAGATGGCAAGATTTTTAGTTAAACCGGAAGTAGAACAAGATTGAAATGTGCGCGAGTGCATAGAGCGTGTTAATTACAAAATCTTTATATTTGTATTTTTTTATGGTTTTATTAGGTTAGGAGTTATAAGCTCGTGGCACTTTAATTGAAACACCCGGTATGTTCAACGAATTAATTAATTGTTAGTTATAAATGTTATTAAGGTGGTAGTGTAGCCCCCCACGATTTTTAAACTACAAGTTTAAAGTCCAAATTTGGCCGTAGGTTTATTTTGACAAAATTTAAAAAAAATCGTCGCTTAATTATTCAAAATATTTAGAAAAAACTGGTATTTTCAATTGTAAAGTCACGAAACGGCAAGTTCAAAATTAATGAAATTTGGACGGCTCGTTGATATTGTAATAAAACGCAAAATTTGAAGATTTAAAAAAAATCTTAGCCGTGCTTTAAGAAATATTCAAAAATATTATTTTTGAACGTTTCTCCTGTTTAAAATAAAATTAATTCGCATAATTACTTATGGCCGAATAATTTGTGTAGTTTTGTGAATTGTTCGAACGAATTACAATTAAATACAAACCGTTCAACGCTTAGAAATGCACGTGTAAAGTACTCAAAATGCGTTAATAATATTTGTATCGAATCTGCTGCCTCTGGTGAGGATAAACAGCATTAAATTCTTTGTTGCAAACTCTTTTGATATTTATTTACATGTTGCTAACGTATACATGGCGTTACCAATACTTGCACGTGTGATTGTTATACCGGGTGTTTCTATATATTGAAAACTACTTAAACGATTTTTATAAAAATTGGTAGGGGTAAATAGTACAGATGTTGGCCAGTCGACAATGATTAGCCATATTTAAAAAAATATATAATTATAAATCTATATTTTAGTGAGATAATTTTTCATCGATACTAGAAAATGCTTTATTCCTCTCTGTACTGGATATAACTAGTCATTTTTTTTATAATTTCCTGTTTTGTGCATATATTCAATCATTAAAATGACCAGGCCGAGATTCTTACAAATTTACTCCATTTTATACAAAAAACTACAAGCGGAGACCTTACTATTCTTAGATTTTTTTATGCTTAAAAAAAGCTTTTCGTACTAATTATTAAGAATTATAAATCAATAAAGGTTTAAATTCTGTGAAAAAAAATTATTTAAATTAAAATAAAGCACAGATTACAAAAAAAATTAAAGGCCAATAAATATCGCGCGATAAACGGTATAGACAGTGATTAGCCATGCCGCCAATTACTATTTTAAGGTTAGAGTGACTATATGACAGTTATTGGCAGTATATTTTAAGTAACAGATAAGAGCAGAAGAAGGTAAACAGTTCTGTTTAGGTTAAAATATGAATTTTATTTATATCATTAGTAAAATATTTAATATTTAATTTAAATAATTAAAAGTTAAAAACCTATTTCACTCGCATTAATTTATTTATTTTGGGATTATTTCCAGCATGACTGTAACTTAAATCAAAATTATAATAAAAAATTATTATAGTTCTTTTTATTTCCTAAAATGTTTCGCATTTTGAGATACGAGGTTTTGACTTCGCAGCGACGATATGCCTTCTTAAATATCATAAAGTTAATTATTAAATTCATATTTAAATTGTTTTTTTTTTAAATAAGTACTTATACAAATTTATAATTATCTTTTATTTAGTATGTGGAAAATAAAATAATTTTTTTTTTCTAATAAATGGTTCATTTTTTGCTAATTTACTATATCTTACCTTAATTAGAAAATATTGGTCAATCACTGTAAATGCACTGGTCAATTACTATATGTATATGGTCAATAACTAGGTTTTTTGATAAACCAAATATTTTTATTTATATTTTATATAAAACGTAAAATTTTTTATTCAAATTTTTATTTATATTGAAAAATATCGATTTTTACGGCTACTAGCACAATAAAAACTCATAAATACATTTTATAAAAGTATAAAATTTAATATTTTAGTTGTTCAGTTTCTAAAAGGGCCAATCACTGTACTGTTTACCCCTATAGATGGATAACAAATTATGGCGAATTTAGGGAAAATATTTTGACAAACACTTCGTTATTTTAAATAGAACACCCTGTATATTATTAACTTTTCGAATTCTGCGCTAAATTGTCATGTCACTTTATGTAGAATACCCTATACCTAAAATGAATACTTTACGAAATATTAATTTTTTTAATGAATAATAGACAGGTGCAGACCTTTGTATTGAAAATTCTATGTGAACATCCCCAATATAAAATAAAAAATATCTTGTTGGGTAGGAAGGTCAAACTAATTGATGACGTGTCGAAAACTGCATTATTGTACACCAATTTTTATAAAAGCCGTGCGAGTAGTTTCCAATATACATTTAGATAGAGTAAGCTTGTCGTGAAACACCCTGTATATAAATGTTTATCCAATATCGTCTACGAAAAATTGAAGTTAAAAAAGTGACAGAAAATAGGAATAGGAACTATTGCTTTCAATCTGTTTTGAAAATGAGTAGCGCCACCTACTGTCCACGAAACGTAATAACAAGGGGTACACTTCTACGTCAATACGTATTTTGAGACAATTTTTGATCTTTCTCTCTCGCTTGCACTTATGGGATTATTGTATCTTTTCGCTCTCTCCCACTCATTGCAATAGTTAATTAAATAAAAATTTACTTAGTGTTTTAATTAAAAATTTTGCAACACCGCAGTACCCCCCGCGAACCCCAAAGTTTGGAAATCGCCGCTTTAAACGATCCAATTTCACTCCCAATCCCACTTTTTAGAGATCAAATTCGATTTGGAACAGTTATGCGCGACGTCCAAAGAGAAAATCCCCGAGTTCGTCCTCAAAGCGGTGCCCCTCATCGAAAAGGGCATAAACCTCGAACACCTCTACAGGCGAACGGGCAGTAACGAGAAATTGGAGAAGATCAAAAAGAAAATCTACAAGAACCGCAGCAATCTGAGCTCGATGGAAAAGTACAACGTGCACGACCTGGCGTGCGCCCTCAAAACGTTCTTCGCCGAACTCAGGACGCCCCTGGTGTCGAAAGAGCTCTACGACCGACTGGTAGCGGCATGCGGTAAAATTATTTTCTAAAAAAAACACTTTGTACAAAAAATCTAATCGACGCATTTTTCAGACGAGCGAAACGAAGTGACGAAACTGCGCAACGCCAAAAGAGAGCTGACGTCATCGACCGTGCCGCACCGCGAAACTCTGGAGTATTTGTTTAGGCACCTGGTCAAAATCACGTGGCACGAGGAGTCGAACAAAATGTCGAAACACAACGTGGCGACGGAATGGGGCCCGGTCGTCTTTCGAGCGCTGGTCGAGAACGGGGAAGCAGCGCCCGAAAGTTGCGTGCGGGTCGCGGAGACGCTCTTGCAAATCTACGACACGCGGACCGTAGTAAATATGGAGACCGAAAGGGACTTGAAACACAATTTGGACGTGTACAACAGCATCTATAACAACAACAACGAAAGAGCGGAGGAGGGGCGGACGGGAAGGAGTCCGGAAAAATCGAATCAGGTGCTGCCGCCGGTGTTCAAGCGCAAGCCGCGAATTTTGAAAAACGACTCGTCGCTGTATCGCGTCAGCCGCTATATCACGAACACCCTGTCGTTGTACGACAACGTGCACTACGAGGACATCAAGGACGAGGCGAGGGTTTTGGAAACGGCGCCCAGGACGAGCATGGAAAACAGGACGAAATTATAAGTGCGATTTTACCCAAATAAATATTTATTGCCAAGACTGCGAGATCTTTTTTGTCTGATGTTGTTTTGTTTTTTTTTTGTAAATTGTACGTTTTGAATGGAGGCCAAGGCTTGTTAGTATTTATCTAGTTTAATGATTTTTTTTTAACATTGTAAGTTAGTTTGCATCATTTTTAGTAGTAATGGTTTACACGAGAATGCTAGTTACTGGTCAGTATTTTTAAGTGTCACTAATTTCTTTTTGTTTATGTGATAATGCATTGTACAGTTTATTTAATAAACAAATTTAATTGAGCTGGTTAGGGGAATAACCATTTGCGTCGTCTTATTACGGGTATTTTTAGCCCAATTAGGATTTTTCGGGTCCGGTTCGAAAATTAAATTGGTTTGTTTACGTGTTTCATATGAATTATACAGGCTGTCGGACGAATACGTGCTGCAACTTAAATCGCTTATAAATATGCGTTTTTTGTCTAACGTATTTAATGCGCAATGAATTTTTGCTTTACTATTTATTTTTTTGAAGTTATACTTCTTTGAAGGTTAAATTTTGGCAGATAACAGAAGTTGCGCGCGCACACCCAACGATAATTCGACGGAATGAAGTTAGCCGTCTAAGAAATTAAATTAATTATTGTGAATCGCGTTTAAAACGGAGTGTGCACATTCCGATCTCGGGAAAATGAAGCGCGCCGCTCCGCGTCGTGCTTCATTTGCCTCCCTCGCTCGGAAATGTGCCACTTTTCGCTCGAACGCGCACATCCTCGTTTTCATTGAATTTTGTAAATTAAACTTTTTTACAATCAACAAAATCAATTTATTTCAGTAAATATTGATTATATGTTCGAAAAACCTATTTTTACCATAGCAATGAGTGGGAGAGAGCGAAAAGATGCAATAAACGCATAAGTACGAGTGAGAGAGAATGATAAAAAAATATTTATTAATTTTTCGTTACCAAAATTATTGTAAATCGTCCTTAGAACTGAGTGTGCACATTCGAGCTCAAAGTGGCACATTCCGATCTCGGGAAAATGAAGCGCGCCGCTCCGCGTCGCGCTTCATTTGCCTCCCTCGCTCGGAAATGTGCCACTTTTCGCTCGAATGCGCACATCCTCGTATTCATTGAATTTTGTAAATTAAACTTTCTTTACAATCAACAAATTCAATTTATTTCAGTAAATATTGATTATATGTTCGAAAAACCTATTTTTACCATAGCAATGAGTGGGAGAGAGCGAAAAGATACAATAAACGCATAAGTACGAGTGAGAGAGAATGATAAAAAAATATTTATTAATTTTTCGTTACCAAAATTATTGTAAATCGTTCTTAGAACTGAGTGTGCACATTCGAGCTCAAAGTGGCACATTCAGATCTCGGGAAAATGAAGCGCGCCGCTCCGCGTCGCGCTTCATTTGCCTCCCTCGCTCGGAAATGTGCCACTTTTCGCTCGAACGCGCACATCCTCGTATTTACTGCTTTTGGCTGCATTACTCTTTTCTTTTTTACATTCAAAACATTAAATTTTGGCAAGTATATTTTGATTTTATTTTCGCAAAAGGTTGGTACGACTCATTAATTCAATCATTTTTTTTTGTAAGTATTAAAACGCAGATTTAGTTCCTGATCCTGTAATTTTTAATTAATAAAATGATTATTTGTGATGAAGCACGTTTAAAATCGAGTGTGCGCGTTCGAGCTCAAAGTGGCACATTCCGATCTCGGGAAAATGAAGCGCGCCACTCCGCGTCGCGCTTCATTTGCCTCTCTCGCTCGGAAATGTGCCACTTTTCGCTCGAACTTTTATTGAACTTATTTACCTATATTAATTTTTGCACGCGGTTATATTTAATTTAGTACGCCAAAGAAGTACAATTTCTAACGCGGTTTTTTTATATTTAATGAGAAATAAATTAATTTCTATTAACTTTAATGAGTAATGTATGCATTTTTCATTTTTGGTTATAATTAGTAATTAAATAATTTCAATTTAAAATTTTTTTCAGTGAGTAATGGACGAGTTGTACATTATTCATTTTTTTTAAATTTATTCTGAACATTTTTCGACGAAGGGCCGTATGTGTTTGCATGTGTCTGTACCTACTAATTTTTTAACGAGTAATACATTGTCAATCAATACTCATTTTTTCTTAATAAGTAGGTAATATAGGGTAAATACGCCGGCCTTCGCTCGTTCTCGGCCAGTCAGCAATAAAATTTGTAAAAACAATAAAACACGATTTGTTAAACAAACTTGTCATACGCTATTTAGTTACAGTCATATTTAGTATTAATTATAATACCTCAACTTCCTGTTGTGACTTTCTGTATCGATTTCTAGTTGATGCAAGACCGCCACGGCCGAAAAAGGGCAACTGTTTTTAACTGGCCGACAACCGGCGAACTTACCCTATTGTTCCTTAATACTCATTATTTCTTATTGGGTAATGTATTGTTCTACAATTCGTACTAATCTTTTAATGAGCAATAACATATTTTTTATTAAGAATGTTTTTTAATGATTAATGGTTCAAAAACCATTCAAAAAAATGGCGATTGCACGATTTTTGACATTAGAAGTTTTGCAACTATGGTTACATATGACCCTAAGCTGAACAAAAACGTACCCCAAGTCAAGTGGCCTTATGTGGAATTTTTTTGAGTTATTTAAATTGAAAAATGTATAATAAATGCCTTAGTACAGTGGACGCCGTCTAATGTAGTCACTTTGGACCCAGACAAAGTGATCACATTAACCGACTGATGATAATAAGCATAATGCATCAACGGAAAAAATAAACTCAAAAACAAAACAAAAATAAGAACAAGTCATCCGTCTCTTAGATAAACTAAACGTCGTATACATTAGAAAATAAAAATTAATTTAAATTAAATTATAATGTACATACAAAAAGAACTAATGTAGACAATGCTATGTCTGTATTTACTGGCAAATTAAAATACATTTTTCTCGAAATTCTTTCGATTTAGAACTTATTGTATATAAACTTTTATTGTTTAGATTGGAGTCTCGGTACCTATTCGTTCGACACCCTATATAAAAACTCATCGAATTTTGGCAAATTGCTGATTAAAATTGATTAAGGATTGCAATTTCACCAAAAACGGTTCATAGACTTTGAATAAACAGTTTAATTTTTTTTATTGAACCTTAATTTTATTTTATGGAGAAACGATTAGTACGCATTGCTTTAATTATTTATTAAGGCCAATCAACGGTGACGACTCGAAATCGAAATCTCTTAAAGATTAAAATCAACACACATATGAAAATAGTACTTAATTTAATGTTCAAACAACTTCCGCATAAATAATTTTTCAAAATTAATTAAGTAATATTATCGAAGAACCCCCAAATAAAAATTAACCGCTGGTTTTTTTTGTCACGTGCGACCAAGTTTTTCTTCAATTTTTTAAATCGATGCCTTAAAAATAACTTGCAGATTAACATTTGATTTGTGGTATTTTCGACCACAACAACTAATTATTTAAATTGAGATGTGCGTCAATTTTCAATTATAACGATCGCTTTTTGATTTTGTTATTGATATAAAAATAGCAGCTGTGCTTAACTAGTATGCATATTAAAAACATTTGAAAAATGGTAGATGCTGAAAAATACAATATGACCACGTGAAAAAATGTAATAAATACAATGATGTGCACACTCGGTTTTGAACATAAATCACAATATATTAATTATTTTTTTAATTAAAAATTTCAGGATCAGGAACTATTTTTTTGTTTTATTTTTTCCGCTGATGCCTATCGCTTATTATTATCAGTCGGTTAATGTGATCACTTTGTCTCGGTCCCAAAGTGACTACATTAGACGGCGTCCACTGTACTAAGGCATTTATTATACATTTTAAATTGAAATAACTCAAAAATATTATACATAAGGCCACTTGACTTGGGGTACGTTTTTTGTTCAGCTTAGGGTCATATATGGGTAATTCTCATTTTTTTATTAGAAAAATATGTCAAAAAATGACTAATAAAAGTGATGATGGATGTTAATAGTTTTGGTCTGTTTCTTCAAGGGAAAAATATTAACCGAGCTTGCAGCCCCCAATTTAGACAATTAGAGGGGTTTGAAAAAATGTCCTCCACGGTAGTGACGTAATATCCGTCGATGTGACATTCCTTACATTAATATAATCCATGGGGATGACATGCCACAAGGAGGTCACACTTTTTCAAAATAAATTGTACCATCAACTTTATTTACCTCAATTAACTTAACATTCATAATAAAAAAGTCACTTCCATGGATAAATTTTTATTCATGGAAGTGACTTATTAGAAACGTTTTCATTTTTTGACATATTTTTCTAATAAAAAGTGAGAAATACCCATATGACCATAGTTGCACAAATCCTAATGTAAAAAATCGTGCAATCACCATTTTTTGAATGGGTTTTGAAACATTAATCATTAAAAAATATTGTTAATAAAAAGTATTTTATTGCCAGGAAACGATTAGTGAGTATTGTAGAACAGTACATTACCCAATAAAAAATAATGAGGTTTAAGGAACAATACATTACCCATTAAGGACAAAATGAGTATTGGGGGACAATGTATTACTCGTTGAAAAAATTGGTACGTACAGATACACACGCACACACATACGGCTCTTCGTCGAAAAATGTTCAGAATAAATTTTAAAAATTGAAAATGTACAATTTGTCCATTACTCAATGAAAAAAAATATTTTAATTGAAATTATTTAATTACTGATTAAAACCAAAAATGAAAAATGCATACATTACTCATTAAGTTAATAGAAATTCATTTATTTATCATTAAATATAAAAAAACCGCGTTAGAAGTTATACTTCTTCGGCGAAAATAAATTAAATATAAAAAAATGTAAAAATTAATATAAATAAATTCAATAAATACGAGGATGTGCGCGTTCGAGCGAAAAGTGGCACATTTCCGAGCGAGGGAGGCAAATGAAGCGCGACGCGGAGCGGCGCGCTTCATTTTCCCGAGATCGGAATGTGCCACTTTGAGCTCGAATGTGCACACTCGGCTTTAAGCACGATTCACAATAATTTCGGTAACAAAAAAATAGTAAACAATTTTTATCATTCCCTCTCACTCATACTTATGAGTTTTTTGTATCTTTTTGCTCTCTCACACCCATTGCTATAGTAAAAATATGTTTTTCGAATATATAATCAATATTTACTGAAATAAATTGAATTTTGTTGATTCTAAAGAAAGTTTAATTTTAAAATTATAATAAATACGAGGATGTGCGCATTCGAGCGAAAAGTGGCACATTTCCGAGCGAGGGAGGCAAATGAAGCGCGACGCGGAGCGGCGCGCTTCATTTTCCCGAGATCGGAATGTGCCACTTTGAGCTCGAATGTGCACACTCGGTTTTAAGCACGATTCACAATAATTTTGGTAAAAAAAAATAGTAAACAATTTTTATCATTCCCTCTCACTCATACTTATGAGTTTTTTGTATCTTTTCGCTCTCTCACACCCATTGCTATAGTAAAAATACGTTTTTCGAATATATAATCAATATTTACTGAAATAAATTGAATTTTGTTGATTCTAAAGAAAGTTTAATTTTAAAATTATAATAAATACGAGGATGTGCGCATTCGAGCGAAAAGTGGCACATTTCCGAGCGAGGGAGGCAAATGAAGCGCGACGCGGAGCGGCGCGCTTCATTTTCCCGAGATCGGAATGTGCCACTTGAGCTCGAATGTGCACACTCGGTTTTAAGCACGATTCACAATAATTTTGGTAACAAAAAATAGTAAACAATTTTTTATCATTCCCTCTCACTCATACTTATGAGTTTTTTGTATCTTTTCGCTCTCTCACACCCATTGCTATAGTAAAAATACGTTTTTCGAATATATAATCAATATTTACTGAAATAAATTGAATTTTGTTGATTCTAAAGAAAGTTTAATTTTCAAATTACAATAAATACGAGGATGTGCGCATTCGAGCGAAAAGTGGCACATTTCCGAGCGAGGGAGGCAAATGAAGCGCGACGCGGAGCGGCGCGCTTCATTTTCCCGAGATCGGAATGTGCCACTTTGAGCTCGAATGTGCACACTCGGCTTTAAGCACGATTCACAATAATTTTGGTAACGAAAAAATAGTAAACAATTTTTATCATTCCCTCTCACTCATACTTATGAGTTTTTTGTATCTTTTCGCTCTCTCACACCCATTGCTATAGTAAAAATACGTTTTTCGAATATATAATCAATATTTACTGAAATAAATTGAATTTTGTTGTTTCTAAAGAAATTTTAATTTTCAAATTGCAATAAATACGAGGATGTGCGCATTCGAGCGAAAAGTGGCACATTTCCGAGCGAGGGAGGCAAATGAAGCGCGACGCGGAGCGGCGCGCTTCATTTTCCCGAGATCGGAAATGTGCCACTTTGAGCTCGAATGTGCACACTCGGTTTTAAGCACGATTCACAATAATTTTGGTAACAAAAAAAATAGTAAACAATTTTTATCATTCCCTCTCACTCATACTTATGAGTTTTTTGTATCTTTTCGCTCTCTCACACCCATTGCTATAGTAAAAATACGTTTTTCGAATATATAATCAATATTTACTGAAATAAATTGAATTTTGTTGTTTCTAAAGAAATTTTAATTTTCAAATTACAATAAATACGAGGATGTGCGCATTCGAGCGAAAAGTGGCACATTTTCGAGCGAGGGAGGCAAATGAAGCGCGACGCGGAGCGGCGCGCTTCATTTTCCCGAGATCGGAAATGTGCCACTTTGAGCTCGAATGTGCACACTCGGTTTTAAGCACGATTCACAATCATTAATTTAATTTCTTAGACGGCTAACTTCATACCGTCGAATTTTCGTTGTGTGTGCGCGCGCAACTTCCGTTGCCCACTAACATTTTACCCTCAACGCGCCAAAAGAAGTATCACTTCAAAAAAACAATTTATAAATAAAATTCCCCAATTCTAGAATGTACATTTTTCATTCTAATTTAAGTCATCCACATTTTTCTAAAAAAACGTGCAACTATTTCCACCCTCATCAGTCTAAAATAGATTTCTCTCGTGCAATAGCTGTAAAAATTTATTCAAAAAAAATTTGTAAACATTTCCCGTTGAATCCGACAAAAAAAAATGTAAATAGAATTTTCGTTATTTGCTTTGGAGTAACGTTAACATTTGTTGGCTCGCGTTCGTACTTGCGGCCTGTTCCATGGTCGCGTTCAGGCCTGCCTGCATTTCGCTGTCGCGCGTTTGAACTTCCCGCAAAATGGTCATTACCTGCGGCGAGTACTGTTCGACCGCTTCCAGCAAAGTGTCGGGATAACCGGGCGTATAATAACGCACGATTTCTTCGGGAAAGCAGGAATTTATCACCGTTATGTATTCCATCAGTGTCGAGCCGGGTTCCGCTTCGATTTCTTGCACTTTTTTTAAGGCGCCCGACGTGACGAATAGACGTCTCGCTTTCGGGTCGTTCGGCAATACCTGCAATTAAAAAAAAAATGTAAAGTAACAATTGAAATTAATTGGGCGGGAAGTCCGTCTTAATTACATTTAAATGCTATTTTTAATTATACTTCGTCCGGGACGAACAATTGAAAAAAAAAACAATTTTGATTGGCCGTTTTAATATACAGCCTGTCGGAGGAATAAGTATTTTACGTTGTTCCCGGCGGATTTAACTCGATTCAAAGCGCAACCGGCATTATTTCACTTTTTCGGAGCGCGACCTTAAGTATCGGTACCTATTCGTCTGACGCCCCGCATTTAATAAGCACTTTTTCAATATGGAAGTATAAAAAGTTGGCAATAAACATTTACGCGTGTTTTTTCGCGGAAATGGCCGTTCAATTGCTTAATTTTTCGTTCCAAAACAAAAAAGCGGCACTTTTCCGATTTCGACAAAAATTTCAACAAAAGAAGCCGAAGCGGCGTGCATAATCCGAACGGACGCCGCTAAAAAAAACGATTCTCTGTGAAACACGAGACCAATTTTAAAAAGTGGTGTGTACATAAAACGCAATTAATAAGTTAAAAGCACATGCTAATAATTATAGCGTTAAAAGCTCGAGCGCGAAAGCTCACGTTTCGCTAACCAATGCCTTTCCAGTACAGGGAACGGTTTTACACACTAATTATCGATTTTTAATCTTCTTCAATTACAAACATTATTTTGTTAATTCGATCGTAAACAACCCCTGCCGCTCGCATCCACTCTAAAAAATAAGAAATTTGCGAGATCGATCCAAATTTAATTCATGTGCC
This sequence comes from Sinopyrophorus schimmeli, assembly GCA_036325965.1. Lineage (NCBI taxonomy): Eukaryota > Metazoa > Arthropoda > Insecta > Coleoptera > Elateridae > Sinopyrophorus > Sinopyrophorus schimmeli. The sequence continues at coordinate 1,257,498 of JARFIZ010000068.1, forward strand.
GTTTGTTTTATCGATACGGGGACGCGTTCGGGATTTTCTTTCAATTTATTTAATGCGAATCGTGCCCTAAGGCAGAGTACACACTGGCGAGCTCGATGCGGCGCATTTCCGAGCGCTGAGAGTAAAAAAATGATTAGTTGTTGTGAATCGCGCTTAAAATCGAGTGTGCACGTTCGAGCTCGAAGTGGCACATTTCCGATCTCGGGAAAATGAAGCGCGCCGCTCCGCGTCGCGCTTCATTTGCCTCCCTCGCTCGGAAATGTGCCACTTTTCGCTCGAACGCGCACATCTCCGTATTTATTGAATTTATTTATATTAATTTTTACACGCGGTTATATTTAATTTATTTACGCCCAAGAAGTATAACTTCTAACGCGGTTTTTTTCTATTTACAGAAAAATTAATGAATTTCTATTAGCTTAATGTGTAATGTATGTGTTACGGTAAATGTACACTCTTGGAAATGTACACTTTTACCGTAAAATGTGTACATTTCCCAAAAAGTTAGGTATAAGTGAACTTCCCGGCAAATGTGTACTCTTGCCTTCACGTTTTGGTAAATGTATACTCTTACCTTCATGTTTTAAAAAAAGTTGGAATACAAATAAATTAAAAATGTTGTTGCAGTAAAAAAATATTTATTTAAATAAACATAATACAAAAGGCTTTAATAACAAAAATTATTTTAATTAAAAAATGTAAATGACAAACAAAACATACTTTTCTTTGCATATTATATAATATGTCGTAGGATATGATCCCAATATTTATAAATAAAATTTTCCTCCTAGTTTTTCAGGACCAATACGATGGGAATCAAACAAATAATAATAATAACATACTTTTCTTTATTATAACAGTTAAATTTTATAAAACTATAAAAGAACATATAGAAATTTCATAATGAAAAGTTTTATTTATTTTGCGATTTCGTATTTTGTATGCTCACATTTACCAAAACGACATGGTCATTGTGAATTCAATGTACATTTCCCTTCTTTGAAATTGTAAATGTTAGTTGAATGCACATTACCCAAACGAGGAGGCAAATGTGCACATTTACCGGAAAATGTGTACATTTGCCCCAATATCTACTTTTACCGTAACATATGCATTTTTCATTTTTGGCTTGCATCAGTAACTAAATAATTTCAATTAAAATATTTTTTTCAGTGAGTAATGGATGAGTTGTACATTATTCATTTTTTTTCAATTTATTCTGAACGTTTTTTGACGAAGGGCCGTATTTGTGAGCGGGTGTCCGTATGTACTAATTTTTTTAACGAGTAATACATTGTCCCTCAATACTCATTTTTTCTTAATTAGTAATGTATTGTTCCTTAATACTCATTATTTTTTTATTGGGTAATGTATTGTTCTACAATACTCACTAATCTTTTAATGAACAATAACATATTTTTTATTAACAATGTTTTTTAATGATTAATGGATCTAAATCCATTAAAAAAAATGGCGATTGCACGATTTTTTACATTAGGATTTTTGCAACTATGGTTATACACCCATACCTCGCTTTACGGCAAGGCGAAAAGCCGTATAACGAATCGAGATTGCGCTTGCGCAAGATTGGCAACATGTAGATATATCGTCATCGAAAAAAGGGTTTTTTTTGCCGTTATAGCGAAACATTTTAGGCCGTAAATCGAAAACGTGCCTTAATTGAAGAGGGCCGTTATAGGGAAATGCCGTATAAAGAACGGCCGTATATTTAGGTATGGGTGTATATGACCCTAAGCTGAACAAAAACGTATCCCAAGTCAAGTGCCCTTACGTGAAATCTTTTTGAGTTATTTCAATTTAAAAATGTATAATAAATGCCTTAGTACAGTGGACGCCGCGTAATGTAATCACTTTGGGACCCAGACAAAGTGTTCACATTAACCGACCGATAATAATAAGTAGAAGGCATCGGCGAAAAAAATTAAACTCAAAAACAAAACAAAAAAATAGTTCCTGCGCCTTTAATTTTTAATGAATTATTGTGAATCATTGTCAAAACTGAGTGTGCACATCCCTATATTTATTGAATTTGACCACGTTACTCTTTTATATTACATTCAAAACATTAAATTTTGCCGTGTATATATTAATTTTTTTTTTGTAACAGTTGGTACGACTCACTAATTCAATAATTGTCTTTGTACGTACAGTAAGGCCCCGCTTAACGCGGAGGATACGTTCCAAACAGTTTAAGCGCTAAACGAAACAGCGTTAAACGAAATCACTTTGAAATAGATCAAAATAAGATTAATCGACGTCATTTTTGAAGTTTAGAGCAGACTGCGTTATATTGAATCAGCGTTAAACGAGGTTTAACTGTACTAAATTACAGATTTAGTTACTGATCCCATAATTTTTAATTAAAAAAACAATTAATTGTTGTGATTCATGAACAAAACGTATTTATTGAATTTTGAAAATTAAATTTTCATTATAACCAACAAATTGCAAATTATTTCAGTAAATATTGATTATATATTCGAAAAACGTATTTTTACCATAGCAATGAGTGGGAGAGAGCGAAAAGATACACGAAACTCATAAGTATGAGTGAGAGGGAATGATAAAAATTGTTTACCACTTTTTCGTTGGTAAAATTATTGTGAATCGTACTTAAAGCCGAGTGTGCACATTCGAGCTCAAAGTGGCACATTCCGATCTCGGGAAAATGAAGCGCGCCGCTCCGCGTCGCGCTTCATTTGCCTCCCTCGCTCGGAAATGTGCCACTTTTCGCTCGAATGCGCACATCCTCGTATTTATTGAATTTTGAAAATTAAACTTTCTTTACAACCAACAAATTTCAAATTATTTCAGTAAATATTGATTATATATTCGAAAAACGTATTTTTACCATAGCAATGAGTGGGAGAGAGCGAAAAGATTGAAGAAACTCATAAGTATGAGTGAGAGGGAACGATAAAAATTGTTTACTACTTTTTCGTTGGTAAAATTATTGTGAATCGTGCTTAAAGCCGAGTGTGCACATTCGAGCTCAAAGTGGCACATTCCGATCTCGGGAAAATGAAGCGCGCCGCTCCGCGTCGCGCTTTATTTGCCTCCCTCGCTCGGAAATGTGCCACTTTTCGCTCGAATGCGCACATCCTCGTATTTATTGTAATTTGAAAATTAAAATTTCTTTAGAATCAACAAAATTCAATTTATTTCAGTAAATATTGATTATATATTCGAAAAAGGTATTTTTACTATAGCAATGGGTGTGAGAGAGCGAAAAGATACAAAAAACTCATAAGTATGAGTGAGAGGGGAAAGATAAAAAATTTTTTACTATTTTTCGTTACCAAAATTATTGTGAATCGTGCTTAAAGCCGAGTGTGCCATTCGAGCTCAAGTGGCACATTCCGATCTCGGGAAAATGAAGCGCGCCGCTCCGCGTCGCGCTTCATTTGCCTCCCTCGCTCGGAAATGTGCCACTTTTCGCTCGAATGCGCACATCCTCGTATTTATTGAATTTTAAAATTAAATTTTCTTTAGAATACAAATTTCAATTTATTTCAGTAAATATTGATTATATATTCGAAAAGGTATTTTTAACATAGCAATGGTTGAGAGAAAAAGATACAAACTCATAAGTATGAGTGAGAGGAACGATAAAAATTGTTTACTATTTTTCGTTCCAAAATTTTGTGAATCGTGCTTAAAGCCGAGTGTGCACTTGAAAAATGGCACATTCCGATCTCGGAAAATGAAGCCGCGGGTCCGCGTCGCGCTTCTGCCCCCTCGAAATGTGCCACTTTTCGCTCGAATGCACATCCTCGTATTTATTGGAAGAAAATTAAACATTTCTTTAGAATTCAACAAAATTCAGATTTATTCAGTAAATATTGATTAATATATAACGAAAAGAGATTTTTAATAGCAATGGGTGTTAGAGGGAAAAGATAAAAACCATAAGTATGAGTGAGAGGGAACTTGATAAAAATTGTTTACTTTTTGTTACTAAAATTAATTGTGAATCAATGCATAAATCCGTGTGTGAACATTCGAGCTCAAAGTGGCACATTCCGATCTGGGGGAAGTGAAGCCGACGCTCCCGTCGCGCTCATTTGCCTCCCTCGCTCGGAAATGTGCCACTTTTCCCTCGAATGCGCACATCCTCGTATTCATCGGATTTGTTTACATTAATTTTTGAATATTTTGCTTTGTTTTCGATTTACACGTTTTACCGCGTAAATCAGGGAATAAGTGAACAGTAGGGAGGTCTAAAGATGAGATTTTTTTAAAACAGTCGCAGTAACATAGGTTTGATATGAAAACCAGTAGTCCACCTATAAATATACGCAAGCTAAGCAACATAATTAAGTTACGTCAAAGAAGTATGACTTCCAACGCACCCGCACTTTTTTTAAATCTCCTCTCTTTAACCTGAATTTTGTAAAAATCAAATCTGTTCACGATGGACTACAGCCCGGCGGCTCCCGAGTCCGGCCCTGCGCCCCCTCCAAATTCCAACCCTTGTTTCGCTTCGCTCTACCCCGTTTCGAAAATACAATTTTTTCCATTAGGACGACGTAAATCGAGCGCGAAGCACCGCCGAGATTGCAAGAAAATAGATAAGATTGAGCGTTCGAAACGGTATTGATTACATGCCATCCCTCACGTAACGCTAAAGAGAGCATCTTTTAGAACGAGACGGCCTCTGTTTCTATCGATTGGGAAAGAGATAGAGCGCCGCACGATCGGGGCGCTAGTGGGACACTGTACCGTAGTAAACAAGTGTGTGCGTGTGTGTGTGTGTGTGTGTGCAGACTAAAATTACACCTCGAAAGTATGTAAACAATGATAAATCAACAAGTGCAAGTGAATCATTTGAGTTTAAATTTAAACAGCCTAAGTATAAATGGGGCGAAGGTGAAGCTCGAACGGTTCCCATACGAAACGAAACCAAATTACAATGTGAAACAAATTAGCCTCTCGCCTCTCCTCCAAGTCCGCAGAGAGCAACACAAATCGACTAATTACTTAAATAAACGCCAAGCCTACAAAGTGAACGTCAACAATTACACTAATAGCGACATACACAACAAGCAATTGAAAGAGATCTACGAAGCCATAGAGTTTGATGATTTCAAAAGGTTTCTCTGTAAGAATCGCACAGTGAAGAAGAATGTGCCTAGTGCTCGGCTGAGTGGCGTCGACGTTAAACACTTTTACGAAGAACACTTCCAAGTGCACTACGACTTTTTAAAGGGCATCGTAAAAAAAAATTCCACCATGTCCTAAGAGGACGCAGTAAACGAGCGCGCGCTAATTTTTTTTCTTTTTCGTTTCGTAAATATGTACGCAACAGTGTTTTTCGTATTTTGGAGGCTTTTTTAAGAGATGCCGATCTAAAAATAATTCGCCCCACACGGGACTCGAAAAACGAGCGGCATTCATCTTCTGATGTAAACAGGAAGCGAAGTGTGCGGAACAGTTGTATTTGATGTAAGTGGTCAGTGTTAAGTGTTAAGTGCACCATATTCTAAAGAAGAAGCACCAAGAGAATTTTATGAAATAGGAAGGGGGTCTTTGGCCATCGTTCCATACCTGAAGCCTTAACCCTAAACATACGTATCTTTATTGCCTTGCTAACGACCGCCTTAAATTTGTTTTTTAGTGTTAACGAATGAAAAAATAGTGCTTGCACCTAAAAATATTATATAGTAAAAATTCCTCTGTGATACCTGAAAATACAGGGTGTTCAAACAACCGCTCACGATGGACTGCAAATGCAAATCGATGCATAATCACATGCCAACAACTACGGACATAGACAGGAAGATGTTGCGAGAAACGCTCTACTCGGAGATTTTCCAAAGACACAGAAGATCCATTTTCGCGTTGGGCTCGTTTCTGAGGATGCTGAAGACGAGAAAATCCAATTACAACGCCATCAAACAGGACGGCGACTCCGAATAAATAATTATCGTTAATTGAATTCCGCAATAGCGCAATCCGAATAAGATTTGAATCGCGACTAGAACTCTCATTGGCCAATTCAATTAGTAACCATGGCCACGCTAGAAATTGCCCAATCGGAACTTCTAATCGGCGCGCCTTATTTAAATTGCGTTGTTCGATTTTGTACCACATGTCCATAGAACTTAGTTTATTTACGTTCAGAAACAAAATTAAATTTGGACTAAAACATTATTTTACTAATACGTAATATTTTTAAGAAATTGTGCCAAACATACAAGATGATTATTTTCTTAATATTTTTACACGTTCCAAAATTGAATAATAAATCTATCTAGTTAGGAGTAAACACCAAGGAAAAAGAGTTTGCCGCATTTTATGAAATGTAAAAAATCGATGTATTTTAAAGTTGGTTTGTAATTCACAAAGAATTCGATTCCGTGCGTTCACTTCATAACATAGCTCCATGAAAATAGCACAGATTCTTACAATGATATATATCCTGAATTTAATCTCATTCAAATACCACAAATCCCAAGTCAATTCAATTGTGTTAATTAAAAATATATGGGAGGGGAGGGGGTAACATTCCAAACGTATTGAATCATTTAGAGTTGAAGACTTTGAACAAAAAAAATATATCGAAGAGACTTGATAGATTTATTAAGATTGTATTTACCAAAAAGGCTTATTTATAGACTGCTCATAATGAAACATTATTTGAACCAACCACAAATACATAGAATCAAGCAAAAGTGCATAATGTTATTCTTCTTTTAAAATAAAAGTGTTGCTTACTTCTGCACTTCGATTAAAACCGAATATTGCACTTATGCTTGACTTTATTTGTTCACTAAAAGCAATAAATGTTGCAAACCGTTTTTGTACAATTTTTATAAAGCTTTTGAACAATTATTTATTCCTAGATTAGGTAGTGCGAAATAGACATGAAAACGAATGCCTATTTTCCACCCTAATTGTTATCACACCATAGAAACTTTTGTACAGTTATTAAATGCTGTAAAGAAGACATGATTCGGATCATATATGAATTATCTAGAAATAACATGTCACCCCAATGCCTGGGTTAATATTTGTACGTATTTGTATGTTAATTAAATGCACTGCTTCTAAAAACTGTTATCAATATTATTCCGTTTCAAATACAGTCGAACCTCGATAAGCAGAAGTTGAAGGGACACTAAAAATAATTCGCGTTATCGATATAAACATATTAAACATTGAAATAGACAAGTCCTAGGGAAACAGGTTCGAGTTATCAAAAATTCGACTTATCGAGGTTCGACTGTACAGTGGAAACTCGGTTATCCGAACTAATTAATGTTGCAGCTCATCCGGATAATTGAAAAAAAAACAATTTTACCTTGTTAGGTATTTATTTACAAAAAAAAAACGAAACAACTAATTATTAATTATAAAATCAACAGTAAAAAATACCAAATAGAATCATAAAATGTTTAGGTGAAATTAAAAGTAAATTGATCATTGTTAATCGTGGCGAAAAACGGAGTGTGCACATTTGAGCTCAAAGTGGCACTTTCCGATCTCGGGAAAATGAAGCGCGCCGCTCCGCGTCGCGCTTCATTTGCCTCCCTCGCTCGGAAATGTGCCACTTTTCGCTCGAATGCGCACATCCTCGTATTTATTATAATTTGAAAATTAAACTTTCTTTAGAATCAACAAAATTCAATTTATTTCAGTAAATATTGATTATATATTCGAAAAACGTATTTTTACTATAGCAATGAGTGTGAGAGAGCGAAAAGATACAAGAAACTCATAAGTATGAGTGAGATGGAATGATAAAAATTGTTTACTATTTTTTTGTTACCAAAATTATTGTGAATCGTGCTTAAAACCGAGTGTGCACATTCGAGCTCAAAGTGGCACATTCCGATCTCGGGAAAATGAAGCGCGCCGCTCCGCGTCGCGCTTCATTTGCCTCCCTCGCTCGGAAATGTGCCACTTTTCGCTCGAATGGGCACATCCTCGTATTTATTGTAATTTAAAAATTAAAATTTCTTTAAAATCAACAAAATTCAATTTATTTTAGTAAATATTGATTATCTAAAATGTGATGCACCACCTATGTAACATATAAATATTTTTTTATATTTAAAAATTAAATTAATCCATAAATGAAGTCTAATTAAAACAGTGTATACAAAATTCCCCTTAAAACTAATTTGTTTATAATTTTCAGAAAAATGAAAATTACCCAAAAAGATTTGGAGACATTAATTTTGACATATAACCCTTCAACAATCTACAAAAGATGATATAAAAATCAACTAGTTGATTTTCAGTGGCCCACTTCAAAAAATTCGACTTATATACAATTTTAATTAATCAAAAACGCGAATTAGTAAACATTCGAAAGTACAACCGAAAATATTTTTATCAAGCTCGCTAGAATTAGGCGTGCGGAAGAGCACCATGACAACTTATCAAAAGGAATAAAATATCTAACCGTTTTCAAACAAAAAATAGATCTAATTTTTCGACTTTAAATTTTTTCAATTCAAGAATAAAATAATAATAATATAGGCAAATCCGATAAATACGAGAATGTGCGCATTCGAGCGAAAAGTGGCACATTTCCGAGCGAGGGAGGCAAATGAAGCGCGACGCGGAGCGGCGCGCTTCATTTTCCCGAGATCGGAATGTGCCACTTTGAGCTCGAATGTGCACACTCGGTTTTAAACACGATTCACAATAATTTTGGTAACAAAAAAATAGTAAACATTTTTTATCCTTCCATCTCACTCATACTTATAAGTTTCTTGTATCTTTTCGCTCTCTCACACTCATTGCTATAGTAAAAATACGTTTTTCGAATATATAATCAATATTTACTGAAATAAATTGAATTTTGTTGATTCTAAAGAAAGTTTAATTTTCAAATTATAATAAATACGAGGATGTGCGCATTCGAGCGAAAAGTGGCACATTTCCGAGCGAGGGGGGCAAATGAAGCGCGACGCGGGCGGCGCGCTTCATTTTCCGAGATCGAAATGTGCCACTGAGCTCGAATGCACACTCGGTTTTAAACACGATTCACAATAATTTTGGTAACAAAAATAGTAAACATTTTTTATCCTTCCATCTCACTCATACTTATAAGTTTCTTGTATCTTTTCGCTCTCTCACACTCATTGCTATAGTAAAAATACGTTTTTCGAATATATAATCAATATTTACTGAAATAAATTGAATTTTGTTGATTCTAAAGAAAGTTTAATTTTCAAATTTAATAAATACGAGGATGTGCGCATTCGAGCGAAAAGTGGCACATTTCCGAGCGAGGGAGGCAAATGAAGCGCGACGCGGAGCGGCGCGCTTCATTTTCCCGAGATCGGAATGTGCCACTTTGAGCTCGAATGCGCACACTCGGTTTTAAGCACGATTACGAAGTGTTCCGTTTTAACAAAAAAACGAACGCGGTTGACAATCCGGATAATCGCGAATCCGTATAACTGAGGTCCGGATAATCGAGGTTTTACTGTACTTCAAAATAACAAAATATATTTCTACAACAAGAAACTTACAACTAAAAGCGTCTTTCTAAAATATGTCAGCAACTAATTTGCGTATAAGTTATTAAAAACCACACACGTACTTTTAAATTAAACAAAAACCAAAAAAACTCGTACCTTACTAAATTGTCCTAAAATGTACTTTAAAATATTTCGAGGCGCCTCGTATAATAGAGGTTCCAAGGCAGCCAACAGCAAGCACTTCTGCAAACACTGCTTCAGCGTGGTCTTGCATTTGTGCTTGAGATCTTCCGAAGAGCTATCCGATAGGTATAGCTGAAGAAATCGAGGAAAAGCATTCGCAACTGCTACAGCTTTTGCGTGTTCAGGACTGTGCTTTCCAATTTGTCCCAAAGTCCAAGCAGTCACAGACTGTACCGCGTCGTCCGTACTTTCGTTTAAGATGTTAGCAAGTTCCAAGACACCGTTGCACCCCAGCACCGACATGGCAAGCTGATCCGAATGACCCGCAATGTAACCTATTGCTGTTGCGACTGGTATTTTCGATTCGTCTGTACAATTTGATAGAGCTTCCATTAGGGCCCCAATGCCGCCAGTATTTACGACGAATTGAGTCAGCTCCAAGGAATGTTTCACCACGTCCCTTACCAATGTGGCTGCATTCTTACAAACTATCGGACAAGCATGTGCCATGTGTATCAAAACAGATGGAAAGACTTCAGCTTCGACAACCACTTCTGCTAAGTCGTTGGAATGCTTTGCTATGGAACCTGCAAATTTTATTGAGTTTTCATCATTGGACAGAAAATCAAAAAAAAAAAAATTACTTAGCCCAGTTAAGACTTGTCGTTTTAATTTCTCGTCTTGATTGTTCAGGCTTCTGGCCAGATGAGGAACGGCTCCGGCATCAATTATGTTTTGTGCTAAATCCATGCTATGTTTTGCAATATCGGAAAGTGCACTTGCTGCAACTTGTTTTAATGCAAGTTCGGGTTCTTGCATGCAAAGGATTAAAAGAGGAATTGCTCCGATGTCCACCACGTTTTGTGCAAGCGTTTGGCTGTGTCTTGCAATATAGCCTATGGCCCAAGCTGCACCTTGTTTGACCTGTTTTTAACAGAATTATGCCAAAACTGATCGATGTAAATAATAAAACAAATACCATGGGTTCAAAATCTTCCAAACAAAGCACCAAAGCTTCCAACCCTCCATTATGAACAACAATAGAAGCTGTTTCTTCATCGTGCTTACATAGAGCTCGTAGCACAAACAGAGCTGCCTTTTTATAATATTTCTAAAACAATTTAAATTAGAGATATAAGTCGTTTCACCAGAATAATGGTTTTCCTCACATTTTGTTTATCCATTCCTCGCAGTAGAAGAGGAAGGAAGTCACGATTTAAAACTTGTTTTGCCACTCTAGAATCGTGGTGTACCAATCTTCCGATGGCTACAGCAGCACATTGCTGAATTTGTAAGCAAACATCGCTGAGTAAAGGTTGAAGTAAATCTACAAATTTAACTTTTAAATTCTTACAATAGGAGCACATTTTATTACAATACCTAAGGCTCCACCCTGATCAAGATATTCTACGTTCTGCGGTCTTAATGCTAAATCGGCCACGCTCTGTACAAACTGAATTCTGGCCCTTTGATATTGATCGAAAACTTGTAAAATTGAGCGAGCAGTCATTTTTGAAAATTTGTATAAAATTTAATTGAATTATAGTTGTCATGGTGTTAAAAACAATTATTATATTTAATTCCTGAGGTTTTTCATAGTATTTTTGATGTTTGATCAGATGTTGCAAAGTATTGTTAGATCTGATCTTGAACATATTCGATATCTCCATTAAAGTTGTTAATTTTTACGGAATTTAATAATTTGAATTATTAATAAAGCTGAAAATAAACATCAACAATAAACAATCACAAATTAATACAAAGCTGCCAATATTAAAAAGTTCTTTAAGATTTTGCACATTGGCAGGCCTAGTTTAGGTATTTTTTTTCAAACCATAAACAACATAACCTAGGAATGTTGTTAAAAATATTAATTTCATGCTTATTTAAGCAAATCTGTAATTAAAATGGTACTTACATAACAATGATCGTAAAATGTTGCTTATCGAAGTATAAAGCTTTATTAATTCTAATATTGTATATAACTCTATCCACTCTTTTAAATTTGGTGCAGGTTAGTAAGAAGAAATTGTAATGTAATTATTGAGATTCATGTTCTAGGTCTTTAACGTAACATTTAAAGAATTGGGAAGTAATCATAATACAAATGAACAAATTGATGTTGTCTATACTTGGGTTAATGGATCGGACCCTAAGTTTTTACAAGATCTTCGAAAATTTCTACAACTCAACTCGACATCGCAAGACTTCTCCAATCAACGCTTTGACGATAAATATGAATTGAAATTCTCTTTAAGGTATTAGTTTACTATCCTCAGAACTTTATTAAACAATGATTTTGTTTTTAGATCTCTGGAAAAATATGCCCCATGGGTGCATCACATTTATATTGTAACAAACGGCCAAATACCTTACTGGTTAAATTTAGATTATGAGAAAGTAACATTAGTAACACACAACGAGATATTTGTTGATAGCTTTGATTTGCCTACATTTTCTAGTCCTGCAATCGAATCTCATCTGCACAGGTTTCTCAACTAAATATTAACTCATAAGTGTTTTAATACTTTTTTTTTAGAATCCCAGGTCTATCAAATAGATTTATTTATTTCAACGATGATATATTTTTAGGTATGCCTGTATATTTGGATGATTTTATGTCATTAGCACAAGGTTTCTTTATTTATCTTGCTTGGCCATTGCCGATGTGTGGAATTGATTGTCCGTGGGTCTATGTTGGTGACGGACAGTGTGATACTGCTTGTTACAACACAAATTGCCAGTTGGACGGTGGAGACTGTAATATTATGAATAAGGTTTATAAATTACATCAAATTTACACAAGATTAAACGTTTTATTTTAGAACCCTTGGGATGAAAGCATATTTCCTCCGATTAACGATGACATTGTGTACAATACCTCATTAAACCAAAGGAATTCTAGTCAGTCATACCTATTTAAGTTTAACCAAAGAAAGATACATTATGAGCATCCAAAAGTTTTAAACAATTCCAAAATTGGACTCGAAAACGAACCAACAGCAGTGAACAGACGAATTTTCATTAATTCTACTAATTTAGACTTCCTTATTAAACGCCATAATCGAAGTATAATGCTTCACAATAAACAACGGCAACGAAAACGTAGAAATAAAAATAAACCTGGCCTGTACTTCAGCAATTCAACTTTAATCAACAAACTCAGAGGGTCACAAACTAACATCGACGCTTACGGTGCCTCCTTACAACACACAAATCGTATTTATAATTTAAAATATGGGTTTAAAGCCCGCTATGCACCAGCACACTCGCCTATTTTAATCGATAAGCAAATCATGTTTGATCTACAAAGTGAGTTTGCCAGAGAATTCCAACAAACATCCAGAAATCACATCAGAAGTGAAGACGACATGCAGTTTGCTTTTAGTTATTATTACTATTTAATTAACGAAAGAAAACAGCTTACGCTTCAACAAATATTTGATATCTTTGACACCGATCAATCAGGGTAAGTTTGATCAATTTATTAAAGCGCCTTATCAATTATTGAATTGTTTATAATAGAACCTGGTCCGACAGAGAAATTCGAACAATTTTGACCAAGTTATATGATCTACCTTTAACCTATGGGACTGTCGATCACTTCGAAGAAACGTTACTGAACTGTTCGAAAGGCAAAAAATTGGAAGAAATCCCAACACCTGAGTATGAAAGATATGTCGACTCAAAGCTCGTAAGTAAAGATACTTCTAAAACAAGAGTTTTAAACTATTGCTTTTAGCCCACTGTATCGGAGGCTTTAATTGAAAACTGCCCCATGCTATCGGAGATACTACGACAACAATTCGGCAAGAGAAATAAATTCAAATACGAAATAATTAATAATGCACAAGGCAGCCACGTTATTTTTAAAATGTTAAATTCTAATATAAGCGAAGTCGTTGGGCATTTGGACGAAATACGAAGACATCGAAAGTAGTATCTGCATATCATTCAAAATAATCGTCTAATTTTGCTTTTTCAGAAAATTTGTGTGTTTAAATGATAACTTAGATGAAGCCAAAGTAAACGAGAATGAATTAATCAGAGCTGTTTTGTACGACTTCTATTTGTCGCTTTTTCCTGTTCCGAGTAAGTTTGAACTACCGGCAGACTTTCGGAATAGGTTCTTATACATCGACGAACTAAACCAATGGAAGAGTTACCATTTCAAACTTAAAGTATGCACTTATTTTAGTGTTTTAGTACTGTGTTACGTGTTGTATTGTAATTTATTTAAAAGGCGGACTTTGTACAGGTTCGTTAATAAATTATTTCATTGAATGTCACTAGAAAATAGTTTAAAACTAATTGTGACGATTTCAAAGTCGTTTAATGGAAATTCTTGGTTGAGTTTTAAAAAGAAATATTTAAATACAAAAAATTTCGCGGGCAAATTTAAATTAAAACAAGATTAACATAATATTGGGCGTGTTTAAGGTACAGTTAGTGCAGACCTACGTTAGTGGGCATTTAAGAGGTGCCATAAAGAACTGTATGAGAAATACCCAAAAGCGTGCGTCCTAACTCAATGAATAAAGGCGTAGCCATTTTGATTTTGACGAATATTGACATACGTCTTGCAGTCTAGACAGAAAGTCATTTGTTACTCAGGAAGTGACATGTAAACATTTGTAAATTTACTATAAAAATCAAACAGTCGCACGTGCGGAGGTAAATAATATTTGTTTTCGTTTGTCGGTTTGTGGTGCGCGATTTTTTTTACAGTTTTTACGCATTGCACACCTGTAATAGTTTATTTGTTAACAACTTAACCTTGTCGGATAGTTTTTTAAATAACCGGTGCTTAGAATGATCTGTGGAAAATTGAAAAAATGCTGGAAAGTTTGGTATCGCAACTTCCAAGTCTTCTGATAGAATGTAAGTGCAGCCCTGTCAATTTTTTTTTTGCTTTTCGGAAAACTTGGTCATTTATTTTGCTTCCTTTCAGGCGTTTACGTAACTCATTAGAACGTCCCAATATAATTTGTTTAATTAATTAGACCTTTTGCTGTTTGTAGCCTTTATCGATGTCTCTTATACGCCTAAAAAGTTAGGTTATGTTTGGTGATATAAGTGTGCCTGTTTTGTGAGGGATGCTGCAGTTATCTACAGGGAATTTCGAAAAATCTATTAATCCTCGATCGAACAAGTAATAGCGAGCCAATCCTGTTAAATTCATCGATTATTAACGATACGTGAAATGTAAGGTTATTTGATACGAAGAAAAAGAAGAGAAAAAAAAATTATTCCAGAATGTAAATTCTCTGAAGAAAAAGTCAACAGTTTTCCGCTTGGTAAATTTTAATGCGGAGAGAATGCACTGCCATATTTTACTGTATTCAAATTATATTTCTAAACAGCTATAAACATTTGAGACATGTTCCAAGTTAAATATAAAGAAAACCGGGAAAACTCACTCCACATTTCCTATGCTTGTATGCGCCAAAAAGAGACGTTCGTGGAAAAGAGAAATGGCGAGAGATCACCACCTGTTAGATAAGGACGGAGAGCTTCGTCCTTCTCATTTCTTTCGGTTTTCCTAGGGAACAAGTTAGAGAAAGATGCACCTACGTACACTTTATTCTGCAATAATACAGGATGGATTGCGATGCAAAATGAAGATATGCATACGAAACTATTCGGAGCGAGAGAGACGGTCGGTGTGTCTTCCCGAAAGATTAAAGGGAGCATTTTGGTACAGAGCAAGCTCAGGATGGGCTTTTCTGGAATCAACACAAACTTTGTTTACGGGAAAAAGGATACAATATTTAAATATTTTCAAATCTAACTTTTATGTCGTTTTAGATAAGATAAAATAAAATCGCGGTGGGTGTGTAGGCAACCCAAACGACATCAATTTTAATAATTGCCCGTTGAATAATTTAGGGATCAAAAGAGGGCACTGGTTCCGTATAATTTATTTAAATTTAAATGGAAAGAAGAACAAAGGGAAGTAAAAACACACTAAGGAAGAGTTTAAATATAAACGATAAAGTTAATCTAAAAGAGCATCGGTTGCTGCATATAAAAAACAGCTGCTCCAGCGATATTTGGTTAAAATTAATAAAAGAACCCGACAGACTGCACGATTTGTGGCCTTATATAAATACTTCATAAGTCACAGGCGTTCTCCTTCGCAATATGTTTAATTCATTCAGTTACCGAGGAAGGAAGACAATTATTGTACGCCCGAATCCGTCCCATGGTGACACTTGTATATAATCACCTTCTCTTCCTATTCTTTCTATACACTTTTAATAAAAGTCGTTATCTTTCTCCGATACGCGTTTAGATAGCTTTTCTGTTGCTCCCTGCGTCCTTTTTCATTCCGAAAAGTTGCATCCTTTCTACGAAAACAACATTCGCCACCGGTAGTGACGACTTTTCTTCGCCGAAACAAATTTTTAAAACTTGCGGAGTTCTAGAAAGTTAATGTTTAGGAAACGAATCGAATTTATTCGGCTATCTGCCGCGTTATTTACTAGGATTCTAGGGTTTTGTTTGTTTTACGTCGGAAAAGATATCTAAGAGTAGGATATATAGATTTACTTACACAAAATGTGCACCACTAAAAATGGAAGAGCTTGTGAATGCCGTACTTAATGAAAGGGATAGAAGTCATACTTCTTTGGCGTAATTACGTGGTTTAAATTAATGTGAAGAAATGCGAGGATGTGCGCATTCGAGCGAAAAGTGGCACATTTCCGAGCGAGGGAGGCAAATGAAGCGCGACGCGGAGCGGCGCGCTTCATTTTCCCGAGATCGGAATGTGCCACTTTGAGCTCGAATGTGCACACTCGGTTTTAAGCACGATTCACAATAATTTTGGTAACGAAAAAGTAGTAAACAATTTTTATCATTCCCTCTCACTCATACTTATGAGTTTCTTGTATCTTTTCGCTTTCTCCCACTCATTGCTATGGTAAAAATACATTTTTCGAATATATAATCAATATTTACTGAAATAAATTGAAATTTGTTGATTGTAAAGAAAGTTTAATTTTCAAAATTCAATGAATGCGAGGATGTGCGCATTCGAGCGAAAAGTGGCACATTTCCGAGCGAGGGAGGCAAATGAAGCGCGACGCGGAGCGGCGCGCTTCATTTTCCCGAGATCGGAATGTGCCACTTTGAGCTCGAATGTGCACACTCTGTTTTAAGCACGGTTCACAATAATTTAGGCCAATAAGTTGATTTCTTTAAGACAGTAGGCACCGGTGATTTGCTTTAAGTCTTCGTATGCGTTCAAGTGACAAAATTAACATTTTAAATTAAAAAGGCACTTACAATCTAGAGACTCATTTGAAAAAAAAAGGCCGGTATGTTAGAAGTTACACTTCTTTGGCGTGACTTAATTAAATACAGTCAAACCTCGTTAGTATAAACAATACTTTCCGAACAAATAAGTTCATAGTATCGAGGTTTGACTGTATTAAAAATTTATAACACTATTGCTCGTTGTAATATGTTAAAAAAACTTTTGGTGTTTAGAATTCTTAGCTTTTTAGCATCAAATGGAATCTTAAGAATATTAAATTGTCAAAAAGAAATTGGGAAAAAATTGCAATTACGAACAAATACATTTTTCAAAACAAAATAAAATCTTTAAAAATTCATGACAGAACGTATAACTGGATTCGTAAATATTTTAAATAACATGTTAATGTTCACTGGAATTGGACACAATAAAATACAATTCTTAAGCTTGCAACGTTTCGTTTCTTTATTGAAACTTTATCAAGCAACTGAAAATTAACAAAGTATAACAACAATAACTACAAGTATTTTATAAAATAATATAAATTATAAAATACCTTAACAACACAAAAAGGAAGTTAACCATTAAAACTTAATTCTACCTGCGTCAAAATGAAAGATTTTTAAATATGTTACTATGGTGCTAAATAGTTACATCAGTGGTTTCCAACCTGTGGGGCGCGCCCCCTAGGGGGGCATGCAGCTGTTTCCAAAATATCATTTTCGAATACAAACCAAAAATGTCGAATAGGTATCAAAAAAATTTTATGTATATTTTTACATAATATTGTATATTATTTTGTAGCCCATTAAATAAATTATAATATCAGTTGAGTATTTATGAAATTAGATTGTTAGAAACATTAAGGGGGCGCAACAATTTTTTTTTTAAAGGGGGGCGCAGGTACAAAAAGGTTGGAAACCACTGAGTTACATGATAGATTGTAACTACGATTCTATATAATTACATTATAAATACCATGAAAAATGAAGAACGGTGAAAAAAACCGGAAAAAAAAGCATAACGTTTCAGAGCTATCTGCGATAAACTATTTTCGTCGACGAATTTTTGTATTTACTTTTGCGATTTACTCAAAATCTAAAGCGACAATCTATGTTCGAGAAGCGACACACTACCCCTAAAATTGAACGCTCTTTCGATTAAAAAAATAAAGCTTAACAATTGTATTTTATTGTGTCCAATTCCAGTGGACATTAACATATTATAAGATATTGGACGTGAACATTATGATTAATTTTAAATAACTTTTGATATTTGGTATCCTCAATTTTTTTTAACATTAAATGAGATCTTAAGATTCCTACACACTGCCTATAATAATTTTGAAATAATAGAAATTGAAGAATTTTGTTTTTTAAAATTAAAAGGAAAAACAGTACAGGCAAACCTCGTTAGTATGAACAAAACCTCCCGGACTTCATAATATCGAGGTTTGACTGTAACGATGAATTAAAACAATTGTTAATTACAAATTTTACAAATAATTATTTCCTATTTGCACTTAAGAGATTAGTGTAACGTCGTACTTTTTTTGCTCATTACATTACGAAGATGTGCGCATTCGAGCGAAAAGTGGCACATTTCCGAGCGAGGGAGGCAAATGAAGCGCGACGCGGAGCGGCGCGCTTCATTTTCCCGAGATCGGAATGTGCCACTTTGAGCTCGAATGCGCACACTCGGTTTTAAACACGATTCACAATTATTTAAGCCAATAAATTAGACGAGAAATCAATTGAATAATTTTAATCGTTCCCTCTCACTCGGATTGACCAAATTGTCGTATCTTTTCGCTCCTTCCACTCATTGCTATGGTAAAAACGTTTTTCGAACATAAAATCAATATTTCTTAAAGTAAATTTAAATTTATAACTGAAAGAGCGAAGGATAAAATAGACAAATTGAATAAATACGTTTTAAGCACGATTCGCAAAAAAATCTCAGACGACTTAACTTATCAAAATGGCCGTGCGCGCGCAACTTCCCTTGCCCGCTCACAGCGCCAAAAGAAGTACAACTTCGAAAAGTCCGTTAATATATTCGTGACCCGCTAGAAAAGCAAACATTATTTTCGTGAAGCTCGAGCACACAGATTTATTATAATATCGTTTTTAAATATTGATTTTCTCCACCCCATCCAGCGGGCAATCATAATGCCATTAAGGAAACAATTTAACAAGCTCTGCCACTCGAATTAGTTAAATTAAACTTTAAATTAGAGTCTTGTTCTTGTTCGCTCATTTTCCTAAGGATTATTGGATTTTTTATTGTTATTACTATCGGAAGGCGCATCTTAATCGTGTTCTATTTTATAATTGCCGAAAGCCCCTCGGTACGTGCGTCCTCCCTTTTTCGTACTTAGTTAATCGGCACCCCGAAACGTGCGATTTCCGCCAGCCCGACCTCCTTTCTTTCCGATCCCAATGCCGAACTGATAAGGCACGATGATTGCAGGTAGGATGATATGGATTGTGGTGTACAAAACGCAATGCTGAGCGTTGCACCAGGAAGCGATGCGGCAGCCCAGCAGTCCCTATCCGCTTCGACCCTATTTCCGGCCCCCGATTCCGATCAAGCCCAGTTCGAAGCCGACAAAAGGGCCGTCTACAAGTAAGTCGCCCGATCTTTCTCTAAGCCGTCGACGACAAAAACAATTTTTTTTCTTTTCGGGCACTAAGGCATCCATTATTTCCGCTCTTGGCGCTTCTCTTCGAGCGATGCGAATTAGCGACGCAATCGTCCGATCCCCAGTCGAGCGATGCCTTCAACATGGACATCCAGGCCTTCGTCCAGCACCA
Organism: Sinopyrophorus schimmeli; assembly: GCA_036325965.1. Taxonomy (NCBI): domain Eukaryota; kingdom Metazoa; phylum Arthropoda; class Insecta; order Coleoptera; family Elateridae; genus Sinopyrophorus; species Sinopyrophorus schimmeli. The sequence continues at coordinate 1,277,216 of JARFIZ010000068.1, forward strand.
GGAACGCGATCGCAAGCCTTTCCTCGCCAACGAACCCGAAATCGATGGATTGGTGAGTTGCCTCAAATAGAAACAAACAAACCGAATCTAACCAACTCTTTTTTTTAGATGATCAAAGCGATACAGGTCCTACGAATCCATTTGCTCGAGTTGGAGAAAGTGCAAGAGCTTTGTAAAGACTTCTGTAATCGTTACATTACTTGTCTGAAGGGAAAAATGCAATCAGAGAACTTATTACGTTCCGATTATCCGCAAGGTTCGCGCTCGAGCAGGGCCCGTCCGCGGGTTGAGGTCGCGCACCCCTTCAAATTGCGAACGAAATATTTTATTTGTTAAATTTGCGCCCAACGAATTTTTGTCAAAAGGCGTTGTTTATGATTTGCGCGAATCGAATTAGTTTTGGGGTTGGCGTTTTGGGGTTGGAAGCGGCTACCTCACCCTTCGCACGGACTTTGTTTCAGTTTATGACGATTTCTACGGTAGTCTTCTTGAAGTTGTTAGAAACTTGGTTGATCTCGGTTTAAAAAGAAAACTTATGTAGGCGCGTTAGAAGTTATACTTCTTTGGCGCCAGTTAATTCAATATTGCGCACCTTGCGTTTGTGTAGGGGAACCTGTTGTACATTGGCTCTTTTTTCACTTTTAAATTGTATATGTAACAATTTGTATGAGTGAAAGGAAAAGATGAAAAATTATTTATTCGTTTTTCGTCACCAAAATGATTGCAAATCATGTATAAAACCGAGTGTGCGCATTCGAGCTCAAAGTGGCACATTCCGATCTCGGGAAAATGAAGCGCGCCGCTCCGCGTCGCGCTTCATTTGCCTCCCTCGCTCGGAAATGTGCCACTTTTCGCTCGAATGCGCACATCCTCGTATTTATTGAATTTTGAAAATTAAACTTTCTTTGGAATCAACAAAATTCAATTTATATCAGTAAATATTGATTATATATTCGAAAAACGTATTTTTACTATAGCAATGAGTGTGAGAGAGCGAAAAGATACAAGAAACTCATAAGTATGAGTGAGATGGAATGATAAAAATTGTTTACTATTTTTTTGTTACCAAAATTATTGTGAATCATGCTTAAAACCGAGTGTGCACATTCGAGCTCAAAGTGGCACATTCCGATCTCGGGAAAATGAAGCGCGCCGCTCCGCGTCGCGCTTCATTTGCCTCCCTCGCTCGGAAATGTGCCACTTTTCGCTCGAATGCGCACATCCTCGTATTTATTGAATTTTGAAAATTAAACTTTCTTTGGAATCAACAAAATTCAATTTATTTCAGTAAATATTGATTATTTATTTGAAAAACGTATTTTTACTATAGCAATGAGTGTGAGAGAGCGAAAAGATAGAAGAAACTCATAAGTATGAGTGAGATGGAATGATAAAAATTGTTTACTATTTTTTTGTTACCAAAATTATTGTGAATCGTGCTTAAAACCGAGTGTGCACATTCGAGCTCAAAGTGGCACATTCCGATCTCGGGAAAATGAAGCGCGCCGCTCCGCGTCGCGCTTCATTTGCCTCCCTCGCTCGGAAATGTGCCACTTTTCGCTCGAATGCGCACATCCTCGTATTTATTGAATTTTGAAAATTAAACTTTTTAGAATCAACAAAATTCAATTTATTTCAGTAAATATTGATTATATATTCGAAAAACGTATTTTTACTATAGCAATGAGTGTGAGAGAGCGAAAAGATACAAGAAACTCATAAGTATGAGTGAGATGGAATGATAAAAATTGTTTACTATTTTTTTGTTACCAAAATTATTGTGAATCGTGCTTAAAACCGAGTGTGCACATTCGAGCTCAAAGTGGCACATTCCGATCTCGGGAAAATGAAGCGCGCCGCTCCGCGTCGCGCTTCATTTGCCTCCCTCGCTCGGAAATGTGCCACTTTTCGCTCGAATGCGCACATCTTCGTATTTATTGTAAATTTAAATTGAAGAAACCTGTTGTACATTGGCCCTTTTTTCACTTGTAATTTTTTTAATTGTATATGTAACAATTTGTTGACAAAATTAATTGCATCGTAGTGGGGCACTAATACGGTATTCATCATAAAATATTTGAAAGCATTACCGACCGTTTACTCAAATTGCTATTAGATTTAAATATTAGTAGATCTATGGCCTAGGTACAACAGAGGTGATGTAGCTTGGCTCTATTCACATTAAGCAAAATAAAACCCATTGTTCTATGAAAACTATATATTTATTTTTGGATTATAAGAACTACTAATGGTCTTCTTTGAGATGACACTAAAATTGTTTCAAAAATTAACAAAACTTTTCAGAAGAACCAAGGTACAACAGGTTCTCTTATAGCTAGACCACTGGTTTACAAATTATAGCGGACGCCATTTGAAGCTTTCTTAACGTATGTTTTACCTTCTTTTCGCTTATTGTTACCAGTCCCGAGATTCACAATACACCCATACCTCGCTTTACGGCCTAGATACGTTCCACGAAACTTGGCCGCAAAGCGAAAAGCCGTATAGGGAATCAATTATTCTAATACAAATTCAATGGGATCGGTTCCAACTTTGTTAAATATGCAACATGGTTTATCATTCAAAATGTATTTTATCTTTTTATTTCATTTAAATCAAAAATACATAGGTACATAACAAGTACATACATTTGCACATAAAATAATAACGGACTCCAAAAATCAACAATAATCTATAAACAAAAATGAAACAACTTCATGTTACATAAAATATGTGTATGTATTAGGGCGTCCGTTATTTCCCAAATTGATTTTTTTTTCTGCTGCCGCCCCATAAATTATTGGTTTTTTCCCTAAAAAAAATATCCATTCCAAAAAAACTCTTAGTTTTCAAATTAAACCGTGCCGAAAGCATGTTACATTTCCTATTTAAATACCATGGGAATTTCGGACTTTATGCATTTAATTTTTTTTTCTCTGAAACAAATAATAATACGGCACTGACTATATATATTTTTATAGAAAATTGGGCGCTCTACAAAAAAGGTCTCTTATGATTTTTTGATAATTTCACTCCTTCGAAAGTTATTCAAGATTAAAGTCGGGTTCATGGTTAGTTTTATAATTTTATGATTCTCTTTACTTTCAAGAACCATTTGTGGTACTTGAATGCTGAAACTGCTGCTTTGGCTTTTTTGATCCGAATGTGTCATCTCCCATAGAACGTAAAACGATTAAAGCATTAAAAACTAATGAAGATTTAGATTTCGATTGCCTTAAACCAGGGGTCGGCAACCTGTGGCTCCGGAGCCGCATGCGGCTCTTTTAGAAAAGTTTGTGGCTCCCTGAATATTAAATATTTCTGTATAAAACCATCTCAAAATTTAGATGCAATCTTTTTAGCGGCTCTTCCATGTTTTTATTTTTTTTATTCAATATAGATTTGGCTCTTTGTCACTGAAATAAATCTTTATTTAATATTATTTACAATGTATTGTTTACGTTATTGTAGCTATTAAGCTTTTTTAATTATTATAGATTAGTGGAATGATTTTATTAAAAAGAATCGTAGCAAAACTTGAAAACTGTGATATTCACTATGGACAAAACTTTAATTTTAAATAACTTTCGAAGGAGTGAAATTATGAAAAAATCATAAGAGACCTTTTTTGTAGAGCGTTTAATTATCTATAAAATATGTCTTGGTCATTGCCGTATTGTTATTTGTTTCAGAGAAAAAAAAATTAAATGCAAAAAGTCTGAAAATCCCATGTTATTTAAATGGGAAATGTAACATGCTTTCGGCACAGTTTAATTTAAAAACGAAGAGTTTTTTTTGGAATGGATATTTTTTTTAGGGAAAAAACTATAAATTAATGGGGCGGCAGCAAAAAAAAATTCAACTTGGGAAATAACGGACACCCTAGTATGTATACATACATAATTTTTTTTAAAAAGGCTTTAATCTGAAGACGATGAAGTTTTTTTGCCGTTATAGCGAAACATTTTAGGCCGTAAATCGAAAACGTGCCTTAATTGAAGGGGGCCGTTATAGCGAAATGCCGTATAGCGAGGTATGGGTGTAATTAATTTTCTTTCTTAAACGGCTAACTTCATACTGCCGAATTCATATAAGCTGTGCGCGCCAAAAGAAGTATAACTTTAAAAATCAAGTCTTTGATGCGGTGCAATTAAGTTTTTAACACTGAAAGAGACTACTGTATTCGTTTTTGTTCTTATTATTATAATTTCTTCATTTTAGGACCCACTGTGATGAATAATAACTTAGAGACTAGTAATAATAATAATAATAGTTTACTATCTCACGCCAATTCTGAGAGTGGTTCTGATTCGAACAGTCCCGTACAGTATACCATAAGTCCCAACCAACAGGTGCGATAAAAGTAGATTAGCAAATAGTTTTTTTAATCAAATATCGTAGGTGGTCTCGACCCCGACAAGCGTCATGGAGAGACAAATCGAAAATCCAAGCACCTACAACGTACAGTCGTACGCAATAACCACGCCGACGTTACCCCAAGTACAAACCCCAATCGACAACGTTGTGGTGCACGGATCGACGCCTCTCTCGCAGATCGGCGTCACCGTGTGTCCGCCGCCTCCCAGCGACAGTTCGGGGCAAGTCTCCCCGGCCCCCACGACCCCGGGCGGCTCCGAGGAATGTGATAGCGATTTTACTTCGCGAGGTCGCAAACAGAAGCGCGGAGTCCTACCGAAGCACGCCACCAGTGTCATGAGATCGTGGCTGTTTCAGCATCTTGTGGTAGGGTGATGGCTTAACGTCTTTATTTCTTATTGGCTTTGTTTTTTTCTCGCAGCACCCGTATCCCACGGAAGACGAGAAACGACACATCGCTGCCCAAACGAATTTGACGTTGTTGCAAGTGAATAATTGGTTTATTAATGCGCGGCGTCGTATTTTGCAACCGATGCTCGATGCGAGCGCTCCCAACGACAACAGCGCCGCCAATTCGCCCGCACACAAGAAGAAGAAAGTGCAAAATAATAACAGGCGGTTCTGGCCGCAGGACTTTGCGAATATGCAGCCACAGATTGATAGTGGTATGCTCCTCGCTTAAGTTTACATGCCCGGGTGTCCCATGACGAAGTACCGAAACTTAAATGAATTGTATAGTTTTAGGACATATTGTATATAAACTTTTATTGTTTATAGATGTTTGAAAGACTCATGACTACGCTAATGCGCGAAGGAGGAGTTATAAATCGGGAAAGAGGACGAGTGGTGAAAATATACTACCCAAAGCAAAAAGTTATACTGAAGTTAAAATGGAATTGTTTTGGCAAAGACAGATTATTTTTAAGTAAACGTAAGCCAAGAAAAAAATCGAAAGAAGAAATGTAAATAAACCACTATGCAAGATCTTCACGCCACGAGAACAAAGATAAAAATAAACCCATATTAAATCGAATGTTTCTAGCTTGAAGAGTAGGTAGTTTCTTGTGTAGAAAGGGTAACCCTGCGTGTTTTGGTTTTTCGCGCAATGTTCATGAGTCTTTCAAATATCTATAGATTGGTGTCGGGTATCGTCCGGTTAAGTTTCAGTACCTATTCGTGTGACACCCTGTATAACATTCGATCCTTTAAAATGTAATAATTAGGATCTTAAGGCCCGTTATACCGGGCATCCCATTTAAAGTACCACAAGCTTACAATTCTAAAACTAATAAGGATTTAAAAAAAGAGGACAAGTAAAACAATTTTTGTTCTATTTCGGGTTTAATCCAAAATGGCGTTATCTTTCTAATCTTAAACCGAAAGTTATTCATTCTGTTTTCAAAATTGGATCGAGCTCGTCGTGAGCTTTTCAAAAATGTATAAGAAGAAACCATTTGGTCAATAGATTACTTTTAAAAAAATTAATTTTTCTCTAGTTAAGATCATGGAGTTAACACCATCTTACGGTTAAACAGAATGTAGAACAAAATAGATATACCCATCGATAGGTCATGAAAATTTCAAAAACTTTTATACAGTAAGACCCCGCTTAACGCGGTCGATACGAGGTCATTTTGAAATGTCACAATAAGTTGAATCGAGCCATTTTGAAGCTTCGAGCACACCGCGTAATATCGAATCAGCGTTAAGCGAGATCTTATGTACAGTGGAAACTCGGTTATCCGGACTAATTATTGTTGCAGCTCATTCGGGTAATCGAAAATTCGGTTAATTGAATGTAGCTACCATAGCAATGAGTGGGAGAGAGCGAAATGATACAAGTGAGAGGGAATGATAAAAATTGTTTACTACTTTTTTGTTACCAAAATTATTGTGAATCGTGCTTAAAGCCGAGTGTGCGCATTCGAGCTTAAAGTGGCACATTTCCGAGCGAGGGAGACAAATAGGTTCATAGTAGCGAGGTTTGACTGTATTCAAAATTTATAACACTATTGCTTGTTATAATATGTTAAAAATCTTTTGGTGTTTAGAATTCTTGGCTTTTTGGCATCAAATGGAATCTTAAGAACATTAAGTTGTCAAAAAGAAATTGGGAAAAAATGGCAATTACAAAAAAATACATTTTTTAAAATAAAATAAAATCTTTCAAATTTATGACAGAATGTATAACTGCATTCTTGAATATTTGAAATAACTTTTGATATTTGGTATCCTCAATTTTTTTTAACATTAAATGATATCTTAAGATTCCTACACGCTGCCCATAATAATTTTGAAATAATAGAAATTGAAGAATTTTGATTTTTAAAATTAAAAAGAAAAATGGTACAGTCAAACCTCGTTAGTATGAACAAAACCTTCCGGACTTCATAATATCGAGGCTTGCTGTATAACCACGCGCTTTAAGCACAATTCACAATAATTAACTTTACGAACAATGGATTAAAACAATTGTTAATTATAAATTTTACAAATAATTATTTCCTATTTGCACTTAAGAGATTAGTGTATCGTCTCATTTTTTTTTTGCTCATTACATTACGAAGATGTGCGCATTCGAGCGAAAAGTGGCACATTTCCGAGCGAGGGAGGCAAATGAAGCGCGACGCGGAGCGGCGCGCTTTATTTTCCCGAGATCGGAATGTGCCACTTTGAGCTCGAATGTGCACACTCGGCTTTAAACATGATTTGCAATAATTTTGGTCACGAAAAATTAATAAATAATTTTTTATCGTTCCCTCTCACTCGTACATATGATTTTGTTATATCTTTTCGCTCGCTCCCACTCATTGCTATGGTAAAAATACGTTTTTCGCACATATAATCGAGATTTACTGAACTAAATTAAAAAATTAAACTAAATTCAAAAATTCATGTAAACAAATTGAATAAATACGAGGATGTGCGCATTCGAGCGAAAAGTGGCACATTTCCGAGCGAGGGAGGCAAATGAAGCGCGACGCGGAGCGGCGCGCTTCATTTTCCCGAGATCGGAATGTGCCACTTTGAGCTCGAATGTGCACACTCGGTTTTGTGCACGATTACAAAGCGTCCCGTTTTAAAAGGAAAAAAACTTGGTCAAATTGTTAGGTATATGTTTACAAAAAACCCAACAAATATTAATCACTAAATAAAACAGTCGCACATTATTTTAAAATCAACAAAGCAAAAAAAAACACTGTTTAGTGCGAAATACAAAATAAAATATTTAGTAAGAAATGCCGAGGTTTAATTTTCGCAACGATTGACAATCCGAATAATGGCGAATCCGTATAACTAAGGTCCGGATAATTGAGATTTTACTGTACTTGTATTTTTTTTTAAATTCTTATGACTTAGTTATAGACCCGTGACACTTGGTGAAACACCCTACCATTCTAAACATTTTTTTTAAATTTCTTTACCAATCAAATGTTAATTTATTTTACACGTTTCGACGTTCCCACTTTTAAAAAAAAAACCAATGCCCTTCTATTTGCGCTAAGAAAGTTAACATCGTTTCCGAGTACACCGGAAGTAGAACAAAATTTACATTTGTGCTCATCGATAAATGGTGCAAGTCAATTTTTTGAAGTTTTAGAGTTATAAGCTCGTGGCATTGTAAACCGGGACACCCGGTATATCTTACACAAGAATAATGCCGATTGAATTTTTAGGTATGTTATCGAGTTCAGATGACGACGCCGATTCGTACAGCAGCGATGGCGAAGAAGGTAGCTTAGTAATCGATGCAGCAGCAGCACAAAGTGGTGAAGTTAATCAAAATGGACACCAAGTGGACCCCCTGTCGTTCACGACAAGCCCTAAGTTAGAGCGGCCTTAAAGTTTTTCAGTTCTATTGAAAGTTTGATTATTTTTTTTTTTCTATTATCGATTTGGGAGATTCGTTACCCCCTTTGTTGAAATTCGTTTACTTTTTTAGGATAAATTCGTTCTAGCTATAACTGGTGCAAGACGTTCAAACTCCGAAGGAATAGCTAGATTATTGGAGATTTTTGGGAACTTATTTTTCAAGATTAAATTTAGAAAGACAAAAATGGAACTTGTATACGTAAAAATACCTCACTTTCATTAACGTAACGTTGGGCTAAAACAAATAGGTTTGATGTTTGTTTTAGCTCTTTATATTTACGTTTGACACTAGTATACGCATAAAACGCTCATTCCAGTATTAAAGATGTAAATTTTAAAAATAATTATTATAATAATTAATATAATACGTAAATACGCCGCACATTTTCTGATATAACTATTAATGCTAATGCTAAAGCAAACAATGGCAGAAAATATTTTTTGTGATTTTAAAACTGAAAAAATCTGTATATTTTGAGTGTTTTTAAATTTTAAATGTAATTAAGAAACGACAAAAAAAGCTTTAAATTCGACAAATTCTTTGTTACTATTATTTACTGAGCGATCAAACTTTTATTAAATTAAACTTAGTAATTAAGAAATTGTAACACCTTTATTGGTATTATTTTTAATACACTACGTTCTATCTTTTTCTTATACTTTTTGAATACAAAAAAATAAGTACAAAAGTTATTTCGTAAAGCTCAACTGTTTTATGGTTGATTATTTCTGCTATTGAATGCTTTCTAAATTTATCGTGCGCAGTATTAGAATAGGATTTTTTTATAATTGAAAAAAGTTCAGAAAGTACTCGACAGATTTGTTCTTCTTTCAATTGCCATTTAGTTTAAGATTAAATCGAAATCGAAGATTACTTTCTGATCTTTGTTAAAGTATACATACATGGAACTAATATACGTAATTATACAATAAGTATGTTAAGATAGTCATTTCCATCCATTGTAAGAAATGTTACTACTTTATTATCGTTGAGTGAGCATATTACTTTGTGCCATCGTTAATCTTATTCTAGAATGACATTGATATGGAATATTGTTGGCATTTCCCTTTTCTTGTAACATTTCACTTGGGGCCTCGACGGGCCCAAGTAAAATTTTACGAGGGAAACCCCCCTAGTAAGTTCTGTATTGATAAAATTTAATGAAGGATGACTTTTCTTACTTCGATGTCATCTGCTGCACGTATACGTAATTTTTAAGCGATGTACATAATTTTTTTATAGTTGCTATTGTAGAAGTGACGTCAATTATCGCATTGACTTACAGTATCTCACGATCAATATCGGTTCGTCGAGGATATACATAAAAATTAGAAGGGCGACCGGCCGATATTGAACGTTTGAAATTATTGATGGTATTATGATTTAGTTGCTATGTCAGTCTGTGATACTTAAACGATTGCTCTAAAAAAAGTCATTACAAGAAGCGATGGTAGGATCGTAAAATTATTATTGCAGTTTTTGTAATTTGCTTAGCGTACCACCTCACTTTATGGCTTAATCGAATTCAATTAGTAATCTAAAACAAACTTGTTCTTCCATCATGATGCATTCAGTTCTCTCGAGCTTCAAAATTACAGAAACTGCGTAATGCTTAACTTTTTGAAAAAAAAATTGCAAAAAAACGAAGCTTCGTGTGACTACGTGTATACGCTAAATACTCAGATAGTTTTAAGATTCCTAAGAAATAGTGTTTAGATAAGGTTGATAAGAAATTTACGTTTTCGTATTTGCTGACATTGCTTGTTATACCATTAATTTTCTTCACTTACTGTTAGTTGGTTATTAAATGAAACTTTATTATCTCGATTACTTTAATACTTTAAGCAATGTTAGCAAATGTATTTTTTATTATTGCATAATTGTTGGTAGCCTCTGTGTAACTTTCATTGTATCATTAATAAATTAACTGATACAAAATGTCTGCGGCTTACCTCTACGATAGTTCCTTTTTTCAAATAAGAACTTACATAGACATTTTTTAATTTCATTCTAAGTTAATTTATTAAATAACAAGCTTACAGCGATATTGTTTTAAGTTTTGAAATTAATTTTAAATTTGAAAGTGTTTAAATTTAGTTAACTACCTTACCAACCCCCAATGCGCGAAATTTAAAACGCCAGCTAACATAAATAATTAATCTTTATATTAAATTCTAGATATTCTGTTAACTTTATTCTACCTTAAGTGGTTTTACTATTATACATTTAGTTTTAAATTTATATATATTTGTAGAACACAAATCCGGTACTGATTAAGTCTACTTTCTGATCAGCCTTTGTATTAATATCAATTTAACCTCAAAATTATCGATTAGTTATTGGCTTTCCGGCTGATATTATAATTTAATTCTTTAGGTTTATAGTAGAAAAATGCGCCCATTTACCTGTAAGTACTTATTATAATTACAATTCCATCGATATTCGTTGATTATCCTAACTAACTTTCACTCGTTTCAGGATTAATGAAGGGAACTCGTTTAAAATCACTTAAATGGATACGCAGGATGTGCAATATGATTTGTTTGATTATTTTGCAAACTGCACGAGTGCCCCTTTGGTCAGCACCACGTTCGGTGTGAGTGACGAAGACTTAAGGGAATTAGAAGGTCCCAAGGAACTCTACACCCTACAAAATTTTAACACCGAACCTTTAAGCGAAGCCAATGGTGAGGATATTACTGATAAGAATTCTGTGCCATCCACAGATACTTCAATACCAATAACTGAAGTGCAAAACACTGAATTTGAAACTATCGTAATCGACGATGATGATCCTGTAATAAACAGTATACATAATAGTAGTAATAATTGTGATGATGTATTTGATGAGTCAACCATAGTTGAAAAAAGCACTACAAGTAACCACGTTGAGAATGATAAAGGTGACTCGTTAAACGGGGGAGATGAACAGGAAAATAGTATTATTCCAGAAATTAATATTGCGAAGACCATTCGAACTCATTCGGACGAAGTGTATTACGAATGTGAGGTATGCCATTGTTGTTTTAGACATAGCTACAGCCTGAAGAGGCACATGAGATCCCACCAAGTAGGCGATCGATACAAATGCAACAAATGCAATTACACGACTGAAGATAGCGAATCCCTAAAAAATCACATCAAGATACACAGCGAAAAACTTTACAAATGTAGCAAATGCGAATACAACAGTTCGCAGAAGAAAAGCTTAGAGTTGCATTTAATTAGTCATAATGCAGAGAACTCCACCAAAGAAAAAGATAAAGCCGCACCTCCAATCGCAGAGGATCAATCGTATAAATGTACAGAATGCTCGTACATTTGTAAATTAAAAAGTTTGTTGTATTCTCACATGAAAATACATTCGACTAAACGAGTTCATAAATGTGTTAACTGCGATTTTAGTAGCGATGATAAAAATGAATTCAAAGAGCACCGAAAGACTCATTACACAATATCGTCAACCACTATGCTTTATAAATGTAAGCAATGCAATTACAGTGCCAAACTTTACAAGTATTTCAAGTCGCACATGCGAAGACATAACGAAGAAATTTTTAAATGTAAATTATGTACATTTTGGGCTAATTCGGTGAGTTCGTTGAACAACCATCAAAGGATTCACAGTGGGGAGACTACATATAAATGTAGCGAATGCGATTTTACAGCAACTTTAAAGCAAGAATTAGCACAGCACTTAATGACACATTCCTCCAGCAATGTGAAAGAACAGTGCCAGGATTTGCATCGGGACATGGTGCAACAGGCCGAACCTTACAGTTGCAGGCTTTGCGTTTACACAACTTCACGTAAAGGTAATTACATTATTCATTTAAGAAATCACACGGGCGAGAAACCGTACAAATGTTCAGTGTGTGGTTTTACGAGCAAACAGTTCGTGCAGCTCAATCAGCACCTTCGAACACACGCCCAAGGCGCTTTGTATGCTTGTAGCAAATGCAAGTTTAAATGTAAAGAAGGAATTAAATTAAAGATACATGTAAGGTCTCATTTTGATACTGATTATCTAGTCAATGAATTAAAAGACGTTGATGATCCCGATGAGATGACTGAAAAAGATGCCATTCCAATGCAAGATCCAAAGATGACCAAAGATAAAACATACAAATGTAACGAATGTGAATATAAAACAAAGCAATGTGGTAATTTAAAGAGGCACGAAAAGACTCACGTAAATGGTATTTTGTATGAATGTAGTGAATGTATTTTTAGTACTAAGAATGCATCGCTACTAAAGAAGCATATGAATTCGGTACATTTGCTTGAAACCATTTATAAATGCACAGAATGTAATCACCGGAGCAAATCCAAACACCAATTGAAATTGCATATGAAAACGCATGTAATAAATCAAGTTTATGAATGTGTTCTATGCGATTATAAAACTGTAAATAAATATAATTTAACGAGACATAGGAAAACGCATTGCTCAGCTTCTACGGAGACGACTTTCGCTAAAATTATTGAAAGTGTTTTGCAAACCAATGAAAACTAAAGGAGAGGAGCAAGTGTGTAGCCGATAGTATTTTCAATTTCTAAGACTGGATCCTTTTTTATTTCTAAGACGATGCTTGTGTTGTATGTGATGGGAATATCATGAATATATTCTAATTTAATTATGATTTTAAAAATATTTATAAAAAAAACTATGTGTTCTTATTCCTACTATTGTAGCCAAATCATTTTATGTTAATTAATAATAATATTCAAATAAATGCTTAATAAACTTTATAAAGTGCTTTATACTACGTAGAACCAAAGGATTATTTAAGTTTGTAAAAATACCAGATATTAAAATCTTTAAAACTTATAAATTGCATTGTGCTTATTTGTTTATTCTTAAGTTTTTAATAATAGTATTGTAATTTAATATTTAATTTATTTTTATAGTTTAAACTGTTATTTATAAGTTTAATTGTATTTAAAAGGCATACGCAGTGTGAATCTTTTTAAAAGCATTTGAATTTGTAACCTAACCTTACAATTTACTTCAAAAGTTTTCTAACCTAACATAATTGTGATTAGCTCCTCAAAACTTTTGCGTATTTTAAATGCGCACAATTTAAGTTTTATTTGTTGATTTTTAGCAGATTTTAGTTAGAATTGTCTTCAATTAAATAATTAATGGAAAACAGGTAAAAAAATTATTGGAAATACAAGTTATTTGATTTACTTTTTGTAGGTTATTGGATGTATCTGCAACTTAATTAAAAAGTGGATGGCATTAAAGATTTAAATTACTAATCGCATAAACGTTTGAAAAGCAACCATTGAAATGATAACAAGTTGATCCAAAATCCCAACGACATTGGAAGATAAATCGGAAGGCACATCGGCTTCCTAAGCTTTTCCATGATGGCAAATCCTAGATGAAAACATTACATTTAGCAATTCCATCGGAAGCTAGTACGTAAATGGATTTAAAATGAAAATATTGATTTTCATACAACTCTCCTTTTAATTATTGATTATTTCTTAAGTGTGGTTAGGTGTGGAATCTAAATTAAAGTAGTTTTATTCAAGGTTTACAATTGCGCACCGTACTCCAGGGAAATCAAACGAAATGTAACTGGAATCTTCCGTCGACTTATCAAATTTAAGTTTTATAAATATGTAATTGTAAACTAACATAGAAAAATTTGGATCGACATGCCCCAGGACATCGGTAGACTTTTCAACACATCGTATCATTTGCATTATGATGACTCTAGTGACGAGTATCAAACAACGCCAGTTCGAAAAGCAGGTAATTGTGAGCATATCGGAGAATAAAAATAATTTTACCAAAATCTATCCGCAGACAGCAGTCTCGTGAACACTTTTGGAGCTTTGCATTATGTAGGTATGTAGAGTTGATTTAAGAATTTAGGTTTTTATAAAATTATAGTCTTAGTTGCAGTTGCCGTTTTATCGTTGTTATTATTTATATTGTACATAATTTATCAGCAAGTAAGGCTTTCGAGAGACCCACCGCCAGCAATTCCAAGCTGCGATCACAGGTTGTGCATACGAATAACAGACCCATCGATTGGAGGTTGCATATTGGATCGCATTCAATCCGAAAGAACGAACAGCCAAAGAATTAACATTTCAACTTTTACAAACCCATTAGTGACGAACGAAGTGGGAAATATGTCGAATCATTTGGATCTTCCACCGTCCTATTTTAATTCCATTAGAGGTGAAAGTTATAGGAACGAGTTCCCTCCATCGTACGATGAAGCAATTAGGGCCAGTCCCTTCGTTTGTAATCGTTAAGCTTTCAAAAAAAATTGTCGTTCCCCACCGAGCTCTGGCAATATTAATTTTTAAACGAATCAAAGATTTTTAAGATGAAAAACTAAATAAATAAGTCATCACACAATTGTTGATTTGCAAGAGCTCATCGGGGGTAACGATTTTTGAAGTTGTACTTCATTTGGCGCGTTAGGAGTGAAATTTTAGTAGGCAGCGGAAGTAAATTAATGTGAATCTTGCTTAAAACCGAGTGTGCACATTCGAGCTCAAAGTGGCACATTCCGATCTCGGGAAAATGAAGCGCGCCGCTCCGCGTCGCGCTTCATTTGCCTCCCTCGCTCGGAAATGTGCCACTTTTCGCTCGAATGCGCACATCCTCGTATTTAATCAATTTGTTTACATGAATTTTTGAATTTAGTTTAATTATTTAATTTAGTTCAGTAAATCTCGATTATATGTGCGAAAAACGTATTTTTACCATAGCAAATGAGTGGGAAAGAGCGAAAAGATACAAGAAACTCATAAGTATGAGTGAGAGGGAATGCTAAAAATTGTTTACTACTTTTTCGTTACCAAAATTATTGTGAATCGTGCTTAAAGCCGAGTGTGCGCATTCGAGCTCAAAGTGGCACATTCCGATCTCGGGAAAATGAAGCGCGCCGCTCCGCGTCGCGCTTCATTTGCCTCCCTCGCTCGGAAATGTGCCACTTTTCGCTCGAATGCGCACATCTTCGTAAAGTAACGAGCAAAAAAAAGTGAGACGATACACTAATCTCTTAAGTGCAAATGGGAAATAATTATTTGTAAAATTTGTAATTAACAATTGTTTTAATCCATTGTTCGTAAAGTTAATTGTTGTGAATTGTGCTTAAAGCACGTGGTTATACAGGCAAGCCTCGATATTATGAAGTCGGGAAGGTTTTGTTGATACTAACGAGGTTTGGCTGTACTGTTTTTTTTTTTAATTTTAAAAATCAAAATTCCATATTTTCTATTATTTCAAAATTATTATGGGCAGCGTGTAGGAATCTTAAGATCTCATTTAATGTTAAAAAAAATTGAGGATACCAAATATCAAGTCATTTAAAATATTCAAGAATCCAGTTATACATTCTGTCATGAATTTTTAAAGATTTTATTTTATTTTGAAAAATGTATTTGTTTGTAATTGTGATTTTTTCCCAATTTCTTTTTGACAACTTAATGTTCTTAAGATTCCATTTTATGCCAAAAATTCTAAACACCAAAAGATTTTAACATATTACAACAAGCAATAGTGTCATAAATTTTTAATACAGGTAAACCTCGATACCATGAACTTATTTGTTCGGAAGGTTTTGTTTATACTAACGAGGTTCGACTGTATTAAATTAAGCCACGCCAAAGAAGTATAACTTCTAACATATCGGCCTTTTTTTTCAAATGGGTCTCTAGATTGTAAGTGCCTTTTTAACGTAAGATTTAACATGTTAATTTTGTCGCTTGAACGCATACGAAGGCTTAAAGCAAATCACCGGTGCCTACTGTCTTAAAGAAATCAACTTGTTGAGCATTTTGGCTTTATATTTGATATTTTCAAATTGTTGATACTTGTAATTTTATACAAGAAAACGTAATAAAACATTATTTTTAACAAAATTAGAGCAGAGCACGAAGGACCTCGATTAATATTAATCGAGGAAGAAAACCAATCCTTTGTCCACAAAACACAATTATTCGATTTTCCAATCTAATCGAAGTGTAATATTTTAGATAACAATTTCGTCGGTTGCAATTTATCGAACGACATAATTGCTATACGCACAAAAGTCGGTCTAAACTTTCACCATGTAAAAACATGTTAGGAAAAAAATAATAAACATTGCACAACTTGTGAAAGTTAAATCGCGAGACTTCTCGAGCGTTCTGGAGTGAAGGTCGCTCAAATTAACTAAACAACAATCCAAAAAGTGATTATTCATCGTGAGTCACTTTTTAGTAAATTTCAAGCTACCAAAACAAATCGAGCGATACTCCGAGAATCCTCCACTTACGTGTCCCTTTTTCTTTTGGTCAAACTGCCGAGGATTATAAGCAAAAATTGTTGTTTCATATAAGTAGGGCGCGCAAAGTTTGTTGCACCATTGTGTTTGAATCTGTGCTAGACTGTTCATCGAAAGTATCTGTAAGTACTAACTCAATTCTTTTATCAATAGCATTAACTAAATAAAATCGTTGTAGATTTTCCAAAATGGCCCAAAACAAAGCGATCAATTTAAAAGTCTTCATCAAAGAAAGTTGGGAAGCCAGACGTTTCACCGTGGACGAATCTGTTTGCACCAATTATGTTTTTATGAAGGAAAAGCTTTTAACAATTTTTCCACAACTGAAACACACCGATTTTAGAGTGACATGGAAAGGTACGATTATTTTTTAAAATGCTCGCTTTGCATTAGTACAAATTTAATTCAATTACAGATAACGATGGAGATGAAATAACCATTGCGAACGACGAAGATTTCATTACAGCTTTCACCGAGATGACCGATAACGTTAAGGTCTTGTACATCAGTACAGAATCGAGGAGACATGGCAAACATAAGAGCACCATCCCCATGGCGGTTTCCGTCACCACGGATGTCCCTTCCCCGCACCAGGAATGGACCTAAAGGATGTTCACTCCTTAGGAGCAATGGCGAAACAATATTTGTAAATACTCCACTTTAAAATTTACCACATTTCTACAGCAATAATATTTATAGAGGACCTTGGCTTGAATCTCTTAGCATCTACGTAGACCCTTCATCTGATAACGAATCTCCCGAAAAACCATCATCTTCAAACGAACGTCGTGCACAAAACGGTGCGTATTTTTTTATATCGTTTGAATATTGTTAAAAGAGCTTATTTTTTAGAATGTCAGCAACAACCCCCAGCAACATCGCAACCGGAGAAACCCAAAGAAACTACCGATAAGCCTATGGAAGTTTCTTCATCCCCATCGCCATCTCCAACTGCACCTGCACCTACATCTGCTGCACCACCTGTGAATCATCCAGGTGCATAAATCGACCCTCTTCCTTTGTTCTTAATTACGATTTGATTAATTTTAGATCCAAAAATTGCTGCTGGCTTGACACAATTGCAACAAATGGGATTTCATAACGATAATGGCTATTTGACTAATCTTCTGACCTATTTTAATGGGAACGTTGCAGCCGTTATTAAAGCCATCACCGATTAGTGTTATGTAATGTGTTTTAGGCCTGGGATTTTTCTATATTATTGGTATCTACAATTAAAGGACTTAATTTGCTTAGAATAGGATTACTTGTATTTGTACTATTAAATTTAATTATGGAACGATTGATGCATTCCAGATTATTGCTATGGAAATGTTCGACTTCTAGAGATCACACTTTTTATTAAGAAGTCTTAAATATAATTACATAATAAATTGTTTTTAATGGTAAACGCATTAAACTTATTTGTTTATTTATTTAAATCGATCCATGTTTTGTTTTAGTGTAAAATTAGAGAACTCAGCAATTCTTGGAACAGTATATCAACTGGAAAAAGTTTAATGTAATACATTTATTACCAAACTGGTTAATTGGGTGTTGCGAAGAATTGTGTAATCCTATCGAATTATAATACGAAATTATTTTAAATTAATGGCGGAAAGATTATTTATGACGCAGGTCACTTACAAAGGTATAAAAATTAATTACACAAAATTAAGTCTTTTAGCTTGAACCCTTATAAAATCTATAAAAGCCATATAAGAAATGATTGAAAAAAAAACATTTTATTAATATTCTATAATACAAAATCAATGCACTTTAATGAAACACAATTTCTAAATTAAATTAATCGACTCTAGATTGTTGTATAAACAAAATAATAATATATTATATCATCGATACTAATTTAAAACTAAAAAATCACAAGTTTATATAAAAGCTGAATTATGCTATTTGTCTAAATTTCATTATTTTATAACGATGGTATCTGATAACTTATTAGTTCAAATAATTACAGATTAAATAATACTCTCGAGATATATGTAAATTAACAATTATATAACACTAACAATAAATTTAACTCTCGTTCCACAGGTCAGGTTCCTCTTCGTTAGTCGAATGTACAGAGTAGGGAGAAGCAGGATTCGGAAACTCCGAATAAGATGTTGAAGCCTGTAACATATCATTTTTCTCTTGATCGTTATGCATGGCGGCGACAATTTCCTCAGCTTCGATGACGGCCTGAAAGATTTTCTTCTTGACTTGTAGCTGAACATACGGTGGGAGATTCTTAGTGGTTTCACACATCGATAAGAAAAAGGTATCTAACGGATTGTGAGTCGAAGAGCTAGGATAATCTATAGGTGCCACTCTTTGTTGAGTGGGCACTTCTTCGCGATTCCTCGGTTTTTCTTTTTGAGAACTAAGCCTAGGTTTTTTCTTGGGAGGAGAAGATTCCGTTGCAGCACTCGGCACATCTAAAGTTTCTTCGGGTGCGTTGCTTGCGCCCTCCGTAATTTTAGGCGCTTGTTCTTCAGCGACAGATACATTTGCTGGTTTTGGGATGAATGGCAGCAAGAATTTTAGCTGTTTGTAATATTTCGACTGGTGTGAACACCTTAAGCCTGTTATAAATTCATCCCTTAGCCTTATCCATTCGTTCTCAGCAGCTATTCCTGCAAAATTGTGTTTCAATGAGTCACTTTATTAGTTTATCAAGCTGAATACAAACCATGTGGCATCTCGCTCTGAGAAGCTATTGTAGTCCATATCATCGTTTTGAATTGAGTACTCTTATAATGATCTTTGTTGTCGTAGAGACAAGGGTTACTTCGCACACATTCAATCAGTTTCCTTAAAACAAAGAAAAACTAATAAATTGTATATTTATTTGAAATACTTACAGAGTGTTTTTAGCAGACACTGTACCACGAAAAGTTTTAATAAATGGCATAAGAATGGAGTTATATGTACGTATACATCTAATGCAATGCGAAACAGAAACTTCCTTATTAATCATTGTGCAATTGCACTTTACGCATCTGGTTGTTTTCGAAGTATGCTGCTTTTCGTGATCATTTCCATATGCAATACTTGTATTGTGAACCGTTGTCGTTTTAACACAAGTACCTGTTACTTCAGTCATCTCTTCCTTCATACAAGCATTACTATATTGCGGATATACCTTTATAGGGCAGTTAGATTGTTGAGAGTTACTGACCGTACCCCCATTTACCAATTGTGTGTTAGTAATGTACGGCCACTGATCATTACTGGTGTAAGTATGATCAAAATGTAAAACTTCTTCCGCTATACATCCATTAGCTATTTCTGATTCTTCTATTTTCACGTTACAAATGTTTGCAGTGGTAGAGTGTGCTTCAGAATCAATAATAGGGTTCGCTGCAACTGCTTGTTGCAAAGGGCTACGTTGAATGGGGGTATCATCAGAGTTATCGTATTCACATTCAGGAGTTCCGTTTATCGAGTTATCGTCTATTTCTTTCTTACAACAAGCCATTTAATACGATACTCTGCAAATGAAAAACAATAATAATTATAAATTTAATATTAGGTTACAAGATAACGACAGTCAAACGTATGAAATTCTAACCTTCATTAACAAGATTGATAATGTCGCTATTGATGAGGCTTATTATGTTATAATATGATAATTGAAAGTAAACAATTAAACATTATCACCATTGCGTGAATTAAAACTTAAACAATTCAGTCACTCGTCTGGTACATCTTGAGAAAGGTTATACAGAAAACAGGGAAGTTCATCCACTTTCGTTATGTTTAAAAGCACTTTTTAACGATTAAGCATTACACATATGCATATATTTATTATAAATAATTTGGAAATATTTTAATTTAGTAGAAGAGAAATTTAATTTTGTTATATTTTTAGGTATTTTTGGTTTCCATTATCCACTGTGAAGGTAGCCTTAAATCTAGGGATATGTCTTTACTGAATATTACGTTGGTAGTAGTTAATTAACTAACTTACATTGTCAAAATAAGATGAATTTTTCCAGGTTTTACTTTTATCTTTAATTGCTTTTAATGCATTATTAGATAAAGTCTAATGGCTTAGGATATAATTGAACAAAGGATTACGAGTTTATAAAAATGGACATTAACCCTCCTGAAGGAAGTACCAAGATTGAAGATCAGATGTGTTCGGTATGATTTTATTAATAATTCTTTTAAATATAATTTAACTCATTTTTTAATTTAGTGCTGGGACTTGAAATAATGTACAAAATGATACGCGTACACAAGTCCATATATCGATTTACTGCTTTTAAAGTTTTTATAATTTTTTCGATTAGATAGCATGGAGTTAAAAGATAAGGTATCTAATCATTTTTCCTTTTCAGTCGTCTTTAAACATCGGTCTTGAACAAATGGCTTTCATTGCGGGGAATTCCATAATTATTGATTGTGTGTTAATTTTAAAACTATTTGACTAGTGTGGACCTTTCAAAGTACTTTTAAGGATTGATATCCAGTTGTGAGTACATATTACTTTATTTTTATGAGGTACTATTGGGGTTGCAAGTTTTATATTTATAAGCAAAAGCCTTTATTAACAATTCTATTACATACTATTTAAATTAATTTCTGGGATTTGTTTAGATCTTTCTAAATGCAAAGCATAGATTTTGATTAAAGTGCAATAAAATTCCATAGCAATCACTTTTGTTAATTTTTTGGAAAATTAAGCAACATCCATATAGGTTTTTGATCTCAAAGCCAAAACCTTTTTTATCATTTGATTGTCACAAATTTGGATGAGAAATGTATAAATTTACTCCCTAATTTTTTCTTCTTTATTTTGCAGATGGAATTTTCTTCAAAACGTTTTCCCGAACTAGAATTTTTCTGCATATTCTTTACCAAGGAAACAACAGTTTTTTATGGGTATATTATGTTTTCTAACAGGAAACAAAATAAAAATATGAAGGTTAGTAATTCAACTGATTAATTTTATCTTGAACTTTTTATCTTTAAATAATTGATTGTATTTTATTCATTTTTGTTTTAACTTTTGCACAGTAAACATGTGTTTTGGTTTCAGATACAAACGGCACGATTGTTCAATTAGGAGTGCTTCAACGTCTTCTCAGTAATAAACGATGTCCATTAACTAGAAATAATCGTGCGTTATAATAATAAAGTGTCTTCAAAACACCAATGAATTAAGACAAGAAGCGAGTTCCACTCAGCATAGAAGATAAGAGATGGGAACGATGCATATTGTTTTACGTAAAGCTATGGATGCTGTAGCATAATGGGAAATGAAATGACGTGTATTAAATTCTATGAATATTATTGTTAGTAAGTAAGTTGTTTATTCTATCTGTTTGTTTCTTTGTGTGTCGACGTTGCATTTCATGAAGTAAAGAAAGAACTGTAGTCAATTTAAAAAGAAATTCATTTGATCAACGTTCAAAAGAAGGTTATTTCATTTTAACTAAAGAAATTAAATAATAGGGTAGTACGGTTTGTAAATAAGGCCATGGTATATTCTTAGATGTTGTTTTTCTTTAGCTGAAGACAGTTGTAGTTACCTTTGCTGTGCACGGGGGCTCTGCTGTTTGACCCATTGTTTTAGGGTAGTTTATAAGTTAGTACACACCACACTTTTAAAGTGCTTTTCATTTTTTTGGCTTTAAATTAGTTTTTTTTTTATTATTTATTTATTTATTTGAAACAACATTTTTAGTAAACATTTGAAATTAATATAAATCTATATTCAGTATAGAACTTATTTTAAAAAAATCTTATTAGTAAAAAAATATCAAATTACAAATTGAACACAATACACATCGTAGAAGGTAGGCAAAGAATTATGGTATTTGTAATTAGAAATTATAAAGATAAAGAGAGGGTGTTTTATTTTAAGTATTAAGAAATAATATCTAAGAATTATCATGGCCTGTAACACACAAAGGAATAATATGCCCTCAAATATGGGGCAAAGATTGAAGTATTTACTAATGGTAAGACGAAATTCACACTCAAATTTATTATTTATTTTAAGTTGCGTTTTTTTTTTAGAACTTGTCTGCGCTATAAATGACCCACCATAATTTTTGAGTTTCCTTCAGTATTCTTTTCTAAAATATCTATTTTTAAACCTTATTAATTTTTCCCCTCTTGTTTATTCTTCGAACTTTGTTTAACTTTTGAATTATATTGCAAAATTAATTCATTTTTACCTAGATTTTTTAAAAATTTATTAAAAATTACCACCACTTCCTAAACTTTTCATTTTCTTTTTATTTAATTTATTATTTTTTGGACTTTCTTTTTTAATAATTCGTTTCTTTATCTTTTAAATACTTACCTTTCTTCTTTGTTGCCTTCCCTTTGATTTATGTAGCACTTTGAAATGCACTTAATTTTTATTATTACTTTTGCAGAATAACACAGCCACCCTACACACATTTTATTATTATATCTTTTCACACACATTTAAAACGCTTTCTCCCTTTTCCCTTTTATTTATACTATTCAATTAATAAGTATTTGTAAAAAAAATGTACAAATTATTGTTATAGGAGTTTATTAGCTTGAAACTATTTACCAGTGGTCCCCAATATGTGTATAAGTAGCCGATTCGAATGTCGGGTACCAATTGACTTGTTTGTAGCCATAATTAAGGAGTATAAATTAAGAAAAAATTTAAACTGTTTATATCTAGCGAGGGGTACAAAAGTAATGATTTTGTGTTTTTGATTTCTTATCGTGTGGGCTGGGTATTGACCAGGCGGTGGTTTGCCTAAGCGTATTGTGCGAGAGCACAGCTCCTTCAGACCACAACATCTCCGCCATATGGAGCAAAAGCAACTAAAAAGATGTATGTTTATAATAATTCGGTTAATAACGATATAAAAGAAGAGATACCTAAAATAACTCTCATTGTTTGTTATCAAAATTATGTCTTTTAGAAGTGGGTTTATTAAAAGTACTTTGAGATTCCACACACTTCAATTTTGATTAATAACTTCACACTACCTGTTATTTTTAATCGCGCAAAGGTTCATCACGCCCAGATAGGGCTCCATGTATTAAAAAATGTTGAAAAACTGTCTCCAAGTCAAAGTCCTGTCAAAAAAAGAATACGATCAGCTGTGGCTCAATATCCGGCTACGGGATTTTAATTTTCCCACAGGATAAAAAAAATCCCATTTGTTCAAATGCGAACGCAGTAGACAACCTCTACGGTCGTGTTTGGATAAGAGCAGTATTTTTGAATCCTGTGTTTACAATTTGTTTAAACTTCATAAACTTCCACTTTTATTTTTCTTTCAACTTGTTTAAAATTTACATTAGGTTAATTTTCTTAATAATATTTAAAATATTGATATCTACGTAGGGTAAAGATATTAGACATCAACATTTTAGTTTTATTCGGACATCGGTTAAGTGAACGCATATGTATTTTATTGTAGGAAATTGAATATTTGTTTGGTGTTTAGTTTTAAGTTAATTAATCCTTTGTAGTTTATTAATAATGTAAGTGTGTGTTTTTAAAGACGACGTTCTATTACGGCCACATCGTTTCGTAATTTAATTTGTAAATTTGTAAATGGTAGTTGCATAAGTTGATTTCTAAAATTTATTTTATAAGTGTTAACAAATTTAATTTTGGTCGGATATAAAATTGAACTGATGTTACTTTAAAACTTAGTTTAAGGATCTTTTAATAATTCATTTCATCGATGGCCAACCATCAATTCACCGCGAAATCAACCTAAGAAAAATATTGATAGGCCAGCGAAAGGAGAACGCTTAGTTTTAATTTATATATTTAGTTATTCTTAAAAATATGAAAGCCACCCTACCTTCATTTAGTTATTGGTCCCTTAGTTATTTATCTTTTTAATCATTTCACATCTTTTCATTTTAAATACTTACCTTTTCACTTCCTCTTTGTTTATGTAATTGTTTCATAAGACACTTAGTTTTTAAATATTTATAATTGTAAAAGAGATTGTAGTTTTTTTATTATTCTTAATTTTTTAAGTTTGTAACAACTTGTATATATTTTTAGTTATTCTAAGTCTTTATTATATTAATCATTATGTTCACTTCCAATATCTTTTAATATTAATTAATGCTAACAGGAATTAGACTTCTAATAAAACAACTCTTGTTAAATGTGCACATTTAACAAGAGTTGTTTTATTCAAAGTTCAATTACTGTTAACATTAGTTAATATCTTCATTATATGTCTCCGATGTGAAGGGGTTGTTTTTGATTAAAATTTTTGCTTTTGTCGGTTGTAAACATTCATTACTCTTCATATCGGATGACATATTGTTCAGTAAATGGTGGGGTGTTTTAAGATTGTGTAGTCTTAAAATATCTCATCAAGGGCTGTACTTACTGTTAAGTAGCTTAATTACATGTAAAGGGGGATGTAAGGGGTTGGGAAATAAAAAAAACTATTTACTATCTGTTGTTTCTTTTATGACTAAAAATGTAAGAAGAATGTGTCAACTAGTAACAGGGACTTAAAAGAAAAATTGCAAAAATGTAAATTCGCAAATCGCGAGTTACGGTCGGACGAGTGTTTATCTTAAAGATTAAAAAAAAAAATCAATAAAAAAAATCTCTTATCTTTGCGAAAATCTTTGTAGCCTCGGGCTATAAAAATTTTAAAGTCGTTTTTCCAATGTTTTCAAAACGCGCTGGAGCGTGAAACCGCCCACGCAATAAAAATAAGCCTCTTATCTTTGCAAAAATCTTTGTAGCCTCGGGCTATAAAAATTTTAAAGTCGTTTTTCCAATGTTTTCAAAACGCGCTGGAGCGTGAAACACTTAGCCCGGGCAAATAAAAATAAAAAGCCTCTTATCTTTGCGAAAATCTTTGTAGCCTCGGGCTATAAAAATTTTAAAGTCGTTTTCAATGTTTTCAAAACGCGCTGGAGCGTGAAACGCCCACGCAATAAAAAAAAGCCTCTTATCTTTGCGAAAATCTTTGTAGCCTCGGGCTATAAAAATTTTAAGTCGTTTTTTTTCAATGTTTTCAAAACGCGCTGGAGCGTGAAACCGCCCACGCAATAAAAAAGCCTCTTATCTTTGCAAAATCTTTGTAGCCTCGGGCTATAAAAATTTTAAGTCGTTTTTCCAATGTTTTCAAAACGCGCTGGAGCGTGAAACGCCCACGCAATAAAAAAAGCCTCTTATCTTTGCAAAAATCTTTGTAGCCTCGGGCTATAAAAATTTTAAGTCGTTTTTCCAATGTTTTCAAAACGCGCTGGAGCGTGAAACGGCCCACGCAATAAAAAAAGCCTCTTATCTTTGCGAAAATCTTTGTAGCCTCGGGCTATAAAAGTTTTTAAGTCGTTTTCCAATGTTTTCAACACGCGCTGGAGCGTGAAACGCCCACGCAATAAAAAAAGCCTCTTATCTTTGCAAAATCTTTGTAGCCTCGGGCTATAAAATTTTAAGTCGTTTTTCATGTTTTCAAAACGCGCTGGAGCGTGAAACGCCCACGCAATAAAAAAAGCCTCTTATCTTTGCAAAATCTTTGTAGCCTCGGGCTATAAAAAATTTTAAGTCGTTTTTCCACTGTTTTCAAAACGCGCTGGAGCGTGAAACGGCCCACGCAATAAAAAAAAGCCTCTTATCTTTGCGAAAATCTTTGTAGCCTCGGGCTATAAAAATTTTAAAGTCGTTTTTCCAATGTTTTCAAAACGCGCTGGAGCGTGAAACCGCCCACGCAATAAAAATAAGCCTCTTATCTTTGCAAAAATCTTTGTAGCCTCGGGCTATAAAAATTTTTAAGTCGTTTTTCCAATGTTTTTAAATCGCGAGTTACGGTAAACGGCCACGCCGAGTCTGGCCGAGGTTTATCTTAGAAATAGCCTTATAAAAATTTCTTTTCATGTTGTGTAAGTCGCGATCTACGGTCGTCTCGATCGGCCGTAGGCTCGTAGGATTTTCTTAAAATTTTGAAAAATCTTTCCTGGGTGGTCGCCGATTGAACTACAACCGTCTCTAACCAACTGGTAGGCTTGTATACGGTATTTTAAACTTATAAAACAGAATTAATTAAAATTTATTTTCCTCGAGTTTAGTATGGTGAACAACCCACCTGACTCATTTGAACAAACATTACCGTTATCTATCTAAAACCACCTGACTAGTTGTTATACGAAATAATTTATTTTAAAACTACTTAGTAAAGTACATCCTAGACATTAATTAAAATGATTTGTTGAATAGCTAAATAGTTTTTATAAAACCTGAAAATTGCTACATTTTCATATACTATTACAAAACAAATGTACATAAATTGCTTATTTACAAATATTTATTCTTTAAAACACTTGCTTATTGAAAAATTACCAATTAAACCATAGAATTAAACTCAAAAATAACATCAAAGATTCGCACAACAATGATAAAAATTCTTAAAAACTAAATAAAAGTTAAGTATGACTATTTTATATATTAATTAGGAAAAAAAGTGTAGCAAAATATTATCCTTTTTAAATACAAAATAATGCAAGTTTCAAATAACATAAACAAATTACAAAAGATGTAAAATAAATAAATAAATAAATAACAGCTCTTAGAGAAAAATAAAAAACAACTTCAGAGTAATCTTTAAACAATCTAAGAATAACATTCAAAGATTCGCACACAACTAATTAGAATAAAAAATTTCTTAAAATCTAAAAATATTATGTATGCGGGTTTTGGACTGGTTTCGTGAAATAGTATATAATTTTGAAATAAAATCGTCGAGGCAGAGAATAACTGCTGCATCCTTTGCACCACTATTTTCTTAAAACATTAAACACTACTTGATTATTATGCTACAACCCCAATGAACAATAAAAAAAATAGAGGGTGTGTAGTCTAATAAAATACTTATAGTTAGCTTATCACAATAAATATATCAAAAGGGCCCTTGTGCACAGCACAAGTGACCACAACTACGTTCAGCTATTTAAATAAAGGATTCTTCTAATAAAATTTTTGCAACAAAATGAAGTTTAACAGTAATTACTTCAAAATTTTCTTTGTGCTTCCATACAGTTGAATACACAAAATAACAAACACCACTATATATAAAATAAACGTACTTAACATCTAATAATTAATACCTAAGAATTCTACCATGACAAGCTACGTATAGTGCAACCTGCATGTTGCTGATGTGATTCTTGTTGTCAACTTAATATAGAATCTAATAGACTTTAATTCGAACTGCTTCTGCTTCGTCTTGCAGACTCTCCTACCGTTAGTTGGAAACCCATTTAAACTTAAGCACTTCTGTACTGCAGCATCCAAACCATTTTTCTAATTCAGCTGTCAAAGTAGTCCACATCCGTCCAAATACCTAAAAACAGAAAAACATTTAACGATAAGGAAAATTTTAAACGTTTAATTTAAAATTTTAACAAAGGTAACCTAAAAGTCATGCAAAATGTTCGAATTTTCATCAACACAAAGCAATTGAAAAACCACTATTATTCACTTCAAATCAAACATATCGCTAATTAAATTAAAACTGAAAAACTGCTTATTCTTTTCGTGCATAAGCTTTGATTTATTTTTGACTTATAATGAAATATTTGCTCTTATGATTCACATTACATATACAAAAATGTTTTAGGGGTAGTAAACATACACTTTATATCGAATGAACTAAAATTGTAGACGTACAAAAACAAATGTTTATGTTTTAGGTTAATGCTTACAATTATTTTATAATCTAATTAATGGAACGTTACAGGTAATAGCATTTTAAGCACTTTAATGAGTGCAATGTTAGTGGTAATTATTGCATTCACAATAATCCTTGGTAAATCTACTAAAGCTATATGGAAATAATCGATTTACAAAGTATTTGATGGAGTACAAGGTCGAAAAGCAATCTTGGAAGATGTTGGTGTAAAAAAAAAGACAGGACTAATGGTAAATCTATTATTAGTTATATATGGGAGACCCTTACTTACTAATAATTTGTTATAGAGTACCTTAATTTGAATGGAAACGTTGCTCTTATAACGGCAGGAGCACGAGGAATCGATATGGAAATCCTTACGGAACTTTTGAAACGAGTACTTACAAATGAAGCTCCCGAACGTGCAATATCCAGGGATATAATGAATCTACACCATTCCAAGCACCACCACACTTATGTAACTAATCTGAATGCAACGGAAGAGAAATTAGAGCAAGCCCTTAAGAAAAGAAGACGTTAGGTTGAATTCGCACTACACTAAATTACTTTGACAATAATCGAATAACCTGTACTGGGAATCGATGTCGGGGAGCATGCAGTATAAAAATGATAGAGCCGATTATGTTAAGCTTATTTTTGATATCATTAACTGGGAGGATGCCTTCCAAAGATATGATAGTGCTCGAAAATGCTAATCGTTATTCTTTTAGAAAAAGATTGGGAATGTGTGTTTTGTTTATAGAAGAAGCAATAATGTAAATGTTAAGGTTAAGCGATAAACAACAATTTTCGCTTTTAAATTCAATTAAAGGAGTAAATAAGTAAATTCATTGGGCTCCATATGCAAAACCAATGTATCCAAACTATCTGAGAGATCATTAACAGCTTTAGCAAATAAGTTTAAATATACATTTTTAAATACTAACTAATAACGAAATATTTAAAAATGAACATGAATAATGAATAAATATTGAGGTAACAACTTGGAGCCAACAATAATGTAATAAAAACAAATCTTACAAACTGCGAAGAGCCTCTTTAGACGACACTAACACTTAATAATTAATAAATTAAGATTTGATTGATTTGGAATTGCACAATAAATACAGAAATACTAACACTAACATATATAGGTCTAAACTTCCACAGAACTGGAATATAATTGAATGGACAAGTAATGCTTTATCTACTTGCCCCTTTGTTTTTGCTAGATAATTTAAACTTTTTAAAATATAGTGATAACAATTGGACTGATTACAAGCACCTGTATAACTACATAATCAGTTTTCAAATGTTTAGCAATAATTTAGAAGTGTATTTGTTATTTATAAATATGTTTTACACGAATTAATTTTAAAGCAAGTGTAATATTGATTCAACTGAATTATTTAAATTAAAAGTATTTGAAATGAATTTCAGCAGATTTTTGTGTCCTGCTTTTAGATTAGTTCAGTTTTAAGATACGAGTTAAAATTTAGAACTTATCCAAATTAAGCTGTTCTACTACTGTATCTGAAAGAGTAAAAAGGTTGAAAATAAAAGTATACTCACTAAGTATTTAACAAGTTGTTTCTTTTCTTAAGCATTGGAGGATCCACTTAGATGTTTTCTTCATTGGGGACTTCGTTGTCTTCTTTGTTGAGCAGAACTCTCCCATTGTTTGAAGACACACTTTATTATTACAAAGCACGATTATTTTTAATTAAGGGACATCGTTAATTACTGGGAGGGCATTGAAACGGTTTTAAACTACGCAATTACAAAACCGAAAGCACGAGCACATTTTGACTGGACAACAGCTAGAACAGAAATAAATAAAATGTGTTTAGATAAAAAGCGAACGATAAAATTAATCAATGTTCTATCGCAAGCAGACGTCCTTGCATTATAAGCAAAGAACGTTACATAAACATAATAGTCTTTTAAACATTTAAAATCAGTACAGTCAAACCTCGATAGTGTTGCACCCTGTTAGTATGAACTCCTCGTAAGGATGAACAAAACCTTTCGGAGAAACATGTTCATAATATCGAGGTTTGCTGTAATTGTTTACTCGTTTATTTGCTAATTGCCCATTTGTCAATTATTGGTAATTTTCGATTAACTTTACTGTCCCATCTTAACGGGGTGTACCCCCCTTTAATCAATACAAACACCCTTAAACTAATTAAATTTAAAACTAGAGCAGACTAAAAAATGCATTAAAGCCCAACTCATTTATCCAAAACAAAATTAAAAAAGCACACAAAAACATAAACAACTTATATTCACAGCTGACCAGCACAAGAACCCAGAGGCACCCCGTCCATCCTAACGATCTTCCCCACCGTAACTAAAGTGATCGTAAATTCTCCCACGGGATCGTAAATCGAGGTCATATTCTCGACGTACTTCTTGACCAAACTGGGCAAACATTGAAAACGCAAAACGCAAGCGTTCCCGCAGGTGCAGCGGTTCCCCTCGAGGTCCCTATCGTGCGGATCGAACATGTAATACAGGCCCTCCTTGAAGAAAACGGCCACGTGCTCCTCTTGCGCCGATATTATGCAAAACTGTTCCTGTTGAAAGTAATTCAGGAGGGCCATTTCCAGATTGAAATTGGTCAGGGCGTTGGTCATGACCGGCTTGTACACGTTCAGCGAGACGGAGACCTCCTTGATGAAGACCTTCCGCAAGACGTTCGCCATACCCAATTTGGGATCCTTGGGGGCGTAGGTAATATAAGAGTCCTTGTACAGTTGATCGCCGACGTCGAGGATCATGTCGATGTGCTTGTGGTGCCAGTTGGGGATCGGCGAAAGGCGATGGACCACAAAGGCGGCAAAGCAATTGGGAATGTCCTGGTGCCCCCTGCAATGCTCGCTGTACTCCTTCGAGGTCTGGCTCCTGCTGCCTCGCAGGATGGCATAACCGGAGGAAAGCACGTGGTACTCGAACTTGCCGATTTTTGCCAACCTTTTCGCCTCCCTCTTCTTGCGTTCTTCCTCGGCCATCTTCCGCAGCTTCTTCTTCTCGCAGGGCGTCGTCGGCGCCCGTTTCTCCGTGACGAGCGCCTCCACCTCCTTACAGGGTTGCTCTTTGCGCTTTTTGGGCTTCGTCCTGGTGTTACCCACGACAATTTCGACGGGCGTTATGACAAACTCCCCGGACCGCTTCGATTTCTCCGTTATGTTCGCTATGAAGTGATCGGCGGCCATTTTGGACGTTTCGAAAACTAGTAGACAAGCGGTCCCGCCGAGCAGGGAGAGTCCTCCGGGTCCCCGTGGATTGGGATCGAACATGTAGATCAGACCAGGTTGGTCTTCCTCTTCCCAAATGGCCACCGATAAGGTCTCGGTCTCGATGACGCCGTGCGTGTTTTCTTCGAAAAACTTCTCCATGCCTAATGGTGGATTTAATTAGATTCTTCTAATTTAGATTCTGCTGCATTACGAAACTATTTGTTTGGATATGACATACTTAGAGGTAATTAGCACAGATAAAAAAATTATAGCAATTTAAAGTTTCGACTTGATACGTTTTTTTATTCATTTAATTTGTATCAACAATTTTTATTTTAGAGGGGAAGCGCGGGGAAATGACACCGGTTATAGTCACTAGGGGTACGTAGGAACGTCCCCTCGCAATATAAAGCAATTCTATTTTTTTCATTTTTTATCCAAAATACATGGGTTAAAACCCATCGATTTTGAAATTTCAAAACGTTTTCCCAAAGCTCTGGAATAGCACGCCTACGGTTTCTTAGGCCTATCCGAAGCCAAAAAGGCTGCCAAATCCGATTCTGAATAGTTTTTAAACATCCGTCCACAAATAACGGCGCTACAATTTTTTGAAAGTTCAAAATTGGCTCAAAATGAGCGGTAAAAATCGCAATTTTTTATTTTCGAAAAATTACCGTCGTACCCTATACATATTATACATGTGTCTTATGTAAAAAGCCTCAGGATTCCGAATCCGTGTCGTTTGTAATGATTGGATCGAAAATAAGGGCGCTACGATTTTTTTTGTGAATCAAGGGGTACGTATTTCTATTCATTTAGTTTGATCGAAAATTTTTATTTTAGAGGGGAAGCGCGGGGAAATGACACCGGTTATAGTCACTAGGGGTACGTAGGAACGTCCCCTCGCAATATAAAGCAATTCTATTTTTTTCATTTTTTATCCAAAATACATGGGTTAAAACCCATCGATTTTGAAATTTCAAAACGTTTTCCCAAAGCTCTGGAATAGCACGCCTACGGTTTCTTAGGCCTATCCGAAGCCAAAAGGCTGCCAAATCCGATTCTGAATAGTTTTTAAACATCCGTCCACAAATAACGGCGCTACAATTTTTTGAAAGTTCAAAATTGGCTCAAAATGAGCGGTAAAAATCGCAATTTTTTATTTTCGAAAAATTACCGTCGTACCCTATACATATTATACATGTGTCTTATGAAAAAAGCCTCAGGATTCCGAATCCGTGTCGTTTGTAATGATTGGATCGAAAATAAGGGCGCTACGATTTTTTTTGTGAATCAAGGGGTACGTATTTCTATTCATTTAGTTTGATCGAAAATTTTTATTTTAGAGGGGAAGCGCGGGAAATGACACCGGTTATAGTCACTAGGGGTACGTAGGAACGTCCCTCGCAATATAAAGCAATTCTATTTTTTCATTTTTATCCAAAATACATGGGTTAAAACCCATCGATTTTGAAATTTCAAAACGTTTTCCCAAAGCTCTGGAATAGCACGCCTACGGTTTCTTAGGCCTATCCGAAGCCAAAAGGCTGCCAAATCCGATTCTGAATAGTTTTAAAGATCCGTCCACAAATAACGGCGCTACAATTTTTGAAAGTTCAAAATTGGCTCAAAATGAGCGGTAAAATCGCAATTTTTATTTTCGAAAAATTACCGTCGTACCCTATACATATTATACATGTATCTTATGTAAAAAGCCTCAGGATTCCGAATCCGTGTCGTTTGTAATGATTGGATCGAAAATAAGGGCGCTACGATTTTTTGTGAATCAAGGGGTACGTATTTCTATTCATTTAGTTTGATCGAAAATTTTTATTTTAGAGGGAAGTTTCAAAACGTTTTCCCAAAGCTCTGGAATAGCACGCCTACGGTTTCTTAGGCCTATCCGAAGCCAAAAGGCTGCCAAATCCGATTCTGAATAGTTTTTAAAATCCGTCCACAAATAACGGCGCTACAATTTTTGAAAGTTCAAAATTGGCTCAAAATGAGCGGTAAAATCGCAATTTTTATTTTCGAAAAATTACGTCGACCCTATACATATTATACATGTATCTTATGTAAAAAGCCTCAGGATTCCGAATCCGTGTCGTTTGTAATGATTGGATCGAAAATAAGGGCGCTACGATTTTTTGTGAATCAAGGGGTACGTATTTCTATTCATTTAGTTTGTATCGAAAATTTTTATTTTAGAGGAAGCGCGGGAAATGACACCGGTTATAGTCACTAGGGGTACGTAGGAACGTCCCTCGCAATATAAAGCAATTCTATTTTTTCATTTTTATCCAAAATACATGGGTTAAAACCCATCGATTTTGAAATTTCAAAACGTTTTCCCAAAGCTCTGGAATAGCACGCCTACGGTTTCTTAGGCCTATCCGAAGCCAAAAGGCTGCCAAATCCGATTCTGAATAGTTTTAAAGATCCGTCCACAAATAACGGCGCTACAATTTTTGAAAGTTCAAAATTGGCTCAAAATGAGCGCTAAAATCGCAATTTTTATTTTCGAAAAATTAACGTCGCACCCTATACATATTATACATGTATCTTATGTAAAAAGCCTCAGGATTCCGAATCCGTGTCGTTTGTAATGATTGGATCGAAAATAAGGGCGCTACGATTTTTTGTGAATCAAGGGTACGTATTTCTATTCATTTAGTTTGTATCGAAAATTTTTATTTTAGAGGAAGCGCGGGAAATGACACCGGTTATAGTCACTAGGGGTACGTAGGAACGTCCCTCGCAATATAAAGCAATTCTATTTTTTCATTTTTATCCAAAATACATGGGTTAAAACCCATCGATTTTGAAATTTCAAAACGTTTTCCCAAAGCTCTGGAATAGCACGCCTACGGTTTCTTAGGCCTATCCGAAGCCAAAAGGCTGCCAAATCCGATTCTGAATAGTTTTAAAGATCCGTCCACAAATAACGGCGCTACAATTTTTGAAAGTTCAAAATTGGCTCAAAATGAGCGCTAAAAAACGCAATTTTTATTTTCGAAAAATTAACGTCGCACCCTATACATATTATACATGTATCTTATGTAAAAAGCCTCAGGATTCCGAATCCGTGTCGTTTGTAATGATTGGATCGAAAATAAGGGCGCTACGATTTTTTGTGAATCAAGGGTACGTATTTCTATTCATTTAGTTTGTATCGAAAATTTTTATTTTAGAGGAAGCGCGGGAAATGACACCGGTTATAGTCACTAGGGGTACGTAGGAACGTCCCTCGCAATATAAAGCAATTCTATTTTTTCATTTTTATCCAAAATACATGGGTTAAAACCCATCGATTTTGAAATTTCAAAACGTTTTCCCAAAGCTCTGGAATAGCACGCCTACGGTTTCTTAGGCCTATCCGAAGCCAAAAGGCTGCCAAATCCGATTCTGAATAGTTTTAAAGATCCGTCCACAAATAACGGCGCTACAATTTTTGAAAGTTCAAAATTGGCTCAAAATGAGCGCTAAAAATCGCAATTTTTTATTTTCGAAAAATTAACGTCGCACCCTATACATATTATACATGTATCTTATGTAAAAAAGCCTCAGGATTCCGAATCCGTGTCGTTTGTAATGATTGGATCGAAAATAAGGGCGCTACGATTTTTTTTGTGAATCAAGGGGGACGTATTTCTATTCATTTAATTTGTATCGAAAATTTTTATTTTAGAGGGGAAGCGCGGGAAATGACACCGGTTATAGTCACTAGGGTACGTAGGAACGTCCCCTCGCAATATAAAGCAATTCTATTTTTTTCATTTTTTATCCAAAATACATGGGTTAAAACCCATCGATTTTGAAATTTCAAAACGTTTTCCCAAAGCTCTGGAATAGCACGCCTACGGTTTCTTAGGCCTATCCGAAGCCAAAAAGGCTGCCAAATCCGATTCTGAATAGTTTTTAAAGATCCGTCCACAAATAACGGCGCTACAATTTTTTGAAAGTTCAAAATTGGCTCAAAATGAGCGTTAAAAATCGCAATTTTTTATTTTCGAAAAATTAACGTCGCACCCTATACATATTATACATGTATCTTATGTAAAAAAGCCTCAGGATTCCGAATCCGTGTCGTTTGTAATGATTGGATCGAAAATAAGGGCGCTACGATTTTTTTTGTGAATCAAAAGGTACGTATTTCTATTCATTTAGTTTGTATCGAAAATTTTTATTTTAGAGGGAAGCGCGGGAAATGACACCGGTTATAGTCACTAGGGGTACGTAGGAACGTCCCCTCGCAATATAAAGCAATTCTATTTTTTCATTTTTTATCCAAAATACATGGGTTAAAACCCATCGATTTTGAAATTTCAAAACGTTTTCCCAAAGCTCTGGAATAGCACGCCTACGGTTTCTTAGGCCTATCCGAAGCCAAAAGGCTGCCAAATCCGATTCTGAATAGTTTTTAAAGATCCGTCCACAAATAACGGCGCTACAATTTTTGAAAGTTCAAAATTGGCTCAAAATGAGCGTAAAATCGCAATTTTTATTTTCGAAAAATTAACGTCGCACCCTATACATATTATACATGTATCTTATGTAAAAAAGCCTCAGGATTCCGAATCCGTGTCGTTTGTAATGATTGGATCGAAAATAAGGGCGCTACGATTTTTTTTGTGAATCAAGGGGTACGTATTTCTATTCATTTAGTTTGTATCGAAAATTTTTATTTTAGAGGGAAGCGCGGGAAATGACACCGGTTATAGTCACTAGGGGTACGTAGGAACGTCCCTCGCAATATAAAGCAATTCTATTTTTTTCATTTTTTATCCAAAATACATGGGTTAAAACCCATCGATTTTGAAATTTCAAAACGTTTTCCCAAAGCTCTGGAATAGCACGCCTACGGTTTCTTAGGCCTATCCGAAGCCAAAAGGCTGCCAAATCCGATTCTGAATAGTTTTTAAAGATCCGTCCACAAATAACGGCGCTACAATTTTTGAAAGTTCAAAATTGGCTCAAAATGAGCGGTAAAATCGCAATTTTTATTTTCGAAAAATTAACGTCGCACCCTATACATATTATACATGTATCTTATGTAAAAAAGCCTCAGGATTCCGAATCCGTGTCGTTTGTAATGATTGGATCGAAAATAAGGGCGCTACGATTTTTTTTGTGAATCAAGGGGTACGTATTTCTATTCATTTAGTTTGTATCGAAAATTTTTATTTTAGAGGGAAGCGCGGGAAATGACACCGGTTATAGTCACTAGGGTACGTAGGAACGTCCCTCGCAATATAAAGCAATTCTATTTTTTCATTTTTATCCAAAATACATGGGTTAAAACCCATCGATTTTGAATTTCAAAACGTTTTCCCAAAGCTCTGGAATAGCACGCCTACGGTTTCTTAGGCCTATCCGAAGCCAAAAAAGGGTGCCAAATCCGATTCTGAATAGTTTTTAAAGATCCGTCCACAAATAACGGCGCTACAATTTTTTGAAAGTTCAAAATTGGCTCAAAATGAGCGCTAAAATCGCAATTTTTATTTTCGAAAAATTAACGTCGCACCCTATACATATTATACATGTATCTTATGTAAAAAAGCCTCAGGATTCCGAATCCGTGTCGTTTGTAATGATTGGATCGAAAATAAGGGCGCTACGATTTTTTTTGTGAATCAAGGGGTACGTATTTCTATTCATTTAGTTTGTATCGAAAATTTTTATTTTAGAGGGAAGCGCGGGAAATGACACCGGTTATAGTCACTAGGGTACGTAGGAACGTCCCTCGCAATATAAAGCAATTCTATTTTTTCATTTTTATCCAAAATACATGGGTTAAAACCCATCGATTTTGAATTTTTAAAACGTTTTCCCAAAGCTCTGGAATAGCACGCCTACGGTTTCTTAGGCCTATCCGAAGCCAAAAGGCTGCCAAATCCGATTCTGAATAGTTTTTAAAGATCCGTCCACAAATAACGGCGCTACAATTTTTGAAAGTTCAAAATTGGCTCAAAATGAGCGCTAAAATCGCAATTTTTATTTTCGAAAAATTAACGTCGCACCCTATACATATTATACATGTATCTTATGTAAAAAGCCTCAGGATTCCGAATCCGTGTCGTTTGTAATGATTGGATCGAAAATAAGGGCGCTACGATTTTTTGTGAATCAAGGGTACGTATTTCTATTCATTTAGTTTGTATCGAAAATTTTTATTTTAGAGGGAAGCGCGGGAAATGACACCGGTTATAGTCACTAGGGTACGTAGGAACGTCCCTCGCAATATAAAGCAATTCTATTTTTTCATTTTTATCCAAAATACATGGGTTAAAACCCATCGATTTTGAATTTCAAAACGTTTTCCCAAAGCTCTGGAATAGCACGCCTACGGTTTCTTAGGCCTATCCGAAGCCAAAAGGCTGCCAAATC
Source organism: Sinopyrophorus schimmeli (assembly GCA_036325965.1). Classification (NCBI taxonomy): domain Eukaryota; kingdom Metazoa; phylum Arthropoda; class Insecta; order Coleoptera; family Elateridae; genus Sinopyrophorus; species Sinopyrophorus schimmeli. Next base: position 1,315,056 of record JARFIZ010000068.1, read on the forward strand.
CGATTCTGAATAGTTTTTTAAAAATCCGTCCACAAATAACGGCGCTACAATTTTTGAAAGTTCAAAATTGGCTCAAAATGAGCGTAAAATCGCAATTTTTATTTTCGAAAAAATTTAAAGTCGCACCCTATACATATTATACATGTATCTTATGTAAAAAGCCTCAGGATTCCGAGGGCGTTTGAAGTTTCGAAAATAAGGGCCTAATTTTTTTTTAATCAAAGTTTTTACATTTATTTGATCGAAAAATTTTAAAACCGGGAAATACACCGGTTAAGTCCTAGGGGACGAGGAACCCCTGCAAATCAATTCTATTTTTTATTTTTTCCAAAATAAGGGTTAAAACCCATTTTTGAATTTTCAAAATTTTCCCAAAGCCTAATGCATTTTCATACCGAACCAAAACTAAATGTTCTAATGTTTTTTAAAAATCCGTCCCAAATCGGCGTAAATTTTTGAAAGTTCAAAATTGGCTCAAAATGAGCGGTAAAATCGCAATTTTTATTTTCGAAAAATTAACGTCGTACCCTATACATATTATACATGTATCTTATGTAAAAAGCCTCAGGATTCCGAATCCGTGTCGTTTGTAATGATTGGATCGAAAATAAGGGCGCTACGATTTTTTGTGAATCAAGGGTACGTATTTCTATTCATTTAGTTTGATCGAAAATTTTTATTTTAGAGGAAGCGCGGGAAATGACACCGGTTATAGTCACTAGGGGTACGTAGGAACGTCCCTCGCAATATAAAGCAATTCTATTTTTTCATTTTTATCCAAAATACATGGGTTAAAACCCATCGATTTTGAAATTTCAAAACGTTTTCCCAAAGCTCTGGAATAGCACGCCTACGGTTTCTTAGGCCTATCCGAAGCCAAAAGGCTGCCAAATCCGATTCTGAATAGTTTTAAAATCCGTCCACAAATAACGGCGCTACAATTTTTGAAAGTTCAAAATTGGCTCAAAATGAGCGGTAAAATCGCAATTTTTATTTTCGAAAAATTACCGTCGTACCCTATACATATTATACATGTGTCTTATGTAAAAAGCCTCAGGACTCCGAATCCGTGTCGTTTGTAATGATTGGATCGAAAATAAGGGCGCTACGATTTTTTTTGTGAATCAAGGGGTACGTATTTCTATTCATTTAGTTTGATCGAAAATTTTTATTTTAGAGGGGAAGCGCGGGGAATGACACCGGTTATAGTCACTAGGGGTACGTAGGAACGTCCCCTCGCAATATAAAGCAATTCTATTTTTTTCATTTTTTATCCAAAATACATGGGTTAAAACCCATCGATTTTGAAATTTCAAAACGTTTTCCCAAAGCTCTGGAATAGCACGCCTACGGTTTCTTAGGCCTATCCGAAGCCAAAAAGGCTGCCAAATCCGATTCTGAATAGTTTTTAAAGATCCGTCCACAAATAACGGCGCTACAATTTTTTGAAAGTTCAAAATTGGCTCAAAATGAGCGGTAAAAATCGCAATTTTTTATTTTCGAAAAATTACCGTCGTACCCTATACATATTATACATGTGTCTTATGTAAAAAAGCCTCAGGATTCCGAATCCGTGTCGTTTGTAATGATTGGATCGAAAATAAGGGCGCTACGATTTTTTTTGTGAATCAAGGGGTACGTATTTCTATTCATTTAGTTTGATCGAAAATTTTTATTTTAGAGGGGAAGCGCGGGGAAATGACACCGGTTATAGTCACTAGGGGTACGTAGGAACGTCCCCTCGCAATATAAAGCAATTCTATTTTTTTCATTTTTTATCCAAAATACATGGGTTAAAACCCATCGATTTTGAAATTTCAAAACGTTTTCCCAAAGCTCTGGAATAGCACGCCTACGGTTTCTTAGGCCTATCCGAAGCCAAAAAGGCTGCCAAATCCGATTCTGAATAGTTTTTAAAGATCCGTCCACAAATAACGGCGCTACAATTTTTTGAAAGTTCAAAATTGGCTCAAAATGAGCGGTAAAAATCGCAATTTTTTATTTTCGAAAATTAACGTCGCACCCTATACATATTATACATGTATCTTATGTAAAAAAGCCTCAGGATTCCGAATCCGTGTCGTTTGTAATGATTGGATCGAAAATAAGGGCGCTACGATTTTTTTTGTGAATCAAGGGGTACGTATTTCTATTCATTTAGTTTGTATCGAAAATTTTTATTTTAGAGGGAAGCGCGGGGAAATGACACCGGTTATAGTCACTAGGGTACGTAGGAACGTCCCCTCGCAATATAAAGCAATTCTATTTTTTTCATTTTTTATCCAAAATACATGGGTTAAAACCCATCGATTTTGAATTTTCAAAACGTTTTCCCAAAGCTCTGGAATAGCACGCCTACGGTTTCTTAGGCCTATCCGAAGCCAAAAAGGCTGCCAAATCCGATTCTGAATAGTTTTTAAAGATCCGTCCACAAATAACGGCGCTACAATTTTTTGAAAGTTCAAAATTGGCTCAAAATGAGCGCTAAAAACGCAATTTTTTATTTTCGAAAAATTAACGTCGCACCCTATACATATTATACATGTATCTTATGTAAAAAAGCCTCAGGATTCCGAATCCGTGTCGTTTGTAATGATTGGATCGAAAATAAGGGCGCTACGATTTTTTTGTGAATCAAGGGTACGTATTTCTATTCATTTAGTTTGTATCGAAAATTTTTATTTTAGAGGGAAGCGCGGGAAATGACACCGGTTATAGTCACTAGGGGTACGTAGGAACGTCCCCTCGCAATATAAAGCAATTCTATTTTTTTCATTTTTTATCCAAAATACATGGGTTAAAACCCATCGATTTTGAATTTTCAAAACGTTTTCCCAAAGCTCTGGAATAGCACGCCTACGGTTTCTTAGGCCTATCCGAAGCCAAAAAGGCTGCCAAATCCGATTCTGAATAGTTTTTAAAGATCCGTCCACAAATAACGGCGCTACAATTTTTTGAAAGTTCAAAATTGGCTCAAAATGAGCGCTAAAAATCGCAATTTTTTATTTTCGAAAAATTAACGTCGCACCCTATACATATTATACATGTATCTTATGTAAAAAAGCCTCAGGATTCCGAATCCGTGTCGTTTGTAATGATTGGATCGAAAATAAGGGCGCTACGATTTTTTGTGAATCAAGGGTACGTATTTCTATTCATTTAGTTTGTATCGAAAATTTTTATTTTAGAGGGAAGCGCGGGAAATGACACCGGTTATAGTCACTAGGGTACGTAGGAACGTCCCCTCGCAATATAAAGCAATTCTATTTTTTCATTTTTATCCAAAATACATGGGTTAAAACCCATCGATTTTGAATTTCAAAACGTTTTCCCAAAGCTCTGGAATAGCACGCCTACGGTTTCTTAGGCCTATCCGAAGCCAAAAAAGGGTGCCAAATCCGATTCTGAATAGTTTTTAAAGATCCGTCCACAAATAACGGCGCTACAATTTTTGAAAGTTCAAAATTGGCTCAAAATGAGCGCTAAAATCGCAATTTTTATTTTCGAAAAATTAACGTCGCACCCTATACATATTATACATGTGTCTTATGTAAAAAAGCCTCAGGATTCCGAATCCGTGTCGTTTGTAATGATTGGATCGAAAATAAGGGCGCTACGATTTTTTTTGTGAATCAAGGGGTACGTATTTCTATTCATTTAGTTTGATCGAAAATTTTTATTTTAGAGGGGAAGCGCGGGGAATGACACCGGTTATAGTCACTAGGGGTACGTAGGAACGTCCCCTCGCAATATAAAGCAATTCTATTTTTTTCATTTTTTATCCAAAATACATGGGTTAAAACCCATCGATTTTGAAATTTCAAAACGTTTTCCCAAAGCTCTGGAATAGCACGCCTACGGTTTCTTAGGCCTATCCGAAGCCAAAAAGGCTGCCAAATCCGATTCTGAATAGTTTTTAAAGATCCGTCCACAAATAACGGCGCTACAATTTTTTAAAAGTTCAAAATTGGCTCAAAATGAGCGGTAAAAATCGCAATTTTTTATTTTCGAAAAATTACCGTCGTACCCTATACATATTATACATGTGTCTTATGTAAAAAGCCTCAGGATTCCGAATCCGTGTCGTTTGTAATGATTGGATCGAAAATAAGGGCGCTACGATTTTTTTTGTGAATCAAGGGGTACGTATTTCTATTCATTTAGTTTGATCGAAAATTTTTATTTTAGAAGGGAAGCGCGGGGAATGACACCGGTTATAGTCACTAGGGGTACGTAGGAACGTCCCCTCGCAATATAAAGCAATTCTATTTTTTTCATTTTTTATCCAAAATACATGGGTTAAAACCCATCGATTTTGAAATTTCAAAACGTTTTCCCAAAGCTCTGGAATAGCACGCCTACGGTTTCTTAGGCCTATCCGAAGCCAAAAAGGCTGCCAAATCCGATTCTGAATAGTTTTTAAAGATCCGTCCACAAATAACGGCGCTACAATTTTTTAAAAGTTCAAAATTGGCTCAAAATGAGCGGTAAAAATCGCAATTTTTTATTTTCGAAAAATTACCGTCGTACCCTATACATATTATACATGTGTCTTATGTAAAAAGCCTCAGGATTCCGAATCCGTGTCGTTTGTAATGATTGGATCGAAAATAAGGGCGCTACGATTTTTTTTGTGAATCAAGGGGTACGTATTTCTATTCATTTAGTTTGATCGAAAATTTTTATTTTAGAGGGAAGCGCGGGGAAATGACACCGGTTATAGTCACTAGGGGTACGTAGGAACGTCCCCTCGCAATATAAAGCAATTCTATTTTTTTCATTTTTTATCCAAAATACATGGGTTAAAACCCATCGATTTTGAAATTTCAAAACGTTTTCCCAAAGCTCTGGAATAGCACGCCTACGGTTTCTTAGGCCTATCCGAAGCCAAAAGGCTGCCAAATCCGATTCTGAATAGTTTTTTAAAAATCCGTCCACAAATAACGGCGCTACAATTTTTTGAAAGTTCAAAATTGGCTCAAAATGAGCGCTAAAAATCGCAATTTTTTATTTTCGAAAAATTAACGTCGCACCCTATACATATTATACATGTATCTTATGTAAAAAAGCCTCAGGATTCCGAATCCGTGTCGTTTGTAATGATTGGATCGAAAATAAGGGCGCTACGATTTTTTGTGAATCAAGGGTACGTATTTCTATTCATTTAGTTTGTATCGAAAATTTTTATTTTAGAGGAAGCGCGGGAAATGACACCGGTTATAGTCACTAGGGTACGTAGGAACGTCCCTCGCAATATAAAGCAATTCTATTTTTTCATTTTTATCCAAAATACATGGGTTAAAACCCATCGATTTTGAATTTTCAAAACGTTTTCCCAAAGCTCTGGAATAGCACGCCTACGGTTTCTTAGGCCTATCCGAAGCCAAAAGGCTGCCAAATCCGATTCTGAATAGTTTTAAAGATCCGTCCACAAATAACGGCGCTACAATTTTTGAAAGTTCAAAATTGGCTCAAAATGAGCGCTAAAATCGCAATTTTTATTTTCGAAAAATTAACGTCGCACCCTATACATATTATACATGTATCTTATGTAAAAAGCCTCAGGATTCCGAATCCGTGTCGTTTGTAATGATTGGATCGAAAATAAGGGCGCTACGATTTTTTGTGAATCAAGGGGGACGTATTTCTATTCATTTAGTTTGTATCGAAAATTTTTATTTTAGAGGAAGCGCGGGAAATGACACCGGTTATAGTCACTAGGGTACGTAGGAACGTCCCTCGCAATATAAAGCAATTCTATTTTTTCATTTTTATCCAAAATACATGGGTTAAAACCCATCGATTTTGAATTTTCAAAACGTTTTCCCAAAGCTCTGGAATAGCACGCCTACGGTTTCTTAGGCCTATCCGAAGCCAAAAGGCTGCCAAATCCGATTCTGAATAGTTTTAAAGATCCGTCCACAAATAACGGCGCTACAATTTTTTGAAAGTTCAAAATTGGCTCAAAATGAGCGCTAAAAATCGCAATTTTTTATGTTCGAAAAATTAACGTCACACCCTATACATATTATACATGTATCTTATGTAAAAAAGCCTCAGGATTCCGAATCCGTGTCGTTTGTAATGATTGGATCGAAAATAAGGGCGCTACGATTTTTTTTGTGAATCAAGGGGTACGTATTTCTATTCATTTAGTTTGTACCGAAAATTTTTATTTTAGAGGGAAAGCGCGGGGAAATGACACCGGTTATAGTCACTAGGGGTACGTAGGAACGTCCCCCCGCAATATAAAGCAATTCTATTTTTTTCATTTTTTATCCAAAATACATGGGTTAAAACCCATCGATTTTGAATTTTCAAAACGTTTTCCCAAAGCTCTGGAATAGCACGCCTACGGTTTCTTAGGCCTATCCGAAGCCAAAAGGCTGCCAAATCCGATTCTGAATAGTTTTTTAAAAATCCGTCCACAAATAACGGCGCTACAATTTTTGAAAGTTCAAAATTGGCTCAAAATGAGCGCTAAAATCGCAATTTTTATTTTCGAAAAATTAACGTCGCACCCTATACATATTATACATGTATCTTATGTAAAAAGCCTCAGGATTCCGAATCCGTGTCGTTTGTAATGATTGGATCGAAAATAAGGGCGCTACGATTTTTTGTGAATCAAGGGTACGTATTTCTATTCATTTAGTTTGTATCGAAAATTTTTATTTTAGAGGAAGCGCGGGAAATGACACCGGTTATAGTCACTAGGGTACGTAGGAACGTCCCTCGCAATATAAAGCAATTCTATTTTTTCATTTTTATCCAAAATACATGGGTTAAAACCCATCGATTTTGAATTTCAAAACGTTTTCCCAAAGCTCTGGAATAGCACGCCTACGGTTTCTTAGGCCTATCCGAAGCCAAAAGGCTGCCAAATCCGATTCTGAATAGTTTTAAAGATCCGTCCACAAATAACGGCGCTACAATTTTTGAAAGTTCAAAATTGGCTCAAAATGAGCGCTAAAATCGCAATTTTTATTTTCGAAAAATTAACGTCGCACCCTATACATATTATACATGTATCTTATGTAAAAAGCCTCAGGATTCCGAATCCGTGTCGTTTGTAATGATTGGATCGAAAATAAGGGCGCTACGATTTTTTGTGAATCAAGGGTACGTATTTCTATTCATTTAGTTTGTATCGAAAATTTTTATTTTAGAGGAAGCGCGGGAAATGACACCGGTTATAGTCACTAGGGTACGTAGGAACGTCCCTCGCAATATAAAGCAATTCTATTTTTTCATTTTTATCCAAAATACATGGGTTAAAACCCATCGATTTTGAATTTTCAAAACGTTTTCCCAAAGCTCTGGAATAGCACGCCTACGGTTTCTTAGGCCTATCCGAAGCCAAAAGGCTGCCAAATCCGATTCTGAATAGTTTTAAAGATCCGTCCACAAATAACGGCGCTACAATTTTTGAAAGTTCAAAATTGGCTCAAAATGAGCGCTAAAATCGCAATTTTTATTTTCGAAAAATTAACGTCGCACCCTATACATATTATACATGTATCTTATGTAAAAAGCCTCAGGATTCCGAATCCGTGTCGTTTGTAATGATTGGATCGAAAATAAGGGCGCTACGATTTTTTGTGAATCAAGGGTACGTATTTCTATTCATTTAGTTTGTATCGAAAATTTTTATTTTAGAGGAAGCGCGGGAAATGACACCGGTTATAGTCACTAGGGGTACGTAGGAACGTCCCTCGCAATATAAAGCAATTCTATTTTTTCATTTTTATCCAAAATACATGGGTTAAAACCCATCGATTTTGAATTTCAAAACGTTTTCCCAAAGCTCTGGAATAGCACGCCTACGGTTTCTTAGGCCTATCCGAAGCCAAAAGGCTGCCAAATCCGATTCTGAATAGTTTTAAAGATCCGTCCACAAATAACGGCGCTACAATTTTGAAAGTTCAAAATTGGCTCAAAATGAGCGCTAAAATCGCAATTTTTATTTCGAAAAATTAACGTCGCACCCTATACATATTATACATGTATCTTATGTAAAAAGCCTCAGGATTCCGAATCCGTGTCGTTTGTAATGATTGGATCGAAAATAAGGGCGCTACGATTTTTTGTGAATCAAGGGTACGTATTTCTATTCATTTAGTTTGTATCGAAAATTTTTATTTTAGAGGAAGCGCGGGAAATGACACCGGTTATAGTCACTAGGGTACGTAGGAACGTCCCTCGCAATATAAAGCAATTCTATTTTTTCATTTTTATCCAAAATACATGGGTTAAAACCCATCGATTTTGAAATTTCAAAACGTTTTCCCAAAGCTCTGGAATAGCACGCCTACGGTTTCTTAGGCCTATCCAAAGCCAAAAAGGCTGCCAAATCCGATTCTGAATAGTTTTTAAAGATCCGTCCACAAATAACGGCGCTACAATTTTTGAAAGTTCAAAATTGGCTCAAAATGAGCGGTAAAATCGCAATTTTTATTTTCGAAAATTACCGTCGCACCCTATACATATTATACATGTATCTTATGTAAAAAAGCCTCAGGATTCCGAATCCGTGTCGTTTGTAATGATTGGATCGAAAATAAGGGCGCTACGATTTTTTTTGTGAATCAAGGGGTACGTATTTCTATTCATTTAGTTTGATCGAAAATTTTTATTTTAGAGGGAAGCGCGGGAAATGACACCGGTTATAGTCACTAGGGTACGTAGGAACGTCCCTCGCAATATAAAGCAATTCTATTTTTTCATTTTTATCCAAAATACATGGGTTAAAACCCATCGATTTTGAAATTTCAAAACGTTTTCCCAAAGCTCTGGAATAGCACGCCTACGGTTTCTTAGGCCTATCCGAAGCCAAAAGGCTGCCAAATCCGATTCTGAATAGTTTTTTAAAAATCCGTCCACAAATAACGGCGCTACAATTTTTGAAAGTTCAAAATTGGCTCAAAATGAGCGGTAAAATCGCAATTTTTTATTTTCGAAAAATTACCGTCGTACCCTATACATATTATACATGTGTCTTATGTAAAAAGCCTCAGGATTCCGAATCCGTGTCGTTTGTAATGATTGGATCGAAAATAAGGGCGCTACGATTTTTTTTGTGAATCAAGGGGTACGTATTTCTATTCATTTAGTTTGATCGAAAATTTTTATTTTAGAGGGGAAGCGCGGGGAAATGACACCGGTTATAGTCACTAGGGGTACGTAGGAACGTCCCCTCGCAATATAAAGCAATTCTATTTTTTTCATTTTTTATCCAAAATACATGGGTTAAAACCCATCGATTTTGAAATTTCAAAACGTTTTCCCAAAGCTCTGGAATAGCACGCCTACGGTTTCTTAGGCCTATCCGAAGCCAAAAGGCTGCCAAATCCGATTCTGAATAGTTTTAAACATCCGTCCACAAATAACGGCGCTACAATTTTTTGAAAGTTCAAAATTGGCTCAAAATGAGCGTTAAAAATCGCAATTTTTTATTTTCGAAAAATTACCGTCGCACCCTATACATATTATACATGTGTCTTATGTAAAAAAGCCTCAGGATTCCGAATCCGTGTCGTTTGTAATGATTGGATCGAAAATAAAGGCGCTACGATTTTTTTTTGAATCAAAGTATTTCTATTCATTTAGTTTGATCGAAAATTTTTATTTTAGAGGGAAGCGCGGGAAATGACACCGGTTATAGTCACTAGGGTACGTAGGAACGTCCCTCGCAATATAAAGCAATTCTATTTTTTTCATTTTTTATCCAAAATACATGGGTTAAAACCCATCGATTTTGAAATTTCAAAACGTTTTCCCAAAGCTCTGGAATAGCACGCCTACGGTTTCTTAGGCCTATCCGAAGCCAAAAAAGGGTGCCAAATCCGATTCTGAATAGTTTTAAAGATCCGTCCACAAATAACGGCGCTACAATTTTTGAAAGTTCAAAATTGGCTCAAAATGAGCGCTAAAATCGCAATTTTTATTTTCGAAAAATTAACGTCGCACCCTATACATATTATACATGTATCTTATGTAAAAAGCCTCAGGATTCCGAATCCGTGTCGTTTGTAATGATTGGATCGAAAATAAGGGCGCTACGATTTTTTGTGAATCAAGGGGTACGTATTTCTATTCATTTAGTTTGTATCGAAAATTTTTATTTTAGAGGAAGCGCGGGAAATGACACCGGTTATAGTCACTAGGGGTACGTAGGAACGTCCCTCGCAATATAAAGCAATTCTATTTTTTCATTTTTATCCAAAATACATGGGTTAAAACCCATCGATTTTGAATTTCAAAACGTTTTCCCAAAGCTCTGGAATAGCACGCCTACGGTTTCTTAGGCCTATCCGAAGCCAAAAGGCTGCCAAATCCGATTCTGAATAGTTTTAAAGATCCGTCCACAAATAACGGCGCTACAATTTTTGAAAGTTCAAAATTGGCTCAAAATGAGCGCTAAAATCGCAATTTTTATTTTCGAAAAATTAACGTCGCACCCTATACATATTATACATGTATCTTATGTAAAAAGCCTCAGGATTCCGAATCCGTGTCGTTTGTAATGATTGGATCGAAAATAAGGGCGCTACGATTTTTTGTGAATCAAGGGGTACGTATTTCTATTCATTTAGTTTGTATCGAAAATTTTTATTTTAGAGGAAGCGCGGGAAATGACACCGGTTATAGTCACTAGGGGTACGTAGGAACGTCCCTCGCAATATAAAGCAATTCTATTTTTTCATTTTTATCCAAAATACATGGGTTAAAACCCATCGATTTTGAATTTCAAAACGTTTTCCCAAAGCTCTGGAATAGCACGCCTACGGTTTCTTAGGCCTATCCGAAGCCAAAAGGCTGCCAAATCCGATTCTGAATAGTTTTAAAGATCCGTCCACAAATAACGGCGCTACAATTTTTGAAAGTTCAAAATTGGCTCAAAATGAGCGCTAAAATCGCAATTTTTATTTTCGAAAAATTAACGTCGCACCCTATACATATTATACATGTATCTTATGTAAAAAGCCTCAGGATTCCGAATCCGTGTCGTTTGTAATGATTGGATCGAAAATAAGGGCGCTACGATTTTTTGTGAATCAAGGGTACGTATTTCTATTCATTTAGTTTGTATCGAAAATTTTTATTTTAGAGGAAGCGCGGGAAATGACACCGGTTATAGTCACTAGGGGTACGTAGGAACGTACCCTCGCAATATAAAGCAATTCTATTTTTTTCATTTTTTATCCAAAATACATGGGTTAAAACCCATCGATTTTGAAATTTCAAAACGTTTTCCCAAAGCTCTGGAATAGCACGCCTACGGTTTCTTAGGCCTATCCGAAGCCAAAAGGCTGCCAAATCCGATTCTGAATAGTTTTTAAAGATCCGTCCACAAATAACGGCGCTACAATTTTTTGAAAGTTCAAAATTGGCTCAAAATGAGCGCTAAAATCGCAATTTTTTATTTTCGAAAAATTAACGTCGCACCCTATACATATTATACATGTATCTTATGTAAAAAAGCCTCAGGATTCCGAATCCGTGTCGTTTGTAATGATTGGATCGAAAATAAGGGCGCTACGATTTTTTTTGTGAATCAAGGGGTACGTATTTCTATTCATTTAGTTTGATCGAAAATTTTTATTTTAGAGGGAAGCGCGGGAAATGACACCGGTTATAGTCACTAGGGGTACGTAGGAACGTCCCTCGCAATATAAAGCAATTCTATTTTTTTCATTTTTTATCCAAAATACATGGGTTAAAACCCATCGATTTTGAAATTTCAAAACGTTTTCCCAAAGCTCTGGAATAGCACGCCTACGGTTTCTTAGGCCTATCCGAAGCCAAAAAGGCTGCCAAATCCGATTCTGAATAGTTTTTTAAAAATCCGTCCACAAATAACGGCGCTACAATTTTTGAAAGTTCAAAATTGGCTCAAAATGAGCGGTAAAATCGCAATTTTTATTTTCGAAAAATTAAACCCTCGTACCCTATACATATTATACATGTATCTTATGTAAAAAAGCCCCAGGACTCCGAATCCGTGTCGTTTGTAATGATTGGATCGAAAATAAGGGCGCTACGATTTTTTTTGTGAATCAAGGGGTACGTATTTCTATTCATTTAGTTTGATCGAAAATTTTTATTTTAGAGGGGAAACGCGGGGAAATGACACCGGTTATAGTCACTAGGGGTACGTAGGAACGTCCCCTCGCAATATAAAGCAATTCTATTTTTTTCATTTTTTATCCAAAATACATGGGTTAAAACCCATCGATTTTGAAATTTCAAAACGTTTTCCCAAAGCTCTGGAATAGCACGCCTACGGTTTCTTAGGCCTATCCGAAGCCAAAAAGGCTGCCAAATCCGATTCTGAATAGTTTTAAAGATCCGTCCACAAATAACGGCGCTACAATTTTTGAAAGTTCAAAATTGGCTCAAAATGAGCGGTAAAATCGCAATTTTTATTTTCGAAAAATTAACCCTCGTACCCTATACATATTATACATGTATCTTATGTAAAAAGCCTCAGGATTCCGAATCCGTGTCGTTTGTAATGATTGGATCGAAAATAAGGGCGCTACGATTTTTTGTGAATCAAGGGGTACGTATTTCTATTCATTTAGTTTGATCGAAAATTTTTATTTTAGAGGGAAGCGCGGGAAATGACACCGGTTATAGTCACTAGGGGTACGTAGGAACGTCCCTCGCAATATAAAGCAATTCTATTTTTTTCATTTTTTATCCAAAATACATGGGTTAAAACCCATCGATTTTGAAATTTCAAAACGTTTTCCCAAAGCTCTGGAATAGCACGCCTACGGTTTCTTAGGCCTATCCGAAGCCAAAAAAGGGTGCCAAATCCGATTCTGAATAGTTTTTAAAGATCCGTCCACAAATAACGGCGCTACAATTTTTGAAAGTTCAAAATTGGCTCAAAATGAGCGTAAAATCGCAATTTTTATTTTCGAAAAATTAACCCTCGCACCCTATACATATTATACATGTATCTTATGTAAAAAAGCCTCAGGATTCCGAATCCGTGTCGTTTGTAATGATTGGATCGAAAATAAGGGCGCTACGATTTTTTTTGTGAATCAAGGGGTACGTATTTCTATTCATTTAGTTTGTATCGAAAATTTTTATTTTAGAGGGAAGCGCGGGAAATGACACCGGTTATAGTCACTAGGGGTACGTAGGAACGTCCCTCGCAATATAAAGCAATTCTATTTTTTCATTTCTTATCAAAAATACATGGGTTAAAACCCATCGATTTTGAATTTAAAAACGTTTTCCCAAAGCTCTGGAATAGCACGCCTACGGTTTCTTAGGCCTATCCGAAGCCAAAAAGGCTGCCAAATCCGATTCTGAATAGTTTTTAAAGATCCGTCCACAAATAACGGCGCTACAATTTTTTGAAAGTTCAAAATTGGCTCAAAATGAGCGCTAAAAATCGCAATTTTTATTTTCGAAAATTAACGTCGCACCCTATACATATTATACATGTATCTTATGTAAAAAAGCCTCAGGATTCCGAATCCGTGTCGTTTGTAATGATTGGATCGAAAATAAGGGCGCTACGATTTTTTTTGTGAATCAAGGGGTACGTATTTCTATTCATTTAGTTTGTATCGAAAATTTTTATTTTAGAGGGAAGCGCGGGGAAATGACACCGGTTATAGTCACTAGGGTACGTAGGAACGTCCCTCGCAATATAAAGCAATTCTATTTTTTCATTTTTATCCAAAATACATGGGTTAAAACCCATCGATTTTGAATTTCAAAACGTTTTCCCAAAGCTCTGGAATAGCACGCCTACGGTTTCTTAGGCCTATCCGAAGCCAAAAAGGCTGCCAAATCCGATTCTGAATAGTTTTAAAGATCCGTCCACAAATAACGGCGCTACAATTTTTGAAAGTTCAAAATTGGCTCAAAATGAGCGCTAAAATCGCAATTTTTATTTTCGAAAATTAACGTCGCACCCTATACATATTATACATGTATCTTATGTAAAAAGCCTCAGGATTCCGAATCCGTGTCGTTTGTAATGATTGGATCGAAAATAAGGGCGCTACGATTTTTTTGTGAATCAAGGGGTACGTATTTCTATTCATTTAGTTTGTATCGAAAATTTTTATTTTAGAGGGAAGCGCGGGAAATGACACCGGTTATAGTCACTAGGGTACGTAGGAACGTCCCTCGCAATATAAAGCAATTCTATTTTTTCATTTTTATCCAAAATACATGGGTTAAAACCCATCGATTTTGAATTTCAAAACGTTTTCCCAAAGCTCTGGAATAGCACGCCTACGGTTTCTTAGGCCTATCCGAAGCCAAAAAGGCTGCCAAATCCGATTCTGAATAGTTTTAAAGATCCGTCCACAAATAACGGCGCTACAATTTTTGAAAGTTCAAAATTGGCTCAAAATGAGCGCTAAAATCGCAATTTTTATTTTCGAAAAATTAACGTCGCACCCTATACATATTATACATGTATCTTATGTAAAAAGCCTCAGGATTCCGAATCCGTGTCGTTTGTAATGATTGGATCGAAAATAAGGGCGCTACGATTTTTTTGTGAATCAAGGGGGACGTATTTCTATTCATTTAGTTTGTATCGAAAATTTTTATTTTAGAGGGAAGCGCGGGAAATGACACCGGTTATAGTCACTAGGGTACGTAGGAACGTCCCCCCGCAATATAAAGCAATTCTATTTTTTCATTTTTATCCAAAATACATGGGTTAAAACCCATCGATTTTGAATTTCAAAACGTTTTCCCAAAGCTCTGGAATAGCACGCCTACGGTTTCTTAGGCCTATCCGAAGCCAAAAAGGCTGCCAAATCCGATTCTGAATAGTTTTAAAGATCCGTCCACAAATAACGGCGCTACAATTTTTGAAAGTTCAAAATTGGCTCAAAATGAGCGCTAAAATCGCAATTTTTATTTTCGAAAAAATTTAAAGTCGCACCCTATACATATTATACATGTATCTTATGTAAAAAGCCTCAGGATTCCGAATCCGTGTCGTTTGTAATGATTGGATCGAAAATAAGGGCGCTACGATTTTTTTGTGAATCAAGGGTACGTATTTCTATTCATTTAGTTTGTATCGAAAATTTTTATTTTAGAGGGAAGCGCGGGAAATGACACCGGTTATAGTCACTAGGGGTACGTAGGAACGTCCCTCGCAATATAAAGCAATTCTATTTTTTCATTTTTATCCAAAATACATGGGTTAAAACCCATCGATTTTGAATTTCAAAACGTTTTCCCAAAGCTCTGGAATAGCACGCCTACGGTTTCTTAGGCCTATCCGAAGCCAAAAAGGCTGCCAAATCCGATTCTGAATAGTTTTAAAGATCCGTCCACAAATAACGGCGCTACAATTTTTGAAAGTTCAAAATTGGCTCAAAATGAGCGCTAAAATCGCAATTTTTATTTTCGAAAATTAACGTCGCACCCTATACATATTATACATGTATCTTATGTAAAAAGCCTCAGGATTCCGAATCCGTGTCGTTTGTAATGATTGGATCGAAAATAAGGGCGCTACGATTTTTTTGTGAATCAAGGGTACGTATTTCTATTCATTTAGTTTGTATCGAAAATTTTTATTTTAGAGGGAAGCGCGGGAAATGACACCGGTTATAGTCACTAGGGTACGTAGGAACGTCCCTCGCAATATAAAGCAATTCTATTTTTTCATTTTTATCCAAAATACATGGGTTAAAACCCATCGATTTTGAATTTCAAAACGTTTTCCCAAAGCTCTGGAATAGCACGCCTACGGTTTCTTAGGCCTATCCGAAGCCAAAAGGCTGCCAAATCCGATTCTGAATAGTTTTTAAAGATCCGTCCACAAATAACGGCGCTACAATTTTTGAAAGTTCAAAATTGGCTCAAAATGAGCGCTAAAATCGCAATTTTTATTTTCGAAAAAATTTAAAGTCGCACCCTATACATATTATACATGTATCTTATGTAAAAAAGCCTCAGGATTCCGAATCCGTGTCGTTTGTAATGATTGGATCGAAAATAAGGGCGCTACGATTTTTTTTGTGAATCAAGGGGTACGTATTTCTATTCATTTAGTTTGTATCGAAAATTTTTATTTTAGAGGGAAGCGCGGGAAATGACACCGGTTATAGTCACTAGGGTACGTAGGAACGTCCCTCGCAATATAAAGCAATTCTATTTTTTCATTTTTATCCAAAATACATGGGTTAAAACCCATCGATTTTGAATTTAAAAACGTTTTCCCAAAGCTCTGGAATAGCACGCCTACGGTTTCTTAGGCCTATCCGAAGCCAAAAAGGCTGCCAAATCCGATTCTGAATAGTTTTTAAAGATCCGTCCACAAATAACGGCGCTACAATTTTTTGAAAGTTCAAAATTGGCTCAAAATGAGCGCTAAAATCGCAATTTTTTATTTTCGAAAAATTAACGTCGCACCCTATACATATTATACATGTATCTTATGTAAAAAAGCCTCAGGATTCCGAATCCGTGTCGTTTGTAATGATTGGATCGAAAATAAGGGCGCTACGATTTTTTTTGTGAATCAAGGGGTACGTATTTCTATTCATTTAGTTTGTATCGAAAATTTTTATTTTAGAGGGAAGCGCGGGAAATGACACCGGTTATAGTCACTAGGGTACGTAGGAACGTCCCCTCGCAATATAAAGCAATTCTATTTTTTTCATTTCATATCAAAAATACATGGGTTAAAACCCATCGATTTTGAATTTAAAAACGTTTTCCCAAAGCTCTGGAATAGCACGCCTACGGTTTCTTAGGCCTATCCGAAGCCAAAAAGGCTGCCAAATCCGATTCTGAATAGTTTTTAAAGATCCGTCCACAAATAACGGCGCTACAATTTTTTGAAAGTTCAAAATTGGCTCAAAATGAGCGCTAAAAATCGCAATTTTTTATTTTCGAAAAATTAACGTCGCACCCTATACATATTATACATGTATCTTATGTAAAAAAGCCTCAGGATTCCGAATCCGTGTCGTTTGTAATGATTGGATCGAAAATAAGGGCGCTACGATTTTTTTTGTGAATCAAGGGGTACGTATTTCTATTCATTTAGTTTGTATCGAAAATTTTTATTTTAGAGGGAAGCGCGGGAAATGACACCGGTTATAGTCACTAGGGGTACGTAGGAACGTCCCTCGCAATATAAAGCAATTCTATTTTTTCATTTTATATCAAAAATACATGGGTTAAAACCCATCGATTTTGAATTTAAAAACGTTTTCCCAAAGCTCTGGAATAGCACGCCTACGGTTTCTTAGGCCTATCCGAAGCCAAAAAGGCTGCCAAATCCGATTCTGAATAGTTTTTAAAGATCCGTCCACAAATAACGGCGCTACAATTTTTTGAAAGTTCAAAATTGGCTCAAAATGAGCGCTAAAAATCGCAATTTTTATTTTCGAAAATTAACGTCGCACCCTATACATATTATACATGTATCTTATGTAAAAAAGCCTCAGGATTCCGAATCCGTGTCGTTTGTAATGATTGGATCGAAAATAAGGGCGCTACGATTTTTTTTGTGAATCAAGGGGTACGTATTTCTATTCATTTAGTTTGTATCGAAAATTTTTATTTTAGAGGGAAGCGCGGGAAATGACACCGGTTATAGTCACTAGGGGTACGTAGGAACGTCCCTCGCAATATAAAGCAATTCTATTTTTTTCATTTTTTATCAAAAATACATGGGTTAAAACCCATCGATTTTGAATTTTCAAAACGTTTTCCCAAAGCTCTGGAATAGCACGCCTACGGTTTCTTAGGCCTATCCGAAGCCAAAAAGGCTGCCAAATCCGATTCTGAATAGTTTTAAAGATCCGTCCACAAATAACGGCGCTACAATTTTTGAAAGTTCAAAATTGGCTCAAAATGAGCGTAAAATCGCAATTTTTATTTTCGAAAATTAACGTCGCACCCTATACATATTATACATGTATCTTATGTAAAAAGCCTCAGGATTCCGAATCCGTGTCGTTTGTAATGATTGGATCGAAAATAAGGGCGCTAGATTTTTTTGTGAATCAAGGGTACGTATTTCTATTCATTTAGTTTGTATCGAAAATTTTTATTTTAGAGGGGAAGCGCGGGAAATGACACCGGTTATAGTCACTAGGGGTACGTAGGAACGTCCCCTCGCAATATAAAGCAATTCTATTTTTTTCATTTTTTATCCAAAATACATGGGTTAAAACCCATCGATTTTGAATTTTCAAAACGTTTTCCCAAAGCTCTGGAATAGCACGCCTACGGTTTCTTAGGCCTATCCGAAGCCAAAAAGGCTGCCAAATCCGATTCTGAATAGTTTTTAAAGATCCGTCCACAAATAACGGCGCTACAATTTTTTGAAAGTTCAAAATTGGCTCAAAATGAGCTAAAATCGCAATTTTTATTTTCGAAAATTAACGTCGCACCCTATACATATTATACATGTATCTTATGTAAAAAGCCTCAGGATTCCGAATCCGTGTCGTTTGTAATGATTGGATCGAAAATAAGGGCGCTACGATTTTTTTGTGAATCAAGGGTACGTATTTCTATTCATTTAGTTTGTATCGAAAATTTTTATTTTAGAGGGAAGCGCGGGAAATGACACCGGTTATAGTCACTAGGGGTACGTAGGAACGTCCCTCGCAATATAAAGCAATTCTATTTTTTCATTTTTATCCAAAATACATGGGTTAAAACCCATCGATTTTGAATTTTCAAAACGTTTTCCCAAAGCTCTGGAATAGCACGCCTACGGTTTCTTAGGCCTATCCGAAGCCAAAAAGGCTGCCAAATCCGATTCTGAATAGTTTTAAAGATCCGTCCACAAATAACGGCGCTACAATTTTTGAAAGTTCAAAATTGGCTCAAAATGAGCGCTAAAATCGCAATTTTTATTTTCGAAAATTAACGTCGCACCCTATACATATTATACATGTATCTTATGTAAAAAGCCTCAGGATTCCGAATCCGTGTCGTTTGTAATGATTGGATCGAAAATAAGGGCGCTACGATTTTTTGTGAATCAAGGGGTACGTATTTCTATTCATTTAGTTTGTATCGAAAATTTTTATTTTAGAGGGAAGCGCGGGAAATGACACCGGTTATAGTCACTAGGGTACGTAGGAACGTCCCTCGCAATATAAAGCAATTCTATTTTTTCATTTTTATCCAAAATACATGGGTTAAAACCCATCGATTTTGAATTTCAAAACGTTTTCCCAAAGCTCTGGAATAGCACGCCTATGGTTTCTTAGGCCTATCCGAAGCCAAAAAAGGGTGCCAAATCCGATTCTGAATAGTTTTAAAGATCCGTCCACAAATAACGGCGCTACAATTTTTGAAAGTTCAAAATTGGCTCAAAATGAGCGCTAAAATCGCAATTTTTATTTTCGAAAAATTAACGTCGCACCCTATACATATTATACATGTATCTTATGTAAAAAAGCCTCAGGATTCCGAATCCGTGTCGTTTGTAATGATTGGATCGAAAATAAGGGCGCTACGATTTTTTTTTGAATCAAGGGTACGTATTTCTATTCATTTAGTTTGTATCGAAAATTTTTATTTTAGAGGGGAAGCGCGGGGAAATGACACCGGTTATAGTCACTAGGGGTACGTAGGAACGTCCCCTCGCAATATAAAGCAATTCTATTTTTTTCATTTTTTATCCAAAATACATGGGTTAAAACCCATCGATTTTGAATTTCAAAACGTTTTCCCAAAGCTCTGGAATAGCACGCCTATGGTTTCTTAGGCCTATCCGAAGCCAAAAAGGCTGCCAAATCCGATTCTGAATAGTTTTAAAGATCCGTCCACAAATAACGGCGCTACAATTTTTGAAAGTTCAAAATTGGCTCAAAATGAGCGCTAAAATCGCAATTTTTATTTTCGAAAAATTAACGTCGCACCCTATACATATTATACATGTATCTTATGTAAAAAGCCTCAGGATTCCGAATCCGTGTCGTTTGTAATGATTGGATCGAAAATAAGGGCGCTACGATTTTTTGTGAATCAAGGGTACGTATTTCTATTCATTTAGTTTGTATCGAAAATTTTTATTTTAGAGGGAAGCGCGGGAAATGACACCGGTTATAGTCACTAGGGTACGTAGGAACGTCCCTCGCAATATAAAGCAATTCTATTTTTTCATTTTTATCCAAAATACATGGGTTAAAACCCATCGATTTTGAATTTCAAAACGTTTTCCCAAAGCTCTGGAATAGCACGCCTATGGTTTCTTAGGCCTATCCGAAGCCAAAAGGCTGCCAAATCCGATTCTGAATAGTTTTAAAGATCCGTCCACAAATAACGGCGCTACAATTTTTGAAAGTTCAAAATTGGCTCAAAATGAGCGCTAAAATCGCAATTTTTATTTTCGAAAAATTAACGTCGCACCCTATACATATTATACATGTATCTTATGTAAAAAGCCTCAGGATTCCGAATCCGTGTCGTTTGTAATGATTGGATCGAAAATAAGGGCGCTACGATTTTTTGTGAATCAAGGGTACGTATTTCTATTCATTTAGTTTGATCGAAAATTTTTATTTTAGAGGGGAAGCGCGGGGAATGACACCGGTTATAGTCACTAGGGGTACGTAGGAACGTCCCCTCGCAATATAAAGCAATTCTATTTTTTTCATTTTTTATCCAAAATACATGGGTTAAAACCCATCGATTTTGAAATTTCAAAACGTTTTCCCAAAGCTCTGGAATAGCACGCCTACGGTTTCTTAGGCCTATCCGAAGCCAAAAAGGCTGCCAAATCCGATTCTGAATAGTTTTTAAACATCCGTCCACAAATAACGGCGCTACAATTTTTTGAAAGTTCAAAATTGGCTCAAAATGAGCGGTAAAAATCGCAATTTTTTATTTTCGAAAAATTACCGTCGTACCCTATACATATTATACATGTGTCTTATGCAAAAAAGCCTCAGGATTCCGAATCCGTGTCGTTTGTAATGATTGGATCGAAAATAAGGGCGCTACGATTTTTTTTGTGAATCAAGGGGTACGTATTTCTATTCATTTAGTTTGATCGAAAATTTTTATTTTAGAGGGGAAGCGCGGGGGAATGACACCGGTTATAGTCACTAGGGGTACGTAGGAACGTCCCTCGCAATATAAAGCAATTCTATTTTTTCATTTTTATCCAAAATACATGGGTTAAAACCCATCGATTTTGAAATTTCAAAACGTTTTCCCAAAGCTCTGGAATAGCACGCCTACGGTTTCTTAGGCCTATCCGAAGCCAAAAGGCTGCCAAATCCGATTCTGAATAGTTTTAAACATCCGTCCACAAATAACGGCGCTACAATTTTTGAAAGTTCAAAATTGGCTCAAAATGAGCGGTAAAATCGCAATTTTTATTTTCGAAAAATTACCGTCGTACCCTATACATATTATACATGTATCTTATGTAAAAAGCCTCAGGATTCCGAATCCGTGTCGTTTGTAATGATTGGATCGAAAATAAGGGCGCTACGATTTTTTGTGAATCAAGGGGGACGTATTTCTATTCATTTAGTTTGATCGAAAATTTTTATTTTAGAGGGAAGCGCGGGAAATGACACCGGTTATAGTCACTAGGGTACGTAGGAACGTCCCTCGCAATATAAAGCAATTCTATTTTTTTCATTTTTTATCCAAAATACATGGGTTAAAACCCATCGATTTTGAAATTTCAAAACGTTTTCCCAAAGCTCTGGAATAGCACGCCTACGGTTTCTTAGGCCTATCCGAAGCCAAAAGGCTGCCAAATCCGATTCTGAATAGTTTTTTAAAAATCCGTCCACAAATAACGGCGCTACAATTTTTGAAAGTTCAAAATTGGCTCAAAATGAGCGGTAAAATCGCAATTTTTATTTTCGAAAAATTACCGTCGTACCCTATACATATTATACATGTGTCTTATGTAAAAAGCCTCAGGATTCCGAATCCGTGTCGTTTGTAATGATTGGATCGAAAATAAGGGCGCTACGATTTTTTTTGTGAATCAAGGGGTACGTATTTCTATTCATTTAGTTTGTATCGAAAATTTTTATTTTAGAGGGAAGCGCGGGAAATGACACCGGTTATAGTCACTAGGGGTACGTAGGAACGTCCCCTCGCAATATAAAGCAATTCTATTTTTTTCATTTCATATCAAAAATACATGGGTTAAAACCCATCGATTTTGAATTTAAAAACGTTTTCCCAAAGCTCTGGAATAGCACGCCTACGGTTTCTTAGGCCTATCCGAAGCCAAAAAGGCTGCCAAATCCGATTCTTAACAGTTTTTAAAGATCCGTCCACAAATAACGGCGCTACAATTTTTTGAAAGTTCAAAATTGGCTCAAAATGAGCGCTAAAATCGCAATTTTTATTTTCGAAAATTAACGTCGCACCCTATACATATTATACATGTATCTTATGTAAAAAGCCTCAGGATTCCGAATCCGTGTCGTTTGTAATGATTGGATCGAAAATAAGGGCGCTAGATTTTTTGTGAATCAAGGGGTACGTATTTCTATTCATTTAGTTTGTATCGAAAATTTTTATTTTAGAGGGAAGCGCGGGGAAATGACACCGGTTATAGTCACTAGGGGTACGTAGGAACGTCCCCTCGCAATATAAAGCAATTCTATTTTTTTCATTTTTTATCCAAAATACATGGGTTAAAACCCATCGATTTTGAATTTTTAAAACGTTTTCCCAAAGCTCTGGAATAGCACGCCTACGGTTTCTTAGGCCTATCCGAAGCCAAAAAGGCTGCCAAATCCGATTCTGAATAGTTTTAAAGATCCGTCCACAAATAACGGCGCTACAATTTTTGAAAGTTCAAAATTGGCTCAAAATGAGCGCTAAAATCGCAATTTTTATTTTCGAAAATTAACGTCGCACCCTATACATATTATACATGTATCTTATGTAAAAAGCCTCAGGATTCCGAATCCGTGTCGTTTGTAATGATTGGATCGAAAATAAGGGCGCTACGATTTTTTTGTGAATCAAGGGTACGTATTTCTATTCATTTAGTTTGTATCGAAAATTTTTATTTTAGAGGGAAGCGCGGGAAATGACACCGGTTATAGTCACTAGGGTACGTAGGAACGTCCCCTCGCAATATAAAGCAATTCTATTTTTTCATTTTTATCCAAAATACATGGGTTAAAACCCATCGATTTTGAATTTTCAAAACGTTTTCCCAAAGCTCTGGAATAGCACGCCTACGGTTTCTTAGGCCTATCCGAAGCCAAAAAAGGGTGCCAAATCCGATTCTGAATAGTTTTAAAGATCCGTCCACAAATAACGGCGCTACAATTTTTGAAAGTTCAAAATTGGCTCAAAATGAGCGCTAAAATCGCAATTTTTATTTTCGAAAAAATTTAAAGTCGCACCCTATACATATTATACATGTATCTTATGTAAAAAGCCTCAGGATTCCGAATCCGTGTCGTTTGTAATGATTGGATCGAAAATAAGGGCGCTACGATTTTTTGTGAATCAAGGGGTACGTATTTCTATTCATTTAGTTTGTATCGAAAATTTTTATTTTAGAGGAAGCGCGGGAAATGACACCGGTTATAGTCACTAGGGGTACGTAGGAACGTCCCTCGCAATATAAAGCAATTCTATTTTTTCATTTTTATCCAAAATACATGGGTTAAAACCCATCGATTTTGAATTTTCAAAACGTTTTCCCAAAGCTCTGGAATAGCACGCCTACGGTTTCTTAGGCCTATCCGAAGCCAAAAGGCTGCCAAATCCGATTCTGAATAGTTTTAAAGATCCGTCCACAAATAACGGCGCTACAATTTTTGAAAGTTCAAAATTGGCTCAAAATGAGCGCTAAAATCGCAATTTTTATTTTCGAAAAATTAACGTCGCACCCTATACATATTATACATGTATCTTATGTAAAAAGCCTCAGGATTCCGAATCCGTGTCGTTTGTAATGATTGGATCGAAAATAAGGGCGCTACGATTTTTTGTGAATCAAGGGTACGTATTTCTATTCATTTAGTTTGTATCGAAAATTTTTATTTTAGAGGAAGCGCGGGAAATGACACCGGTTATAGTCACTAGGGGTACGTAGGAACGTCCCTCGCAATATAAAGCAATTCTATTTTTTCATTTTTATCCAAAATACATGGGTTAAAACCCATCGATTTTGAATTTTCAAAACGTTTTCCCAAAGCTCTGGAATAGCACGCCTACGGTTTCTTAGGCCTATCCGAAGCCAAAAGGCTGCCAAATCCGATTCTGAATAGTTTTAAAGATCCGTCCACAAATAACGGCGCTACAATTTTTGAAAGTTCAAAATTGGCTCAAAATGAGCGCTAAAATCGCAATTTTTATTTTCGAAAAATTAACGTCGCACCCTATACATATTATACATGTATCTTATGTAAAAAGCCTCAGGATTCCGAATCCGTGTCGTTTGTAATGATTGGATCGAAAATAAGGGCGCTACGATTTTTTGTGAATCAAGGGGTACGTATTTCTATTCATTTAGTTTGTATCGAAAATTTTTATTTTAGAGGAAGCGCGGGAAATGACACCGGTTATAGTCACTAGGGTACGTAGGAACGTCCCTCGCAATATAAAGCAATTCTATTTTTTCATTTTTATCCAAAATACATGGGTTAAAACCCATCGATTTTGAATTTTCAAAACGTTTTCCCAAAGCTCTGGAATAGCACGCCTACGGTTTCTTAGGCCTATCCGAAGCCAAAAGGCTGCCAAATCCGATTCTGAATAGTTTTAAAGATCCGTCCACAAATAACGGCGCTACAATTTTTGAAAGTTCAAAATTGGCTCAAAATGAGCGCTAAAATCGCAATTTTTATTTTCGAAAAATTAACGTCGCACCCTATACATATTATACATGTATCTTATGTAAAAAGCCTCAGGATTCCGAATCCGTGTCGTTTGTAATGATTGGATCGAAAATAAGGGCGCTACGATTTTTTGTGAATCAAGGGTACGTATTTCTATTCATTTAGTTTGTATCGAAAATTTTTATTTTAGAGGAAGCGCGGGAAATGACACCGGTTATAGTCACTAGGGGTACGTAGGAACGTCCCTCGCAATATAAAGCAATTCTATTTTTTCATTTTTATCCAAAATACATGGGTTAAAACCCATCGATTTTGAATTTTCAAAACGTTTTCCCAAAGCTCTGGAATAGCACGCCTACGGTTTCTTAGGCCTATCCGAAGCCAAAAGGCTGCCAAATCCGATTCTGAATAGTTTTTAAAGATCCGTCCACAAATAACGGCGCTACAATTTTTGAAAGTTCAAAATTGGCTCAAAATGAGCGCTAAAATCGCAATTTTTATTTTCGAAAAATTAACGTCGCACCCTATACATATTATACATGTATCTTATGTAAAAAGCCTCAGGATTCCGAATCCGTGTCGTTTGTAATGATTGGATCGAAAATAAGGGCGCTACGATTTTTTGTGAATCAAGGGGTACGTATTTCTACATGGGTTAAAACCCATCGATTTTGAAATTTCAAAACGTTTTCCCAAAGCTCTGGAATAGCACGCCTACGGTTTCTTAGGCCTATCCGAAGCCAAAAAGGCTGCCAAATCCGATTCTGAATAGTTTTTAAAGATCCGTCCACAAATAACGGCGCTACAATTTTTTGAAAGTTCAAAATTGGCTCAAAATGAGCGGTAAAAATCGCAATTTTTTATTTTCGAAAAATTACCGTCGTACCCTATACATATTATACATGTGTCTTATGTAAAAAAGCCTCAGGATTCCGAATCCGTGTCGTTTGTAATGATTGGATCGAAAATAAGGGCGCTACGATTTTTTTTGTGAATCAAGGGGTACGTATTTCTATTCATTTAGTTTGTATCGAAAATTTTTATTTTAGAGGGGAAGCGCGGGGGAAAAGACACCGGTTATAGTCACTAGGGTACGTAGGAACGTCCCTCGCAATATAAAGCAATTCTATTTTTTCATTTTTATCCAAAATACATGGGTTAAAACCCATCGATTTTGAATTTCAAAACGTTTTCCCAAAGCTCTGGAATAGCACGCCTACGGTTTCTTAGGCCTATCCGAAGCCAAAAAAGGGTGCCAAATCCGATTCTGAATAGTTTTAAAGATCCGTCCACAAATAACGGCGCTACAATTTTTGAAAGTTCAAAATTGGCTCAAAATGAGCGCTAAAATCGCAATTTTTATTTTCGAAAATTAACGTCGCACCCTATACATATTATACATGTATCTTATGTAAAAAGCCTCAGGATTCCGAATCCGTGTCGTTTGTAATGATTGGATCGAAAATAAGGGCGCTACGATTTTTTTGTGAATCAAGGGGGACGTATTTCTATTCATTTAGTTTGTATCGAAAATTTTTATTTTAGAGGGAAGCGCGGGAAATGACACCGGTTATAGTCACTAGGGTACGTAGGAACGTCCCCCCGCAATATAAAGCAATTCTATTTTTTCATTTTTATCCAAAATACATGGGTTAAAACCCATCGATTTTGAATTTCAAAACGTTTTCCCAAAGCTCTGGAATAGCACGCCTACGGTTTCTTAGGCCTATCCGAAGCCAAAAAGGCTGCCAAATCCGATTCTGAATAGTTTTTTAAAAATCCGTCCACAAATAACGGCGCTACAATTTTTGAAAGTTCAAAATTGGCTCAAAATGAGCGCTAAAATCGCAATTTTTATTTTCGAAAATTAACGTCGCACCCTATACATATTATACATGTATCTTATGTAAAAAGCCTCAGGATTCCGAATCCGTGTCGTTTGTAATGATTGGATCGAAAATAAGGGCGCTACGATTTTTTTGTGAATCAAGGGTACGTATTTCTATTCATTTAGTTTGTATCGAAAATTTTTATTTTAGAGGGAAGCGCGGGGAAATGACACCGGTTATAGTCACTAGGGTACGTAGGAACGTCCCTCGCAATATAAAGCAATTCTATTTTTTCATTTTTATCCAAAATACATGGGTTAAAACCCATCGATTTTGAATTTCAAAACGTTTTCCCAAAGCTCTGGAATAGCACGCCTACGGTTTCTTAGGCCTATCCGAAGCCAAAAGGCTGCCAAATCCGATTCTGAATAGTTTTTTAAAAATCCGTCCACAAATAACGGCGCTACAATTTTTGAAAGTTCAAAATTGGCTCAAAATGAGCGCTAAAATCGCAATTTTTATTTTCGAAAATTAACGTCGCACCCTATACATATTATACATGTATCTTATGTAAAAAGCCTCAGGATTCCGAATCCGTGTCGTTTGTAATGATTGGATCGAAAATAAGGGCGCTACGATTTTTTTGTGAATCAAGGGTACGTATTTCTATTCATTTAGTTTGTATCGAAAATTTTTATTTTAGAGGGAAGCGCGGGAAATGACACCGGTTATAGTCACTAGGGTACGTAGGAACGTCCCTCGCAATATAAAGCAATTCTATTTTTTCATTTTTATCCAAAATACATGGGTTAAAACCCATCGATTTTGAATTTTCAAAACGTTTTCCCAAAGCTCTGGAATAGCACGCCTACGGTTTCTTAGGCCTATCCGAAGCCAAAAGGCTGCCAAATCCGATTCTGAATAGTTTTTTAAAAATCCGTCCACAAATAACGGCGCTACAATTTTTGAAAGTTCAAAATTGGCTCAAAATGAGCGCTAAAATCGCAATTTTTATTTTCGAAAAATTAACGTCGCACCCTATACATATTATACATGTATCTTATGTAAAAAGCCTCAGGATTCCGAATCCGTGTCGTTTGTAATGATTGGATCGAAAATAAGGGCGCTACGATTTTTTTGTGAATCAAGGGGTACGTATTTCTATTCATTTAGTTTGTATCGAAAATTTTTATTTTAGAGGGAAGCGGGGGAAATGACACCGGTTATAGTCACTAGGGTACGTAGGAACGTCCCCTCGCAATATAAAGCAATTCTATTTTTTCATTTTTATCCAAAATACATGGGTTAAAACCCATCGATTTTGAATTTCAAAACGTTTTCCCAAAGCTCTGGAATAGCACGCCTATGGTTTCTTAGGCCTATCCGAAGCCAAAAGGCTGCCAAATCCGATTCTGAATAGTTTTAAAGATCCGTCCACAAATAACGGCGCTACAATTTTTGAAAGTTCAAAATTGGCTCAAAATGAGCGCTAAAATCGCAATTTTTATTTTCGAAAAAATTTAAAGTCGCACCCTATACATATTATACATGTATCTTATGTAAAAAGCCTCAGGATTCCGAATCCGTGTCGTTTGTAATGATTGGATCGAAAATAAGGGCGCTACGATTTTTTTGTGAATCAAGGGTACGTATTTCTATTCATTTAGTTTGTATCGAAAATTTTTATTTTAGAGGGAAGCGCGGGAAATGACACCGGTTATAGTCACTAGGGTACGTAGGAACGTCCCTCGCAATATAAAGCAATTCTATTTTTTCATTTTTATCCAAAATACATGGGTTAAAACCCATCGATTTTGAATTTCAAAACGTTTTCCCAAAGCTCTGGAATAGCACGCCTATGGTTTCTTAGGCCTATCCGAAGCCAAAAGGCTGCCAAATCCGATTCTGAATAGTTTTAAAGATCCGTCCACAAATAACGGCGCTACAATTTTTGAAAGTTCAAAATTGGCTCAAAATGAGCGCTAAAATCGCAATTTTTATTTTCGAAAAATTAACGTCGCACCCTATACATATTATACATGTATCTTATGTAAAAAGCCTCAGGATTCCGAATCCGTGTCGTTTGTAATGATTGGATCGAAAATAAGGGCGCTACGATTTTTTGTGAATCAAGGGTACGTATTTCTATTCATTTAGTTTGTATCGAAAATTTTTATTTTAGAGGGAAGCGCGGGGAAATGACACCGGTTATAGTCACTAGGGGTACGTAGGAACGTCCCTCGCAATATAAAGCAATTCTATTTTTTCATTTTTATCCAAAATACATGGGTTAAAACCCATCGATTTTGAATTTTCAAAACGTTTTCCCAAAGCTCTGGAATAGCACGCCTACGGTTTCTTAGGCCTATCCGAAGCCAAAAGGCTGCCAAATCCGATTCTGAATAGTTTTTAAAGATCCGTCCACAAATAACGGCGCTACAATTTTTGAAAGTTCAAAATTGGCTCAAAATGAGCGCTAAAATCGCAATTTTTATTTTCGAAAAAATTTAAAGTCGCACCCTATACATATTATACATGTATCTTATGTAAAAAGCCTCAGGATTCCGAATCCGTGTCGTTTGTAATGATTGGATCGAAAATAAGGGCGCTACGATTTTTTGTGAATCAAGGGTACGTATTTCTATTCATTTAGTTTGTATCGAAAATTTTTATTTTAGAGGGAAGCGCGGGAAATGACACCGGTTATAGTCACTAGGGGTACGTAGGAACGTCCCTCGCAATATAAAGCAATTCTATTTTTTCATTTTTATCCAAAATACATGGGTTAAAACCCATCGATTTTGAATTTTCAAAACGTTTTCCCAAAGCTCTGGAATAGCACGCCTACGGTTTCTTAGGCCTATCCGAAGCCAAAAAAGGGTGCCAAATCCGATTCTGAATAGTTTTAAAGATCCGTCCACAAATAACGGCGCTACAATTTTTGAAAGTTCAAAATTGGCTCAAAATGAGCGCTAAAATCGCAATTTTTATTTTCGAAAAATTAACGTCGCACCCTATACATATTATACATGTATCTTATGTAAAAAGCCTCAGGATTCCGAATCCGTGTCGTTTGTAATGATTGGATCGAAAATAAGGGCGCTACGATTTTTTGTGAATCAAGGGTACGTATTTCTATTCATTTAGTTTGTATCGAAAATTTTTATTTTAGAGGGAAGCGCGGGAAATGACACCGGTTATAGTCACTAGGGTACGTAGGAACGTCCCTCGCAATATAAAGCAATTCTATTTTTTCATTTTTATCCAAAATACATGGGTTAAAACCCATCGATTTTGAATTTTCAAAACGTTTTCCCAAAGCTCTGGAATAGCACGCCTACGGTTTCTTAGGCCTATCCGAAGCCAAAAAAGGGTGCCAAATCCGATTCTGAATAGTTTTTAAAGATCCGTCCACAAATAACGGCGCTACAATTTTTTGAAAGTTCAAAATTGGCTCAAAATGAGCGCTAAAAATCGCAATTTTTTATTGTCGAAAAATTAACGTCGCACCCTATACATATTATACATGTATCTTATGTAAAAAAGCCTCAGGATTCCGAATCCGTGTCGTTTGTAATGATTGGATCGAAAATAAGGGCGCTACGATTTTTTTTGTGAATCAAGGGGTACGTATTTCTATTCATTTAGTTTGATCGAAAATTTTTATTTTAGAGGAAGCGCGGGGAAATGACACCGGTTATAGTCACTAGGGGTACGTAGGAACGTCCCCTCGCAATATAAAGCAATTCTATTTTTTTCATTTTTTATCCAAAATACATGGGTTAAAACCCATCGATTTTGAAATTTCAAAACGTTTTCCCAAAGCTCTGGAATAGCACGCCTACGGTTTCTTAGGCCTATCCGAAGCCAAAAAGGCTGCCAAATCCGATTCTGAATAGTTTTTAAACATCCGTCCACAAATAACGGCGCTACAATTTTTTGAAAGTTCAAAATTGGCTCAAAATGAGCGTTAAAAATCGCAATTTTTTATTTTCGAAAAATTACCGTCGCACCCTATACATATTATACATGTATCTTATGTAAAAAAGCCTCAGGATTCCGAATCCGTGTCGTTTGTAATGATTGGATCGAAAATAAGGGCGCTACGATTTTTTTTGTGAATCAAGGGTACGTATTTCTATTCATTTAGTTTGATCGAAAATTTTTATTTTAGAGGGGAAGCGCGGGGAAATGACACCGGTTATAGTCACTAGGGGTACGTAGGAACGTCCCCTCGCAATATAAAGCAATTCTATTTTTTTCATTTTTTATCCAAAATACATGGGTTAAAACCCATCGATTTTGAAATTTCAAAACGTTTTCCCAAAGCTCTGGAATAGCACGCCTACGGTTTCTTAGGCCTATCCGAAGCCAAAAAGGCTGCCAAATCCGATTCTGAATAGTTTTTAAACATCCGTCCACAAATAACGGCGCTACAATTTTTTGAAAGTTCAAAATTGGCTCAAAATGAGCGTTAAAAATCGCAATTTTTTATTTTCGAAAAATTACCGTCGCACCCTATACATATTATACATGTGTCTTATGTAAAAAAGCCTCAGGATTCCGAATCCGTGTCGTTTGTAATGATTGGATCGAAAATAAAGGCGCTACGATTTTTTTTGTGAATCAAGGGGTACGTATTTCTATTCATTTAGTTTGATCGAAAATTTTTATTTTAGAGGGGAAGCGCGGGGAAATGACACCGGTTATAGTCACTAGGGGTACGTAGGAACGTCCCCTCGCAATATAAAGCAATTCTATTTTTTTCATTTTTTATCCAAAATACATGGGTTAAAACCCATCGATTTTGAAATTTCAAAACGTTTTCCCAAAGCTCTGGAATAGCACGCCTACGGTTTCTTAGGCCTATCCGAAGCCAAAAAGGCTGCCAAATCCGATTCTGAATAGTTTTTAAACATCCGTCCACAAATAACGGCGCTACAATTTTTTGAAAGTTCAAAATTGGCTCAAAATGAGCGGTAAAAATCGCAATTTTTTATTTTCGAAAAATTACCGTCGTACCCTATACATATTATACATGTATCTTATGTAAAAAGCCTCAGGACTCCGAATCCGTGTCGTTTGTAATGATTGGATCGAAAATAAGGGCGCTACGATTTTTTTTGTGAATCAAGGGGTACGTATTTCTATTCATTTAGTTTGATCGAAAATTTTTATTTTAGAGGGGAAGCGCGGGGAAATGACACCGGTTATAGTCACTAGGGGTACGTAGGAACGTCCCCTCGCAATATAAAGCAATTCTATTTTTTTCATTTTTTATCCAAAATACATGGGTTAAAACCCATCGATTTTGAAATTTCAAAACGTTTTCCCAAAGCTCTGGAATAGCACGCCTACGGTTTCTTAGGCCTATCCGAAGCCAAAAAGGCTGCCAAATCCGATTCTGAATAGTTTTTAAACATCCGTCCACAAATAACGGCGCTACAATTTTTTGAAAGTTCAAAATTGGCTCAAAATGAGCGGTAAAAATCGCAATTTTTTATTTTCGAAAAATTACCGTCGTACCCTATACATATTATACATGTATCTTATGTAAAAAAGCCTCAGGACTCCGAATCCGTGTCGTTTGTAATGATTGGATCGAAAATAAGGGCGCTACGATTTTTTTTGTGAATCAAGGGGTACGTATTTCTATTCATTTAGTTTGATCGAAAATTTTTATTTTAGAGGGGAAGCGCGGGGAAATGACACCGGTTATAGTCACTAGGGGTACGTAGGAACGTCCCCTCGCAATATAAAGCAATTCTATTTTTTTCATTTTTTATCCAAAATACATGGGTTAAAACCCATCGATTTTGAAATTTCAAAACGTTTTCCCAAAGCTCTGGAATAGCACGCCTACGGTTTCTTAGGCCTATCCGAAGCCAAAAAGGCTGCCAAATCCGATTCTGAATAGTTTTTAAACATCCGTCCACAAATAACGGCGCTACAATTTTTTGAAAGTTCAAAATTGGCTCAAAATGAGCGGTAAAAATCGCAATTTTTTATTTTCGAAAAATTACCGTCGTACCCTATACATATTATACATGTATCTTATGTAAAAAAGCCTCAGGATTCCGATTCCGTGTCGTTTGTAATGACTGGATCAAAAATACCCATGTGTTTTTTTCTCAATTTTGGGGGTTTTGAGTTAGCACCGGTTTCTAATGTATTAGGAGCGAAAAAAAAATGCAAGCCATACCCAATCGAATATTGATGATTTTCGGGTGTTTAATGTCGATGATTCCTCTTTGGTCCGTCGACCTCAGTTGACAGTTCGCACGAAGAGTGCCCACTTTATAATCTTTATTCACCAAATGCACGGTCATGCTCTGCTCCCAAGGATTGTACTCGAACCCCAAAGTGTCCAAGGTGGCGACGTAGAGCTCGTCCCCTAAAACCAAAACGTCGTCAATGATCGGCTTGGTCCAGCTCTGCGGCTTGTGCAGCAAGGACACGGTCAAGGCCATAACGGCGATCGGCAAACTTTGCACGTTTTTGCCGCGTCCGAAGCGCGGATCCTCCTGGCTGATGTTCCCTCTCAAAATGCGCTTGCCCGGCATCACCGTGCCGAAACCGCTATAAAAAGGCCCTTCGGGTCGCGCCTTCTCCTCGGGCTTCGGCTCCCTGGGGCACGGCCCGATGTGCACCTTAACCTGATGGATCGCGAAGGCGTTCCTGCCGTCCTTGATCAAATTTTGCAGGAACACGTCGGCCATGGTCCCGACGTCCAGGTACCGGGTGACGCACGCCTCGCCGTTGACGCACTCGACGCCGTTGGGACCCCTGGAATTCGAGTCGAACATGAAATAAACCCGCGCCCCTCTCCAAACCGCCACGGTTAAATTTTTGCAGGACAAGATGCCCGATCTGTGCTCCTCGAAGTACGACTCCAGCGCCCTCTTCACGTCCATCACCTCTTCGGAATTTTGCGCGTTGATGTCGCCCACGACGACCTCCGGCGTCACGTGGACCTGCACCTGATCCGGGCCTATGCAGAAGGCCCGGACGATGTCTTCGACGCCGTAAGATTGACCGTCGAGGAGGTGCTCGATTTCGAGGTCGCTGAGCGGGAGCTCCTTGTTGCGCTTCAGTTCTTCGTGCCGGATCCTCCGGGTGGCCGAATGGATGCGGTCTCCGTACTTGAGGACGTCGTTGACTGTGGTACCGCTGAACTTGCTGAGGGCGAAGCGCTTCGCGTACGCCAAAACGGCGTAGCTGATTGCGACGGATTGTTTGCCTCTGTTGTGCGGGGGGAACATTTCGTGGGTGTTGTTGAAGGCGCCTAAAAGAGTACCTTTGTTACCGAAAAGAGAAAAAAGGTAATTGTACGGAATCGAAACGGCTTGCGAGCTTTTGGTGACGTCGGTTTTGAAAATAAATGGCCCAGCGCCTTTTATTTTCGTTTGGTAGAAAAATAGGTCGAAGTTGTTAACGATTTATGGCATTTACAGTGAAAGCTCAGTTATACGAGGATGATGGCAGTTCGTATAAGTGAATATTTCGTTTAAATGAATACTGTTGCCTATTTATCTATTGTTTGTGTATATATTGTTTATATTTGTATATGTTTATATATTGTATATATTGTTGTATATATACAATGGTATAACCAAATGATTGGTATATATATATACAGTAAAACCTCTCTAACACGACCAGCGCCGGTTCTTGCTCAAAGGCAATACAAATGTAATTACAAATACTATAATAGATTAAATGCAGTTATTATTTAGCATATTGTTATCAATTTTCAAAGTTATTATAAATAAAGTAGTATTATATCGGAAGTAAGTTAATTATTGTGAATCGCGCTTAAAACCGAGTGTGCGCATTCGAGCTCAAAGTGGCACATTCCGATCTCGGGAAAATGAAGCGCGCCGCTCCGCGTCGCGCTTCATTTGCCTCCCTCGCTCGGAAATGTGCCACTTTTCGCTCGAATGCGCACATCCTCGTATTAATTGAATTTTGATAATTAAACTTTCTTTACAATCAACAAATTTCAATTTATTTCAGTAAATATTGATTATATATTCGAAAAACGTATTTTTGCCATAGCAATGAGTGGGAGAGAGCGAAAAGATACAATAAATGCATAAGTACGAGTGAGAGAGAACGATAAAAATTATTTATTACTTTTTCGTTACCAAAATAATTGTGAATCGCGCTTAGAACCGAGTGTGCACATTCGAGCTCAAAGTGGCACATTCCGATCTCGGGAAAATGAAGCGCGCCGCTCCGCGTCGCGCTTCATTTGCCTCCCTCGCTCGGAAATGTGCCACTTTTCGCTCGAATGCGCACATCTTCGTATATATCTAATTTCTGAGGAACCTATCTTCACTAAAAAACGGGATTTAGAAGTATTTTAGATGAATTACTTTTTGTGAGTATAAAAATATAAAGAATTTATTCTTTTTTTTCTATAATAACAGTCATCCAACGAATTGTCTTAAAAAATAACTAGAAATTCACATCTTAAGTAGCAAAAATGGGTTCTATAAAAGAATAGAACCCCGAAAAAGCAGAACAAGGAAAATCTCACATTTACATTCGTCTAATATTAATTGATTAAAAAATACAGTATTTTTGGACTATTGAAGAGGATAATTAGATATATACTTGTTCACATAATACATTTATAATTAATTTTTCTATTTTCGTTTTTAAGATATGGGACCATTAATTTATACCAAAACGAACCAAAATGAAAAAAAAACAAAGTAATGGATAATTGTACTTCCCTATTTTGCCATTGTGAAATAAATATTAATTATTAATTACAAAATTAATAAATAAATTACTTTAATAATTAATAGATAAAACTAGGTTTTTTTTAATTTAATTTTAATAAATCATTTAAACAATTCTACTTCTAAAAATTACTTTACTTATAAAAATTTATAGTGTATTTTAACCTTGACTGGGGCTTAAAAAGTTGAATGGTACTGGGCCACCAAAATAACATGATTAATATTTTTTTTTATTTAGTAAATCAAAAATTAAGTAATTATTTATAAAATAAAAATAATACATTTTTGAAAATCCCTCGACGAGCTCTATCCAATTGTTTAAAAAAATTAATTTGTTCGCGACGAATTTGTTCGAGGCGAATTTTTCTAAGTACATATATAATAATATCATTTATATTTTCTTTACTTTATTTAAACGCATGATTTGTTACGGGCATCCTAAATAAATCTTATTAAAAAATTTAATTATATTATAGAAACAAGTATATTTCTCTAATTATTCATTTCAATAGTCAAAAAAAAAGTACTGTATTTTTTTTAAATAATTGAAATTGGACGAATGGAAATATGTGATATTTTGTATTTTCCTTGTTCTATTTCTTCGGCGTTCTGTTTTTTTTTTCGCATACCGCAAAAACGTAAATAGTTTTCATTTTTGAAAGCTTTTGGAATTTTCATTTTTGCAAACCGTGTACAGATTTTGTCAAATAAATTCGCTCTTTCGCTGATCAAATTAATCCATATTTATTGAGAAAATTTCGATCATTTCCTCTTACTTCCACTTATGGGATTTTTCTATCTTTTTCCTCCCTCCCACTCATTGCAATAATTCAAAAAACAACTTTCGCGATTGTCGCATCTTTTAAATATTTTCTTCAATCAACTTTCTTTTTATTTTTCAGGCACACCCCCGCATTCACAGAATTTTTCCCCTTTACCCTTCGCTCTTTCAAATCGTAAATTTAAATTTAGTTTAGCAAATATGGATTTTTAGAGATGGTCTCCTTATTGGAGATGGTCGCCACGAGAGGTTTTACTGTATTGCCCATTTTCTATGCAAACGAAATACAGTAAAACCTCTCTAAACGGACACACCTTTTCAACGGAGAATTTTAAAAAGTCCCAGTAGAGAAAAGCATGGGTAAAAAATATATTAAGGCCCCCCTGCTCAGCGGACAATATAGTTGGTCCCGCGACTGTCCGTTGTAGAGAGGTTTTACTGTATTTCGTTTAAAATTTGCTCGGAGGTGGTATTGGACCCCCGGCCCGACAATAACTGCCCATCACCCTTTCCACACCATTTTTGAAAGAACGACTCACTTGTTCTCAAAACCCACGTCACCAAAACTCGCAAGACTCAAGCGAATTCCTTTCATCCAACAGAAACCTCGAAGAATCCATCGTCCGTGATCGATCTCCTTGAACGCGTACCAATCGCCCGAGTAGAAGTCCTCCTGGGCACGGTGTCGCTGGGATCGAAGACGTTCTTCACGTCGGGAACGTTGCCCACTTTGATGGCAAAGAGCTTAAACTTAAGATCGAGCCTTTTGTTGGGCGGCGTGTTCTCCAAAACGTGCTCGACGAGCTTCTCGGGGGTGGTGAACCAAAGGACGCACGCCTTACCGTTTTCCTCTTGCAGCCGCCAATAGTGCGAGCTATGTTTCGGCACCGCTTCGACGTCTTGCTCTTCGGTGACCTGCGACGCCACCGACTTCCTAAAATTACAAATTAAATTAACGACGCTCGGCGAAGGGCGAGGGGAGGGAACAAAGACTAGAGCAAAACTTCAGGGCCGGACACGGTTCACGACTTGGGGAGTTTCCCCCCAAATTTAGGGGGGAAAAAGTGGGATGGGATTTTTTTAGGGGTGTTACATTTTTAGGGATTTTTTTTTCTAATTTTAAATTAAACAACCGTCCGCAAAAATGTTGAAATTATTTACCCCCTTGACATACAAGACGTCAAGAACTGTATTCAATTTTATGTTCCGAAAAAGGTTTGTTTTCAACAATCATTTTGTTAAAAGGCACAAAATTGGCGATTTGGGAATTTTGTTATTAATATAATTCTGTAATATTTAATTGCGAATTGTCAGAGAGTAAATTAATTCTTGTAAAGTGTGCTTAAAGCCGAGTGCGCGCATTCGAGCTCAAAGTGGCACATTTCCGATCTCGGGAAAATGAAGCGCGCCGCTCCGCGTCGCGCTTCATTTGCCTCCCTCGCTCGAAAATGTGCCACTTTTCGCTCGAACGCGCACATCTTCGTTTTTATTATATTCATATAATTTACCGTGCCCCTTTTCAAATCAAAAATTTTAATTTATCTTAGTAAATATCGATTATATGTGAGAAAAACATTTTTTACCATAGCAATGAGTGGAAGAGAGCGAAAAGATACAAGAAACTTGTTAGTGCAAGTGAGAGGGAACGATTAAAATTATTTAATTAATTACTGAACTAATTTATCGGCCTATTTTGTTGTGAATCGTGCTTAAACCGAGTGTGCGCATTCGAGCTCAAAGTGGCACATTTCCGATCTCGGAATGAGCGCGCCGCCCGCGTCGCGCTTCATTTGCCTCCCTCGCTCGAAAATGTGCCACTTTTCGCTCGAACGCGCACATCTTCGTTTTTATTAGATTCATATAATTTACCGTGCCCCTTTTCAAATCAAAAATTTTAATTTAACTTAGTGAATATCGATTATATGTGAGAAAAACATTTTTTACCATAGCAATCAGTGGAAGGAGCGAAAAGATACAAAAATTTGTTAGTGCAAGTGAGAGGGAACGATTAAAATTATTTAATTAATTACTGAACTAATTTATCGGCCTATTTTGTTGTGAATCGTGCTTAAAACCGAGTGTGCGCATTCGAGCTCAAAGTGGCACATTTCCGATCTCGGGAAAATGAAGCGCGCCGCTCCGCGTCGCGCTTCATTTGCTTCCCTCGCTCGAAAATGTGCCACTTTTCGCTCGAACGCGCACATCTTCGTATTTATTCAATTTGTTTAAATTACTTTTTGGATTTAAAAAGGAAATAGAAATATATATTCAAATAAAACGACATATGCGCAGTAACATATAGTTTGATAACCACTGGTCTAGCTATACATAAGCGCAACATATCGCGTTGTTATATTTAATTTAGTCGCGCCAAAGAAGTATTACTTCTAACGTGCGTACATAAGTACATGCACCGGTTTTTTTTTACATAGAATGAAATTCAGTTTTAAAAATTTAGCCAAATTAAAGTAAACTCGTAGAATAAATTATTTTAAGTTTTTAGACAAATCAAATTAAATAAATTAATAACTTGGAAAATTTTAAAAATATATTTAAGAACTTTAAAAATTTTTAATTATCAATTTTTTTTGTATAACACAAATTGAATAAAACAAAATTTTATTCGGTAAATTTAAAAGGAAATTTTGATGAAAAAATCATTATGTATTTTCAGAAAACTCAAATAGAGCAAATACAGAATTTGTGGTTTTTCGAAAAACTTTGAAGATCATTAATTTACGCAAATAAAATTAATATTGGAGAAAACTCAATAAATAAATTATCTTAATTGTTCAGAAATATTAAATATATAAAATTAAATACAGTCAAACCTCGATAGGTCGAAGTTGAAGAGAAACTAAAAATAATTCGCGTTATCAAAAATTCGAGCTATCGATATAAAAATATTTTTTAGTTTATGTTTTTAAAATTTACTTATTGTTTCTTTTTCTTAACAATTTCCTAGCGATTTCTTGCTAAAACTTAAATCTTGTGTCTTGAACAAGTTGTAATTAGGCTTCATTTATGGAATAATTCAGTTTTTAAATATAAAAAAATATTTGTATGTTATATATTATATGCATCAAAATTTTAGAATGACTTAGGTGGGGAATGTTAAAAAAAGATTGGGAAACACCGCTCTACATATTTCAAAATATATAACAACTATTAATAATTTATTTTATGTTATTTGTGTATGCTCATAACAGTTAAGTTGAGCCAAATTTATAGTTTTTTTCGGACTCATCAAATTCGGTTTTTTTGTATGTCAAGGGGTTAGTGTTAATATGTACGATTTAAAAAATCAGAATCTAAAAAAATAATTTGTTACTTGAAATTTTTGATAATTTATGAATAAAATATATTAAAAAATGTTACTGAACGAAATTATTTATCGGTCGTTTTGAATTTACTATTTGTTTAATGATATTTTATTATTTATTCATTATTTTTAATGTATTATTTATGTGAAAAATGTTTAATTATTTATTTAATAAATAATAAAACATTTTTAGGGTGAATTCTTAGTAATTGTGGAGATTTTAGGGGTTTTTGATTGGCGCGCTTTAGAGAGATAAATTTTTAAGAGTTGGGAACACTGGGCCCGGACCGCGAGTTTAGGAGGCCCCGGGCTAATACTACTTAGAGGCCCACCTGAACGTAGACTTCAATTAAACGAATTAAATACGTTTGATTAATCGCAGGATTCGCAGGGCTGCCAACCTTACGATCTGTTTAATTTAATAAAATTATTGATTTTTTCGCATTATCGTCTATTTTTGACTTTGACTTAGGTGGGGGCCCCTTGAATCCGCGCGGCCGTGAGCCGAAGCCCAAAAAGCCATATGGTAGATCCGGCCCTGCAAACCTTTGTTGGGGTTCGGCGCCTTCGACGGATTCCTCGGCGTCCCCGGCTCCACTCAACAAGCTCGTCTTGCGAATCTTGAACAGCTCTTCGTCCCCTTCGGCTTCTTCTTCTTCTTCGATCGCCTCGAACTTAGCGCTCCACTCCTCCTTGCCGAAGATTTGGCCGACTTCGTCGCGAGGCTTCGGGTCGAAGAGGAAGTAAACGCTGTTCGCCTTCCACGTCATCACCGTGTAGAAATCGCTGGCGACCAAGAGCTCTTTGTTTTTTTCGTCGTCGTCTTCGTCGTCGGGTGCGCGAAGAAAGGCCATCATCATCTCGCGGAAGTGCTCTTCGAAATTGCCTTCCATGATGGATCTGTATCGCAAAGAGAACTTGTTGACGCCGATTTTGAAGACCATGAGGCAATTTTCGGCGTAGACCTCGTCGACGTCGTCTTCGACGGACAGGCGGTCGTTGCGTTCGCGCGCCACCATCGTGGCGGTGTAGAGTTGGTCGCCGACGACGAGGATTTCGTCGATCACGTCCGGCGTCCAAAGGTGCGAGGGCAGAATTTTGAGCATGCCCAGCGCGACCAGGCACATGGGTATGGTCTGCTTGCCCACGTTCAGCTTGAAGATGGAGGAGCGTTCGTTGTGGAGGGATCGCATGATGGCGGCGGACTCGTCGATTTCGGCGTAGTCCAAGAGGGGCGGACGGACGATGCCCGTTTCGCTCACCTCCCAAATCGAAACGGCCACCCTGCTTATGTTGTACATGTTGTTCGAACTTGGCGCCAGGTTGCTTTCGATAGCCGCCGCCAGGTCGGCTATGTCGGAGAAGCGGAGGACGCATGCCGTTCCGAAATCTGAAGAATGAAAAGAAAGTTTAAAAAGTGCGACGAATTGAAATTAGTGTCATATTTGGGATTTTTTTTTGCTATATAAATAAGGGTTGATTTTTTCAAAAATATTTTATTCGAGTTCAATTGAAGGACTTTTTGAAAAAAAAATATTAATGAAGTCTGGTAGTGTAAGAGTACGCAACAAATGCATATTTCTCTTTAATTTTTAGTAAAAACATTTTTTTAGGCACTAAATGTTTTGTGAATCGTGCTTAAAGCCGAGTGTGCACATTCGAGCTCAAAGTGGCACATTCCGATCTCGGGAAAATGAAGCGCGCCGCTCCGCGTCGCGCTTCATTTGCCTCCCTCGCTCGGAAATGTGCCACTTTTCGCTCGAACGCGCACATCCTCGTATTTATTGAATTTATTTATATTCATTTTTACACGGGGTTATATTTAATTTATTTACGCCCAAAAAGTATAACTTCTAACGCGGTTTTTTTATATATACAGAAAAATTAATAAATTTCTATTAGCTTAAGGTGTAATGTATGCATTTTTCATTTTTGGTTTGCATCAGTAATTAAATAATTTCAATTAAAATATTTTTTTCAGTGAGTAATGGATGAGTTGTACATTATTCATTTGTTTTTCCAATTTATTCTGAACGTTTTTTGACAAAAGGCCGTATTCGTGTATGTGTGTCCGTTTGTACTAATTTTTACGTATTTTTACCATAGCAATGAGTGGGGGAGAGCGAAAAGATAGAAGAAACTGATAAGTATGTGTGAGAGAGAATGATAAAAATTGTATACTACTTTTTCGTTACTAAAATTATTGTGAATCGTGCTTAAAGCCGAGTGTGCACATTCGAGCTCAAAGTGGCACATTCCGATCTCGGGAAAATGAAGCGCGCCGCTCCGCGTCGCGCTTCATTTGCCTCCCTCGCTCGGAAATGTGCCACTTTTCGCTCGAATGCGCACATCCTCGTATTTATTGAATTTTGAAAATTAAACTTTATTTACAACCAACAAATTTTAAATTATTTCAGTAAATATTGATTATATATTCGAAAAACGTATTTTTACCATAGCGATGAGTGGGAGAGAGCGAAAAGATAGAAGAAACTCATAAGTATGAGTGAGAGAGAACGATAAAAATTGTTTACTACTTTTTCGTTAGTAAAATTATTGCGAATCGTACTTAAAACCGAGTGTGCACATTCGAGCTCAAAGTGGCACATTCCGATCTCGGGAAAATGAAGCGCGCCGCTCCGCGTCGCGCTTCATTTGCCTCCCTCGCTCGGAAAAGTGCCACTTTTCGCTCGAACGCGCACATCCTCGTATTTTTTGAATTTAAATTAAAATGTGCAAAAAAAGGTTTTTTTTTAATTTTTCAATGAGTGGGATTACTTAAATTAGCGAAAGAACGAATTTATTTGAAAAATCTGTACACAGTTTACAAAAATGAAAATTCAAAAAATTTTCAAAAATGAAAACTATTTACATTTTTGGGGTATCCGAAAAAAAAAAACAGAACGCCGAAGAAATAGAACAAAAAAAATAGGGAATATCACATATTTCCATTGGTCCAATTTTAATCATTAAAAAAATACAGTACTTATTTTTTGACTATCGAAGTGCATTATTAGAGGAATAAATTTCACAGTGGTGCACCAACATGCGAAACACCTTGTATATAATTTTTTTACGATCTCTAAACAAAACCGTCAATAATTTGCTTTAATTTTACAAAGTAAGCGTCAATTCCAAATTAATTACGTGCAAACGCAAATTCCATTATAAAGGGTGTTTCGAATTAAAGCAGAAAATATTAAGATTTTCAAAAATTGCCAAAAACGATCGTTACGAGGCTTTCTAATTATTTATAAGAGATTATTATTACAAACCGATAAACACGTGTGCCTATTTAAAAAACCAAATGCACGATTCCGGAAAGCGCGATAACGTTAACTTGCAAATGGCCGAAAGCGCTACGTCGCACAAAAGAAAATAAATTTTGGACTTCGCAACTAAAATTTTGGAAAGCCATTACGACCAAAAAAGCCGAGATTTTTGAGAAAGGTGGCGTAAAGATTTTTAAAGTATTATTTGTGACTTAACAAAAACGACAAAACATAGAATATTTAAAAATAAGCTTACAATTCCGATTTATATACAGGGTGTACTT
Organism: Sinopyrophorus schimmeli; assembly: GCA_036325965.1. Lineage (NCBI taxonomy): Eukaryota > Metazoa > Arthropoda > Insecta > Coleoptera > Elateridae > Sinopyrophorus > Sinopyrophorus schimmeli. Next base: position 1,358,106 of record JARFIZ010000068.1, read on the forward strand.
CGGAGAGTTCCAAAACCCTTTGGTAAACACTATTCTGTTCCACACAAACACCAATTAGTCAAAATCAAAATTTTCTAGAACGTTCTGAACACTTCAACCTGCAATTTACAACTCTGGTGCGGGGGGAAACGATGTATGCAATTTGCAACATTATCCGTTTATTTCAATTTTGGTATATGATAAATACGATTAGGAAACTTTCTAAAAACGGCCGTACCGATGTTTTATAAGTATTTATAAGTTTGTAAACACCAAAAACAAATAATGTAACTAATTTAGATCAACTCGTGCGAGCCATCTACGGTACACGCACTAGTTTAAATCGATTTATAAGAGTTCAAATAAATAATACAATTAAACAAATATTTGCATTTTAAATTTTTAAGTAATGTATTAAAGTCGTTTGAAAAATATGATTTTAAGTCACCGAGTACTATAAAACAACTTACATTGTACTTCGTCTACGCTTTTCACAAAACACTATAGTTTAATTAACAACAAATAAATTCGATTTAATTAATTTAGGAAGCAAACACTAAATAAATATTTACAGGGCCATTCGTTCACTTCGAAAGACCGATTATGAATAAAGGCATATGCGTAATCTAGAAAGTGTGCGACTCGAAAAACACGATAACAAATTAAAATTAAATATTCAACCGAAATTGCATTACTGCGCAGAACCGTATTCCACATTTTTTAAACAATTCTTAAGGTACTTCTCGAAAAGCACAAAAAAGAATCGAATTATTTACAACTCCTAACTTTAACCGTTTGCACCCTTTCCATTATTAAAAATACTTCCAAAACTCGAAAAATTCGCAATTCTCAGATTTTCCAATTTTGGAAAACTGCAATTTAACGATACTCAATCTCAAGAAAACCTCTAGAAAAAAATTATTAAACGCGACCATGTTTTTTGAACACAGTTTAAACAAAAATTCAAAATAAAATATAATTTAAACTCTTGTGAAAGGGCGAACATCAAAATTTTGGTAATTTAAAAATGCTGTTTTGACAAAATTTAAATAAAATAAAACCGAAAACGCAAAGAGTCGCATTCTAAAATTTTTCATCCAAAGTGCCACGAAATTATTTATTAATCAAATGGTAACTTGCTCAATTATTAAAAAAAAAATACATTACTTATTTTTTGACTATTGGGAACTGATAAATCGAGGCACGCAATCTGGTGGTAAAAAAACAAACTATTAATAGCTTACAACTGTTAAGTAAATACATTGTAAATATATGCAGTTTATATTAGTAATAAATAGTTTATAATAAATTATTAATAAATAAAAGTAAAAATGGAAGGTGCAGTTTTTACAGAACGTAATAAATCAAAAAATAGAGTATGTTGTGCAGTGAGAGATTGTCAGAGTAAAGCCAATAAAAATTTAAACGTGGTTTTCCATAAATTTCCGAAAGCTGGTGATGGTACAGCGTTACTAGAAATTTTTTTTGGTAATTTGAAAAAGTTGATAAATTTAAAGCGTGGAAAAAGTTATTGAAAATAAATAAAGTTACTCCTCGAATGAAAATTTGCTCGCTACATTTCAAGAAAAATGATTATATATTACCAGGTATGTTTTTAAAGTTTAACCTAAAAATTAAAAACTGAGAGTATAATTTTTTTACCTTGCAAGTATTTAAACATTAATAAAAAAGTAATTTGTTATTCGTGATTTTTTTAGATTATAATTCGAAAAAAAGATTTTTTAAAAAAACAGCGGTTTCATCATGCCATTTACCTAAGTCGTTTGGAGCAGAAAATACTGTTCAACAAGAATCTCGGCTGCAAAGACGACTAGAACGACGTAAAACGATAGAATCGACCATAAAACAAAATACGTTTGTATACAAAGCGCGGTAATTACGTTCACATTTTTATTAATTTTTTTCACGATTTATCCCACATTTAATTAAATGCCCCGCAGATAAAATTCGTTGCGCATCATGAATATTTTTTTGTTTCGGGTTATCACCCGTCCAAACTAATATATCTGTGATATTTAATAACATTTTAAAGGCTTATCTTATTATCACATGGGTTAAACATTTAAAATTGTAAGCTACTTTCCGATATGTTTTTTAAGCCACGCCTCCATGTCAGTTCCCAACTGAAGCAAATAATTACAGAAATATACTTGTTCATATAATATATTTTATAGACACGAAAAGTAATTCATCTAAAATACTTCTAAATCCCGTTTTTTAGTGAAGATAGGTTCCTCAGATATTAGATAAATACGAAGATGTGCGCATTCGAGCGAAAAGTGGCACATTTCCGAGCGAGGGAGGCAAATGAAGCGCGACGCGGAGCGGCGCGCTTCATTTTCCCGAGATCGGAATGTGCCACTTTGAGCTCGAATGTGCACACTCGGTTTTAAGCACGACACACAATTATTATTAATTTTGTAATTAATAATTAATATTTATTCCACAATGGCAAAATAGGGAAGAACAATTATCCATTATTATGTTTTTTTCTCATTTTGGTTCGTTTTTGTATAAATTAATGGTCCCATATCTTAAAAACAAAAATAGAAAAATTAATTATAATTGTATTATGTGAACAAGTATATATCTAATTATCCTCTTCAATAGTCCAACAATACTGTGTTTTTTTTAATCAATTAAAATTAGACGAATGTAAATGTGAGATTTTCATATTCTGTTTTTTCGGGGTTCTATTTTTTTATAGAACTCATTTTTGCTACATAAGATGTGTATTTCGAGTTATTTTTTAAGACAATTCATTGGATGACTGTTATTATAGAAAAAAAAGAATAAATTCTTAATATTTTTATACAGACAAAAAATAATTCATCTAAAATACTTTTAAATCCCGTTGTATAGTGAAGATAGGTTCCTCAGATATTAGATAAATACGAAGATGTGCGCATTCGAGCGAAAAGTGGCACATTTCCGAGCGAGGGAGGCAAATGAAGCGCGACGCGGAGCGGCGCGCTTCATTTTCCCGAGATCGGAATGTGCCACTTTGAGCTCGAATGTGCACACTCGATTTTAAGCGCGATTCGCAATAATTTTGCTATCGAAAAAGTAGTAAACAATTTTTTATCATTCCCTCTCACTTATACATATGAGTTTCTTCCATCTTTTCGCTCTCTCCCACTTATTGCTATGGTAAAAATACGTTTATCTATTATTTAATTTGGCTTTTTATATATAATATAATAAAATATTGCAGTAATACTTACTATTGATAACACCTTTTTCGTCCCTGCTGTGCGAATCGTAATAATAATAAACCTCGCTGCATTTCCAGACGGCCACCGAAATCGAACGGGCCGTCACGATTCCCGTCTCGTTTCCCACGAAAAAATTTTCGAGCCCCTAAAACGCACCGAATCCCTAAATATCATAATGTCAAATCGCCAAACGACCTACTTTGCGCAAATCGAGAGCGTCGTTATCTTCTCTGGCGTCGATCAAGCCGTTGACCAAGCAATCCAAAATCTCCACGTTCATTTCCTTCCCCTCCAAGATGAATTTTCTGGGCAGCTCGTCCACCAGCAAATTGGGGTCGTGGTATTTACGGTTCGCCTTCAACGAGTCCACCGTAATTTTGTACAGGATGTCTCCTTGGATTAGAACCTTCAAAAAAAGAACGTCGATCCTATATTTTGAAACGAGCAATTCTTCAATGGACAGTTGCGCGAACCAACTATGTTGTCCGTCGACAAAGGGGTGTCCATTTAAAGAGGCTTGATCATATACAGTAAAACCTCCCATAGACGGACACCAATGGTCATGAAATTTTCGTGCGTGTAAGAGAGGTGTCCGTCTAAAAGAAAAACAACTAAAATGCATATGAAGCATATACATTTCTTTCCGTCATCAAAAAAGTGTACGGTGAATGGAGGTGTCCGTAAATGGAGGGTTTACTGTATTATATTTAGATGTTTTGCTCCCTAAGGCGATCGAAAGCCGTCACATTCCCACGACGAAACGGAAAGATGCCCAGCAAAGCTCGGTCGCCCAAATATTTAAAAAAAAACAAATGAAGAGCGAAATGCGACTCTTGTTCAATTGTCCCAGTGAGTGTTAAAAATTGTACAAGCTTCTTCGTCATTTTCGTAAGCCCCAAAAAAGACGTGGTGCTCTTTGTACGGATTACCTCATCGACGTCTTCGGCGGTCCACGTCTTCACCAATTTCAGTTGGGAATAAGCCAAGGCGACGGCCGCAGCCGGTGTGCACTGGGTGTTTCTGGAGTCTTTGTCGAACCTTCGGTCGTTCTGATTAAAGGTTCCTCTTAGGATCCATCGGCCAAGACATACACCTGGACACGAAAATCTTTTAGCAACTCTCAACAAAAGAGAAATCGACAAGTTCGTTAAGAACCATCGGTAATTTTAATTTAGATACAGTAGAACCTCGATAAGTCGAAAGAAATATAAGGAAACCTGTTGTACATTGGCCCTTTTGCACTTTTAAATTTTAAATTGTATATGTAACAATTTGTACGAGTGAGAGGGAAAGATAAAAAATTATTTATTCATTTTTCGTCACCAAAATTATTGTGAATCGTGCTTAAAGCCGAGTGTGCGCATTCGAGCTCAAAGTGGCACATTCCGATCTCGGGAAAATGAAGCGCGCCGCTCCGCGTCGCGCTTCATTTGCCTCCCTCGCTCGGAAATGTGCCACTTTTCGCTCGAATGCGCACATCCTCGTATTAATTGAATTTTGAAAATTAAACTTTCTTTGCAATCGATAAATTTCAATTTATTTCAGTAAAAATTGATTATATATATTCGAAAAACGTATTTTTACCATAGCAATGAGTGGGAGAGAGCGAAAAGATACAAGAAATTCATAAGTATGAGTGAGAGGGAATGATAAAAATTGATTACTACTTTTTTGTTACCAAAATTATTGTGAATCGTGTTTAAAGCCGAGTGTGCGCATTCGAGCTCAAAGTGGCACATTCCGATCTCGGGAAAATGAAGCGCGCCGCTCCGCGTCGCGCTTCATTTGCCTCCCTCGCTCGGAAATGTGCCACTTTGAGCTCGAATGCGCACATCTTCGTATTTAATAGAAATTTAAATTGAAGAAACCTGTTGTACATTAGTCCTTTTTTCACTTGTAATTTTTTTTAAAATTGTACAGCTAGGTATGTAACAATTTGTTGATAAAATAAATTGCATCGTAGTGGGGCACTAATAAGGTATTCATCATAAAATATTTGAAAGCATTACCCCAACCGTTTACTCATATTGCTATAAGATTTAAAAATTAGTGGATCTATGGCCTAGGTACTGAGGTACTAACGCAGGATAAAAGTTACCTATTCTTGAGGATTTAACTCCTCCTTAAGACAAATCAAGTCGAGAGTTTATCACATTAAAATATGGTAGGTTAGCCTTAAAATTATTAACAGTGTTTTATTATTAAAGTTTATTTTTCCGAAGTAATTGTAGAAATGTTTATTTATCAACCACTTAAGATATGAAAACAAAATACAACCAGCCCGTATGTTTACAGTATTAGGAGATTGTGAAAATATAGAATTAAATCAGATTGCTCTTTCATTCTACAATGACTAGAAACTGCTTATGTAGTATTTTTGCTCTTTATAGTATTTACAATTTTAGTTTCTCGATTAGGTATTGTTTTTGCACGATGTTATAAAGAATGAACGCTTGTAATTTCAAATTATCTAAGACGTGTCCGCTAAATAAAATAAAAAATAAAATTCCGTCATCATGATAAGACCCCCTTGCTCTAAAGATTAAAGCAGTGGTCTAAAGAAAACGTATTTTGGGGTTCGAATCCCAATGACAGCCTCTTTTTTATACGCTGTTCTAAATAATTCGAGTTGAACATGATGTGTCTGCAGTTATCTAGATTAGTACGAAATATATTGTTTTCTCTGTTTTTGATAAATATCATCTTAAATTATGCAACATTGAAAAATAAACTTATTCATATTTTAAATTATAGTTAAAAAAAAATGTTATGATTTGTGTCATATTAAATATAATTTTTGGCAAATACCATATTTACTTTTAAATGATATTTGGGACACAAAGAACGAATTCTACCTAATTAAAAAAAAACGATTGTTTTTTATTTAACATGTACCGAAAAAACAACCTATCAGCAAAATTCGAACCACAGATTTTAATGCTTCGTATACAGATGTGTCGACCCTTACTCCTAACAAAATATATGATTCACCTTATCTGAGTTTGTCCTTGTGAATGTAATGAATACAATGAAGTATTATTCTTAGTGTTTTTAGAAAATATCAATAAGTCATACATTTTTACCACCTAGTTTCAACAATTATAATTAATGTTTGGCTATTTAATTAATTACTTAATTATTTGAAATATGACCTCTTCATTATTTAATATGAAGCACGGAGTCGAGATTTTTCTTTAGTCAACCTCTTAATTGATATTATTAAAAGCTTTTGTGTTTTGCAATAAGTTAATAAATATAAAATTCTAACACGATTCTAAAGTAGCAAATAATAATATAGGTATAATACAAAAATATAGTAGGTAAGTTAAAATACTCCAAATCGTCTATGTAAGCAGTTCAGTTATGACAACATGCGATCCAGCTTTATTTTATTTTCTTAAGATTTTAATTGGTAATAAAACGTGACTGATAAAGAAACACTGTTTCAAGAATTGTAAGACCAACCCACTATATCTTATTTTGATAAACACTCTGACTTGATTTGTCTTAAGGAGGAGTTAAACCCTCAAGAATAGGTAACTTTTATCCTGTGCTCATAGTACAAAAGAACCAAGATACAACAGGTTCCCTTATATGTATTAGACTGGTTTAAAAACAATTAACTATTTATTCCTTTCAATTTCACATGTTTAATAGCTGTAGGAACAGTAAATAGGACACCTCTTGTAATCTGAGTCGTCAATTTTAATATTTAGTGGGTCCTGAACGCAATTTAATTAACATGAGAAATTTTTTTAGTCATTTTTGAATTTTGTATCCCAGTAATGGGGCAAATGCCCGACATATATTTTTGTAAGAAATTTAATGTCCTACAAAGAACGTCTCTCCTAATGTTTTCATAACTCAACAACTCTTTGAGAAGGTATTTAGGTTAAAGTTAAAAACAATAAAGTTGCCCTAGGTACAACAGGTTCCCCTACATACCAGTGGTTGATTCTACTCCCTCTACAACACCAAAAAATTAATCAAAGAAAGGATTACGTAGAAACCTCTACAACACGAATTTTTTCGCGTCTCCCTTACGATTCGACTTATCGAGGTTCCACTGTATCACCAAGATAGCAATTTCTTCGTACAACGCACCTTGAAAATGGTTCCACGGCTCGGGAACGAAGAAGTAATCGTTAATGAGCACTTTGCTTATTATGAAGGGCTCCCTCCGATAGTCCTTGTCGACGTTCTTCATGTAGACCTCCACCAGGTGGCGCAAATCCTTGTACCAGGTGACGCAAGCGACGCCCGGTATGTAATCCAAGATCCTCAGCTCCGAACCGAATTGGACGCTTTTAATTACGACCAAGCCGTTTTTGTCCCTTTCGTTCGGATCGAACATGTAAACAGGCCGTCCTCGAGCCACACGGCCAAAGTGAGGGGTCCGGTGATCACGCAGGTGTCGTTGTTCCTGAAGAACTCCCCGAGAGCGGGAAGAAGATCCAAAACGCCGTCGTTGGTCGACTGGAGGCGGCCGACGACGGTGTACTCGTCGACGGCCGGCTCGAAGTCCCTCTCCTCGATCGTTATCTTCGGGCACATGGTCGAAACGCGCAGCTTTTCGCCGGCCCGACGCTGCCGCACCGAGTCCCTATAAATCGCGTCGCCCATTTTGAGGACGTCGTCCAAGATCCGCTTGATCCACTCCCGCGACTTGTGCAGCCGCAGCATCGCAAGGGCCGCGAAGGCGTTGCCCAGGCTCTGCGTCCCTTTGAGGGTGGTGAAGCGGCCGTCGCTTTGGTGGACGGACGCCCTTAAAATTCCCATGTGCTCGGGAACGACCGCTAAAAAAAAATAATCCGAATTAATTGCTCGTTTTTTTTTTAAATTCCAAAAAGTTACGTGCGAAATAGGTGACGCTCTCGGCTTTGGCCCTTCGGACGGGGATCATCGACTTGAAATTTCCCGCCGTTCGAAGACTTCCGGAACCGGTAGGCCGGCCTCCTCGTATTCGCTCGGAGAACGCGAAAGGGCCTTGCCCACCTCCGGCGAGTACTCTTCGATGACTTCTTGCTCGTCCTCGCCCTCCGCCTCCTCGTCGCTCTCTTCGGGACCGACTACCTCGATGATTTTTTCTTCTTCTTCGGGAACGGCTTCGATCTTTTCGATTTCTCGACGAGCCGGCGCTTTTTTTAAAAACGTTCAATTAAAAAATGGTATTAAAAAATATTCGGGCCCTTACTTAATTTAAATTCGGATTGTTCGAGGTCCGTGCAATGGGGTACGACGGCGCTCTCCGGGGGGACGGTGTTGACTTTGACCATTCGAAGGATGACGCAAGGCGTGATGACGAATTTTTCGTTGAAACGCTGATCGACGTGTTCGTGCACGACGTCCACCAGGTCGTGGGTGTTGCGGAAGCGCATGACCATTGCCACCCCCAAACCGCGAACGCCTCTCCAAGGGTACCCGTTTTTATCGTGCTCTTGAGGGTCGTACAGATAATAAGCGGTACCTAAAATTTAAAAAATTACCTTAAGTTTTTTTTTGTTCATACAGTCGAACCTCGATAACTCGAATTATTTTTAGTTTCCCTTCAACTTCGACTTATCGAGGTTCGACTGTAATTGGCAACAAGAAAATTGCCTTTAAGCCAAAAGGCCATGTGTTTCTTTTTGATCGTTATTATTCCGGAAGTGTGTTTGTCTTTGAAGAAATTCTGAATGACGTCTTTGAGGGAGGGGGAGTCGTCGATGTCCTCAAAAAGCTTTCCCTTGTACTGTTGGCCCTTAATCGACATCGTGAGCTTCGTGTCCCCCAAGAAAAACGAGGATATACTTCGCACAACAAGAGATGCGTCTTCGCCCTGTCGTCTTGGTGGTGGATTGTGCTCAAGTACAGTTGATCCCCCAAATCTAGGGTTCTGTCGATGGTGTAAGAGTCCCATTTTGACATTTTGATGAATTTGGAGACTGCAATGGCAATCATGCAGTTGCAAGGCGCTAAAACATAGAAAAAGCAAAATTAAATTAGAGATGAACGTATTTAGTTCATTAAATCGATTATATGTTCGAAAAATGTATTTTTACCATAGCAATGGGTGGGAGCGAGCGAAAAGATACAATAAATGCATAAGTACGAGTGAGAGGGAATGATAAAAATTGTTTACTACTTTTTCGTTAGTAAAATTATTGTGAATCGTGCTTAAAGCCGAGTGTGCACATTCGAGCTCAAAGTGGCACATTCCGATCTCGGGAAAATGAAGCGCGCCGCTCCGCGTCGCGCTTCATTTGCCTCCCTCGCTCGGAAATGTGCCACTTTTCGCTCGAATGCGCACATCCTCGTATTCATTGAATTTTGAAAATTAAACTTTCTCTGCAATCAACAAATTTCAATTTATTTCAGTAAATATTGATTATATATTCGAAAAACGTATTTTTACCATAGCAATGGGTGGGAGAGAGCAAAAAGATACAATAAATGCATAAGTACGAGTGAGAGAGAATAATAAAAATTATTTATTACTTTTTGTTACCAAAATTATTGTGAATCGCGCTTAGAACCGAGTGTGCACATTCGAGCTCAAAGTGGCACATTCCGATCTCGGGAAAATGAAGCGCGCCGCTCCGCGTCGCGCTTCATTTGCCTCCCTCGCTCGGAAATGTGCCACTTTTCGCTCGAATGTGCACATCTTCGTATATATCTAATTTCTGAGGAACCTATCTTCACTAAAAACGGATTTAGATGTATTTTAGATGAATTACTTTTTGTGTATATTAAAATATAAAGAATTTATTCTTTTTTTTCTATAATAACAGTCATCCAACGAATTGACTTAAAAAATAACTAGAAAGACGCATCTTATGTAGCAAAAATGGGTTCTATAAAAGAATAGAACCCCGAAAAGGCAGAACAAAGAAAATCTCACATTTACATTGGTCTAATTTTATTAAAATTTTATTAAAAAAAATACAGTATTTTTGGACTATTAAAGAGGATAATTAGATTTATACTTGTTCACATAATTACAATTATAATTAATTTTTCTATTTTTGTTTTTAAAATATGGGACCATTAATTTATACAAAAACGAACCAAAATGAGAAATAAAAATAATGGATAATTGTTCTTCCCTATTTTGCCTTTGTGGAATAAATATTAATTATTAATTACACAATTAATAAATAAATTACTTTAATAACTAATAGTTAAAATAATATTATTTATATTTTCTTTACTTTATTTAAACACAAGTGTTGTGACGGGCATCCTAAATAAATCTTATTAGAAAATTTAATTATATTATATGAACAAGTATAGGTATTTCTCTAATTATTCATTTAAATAGTCAAAAAATAAGTACTGTATTTTTTTTTAAAATAATTGAAATTGGACGAATGGAAATATGTGACATTCTGTGTTTTCCTTGTTCTAAGGTAACTGATCCAAAAAAGGCCCGGTGCCCAATAAGGGCCAGTTTTCAAATTTCCCGCTTCCTGATTTCGAATCATTGTCAAAGAGAAAGATTGTTACTTTTATTTTGAAGTTTAATATAAATAAACATTTTGATTACGAAGTAGGGGTAAACAGTACAGCGATTGGCCCTTTTATTAAAAACATAGTTATTGGCCATATAAATATAGTAATTGACCAGTGAATTTACAGTGATCGGCCAATATTTTCTAATTAAAATAAGATAGAGTAAATTAACAAAAAAAACGAACCATTTATTAGAAATTATATATTAGGAAATATAGATTTATTATTAAATAATTTTTTAAATATGGCCAATGATTGTCGACTGGCCAACAACTGTACTGTTTACCCCTATTGATGCATTTTTTTTCAAAAACCTATTAATTATGCCTTTATAAACTTAAGGTGGGGCTTATGTGGGTCCGTTACCTTATTTCTTCGGCGTTCGGTTTTTTTTTCGGATACCGCAAAAATGTAAATAATTTTCATTTTTGAAAATTTTAAGAAATTTTAAATTGCGTATTGTCAAGTTAAATTTTTTAAATAAATACGATGTCGCGTTTGAGCGTAAAAAATGACCATTAAAAAAGTATGTTATAAAATTACTATTTTTTACATGCTCATTTTTTTATTTAAAAGTTTTATTTATTATTATTTTTGAAAAGAACCCGTCTAATTATAACGATTTTGATTTTATATTGATTTTACTTAGTACATAAAAAAAAATTAAAATCGAGTAATATATAAAATATCACCAAGGACTTTTCAAACTTCCTCTTTTTGCTGTTAACTGTTTATTTTATTTGCTCGTGAACTTGAACCAATAAAAAATCTCCAGTGGCGTCACATACACTTTTTTTGCTTTGCCGCAAATACGAAATCTACCGTTTCTATCGACAAAGAAAAGCGGCGAACAAAGAAACAAGATGGGATAAAATGTCGAAAATTCGATAAATACGAGGATGTGCGCGTTCGAGCGAAAAGTGGCACATTTCCGAGCGAGGGAGGCAAATGAAGCGCGACGCGGAGCGGCGCGCTTCATTTTCCCGAGATCGGAATGTGCCACTTTGAGCTCGAATGCGCACACTCCGTTTTAAGTGTGATTCACAATCATTTAGACCAATAAATTAGACGAAAAATTAGTTGAATAATTTTTATCGTTTTCTCTCACTCGTTTTGACGAGATTGTCGTATCTTTTCGCTCCCTTCCACTCATTGGTATGGTAAATTTGTTTTTCGAACATAAAATCGATATTGACTAAACAAAATAATTTTTTTTGATCTGAAAGAGCGAAGGATAAAGTAGACAAATGTAATAATTATGAAGATGTGCGCATTCGAGCGAAAAGTGGCACATTTCCGAGCGAGGGAGGCAAATGAAGCGAGACGCGGAGCGGCGCGCTTCATTTTCCCGAGATCGGAAAAGTGCCACTTTGAGCTCGAATGCGCACACTCGGCTTTAAGTGTGATTCACAAAATCATTTAGGGACCAATAAATTTTTAGAAAAATTAAAAATAAATAATTTTTATCGTTTTCTTCACTCCGGTTTTAAGATTGTTTTTTTCGTCCCCCACTTTAATTGGTAGGTAAATTTTTTTTGAAAAAAACCCTTATTTTTTGCAAAAAAATTAATTATTTCTGAAAAGGAAGCAATAAAGTAAACAAATGTTATTACTTGAAGATTGGTTCGAGCCCTAAACTGGAATTTTCCCGGGTGAGTGGGCAAATGAACGGACGCGGCTCGATCACGCTTCCAAAACTTCCCGAGATGGAAATGTCCACTGGGGATCCGAACCGGGTTCACAAATTTGGCTTTAAGCTTTGATTCACAAAATATTTAGTGGCTAAAAAAATGTTTTTAGTAAAAATTAAAGATAAATATGCATTTGTTGCGTATTCTTACACTACCGGACTTCATTAATATTTTTTCAGAAGTCCCCCCATTAAACTCTAATAAAATATTTTTGAAAAAATGAACCCTTATTTATATAGCAAAAAAATTCCAGATAGAACCCTAATTTCTGAACAAGGGAAGCAATATTGTTTTTGAAGCAAAAAGTTTTTTATTACTTTGGTAGCCATTGGTGCGAGCCTTAAATCTTTTGTGATTCTGGCTGTAGTGGGCCAAAAGAACGGTCCCGTGCTCGATCACGTTAAACTTGTGCCAAACCCTGCCCAAACTGGAGACGTCCAGGGGCTGGGTGATTCCGGCCGGCTTCACATACTTCGACTTTCGCTTTCGCTTCGCCCTCTTATCGGGCGGTACCCATTTCCTGGTGGTGACCGGGGGGTAGTCGATCTTCGGCCTCGGATTGAACGCGCGCATCTTCTTCCCTCTTCTCGCCCTAAAAAAAAACACAAGTCAATCGTTCCCATCGGCATCTTCCACCCCTTTGGCGCTTACATTTTTAAGGACCACTAGAATTTTGACGTTACGCCAAAAAAATTAATTTTTTCGATTAGTCGAAGCTCTCGTTTTTTTTGTTTTCTAGATTACTTTTTTTTTCTCGGCTAATTGATTGCCGGTGACGTTTGTCCACATCAAAATTTTCAGTGAATTTTCTACGAAGAGAAAAAGATGGATTCGGGAGCGAAAAAGGACGGTTCGATGGGGCCGAGCAAGTCGCGGGCGTCGGGCAAAAGCGGCCAACTAAGTCCGAAGGTCTCTCGGCCGAAGCTCTTCAAAAACGCGGGCTGCGCGCAGGACCCGGTTAAGGCGAGCGGCTTGGAGGAGGAGCTGCAAAGGGCCGTCGAGGAGTTGGCGCTGAAGGAACTGGAAAAGCCGAAACCGAAAAAGGAGAGACACGTGGTGCCGGACATGTAGTAAGTATTTTTCTTCGGCGGGGGTGGGTTTATTGTTTTTTTTTAATTCGAGCACGCGCACGCGGCTGGCCGTTCTTCCGGCTCCCGTTTTTCCCCGGCCGCTCTACGCCATCCCCGAGAGCGAAGCCCGAAGACGGGCGAAGATTGAGAGGCGGTTGGAGGCCGACGCCAAGCGGGGGTTTTGCACGTGGGGCAGTTTGGAGGTGCCGGAGCCCGCGGAGGCGGCGACCATCGGCACGGTCCTGGACGTGCCCTCCCCCGACGTCAGCAGGACCAAGCTGAAGGCCTTCCCCAGGAGGCCGTCGGTGAGTGCGAGCCAGGGGATGCCCGAGCCCCCGGACGCCGCCGATCTCGACTTGAAAAAACCAAAAAGCGGCATTTACGTTAACCAAACAATTCTGCCGGAAATGGCCGACGAAAGGGACAGCTTCGATTTGGTCTACGAGAGAGAACCGCGTCCCAAGTAGCCGCCCCCATCCGAAACCGTAACTAATAAATTGATCAAACAATAATTGATTTGCAGAAGGCCGGAAGAGATCGAAGCCGAAGAAAGGGCCGAAAGGGAGCTGAAGAAGAAAGGCAAGAGAAAAAGCGCCACCCCCGATGCGGACGATGCAAAAGGTACCACCAAAAGCCAAAAACTAAACCCGGATCTCTTCAGTCGCACCTTTTGCAGACAAAGAAATCGAAGAGAGCCCCATAATCCAGGCCATCATCGAGGAGGCGGCGCGGCTCGAGCAGGGCGAAGGCGAGGACGACCTCGACGAAGATTTGCTCGTGAAGATGTTTCGGCGCAAAGTGTCGCAGGTCTTCTTTCTCCGCCCCCTTTTTGGATTCGCTTCGTAAAACGTTGATTTCAGGCGTCGAAGGCGACGTCGTTGAACTCGAAGGATCTGGACCAGTTTCCCGTCTTCGACGAAGAAGATCTGGAGCAGCAGGCCGACATGACGCGCATCGTCCAGAAGTTCCGAAGAGATTCGGAGGCGGAACGCTACAGGCCGCCGCCGAGGAAGATTTTGCACGGGACGCTCGAGAGTCACTCCTTCACCAAGATGTTGCAGCCCATCGCCAAGGATTTTTACTATGGGGTCGTCTTGGGCACCACGAATCATGGTATTTGTTGGCGGGGCAAGGGGAGGTTGTTCAAGTGTGAATAGTAATTTGGGTTTTTTTGCAATTTGAAGGCGACGCGCATTTTCCGGCTTCGTCGAGGGGGTTGCAGGGGATGTGCATGCCGATCGCTGCCTACTGCTATTCGATGCTTCTGCACCCCAATAAGTGGACCGAGTTGGTCGTCGACGACATCTTGGATGTCGGCGATAAGCTGTACGCGGACAGTTTGGGTACTCTGCACATGCACAAAAACAAGAACGAGCTGCAGTACTACGAACTTCACAAATATTGCGTTATAGGTGCGTTTTTTTAAATATTTTCAAAAAGTTCGTTTGGAAGTTTTCCGAGTGCGAGAATTGCAAATCTGTAAACATTTCAGCTGGTCAATATATACAGTAGGGTGGTCGTAAAAAATTAAATTGCTACGGCACAGAAAAACCTTCCTTTTAATGAAAAAAATACAGGAAAAATTTTTTAAGAGTTTTTAGGGTTGATCCTAAAGGAATTACTGAAAGGTCATCATTCCGGCCGTTCGGCGGCCCGAGTATAGTAGAAATACGGTTCTGTAACTTTTAATTGAAAGACTAGTCGGTTTCAAATAAATTAATTATTGTGTATCGTGCTTAAAACCGAGTGTGCACATTCGAGCTCAAAGTGGCACATTTCCGATCTCGGGAAAATGAAGCGCTTCATTTGCTTCCCTCGCTCGGAAATGTGCCACTTTTCGCTCGAATGCGCACATCCTCGTATTCATTGAATTTTGAAAATTAAACTTTTTTTACAATCAACAAATTTCAATTTATTTCAGTAAATATTGATTATATATTCGAAAAACGTATTTTTACCATAGCAATGAGTGGGAGAGAGCGAAAAGATAGAAGAAACTCATAAGTATGCGTGAGAGGGAATGATAAAAATTGTTTACTACTTTTTAGTTGCCAAAATTATTGTGAATCGCGCTTAGAACCGAGTGTGCACATTCGAGCTCAAAGTGGCACATTCCGATCTCGGGAAAATGAAGCGCGCCGCTCCGCGTCGCGCTTCATTTGCCTCCCTCGCTCGGAAATGTGCCACTTTTCGCTCGAATGTGCACATCTTCGTATATATCTAATTTCTGAGGAACCTATCTTCACTATAAAACGGGATTTAGAAGTATTTTAGATGAATTACTTTTTGTGTGTATTAAAATATAAAAAATTTATTCTTTTTTTTCTATAATAACAGTCATCCAACGAATTGACTTAAAAAATAACTAGAAATACGCATCTTAAGTAGCAAAAATGGGTTCTATAAAAGAATAGAACCCCGAAAAAGCAGAACAAGGAAAATCTCATATTTACATTCGTCTAATTTTATATGATTAAAAAAATACAGTATTTTTGGACTATTGAAGAGGATAATTAGATATATACTTGTTCACATAATACATTTATAATTAATTTTTCTATTTTCGTTTTTAAGATGTGGGACCATTAATTTATAAAAAAACGAACCAAAATGAGAAAAAAACATAATAATGGATAATTGTTCTTCCCTTTTTGCCATTGTGGAATAAATATTAATTATTAATTACAAAATTAATAAATAAATTACTTTAATAATTAATAGATAAGATAATATTATTTATATTTTCTTTACTTTATTTAAACACATGTTTTGTGACGGGCATCCTAAATAAATCTTATTAGAAAATTTAATTATATTATATGAACAAGTATATTTCTCTAATTATTCACTTCAATAGTCAAAAAATAAGTACTGTTTTTTTTTTTTAAATGATTGAAATTGGACCAATGGAAATATGTGATATTCTGTATTTTTCTTGTTCTATTTCTTCGGCGTTTTGTTTTTTTTTCGGATACCGCAAAAATGTTAATATGGTACAGTAGAACCTCGATATAACGGACCTTTATTTAACGGATTTTGGATATAACGGACAAAAATTCCGGCCAAATGTAAAAAAATTAAAAACGTTCTTTTTAAAAATTTAATTATATTATATGAACAAGTATATTTCTCTAATTATTCCCTTCAATAATCAAAAATCTCTTAAAGTACACGGATCAGAGAAAAAGTTATAGGAACAATTTTGTAGGAAATTCAATTCTTTACAAAAAAGGTCTTTTCCATTTTCTTCATGAAATTCATATTTGTGAAGATATTCTCCTCAATAATAAATTCATTAACTTTATATAGTCAACATTTCAAGACCCTCAAACGTCTTTCTTTCTTAAATAGGGTGAGTGTACTAGTCCCAAACCAGTTAAGGACAAATTTTGACTTTAAAATGCTCTGAACTGGTATTATGTAGTTTTAACGTAGAAATGTATATATAAAATTGTTTATTGGTTACTAACGCTGCAATATTGATAAATTATTTGAATCTAAATATTTAAGTTTTTATAGATTTCGTAAACAATATCAAAAACGGTAATGAACCTAGGGTTGACCACTGCGCTCATAGCTCTTAAATAAACGCTAAATTTTTAAAATATGTTTGGAATGTTGTTAACATTCTAGGCCACGTAACAAAACAGTGAAATTCTTCAAAAATGTCCGCCATTTCTCAATTTATTCAATCGAACATGCGAGTGGTCAACTACTAGTACCTGGTTTAAGACTGGTACACCCACCCTATATATAATTTCGTAAATATCTATTATAATAAATTCTAGGTGTTACAAAATTTTTTAATCTAAAAAAAAATGACGTTTGTAGGTCTTAAATTGTTGACTATATGAAGTTAATGAATTTATTATTGAGAATATCTCCGTAAATATGAATTTCATGAAGAAAATGAAAAATACCTTTTTTATATAGAGAATTGAATTTCCTACAAAAGTGTTCCTATAACTTTTTCTTAAACCTGTATACTTTAAGAGATACTTACAAAAAAACTACGATTTTATCAAAAAACGAACTTACATTGTCTTGAGGCACGTGTTATTTTTGTTAAAAAATTCCCCCGTATTTTTTCATTAAAAGGAAAGTTTTTTGGGGCGTAGGAAATTTAATTTTTAACGACCACCCTAATATACAGGATGTTAAATAAAAATTATTTAAGCATATGTCTAGGAAGCCAAAATAAGCTGATAAAAGTCTAAGCCCAATTTAATAATAATTATTAATAATTAATAATAATTTCATAGTGTATGAAATTTTCTGAGTACCCATTTTGGGGATCGCTGGATTGGCAGAGGTGAATCGCATTCTTGGGCAGCAAGATCACCGGATCTCGCCCCCCTAAATGTACACATAGGATGAGCTACTAGATCACATTATTAATTAATTAATTTTAATCAATTAGAAATTTTACCGCTGCAACTATTTTTCGACGGCGATAGTAAATTTTTCAAACAACTCAAATCGACAATTGTTTAAAACTTTTAAATCTGCACCACACAATTTACCTTTTTGGGCACGCCCAAATCATCCACCACGTCCCTTTCTCTTCTTTTTTTTTTTAGAAACGAAAAAATTACGATTTCAAGTCTACGAACCGGAAATCGTCGGCCAAATCCGCTCCTCGGACAAAAAGGTCTACAACATCGGCAAAGCCCTCCAGATCTTCTTCAACAGACAGAGCGCGGGCGTCGTGCGCAGCTTCGGCCTCAACGTCGTCATCTGGAAGGACAAACATTACTATTTCTTCGACGCCAAAGGCCGAAAAAAAGATCTAAAACAGGATGCGGACGGCAAAGCGATTTTGGCGCACGTCTACGACATCCCCGAACTCACCGCCATCTTCCTCGAGCACACCAACCTGGGAAATTGGCCCTTCTCCATTTCGAAGATCAACGTCATCAAGATCATGGACAAGGACGCGCCCGAAGAGGAGGCGACGCGCGACATCCTTCAGGACCGAAGCGACTACAACATTTTGGACGAGCACAAGGCGGTGATACAGGGTTCCTTCGATTTGGCCGACTTATGCTTCGACTTCTCCAGGAACAAGCAGGCCATAGCGATGGCGGCCGTCTGCTTGGTCTACTCGAAGATCACCCCGCCGAGTTCCTGGCACCGGAAGACCATAGATAAGATCATGATAATCGGCAATCAGCTGTATTTGGAGCTGGTCGAGTCGGAGAACGTCTTGGAAATGTCTTTGGAGAACGTTCCGGCCACCTTCACCATAGGTCCCTACGTGGTGGACATCTTGGTATATGCGAACGTGTACGCCGACGTCATGTTCAAGAAGGGCGTGTCCATGTTCCAAAGGTGCTTGGAGAAATTCTTCGAGACCAACACCATGGCGATCTGTTTCATCGGCAACTTCGTCATAGCCGCCTGGAAGCAGCGCAACATGTATTACTGTTTCGATCCGTACTCGAGGAACAACGAAGGCCTGAAGTGCCGCAACGGCACCTCCTGCATCACCATGAACGCCAACGTCGAATCCTTGGCGAACACCGTCGGCCTAAACTTCGACGGCAAGGACGACATCTTCTACGTCCACGCCGTGAAGGTCTTGAAGATCCATAGGGACCCGGCGCAAGCGCAGCTCTTCCCCAAAACGATGACGATGGACGACATAAGTCCCGAAACGTTCAAGGCGTGCGGCGTGAAAAAGAGCAAGAAGAAGGCGGTGGAGAAGCCGGTGACGGCCGATTTTAGCGAGGCGGGCGTTAAGCGTCTTCTGCCCTGGGACTTTTTGGGGCAATCGATGATCGAAGTCGGATCGGGAGTGGAAAGTTTGACACCCGAACAGATGCCGACGATGGTGCACAAGTTGCCTTCGAGGGCGATGCTCAGGTCGATGTTGCCCGAAGTGCCCAAAGCTATAGATTTGGATTCGCCGAGTCTCTCCGATACGCAAATCGACATCGCTAGGCCCGAGCCCGTTAAAGGGGACGAAATCGATTTGACGGCGTGGGACTTGACGCAGGAAGAGTTGGAGATGGAAGGAGGAGGCGAGGGCGAAGGAGGCGAAGATGCTCTCGAAACCTTCATGGCCATGAATCAGTACGCTCAGGTCCATGCCGATTCTTTGGACAGCTACAACAAGCGAATGTCGGCTCAGGTGAGTAATTAGGCCGCGGTTACACTGGACAAAGAATAGATGTGACGCGCATGCGCGACACTGTCCGTTAACTGTTACCAAACACCTATCATTCTGATGATTTTTTCCTGTAGGTCAACACCGACATAACGGTCGGTTTCCTGCCAGTTCCTAGGGAAATTCTGCCTCCCACCGACATCCGTTGGAAGCAGAAGAATCTAAAAGAACGCGAGATGAGACGTAGGCAAAATCAGCTCAAGATGGAAAGATTGTTGGGCGAACCCGTGGTCACCCGATCGATGGAGCTGGCGAAGGAGAGTAATTTCGTCGATCTGCCCGACAACTCGCAGATCGTTCGAGGTTCGACAAACATTTCCACTTTTGGACAGGACGTCGATTACATGGCGCCCTTCGTCTGCATGATGGCGTCGGCGGTGGCGCAAAAGTACGCCGTCATTTCGTGGTCGGGCGAAATAGTCGATTACACGCTGAGAAGCGGCGCCAAACTCTATAATTTGTCCAAAGTGCGCTACGATCAGGTTCCCATTTTGGACGTGCCAAAGGTCTCTAGTCTCTTTGTTGTTATTAGATGTATTGGGTTGGCAAGAATGTAACTTCGGTTATCACGAATCGATTTTATTGAATCGCTTAGGTTCATAGCTGAAGGGTCATCATTCCGGCCGTTCGGCGGCCCGAGTATAGTCGAAATACGGTTCTGTAACTTTTAATTGAAAGACTAGTAGGTTTTAAATAAATTAATATTGTGTATCGTGCTTAAAACCGAGTGTGCGCATTCGAGCTCAAAGTGGCACATTCCGATCTCGGGAAAATGAAGCGCGCCGCTCCGCGTCGCGCTTCATTTGCCTCCCTCGCTCGGAAATGTGCCACTTTTCGCTCGAATGCGCACATCTTCGTGTTAATTGGATTCGACTATATTAATAACAAATCCTTCAAATCCAGATTTTCTATTCGGAAAAAGTTTTCGCTTGAATGTGCGCATATTCCTTAATAATTGAATTTGTCTATCTTATTCTTCTCTCTTACAAATAATATTAATTAAATCAAACGAAACTAAATGTACCACTTCTCGCTTTTCTTTTAATTAAAAATTACAGTAGGATATTTTTACCAAAAACCACATTTCTAATTTAGTACTTTTAAACTAGACTAGATGGGAGACATCATCGTACATGAAAAAAAAATACTTTAACTTTTTCTGAATTTTGACTCTTATTTCCCAACCTTTTTTTTAACATACCACACCCAAGTCATTTTAAAATTTTGATGACCCCCTATGTAACATATAAATATTTTTTTATATTTAAAAATTGAATTAATCCATAAATAAAGTCTCATTACAACAGTGTATATAAAATGTGCCCTAAAACTAATTTGTTTATAATTTTTACAAAAATGAACATTACCCAAAAATCTTTGGAAACATTAATTTTGACATATAAACCTTCAACAATCTGCAAAAGATGATATAAAAATCAACTAATTGATTTTTAGTGGCCCCCTTCAAAAAATTTGACCCATATACAATTTTAATTAATCAAAAATACGAATTAGTAAACATTCCAAAGTACACCTGAAAATATTTTTATCAAGCTCGCTACAATTAGGCGGGCGGAAGGGCACCATGATAACTTATCAAAAGGAATAAAATATCTAACCTTTTTCAAACAAAAAATAGATGTAATTTATTCGACTTTTAATTTTTTGAATTGAAGAATAAAATAATAATATAGGCAAATCCAATAAATACGAGGATGTGCGCATTCGAGCGAAAAGTGGCACATTTCCGAGCGAGGGAGGCAAATGAAGTGCGACGCGGAGCGGCGCGCTTCATTTTCCCGAGATCGGAATGTGCCACTTTGAGCTCGAATGTGCGCACTCGGCTTTAAGCACAATTCGCAATAATTTTGGTAACAAAAAAGTAGTAAACAATTTTTATCATTCCCTCTCACTCATACTTATGTGTTTCTTGTATCTTTTCGCTCTCTCCCATTCATTTGCTATGGTAAAAATACGTTTTTCGAATATATAATCAATATTTTCTGAAATAAATTGAAATTTGTTGATTGTAAAGACAGTTTAATTTACAAAAAACAATGAATACGAGGATGTGCGCGTTCGAGCGAAAAGTGGCACATTTCCGAGCGAGGGAGGCAAATGAAGCGCGACGCGGAGCGGCGCGCTTCATTTTCCCGAGATCGGAATGTGCCACTTTGAGCTCGAAAGCGCACACTCTGTTTTAAGCACGATTACAAAGCGTCCCGTTTTAACAGGAAAAAAGTTCGTAAAATGATGCTTAATGACATAGTTTGACCATGACAACGCTCTATCTCGCACATCTATAGTAACTCGTCAAAAATTACACATTCACCATAAATCCCTCACCGTGCAACATCACATTACCATTTCTTTAAGGACGAGAAATTCTACGAACCTGGCAGTTACCAAAAAAGATGCCAAAAGCTCACCGAACAAAATAGTGCAATTCTCGTTCGTTTTAATCAAAAAAAAAAATGCGAACCGAAATCACTTTCTTGCCAACCCGATAATTCTTCGGCATCGCTGGACCAAATCTAAAACCAAAGAATTTCTATTATAGGTGTCCTTGGGCAAAAGCAATTACAGCATTTTGGTCGAGTACCTGTTGGACACCGTCATGAAACAGAGGGTGCTGGAGGAGGCGCTCGCGAAGGTCCTCTTCAAGAAGCACGAGTGCGGCCTGGTGGCGACGCCCTCCTACGCCTGCGCCGTCTTCTTCAAAAACCATCTCTACTACCTCTTCGACTGTTTCGGATGCAACGAGGTGGGTTTGGGCGAGGGCCCTTCGAACGCGGGAGCGGCGTGTTTCGCTCGCTTCAAGAACGTCCACGACATGGCGACGAGGATCGTGTTCAACAAGAAGAAACGGGACGTGGTGGAGGAGTACGAATTTACGCGTTTCGTTTTGAGTTCGTGCACTTCGAAATGTATACCGCCGAAGCCGATCAAAGTTGCCAAGAAGAAGAAGAAGAAGAGCAGCTCGAAAATGGGGGCGGAGGGGGAATCGGCCTCCGAGACCGACACGGAAGAGGAGAAGGAGCCCGAACCCGAGAATAAAGTTGGGTAAGTGTCGAGGGTTAGAAAGGTCGGTTTTTTTCAAAGGGTCTTTTTTAGGTACCAATTGAACGACGGCATTTTGACGTTGCAAGGGACCACGTCGCTCAAAGGAAGAACGGAGATGAATTTCGACGAGCTCAAAGAAGATCATTTCGTGTGCCTCTGCGCCTGTTTGATGGTCCTTAACTACCCGATTCTGCGATGGGACACGAAAAAGGTCGATTACGTCGTAGATCAGGGCCGGCACATCTATGGTCACGCCGAAAATTTGGAGATCGCCGAAAAACGCATCATACGCAACATTTTGATCTACAGCAATTTTTTCGATGTGATCATAACGTCGATTAAGATTCCCGATTGGAGGAAAAACAAAAATTTAGCTAAAGGTCAATTTTTTTTAATCGAGGTTTCGTTTTTGACATATATTTTTTTGACAGGTCTCGAAACCGTTTTGACCAAAAGAAATTATGTGCTCGTCCAATTTCCGAATTGTTGTTACGCCGTTTACAAGCACAACGATTTTTATCACGTCTTCGACCCCTATCCTTGCCTCCCGACCGGGGAGCAGGACGCGGGGGAAGAGGGTAGGGCCGGATGGACCTTGTTCCAGGGTTTCGACGACGTTAGGAAGCGATTGAAGTCGCAAGTCGCCAAAGATGGAGAGCACTACATTTTCTACAATTTCGAAGTCAGTTCGGTGCAGAAGGCGCCGAGAGATGTCGTTGTCGGACAGAGGATTCTCGAATACGAGTTGGATAAGCCTATCAAACCCGAAGATATTGGTAATTGAAATTTTGATTAACGTTTTTCGTTTACCAAGTTTTTTTTATAATGAGTTGGGCTTTCTGTTGATTTGTGGTAGTGAACGGGGGGTGGCAGTCCGGTAGCGTTGCCCCTGGGGATGCGCCACTGATTCTAGCCACTGAAATCAAAATCCAAGTTCTTCCCCTTTTCTAGTTTAATTTTTTTCTCTTCTAAACTTGTTTATTAATTTACAAAAACAATGAAAAGTTAAATTTTCTCTATGCGTCATTTCACGCGATTACGTGCCACAAATGATCGTTGGACTTAGGTTACATCCTTTTTGAATTCGAATTAAAAAAAAACAGCGAAAATTGATTTTAACAAGGCTTCGAACCGAAAACGGAAAAACCGTTATTTCTGCCGGAACGAAAACCGGAACCGAACCGAAAAAATGGTTCGGTTTATTTCCTCTCTCTATTAATAATGTAATATATAATTGAACTCGCGATTAAACAATAAAACCAAAAAACCAGTACATTTGGTGGAAGGAAAACCTTAACCAAATCGATATAATTGTATTTTCTTAATTGAACCGGAACGAAAACCGGAATGAATATAACGGTTCGAATCCCAAAATTTTACACCAACAGCGATTCCCAACCTGTGGTATATAGCAGGGGTCACCAAACTACTTGTAATTTAAAATGATTTGTATGTATTTTTTGTTAAATCTGGCCCGTCTAGCAACTTCGATAGTCTTTTCTGCCCCTCTTTTTAAATGGTTTGGGAACCCTTGGTATATACCATTTATACAAGCGAAAACAGCCAAAGAAATGTTCAATATACAAAATTTTATAGTGTTCGGCAAAACCTAAAAAATTTGAAAAATAAGAACAAAGGCCATAGGGGGATAAGCATGGTAAAAATGCCTTTTGTAAATATCTTAATGATATTTTATGTAGACACTATAGAAATATAAAGATCCTAAAAATTTTAGACCTTAATCTATATCAGTCCCTTCAAAAAGTCTAAATAAGTACAAATTGGAAAATAATTTTTTTCTTTGGATTGAGTTAATCGATTATTTTGAAAATTTAGTATATTATGCAGGCGATGGAAAGCTTTTACGGACACCATAGAATAATTTTTAGCTTAATCAATTGATGGTCAAAAAAGTTATTTTCTCTTACTTTTTCAATTTTTATTATGATACTTTTAGAGCATAATTATGGTTCTATCATTTTTACATTTCTTAAATAACCTATAATAACTCAGAATTTTTTCAAAATTTTCTTAATGGTACGCCATAGCTAAAAAAAATAAAAACTATTTTTATTAATAAGCAAATTGAATTAAAATGAATAAAAATAGTTTTAATTTTTTTTAAGTATGGTGTACCATTCAGAAAATTTTGAAAATATTCTGAGTGATTATAGATCTTATAAGAAATGTAAAAATGATGGAATCATAATTTTGCTCCAAAAGTATCATAATAAAAATTAAAAAAATTAAAAAAAAAATTTTTTTTGATCATCAATTTATTAAGCTAAAAATTAGTCCATGGTGTCCGTAAAAGTTTTCTATCACCTGCATAATATACTAAATTTTCAAAATAAAAGATTCACTCACTCCAAAGAAAAAAAAATATTTTCCAATTTTTACTTATTTAGACTTTTTGAAGAAACCGATATAGATTAAGGTCTAAAATTATCAGGATATTTATATTGCTATAGTGTCTACATATCCATAGAATATCATTAAGATATTTACAACATACATTTTTACCATGCTTATCCCCCCCATGGCCTTTAATTTGTTGTTCATATTATCTATGTTAAAATCTATATATGACTAGTTATTGGGTACTTGTACAATCGAACAATTAGATATTACTTTTTATTTTGTTTTGAGTGTCATAACATCGGACAACTAAACTTTATTGAAAATTATATGTTAATTGTGTCTGGTAATTTAAAATAATGACTAATTACATGTAAATAGCTTTGAATAGTCATAACAATTAAATTTATTAGTAATCAACTTAATTTAATAGATTGCATATCGTTTACGACGATATTAACCTTAAAAAGTGCCCGAAGAAGCCCAAAACGAAACGTTGCATCTTCCGAAAATTTGACATCTCATCATTTGATTGTCCAAGTACACAAATAACTAATCATATACAAAATTGAAATACCCAATCAAAAATCTCAAACAATCTTTTTAAGGTAAGCCCTTCAACGAGAAGGACTGCTGGCTGCTGCGCGATCCCATCCCGTGGTCGCGCAAAAGGGCGACCACCTCCAGCGACATACCGCGGGGCAAAAAGAGAACATGTGGCACCACTGGGACATCGAGATGCCCAACGACCTGTACTCGCTCGCCGGCACCACCCACGAAACCGGCGACCAAATCGACGCCAAAATCAGAGGCAAACAAACGTTGGCGAATTTGGTGGTGGCCATCGGGATGCTGGAAATCTACCCCCTGTCAGAATGGACCCCCGCCATTCTCGACTCGATTTTGGTGTGCGGCGCCAACTACTTCGTGGAGTCGATCGAGAAGATCGCGGACGAGGACCACATGGTGGAGATGGACGACCTTCTGCCCTCGTGCACCATCTATCCGTACAGTTTCGAGGCCACCTTCATCCCCGTCGTGGAGGGGACGATGTTCCTGATGAGGGCGACGCAGTTTAACTTGTACAAGGCGATCCGATTGTTTTTGGACAATTACGATTATCGCTGCGGGATCGTATTCGTGGACAGGGGGGACGAGACGCAGAAGAGGTTCGTGGCGTTCGGGAAGGTGCAGGAGAAGGAGTACTTTATGTACGACAGCCAGGCGTACGGCGCCCCCATGTTCATGGACAGGCAGGGGGTGTCGTACGTGCTGAGATGCAGGAGCCTGAAGAGGTTGCTCTACGTCCTGGTGCTCACCCTCAGAGGGGGCGATTTTTTCATTTACGAAGTGGACGTCGACGGTTTCAGAGCTGTGGAATAAATTTTTAGTTTAACTTGTTTTTTTTATAGTTTATTGCTGTTTGTTAATAAATTTGGTTTGAATGGTCGAAGGACGACAATTAAAGTCATAAGTAAAATTTAAGATTGGTAAAATATTTGAAAAAACTCGGCACGTTTGCGGTTAATAAATAATAATTTACGAAGCGAAAATTTTCCGAATTGAATGCAGTAAACAAGCCTTTCTCACGGCCTTTTCCAGCGCCGGGCCCCCCTAAGAGATTTTAAATATGATGGTCACAGCGCACTTGTACGGAGTGGGGTATAACTAAAGTTACCAATTTTTTTTTTGTTAAAACGGGACGTTTGGTAATCGTGCTTAAAACCGAGTGTGCGCATTCGAGCTCAAAGTGGCACATTCCGATCTCGGGAAAATGAAGCGCGCCGCTCCGCGTCGCGCTTCATTTGCCTCCCTCGCTCGGAAATGTGCCACTTTTCGCTCGAATGCGCACATCTTCGTATTCATTGAATTTTGAAAATTAAACTTTCTTTGCAATCGATAAATTTCAATTTATTTCGGTAAATATTGATTATATATTTAAAAAATGTATTTTTACCATAGCAATGAGTGGGAGAGAGCGAAAAGATACAAGAAATTCATAAGGATGAGTGAGAGGGAATGATAAAAATTGTTTACTCTTTTTTTGTTACCAAAATTATTGTGAATCGTGCTTAAAGCCGACTGTGCACATTCGAGCTCAAAGTGGCACATTCCGATCTCGGGAAAATGAAGCGCGCCGCTCCGCGTCGCGCTTCATTTGCCTCCCTCGCTCGGAAATGTGCCACTTTTCGCTCGAATGCGCACATCCTCGTATTCATTGAATTTTGAAAATTAAACTTTCTTTGCAATCAACAAATTTCAATTTATTTTAGTAAAAATTGATTATATATATTCGAAAAACGTATTTTTACCATAGAAATGAGTGGGAGAGAGCGAAAAGATACAAAAAATTCATAAGTATGAATGAGAGGGAATGATAAAAATTGATTACTACTTTTTTGATACCAAAATTATTGTGAATCGTGCTTAAAGCCGAGTGTGCGCATTCGAGCTCAAAGTGGCACATTCCGATCTCGGGAAAATAAAGCGCGCCGCTCCGCGTCGCGCTTCATTTGCCTCCGTCGCTCGGAAATGTGCCACTTTTTGCTCGAATGCGCACATCCTCGTATTAATTGAATTTTGAAAATTAAACTTTCTTTGCAATCAACAAATTTCACATTATTTCAGTAAATATTGATTATAAGGTACCGGAGGGTAATAAGGCCCACCACGTAATAAAACCCAGACGCCATTAAATAAAAACTATAATCAAAATAGCTTATTTAGTGCCATCGGCGAGCGAGAAACATCTGAAACATATCACCTCTGGGTTTTGAAAATTTTCTGGGTTTCAATTAACGCGGAAACCTCGATTTAGTGAATCTACCTCAATATTACGTGCAATTTATAAATGTATCTCTGTCAAATTAACTTTCAATTAGTGCTATCGTGTGAATATTTAAGAGGAGCAAAATTATATACAAAGAGGTAAGCTTCTTCTTTGACTTCTTCTTTAGTTGACTTGATTTATTTAATCAGAAAAAAAGATAATCTTAAAAAAGGAAAAATGTACTACTCAGGTAATAAGGCCCGGGCCTTAATATTTTAATAAAAGGCAAATGCTTGAGGGTCGTGACTTACAATCAAAATCAGGGTTACGTAAAAATACAATATTGCTGGCTCCTCAAAACAATCTTGGATGTGTTCCGTCTGCAACCATGATTTTGTGGCTTATATGAGATCGTGTACGTTATGTAACACTTGGGTACATGAAGAATGTCTTGGCCAAACGAAAGATGACCAAGCACCTTCTATATGCCAAAGTTGCTACCCCTGAATTGAATACTTTATTCGGGACTTAATATATGCCATTGTATTTTAAAACGGGCCTTATTATCTCCTGTTCGTTTAATAAGGCCCAAAGCCAGTGTATATGTTTTTGCTTTTTAAAAATGTGTTTTCAGTTTTTTTGTTTTTAAATATACATTATTTTCAGAAAAAAATATGTAAAAATCACTTAAAATTCATATTATGTTATGAGTTGTCTTAGTTTATTTAATAAAAAATATTTAACGCTAAGTGAACCTTATTACCCTCCAGTACCTTATCCTAATGCATCAATAAATATGTCTTGTATTTAAACGTATTCATTATTGCTTATTAAAATATATTTCTTACCATTTTAACTGTCATAAAGTACAATTTTAATCAATTTATTTTCGGAGTACGCCAAACCCCACCTAGTATGGCATGTGACATTCAGTCACCTAGTATGCGGAAGATTAATTAAATAAAGGCTTGCGTAATTTTTTTAATTTAAAATAACCCTAATTTTTTTTATAAAAAAACGGACTATTAATGAACCGTTTTGTTTAATGAGCATTTTCTATCACTTCCCAATCAAATTCCAACAATTATTGACGAGTTACTAAATATGTGCGAGGTCGAGCCTTGTCATGGTGGGACTTTACGATTTTTCATCACCAGTGATGATTGATTTTAAAAAAAGGATCGATTTCGTTGCGTTTTTGTTATATGAATCTCTTTCAGTTCATGTGAAACCCAAACAGCGAGCTTCTCAACAAGTACCAAGGCATTTTAAACAATTTTCGATTATTGTATGACAATCTGCTTCAATTTTGACTTTGATTTCGATTTCTTTTTAAGTTCGTCTGGTCGACCAGAACTTTGGTCATCTTTAGGTGAAAATTTTCCAAAACAAATTCTTTTAAATTAATACCAGAATGTACCTTCTATTAAGAATTCATCACCATAAATTTCACATAAGTTTTAAAAAAACAAAATGTAACAATTTTGTTCTAATTATTTTTTTCATGCCCTTAAAACCGCAAAGGGTAAAACGGCGATCATCGAACAATTTAAACCGTTCGCTTTACACAAGTTTCACGGTACACAAACGTTAATTTTAGTCGTTACGTTTTCATAATCGAAATAATCGCCGAAAATACAACCAAAAAAATATAAATCAAACAATCTACGTCAGAACGTCTTAAAAATTCGAAAAAAATAAATCAAAAAACTTGAGCGATGATCACAAAATCAAGTTCGACGTGTATTTTATGCGAATTCCGACGAAAACGCAAATCGAAACCACTTAACGAATTACGTCACGTTTTTCGGGCAAAAAAAATCGATTGTCGAAAAGGTAAAAATTTGATTTACATTCAATAAATTTCGCTTCGAAAAACTCGTTTTTTTATTTTGTGATGTTATTAAACTTTGCGTTTTTAATCTCGATTTGTTTTCTTTTTCGCGTTTCGGAAGTTTTTTCAAAAGTAGCCGATTTGAACTCGGTACAAAGGACTAAATTTGACGTCAATTACCTCGACCGGTTTCCCATAATTAATTTTTAAAAGGTCCGATGATAAAGTCATATTTTTAAATAATTTAAAGCCAAAATAAAAAGTGTTCGATTGTGTTGGGTGCAGATTTTCGTATACGCGGAATGGTTCGTTATTTGCGAAAAAAATATACAGTTCCTTCTCGCAGAAAAAATTAATTAAATGCAAATAAATGTACATAATTTCGCGCTCTGTCGCCTAATAATAGCATTAAAGGCCGACGAGATCTGTACGGATCCGAGAACGACCAGTTTTCGATCAAAAATTTCATTCTTTTGGCCGAAGAAAAGCGCGCCCGATCGAAAAAACGAATTTCGTAGTCGAACGCCCGAAAACTGCACCTGCGGAATTTTAATGAGAACAAAAAAAAAAGCAAGATAGGAAGGACGACCACTGCTTTTTTGTGTCAAAGTAAAATTTTGCAAATCATATAAACATTACTTAACACTTCAGCCAGACTTATTGATGTGATTATTTTTGCCACGTGACTCAAAGCTGAGAGGATTTGTTTATGATTTTTTCCCAAAAAAAAAAATACAACAAAATTAATGGTTCGGTCGCAAAGGCTAATTTTGAACAATCAAAAATAATATATTTGCAATTTTTTTTTCAATTTACAAGTGCGACAGTACAGTGGAAACTCGGTTATCCGGACTAATTATTGTTGCAGCTCATTCGGATAATCGAAAATTCGGTTAATTGAATTTATAGGAAAAAAAAACGAATTTTAGCTATATATAATGTGACCATACTTCCTGTTTTGAATGGCACTGTTCCGTTTTCAGATCATTTGTCCCGTTGTCCCCAAGCAGTCATTCGGGACGCCAAAATGTCCCGTTTTCAAACAATTGAAAATTACGATACCGAATATTAAGAAATCCTAACAAGAATTTCATTCTTGCCTCCTTATTTAAATACAAATTAATTTCGCGGCAATTTCGCAATGAAAACAGTTAAAAATTATAAAAAAGCACGATTCACAATAATTTTGGTAACAAAAAAGTAGTAAACAATTTTTATCATTCCCTCTGACTCAAACTTATGAGTTTCTTGTATCTTTTCGCTCTCTCCCACTCATTGATATGGTAAAAATGCGTTTTTCGAATATATAATCAATATTTACTACAATAAATTGAATTTTGTTGATTATAAAGAAAGTTTATTTTTCATATATCAATAAATACGAGGATGTGCGCATTCGAGCGAAAAGTGGCACATTTCCGAGCGAGGGAGGCAAATGAAGCGCGACGCGCTTCATTTTCCCGAGATCGGAATGTGCCACTTTGAGCTCGAATGTGCACACTCGGCTTTAAGCACGATTCACAATAATTTTGGTAACAAAAAAGTAGTAAACAATTTTTATCATTCCCTCTCACTCATACTTATGAGTTTCTTCTATCTTTTCGCTCTCTCACACTCATTGATATGGTAAAAATGCGTTTTTCGAATATATAATCAATATTTACTGAAATAAATTGAATTTTGTTGATTCTAAAGAAAGTTTAATTTTCAAAATTCAATAAATACGAGGATGTGCGCATTCGAGCGAAAAGTGGCACATTTCCGAGCGAGGGAGGCAAATGAAGCGCGACGCGCTTCATTTTCCCGAGATCGGAATGTGCCACTTTGAGCTCGAATGTGCACACTCGGCTTTAAGCACGATTCACAATAATTTTGGTAACAAAAAAATAGTAAACAATTTTTATCATTCCCTCTCACTCATACTTATGAGTTTCTTCTATCTTTTCGCTCTCTCACACTCATTGATATGGTAAAAATGCGTTTTTCGAATATATAATCAATATTTACTGAAATAAATTGAATTTTGTTGATTCTAAAGAAAGTTTAATTTTCAAAATTCAATAAATACGAGGATGTGCGCATTCGAGCGAAAAGTGGCACATTTCCGAGCGAGGGAGGCAAATGAAGCGCGACGCGGAGCGGCGCGCTTCATTTTCCCGAGATCGGAATGTGCCACTTTGAACTCGAATGTGCACACTCGGCTTTAAGCACGATTCACAATAATTTTACTAACGAAAAAGTAGTAAACAATTTTTATCATTCCCTCTCACTCATACTTATGAGTTTCTTCTATCTTTTCGCTCTCTCACACTTATTGATATGGTAAAAATGCGTTTTTCGAATATATAATCAATATTTACTGAAATAAATTGAATTTTGTTGATTCTAAAAAGTTTAATTTTCAAAATTCAATAAATACGAAGATGTGCGCATTCGAGCGAAAAGTGGCACATTTCCGAGCGAGGAAGGCAAATGAAGCGCGACGCGGAGCGGCGCGCTCCATTTTCCCGAGATCGGAATGTGCCACTTTGAGCTCGAATGTGCACACTCGGCTTTAAGCACGATAACGAGGCGTACCGTTTTAACAAAAAAAATCTTGGTCAAATTGTTAGGTATATGTTTATAAAAAACGCAAAAAATATTAGTCACTAAATAAAACAAAATTAATTTATTAAAACGCAATTGATAAGAGAAAAAAAAACACAACAAGCTGGGTTAATTTAAAACAAAAATTTTAATTTATAATAATTTTTTAAAACCAAAGAATCCCCTCAAAATAGAATTTAAAAAAGTGTGAACTTCGCTCTACGTTTTTTTTTGGCCGATAAAATAAAATAAAATATCACCATAAACAATTAATTAATTTCTCTAATTGGTAGCAAAAAAAAGACGAGAGGAATAAAGGTGAATGACAAATGAAAAACAAGTTTTTTTTGGCGAATTAAAATTCCAAAAATAAAGTAAAAAATTTGAGGACGAAGTTCCGCGAAAGCGTGCGAAGCTCTCGGGCTCCTAAAAAGGAGCACTCATGGGCGAAATTATTTATTCAAATTAAAAAGAAATTACGCGGCCTTTTAACTATCAATAAACGCCTTTATTGTTTTCTGGTCCAAGTTTAATAACCCTCGATTAGTTTAAGGACGAAGACCGGGAAGCGCGAGCTCACCTTTTCTTTGTGAACATCTTGGCACGATTTTGACCAAGTTTGAAAAATTAAATAAATTAAAGATTATACCTGTCCCTTGTTTTCTCGTTGCGTTCCCCATGCGGGCTTCTTTGTTTATTGATGAAGTCATGGCAACCGACTTGCGAAGACGAAGTTTTTTCGTGGAAAATCAAAAAAAATGGTAGACCTACGTCAATTGGGTCGTAAATTAAATGGAAAAGCTCTTAAAATATCGATTAATGCAAAAATCGAAAAAAACACAGTTTTAATTATCGAAAAACGTTTTGAGTAATAGGAAAGGCGCGCGAACTCTTACCCAACATCGAATTAAATTTTAATTGGCTTTATTGCACTTTTATTGTTTCGAATTTGTTAATGCTAAATTATAGTATTTCTGTGCCACGCGAAGTGGACCGTGACTTTTCGTTAGTAAATTGCATTTTATGCATTAAAAAAATGTAAAAATGCGTTTTCAACGAAAATTGTATCAAAAAACTTGATTTTTTTGAAAATATGCCCCTAAACAATCGACACATTTAAAATTTCGCTTAAAAAAAACCAATTAAATCAAGTCCCCTCGGAAATCGAAAAAAAGCAAAAATGTGTTCGTACAAAATTTAATTTAATTTAAAAAATTTATAACTCGCTTATTTTTTTTTTAAATCAAACCAAAAAAAAATATTAGTAGTTTTAACGCACCTCTAACCGAACTACTTGATCAAAAAGCGACGAATGCTAGAAAACAACAAAAAAAATTGCAAACGACGTCGGCGCGCGTCGAAATTTCGAAAATTGCCCAAAACTATTTTGTTTGTAAAGTCACAACGACAAAATTAAAAAGTTCTCTTTGTATTTCGACCCTAAACGATGTGTCAAAAAATTGTTTAAATCGGCGGGCCCTTTTTCGAGATAATTTTGCGCTCGCCAAACTCAAAATTACCTCACGAAACAAAAAAATCATTGTGCAACGAAAAGCATTAATTCTCGAACAAAAAGCTGTTTTTAGAATTAATTGAATAATAAACGCCAATTGCTTATTGACTAACAAGTAAATAACAGTCATTAATGGGAAGAATTTTCAAAAGTGTGCCTTTTTTTCCGAAATTTTCTTTTCCTCGCCAATTACACGTAATCGAAAAACGTGACAACGTTCACTTTTCGATTTTTTAAATCTCCAAGCGATTAATCAAGAAATTAAAAATAAACGAAAAAAAAAATCGTAGAAGGCTTTAGAGTTCATTCGAGGTCGTTTTCGAACAATTTAAATAATTACTGATAAGATTTTTATTATTAAATAACGCTCGCGATCGGCTCTTATAAATGTTTAATTATTATTCGTGGTTGGCTTTGAACTGCAACGGTCGAGAGATAATTTTAAAAAAAAAATGTTTTTCGTACTACGATTCCATTCTCGTAAGTTTATCTTGTTTCGTTTATTTACTTTTTTCTTTGTGTTTTTATTGTTTTTTCGGCGCGAAAAAAAAACGCGAAAAATTTTCTCGAACGTTTTCCGAGAGGAGACCATAATAAAAATTGTGTGCAATTATTTTTTTGATTTATATTAATTTTTTAAAAAGAAAAAAAAATTAAAAGCTTATAATTATAATTGAAAAAAAAATTGTCGGAAAAAAAATTGATTAAGGCGTTTCGCCGCGCGTAGTAAAAAAAGGACTCGCTCGATGCGATAAGCGCTTATTATAAATTTGCTTAATAACAATTTTCCAAGTTAACAATATTTCCATACGTCAAATAAATTAATTTTTAATAATTATTAGTTTTTATAAATCTAAGGGCAACGTCAAGGTAGCATTATTAGAGTATAATTACGAAGAAAATGTACGCATTTCGTGACGACTGTTTATGTAATTTTAACCGCAATTTTTTTTCTAAAAATAACAAAAAAAATCGAGAAACTAAAAATTCCGTTTCGAGCAAATCGCAAGGCGGGAAAAGTGCGAAAATGAATCGCAGAAGATTTGATCTGAAAATTATTTTTTTTTCTAATTTTTGAAGTCATACTTCTTTTGGCGTCCCGTAAGTAAAATATTGGCGGGCAACGCGAGTTGCGCGCGCACTGCTGAATAAAATTTGACAGTATGAAGTTAATTATCAAAGAAAGTAAATTAATTATTGGGAACCGTGCTTTTAGTCAACAAATTTAATTTAGTTCAGTAAATATCGATTATATGTGCGAAAAACGTATATTTACCATAGCATCGAGTGGGAGCGAGCGAAAAGATACAAGAAAATCATAAGTACGAGTGAGAGGAAACGATAAAAATTATTTATTAATTTTTCGTGACCAAAATTAATGCAAATCACGTTTAAAGCCGAGTGCGCGCATTCGAGCTCAAAGTGGCACATTCCGATCTCGGGAAAATGAAGCGCGCCGCTCCGCGTCGCGCTTCATTTGCCTCCCTCGCTCGGAAATGTGCCACTTTTCGCTCGAACGCGCACATCTTCGTATTTATTGAATTTTGAAAATTAAACTTTCTTTACAATCAAGAAATTTCAATTTATTTCGGTAGATATTGACAATATATTGGGAAAACGTATTTTTACCATAGCAATGAGTGAGAGAGAGCGAAAAGATAAAAGAAACTCATAAGTATGAGTGAGAGGGAATGATAAAAATTGTTTATTACTTTTCCGTTACCAAAATTATTGTGAATCGTGCTTTAGACCGAGTGTGCACATTCGAGCTCAAAGTGGCACATTCCGATCTCGGGAAAATGAAGCGCGCCGCTCCGCGTCGCGCTTCATTTGCCTCCCTCGCTCGGAAATGTGCCACTTTTCGCTCGAACGCGCACATCTTCGTATTTATTGAATTTTGAAAATTAAACTTTCTTTACAATCAAGAAATTTCAATTTATTTCGGTAGATATTGACAATATATTGGGAAAACGTATTTTTACCATAGCAATGAGTGAGAGAGAGCGAAAAGATAAAAGAAACTCATAAGTATGAGTGAGAGGGAATGATAAAAATTGTTTATTACTTTTCCGTTACCAAAATTATTGTGAATCGTGCTTTAGACCGAGTGTGCACATTCGAGCTCAAAGTGGCACATTCCGATCTCGGGAAAATGAAGCGCGCCGCTCCGCGTCGCGCTTCATTTGCCTCCCTCGCTCGGAAATGTGCCACTTTTCGCTCGAATGCGCACATCCTCGTCTTTATTCAATTTGTTTATTTTATTCTCCGCTATTTCAAATCATAAATTTAAATTTGGTTTAGTAAATATCGATTTAATGTTTGAAAAACGTGTTTACGATAGCAATGAGTGGAAGGGAGCGAAAAGATACGACAATCATGTCAATGCGAGTGAAAGGAAACGATTAAAATTATAAAACTAATTTTTCGTCTAATTAATCATGTTAAAAAGTACCCATTGGTTTTTTCGTGGGTACTTTTTGAGAACCGAGCTGACAATACTTTTTTCTTCGATAGTAGTTTTTTTTCTGTTTGTATGTGCGCGATTTTTTCAAAAACTACACGACCGATTTTTACCATTTTTTCACTGGGGTAATCAACATACTTATGGAAAAATTCTAGTAAGGTAACGCACCTAAATAAGGCCCAGTTAAATTTATAAAGGCATAATTAATAAGTTTTTGAAAAAAATGCATCAATACCCCGTAATCAAAATGTTTATTTATATTAAACTTCAAAATAAAAGTAACAATCTTTCTCTTGTACTATATACGAGCTTCGACAATGATTCGAAATCAGGAAGCGGGAAATTTGAAAACTAGGCCTTATTGGGCACCGGGCCTTATATAATTTTTAAAATAGGTATATAAAAATTATATAATTTAAAAAAATATATAATAATAAGTAATTGTTTTTAAACTTTCGTTTTACAAAATTAAATTAAATAAATTATTTTATCTAAAATTGTATTTAGGCCACTTCACACTTAATGTTAAATCGAGTAAAAAAGTTTAAAAAGGCCGAATTTACGTCTTCCAAAAAGCTTTTTCCAAAACCAGAAGATCCACGATTCGTTTCTCGAATATAATATACGTAATACAGGCGACCCCCAATAATTAAGTCCCACGGGACTCGTTACAGAATAACACGAATTCACCATCATTAAAAAATCGACAAGACAAAAAAATAGTGTTCATCAATAAACAATTAAAATGCAATAAAAGGAGCGCTTTTAAAAAAAAACACCGATTATATTCCGATTGGAATTTTACGTTTTCTTTTTAGAAATGTGACGCAACTTCAAAAAACAATTTTTTACGACATTAATAAAAAATTCATTGACAAATGTCACTCGTCGCGGACGACCTTATTTGAAATATTTTATGAATGAAATGAAAGAGTACCGCGCGATTTTATTAATTTTTTTTGGACGATAAATAAAACTGTTAATTGCATAGAAAAATTCGTCTCGAAGCCACAAAGAATAAATTTTTTTAAGAAACTCGACGACCGTGTACGAACGAAACGAGGAAACGTTTTAAATGGAAATTTTCTGCAAGGCTGAGGGGATGCCGAAAACGATACGCGCGCGAGAAGGCTTGCGTCAGTCCGGGGCGTTGCGCTTTTCGAAGAAAGACGGAAAAACAACAGGAAAAAACACTTTTCAACAAATTGCAGTGGCTCGCAGGTAATTGCGATGCGCTCGTGCAAAGGACAAAAAAAATTAATTAATTACAATTTATTATTAGTTTATGAATGATTGGTTCTCTTTGTTTGTTGTGATCGGTGCTTTTTTTAGCCCGAAGAAAATCTTGCGTGTTTGCAGAATTGTCTAGTACAAGGATTCAAATAATTTTTCGACGTTATACTTCTTTTGGCGCGCTGAGTGTAAATAGTTAAGGGGCAACGGAGGTTGCGCGCGCACAGCTGACGAAAATTCGACAGTAAAAGTTAGCCATCTGAGAAAGTAAATTAATTGTTGTGAATCGTGCTTTAAAGCCGAATTTTGTAAATTAAACCAACAAATTTAATTTAGTTTAGTATAAATATCGATTATATGTGCGAAAAACGTATTTTTACCATAGCAATGAGTGGGAGCGAGTGAAAAGATACGACAAACACATAAGTACGAGTGAGAGAGAACGATAAACATTATTTATTAATTTTTTGTGACCAAAATTATTGTGAATTACGCTTTAAACCGAGTGTGCACATTCGAGCTCAAAGTGGCACATTCCGATCTCGGGAAAATGAAGCGCGCCGCTCCGCGTCGCGCTTCATTTGCCTCCCTCGCTCGGAAATGTGCCACTTTTCGCTCGAACGCGCACATCTTCGTATTTATTGAATTTGTTCACTTTATTTTTTGCTCTTTCAAATCATTTTAAATTCTGCTTTCGTAAATATCGATTATATGTTCGAAAAACGTATATTTACCATAGCAATGAGTGGGAGCGAGCGAAAAGATACACCAAAATCATAAGTACAAGTGAGAGAAAACGATAAAAATTATTTATTAATTTTTGGTCAACAAAATTATTGCAAATCATTTTTAAAACCGAGTGTGCACATTCGAGCTCAAAGTGGCACATTCCGATCTCGGGAAAATGAAGCGCGCCGCTCCGCGTCGCGCTTCATTTGCCTCCCTCGCTCGGAAATGTGCCACTTTTCGCTCGAATGCGCACATCTTCGTATTTATTGATATAATTAATTTAGTTACACCAAAGAAGTATAACTTCTAACGCACCAGTTGTCGTTTCTTTTTAAACATTAAATTAAAAAGAAAACAATTCCTTGGGGTACAAGTTTTTAAACGAATTAAAACGCTCCTTGAACTTCATTAACGCAAAAAATAGACGTGAACTTGAAATTTAATAAAAAAATTATTGTGTTAATAATTACATTGGTAAAATTGCAGTGGCGACTCGTTATCTCTTTTGCCCAAAAATATAATTTGTATTTAAACACCCTGCTTAATTTTTTAATTTAAGTAGTTCCAGCGTGAAACCTCTTTGCCATAGATTTTTTTCAAATTTTTCTTTATAGGCAAAAAACAACGTTTACAAATAAATGCCAAAGTTTCAAAATTTTTGATTAATAACAAAGTTAGCAGATTTCAGTCTCACCTTCCCGTTTAAAGCATATAAAAATTCATGTCCGCCCAACTATTTTCTATTATACAAAAAATATCTCTCGATAGAATTTTGAAAAAAATTGGGGGCGCAAAAAAATGTGTTTTAAACAAATTTAAAAAAAAACAGCATTTAACCGTTTTTCATTTGAGATATAATAATTAATTTTTTTTAATTATATAATGATATACATATAAACAACACACTCCTAAATCCCCAAAATTTCGAAAAAAATCTATTTTAATTTTCCGGTAAATGACAACACAGCATTGTCTTCGTACGCTCTTGAAAGAGAGTGCGGTCATTTAGTACGTGCTTCTTTGCCAATTAATTTAATTCTTTAGATATTATGTTTCACAATACACGTCGTTTTTTGCGCAATTATTTTATCCTTTATATATCATATTTCAAAACAAATGTAGTTTAACAACCTTTATAAATTTCAAAAAAAACCTCAATTCCTATCACCATGGTAACAAAAAAATAAATAAATCAAAATTCGGAGAGGACAACCTGACAAAGCGAACTCGGAGCGCGAAATTTGAAACAACAGACCTTTCGGTTTTAAAATTAACAGATAAATCGATAAAAATCCAAAAATTACAACAAAACGTCGGTTTTTATTGTTTAATTGAATTGGGAATGACGTTAAAAAAAGAATGTAGTCCAATTAAACGCTCTTCGTTTCTAAATTAAACGTTTAACGACAAAAAATCATAAAATAATCACGTAACTTTTTTTTTTGTAGAAAGCCGCCGCGCAGCGATTTTTCTATTTTCTTCGGTGATTTACTGAAAAATTATCGTAACGTCAATAATGCTAGAACTCCGCGAAACAATTATTTTATTATTAAAATGCAAAAAAAAA
The DNA here is from genome assembly GCA_036325965.1 of Sinopyrophorus schimmeli. NCBI lineage: Eukaryota > Metazoa > Arthropoda > Insecta > Coleoptera > Elateridae > Sinopyrophorus > Sinopyrophorus schimmeli. The sequence goes on from JARFIZ010000068.1 coordinate 1,397,859, forward strand.
CGAAAAGCAATCACTATTAGTCGTAATTATTTAATTATCGATAATTTTCGCACTTTGTAAAACAAATTATTTTAATTTCTTCTTTAAGAGAAAAAAACCGCCAGCGATTTATTTAAAAAAATCATATTTTTTTAAGTGAAATTCTCGATGGAAACTTTTGAACCGACACCGTTATGAAATCCAAATTGAATTCTAAATCACAAGGTTGCTGGAATAAATAAAATATTAAACCAAATCAATTGCAGATTAATTTTGTGGCAACTTCCTGATTCGAAAATAATCTACGGCCCCCCTGGGAAAGCTCCCAATCGTAAATATTTCCCATTCGTAAAATAACCTATTTAAATATTTCTAACGTAACAAAAACAATTAATACATTTAAAGTGAAAAAAAAACATTAAAAAGCCGATAATGACCGACTAAACGAATTACGACAAATTACCTCCGTAAAAAAAATTATTCGAAATAAAAATAAGTGGGAGTTTCGCGCCAATAAATACCTCAATGCTATTGGCTTAGTGAAAGTTGCATTTGTTTAAAACCTAAGTCAACTATATATTCAAAGTTAATCTCGGAGAGGAGAGATTTAAATCGCTGCTACTGCAGTTTGGATGCAAAAAGTGCGCGCACGTATTTTCATTTATTTATTTTGGATTTTGTTAAAAATTTATTAATCTGTTCGACCGCGCGCTTCGTACCTCGTTTTTTGACTTGTGTGCGTCCGATTGCTATTTTATTTTATTTGTAATATTTTTCGAATCGATTAGAATTTAGTGATTTGTGATTGAAGAAGAAACAAAAAAAGAAGAGAAATATGAAAGACGTTATAACGATTTTGAACCGACTTTTGGGGAGGACTTACGCCGCCGTCCAAACCAACAAAAATGAAAAAACCGAAAATGCTTCGACGACACCTACGCCCCGAAATGTCGCCCTCGAGATACTCAACAAAAGGTTCAAATGTAAGCGCTCGTTTTTTTTTTTATACAATTAATTTTTAGGTCCTTTGAGCAAATTTCGCAAAACGAAGGCTCTTACGAAAGATGCAATAAATCGGCAGAGAAAAAAATGCTTTCGCGCAAAGAATTCGATTAAATGTTTGTTTATAAGCGGCGCACGTCCTCCGGGGGGACATAAAAAAATAATATTTACAATAATTGTTGCAAAAAGTGCATCGGGGAATGTTTGTCGATGCGCAACGTGCGAAGACCTGCATGTAAATCGATTTTTTTTTAATTACCAATGCCGCATTTTTTTTAAATGCAACAATGAAAAGGGGGGCCTTAGGATTCGGAAGTAGCGGCGCCCCCGCTATTCGGAAAATCCGGATCGTAGAGCAAAGGATGTCCTCCGTTTTGGAAAAATGTGAAGGTTCGCTGGCCTACGCCTTTTTGTAAAATATTGAAAAGGTCAGTCCCCATCGTGGAAAAACCTAACATTTTTTCTTGACTTTAAAAAAATCATTTCGAAATTTCGGAAATGAATATTTAATTTAATTTTAAATCGATTTGAGTTAATCATAAAAATTATGTACTTAAGAGCGCACCCATACCTCGCTTTGCGACCGTAAAGCGAAAAGCCGTATAACGAATTAATTATTTTTTAAAATAATGTGTTATATTTTTTAGTTCGCAAAGCATTTTATTCTTCTTATTTTCTATAAAAATGTTTACATAAAAGTAAATCGAAAAGTGTCATAATTATTATAGCGAAATGCCGTGTAAGGGCGGCCGTATAGCGAGGTATTTTGATATAGCATAAAAGATAATTTTGTATTAATTTTTTTTTCATTTCTAAATCATTTTCTTTATAATTTAAAACTATTTTTTTTTTAATTTTCAAAATTAAAGTTGTTTTGTGGGGCCAAGATTTTGAAGATTTCCTCCAGACGTCTTATCGAAATGAATTTTTAAAAATCGAAAGATAATAAATCGCAGCAGAACCGGATCGAAAGTCGAAAAAAATGGAAACCTACCGACTCTCCAAATGAAATTTTAACGACGCTTTCCCGTAAGGCGCACAAACATCGATTTTTCCTTTCGTTAAGAAACAATCAAAATAAAAGTGAAATATTATTATTAGGAAATTCCGATTTGTTTAGCTTCGGCTTCGATTTTATTTACCAAAATCGACGGCGACGCGCACGAATAAAAAAGGTTACAAACGAAATTAATACAAAACGTGCCCGGCGGGGTACAGGAACTAAACAAAAAAACCTTGTAATTTATTAAATAATTTTTTTCCACGCGCAAATTCGATTTTTAAGGACGCGCGCCTCCGAATGAGGTCAATGGATTCTTCGATTTTCCCCAAAATCCAAACGAAAAACCTTCAAATTCTAAAACCTCAAAAAAAAACAACAAATTAATTTTCGCAAGACGGGCCCCCCACCGCCCGCCCTTCTTCGCTCTTCGAAATCCTCCACCACCCCGAAGATCGCACCTTGAGATTAGAAAAATTTCGTATACGCTAAAAAAAACAAGCGCCAAATTTGGGGCAAGGTTCCCCCCAATCGTTAAGAAGAAAAATATCAAAATTTTCCCCTCTTGCGCAAATTTTTCGAAATTTCACGTCGCCGAAGGTCGAATCGAAATTTTTCGAAAATTAGCATTTTAAACTTCGATTTTTGTCCGTCGAAAATAGCGGAAAAACGGAACGGGTCGGCGGCACCGCGCGTTTTCTCCTTATTTACTTTTTTGTGCGACGAACTTGAACTTGAATTGCTAAAAAAAGTTCGTTTTGGCTTTGTTTACGTTTTTCGGCGTCGGAAAAAAAATTGCGCGAGCTCCAAAAGCGGACGGGAGTCGCGGGCGGGTCTCGCGTGCCCTGAAGATGGACACCTGTAAACGGCCCGTTTTTGTTTTTAATGGTCCCGAACCTTTCGGAGCGAATCTTTCGGACCAGATTCGTTACGCAATGGAGCCGAAACGAAAATGATTTAAATACTTTCTATTAATAATAGAGGATTGTTAGGCGGTTTGCTCGTTTTAGAATTAACGGGCGGCTTCGAATTTGTTGGTAAAAAAAGGCAAAACGGAGGCGTTGAGCAACCGAATAATATGGAACAACTTTCGTGCTCTACTACGATAGTGTTTGATTTTTTTTTTGCTTCGGACTTGTGTCGTTGAGAAATCGTTATATAATAATAAATTGTATTTATTTATCTATTTACAATCGTAAATATATTTTCGATAGAAAACGAAGTGAATTATTGGTCACGTGGCGCACTAAGCGATATATGTTAAAAAATTTAATTAAATTAAATTAAAAAAATAAAGAAGAGCAGTATTTTTATTTGTTTTTTTTTGGGTGGTATTTGCAAAACGCATTTAATAATTCCGAAGCTGTTAGCCTTCCGAGAGGGGGCCTTGGATTTTCGCTAGAACCAAACATTATTTTTTTACGATTATTAATTAATTATTTTTTTTCTAATTTTTAGGTGTCCTAATTTTGGCCTTCGTGGGCTCCGTGATGCTCGGCACCGGCCTCTCCGTTTTCTTCTGCCAACCCTACGACCTCCTCTTCAAACTCGTAAGTTCAACAAAAATTAATTGAAAAAAGAAGTTGTACTTCTTTGGTGTCAATAAATTAATTTTAATCGGTCCTTCTCACTCGTATCTTTTCGCTCCCTTCCACTCATTGCTATGGTAAATATGTTTTTCGCACATATAATCGATATTTACCAAAGCAAAATTTAAAATGATTTGAAAGAGCAAAGGATAAAGCAAACAAATTCAATAAATACGAAGATGTGCGCATTCGAGCGAAAAGTGGCACATTTCCGAGCGAGGGAGGCAAATGAAGCGCGACGCGAAGCGGCGCGCTTCATTTTCCCGAGATCGAAATGTGCCACTTTGAGCTCGAATGTGCACACTCGGCTTTAAACATAATTTGCAATAATTTTGTTAACCGAAAATTAATAAATTAATTTTTATCGTTCCCTCTCACTCGTACTTATGATTTTGTTGTATCTTTTTGCTCGCTCCCACTCATTGCTATGGTAAAAATACGTTTTTCGCACATATAATCAAGATTTACTGAACTAAATTAAAAAATTAAACTAAATTCAAAAATTCATGTAAACAAATTGAATAAATACGAGGATGTGCCACTTTGAGCTCGAATGTGCACATTCGACTTTAAACATGATTTGCAATAATTTTGGTCACGAAAAATTAATAAATAATTTTTTATCGTTCCCTCTCACTCGTATTTATAATTTTTTGTATCTTTTCGCTCCCTTCCACTCATTGTTATAGTAAAAATACGTTTTTCGCACATATAATCGAGATTTACTGAACTAAATGAAATTTGTTGGTTTAATTTACAAAAATTCGGTTTTAAAGCACGATTCACAATACATAAAATACATAAAACTTTGATTTTTAGAAAAGTGTCTTCGCCGACGGGGGCGAAATTTTCGAGATGTGGCGGACGCCCCCCGTGGAGCTATACCTGCGAGTTTGGCTGTTCAACGTGACCAACAAGGAGGCCTTTCTGAGCGGGAAAGAGAAACTCAAAGTGCAAGAAGTTGGACCCTACGTTTACAGGTGCGTTGATTTTTTTTTCGGTTGTTTGCGAAGGCGAGAGCGTGGGTTGACGTCATTCCGAAATAGTGCAAGTCAATGTGTGAATTTTACTAGGAAACAAATAGTTAAAAATAATGTCGACTTCATTTGTTTGGTCGTTCAATTTGTAAAGATGAGCGCTTCTCAAGTTTAAGTTTAAGGTTAGTGATCTGCGGCGATTTTTTTTTTATCGAAATGGGCGACAAAATTGTTTATTTTTAATTTGCCTTTATCAATCGATGAAGATTATTAATATATTTATTAATTGAAGTTGAGTGAACTCTTATTCGAAGCGCATTCTCGCGGAGAGAGAAAAAAATTGATAAAAGGACGTTGAACGCACATTTTTTCCGACCCCGGATATTTTTTTTTTTTGAGGAGGAAGACGACTCTTAAGATGAAAGTTTTTCGTTATTTTTTTTTTAATTGGAATTTAATTTCGTTTAATTAAATTATTGTTCGGTTTCGTAATTTTACTTTTGTTACGAGTTAAATCTTATTTTGATTGTTCCCCCGTTTTTTTTTTTTAAATACACAATAATTTTTTTTTTAACTAAATCTTCGTTTTGCGGTGAGAACAATTTTTTTCCCCCATTAAAAATAATTAAATGAAAAAAATTAAGTGTAACGCTTCCGATGCAACAGAGGGTAGCATTTTACAAAAAAAAATAATTTAACTAAATAAAAAAACAAATTAAATTCTAAAACTCCGTAAAACCGTTTCGGATCGGAAAAAAATCGGAAAATTGCACAAGAAAACATGTATCTCAAAGTCGGCCCCCCACGAAATTTCCTAATCGCGCCATAAAAAGGTCGTCGCATCTAATAGATGTCATTGTTGCAACTTTTGATAAATCAAAAATTATTTATTTTCATTCTTTTTCGGCTTTCTTAAACCGCAAAGCAGTCGGTTTTTCTTCGTCGACGCAATTCGTCGGCGAAACGCTTTACGACAGGCCCTACCAAAAACCGGAACCGATTGCAAATTAATTAAAATCGTTGCCCAAGTGGATTTTAATTCGATTTTCGTAAAAATCTAAAAAGAAAAGTAAATAGAGTGTGTCCCACAATTGGCGTTGAAAAATGATAATAAAATCGCTTTAAAGCAGTGGTTGTCAAATTTAAAAAAATTGAACGATGTGAACGAATTACAGAGAGAGCCGTGTAAATCGAAATCATAATTTTTGTGTGAAAAAACCGTGCTAAGCGAAAACAAAGCAAAATATGCAAAAATTAGGTCGTCGGGTGCGGTGGGTTGCCGAACCGCCACCCTAAGTGGGAAGCCTAATTAAGCCGGGACTCACACATGCGTTACTTTTGTAATAGGGGCCTCTTAAGGCTGCCTCATTTGACCCCCATATGAAATTCGGTATTCCCCTTTCGGGCCTAATAAAAATTTCTAGTCGGGCATGCCGTTTTATTTCAGCACATTACTCTTCCCTTTGTAAATCCAAAAATTAACAAATGCGAAGATGTGCGCGTTCGAGCGAAAAGTGGCACATTGCCGAGCGAGGGAGGCAAATGAAGCGCGACGCGGAGCGGCGCGCTTCATTTTCCCGAGATCGGAATGTGCCACTTTGAGCTCGAACGTGCACACTCGGTTTTAAGCGCGATTCACAAAAAATAATTGATTTAAAATCAATTTTTTAAATTAAAAGCTACAGGGCCGTATTTCTACCAAGAACCATTTTAAATAGTTTTCATTATTGAAAATGGATAAAAATTACATTTTTGTTAAACCTTTTTTTTTTTCTCTAAAATAATTCAAAAGGTAAACGTCCAAAATGCCGATTCAAAGTCGAGACCTCGACATTTCTTATTGGCAACTTAAATCACTTAATTGGGAGGAGGAATTTCGAAAGTGAGCCGGAAGTGCCCTTCGATTCTGACCCTTAATTCTTTTTTTTCGTTTCAGAGAATTAATGTCGCACGAAAACGTGACTTTCAATAGCAACGGGACCGTCTCGGCCGCCCCCAGCCACCCGCTGGTCTGGGTGCCCGAACTCTCCGAAGGGCACAGCGAAGACGACCAACTAATCTTGCCCCACATTGCCCTACTGGTGAGTGCCCGATTTTTATTAATTTTTTCCTTTTCGAAATAAACGTCGCGGGAAAATTTTTGGATCTTCGCGTGCATCTTTAAGTTGTTGTTCGTGGAATTTTTCTGATAAAACTTCAAGGCGAGAGGCGCGATTAATTTTCATAAATATAGAAAAATAACATTTCACGTGGAAAAGGTGGACCTTGATTTATTTTTTGTTTTGGTTCGTTTCAACTTCCTGCTCTTCTGCATATTTTAATTTTATAAACAATTAGCAACGCGGGAGCAATTCTACGAAAAGCGATTTCCGCGTTTTTTTTTCGTTCGTTTGTTGTTTTTTCGCGCGCGCTTTTCCGATCGTTTTTCGCTCAAGGTTTTTGGCCGATTAAAAATCGGAATTTTGAAATGTGTCTTGCGGAGAATTGGGGCAAAAACTTTTACTGGCTCGTTGCAGCGAAGCGGCTTGCCTTGACAAGGCTCGCTGAAAGTTCATCGGCGATTATTTTGCGGTTTTTATTCGATTTTTCAACCCCCTTTATTTATTGGGAAGGGGGACCAAAACGCGCAATCGAAAATTTTTTAAAAACGACAACCATCGAAAAAAATCGAATAAAAAAACTAAGAAGCGGTCACGATTGATCGAAATACATTAAAACAAATGAATTCTTTTTTTCAAAAAAATAATTAAAAATCTAAAAAAAAACCGTTTCGAACAAAATATTTTCCATAGATTCTAAAAATAAAATAATTGTAATAAAAAAAACATGTTTATCGGTTTTTTTTCTTCTCCTTCCATTTAATGAATGTAAATTAAATTTAGCTAATTTGTAATTGTTTAAACAATTTCCTAAACGTATACTAATTTTATTGACTCGTCGTACTTGACTTTACGGCGTGTATCCGAATCGAAAAAGAAAGCTTCGTCTTCGAGCTCTTTAAAAAAAATTTCCAAATACCAACCTCGAAGAGCAGCGTGCTGCCCCCAAACGACTCCCCCAAATTCGAGCGTTCGCGGTCACGATTTTTTCGAATCGATTTAAATAAAACATTTTAAAAATAAATAAAAAATTTGCAACACAACTATTGCGAAACGAAGACCCGACGATTAATCTTAATACCATCCGCATAAACAAAATGGCCGCGCTGTGAGGCAACGCCACCGAATGCCCCACAGCGGATTTCTTCATTTTTCTTGTCCAATTCGGAGGGCTGCCTCTATTTTATTTATTTTTTTATTGAAATTCAAGGCGACAAGCGAAAAGTGCGCCGATGACAAACACATTTTTTTTGCGAGCGAGCGATAAATCGATCGCCGTGACGTAACGCGCGAAGATTTAACAACAATCGAAGCGCTCTTTTTATTGCCATGGAAACGAAAGTAAAAGTGAACCGGCGAGTCGACGGCTGCCGTCTCTTTTTATGACACGGCGTAAAGTGGCCGAAAGTAAAAGCGAAGATATTAATCACATTTTGTTGAACTTGAAGAAGAAGAAGAAAGTAGGTTTGTGTTATAAAGTCGGAAAAGAACAAGTACCATTTAATTACGTAATCTATTATAAGAGAAAAAAATTAGAAATTAACGATTCGTAGGCACGAAGACTTTTTGCGTGCACTTCCTATGCGGATTTTTTTGCGTTAATTTTTCGTTCGGTGAGAATGTGGGGCAAGGTCGGGCAACATTTTTGGAATGTTTTAAATTCCGATTGGGTTCGCGAAAAATTGCCAAAAGGGGGTTTTGCTCGGGTCCGTGGTGGCGCTGCTCACCAAAGCAAGCTTTTTCGATGCTTGCCCCCTGCGGTATATTTATTTTATTTTTTTTTTTTTTGTACAATAATTTTCTATTATTTTATGTAAGTGCGTACAAGCACAATAATTACGCTTTAAGGCGCTGATTTCACTATTACGACGAGGCTTCATCAATCATTTTTGGATGCCTGTGTAGATTTGAATTGTTCTTTTCGCAATTAACTCGAATTTGGCGGCCAAAAATGTGGGTCGCTGTACGCGCGTTATTTGTTTCGGTTTTAATTAAAATCCGACCAAATTTAATTGCAAATTAAAACAGAATTACAGAGAAAGACGGCAGTTATGAAATAAAGTGGAGATTACAAAATTAGCTTGACATTTGCACGTGTCACGTTTCTCGTCGCTTTTTAGTAAAAACGAATTTTTATTTTTTCCAATCGTGCGCTTCTCGAAAAAGAAATGGACCGTTTAATTTTGCGTTAGAGATGTAAGTTAAATCGAAGAAAAGAAAAACGGCTTGTTATTGTGGTTTAATTGAATCGATTTAAAAATTGCATAAGCGCAAGTAGGTTAATAGACAGGTTTGAAAAAATTCAAAAAGCAGGTGATGAATTTAACATAAATTCTTATGCTATTTGCAATTTAATTAAATCCATTAAAACGACACGCTTAGTTGCAGTAAATTGCAGTTTATTAATTAATTCTTTTGATTTAAAAGTCATTGACGCACCGTGTATATAAAATAATTTGAAATCCAATGCCGCCAAATAATCTCGATCGTAAAACCCTAAAAGGACGTACTAAACTAAAATCGGTTATTTTTACAAATACAATGCATTTTTTTTTTGATTCGTTTAGAACTGAAATGTGTGTGGAAACAGTAGGTATGCTTTTTTTTAATGTGTTACAAAATTGATACAAGGTTATGTGCACATTGTGCGGAAAAATGGCACGTTTTTCCGAGATTGCAAATATACCACTTCGAGTGCCATTGCCCATTCACATTTCGAGATTCAAATTAGATCAACATTTGCGGAACCTCTGGTGTGATATTATAACTATATTGGCTTTATTATTATTAAAAAATAATGGAACTCACCCATTTTAAAAAATGATCCATCGCTTAAACGAAATAGTTTAGTTTACGCACCAATGCCAAATTTGGGCCATATAAGTTTGGGTCGTCAGGTGCGAGTGGGGTTGCCGAACCGCTACCTAAGTAAGGATCAGGAACCGCCACTTTCGTCATACGGGTCTCTTAAGGCTACCTCATTTGGTCCACATATAGAATTTGCTGTCTTTTTCGCACCTAAAAAAAAACTAACTGAAATTTTTAATCGGGTACGTCGTTTTATTTGAGTACATTACTCTTTTCTTTTTAAATCGAAAAACTAATGTAAACAAACTCAATAAATACGAGGATGTGCGCATTCGAGCGAAAAGTGGCACATTTCCGAGCGAGGGAAGCAAATGAAGCGCGACGCGGAGCGGCGCGCTTCATTTTCCCGAGATCGGAATGTGCCACTTTGAGCTCGAATGTGCACACTCGGTTTTAAGCACGATTCACAATAATTAATTAATTTAAAACCTACTAGTCTTTCAATTAAAAGTTACAGAACCGTATTTCTACTATACTCGGGCCGCCGAACGGACGGAATGATGACCCTTCAGCAATTCCTTTAGGATCAACCATAAAAACCCTTAAAAAAACAATTAAATTACAAAAAAAACTTATTTTTAATTGCAGAGCATCGCCCACGTGGTCTCCTCGGCCTCTTTCGTGACACGCTTCGGCCTGAACGTGGTCATCCGTCAATCGGAATCCGAGCCCTTGGTCCAAATGTCGGCCCGCGAATTCATGTTCGGATACGAAAGCACTCTCATGTCTTTGGGCTACAAATTTCTACCCAATTGGATCTCGTTCAACAAGCTCGGCCTCATCGATCGGGTAAGTCCGTTTTTTCTCCTCCGAATCGTTCGAATCGCTCAAGGGCTCTCTTTTTCCCAAAGATGTACGACTTCGACGGGGACTTCGAGACCGTTTTCACCGGCGAACACGACGTGAGGAAGTCGGGCCTCCTGGACACCTACAGGGGTTCCAAAAATATACCGCAGTGGGAGGGGAAGTGCGGCAACATCAACAACGCGTCGGACGGCACCAAATTCGCCAGTCACATCAAGCCCAACGACACGTTGATTTTCTTCAGGAAGAGCATGTGCAGGGCTTACAATTTGGTGAGTTTCTTTTGCACTTTTGCGCAAAACCAAAAGTAACCCATTTTTTGTTAGGTACCTGTAAATAGGACCGTCGTGTCGGGACTGAACGGATAGTTTACAACTTCGAGAAGAACGCCACCGACAACGGAAAATTCCGGCCGGAAAACTCCTGCTTCTGCAAGGAGGGCAATTGCATGCCCCCGGGCCTTCTGGACGTGCACGACTGCTACTACGGCTTCCCCATAGCCACCAGTTTCCCGCATTTCTTGGACGCCGACCCTTCGGTGAGGGAGCACGTCGAGGGCAGCCGTCCGGATCCGAAGAAGCACAGGTCCTATTTCACGGTCCAACCGGTAAGTTTTATGTGCTTTTTTCGAAGTCGAGACGAGAAATTAATTTATTTTGTTTGGACGAAAAGGAATCCGGTTTGCCTTTGGAAGTGGCTGCGAGGTTCCAAATAAATATGGCTCTCGGGGACTTGGACTCGATGGCCAACGTGGGACAGTTTTCCCATATGGTGCTTCCGCTTCTTTGGACCGAAACTGTAAGCGAAAAATTTTACACAAAAATGAACCGACTTTCATTTGTTGTACTTAGCTGGGTACCTACCTAAATGCGGTTATTGTGAATTTTTTTTTTGAAGTTGGTTGATTTTTTAACCCCTTGACACACAAAAACCGAATTTGATGAGTCCGAAAAAAACTATTAATTTGGCTCAACTTAACTGTTATGAGCATACACAAATAACATAAAATAAATAATTAATTGTTTTAAAATATTTTGAAATATGTAGAGGAGTGTTTCCCAATCTTTTTTAAACATACGCCACCTAAGTCATTCGAAAATTTTGATGCATATAATATATAACATATAAATATATTTTTATATTTAAAAATTGAATTATTCCAAAAATGAAGCCTAATTACAACTTGTTCAAGACACAAGATTTAGGTTTTAGCAAGAAATCACTAGGAAATTATTAAGAAAAAAAACAATAAGTAAATTTTAAAAACATAAACTAAAAAATATTTTTATATCGATAGCTCGAATTTTTGATAACGCGAATTATTTTTAGTTTCTCTTCAACTTCGACCTATCGAGGTTTGACTGTATTTAATTTTATAAATTTAATATTTCTGAACAATTAAGATAATTTATTTATTGAGTTTTCTCCAATATTAATTTTATTTGCGTAAATTAATGATCTTCAAAGTTTTTTGAAAAACCACAAATTCTGTATTTACTCTATTTGAGTTTTCTGAAAATACATAATAATTTTTTCATCAAAATTTCCTTTTAAATTTACCGAATAAAGTTTTGTTTTATTCAATTTGTGTTATACAAAAAAAATTGATAATTAAAAATTTCTAAAGTTCTTAAATATATTTTAAAAATTTTCCAAGTTATTAATTTATTTAATTTGAGTTGTCTAAAATTTAAAATAATTTATTCTTCGAGTTTACTTTAATAATTTTGCTAAATGTTTAAAACTGAATTTCATTCTATGTAAAAAAACCGGTGCATGTACTTATGTACGCACGTTAGAAGTAATACTTCTTTGGCGCGACTAAATTAAATATAACAACGCGCTATGTTGCGCTTGTGTATAGCTAGACCAGTGGTTATCAAACTATATGTTACTGCGCATATGTCGTTTTATTTGAATACATTGCTATTTCCTTTTTAAATCCAAAAAGTAATTTAAACAAATTGAATAAATACGAAGATGTGCGCGTTCGAGCGAAAAGTGGCACATTTTCGAGCGAGGGAGGCAAATGAAGCGCGACGCGGAGCGGCGCGCTTCATTTTCCCGAGATCGGAAATGTGCCACTTTGAGCTCGAATGCGCACACTCGACTTTATGCACGATTCACAACAAAATAGGCCGATAAATTAGTTCAATAATTAATTAAATAATTTTAATCGTTCCCTCTCACTTGCACTAACAAGTTTATTGTATCTTTTCGCTGCCTTCCACTCATTGTTATGGTAAAAAATGTTTTCGCACATATAATCGATATTTACTAAATTAAATTAAAATTTTTGATTTGAAAAAGGGCACGGTAAATTATATGAATATAATAAAAACGAAGATGTGCGCATTCGAGCGAAAAGTGGCACATTTTCGAGCGAGGGAAGCAAATGAAGCGCGACGCGGGCGCGCGCTTCATTTCCGAGATCGGAAATGTGCCACTGAGCTCGAATGCGCACACTCCTTTAAGCACACTTTACAAAAATTAATTTACTCTCTGGACAATTCGCAATTAAATATTACAGAATTATATTAATAACAAAATTCCAAATCGCCAATTTTGTGCCTTTTAACAAAATTATTGTTTGAAAACAAACCTTTTTCGGAACATAAAATTCAATACAGTTCTTGACGTCTTAGAGACGTCAAAATCTACAATGACACCCTAAACGATTGACGTCTCCTAGACGTCATTGTATGTCAAGGGTTAATTAAAAAATGATTTTCCAACGTGGTGCCGCGGTAGTAAAGTGACCGATTCCCCCATGCCAGAATAGGATATAGTTTCGTCGTTCCTTTCTGCACGTGTGTCGAAAGTGCGTACTTTCGCTCTTTTTCCTCCTTCTGTATTCTAAACACATTTTGCTGTTTACTGCTAGTTTTTGTTGATGCAATCAACTAAAAAAATCATAGTATGGTTATTTGTGAACAGATCTTTAAACACAATAGATTCCAAAACTCTTTTTTTTAAGTCAAAAAATTAAATTATTTTTTTGAATTGCAGAGAATGTACAACCTTCCGAGCGCCTTACAGATGAGGTTTAATCTGTACCTGAACGTCCTTCCCATCGTTCAAACCGCCTGCATGTACCTATTTTTCGTTTTGAGCGTCGTCTTCTTCGCCGCCTCTTTGTTCAAGTACCTAAGAAAGATCAAGCGCTTCGGCAAACAGCATCGGCCGGCTTGGATCGACGAATACGTCGAAGTCGATCTGCATCGCAAGCTCTCCTATTCGTACACCCCGCAAAAACGCGAAAGCCTGACGTCGAAGGAGCTGGAGATCTACTTCAACAGCCTCATCACGCCCCTGAACCAGGAGCTCACCTACGAAGAGTTTCAAAAGTTGAAAGAGGAGGACGTTTAACCTTTTAAATTAATTAAATCCAAAAATTGTGCGATTGTGATCTACGGCTGAGACTTTGTATTTATATTATTTTAGTACTTAGGCGCTAAGAAAGGTATAGACTTACAGGGGCGGATTGAGAAAGAATTCGGTTGTAGATAAGGAGGAAAAAGGCGGTCCGGCCCTGAACTTATTTGCCGATCGGTCCCCTGCGACCGCATTTGTAGATAATTTACTAATGTGATAAAAGAAAATTTATTATGCAGGTTCTTTCGATTTCTTGAAAGGGGCTGCGTTCTAAAATTAATTTATAAGCGTTTTACAAAGAAAACAAAGCCAAACTTGCTCAAATTCGATTTTTAGAATTCGCTTCTAAAACGTTTCAATTTTAGTTAAGTATAGGAACTTGAATAGGAAGTGGAGGCTATGAATTATTGTTATTTGAAAGTAGCAACCCTCACTAAGAACTGCAGTATTTTTTTTCTGTTTCTTTTTTATAAACGATACAAAGCCTAAAAAAAATATATACAAGAACTTTGCTCAAAAATGAAGATTTTTGTTATACGTAGTTACTTTCATGTCGAATAGTCATTACTTTTATATTATTATGCATTATTATTTGTATATATAATTTATTGTTTATTAAATATTTCATTTGACTTCTTTTTTTTTCTGTTTTCCATTTTTTTTTTGTTGCTTAAAATGAGAATATAAGGCAACAATTTTAATTAAGTACACGAAACGCAAAAAATCGGTCCCTCTTTGGAATAAATTAAAATCTTCCGAAACTTAATCTAAAAAATCGAAAATCTTAAAACTTAATACGACGATCTCTGATTCAAAAATACAAATATCACATTCTCAACGCTAAAAATTGTGCTATTTGGTTGTTAAGTAAAACGTTCGTTATCTCATCGAGGATTTCTCCAGCTCTTCTATTACTTGTATCAGTCTTTGCCTGACTTTCTTATTATTCTGATAAGCTGAGCTCACGAGACCGAATAAATGTTGTGATGAGTATTCCTGCAAGCAAAGCAGTAATCTCTCGTTACAAAAAATCTAAGATTAATACCGTGTGATCTCTAATCCACTGTTCGAGTTCCAGATCTGGTAAATAATAAGCCTTCACGTAATTCTCCACGTATTCTTTGTGAGGCATAGGTCTCAGGCTGGAAATCTTTTCAAATTTCGATAAGAATTGCGTGAAATCCAATTGCATCAATGCTCGGCCCCCATTCGAACATTTCTTAGCTTCCGAAAACCTAAAATAAAAATTAATCGCTTACAAATCAACTTAAATTTATTTATCTACACCAACCCTTGTACCAAAGTGTGAGTTATAATGTGAGATATGTTTTCCCAGAGGGTTTTGTAAACTTCTCCGGCTATAGGAATACGAGTACTGACATTTTCTAATCGCATACTAAAAATTTGTACTTCCTAAAATCGCAGATAATTAAAAACAAACCACAATTTCAATTGAAATGATTGGAACTAACTCTTAGTAAAACATCAATGTATGAGTTGTGTTGCGACATAACATCTTTAACTTCCCAATTAGTTTTGGTCATGGATATTAGAATTTGTCGAAGATCGAATGCTTGAGCTGCTACACACATGTAGATAGGCCTTCGAAGATCGACCACGCACGAAATAGTCTAAAAAATAGTAAAATTAGAAGCGCACAATGGACATTTTAATTTAATTCAAAAATCGGTGACCTAGCGCCACCTACTAACAAACGGCTGGAACCGTGCGACAAACATGCTGTAAATATAACCTCAATTTTCAAACGTCAAAGTACTCAAAATAATGCAGGAAAATATTATTAATGTGGGTGATTACGTTATAATCCAAAGGCAACAATATACGAAACTCCAAAAGATCAAAGAGCATGGAACCACTACTCTAGGAAAAGATGTGATAGAACTCGATAATATTGTTGGACATAAGTTCTACGAAACCTTTAAGATGCAACTAAAACCTAACAATAAGCGTTTATACACATTAGAAAAGGTAACAGAACTGACTATTAAAAATGAAATCAATTTGGAGCAATCGGGAAACGATAATCGTAACATAATTGATGATGGGACCTCGCAAGGGCTCACAAAGGACGAAATTGAAAATCTTAGAGATCAAGCTTTAAGTTCGACCGACATCGTCGAAAAATTAATAGCCAACTCCAAAACGTTTAATTTTAAGACGGAATTTAGTCAAGAAAAGTACTTAAAGAAAAAGGAAAAGAAATACTTCGAATACATACAAGTCCGTAAGCCTACAATTCGACTTTTATCTCTGATATTCTACCGACAAGATCCTAAAAAGACTTTAGGACTAAGAATTGACGATTTATCTCAAGTGTTGACTTACGGGAACATACAATCTGACGGTGATTACTTGTTGTATGACACGGGGACTTCGGGGCTCGTCCCAGCTGCAATTTTACATGCAATCGGAGCCGACACAACGGGCAGACTTATCCATGCTCATCCAGGAAACGAATGCCAGAAGCTCGCGCTGTTAGCAATGCAATTTCCTAAAGAACTGATGGAAAGATGCATACATGTTAATTTATATTCGGTGCTAAGATGTTTTTATCAGGAGAAAGAGAGTTTTAATGAAAATGGGGATTGTTCCGAGCCAAAGAGGTGTAAGCTGGAAGAACCGAAGAAACCTTGTTGGCAGTTCGAAAATGAGAAAGCCTGTCGTATCCTGGAGGAAAAAATCGATTCTTTGATAGTCGTAGGGAAAGAAGATCCAACGAACATTGTTAAGGAATTGGTTCAGTTTCTGAAGCCTTCGAGGACTCTTGTTGTTTTTAATTTAATCAAGGAACCCCTACAGGACTTGTATTTTTATTTGAAAAACAGAAAGGACTTTATAGCTGTTAAGTTGTCGAATAATTTTATGAGAAATTATCAAGTGCTGCCCGAGAGGACACATCCCGAAGTTGCAATGAACTTTGGGGGGTATATTTTAAGTGGCTATAAAATAGCCGATTAATTTTTATAAATCGAAATTAATTTTGTATTGTTTTAGGTTGTTAAAAATTCGACTATTGGGAGCTCCTACAAAGAGTTCGAATTGAAATTAATAAAAAGTTATGCTCACCTGAGAAAAGAACTGTTGTAAAATTATTTTGTTGTTCGGGGGCAAAAGGTGTTCCAAGTAGCCTTGTAAAAATTCGTACTGTTTCGCTAAAAATGCCAAGCTTTCGACTGCTGCAATTCGCTCCGATAAGCCATGCAGTTGCTCGGGGATGCGAAGATTTACAATTGTCGATCGGATGGGTTTGCTGATCTTGTTCTGTTCCCGCACTTCTTCTAAACTTTCGTCCATTATGAGAGTGTCGTTGATTCGTTTAAGAGTACCGTTTAGCCTGATGGAGTACAGGGAAGCCCCCGAGACCGTCTAAAAAAGTCAATCGTTAGGAATTGTGGGTAAAGTGCTAAATTCACTCACCAAATCCCCCGCAAAAAACGAATGGACCACATAAAAATAAAAATCGAACAGCTGCGTCATGCACATAATTATATCGAAAGCAATGGCACGTAACAGCCTCGACATTTGTAGATATTTTCCTATTTGTCTTAAGACTGTTAGGGCAGTGTTCGTTAAAACTGGACCTTTAGAATTATGCTTGTCCTTCTTCTCGTGGTCTGTCGATCTGAAATGTTGAAATTTAATATTTTTGTGGGATTAAGAGAAAGGGAACAATACCTTTGCGAGTAATTATTGGCATATTCGTCCACGAAGTCTTGTTTAAGTTCTTCGGATTCGTCGTCGCTTTCTTCTGAGAAGTAACCCGAAGCCTCGTCGCCAACGGTGGCCAAAATGTCTTCTTCCACCGCGCTTTCGTCCAAATTCAAGTCGAAGGGGGTTCCGTGGTCGGAGAAGCGTTGGAAATAATTTCCTGAAAGGATTCGTTTTAAGTTAGCACTTGGAGATTGATGAAAGGGACTGACCAGCTACGCTGCTACCGTCCTGGGAATGATTTGAAGAGCTGCAGTCCGCCGAATGGGAGTATGGAATGGTCTGAGAGAGCTGGGGCTTCGCCTTGTAATTTTTAACACTGATCGAAGCGATTTGAATTCCTACAATTTTTTTTTTTTTGTTAATGGTTCTCGGGGATTAAATCAAGTCGAAGGTTACTTGTAATTGTAAGAGATCGAAAGTGGGTTTCACTGGGCATATTTCCCAGCTTTCGTTTTCCAAAAATGTTCGCAGTTCGTCCAACTTGTGAGCGTGGTATTTTTGAAATAGTTAAAACTTTGTTTGCGAATGGATTCTTGAAGTTCCTCCGATTTGTTGCCGCAGAACTCTTCGCCCACTTCCATTAATCTGAAATTAATTATGTTGTGAGTTCTGTTTGGGCCAGTGGTTTCCAAACTGGGGGAGGGTGGGCCTCTCTGGGACTAGTGAGGTGTGAAAAGTTTAACAATGTAATTTTTTGTATTAATACACGGTTGAAGATTGAAAACTATTTAAAATGTAGATTTTTGGCAGAAATTTGGTTTCTGGTAGAAATACGGTTCTGTAACTTTTAATTAAATACTTTTAGTAAATATGAAATAAATTAATTGTTGTGAATAGTGCTTAAAGCAGAGTGTGCACATTCGAGCTCAAAGTGGCACATTTCCGATCTCGGGAAAATGAAGCGCGCCGCTCCGCGTCGCGCTTCATTTGCTTCCCTCGCTCGAAAATGTGCCACTTTTCGCTCGAATGCGCACATCATCGTATTTATTGTAATTTGAAAATTAAACTTTCTTTAGAATCAACAAAATTCAATTTATTTCAGTAAAAATTGATTATATATTCGAAAAACGTATTTTTACCATAGCAATGAGTGGGAGAGAGCGAAAAGATACAAGAAACTCATAAGTATGAGTGAGAGGGAAATATAAAAATTGTTTACTACTTTTTTGTTACCAAAATTATTGTGAATCGTGCTTAAAGCCGAGTGTGCATTCGAGCTCAAAGTGGCACATTTCCGATCTCGGGAAAATGAAGCGCGCCGCTCCGCGTCGCGCTTCATTTGCATCCCTCGCTCGAAAATGTGCCACTTTTCGCTCGAATGCGCACATCATCGTATTTATTGAATTTAAAGGATTTTTAATTTTACAATGAGTGGGAGCGAGTAAAAAGATACAAAGATCGCGTTAGTGCAAATGAGAGGGAACAATCAAAATTGTCTTCAATGAGTGTTAGTGAACAATTTTTAACTAATAATTAATTTTATGAACATCCCTCGATTTACACGCTACAATTTTGCTTTTACACGGTTGCACAATGAGCCAGGGTCGACCAAAACAACTTTTATTGTAAAACATAGTTATTTCAATGTATTTGACCACGAGGAAACCGATTTTGAAAGAATTTTTCAAATCGGTGAGTTAGTTTTTAATATAATTCCGAAAAACCGAAAATCCCGAAATTTTGGATTTAGCAAGATTTTAAAAAATCTGAGGCCCTACGAAGTTTAAGATCGTTTTACTGATTTGAGAATGTATTTATTTGTCAAAATCGGTTAAGTGGTTCTTTAGTTATTACAAAAAAATTGCAAAAATGGGTATTTTTGAAACATCATCTCCGAAACGATATTGATTTTCTTCAAGAGTATTTTTTATAATTTAAAAAAACACTTCAACTTTCAAACAAAAAAATTAAATTGGGTTTAGAACTCAGAATTTTTAAAATACGAATTTTTTAATAATTTATCTAAAATATGAAAAATATGGGTGGAGAATCCAAACTTGGTTAGGGGATGATGAACTTGAAAATGAAAATACTTTGAATTTAAATCTATTGTTAGTAGGCGAAGATGTAGAAGATAAAGAAGAAGAATAAAATGGATAATTTAAACTATATTAAATTTTGATTAAATTTATAAGTTTACATAAAACATATAAATTTATTTTAAAAAGTTTATGCATTAATTAAATTAATTTTTATTAAGACGAACAAGTACTAGAACAAGTAACAGAAAAACGAAGGATATGGAAACATATAACAAAAAGAAGAACAACTACAGTAGGGCACATCTTGAGACACGAGGGACTAATGAAGACAATAATGGAAGGCAAAATAGAAGGAAAGAACCCTAGAGGAAGACCACGCCTGCAATACGCTAAACAAATAATAAACGACACAGGAAGCGGAAACTATAAAAACATGAAAAGGAAGGCTTCCAACAGGAAAAAATGGGCCGCTGCTACAAACCAATCCCTGGATTGATGACCTTGGAGGAGGAAGACGCAAAACAATGCTCTAAATGAAATATCAAACTCCAATTTAAGTTTGGATTCTCCCTCCCATATTTTTCATATTTTCCGTAAACAATTCAAAAATTCGTATTTTAAAAATTCCGAGTTAAAAACTCAATTTTATTTTTTGTTTGAAAGTTGTAGTGTTTCTTTAAATTATTAAAAATACTCTTGAGGAAAATCAATACCGTTTCGGAGATATGATTTTTCAAAAATATCCATTTTGGTCACTTTTTTTCGGTTTTTTGCAATAACTAAAGAACCATGTAACCGATTTTGACAAATAAATACATTCTAAAATCAGTAAAACGATCCTAAACTTCGTAGGACCTCAGATTTTTCAAAATCTTGCTAAATCCGAAATTTCGGGTTTTTCGGAATTATATTAAAAACTAACTCACCGATTTCAAAAATTCTTTCAAAATCGGTTTCCTCGTGGTCCAACACAGAAATAACTATGTTTTAGAATAAAAGTTGTTTTGGTCCATAGTGGCCCATAGTGGGTTTAGAAACCACTAGTTTAGGGCAGTGTAAATCGTTCACCTGTGGACGACACTTAATATCTGCACAAATTGATCGAACTTGTACGAAGCCAAATCGCTGTTGAGAAGAAGAGTAGACACTTTGCTCTGAACATCGTGCCAGATCTTCAATAACCCACTCTCGAGCTTTTGCTTTACGTATTGCTTGTTAAGGTTGTCTTCCAAATCGCTCGAAGAATCGCAATCGATCCGCGTGTGCCATTTATACAGCTGATAATAGCTGAGAGTGATTTTGAATAGAGATTTGCAAAGCTCCACGAGACAAGGGATGAACGTTTCGTGATTGATCGACTAAAAATTGTATTCATATTAAGAAGTAAATCGAAAAGTAAATTGTCTGTACCAAACATAATTTATCGTAGGGTTTCTTCTCGGTTCCATCTGTCACTTCATTGTAATCGTTAGAAGTGACGTAAAGACGAACAATATTTAAAGCTGTGTTATAAATAGCGCTTGTGTAATGCATGTGAAGATGATCCATGGCAATTTGTGTTTTTCCTAGCAGCCGATAAGCAGCTTGGAGCTTGCTATAGCGAACACCATCAAAGTAGAAGCACATCTACAAAAAAACTATTAATTTCTAATAACAACAAATTAAAAAATGAATCTTACACGTTCCAAGACCTTGTCAAGCTTTTCATCTGTGTCCTCTAAGATTTCTTGCAATTTATTCGTTAAAGCAGCTACACACGTAAAGTGGCGATAGGTATTTGCTGCCACCTGGCATTCCTGAAGAAGCTCGATGGCCCCGGCATAGTTCTCTTCGTTCAACAATTCTTGAAGCCTATGTCCAGTGCAATGCTAAAAAAACTAAGCTCAAATTTGGAAGTTTCAGATTTTGAAAACGTACCAATGTCTTAATAGTATTTAAATTCTTCAATAAGTTATTAACAAGTTTCCTCTTTCTGTAGTTGGCTAAAATGCTTAGACTTGTACTGAATTGTGTTTCGGCAACGTTCAATTCGTGCCTGCTATTTCTACACAAAGCAAGCGTATCTCCTAATTTGTCTTTGATGTCGACCACGTTCAGAAATTCGTCGTTGCAAAGATTTTGGTGTTCCAGAATTAGCTGGAGCACTTTCTTCGAAACTACTTGATGTTGCTGTTTTAACGTTTTGAAATCTCTTTGAATGTTATCACAGTCTAAGTATTCGGGAAGTTTCTGTAAGTGGCAAGAATTATAAAAGTTGAAATAAGGAGGACGAAGGCTTACACTTAATTCGAATCTACAAATGTCGAAGTCTTCGTTCATGGAGAAATAAGCAGCTTCGATGCTTTCTAAAATGTCTTGATCTGCTGGGCGATCGGCTTCTCTAACTGTTTTGCTATTTATTGAGAGGCTCTGTGCTTGTGTTAGTTGGTAATCGGAATCTGAGAAGCCCATAGATGGTATTTTGGTTCCCTAAAAATAAATCCATCAAATACTCACAAATCATTTTATGGCAACTAATGTTTAAAATCTCAAAAGATAAATAAAGATCAATCTAGTCAAAAATAACCTATAAATTTAAGAGTTGATTTTTTCAATCACCTGCTTATTTAACAGCCCCAATATCTTGTGTTTTAAGTCGTCCATTCCTATTGCACTTGGTTATTTTGAAAAAGGTAAATACTTTCACTAAAATGTAGATAAACTATAAATTAAAACACTGGTAAATTATAGGTTAAGTCTTCTGTCAGATTTGACGCAGGTGACCTTGTTTCCCACTCCTATTTGCAATCTTATAATTTTTGAAAAACCGATTAAGAACGATTGATTCTTCAAAATCTTTGTCGAGCTAAAAATGTAAATAAAGGTCTTTAAGATTGTATGGCAGCAAAACTCCGAAAAGGTCGAAATTAAAGGGAAATAATGGAAAATAGTTCAAAATGCATCGTTGCCAGATTTTTTTGTTTAGTTCTAAAAAATGCAAATAGCAACAGATGGCGTAGGGATGTAAAAACGTTTGCTGAATGAAGGAACCAAAGGAAAGTAAAATGGCCGTCGGAGATCGATAATTCGAAGACGTATTTTCCGTTCATTTGCATTAATTCGCGTAAAACAAATGTGGGAAAAAGTTATTTTTCAATCTACGTATGTGTGTGTTAACGTCCTCTTAGTCTTAGTCGTCCATTTGAACGTGTAAATAAATGAGTTTGGCTTAATTATATGGGGATTCCATTATTATTGGTGAGTACGTGTATTTTTCTTTGGAACCCTTCGTCAGCCTATTTTTCTCCGAAATAATCGGGAGAGCCGTTTTATCGTAGCCTTCTTGTGCATATGTCATATGTGAGTTTTATGTTAATTATTTGTAGCGGTAATTAGCGTGATTGACAAGTTAATTGTTATGTATACAACTCCCTATTAGGTGGGGGACTTACTAATTTATTAGTGGGCAGGTATGGCTCATTTGAGGACCTTTGACTCGAAGAGTTTTTATAGAACGTTAATTTAGTCCTTCCGAAGCAATCGTCGAAGTGTGCTGGCGTTGACGCTTTTTTGTTAATCTTTTTTGGCAGTTGTTTTTCTTTTGTTTCGGCGTGTGCAAGTGGGCGGTACTAAATGACAGTCAATGTTGCGGAAATGCACTGTATATACATATATATATATACACCTTGCTTTTAATCTGTTTGTTACCATAGATTTCGCGAAATGTTGATGGTACACTCGAGATAAAAATTATTTGTTTATTACCCAACCGTTTGTTTTGACTAATTCGATTAATTTGGAGGCTTGTCATTAGATGAGTGCATGTGCACTCGGACCATTATTATGTCATCTTTAGTTTTTTTTCCTTATGGATTTCTAACATCGAAAAGCTGTGACGTCAAGGTTATTAAATAATCAAAAACATCATTGATTTCAATAAAAAATTTAAATTACGGCTCTCTCTCTACGTTGGTTTTTAATGTGGTCATAAATTGTCGGTTCGCACACTTAATTAATACAAACTGTCGAATGGCTCGGCTCACATAAATGCCATATTAATTAATAATGCTCTTGTTTTCAATGTAGGTAAACAGGTTTTTTTTTATTCAGAATTGAATTTGTGGAATTTTGACGCTGAAACATATGTTTTCCTTTTAGGAAGCAATGCACCTTCGCACATAATCCATCTACGAAAAACCAAATCAAATGGCCACTACTCAGGGTGAGATCAGGGTAGGGCCCGGCAACCAGGTAAAGGATGTTTATGTACGTGACTAAAAGACGGTAACATTCAAAATTTTACGTACCAGTACTTCTCTTTTATTATTATCTTTTTGAAAATACCAATCTTAATCGTAATCCCTGACGGTCTTTTGTCGAGTGCATTTGCTCTATTGGTACTTTCAAGAAAAAAATCTGGCATGACTGTAAATAATTGGCAGACTGCACGACTTTGGGGTATTAGTTGACTTTAGCATGGTAGTGACTTTGACTCTTCGATGACGGGCGATCCACGACGGTGGATTGCCCCTCTTGTCTATGAAGTAGCTTTAATGTGTTAAACACGCGCAAGACGTGCAACATTTGATACATTACGAAATACAGGCCCGTCTCCCGGATTATCGGCCTGGCATACCGCCGGAACAGCTGCCTCCCGATCCGGAACACACACGAACAAGGGAAGAGTTGCGATGGATACCGGCCATGACTCTAGATTCTGACTTGTTGATGTACTTAAGGGCTGCCCGTTCGATGGCCGCTTTTGCCGGGATGTGCGACGGGGGTTGTCCCGAAGACGGAGCAACAGCTGCTTCCAGGGATGATACGACCATTAACGCTTTGGACGTGGTAAACCTTTTTTTGCGTACACCTCTAAGCTCTTCTTTTAATCCCCCTTCAGTTACATGATTCCGGGTACAATCCGGCGAGCGCCCTCCAAGCCCTAGTGAAGTGCCCCGTTCCTAAAGGCATCAACAAGAAGTGGACCGAAGAGGAGACCAAGCGTTTCGTCAAAGGCTTAAGACAGTTCGGCAAGAATTTTTACCGGATTCGAAAGGATTTGCTGCCTCACAAAGACACCGTAAGTTCGAGCTCTAAATCAGTGTTTCCCAACGTGGGGCGTGGGCCCCACATGGGGGCAATTTAAAGGTTTAGGGGGGCAATTTGAAAACGTACTTTATTTTTAGTTATCTACCTATTATATGTGTTGATAATTTATTTATTGTTTTTTTCTTAATAATTTCATAGTGTTTTCTTTCTAAAACCTATATCTTGTGTCTTGAACAAGTTATAATTAGGCTTCATTGGGGTGGCGCAAAAAAACCGACTATTTTTTTTTTGAGTCTCGAGTGAAAAAATGTTAGTTTTTGATGTTTTAAGAGCTACCTCCAAAGGACAGCTCAAAAAAAATTTTAAGAGGTCGCTCAAATTTTTTTAAAATTTAAAACCGCTAAAAACGATTTTTTTTTTTAATTTTGTTTCTCGTTACAGTATAATTTTATAGACAAACAAAAAATAAATTGCTAATAAAGCAAATTTAATACGCACTTTTTAATAAAATTATGTTTTTTTGTCATTTGTTTCATTTTTAGTTCATCTCGTGGTGAATTTTTGTTGATTATTTTACTAAATAATAGAAAAAAAAATGTACGAAATTTTAATTTGAATATTAATACTAGATTTACGGACTGAGCCAATTTGACTCATACAACAAAATTGAAGTTTTTTGCAAAAAACAGTTCCAACTAAATTGAAATAAAAGATTTATTATTAAAAACTTCATTGAAAACATTTTTTAAATATAAACTCTGTTTTTGAAATACATTTTCCGCAAACAGAAATAAGCCTCGCTTTTTTTGCTATAGGTATATAGCAATAAAATTTTAAATGAGTCAAATTGGCTCAGTGCGTAAATCTAGTGTTAAAATGTCGCTCGAAAAAATAAATAAAAAAAAAATTCTGAGCGTCCTTTTAAAACTCAAATTTTAAATTGAAACTTTCAGAAACTTATTTTTTGTTTGTCTATAAAATTATACCGTAACGAGAAAAATTTTAAAAATATTTGAGCGACTTCTTAAATTTTTTTGAGCTGTCCTTTGGATGTAGCTTTTAAAACATGAAAAACTAACATTTTTTCGCTCGAGACTCAAAAAAAAATAGTCGGTTTTTGCGCCACCCTAGGCTTCATATATAGAATAATTCAATTTTTAAATACAAAATTAAAAAATTCGGTGCGTGTACTTATGTACGCGCATTAGAAGTTATACTTCTTTGGTGTAACTACATTAAATATAACCACGTGCAAAGATATATTCAAGAAATACAAGGATGTGCGCGTTCGAGCGAAAAGTGGCACATTTCTGAGCGAGGGAAGCAAATGAAGCGCGACGCGGAGCGGCGCGCTTCATTTTCCCGAGATCGGAAATGTGCCACTTTGAGCTCGAACGTGCACACTCGACTTTAACCATGATTTTCAATAATTTTGGCCACAAAAAATTAATAAATAATTTTTATCGTTCCCTCTCACTCGTACTTATGATTTTGTCGTATCTTTTCGCTCGCTCCCACTCATTGCTATGGTAAAAATACGTTTTTCGCACATATAATCGAGATTTACTGAACTAAATTCAAAAATTAAATTAATTCAAAATTCATGTAAACAAATTGAATAAATACGAGGATGTGCGCGTTCGAGCGAAAAGTGGCACATTTCCGAGCGAGGGAGGCAAATGAAGCGCGACGCGACGCGCGCTTCATTTCCCGAGATCGGAAATGTGCCACTTTGAGCTCGAACGCGCACACTCGGCTTTAAACACGATTCACAATAATTTAGGCCATAGATACGAAAAAGTAGATGAATAATTTGAATCGTTCCCTCTCACTCGCAATGACGAGATTGTCGTATCTTTTCGCTCCCTTCCACTCATTTGCTATGGTAAAAACGTTTTTTGAATTAAATTTAAATTAACGAATTGTAAGCACGGTTTTAAGCACGATTCACAAGTATTAATTTACTTTCTTACTTCAACTGCCGAGTTTTCGTTAGCAGTGCTAATATTTTACTCTCAAAGCGCCAAAAGAAGTATAACTTCAAAAATATTTATGTTACATGGGGGGCATTTAAATTAAAAAAAAAAGGTTGGGAAACACTGCTCTAAATAAATTCGCTTTTTGCTTATGTCAAATCAATATTTGATTTTTTTTTTAAAGCCGGAGCTGGTCGAATTTTATTATTTATGGAAAAAGACACCTGGTGCCAACAATAACAGACCGCATAGACGTAGAAGGCAGGGCTCTCTTCGTCGCATTCGCAACACTAGGAATAGCAGGGGAGTGAACAATAATCCAGCCAACGCGGCCCGATCTGGGGGCGCTGCCGTCGAAACCGAAACCAGTAGGCCTTCTCCGCAGCCCGGAAAAGAACCCGGCGAAACGAGCTCGGTCACGGAGGACGATAACTCGGAAGACGACAGCGACAGCAGAGAATCTCAATACAGATGTCAGCACTGTTTACAACTAGTAAGTTTCGTGGAGGTGAAGAAAATTGAAAAAAACTAATTAAATTTTAATTGTAGACTCGCGAGATTGGGCGACGGGCGGAAAGGACCGACAATTGTTGTGCTGGGACTGCAGGGTCCATCTGAAGAAGACGAACGAGCTGCCGCCGCTGACGGCGCCGGCCGCCGGAGGCGCAATCCCCGGCACCGGCGTCAAAGAGCCGATTCCGATCAAGGACGGAAAGGAAGCGAACGTCAAAGAAAATATGAATAAAGAGTGCAAAGATTCGAAGATGGAGAAGGAGGGGAAGGATCCGGCGTACTTGTTCAGGCCGGTGGCCGAGAGCCCCGACGCAAGTCCCCAACGCATGAGGACCAGGAATAAGGCGGCCAAAGAGCAGTCGTCGAACCGAGCTCGGCCGAAACGTGGGGAGGCCGAGACCCCCGAACCCAAGACGCCTTCGAAGCACAGTTTGAATAGCAACAGCCCTTCGGAGAAGAGCTCGAGCAACACTCCGCCGACGCCGATCAAAAACAAAAAGGGCAAAAGTGAGAAATCGGAGACGCCTTTGAAGAATCGGAAGAGGACGCAGGAGAAGTGCGAGGAGCCCGAGATCGAAGAGAAGGAGTTGGGGTTGTTTAAGAAAAAGCGGAAAGGGCCGAGGTGAGTTGTTTTTTTTTGTATGATGGGCGAGATGGGTTTTTTGATCTATACATATAAAAATTAAGTGTCTATCTGTGATGTCGAAGTAAAGAGTTTTTTTTTTAATTTATTATAGTTATTTGATTGTTGCCAAAGCCCAAATTTGGATTTTTAAATTTTTGTCTGTCTGTCTGTCTATCTGTCAGTTTGTCCGCCCGTATATTGATAACGGCTGAACCGATTTTGACGGGACTTGAATTAACAGATAGAAGACACTATCCTCGAGTAACATGGGCTATATTTTATTTTGAAAAAATTAGTTTTTACTTCGAAATCGCAATACCCGTGCGAAGCCCGGCGAGCCAGCTACTTTTAAATAAAATTGCAGAGTCCATCCAGTGTGACGACGGATTCCGGTTCTATGAACGACGAAGTGGATAATAACGATGCCGAGTCGGAGTCGATGGATGCTGTGAGTCTTCCTCCGACCACGACGACCACTCCCACGTCTTTGGCTGTAACGAACACCACAACTAACGTTTGTCAAGCACAAGAACAACCCAAAGTTCTAAAAATCGAGAATAGTGATAACAGTAATATGCTCAATTATTTCATTTATGAGTACCACATTAAAACTGTTCAATTTTCAGTCGAGAAAACGCCATCAAATCCAGCACCAACGGTCATCCCAACGGTCCCTGTAATAACAACCAATAAATTGGCGACGCCGCCAGAAACCAAGCCGATCAACGTATCAATTCGTTTACCGGACGACATAAAGGAACGTAACAATTTAATTAAGCACGTTCCGGAGCAAAAGGAACAACACAAATTTAATCCGGACCCCGTCAAGTACAGCGTGGAGATCAAAAAGGAGAAGCCGGAAGACCTGCACGTCAAAGCCGAAAGTAAAGAGCTGAAAGAAGAGAACAGAGAAGTAGTCGTACCTGAAAAATTAAAGACGGAACTCATAATACCCAAAGTGGTCGCGATGGAAAAGGTCATCGTGAAAGAAGAAGTGGACAGCAGCAACGAAGCGCTGAACATGAACGCCAAAGAAGACATGAACATTTATAAAGATAATTTATTTTTACCTCACGCCTTAAACTTAGGTTTAGGACAACTGCAAAATACTCATCCCTTAAATCTCAAAGAGGCGCCCAAGGAGGCGAAAGAACCTTCGATCTTAAATTTGAACCACTCGTACTTGAAGGATCAATACAGGCCCGAGCTTCAGAACAAAGAACCGATCAGCCACACGCTTAACGCCGTTATTAAATTGGAGCCGCACGAGGAGCCCATGGAGCTGACCAACCCGAGGACCGAAGGGTTCAGTCAACCCTTAAACATCCCCACGGTCATTCCGATGGCTCAACAAATGCAGAGCAACAGGCCGCCCGAGCCCCACTACAACGAAGAGAAGAAGGTCGATCAAAATCAAAGGGTCGAAAAGGTCGAAAACGTCGAAAGGCCCGAACGAATAGAACGACCTGAAAGGATTGACAGGCCCGAAAGGATTGATAAGCCCGAAAGGGTGGAACGGCACGAGAGGTTAGAAAGGCCCGATCGAACAGATCTGGTCAGTATTGGTTCTTCCATAGGGCAACCACCCTTACCGAATTTGATGCAAAGCAGTAATCTGGTTACGATTGGGGGACAACCGCCCATCAGTCATTATAGCTTCATGTCCAACTCACCTTACAGAAGTGTTGAGAAATCGCAATTTAATCACATCGGTCAACAGCTGCCTGTCTCTCAGAGCCAACACGGTCAACCTTTACCAGCGTCGGCTCAGCCACCGCCACCACCCCCAATTTACACGAACTCGCAGAACGAGCCGCAGAATTTGAAAATCAAACAGGAAATGCCGGACACGCCGCCGAGCAGCACGAGCCAAAGTGCCATCCATCAAAATCAAATGGTGGGAGGTCTGCCGCCGTACTCGCAGGCGATGATGCCGACGTCGGGGGCGCACTTGAGCCACTCGAACAGCATGCAACAGTCGAGTTCTCAAAGCAGCAATCATCCTCCGCCATCGAGCAGCTCTTATTCGATGGGAATGCCGTCCTCCAACCACGCACCTCCAGGTCCCGACCCCCTGCAGAGCTTAAAAGACGTCAAAGTCCCCGGTTTTACTCTACCGGCAGTCGTGGCTTCGCAAAGTTCGACGGAGCGCCCATCGTCCGGACCTGCAATCGAAAATATTAAAAAGGAGCCCGAATATATTCCTCCCAGTCAACCTACCATAACGAGCAGTAGTCCTTCGCAGCCTCCCACCGAGAAGAGCCCGGCGCCGAAGCACTCGAGCGGCTCCGGGACCCCGGGTCATTATTTTTTACAATTAATCTTCGAATTGATTTTAATTGTTCAATTTTAGGGATCATCGTTTCGCAAACTCCTCCACTTCGCCAAAGCAATTCTGGTACTCCTCCCGTGCTGATGGGACATTCGGCGATGAATCTGATTAG
The DNA here is from genome assembly GCA_036325965.1 of Sinopyrophorus schimmeli. Taxonomy (NCBI): domain Eukaryota; kingdom Metazoa; phylum Arthropoda; class Insecta; order Coleoptera; family Elateridae; genus Sinopyrophorus; species Sinopyrophorus schimmeli. The sequence continues at coordinate 1,427,852 of JARFIZ010000068.1, forward strand.
CCCCACGTCGAATATGCAGCCTCAGAATACGATGCCGCAGTCCGTTGTCCATCCAAGTCAGGCTTTCGGCGGCCCGATGCCTCCCCCACATCCCCTGATGCATCACTCGTTCTTATTCCATTCGCATCCGTATTCTGGGTACCCTTTCTCGTATCCTTATCCCTATGGGCCGATGCCGCATCAGCCCCAAGCTATTCCTCCGCCCCAAGGACCTATGCGATCGGAAAGTAGTATTAAGGTGGATTCCACCACGTTGGCGAGCTCGCAGCACAGCACGACCAGTTCGGTGACGACCAGAAGGGAAATTAGGGAGCCCGACGACGGACAAGGCGAACGTAGTCAAACGCACGAAACGACCCTGACCCATCACCAATCGACTGCTCACCATAGTGCAATCCATACCACCACCGATAAGCAGAATTACGGTGGAGGAACCGGTCATACCATTAGTATTTCGCATTCTACCAGCTCGAGCTCCAGCCAGTCTGTGCAATTGAAAGTTAATCAAAAGCCTGTCAGGACCAACTCACCCCATACCCCCGTTTCGCAGGTAATTGGTTTTAAAGATGGCTTCTTCCTAGAAGAAAATTAATTAATTTAATTGCAGACGTCGAGCAGTGCGAGTGTTAACCACTCTTCCTCCAGCAATCAGCATACTCACCACCACACCCATCACCACGAGCAACTCTCGCCCGCTAATCAATTATTGAACATCAGACACAGTTCGCATTCGAAGCAAAGCCCGGCGAATCCTCATCATCTCATGATCCAACCGCCGAGCATGGGACATCATGGACCTCTAGGTTCGCCCCACACCTCTCCCATGATCTCATTTTTATAAAACTAACGTTCGTACTTGAACAGGGCCTCCTTCGATGGGTAGCAGTTCATTAGATGCCTTAAGAGCTCACGCGGCGCAAGCTGCAGCAAACATGCAACAAAGTTCTTCGTCTCTCCACCCGCCCACGAGTTCGCCGCTGCAGATGCCGCCCAGTCATCCTCCTCGCCCGCCGATCGACGAAGTGGTCAAAATAGAAGCGGACCCCGAACCGATCCCCGAAGAGGAAAATCAAACGAGCCCATTGGCGCCGCCCAGAGGACCATCGCCGGAGCCTAGGATCGAAGACTCCGAATGCCACCGCAGCCAATCCGCAATGTAAGTCTTAGCCGTTTTCAAAACCGAGGGATTAGTGATGAGCAAAACAAGAACAAGACCAAGACTGTAATAGTCTTGATCTTGGTCTTGCTTATTCGGTCTTGTTCTTGATTTTGGTCTTGCGTTTTCAGTCTTGGTCTCAACCATTTATATGCAAATTTATTGGCCTAAATTATTGTGAATTATGCTTAAAGCCGAGTGTGCACATTCGAGCTCAAAGTGGCACATTCCGATCTCGGGGAAATGAAGCGCGCCGCTCCGCGTCGCGCTTCATTTGCCTCCCTCGCTCGGAAATGTGCCACTTTTCGCTCGAACGCGCACATCCTCGTATTTATTACATTAATATAATTTACCATAAGCTCTTTCAAATCAAAGATTTTAATTTAATTTAGTAAATATCAATTTTATATTTGAAAAACGTATTTACCATAGCAATGAGTGGAAGGGAGCGAGTCGTGATGAGCAAAAGAAGACCAAGACTGTAATAGTCTTGGACTTGTTCTTGCTTATTTGGTCTTGGTCTTGCACAAATGTTTCTACTTTTGGTCTTGCGTTTTCAGTCTTGGTCTCAACCATTTATATGCCAATTTTTGACGAATATTTCAGACCTTTTATTGGTATAAGTTAAAAATTATGTACAATTTATATCTAATTCATAAAACTTTATTTTACTACAATCGAATAATATCAAAAAGTGATCTTATCCATAGAGTTTAATCATTTCTACTTCTTCACTCATTTTGAAATTATTTTTGTTTAAATAGAAAAGACACTACAGTTACACTTACCGAAATATACTTCAATTTATAGGTAAAAGTCAATAAGAAAGTATACAATATGCAAAGATTTTGGAATTAATATTATTTATAAACAAATCCCGAAAATATTTTGCCGATATAACAATTACCTTAAATACTGAAAAATTCTGTCAAACATGCGAGTTTGTCAGGACTTTTAAAGGAAATAGTGTCGATAGTTGTGAGAGTTTTGAAAACTTGAGGACTTACCCTTCTTCCAACGCATAAATTGACCTTTTGGCGAAAAAATTGTTCAAGGTACTTGAAAGAAGTGAAAATATTGAAAAAAATTAGTTTGTTTCTATATTTCAACCGTGTGTTATCCAGACATAGAAACAAAGAACCTTTACTCCGAGGACATTCTTGTAAATTCCTGTTGTCAAATAGTGGTCAAGTTTTTTTACATTTAGTGTTAAAGTCTAGTAAAGCAAATTGAAAATTTCTACTACAAAAAATGTTTTGTTCCAAGAAAAGAATATATTAAAGTTACTTCGAATAGTTTAACTCATAAATCCACCGGAAGTAATAATTTTTGGTTTAGTCTTGCGTATTTGGTCTTGTTCATGCACACTCGGTCTTGGTTTTGGTCTTGTTCTTGTTCGTTTGGTCTTGGTCTGGGTATTGCTAGCATAAAGACAGTCTTGGTCTTGGTCTTGCAAAAATGCAAGAACAAGATCAATTTTGCTCATCACTACGAGATTTAAATGCCGTTTTGCAGATTCCTTCGGCATTGGAACCGAGGCGATTACAACTCATGTGCTCGCACCGATATGACCTTCAAGCCGGTGCCCGATTCAAAATTGGCCCGGAAGCGCGAGGAACGTCTTCGTAAGCAAGCCGAAAGAGAACGTGAGGAACGGGAGAGGGCCCAACAGGCCCAATCTCGCAAGATCACGACGCCCGATAAGCCGGACGTAAAACCACCTTCTCGGGGGCCATTGGAGAGTGTCTCGTCGCCGTACGATCGCTTCCCCAGGCCCGGTTTCACCGACACTCCGGCCCTTCGGCAGCTCTCCGAGTACGCCAGGCCGCACGCCGGCTTCAGCCCCGGGCACATGCCTCGCTCTTTGCTCCCGCCGGCCCACTGTATGGACCCCATGCTTCAGTATCAGTTGAGTAGTATGTACGGACCTGGTGCGCGGGAACGGATCGAACTGGAACATCTGGAACGAGAGAAGCGGGAGAGGGAGATCAGGGAGCTTCGCGAGCGCGAGCTGAACGATCGATTAAAAGAAGAAATCATGAAGAGCGGCATGAGGGGACCTCCGAATCCGATGGATCCGCATTGGTTGGAGATCCAGAGGAGATATGCGGCCGCCGGCCTCGCTGGACCGACCGGTGAGTCCCACCGACCTCGAATCATTACACATTACAGAGAGAATTTCTATTTTCTTCTAGTCATCTCATAAAATGCTTTTTAAATGACAAATCTAATTGGATTATTTTCTTTTTGTTCGATATGTTAGCGTTTGATATCTTGACAGGACCAGCGGGTTTACCACTGCACCATTTTGCTCTCTATCCCGGCGCCGGTGGAAGTGCCCAGCTGTCCCAGCTAGAAAGGGAACGACTGGAGAGATTAGGTATACCGCCGCCTCCAGGGCCGCCCGGCCCGCCTGGTGGACCTCCCGGAGGACCCCACGTCCCTCATCACCCGGCGCACGCGGCCCAGCTCGAAGCCGCCGAACGCCTCGCTCTGGCAACAGATCCAATGGTATATAGTTCTTCAATTTTTCTTTCGTAAGCACCTTTAAAAATATCAAAAGCAGGTCCGACTGCAAATGGCCGGGATATCGCCGGAGTACCACGCGCACACCCACGCCCACACCCATGCCCACACGCATTTGCACTTACATTCCCAGCAACAGCAGGCCCAGCAGGAGGCCGCAGCTGCCGCTGCTGGTTTCCCTTTGCCCGGTGAGTTGAAAATTAGATATTCTAACCTAGAAATAAATAAACGACTAGCTTCAGGTACACCGGGATATCCGAGACCTAGTCTGATACCTGGAAGGGACGGGCCCTTGGGCTTGCACCACCCCGACCTCTTAGGAAGACCTTATGCGGATCAATTAGCGCACCAGGTATGAATTGTGATTGTTTTGATCGAACAGAAATTGATTGAGCGATTTTAGGCCGCCGCACACGAACAATTGCAAAGACAAATGTTGCTCGAAAGAGAACGATTTCCTCCACACCCTTCGCTCGTCGCCCAGCACGAAGAGTACCTCAGGTGATTATGGTTTTAATTTACATCGAAATTTGGATTTTTTTTGCTTTTGTCGCTTATTAACTTCACACGACGCGCCGTTGTGGTCATTTTGTTTTGGGTATTGCAATTGAAATCGAAGGGCGACACTCGTTTTGCTTCGACGGACTTTTTTTCGAAATCATTTGGTCGTGGAGCGATTCCAAAATTGCATTTTTCAAAAGTGGGCTGAAAAAAGGAAAGATTTTGGGTCCCTCGAAAAGAACAAATGGTTTCGGAAGCGAAAGTCCTTAAGGGTCCCGGGTACCAAAATTGCTTGCTGCATATTTTAAATTTGAACGCTCGGGGGCCGTATTTTTGTTGATGGACAATTAAAAAATTTTGCATGGGCATGGACCATTTGGCTTAATCCGAATTTTTAATTTGCTAATTTCGCAGAAAAAAATTAATCAAAAGAAAAACGCATTAAGATCGTTTTATAATTTTTTTGGCGAAATTAGAATTATTTAAAAGCATATTCGAATTAAGCCAGATGGTCCTTCACCTATACAAAAATTTTGAACTGTCGTATCTACAAAAAACGATTAAGTTTAGATTTAAGGTATCCAGCGCTAAATTTGGTACCCAGAACTCTTAATTTCGATTAAGGTACCTGCGCGTAATAAGGCCTAGCTAAGGGACATTCTAATTTAAATGAAAAATATTAAACTTAACCAACAGATTTTAATAGTAATCATTTTTCAGATTCAGTTACTATAAAATATAAACAAAAAATGTCAACTTTTACCATATTCAAAGACAAAATTAAACCTTTTTGAAAACCTTACCAGTAGGCCTTATTTTCCTACCGAAGGGTAATAAGGCCTACAGTTTTAAAATATTTAAACAATCAAACTGTACATAATATATTTGGTAAGTCTTGTTCTTTCTCTTCTCCCAGTATACCATTATGGTATTGAAGTATTGGGCCAATTTTTATATACTTGTCTCTCTCTGCAAAGGATCAAAATCTGTTCGATGGTAACAAAGATAATCACACGAATGCAGAAATTGCACTTAAAATTATTTATAAAAATTACTTACGATTGATTTGGACCGATTTTTAGCGGTTATTTTAAATATGATTTTGCTTATTTAGGCCTTATTAACCGACAGGCCTTATTACCCGCAAGTATCTTACAATTTGTGTTTCGCAATTTGTTTAATTTTGCTTTTGAAATAGTGTGTGACAAACAATTGACTCATAAGAACCATTTTTGCACTAATCTGTGTCCTGCTCCTCTGTGCGATTTATGAAAAAAAAAAAGACTTGAAATATGAAAGAGATGAATTAATTGATGTCTTGTTTGTATTTTCCATAGGTACCTTTTGCGCTCGAATCTACCTCCAAATTATAAAAAATAGGGTCTCAAACACGATGGTTCTAAACCCAAAAATAAAAATAACAGTTTTTGTAGCAAAACTGACATTTTTAAGACTTTTTACCTTTCCAGACAACAAAGAGAAAGAGAACTTAAAGTCAGGGCGTTGGAGGAAGCTGCCCGGGGATCTAGGCCTTAGGTAAGCCAGCCGCCCCCCTCGCACCAGCCCCCCACTAATTTTCTCTTTTGCAGGGTTCTTAATTGCTAACCCGGAAACCTATTGTATACAACAATTGTAAATTAACAAATTATTTATACAAAAAATTTGTAATGCACAATTTTTTTCGGAACGCAAAGAGACACCCTGTATATTAAACGGAAAAAATTGTCGGCATTACCAAAATATAAATTCGTAAGTCATTTTTCTATTTAAATAAATAAATTAAATACGTAGGAAAATAGAGGTTAGGTAGAAAATTATATTAAAGAAAAATATATCCGCTATTTCTATAATACCAGTATGAAAAAAAAAGTAAAAAAAAAATTAAATCAAGGACTTGATTTTTTTATTTATCTTTTGCAATCGTATAGAAATAATTTTATATAAAACTATCAATGTTTTTAGTATTAGAATTCGGCCCAAAAGTCGACGGAACAAAAACACACAACGCTTGGGACGATTTTCAAGTATCGATTTTTATTTTTGACCTTTTCAAAAACGTTTTCGTACTTATTTGGGCCACACCTTGTATATAACTAGCGATTTTGGGGCTCGGCCCCGACGATCCTTTTTTTAACAGTTTTATATTTTGCAATTTTGAAAGCGTTTTAACGAGTTTCTTTGGTCTTCCTCGATGAACTTCTTTTTGTTTTGTTTTGTTTTTTTTTTTGGAAAGAAAATCGAAATTTCGAAAGGAGCATTTTAAATAAATTTGTAAATATTATTTTTATTTAATTTATGTACGTTTTATTATTATTATTATTAATATTTATATTAATTTTTTTTGTTTAATTTTTAGTTTTTATGTATGTTTATTTTGTTTTTATTTTTGTTCGTCGGTTGGTTAAATTGAAGGAGAAGATTTTTAAAAAGGAAAACAATAAATGTTTTTGCCAAAGAATTTGTGTGGGTATTTTTTATTTTTTAGAATTAAGTGAAGAAATGAGTGCATGTGTGGCTTTTGTTGAAAACCAAAAAAAAAAAAGAGATGAAGGAAAAACACCTCGTTGCTGTTTCTTTTTAACGAAAATTAATTTGAAACAACTAACTTGGATATGAAAAATGTGTTCACCTCAGCTTTCTCATAGAATTGTGGTAGAACATAAGGAAATGTTTAAATACTTTGAGATGTGTATACATAATATTTAATAAAAATCATTAATTTATACGCCTGATACTTTTATTCTTCTTCTTCTGGGGCATCGTCAACAGTTAAGCCATTTTACTTGAAAAAATATAAAAAAGCTCAGATCCAGTAAATATCGATTATATGTGAGAAAAACGTATTTTTACCATAGCAAATGAGTGGGAGCGAGCGAAAAGATACAACAAAATCATATGTACGAGTGAGAGGGATTGATAAAAATTATTTATTAATTTTTCGTGACCAAAATTATTGCAAATCATGTTTAAAGCCGAGTGTGCACATTCGAACTCAAAGTGGCACATTTCCGATCTCGGAAAATGAAGCGCGCCGCTCCGCGTCGCGCTTCATTTGCTTCCCTCGCTCGGAAATGTGCCACTTTTCGCTCGAATGCGCACATCCTCGTATTTATTGAATTTAACTTAAAACATTTTTCAAAGAGTGGAAGCGAGTGAAAAGATACGCACATCGCATATATATACAAGTGAAAAAAAATCATTAAAAGGTACCACAACCATAAAAGTTATTATTTGTATTATTGCAATGAGTGGGAGAGATCGAAAAATACAGGAATACAATAAGTATTGAGTCTCTTGCCTTATTTGGTACTTAAACTGATAAGTAATGTTAATTAATAACACCCTAAAAAATTTTGAGTATTTTTCATTTTGTAAAGAAAGATTTTACAAATTTTGAGCTATATTTATAACTCGAATTGTTTTTGATTTCTTCTCATCTTATCGAAGTTCGACTGTATGTAATATTTAAAAAATTTATAATTTTATAATGTATCCAAGTAATCGAGCCCTTCTGATTGGCTAATTAATTCGCGGCCATTATTGTCTAAAAAAATTCGCTAATCACAAGGGCTTATTTAACGCGGTATTTTTAAAAATCGATTTCAAAAGGAATATATAATATATTTTCAGTTTTTTTAATAACCTTAATTTTTTTTTGGTTTGTCCGAAAATTTAATTTATCGAGGTTTCACTGTATTTTATAAATTTAACGTAGTTAAAAAGCTGAATGATTTAATTAAAAAAATCCCAATGCAAATCAATTATTAATTAATATATAAAAAATGGCCCCATACAATTAGATATATGGTAAAAGTAAAACGTGGTATAAAAGTAGATAATACATTCTTCTGAATTCGATATACAGTAAAACCTCGATTATCCGAAACGCAGTTATACGGATCACAGCTATCGACAGTATGAAGTTCTCCGTCTGAGAAAGTAATTTAATTATTGTGAACCGTGCTTAAAACTCGTATTTATTGAATTAAACTTGAAATATTCCGGATAAAGTATTTTCGCAAGCTGTGTATTTCATTTACATACCGGGTGTTTCGTTTAAAGTGCCACAAAAGCTTGTAACTCCTAAACTAATACAAATTTTAAAAAAATGTACAAGTATAAAAGTTTCTTTAATTTATTAGATCTAGGTATGCACTGTCATAATTATTTATCAGGCCTATCTAAAAAAATTAATAACCTTCTATTCAAGATAAGAGAGTTGACACGACTTCTCATTAAACCGGAAGTAGAACAAAAGTTGTATTTTTGGCAGTGCATAGATCGAATAAATTAAAAAAAAACTTTCATACTTGTACTTTTTTGGAAATTTATATTATTTTGGAAAATACAAGCTTGTGACACATTAAATGAAACACCCGGTATATTTTAAATAATTTATATTTTCTAAGAGAAGCGCAATGACATGGATTTGAAATGCTCAAGATTTTCCCTTGAACACTAACAAAGCCCCCCTCCCCCCAAAAAGAAAAATAAATTAAATTAAAATGCTTAAACAAATACACATAAACAAAGCCAATAGTCATGGCCAAAAGGTTATCGCCAGTTATTGGAAAATCTTATCAAAGTCAGAAGTTCAGAGTCCCCCAAAATGTTAACTTTGCTTTCTCAAAGCCCCTCTTCTGAACCCAAAACCAAAAACCAATTTGTTTAATTAAATAAACGTAAAATCCTGAGTCGCACGTAACTCCCAAACTATCTCCAACCAACTTGGGCATTAAAACAATTTTTCGGGCACCAAAAAAAATCAATTTTCGAGACCCCTGCTTCAATACACATAAACGTCGCGTTGAGTAAGTAAGTCACGCTTGCAACGGATAAATAAAATAATTTTGTTGGAAGCACTACGTTTTCGTGACCGACATCAAATCGAAAATGGAGAATAACATCGAATTAAACAAAATGTCGAGGGAACCCCTCGAAAATTACGCGGTTTGTGTGCGGCACGCTTTCAAGCATTACGGCTCAAAACACCCCCTGCAGGTGCTGCAGGACTTCAACATGACCGTCCCAAAAGGAATCATGTAAGTTTTTTTCCTTTGATCAGCCCTTAAATAATTTCGAATTAAAAAAATTTAAGATACGGATTGCTCGGAGCCAGCGGTTGCGGCAAAACCACCCTCTTAAACTGCATGATAGGGCGCTCCTCGCTGGACTCGGGCGTCATAAAAGTGCTGGGCGCCGAAGAGCCGCCAGGTCCCAGGATCGGCTTCATGCCACAAGTAAAAAGTCATTTTCCTTTGGTAAAAAAAAAAAGGCCCAATCACTGTATTTTTAGAACATCGCACTTTATAACGAATTTTCGATCGAAGAGAGCATGACATATTTCGGATGGATCGCGGGGATGAGCACCGAAGAGATAAAAGAGCGACTGAATTTCTTGGGGGCGCTCCTCCACCTCCCGGAGGTCGATAAAAAAATTAAGAATCTCAGTGGTGGTCAACAGAGGCGAGTTTCTTTGGCGACGGCCCTTCTGCACGAACCGGAGTTGCTGATTTTGGACGAACCGACGGTGGGCTTGGACCCGCTGCTTCGGGAGACCATTTGGGAACATCTGCTCCAGATCACTAGTAAGCGGGGGGCCACTGTAATTCTGACGACGCATTACATCGACGAAACGCGGGACGCACACCAAGTGAGGAAAATCTTTGATTTTAATAGGGAAAATGACGATTCATTTTTTTAGATCGGTCTGATGCGTGGTGGACGTCTTTTGGCCGAAGAGTCCCCCGAAGATTTGCTGTTTTATCTGAACACCAGCTCTTTGGAAGAGGTTTTTTTCATTTTGAGCGCGCAGCAAAGCGAAAACGGACTTTTGCCCACCTTCGAGAAACACCGCAGTTTTGGGAAGCCCTACTCCGATTTGGACTTCATCGACTCGGAAGACGAAAATCCCAAAAACGATCACAAGCAAGAAAAAACGAAGTTATCGACGAAGCGCAGAAGAGCATCGGGGGCCAATCACATGAAAGCTTTAATTTGGAAGAACTTCTTGTGGATGCTAAAAAATTATCCCATGATGATAAGCATGATTTTGCTTCCGACCCTTACGGTTTTGGCCTTTTGTATTTGTTTCGGGCACAAGCCGCGAGGTTTGGACGTGGCCGTGTGGAATCTCGAAACGAACAACACGAAATGTACGAATTTGACGTGCGACAGCCCTTTGTTGAGTTGCCAGTATTTGGATTATGTCGAAAGGGCTCGACTTATCAATTTGGTGAGTTTAATTCGTTTGGAATTGCCAGTTTTAAGTAATTTGCTCTTGTAGCATTATTCCGGGAGCTTGGAAGAGGCGCAGAAATCCGTTTTGCATGGGAAAACGCACGCGGCCCTTTGGGTTTCGCAAAATTACACGGCGGCCCTTAAGAAACGCATCCATAAGGGTTATCGTACCAAGACTTGGGACATTTTGCATTCGACCGTGAATGTTTACAAGGATAATGCTGGTGGGTTTTGACCTCGCTTTTGTTCCCAACTTTTTTCATTAAAAATTTTACACAGTTTGTTTGGGGAGGTGCAATCACCGAGACCTACCCTAAAAAATTAAATCACACTTGAAACAAAACGTTACCTTTAAATAATTAATTTTTCTATGTTTAGTCAAAGACGTTGGGGAATTTATCAAAGGGCACTTGTACGAAAGATTTCAGGCGTTTCTGGGCGATTACTTCGAAGCCTGCGAAGGAAGTCGAAGGCTCGTCGACTTACCAATAAAAGTAAGTCGGGAAAATCTAAAAAAAAAATTAAATTAATGTGGCTGTCTTTTTAAAAGTGGGAGGAACCGATTTATGGAGACCCCAAGCTGGATTTCACTGAATTTGGAAGCTCTGGAGTTATATTATCGTGAGTACCATAGTTTGTTAGAACCATTTGACGGCGTTCATAACATTTTCAACACAAAAGCCAGATCGTTGTTAGCTACTCAACAACAGATGGCACTACATGACATTGTTAACAAGTGATATACTGCTAGACTTCATATGCCCCTATAACATACTCAAATTTTATCAAGATCGAAATGAAACTGTCCCTAAGTATTTTTTTTTCTATTTTCAATATTTTTTGATGTTCTCCAAAACACGTCAAGTTAGAGATCTGAAGTTTTGAAGATCTTGGTATTTCATCAGTAGCAATTAAATATTCGCCGGGGGAATTTCACCATGCTTTTTAAATGCAAATTTCTTTTGACTAAATTAATCTTGAAATTTTTGGTCTTAGATTGGTTTTCTTCTCGGCTGCCGCTTTGTCTGGGACCTCGATGATGATCGAGCGCAACGAAGGAATCTTGGAGAGATCCTTGGTGATGGGAATGAGTCCCATCAAAATACTTCTCGCCCATTTCGCGTGCGAAATTGGCGTCATGGGGCTTCAATGCATTTCGATTCTTCTGGTCGGCTTCGGCTTTTATGGGCTAACTCTGAAAGGTTCGATTTTCCTAGTTTTATTCCTGACTTTTCTCACGGGACTGGGAGGAATGTGCGCGGGTAAGTCGTCGGGCTCAAGCAAAAGCGATTTTACAAAAATTATTATTTTAGGTTTCGTGATTTCCTGTGCTTTTAGTAGCGAAGCAGCAGCCACCCATGTCTTATTGGGCAGCTTCATGCCGCTGATTTTCATCTCGGGACTGGTGTGGCCGCTGGAAGGTATGCACCCCATTTTGCAGGTGATGGCGATCGGCATTCCCTTCACGCAGATTTCGGAAAGCATGCGAAGCATTCTGCACAGGGGCTGGGGGATCGACAAGCCGATCGTTTACTTGGGTTTCTTGTCGATAAGTGGCTGGAGCCTGATTTTCTTAGCAATCAGCATCGTCTGCCTCAAATACAGAAAGAACTAGTCTAATCGTTTTTGTATTTCAAAAAAATAAAACCTAAAACTAAAAAGAACAAGCACCAGGCGCTCGATAATATAACACTCCGGTAAATTTCGAGGTAAGTCAAATCCCATCCCCGTTGGAGGAGGCTTCTGAGCGCGTCGCCCGCTTGGGCGAGGTGGGAGAAGGAGTACAGCACCCTCAACGTGTAATGCATCCCTTCTTTCGGCCAAAGCGCCCCCGAAAGTAGAAAGACGGGCACGTAACTGCCGATCGTTGCGAAAAACATGCCGTACTCTGTTTCCACGAAAGTCGCCAAAGCCACACCTGGAATTGGTAAGGAGTTTTATGCGAAATGCGTCGCGGCGCGTCGAATTAAGTACTCACCCCCGCAGAGCGAACAGAAACCGTTCAGGATCGAGAAGAAGATCAGCAGTACTAAGGAGCCCTTGATAGCGAAGTCCAAAATCGGAAAGGCGACTGCATAAACTAAGACGAATTGTAGCAACATGACGGGAAAGTCGGAGATGATGTGCGCCAGCATCATTTCCGTGGAGGTCACCCCCATGACGAGGGATCTATTTAAAATTCCTTCTTTGCGTTCGCTTAGGATGGCCGTCGCCGTGAACATTGTTGCGTGCATGCCGAAGCAACTAAAATTTAAAAAATGGTTGTAAGGCAAGAGAAACCAATGCCCGATCGGGACCCAATAGCCGATCACTTGCGGTTTTTTTCGCATTAATAAAATAATTATGTGAAAACTACTACAGTAAAACCTCTATTTAGGGACACCTCCATTCAGCGTACACTTTTTTGATGACGGAGAGATGGTTTATATGCATTTTAGTCCTTTTTCTTTTAGACGGACACCTCTCTTACACGGACAAAATTTCATAACCATTGGTGTCCGTCTATAGGAGGTTTTACTGTACATAATCAAATTACTATATTAGTAAACAATTCCTGAAAGTCAACTTATGATAGAATGAAATATTATATTGTTTGATACAAAGTATTTAATTACTTTTAAAAGGCCACTGCGAATCAACTGTTTTTACGCGTTTACGAGCCAAGAAACGTTAAATAGTGGCGATACGCGTCATATGCATTTTCATATTTAACGGTTATTTATTACCTAATGCATACAATTATATTAATTTTTATGGCTTTTAATAAATTATTTTATTAATTAAATAAGATAAAAATTATTTACTGCCGTATAAAATCGTGATCTAGTACCGGTCTCAATTTTTTTGTGTGGAATTAGTAGTCGATCAACTACGATACAAATGAAACGTCAAAATATACAATGGTCGCAAGAAATAAATGACGTTTCTCAGTCGTCAAGGGGTTAAACTTATTATTCTTTTTTCTGATTAAATTAATTGTAATAAGTAATAATTATTTTTGAATTGAATAAATACTATTTTAAATAGATAATGTAATTAACCTAATATTTTTTGTTGTTTATAAAAAATAAATTAATGATCTTCAGTTTTTTGAAAAACCACAAATTCTGTATTTACTCTATTTGAGTTTTCTGAAAATACATAATACTTTTTTCATCAAAATTCCCTTTTAAATTTACCGAATAAAGTTTTGTTTTATTCAATTTGTGTTATACAAAAAAAAAAATTGATAATTAAAAATTTCTAAAGTTCTTAAATATATTTTTTAAATTTTCCAAGTTATGAATTTATTTAATTTGAGTTGTCTAAAAACTTAAAATAATTTATTGTTCGCGTTTACTTTAATAATTTTGCTAAATGTTTAAAACTGAATTTCATTCTATGTAAAAAAAACCGGTGCATGTACTTATGTACGCACGTTAGAAGTAATACTTCTTTGGCGTGACTAAATTAAATATAACAACGCGCTATGTTGCGCTTGTGTATAGCTAGACCAGTGGTTATCAAACTGTATGTTACTGCGCATATGTCGTTTTATTTGAATACATTGCTATTTCCTTTTAAATCCAAAAAGTAATTTAAACAAATTGAATAAATACGAAGATGTGCGCGTTCGAGCGAAAAGTGGCACATTTTCGAGCGAGGGAGGCAAATGAAGCGCGACGCGGAGCGGCGCGCTTCATTTTCCCGAGATCGGAAATGTGCCACTTTGAGCTCGAATGCGCACACTCGGCTTTAAGCACACTTTACAAGAATTAATTTACTCTCTGACAATTCGCAATTAAATATTACAGAATTATATTAATAACAACATTCCCAAATCGCCAATTTTGTGCCTTTTAACAAAATTATTGTTTGAAAACAAACCTTTTTCGGAACATAAAATTGAATACAGTTCTTAGAGACGTCAAAATCTACAATGACACCCTAAACGATTGACGTCTCGTAGACGTCATTGTATGTCAAGGGGTTAATGATGTGGTACCGGGGTATATAGTGATCGACTACTAATTCTCTTGATCGGGTATTGGGGTAGCCGAATAATTTTTTTCGAAATATTAATTTTACGAATTGCTGTTGATTTATTACTTGAAATTTTATTAATTTGACATCTGAAAACCCTCATTAATATATCGAAATATTTTTATAGCCATATCTCCTTCAACGCGACAAAATAGTGATCGAGTATTGGGTCCCTTGCCTCACCAATTTTTTTTAAATTCCAAAATCAAACTTACAACATAAACATTCCAGGAAAGGCGTTTTCGCTAAACCGAAACTTGTTACTCCCATAAACGGGATCTTCCATCTAAAAAGACACAATCGGCTTTAAAAATTAAAAAAAACAAAACAACAACAAACCTTCATAGATTTCAAAAAGCTGTCCGAATTAATGTCGCAATCTTCCAAATAATCGCGCAAGAAATCATTAAAACAATCCCAAATTTTCCGTTTAACGACATAAGTAAAGTATTTCACTAAAAAATCACGAATAAACAAATAAAACCCATAATATCCAATTTTTTTGGTACGAACGTGTCCCATCTTGATACAAATGAATGGTGGAAGCCTCCAAAGTCCAAGATTTCGCCTTTCTCAGGTCCGCAATCCGACTCGCTAGAGCCCTAGTGTAATTTTGTTGAAAGACCACCATGCCTTGGGACTGGCCGTGGAGGACGGCCGACAAAGCCTCTTCCTC